>CM076682.1:99721170-100971170 GCA_038501925.1 Xenopus petersii | reverse complement strand
GCATTGATAAATATCTCCTTTATTTAAGGATAAATAATGTCCCTTTTACACTACTGCAGTTCTGTCTAACTACAATATAGATCTAGGTATTTTTGTATTTGTCCTTACTTAACAGTCTTTTGTTTGAAGAACAAGGTTAATCAAGGCTGTGTTAGTCTTGTAGTAAAAATAATTGGTCAGCTGGCTCCATGCCTGCCAGAAATGAGTGATTGCTGTTAATTAGAACTTGGATCAAGGGGGGTTATAAATCCACAAACAATATATTTTATAACTTTCAGTAAAGAATGGTAGTTCTCGTTAGTAACTAGTTTTGTAGAAAAACAACAAGAGCTGACCAACTCTTGACAGCTCTCCACGGCTCAAATCCAGCCACCTCAAATACCTTGATCATGATTTAGAAAGCTAGGACACCCTAAACAAAGGAGCACAATTCAAAACAGTTACCTATGACCCCCTATCATCAGTGATCTGTTTAAAATCAGCACTGACATATTTGGTATGTCCCAATCATAATTTTTTGGTCATTTACCATATTATTAACACAGCATGCTGTAATGACATAACAGAAACAGAGGATACAATGTTTCCTGGGTTTGTCTGTAAATAAAGGAAGAACTATCAAAACAATCTAATACACAGAAGAGTCATCGTAGGAACTATAGCATGCTAAACAAACAATATAGCATTTCTTTTTTTTAAATTTTGTACAGGAAGTGTGTGTGACCTAGGGTTCAATTGTCCTCTTTTTGTACAGGTATGGGATCCGATATCCGGAAACCTGCTATCCAAAAAGCTCAGAATTACAAGAAGGCCATCTCCCATAAATTCCATCTTATGCAAATAATGACATGCTTTTTCTCTGTAATAATAAAAAAGTACCTTGTACTTGATCCCAACTAAGATATAATTGATCCTTTTAGAGGCAAAGCAATCCTATTGGATTTCTTAATGCTTAAATAATTTTTTGCAGACTTAAGATATGGAGATCTCAGGCCCTGAACATTCTGTGTAACAAGTCCCATGCCTGTATATGCTTTGTCTGAATTTAGCACAGGGACACATTGTGATATTTTTGACGATATTTGTGACGGATCATTTACAGCGTTGTAAGTAGATATTAAAGGGTACAGCAAATTAATTTTCAGGCCCCCAAAATGGGCCTCATGGGATCTCCTATACCCCCTGCCGCCCCTATACCTCCTGGGCCCCCCTGCAACCTCAGGATCTACTTTTTATGTTGTTATGCCCCTGATGGTTTGCTCTTTTTTGCTCCAAAACTGTTGCTCAAAACTCAAATGAATATTATCGTGGGAAAACTCGAATACTCAAATTGATCGATTTATCAGCAAAAAAACCTTGAATACCGAGAATTGATCTAGTGTTCAAGCACAAGTCACAGAAAAAACCCTAAAAACATTTTCAAATGGTTTGTTTGACTTCTACATGATCTCATCTCAGTTTTGCTTTGTCTGAATTCAGCACAGGGACACATTGTGATATTTGTGACGGATCATTTACAGCGGTGTAAGTAGATATTAAAGGGTACAGCAAATTAATTTTCAGGCCCCCAAAATGGGCCTCATGGGATCTCCTATACCCCCTGCCGCCCCTATACCTCCTGGGCCCCCCTGCAACCTCAGGGTCTACTTTTTATGTTGTTACGCCCCTGATGGTTTGCTCTTTTTTGCTCCAAAACTGTTGCTCAAAACTCAAATGAATATTATCGTGGGAAAACTCGAATACTCAAATTGATCGATTTATCAGCAAAAAAACCTTGAATACCGAGAATTGATCTAGTGTTCAAGCACAAGTCACAGAAAAAACCCTAAAAACATTTTCAAATGGTTTGTTTGACTTCTACATGATCTCAACAGGTTTTGAGCTTTTTGCATCTTCGGAGCATAATAAAGGTCTAAAAATTTGAGTTTATTTTTTTAATCCCGAAAAATTCAAGTTTTTACTGAAACTACCCTCGAAGTACTCAGATTTTTTGGGAAAAATACAACATTAGCTTTGATAAATAATACCCTACCGAATAACTTCCAAAGTGTACTTTTACTGCAGATAATTAAGAGTTTTAAAAGCTATTAAATAATTGCTAAATTCTAGTTTACAATAAGCCTGTAAACTTGGTTTTCTTTACTGTACTTTTAAATTTCATGTAAATTTGGAGCAAACTACCATACCATCACTACTACAAAAAGTGATTGTACATGTCTTTTGCTTTTAAGTAGAATATATAATCCATGTAACTGATTGATGGATGTTAATTTGCGAACATCTTAGTACTCTGTTCAAAGGCACTTATTAAGTTGCCAGTCTTTACCTTTTATCAGCTGCAAATTACATTTTTCTTTGATAGGGCTGCTGCAATTTAAAACCACATATGTTTTGTCTGCTTTGTTGGAAACACAGTGGGGGTTATTTATAAACTTTTTTGCAAAGTGAATATATTTGCCCTGTGCATGGTTATATTTATAAAGCTGAATAAATGTGGTGCAAACAGAATTGCAAAATTTTTTTCACAGTGCGACTGTGTATAAGAGCTTTTTAAATATGTCAAAAAACGCAAATTGCAAATATTTATGCACACATTCTGTGACTGAATTACGACACAACTTTGGTGGTAGAGAAAATATTTGCAAAACAGTTTCGCAAAGTGCGAATTTAAGTTACTGTCAATGCTATTTTCACGCACAACAACCCCGCACATTGGGTGTGCTCTTGCAAACTCCAGTCTCATTTGCACTCCATTTGCGAAAATGTATTCACAATGCGAATTCGCAAAAAAACTAAAAGATGAGCAGAGCAGTGCAATATATTAGCGTTCAGGAACAAACATGGGCAATACAACTGTTTGGGAAAAAATATGTGCTGCGCGAACTTTATAAATGACCCCCAGTGATATTTCTGATGAGGGCACATCATTGATTTGGTTATTTGCAGCTCTTCATTATTCCAAATGGATCATGACCTAAAAGTATTCCACATAAGAGCTAGGCCAGGCCAGCATCCAACTTAAAAAAACGTTATGGGTTCATCCAACTGTTGTTATGGGGTGCAATCCTGTGTAGCATAATGATAATTCATGCTCTGTGATGAAGCTGGTGGATTTTTTTCTTAAGGATTTCATGAATAGCCTGATTGTGAAGATTAATCAGTGGTTCAGCAGTGATCTATAAAGCAATTGTATGGCACACCTGAATGTTATTTTCGGTGACAAGCTGATGTCTGTTAATAGTATTGCCAAGCACAAACTAGAGATGCCATGAGCTGTCTCCTTAAGTTACTCTTGCAGACTTTCAGGAGACATTATTCACCTCAAAATTGCCAACATAATCATTTGTTTGTATTATTATTCCAGTTTTATCACCTGACAAGTGATGCTCAGAACAATGTAGCTTTTACTCTTAAAGTCAATCATTAGCTCATTTGTCTTTGTTTCACTTTTGGCTAAAGGAGACACGCTGCTGAAAAATTCAAACCAAATAATGACTCCTTATGTTTGGCAGGTGCACGTTTGACTCATTTGCATATGCTATACCTAATAATGCACAAAGTTATTTAAGGTCAATGTTTATAAAACAAACCGGTATTGGGACATATTATTCAGAATGCGTAGGACCAAGGGTTTTAAGGATATTTAAATTATTTAAACATCAACCCAATAGCATTCTTATGCCACCAATATGGATTCATTATATCTTAGATGGGATCAAGTACAATGTTCTTTCCAGTTATTTGCTTCCAAATCCCATATAAAATATTGTAAGAAATGTCCATGTGTTAAAGACATTGGGGCAAATTCACTTAAGGGCAAACTTTCGCCTGTGAAGGCTTCACCACACTTCACGCGACTTTGTCAGGTGCAATTTGGCTAGCACTGCGCTAATTCACTTAAATGCAAAGTTGCGTCTCAGCAGCCGAATACTGGCAAGTCTTGCTAGTGTAATTTGTCAGTGCAAGCATTTCATAGCGAACTTTCACGAATGTTCGTTTCTACTTAGTGAAACTTCGTTAGTACATCTAGTATAGGTCACTCTAAAACACTTAAAGCTTAGGTCACTTTGAATAGGGTGAGTAAATATAGGTCGTATAGACGTCTATTAGACATGTTGGTGCAAATGCTTGAAGTGGCCACTTATTATTACACATGTCCAAGGAAGAAAAATAAGGATAAAAGAGATCCTCTAATGTCCTAGACTTGAGCCCATCCTAAAAACAAATGTGGCATGCCCCTCAAATGGTTAAAAAAAGTTACAACTTTTAAAGACAATCCCACTTTTTTCTTTTTCGCTAGCGATGTACTTTTCTGTCTGTGAACTGTCCTCTATGGCTGTTAGTAAATTGGCGATGTCCCTGTGGATGTTTTTTCTGATGAATTTTCGCTAGCGACAGCCACTTCACCCTTTAGTAAATCTGCCTCGTGTTTTAAAGCTGTATCAAAGATAGAGAGCTGCCGGTATCAGATGCTGGACTCATGGCTTCTCTTATCAACTTGTACAAAATCTAGTATTATGGGTACATGGTATATGCTAAAAAGTTAATTTTTTTAATGATTTTCATGGTACAACAGATTTAACTAGTGAAAGAGACTGCTGTGGGATACTCCTTAAATGTAACAATTATGTATGAACACATTTGTGAAAGGTCCCAAGATGCCCAAAAAATTGTCTTGTGGATGCACAAGTAAGAATTTACTCTGCCTGATTCCTGCTTTCATTTGTAATAGTTTCTGAAGTCCTCAAATATATAGTTTTAGTGCATACAATTTTTTCAAGAAGGACAAAGATAGAATGTATTACATTTTGCTCTACCTTAAGCCTTCCCACTTATTATTCATCATGGACACACCCATTCTGCAGGTTATTTACTATCAGAACCAGGAACCTTGTGTTTACAGATGCTTAATTTACATATTCACTGCATAAGTATATTTTGTTTTATCAATTAAAGGACAAGGAAACCTAAATTCACAGGGGACGCCAATATGTTGAGGGTTGGGCAAATCTGGGTTGTCTTTTTTTTTTTTAGTTAAAAAAAAGCCTGTTTGGGCAAACTTACAATGATTGCTGAGCCTTTCTTGGCATGAAACCCCACATACTAAAAAGCACATGTAATCTTATATGGGCCCCTTAGACTTCTAATGCACAGTAACCTCTACTGTAGATGCGCTTAAGTCTAAGCCTAACTGAGGGGCAAGGGGCAAAGCAAGGTAAATTGGCACATTCCTCTCCCTGTACTGCAGTAAATTACAGTTTCCTTGTCCTAAAAACATGTCTAGTATTTGTATAGTCAAAGCAGTAAGGATTACAGAGAAAATCTACAATTGATTAGTATGATGTCCCTTTAGAAAGCTTTTCTTCATTACAGGGATCATAAAATCTTCGCAGAATTATATATAAATATAATAGATCCTAAGTCATACTATGTATGCTTACAATTATAAATTAGATTTGAATATGCATTGGAAATGCCTTTATTAGCACTTCAGACAGCTGTTTATGTTTTGTCTCTTTTTTATATTTAAATAGATTTTCACTCCTGCGGCATGACACTGGACAAATATGATCAAAAATCAATATTAATAATGCATACGATTGGATTGGCACACTGTTTAAATTCATCTGTACTTGGTGCAGTGACATCTGGCCATATGTTGTTATAGTCTTTAGCAGGTATAATACCAGTTCTAAAATATATATTTGTCTTGGAAATAAATGATTTAAAGCATACAAGTATTGGTTGCAATTATATTAAACTGATTTCTTTAGAACTTAGAGGGGCACTTCATAAAATCTTAAAATCATGAGTTGGTATCTGCAGAATAGAAAGTAGAGGAAAGGGTTAGATGTATGTGTAGCAATAAATAACAGAGCACTTTACAGTGGGACCTGAAAGACTCTTGTAATGGACTCATTATACACTTTCCCTCTCCTTGGTATGCAGTGTACAAACCATGTCTAACAAGCTTTTACTACCATTCTTTAATAGCATTCTTATTGCAGACAGACTTAAGTGCAGACATGAAGGCGATGCTCGTTGAGTTGACATTCCTCATGAATAGGGACATTCATTGTGGATCCTAATCTGATCTTTTCACCTTGGTGTTAGCTATTTAATCACCCCTCAGGCTGCTATGCAACAAAAGCTTAATGGCCTGTGCTTAAAGAAAAGTAGGTGGTCTCAATTCAGTCACTAGTGGACAAGTGGCCACATCATTAAATCAGTTACCATAACCTCTTAAAGCTTCAGTGTTCATTAAAAGCCCTACTCGTTAAAAAGTGATAAGTTAATTGCATCAGACACACCAATTTATGACCCATGAGATTTAATGATCATATAAAAGATTGTCAAATTTGAGAACCTTGAAACCAGCCTTTATTGCTGGTGGGATATTCAAGACAATATTTTTACTTTTTTTTTTTGCTACTAACTTTATGTGATTCATTAGTTGGTGGGATGAACAATTCTACCTGATTAATGACTAGGACAATGTACATGTACTATATGTGTATATGTGAAGCAAGTCTGGACCATGAACGTGCAAGGGGGTTCTAGGCAGTGTATCAAGGACAGATGCATGATAATCTAATAATAGTCTTTTTTTCCCTGCATGCAATTCAGTATTTGGACAGGAGACTTTTTGTATGTGTAGTCTTACAGCAGTGATGCATGTCAGTATATACCATTTCTAGCCAAAGGTGCCTTCTTGCTAGATGATCCCAAAAAAGACAAATCACCCATTTGAAGGTTCTCCAATTTGCCCCAGAGAGGGAAACAATAAATGAAAAATAGAGTCTGCCACAGGGAAATGTAACAGCTGTCTGTTCCCTTGTATGGGATATTTAGGGGCATACTTATCAAATGGTAGTAATATAGTTCACCCAGTTTTCACTCTCATGACAAATATGCCCCCAATGTGCCAATCTAGTCTCAGAATCAGCCAGAAAATCACTACCTAGCCACTGTGGCCTGAATGCGCTGTTATGATGATAACTAAAAACTCAGTTGCAAAGCATGGAATAGTTTGTGAGTAAAAGGAAGGATCCATAACAACTGAATTGCACTTCTCTATGAAAGCACAAAAGTGGCTGTAAAATTAGCAAATTAAAACCCATTTGGGACTGAATATCCTTTGCGTCACATTTACCATCTGTAACCTGTATTGCATTGCCTGCTGTTTTTTGTGAAGATGGATTAAACATAAAACCTCCAGTAATACATATGTAAATACACCTGAAGAATTAGTGAGACCACTTAAAGGAATGGCTCACCCTTAAGTTATATTTTAGTATGTTCTAGAATGACTAATTCTAAGCAACTTTTCAATTGGCCTTCATTATCTTCTGTCTCCTTCCAGCTTTCAAATGGGGGTCACTGACCCCATTTAAAAACAAATGCTTTGTAGGGCTACAGGTGTATTGTTATTGCTACTTTTTATTACTAATTTTTCTATTCATGCCCTCTTTTATTCATATCCCAGTGTCTCATTCAAATCAGTGCATGGCTGCTAGGGTCATTTGGACCCTTGCAACCAGATTGCTGAAATTGCAAACTGCAGAGCGGCTAAATAAAAATCTCAAAAACCACAAATAATAAAAAATGAAAAACAATTGCAAATTGTTTCTGAATATCACTCTCTACATTATACTACAAGTTAATTTAAAGGTGAACAACCCCTTTAATGAAACACAGCAACTTATGGTGCCCAAAACAATGCAGTTGTTTTTTGTTTTTACCAGTATCCTATGTACCTTGCATAACACTTTTGCAGAGGTGTGTGTATTCTTATGTCTGGGTTGAAACCGATGTGTTCTTTTTAGAATAGTGTATGTGCTACTGTTTAACTCTTTTAGGCACTTTGAATGCTGTGGGGAAAGCAGCATTAATGAGGGGGCGTTCAATATTTTTGTCTGTGCCCATCTTTGCTTCCCTGTCTCCAAAACCAATTGTTTTTTGGCAAGGCGAATAGTCCATAATGGTTGGAGAATGCTTATACTATATGTGTATATTGTCAAATACAGATTATAGTTGGCAAGAGAGGATTCTCTATAAAAAAAAACAAAGCAGTAAGAAGAAGTTAAGGTGCTCTGTCTGGAAAGACAGTCCAGCAAGGATCAAAAAGTGAGAAAAGTGTTGTAAAGTTAAAAACTCCACTTACTCGGGCTATGTAAAAATAGTTACTTTATTATAGCATGATGTATGCCAATAAAGGATAGCCTTGTGCGCACAAACACTTAATCATAGGCTTTTTTTCTTTTAAATCATACTGTAATAAGTTAATTGACTATTTTTTCATAACCTGAGTCATGGAGTTTTCAAGTGCCCATTGCTTTTTCACACTTCTTGCTTTGTTCCTTACCAGACTAATATATGCTTTAAATATTTTATGGGCTATTTTTTGAATAGATGATGTTGTGCTCTTTTGTTGTATTTATAACATTTCTTTTCTGCCACTGGTTTGCTAAACGGTTAGTTATTTTTAGTTATAGTTGTCCTGTACCTGTTACAATGCACAAAGGTTTTAAGGTTTTTTTTAAATTTTATTGTGGTTTTTTTAATGTTCATCGATCTAAACTACAAATAATTTATGTTTCTCCCATACACGAACACGACCTTAATGTTAATTTTGAATGCACTTCTGTGTTCATTTTCCATGCACTTCTGTTAACGAAAATGGACGCAATGTGCACCTTGTGGCAGGAAAATCTGGCACAGTGTAGGGGGTGCAGGCCAACCCTGTACTTACTGCCTGCCATAGAAAAGCCATTTGTCCCCCAATTGATGTGCAAGTTGGGGGCTGGGGGGCACCTAAATGCCCCACATAATTAGAATGCTGCCAAAAACAGACTGAACTTTATTCATGTTCCTTTATTTCCCCTATGGATTTTCTTATTGGAAATATGAAGAGCTGTATGTTTTATGTCTACATTTTCTTATAACACAGGTTTTTGTGAAATTAAAGGAAAACTATACCCCTCAAACAATGTTAGGTCACATGAACAGAGTTCTGTCTTTTGCTCCCACACTTCTTCCTGTTACAGTTAGGGGCAGATTTACATAGGGTCGAATATCGAAGGTTAATTAACCCTCGATGTTCGACTGCCGATATTCGAAGGATTTACCGCAATTAGTTAGATCGAAGGATTAAATCCTTCGAATCGAACAATTCGAAGGATTTTAATCCATCGACCGAACGATTTTTCTACGACCAAAAAAAGCTTAGACCTTCCCCATAGGCTAACATTTGAGGCAGCACAAAGACCATCAGGAAATAGTGGTTCAAGGCAAGAGATATAAAAGGGCAAAATTTACTTAACGAGACACTGACACCAGAAATTAAACCTTTTTTTTACATCTATCATAATACTGTCTTTGCGTGCTTTTTAGAATTTTTCTATAAAAAGTACTTACAGATGCTTTTACATTACTCATCTTATCCCCCATGTTCCTCTGTGAGGGGGCTGCCATATTTGAGCTTCAGCAGTCTTTGAGCATTAGAAACTCTAACTGACATGTTGAGAAGGCACAATCAGGTTGGCAAAACAGTCAGGTTTAGGAACTTCAAGTAACAATTATTTACAAAAGCAGAGCTAGCAGTAAAAAACGATCAACATGACCTATAGGTAACTTTGTAAATAATAATTTTTTAGTGTCAGTATTACTTTAAATATACATTACCGTTTGATAAGATTCTTTAATATGCCACTTAAAGAGATACTGACACCTGAAATTGAACTTTTTTTTACATCTATTATAATATTGGCTTTGCAAGCTACTTCTAACTTTGCCATAAAGTATTTGCATGATGCTTTTACATTACCTGTCTGATCCCCCATGTTCCTGTATGAGGGGGCTGCCATATTTGTGCAGCAGGAGTCCATTAGCATTTGAAACTGTAACTAACAGGCTGAGATGGGACAGTCAGGTTGGCAAAGTCAGAGTGTCAGAGAGTCAGGCTTAGGAACTTCAAATAACAAATATATACAAAAACAAACCTCTCAGCAAAAAATGATCAACATGACCTATAGGTAACATTTAATGTGCATTCATATGCTAAAATTCATTTGTTAGTGTCAGTATCACTTTAATTTGATATAAACTATGTGTTGCTCAAGTATTCATTTTGGGGGTATAGTTTTCCTTTAATGTTCGCTTGCAGTTTTAAGTAAGTAGCCTTTGTCTCACTGGTGCTCTGGGCACAAAAGAAGCCAGCAATCCAGTAGGATTATTAAGACATTAGAGTCATGACCAGTGGTCCATAATTAGCACTTTTCATAGCAGGAACAACTCCCTAACTCATTAACCTGTACAGTCATAGAATGTATTTATACTAGCATAAGTATGACCCTGCCCTAGGCACAATTCTTTTGAAAAAATCAGAGGATGTAGTTGTCCTTTAAGTTTAATTTACGTTCCAAAAGTGTTCTCTTTGTGGCCAAAATTATGTTTTTTCCCTAAACATAAACCTTTGTAAAGGTTTTGCAAATCATTAACCATATTGCTGTGCAGTGTGGTTATCTTTATATTGTGAAGAGTAAAGCTATACAATTTTTTTCTGCATAATAGAATACAGACTACTTTATAAAAAAAAAAAAAGATGCAAAAAGTTACTACTAGTATTATGGTTCTACTAATTATTGACATTTTGTTATTTATCAAAGGTCGAATTTTAGAGTTGTTATACCTCGAATGGACTTGAAAGAACTCACAACTCGAATGGTCTTATTTAAAGTGATACTGACACTAAAAATTTTCGTTTTAAAATAATAATCTACATAAAAAGTTACTTATAGGTCATGTTGAGTGTTTTTTGCTGATAGTTCTGCAATTTGTAAGTAATTGTCACTTCCTAAACCTGACTGTTTTGCCAACCTGACTGTCCCTTCTTAACCTGTCAGTTAGTTTCTAATGCTAACAGACTACTTCTGCACAAATATGGCAGCTCCCTAATATCGGAACAGGTTAGTAAGAAAGGTAATGTAAAGCATCAGGCAAATACTTTTATGGCAAAAAAAAGTTTATTTGCTGATGTCAGAAAAACTCTGTTCAGCGAGTTCAGGGTTAACAACCTGAAAACTCAAATTAATCAAGTCTTTGGTGAAAAAAAACTCAAATTGATATAGTTTTTTGTTAAAAACCCTCAGAAAAAATCTCGAGCAACAAACTACATTACCTCGACGGGTTTTAGATGGTGTACTTTAGGATTCAAGGTATTTCCAGGGTTGGGGTATAATAAATCTCGAAAAATTCCATTTTTTTTTTACCTGAAAAATAACCTTGGAAACTCAAATTTTTATGGAAAACACAACTCGATCCTTAATAAATCTGCCTCTATACATACATCTATATATCTATCTATCTCTATATATATATATATATATATATATATATATATATATATATATATATATATATATATATATTTCTTATAGATAATTATATAATTGGATTTTGACCCAGCACCTGCAAATACACATTGGCGTTCGAGTGCAGGATATATATATATATATACTTTGAGAAAGTGCTAGCCGAAACGTCAGCTATTTCTTTTCGTGGATATCTATTTTTGTTGCTGATAGCACCCAGGCACAGTACACCTGTTATATGAGAATCACGGCTCCAAACAGACTTGTGTGTGTGTGTGTGTGCACCGAATCCACTATTTGGGATTCGGCCGAATCCTTGGTGAAAAATTCGGCCGAATCCTTGGTGAAAAATTCGGCCGAATCCTTGGTGAAAAATTCGGCCGAATACCGATCCGAATCCTAATTTGCATATGCAAATTAGGGACAGGAAAGGAAAAAGTGGAAAAAATTCTGTGTGTGTGTAGAGATATATTGTGTGTATATATATATATATATATATATGGGCCTTTCCTCCCCTGCCCATAAATACAATATTTTTAGGTCACAAACTTTCTGCACAGAATCACTATTTTTCTTTTAATTGAAATACATAATTACAATTATGCTTAATTGTAATCAATAATTGTAATTAAAAATTCTCTAGCTTACTGTATGAAGGTTTTCTTTCCTGTCGGGCCCTATTGTATTTGGTGACTGATAAAAAATATTCAGTTCTGTTTAATAAATATTCCAATCCTGAATAAAAGTCCAATCCCAACAGCGTACCCGGCCCACCAACACCACCACAGTCCACTGTATAGAGTAAACAGCAGAGCCGGGTCAACACAATAGGTGCCCCAGGCAGGTCCCCTGCACACTCCGCCCAACCCCATCTGGAACTACTTTCACTCTGCTGCCCCCCCCCCCACAAACGTAGGGTCTGCTTTCATCTATAGTTGCACCACTGAATACTGTAACACTCTATTTTAAAATGTACTTGTCACGCCAAGTTCCATGACCACATAAAAGCATGAGGCCAAAGGCATATATATGAAATATTTTAAAGCTAATTTATTATTATGGAGAAGGTGCAAAGTGCAAAAATACAGCTGCCCTTTGTGGGCATTTTTGTCCCATGACATAATAAATTTGCACCCAAATCCTCAACACTTTAGTCTCAACAGATTAAGTGCAAAGGGTTGTGGTGCTCTCCTCTATGTATATTGGCAGGAGGTTAAAAGGACATAGGGTTCCTATGTCATGCTTCTAACTTAAAGAAACCGTTCAGTGTGAAAATAATTTTTTTTTTTTTATAATATAGTTAATTAGCCAAAAATGTAATGTATAAAGTCTGTAGTGACAGTATGTCTAACAGAACAGAACACAACTTCCTGCTTTGCAGCTCTCTAACTCTGAATTAGTCAGCGACTTTAAGGGGGGGGGGCACATAGTACATAACTGTTAATTGAGTTTGCTATTGATCCTCAGCATGCAGGTCAGATTCAAAAGCAACAGTTATGGCCCATGTGCCCCCTCAAGTCGTTGATTAATTACTGCTGGTAACCAAGTGAGCTGCAAAGCAGGAAGTAGTGTTCTGTTGTGTTATGTTAGACATCCAGTCACTCCAGTCTTTATACATTACATTTTTGTCTAACTAACTTTATTAGAAACTTGTTTTTTTTTTTGCACATACTATCTATTTACCCAGTTTTTATTTTTATCCAGGACAATTCCTTTAAGAGGGATATAAATGAACTGGAGTGCCGAGACGTGCAACTAAACTGGTTAGAGGGATGGAAGACTTAAATTATGAGGGTCGACTGTTAAGGTTGGGGTTGTTTTCTCTGGAAAAAAGGTGCTTGCGAGTAGACATGATTACACTTTACAAGTACATTAGAGGACATCAGGCCCGCCATCAGGGGGGCACAGGGGGGGGGAAGTCGTCCTGGGCCCGGCAAAATTTAGGCTTAAAGGGGGACCGGGCTGTGTTGCGCTTCCAGGATTGGCCGGCCCCTCTTAAGAGCGTGGATATCACCAAAGCCGAAGACCCAAATCGTGAACGGAGCTGATGTGGTAAGAAGGGGAGCTACAGCCGAAGATCCGAAGCACGAACTAAGCCGATGTGGTAAGAAGGGGAGTTGCATTCGCGGGTCAGAGGGCATCTACACGGATAGGCTGTTGTGCTGTACGTTCCCACCAGGTACAACCCAGCTGCTGACCCTGGAACTAGTATCCCATGCCCAGTCCAAGCTGCTAACAGAACTAACTCCCTGCTGTGGAGTTGCCACATTCCTGCTAGATATTATATGTGCAGCATATGGATTGCATGAGACGTTTTTCCTAGAGCAGAGATTCTTATTTGCATAGGGTCTCCCTAATACATTTAATAATGGGACATTTACTCTGTAGTAGAAAGGAGCAGTGATGACATATGGCTTAACTGGTCATAGGACCATTTTTGGGCCACAAATGTGACTCACCTGGGTTCTCTGAGAAAACTGCCCAGAAACACTTCTTTAGAGGTGACATGACTGCTGAAATAATGGGGGGGGGGTGAGATGGACAGCTGTTCACACACTTGAGCTGCCATATTGCTGCCTAATGCACGTGCTGTCATTTAACACTTTGCTTGTAGTTTGTACATGTAGTTTGTACATCTGGCAATGCTTCAGTAGAGTATGGCACAGTAGCACTAGTGACTCACACCAGTGTTCCATTGCTTTACTACTAATGGAATGTCACTATTTCCACACTTGTCCCATGGTGTTGTGCCGTATAGGTCGCTCAATTCTATTTCTCTGGTTAGCGCGACAGGTAACTTCTGAACATCCAGATATTGTTGTACAGGTGTGGGGCCAAAACCCCTAACCACCAATTGTTTCTTTTAACTTGTAGGGGGGGGGTCCCTGGCTACCAATGTATTTTTAGTGTTTATGTTTTAGCACCCATGTTTGTGTGGCTTTTTTTATTGTGGTATTGGGTCTGGATGGGGCCTTCTTTGATGGGTGTGGCCTTCTGTGGTGGGCGGGCCATCTGTGCTGGGGGGGGCATGGGGCCCAGAACATTTTGGTTGTACGGGGCCTGTAATTTCTGATGGTGGTTCTGGAGGACATTTTAGACAAATAGGAGGGGACCTTTTTACTCATAAAGAGAATCACTGCACCAGAGGCCACCCCTTCAGACTAGAGGAAAATAACTTTCATTTGATGCAATGTAGGGGGTTCTTCACAGTAAGGTTAGTGAGGTTGTGGAATGCACTGTCTGGTGATGTTGTGATGGCTGATTCTGTTAATGCTTTTAAGAGTGGATGCTTGTGCAAGCACAGTTGTTATTATTCTATTAACAACCAATCAGGTCTTTGCTTTTATTGTCCAACCTATAGCAGGCTGTTCAAAACTAATTGCTGAACTGTTGCTATTGGCAACTGCATTTGTACAAGTTAGCCCCTGTGTTTTTTCAGTCAGCGCCACTGTTTCCTCCTTGTTTTATATGCTGTTAGAGCCAAACTTTCTGGTAATATTTTTATTGAAAAAGTATGTGTATCACGGGTAGGACTGTGTCATAATTTATGATTTGTCTGCGGTTTGTCTCAGCAGTTTCTGTTAAAAGAGGCAGGGCTGTACCTCATCACAATCAAGCCAGATAATCCAGGGATAGGGTGATGTCACCCTTTCTGTTTTTTTTCTTTTGTCTCCATAACTTGACACCCACACTTTCCCTTAGCAGTGAAACTTACTTGTAGGCTGCAGGTGAAATTGTCACCCTAAAATGACATTATTGGTTGGAGATTATCCTGCTCCCATGCCATAATCATGAGCCTTTCCAGAGAAAATAAGTAGAGATAGACACAGAGCCATTTGATTGACCAATCCTGCCTCTCTGGGCAGAAACCCACAATCTCGGTAATCAATATTGTGCATAGTTTATAAGGGCAAATAAAAACGTAACATTATAATAAAATTCAGTGGTGTACATAAGGAATTTATTGAAAGCCGCACTCGATTGTAAACTCTTTTGGGCAAGTCCCTCTTTACCTCTTGGTTGGTTTTTGTATGTAATCTGTATGTGCACCCTTTTTTTTTGCAGTTGAATATTTTGATGCTTTATAAATATGTGTTAATAATAATACCCTGTTTATTTATGGTCTTAAAGGAGAAGGAAAGGTACCGAAGCAGTTTATTGTTAATAGATTAGCCACAATAGTGCAAGCTATAACACTAATTATTCTGCGGAATGCTTTACCAATACCATACTTGAGTAAACGACTCTAGACACTCTCTATGTTTGTTTAGGATAGCAGCTGCCATATTCAGTTGGTGTGACATCACTTCCTGCCTGAGTTCCCCTGCTCAGTCATAGCTCTGGGCTCAGATTACTGCAGAGAGGGGAGGAGAGGAGCAAACTGAGCAGCTCAAGGCCATGCCCTGGAGGTTTATGCTGAAAACAGGAAGTCTGATATAGAAGCCCATGTGTACACAATAGAAGGAAAGAAATGCTGCGTTTCTTTTGACAGAGGGCTCATTACTTTGAGGGTTTACTGGTGTATTTATATAGACCTTTCTGATAAAGCTTACTTAATTTTAGCCTTTCCTTCTCCTTTAATGTGTAGTGTGGTCACCCTTGTTACCTTAACCCTAAAACCTTTTGCTTGACTTGTCTTTATGTCATGAATTCCTGCGACTTCAGAAAACGAATGGGGCCGAGTGCCATCCCGCCAGCGATTTACATTTTAGCAGACGGGTAGGCAGGGGGGCAGGTCGGGGAGATTCGTCGCCCCGAAAAAGAGATTTGTCGCAGGGCGGCTAATCTACCTGTATCTTTCGTGTGCCCTGACCCTTAACACCTGCTTGAAGGTGGTGTAAACTTTTGGGGCAAACGTAACAACTTTTTCATTAAGAAGTTTTATTATATACACTGCACACTTTCGCAAACTATAAAATTCACAATTGCTATCCAACTGTCATGTGATGGGCAAAGTGTTCAAAAAGGCAAAATTGTTTAGTTTGCAAACCTTTATTCAAATTGTGAAGAATTGAGAACGATTTTTGCGTTAGCATCCAATATTACATTCCCTAATAAGTCTGAGGAATAACACAATTACAGCCCTTTGCACACAACCCTATTTGCACCTTATTCCTTACACTTTTACCACATTTGTGCTATCATTTCTTATAAGCCTATATTTGTTAGATGCTTTAAACACTATGCTGTGCCATGCAACATCAAGAATATACATATACATACATAAAGTATACATTGCTCTCCTCATTATCTTTAATTTATGGTTAATATAAAGTATACAAATTATAGTCATTTCAGGTGTTTAAATGCAAAGCATCAGTTCATAGATGTCAGCAATGTGAAGTCCTGCCCACCATGTGCACAATTTACGACTGTATAAGTTAAGATCTAAACTGGGAATAAAAGATATGACTCAAGTAAAAACAATTTCAGGAAAACTATAGAACATATGTGTTAGCCTGATACAAATGAAGGGTGTATCAAATTTTACATCTGCGGCTGACAAACAGTATTGCTCTGATGTGTCATAAACCTGCTTGGCTAGCATAACTGATGACATAGAAAAAATTTGATTAAGACCATTTGTACTCGCAGCTGAGAAAACACTGACCAGTTGGCTTAACCTAGTATTGGCAGTACTTATCTTTCTATATAAAAACCATTGTGTCTACATTATATTCCCAAGTCATAAAATGACACACTCTTGAAATGTATAAATGGCAGTTCTTAACACATTCAGTAATCTATATCCCATTCAGCATGTAGTGTTACAAGACAGAAATATTTCCCTTTCTCTCCTCAGCCCAAGATTGTTTTTGCTGTCTTTTCTACAGATGTGAAATATAGTAACATTTATCATCATAGTTAAAGACTAGTTTATTTAATCTGAACAAGCACCAATTATATTCACTAATTTGCAAAGAAAAAATTAAAATTAAGGTTTTTTTTATGTAATTATAAAAATCTTTATAGAAAACTATTTTTTTAAATGTATGCAAGACTAGCTTACAGCTGTACAACAGGTTAGTGAGTGCTGGTCTGTGAGTATTTTAGGACTATATCACAAACATAGGATTCTGCAGGTGACCTTTTTAACCTATTTATGGGCCATGTCCTCTGTCATGGGTACATTCTATAGCGCCACGTTGTCTTAAAGGAGAACTAAACCCTAAAATGAATATGGCTAAAAATGCCTGAACTTATTGTAAAAGCATCATATTTCAGCTTCTCAATATCAGAAATAATCCAGGACTTCAAACTTGTCACAGGGGGTCACCATCTTGAAAAGTGTCTGCCACACTCATGCTCGGTGGGCTCAAAGCAGCTGTTGAGAGGCTAAGGTTAATGGTTGTCCTAAATTATCAAGCAGAAAATTAAGTTAGCCTGTAATATAAGCCTATGCTACAGGGCTGATTACTAAATTCTGATGCTAGTGGCATTGGTTTCTGTGCTGCCATGTATTGATACTCTGTATTAATTACTAATCAGCCTTATATTGGGACATTTATATTCTATGTGTACTGTATATTTTGAGTCGGTCCCAAGCTGAGTAACTGACAGCAGCACAGAGCATGTGCAGGGAATGAGCAGAAAAGAAGATGGAGAGCTACTGGGGCATCTTTGAAGATCTTTACTTCTAAAGGGCGTTGGTTTCCTTGGGCTGGAACAGAAGCCCAAAACATAATGTACAGCATTTCTAGCCTACTTCTTTAGTTAAGCTTTAGTTCTCTTTTAAAGAAAACGATACTCCCAGAATGAATACTTAACCAACAGATAGTTCATATTATATTATGTGGCCTCTATGAACGAAAGAAAAAAAGAACCCCAATTGCCTCCCACTCGTACAGCAGTTCCTCAGATGTTACACTACTTCTAAAGTATTTTGTGATTGCGTGAGGGCAATCACTGAACGTTAAAAATATTAATATGCTTGATTTGCACAAATTACAATTATATTAAAGTGCCAGTGCTATAAGAATTAATTCAGTTAGCTATACTTAGACTTAAAGGTTGATAAATACTTAATACAATTAATGCTTTACACAAATAAATAATTAACCTTTTAATCCAGTGTATTATTCAATACCTTATATTTTCACCCACAATTCATCCGACCAGGAATTAATGAGAATAAAAATACTAAAGTGCTTTAAGTGCTGATAGGTTTATTGTACGGTAGCAATTACTAAAATTTCATAATTGCTTACAAATTAATTAGTTATAAAGTGCTAAACAGTGCCAAGTAATTAATAATCAATAATAATTAGTGTAGTTGATATACAGAGGACCGCAATTGATGGGATAAATAGTTTAAAAACACACAAAATGCTCAGGTTAAAAAGTTTCAAGAAGGAAATAGAAATTGGAGAAGGTGGAGCTGTCCCAAAAGCTGCTACCTGAATTGTTTTCTATCCCTGGGACACCACAAAGAGGAAGGAGGCAGAGTACCCGGGACTTGTGGTCTTGAGTTATTAACTAAGTCCTGTTCTTTGAGAGAGCTAAATTAGTCTAAAAAAACCACGAATCCACGGGCTCTTGTGAGCTTTAGCAACAGAGAAAAGGGAGATACCCGAGCACTGATTAGAAATAAATTTCTTTTCCCACCCCTTCTATTCCGTTTCCCAAAGACTGAAATTATTTTAAAAGTAATAAGTTAAAAGAATTCCAAACGCCGACGCGCGTTTCGCAGTGATAGCTTTATCAAGGCGTATAAATGGGATAAAACTATTTATCCCATCAATTGCGGTCCTCTGTATATCAACTACACTAATTATTATTGATTATTAATTACTTGGCACTGTTTAGCACTTTATAACTAATTAATTTGTAAGCAATTATGAAATTTTAGTAATTGCTACCGTACAATAAAGCTATCAGCACTTAAAGCACTTTAGTATTTTTATTCTCATTAATTCCTGGTCGGATGAATTGTGGGTGAAAATATAAGGTATTGAATAATACACTGGATTAAAAGGTTAATTATTTATTTGTGTAAAGCATTAATTGTATTAAGTATTTATCAACCTTTAAGTCTAAGTATAGCTAACTGAATTAATTCTTATAGCACTGGCACTTTAATATAATTGTAATTTGTGCAAATCAAGCATATTAATATTTTTAACGTTCAGTGATTGCCCTCACGCAATCACAAAATACTTTAGAAGTAGTGTAACATCTGAGGAACTGCTGTACGAGTGGGACGCAATTGGGGTTCTTTTTTTCTTTCGTTCATAGAATTAATTTAAGTTTCTGACTTAGGTCAGACCTCTGCCTCCGCCGTGGGTTAAATTCACTTTTGAAAGGATCACCTTGTTGTTTTTGTATATTATGTGGCCTGTTAAAGAATCTTAACAATACTGGAATAGATATATCAGTAGATATCTCCCTTTTACATTTTACCACGAGCCATCACTTTTTTTTTTAACTCAGATGAGAATTTTATTTGGTACAATCAAAAGAAATTACACACATAGGTATGTTAAACCGTACAGAATCATACAATGTTGTCAAGTCATAAAGAGCAGTAGTGATACATCAATACAGAAATAACAAGTTCTCCCTGTCACAGACAATACAGTAAGCATAAGAATTTATACATTCTCCAGGATCCACAGCTGCCATATTTCCATACATTTGTCAGAAGTATTGTTACGCCTAGCAATGAGTTGTTCTACATTACACATGTTCTGAACTGACTTTTCCCAGTCCTCATATAGAGGGGGGAGCTGAGATTTCCAAACTTGTGCTATGAGTCTACGTGCTTGAAATAGAATCTTATGTAGTATATTTTTTGCAGGGCGAGTCAGCTGGTTAGGGGGGTCCATACCTAAGATATACCACTTGGGGTCAAGTGGGATCTCAAAGCCTAGGATAGTGGTAATACGGGTTTGTGTCCTGGCCCAATAATCCTGTAATACAGGGCAGGACCAGAACGTATGTAGTAAAGTTCCCTCCGCTGCATTGCACCTAACACAAGTATCCGGAATATCAGGATTGATCCTGTGCAACCGAGATCTGGTATAATACGCCCCATGAATCAAGTACAGTTGCAAAATTCTGTATTTATATATGGGTGAAATAGACAGAGGGGTTAGCAACACCTGGGCCCACTGATCGTCAGTAATATAATCAATGGAGCGCTCCCACTGCGCCCGTGCTTTTATAGAAGTTTTCCGCAAAGCCAAATTTTGTAGTTCTTTGTAGAAAAGAGTGATAGAGTGCCGGGAGTTCTCAGAAATCAGTAGTTCCATTATGGAAGAGGTACCAAATTGCAGATGTTTGGGTTTATTCAGTCTATAAAGCGCAGCTCTTACTTTGTGGTATGTTAGCCATTGAGAGTTGGGCAAAGAATAGGACTGCCTTAACTCACTAAAGGGAACCATACCTTTGTCGGACCAAACCTGGCCTACAGACCAAATCCCCGCCTGGATCCACTCTTTTGGAGGGGACAGCTTGTCTAGAGGAGCAAGTTTACTGTTATACCATAAAGGGGTTTGCAGTTCTAGTACTACTGGATGGAGCAGTTGGAGAGACCGTTGCAAACAGAATTTTTGCGATTCTACCAGAGAGCTATCACTCATCAACTGCTTTGTCTTATACAGGTTCAGGGCCAGAATGGCATAGAAAGGGGGGAGATCAGATTTCAATAAACATTGCCATAGCTGAAATATGGCGTCCTCAGGCAGAGCGCTTTTCAGAGTACGGGTTTGTGAGAGTTGGGCTGCGAGGTAATACAGATACATGTCTGGGAGGGCCATGCCCCAACCGTTTTGGGACGCTGCAATGTTTTAATGGACAGCCTGCATCTGGTGCTCCCCCAAATAAATTGCCGGAAAAGGGACGTTAAGTGGGCAAAAAAGGGGGCTTGAATCTTAATAGGCGCATGCCACAGTACATAAAGGATTTTCGGGGCTATCACCATCTTAATAAGTTGTATGCGCCCAGTCGGACCCAAAGGGAGAAGTTCCCATGCCTGAAATTTAGCTTGAGCCCAGTAGAGTAAAGGCGCAACGTTTAGAGTATAATAGGACGATACAGGGGTAGCAATGCGAATTCCCAAATACGTAAAATTATCAACCAAACGTAGTTTTGCACAATCCGGGTTCAGGGGACCATTTAAGGGGTCTAGTGGAAAAAGTGTAGATTTAGAGGGGTTGATTTTAAGGCCAGAAATACGTCCAAAGTCTGCAGTTAGCGTCAGAAGTTCCGTCAATGAATCGTGTGTGTCACCCAAATACACTAAAGTGTCATCAGCATACATTTGCACCTTCTCCTCTCTGTTTGCCAGACGTAGGCCAGTAATACGTGGATTTTGTTTAATTGCTAAAGCAAGAGGCTCGATGGCCAAGGCGAACAACAAGGGAGACAGAGGACACCCCTGGCGTGTACCCCTAGCTAGAGTAAAGTTCTCAGTTTGTGAGGCATTGAGTCTTAGGGATGCCACCGGGGTCTTATAGAGAAGTTGAACTAGCGAAGTGAAATGGGGGCCAACACCAAATGCTTTAAGGACACGCCACAAGTACACCCATTCAACTGTATCAAAAGCTTTGGCTATGTCCAAAGCAGCAACTGCTCTCTGACCTATATTACAGTGGTCTACAGACAAATTAAGCATCAACCTTCTAATATTGTGGGTGGTGGTTTTGTGGGGGATAAAACCGGTTTGGTCCTCAGTAATTATGTGGGTGATAACTTGGTTCAGTCTCTTGGCCAGGACCTTCGCAAGGATTTTAACATCTGTCGTCAAAAGCGATATTGGCCTATAGGCCTCAGGTGAGGTTAAATCCTTGCCAGGTTTGGGCAAAAGAACAATCGTTGCCTCATACATGGAGGCAGGAAGCCTTTGGACCGTAAGGGAGTTATTGAAGGATTCTAAAAGTTTCGGTGCTAGTAAATGGGCATGCTTTTTATAAAATTCAATCGGAATGCCGTCAGAGCCCGCAGCTTTACCTGCAGGGAAAGAGTCAATGGCCTCCTGTATTTCAATTAGTGACAAAGGCTGGTCTAAGAACAGTCGAAATTCTTCAGTTAGGGTAGGAAACCTCAAACCATTGAGAAATTGGTCCAGCCCCTCTTCCCCGCGTTCCAGTTTAGAACTATAGAGATCTGTGTAAAAAGTCGTCATGATCTGTGGTGATAACCGAGTCAGCTCGTTGGAGTTTCGCTATTGTGGGGGGCGTAGTCTGCGCTCTGCTGAGCAGGGCCAGCATTCTACCTGCCCGCTCACCTTGCTCTAAGATACGGGCTTTGGCAAACAAATGTTTGTATTGGGATTTTTCCCACATTGCCTTTGCATAGTTGCCCTGGGCCAGCTTCAATTGGGCTACCAATGCCGGGGAAGGGTTATCTGAGAGAGCGGCTTCTAAGCGCTGGACTTCACCCTCCAATGCCTGCTGGGCTTGCCTGGATTGTTTTTTGTAAGAGGAAATTTCTTTGTTCAAGTACCCCCTAAGGTAAGCTTTAAACGAGTCCCAAACAATGTTAATGTCAGCGGAGCCCTGATTTAACTTAAAAAATTCTTGTATAGTGGCCGCATGTTCTTTGTCGTTGTTAAGGATTGAGAGCCACAGAGGGTGTAAAGACCAGCGAGGCCTACTCTGAGTACTTGGTAAATTAAGTTGTAACTCTAGGGGGGCGTGGTCAGTGATACCCCTAGGAAGGTACTCCACTACATGTAAGTCAGAGAGGGCCTTGTCATTGACAAATGCCAAGTCTATCCTGGAAAGTACTGAATGGGACAACGAGAAGCATGAGAACTGTCTAAGACCAGGGTGAAGGAATCGCCAGGCTTCGACAAGGCCCACATTGCTAGTAAGCGAGGCAAGATTGGATTGGGGGTCTGTAATGTCACTAGGACGGATACGCAATCTATCCAAGGTCGGATCCATCAGGGAGTTGAAGTCACCAGCAGCTATCACTTTGGCATGGGGGAATTGAGCTATGAATTGAGTAAGTTGGGAAATACATGATGAGTCATATGGCGGAGGGATATACAAATTGGCAATCACAAATTCTATATTATGAACATTTGCATGTACAAAAAGAAATCTACCCCTAGTATCGGATTTTATCGATAGGAGTTGGAAGGGAACCTGCTTGGAAATTAGGGTAGCAACACCAGATGAGAAGGAGCTGTAAGTAGCATGATAATGCCAACCAACCCAGGGTTTTTTGAGTCCGAGTATTCTCCTGCCCTCCAAATGAGTCTCCTGCAAAAGAATGATATCCGCCCCTCTCTGTTTAACATAGTTGAGCTCTAACCTACGCTTAATAGGATTATTAAGGCCACGAACATTCCAGCTTAACAATTTAAGCGTCATGGGGGATTCCAAAACCATTGGGTAAGTGTGTGCAATTGGCCAGACAACATAATGAAAAATAAACACCTTGAGTCGAACAAAAAAAGCATTAAACCTGATAAACATTCCCCACCCACCCCTTCTACTTTGGTACCCAACTTTAAGTAGAAATGCTCCCATAACTGATAACACAAGCCATCACTTTGGTCTCTTTGCTTCAGAGATCACCTGGCCAGAAATACTGCAGCTCAAACTGTAACAGGAAAAAGTATGGGAGTAAGAGACAGAACCTTGTCCATTAATTTAGCTCATGTGACCTAACATGTATTTGTACCCTTGGTTTATTTGTATGCACTGTAAATCATATGATCCCAGGGAGCAGCCCTTGGTACTTAAAATGGTAGCTTCATATTTAGGATTATCCAATGGCACATATTACTAAAAAGTATATTTTTATGGAAATGGTTTATTTAAATGGAGCAGGGTTTGACATGTGAGCTGTTTTATGCAATATATTTTTTATAGAGACCTACATTTTAGGGGGTATAGTTTTTCATTAATGATCGATATCTCTCTGCAGATATGGTGCTAATGCTGTTGCTGTATCTAACAATATCATATTTGTTAGGGGTGACCGATCGAAATCCTATATAGCTAAAATGAATAACTAAGGATCTCAAAAGTAGTAAAATGTTTCTTATAGGTTGGTGTCACCTCTCCAGTCTCCTTCTCATGTGGCTAATGATGTCACCCGGAACACCTCTGTTGGAATTTACGGCCTCCTTACTAGCACTTTGCCATATAAAATTCCTCACCTTATTATTGTTATGACAGTGCACACAGAGTTTTATGATCAGTCTGAAACCAGATAACCTTTCATTTCATTTTCCTTTACCATTTTACAGTTTGCACTAAATGAATTTTAGCAGGTCACCCACAAAAAAAGGTGTGATTTACCCCCACTGATGCCAGTGGAGGCCCGCAACAAATTTTCTGAAAATATATTCCAGGCTGTTTGAAAACTAAAGTGAAGGCTTTCTTTGGTACATCTTGTAAAATGAAGTTGTTAAATTAATCCATCTGGCATACATTTTAAGCTGGGGTTTATAGTTAACGCCTGGATTTGGACACTTGATGCATGGGTTTATTTTATAGATCCATGTGTTTTTTTATTTTCTTTTGGCACACTCTAATGCAGAAGATTTTTCATTCTTTGTTTCCTTTACCCACATTGCTGCCTTTTGGCTTATCATTCATTTAACTGTCTGTGTTGTTGCAGCTTTGTATATGACATAATGTATACTGATATGTGTGAACATGTATACGGTATATATATATGTGTGTGTGTGTATATATATATATATATATATATATATATATATATATATATATAGCATTTGTATATACAGTAAGTGGCATTTTTGGAATGTTTAGAATAATGTGCAGGAGATAAAAAGCCTGGTGTGTGACCTACATAGATATAGATATCATATTATTGTTAAGGGTTTTATATCCACTTCAGTTATATACATTAGAATCCCCATTTTACTTTTCAGGGGACCAGAAAAAAATGGTGAATAAAATATTATATTTTTGTGGGATCACAAAAAGAAACTGTAAAGAAACTTGTAAAAGGTTTCACTGTAATCATAATGTTCCTCACCCAGTTATTTTTCCTCATAACTGTACCAGATCAAACAAATGACCAATAGTAGTTAAAGGAGAAGGAAAGGCTAAAATGATGTAAGCTTTATCAGAGAGTCCTCTGTCAAAAGAAACATCACATTTCTTTCCTTCTAATGGGACTTCCTGTTTTCAGCTTAAACTTTCAGAGTTCGTGCTTGAGCATGCTCATTTAGCTCCACTCCCTCCTCCCCTCCCTGCTTTAATCTGGCCTCAGAGTTATGAGTGAGCAGGGAAAGACTCAGGCAGGAAGTGATGTCACAGCAAACTAATATGGCAGCTGTTATCCTAAACAAACAGAGACAGTGTCTAGAGCTGTTTACTCAGGTATGCAAAAGAATTCTAAAGAATAAAAATTGTGTTTCAGCTTGCCCTGTTGTGGCTAATCTATTAGCAGCAAACTGCCAATAGCTTTCCTTCGGGGTAAACCAGAACACTGGTAATTGGTATGCTTTCTAATTGTCAACCTGGCAACTTAGCAACCAGTTTCATTTCAGCACCGTAAATTCGTAAATTGTATCATCCATTTTTTCTATGAAGTGGCTTCCACTTCATATTTAGATTGGGAGAATAAATGAGTAATCTGATTCAAATTGCCATCAAGCAGTTAGTTTACATTTTAGTGGGCCTCAGCTGAAAGACCTCTTTGTGTGTATTTACAAGAACGTATTTCATTTGCAATAAATTAAGTGATAGTGGCCTTCCTTTGCTTTCCCTGTCTGGAACATACAGTGCCATTCCACTTGAGCTATTTTTTATTTTATAGTCCCGAAAGAAAAATGAATCTACCAAGGTCGGAAGTTGAATAAATCTCGCTACCATAATGAAGTGTAATAAATAGATCCTTTTATTTGAAATGGCAGTCTTTAATAATGTCTTTGTAACATTATTCTTTAATGGTAATTGACATGAATTCTCTGGAGTTTGCATGGAAATATGTTTGATGAGCTGGAAGTTT
This sequence comes from Xenopus petersii, assembly GCA_038501925.1. Classification (NCBI taxonomy): domain Eukaryota; kingdom Metazoa; phylum Chordata; class Amphibia; order Anura; family Pipidae; genus Xenopus; species Xenopus petersii. The sequence continues at coordinate 100,944,858 of CM076682.1, read as the reverse complement.
TAGAACTGAAGCCTAAAGTGCTACCTGGAGAATGTTTCTCCTTTTTTTTTTTTTAAACTTTATTTTTACAATTCCGAATAGTCCAGGTCTGTGACAGGAAATGAAAATGTGAGCTATTTTCCATTTTAAAACATTGCAATATTTTTTTTGTTACTATATTTTCAGTTTCTCTGTTAATCTAGCCCTTAAAACTTGGCAGTTTTTGCTTGTTCAGCACATTTGTTACTGTGAAGTGAAGGATGTTGATGTTATAGTGTTTCTGTTTTTTTTTACTCCATATGGATATGTTGTATATCTCCATAAAGCACAAATAGTGTTACAGAATATGAAAATAACTCTCGAGCAGGACCTATATGAATCCTCTTATAAAGTCCTTGTTAAATCATTTTTCAGTAAAGTGGAACAGAAATGTTCATCTCTGTGCATGAGTCATATAAAACAAATGAAAGGCTTATAATATTAGTAATTTTACCAAAAACTCTATTAGCTCTGATATATGAAAATATACATTTTTATAGTATGAAAACTTAAATTTAGCAGTGCTCTCCAGATGCTACATTTTAACATGTCAGGTCTAGCCATATTTTACCAGCTTAACTTGTCAGCCTTACTTCAAAATATTCAGAATTCAGTATTTTGTATTTTTGAGTGGTCCATACCCTAACCTGTATTTTTCTCTATTGCCAAGGGCTGGGAGGAGTCTGTGGATGCTGCTTTATCACATCTTTTGAGAACATGCCTGTCTAAAAGTTCTAAAGAGCAGGCCCTGAACCTTACCAGCCATCTGAGCATACCCAAAGATACTTCGAGACTGAAGAAACACATCACTTTACTCTGTGAAAGAATGTCCAAAGGGGGCAGGTTGTCTCTAAGTGCTGACTCTGGATCTCAGCAAGCCGCTGAGATGCAAGGTAAAAGGTCACATAATTATACCTAATATATTTAAAGCCATTTTGCTGTGACTGTAGAATCAGCACACTGTATCATTTTATGATTGCTAAAGATTTAACAGGTACAGGTATGGGATCTGTTATCTGGACTGGGGCTTTCTGGTCCTTCAGCCTGCTAGAAAATCAGGTAAACGTTAAATAAACCCAACTGGTATTGCTTTCAATCAGGATTAATCATATCTTTGTTGGATCAAGTACAATCCATAATTTTGAGCTTTTGGATAACAGGTTTTCGGACAAGGGATCCCATACCTGTATATTTGGCAAGTGTGTTTAAAATTCAGTGTATCAAACAAACAAACCAAAAAGAACACATATTATTTTCCTCTGTGAAACCATTAAATATGTAAAAGTTATAAAGAAATAGTCACAATGGAAGATGTATAGTTAGAAGGCCTGAATAGAAATGTAAGTTATAAGAAACACAATATCATTGACATCTCTGATTCTTTTTTATTAAATATTGGGAAAGACAAGTGGTCCCAGTTTTTGTTTTACCCCTACTATTTCCTCTTAGAATCAAATAAGTGCTGTGCATAAGGAACTCATTCCTGTTTGAGCTTTGTGAATATTATATAAGGAGGTGTTAATTATAGAGGGGAATTGACATGGAGTGAGAATCAAATTAGATTGTTTTGCTTCCTTCCGACTGAGCCAGAATTAAGAGCAATCTGAAACCTTTCTTAAAATGTTCTGTTCTACGCCATTTAGCCCACCAAAAAAGTTAAATACATTAAAATACATTTCCATCACTCATGCTGAACACTGGTATTTATTGCCCAAGCACCCAAGTTAGCTTTTGGTTAATTTTACCTTTTGCTAGTGCTAAATAATTCTATGCCAATATGGTAGATCACATTAAATAAGTAATATTTATATATATATATATATATATATATATTGTGCGTTATGTAGTGACGCAAACTTAAGGTTCCTTAACCAATAACAACTTCTCAGTGATCACTAACCTAATGCACTTACATTTATGATTAGCTGGCTTAAATGAAGTCAGTAAAATATGAAGATATAGTTTTAAATATCTGTGTCATGATTCGTGGTGTAGTGGTGGAAACAGAAGTAATAAAACAAATGTGAATTATGCAACATTCTGCTTCTGTCTGAATTTTAAAATAAAGTTTGTAATTGTGTAATCACTTACCTTAAGTATACTAAAAAATAATTTAAACATGAATTAAACCCAATAAGGATTCATTATTTCTTAGTTGGACTCAAACACAAGGCACTATTTTATTATTACAAAGGAAATGAAAATAATTTATTAAAATTAGAATTATCTAATGAAGATGGAGTCTATGGGAGATGGCCTTCCTGTAATTTTGAGCTTTCTGGGTAACGGATCCCATACCTGTAAAACAGTATGATTACAAACAGATAAATAACTTGTAACTCATAAAAGATCATTTTTTTTTGATCGATCAAAAAAATGTAAAGCTGCACTTTCTCATTCTACACTTTTATTATATGCTGTTTGTCTGATTGCAAAAACTTCCCCAACTAATGAATCAGAATTATAATGTTGTGTAATGGAGGGAGGAAATAACTCTGTGTGAAATAAATGTTTTTATAAAGCTCTTTATATATATATATATATATATATATATATATATATATATATATATATATTATATATTTTTTTTATATATATATATATATATTTTTATATATATATATATATATTTTTATATATATATATATATATTTTTATATATATATAAATATATATTTATATATATATTAACTATATATATATATATTAAGAGCTGTATGGAAAAACAGATTGGTTCCCTGGTTATATTTCATTAAAGGTGTTAACATTGTCTATAAAGGTCTAAAATATTTCCACACTAAGAGCTGTCAACGTGTGTACATGGAAGAAAAGATTTTACAGTCCCAGGTGGATGTTGACTCTCGTCATGGTCATTACTCTTCATGGAGTATTATTTACATGCTTTTTATGCAGGCATGTGTGTGAGACGGAAATGTCATTTTGAACAATTTTAGGCTAGATGCAAGCTTGGTATATGTTCCACTACTTAAATATGACAGATTCCTGTCCCTCAAGTTTTTCTAAAGAAAAAACAATTCTAAACATAGTAGGTTTAGATGAAAAGCCATTGCTTTAATACCTAAAAATTAAAAAAAATATATGTATATATATATATAGTGAATAAAGTACCCCCTCTTGTAAAATATAAGGATATTATAAGTTACAGAGGAGTTTCATGACCAATAAATAAATAAAGGATAAAAAACAATTGCAATGCTGCTAGGAATAAGCCATTATCACATACTAAAAAAAGGTGAACCACCCCTTTAACTGTTTAATCGTAGAGCAAAGAGAAAATGGAATTGTAGATTTATATAGATACAATGGTACTTTCATGTTGATGCATAGATTCTAAAGGAGTTTGCTAACCTATTTGCTACTCCTGTAGAGTTTCCTATAAATATTGCTAAATGTATTGTCTTTTTTCTGTCTTGTTCCCCCTGTATTAATACTGCATTTTCCTTTTTAGGCACACCCATTAATCCTTCTGTTTCCTGAGCAAGGATGCTGCATTTTTATGCAGTTGCATGTGAAAATGTGATATTTATGCAGCTACGTGCAATAAAAGTGAATTACATGTCTCCTGTCCTCACACACTGCACTTAAATTGTGAAGCGAAAACGTGGAATTGAAGACCTTGAACGCAGGGGAAACAATTGTCCAGGAAGTGGTTATTCTATGGGGACAACTATGCAGGATCTGTCAGGGATGTGTATTTCTTTTTTGGCAATGCTTTATGGAAGATCCTAATTAAGAAGATCATTTTATATCTAAATTGATAACATGTGTAGAGATAAGATCATTAGTTTATGTTTCTCAGTTAGCCAAAATCATTTTTGCTGTCATATTGCCCACAGCAAATGCATCTATTTATGTTTATTTATGTTTGGAAGTGTATGAGCTGCTTTTGACAGAAAAGCAAGCGCATTAAGTAACTGTTTACATATGGCAGTTTATGTTTATTCTATGTCTGTCAATTAGGATGGTATCTGTATGGAGCATTAGCAGATGGCTACTTAATGTGTCTCCTAATGCTCAATAATATAGTTCCTCAGGTCTTATCTTTCTTTTGGCAATGAACCAGCTTGTACTATCAGTCTCAATTTTAAGTCATATGCATTACAAGAAAAAATTAGATTATCACTTGCCCTCTGTTATAGGATATGCTGCAGTGACATCTGGGAGGAATTTGTTACTTTTACATTTAGCACAATCTGATCTGCACTCATAGAGAAAATGGACAAGGGACAATGGAAACAGGATTCAAAGAGTGAATATGCGGGGTCCATTCTTGTCATTACTCGGTAATTATAGAGTTCTGCTGACATACATAGACTTAACCACGCATTCTTGCCATAGAAAACCATAAAAAGCAATTAAGCTATTAGGCTATTAAAAAGAAACTTCTTAGGATAAGGAGGATGTTGTTTCGAATAATTTATCTTAGTTATGTTTTTTTAAGCAGCGTACACATCTTTCTAGAGAAATTAAATTTTGCCTGCAGTTTTACTTGGTCTTCAAAAAGATTATATATTATTATTATATAAATTATCATCAAAAAACACCAGTGCTTGGGCAATACTTAGCATGTACCAGATTGTGTGATTTCTTTCACATTTTTAATTACTGTCTGTATTTTACAATGCAAATATGTTTGTTTTTTTTTTTACATTATTTAATTTAGATGTAATATAATAAATATTTGTTACATTACCAGATTGTGTGGATTCATTTTTTTTAAATTCTGAAGATTATGCAATGGCTTCACATTTCATAACAACATAAAAATACAGTCTTTATATATATATAGTGAATAAAGTACCCCCTCTTGTAAAATAGAAGGATATTATAAGTTGCTGAGGAGTTTTATGACCATATAAAAACCACGAGGCCAAAGGCCGAGTGTTTTTATACAGGTCATGGAACTCCGAGGTAACTTCTAATATCCTCATATTTTGCAACTGGGGGTACTTTATTTATTATAATACACAAATTTCAGCGAGTCGTGTGACAGAAATTACATCAGAACTCACGGTTTATAAGGATATAATTTACAAGATATTCATGGCTTTTGTGTATTATATACTGTATATATGAAACCTATCATTGCACAGAAAAAAAGAAGATCTAAGAGTTACATTTGGAGAGATTTACATTTAAGTATGTACATATATTCATCAATGTATATGTTTTCAGTCATATGAAAAAGTTTGGGAACCCCTCTTAATTCTTTGGAGTTTTATCATTGGCTGAGCTTTCAAAGTAGCAACTTCCTTTTAATATATAACATGCCTTATGGAAACAGTAGTATTCAGCAGTGACAAAGTTTAGTGGATTAACAGAAAATATACAATATGCATCATAACAAAATTAGACAGGTGCATAAATTTGGGCACCCCAACAGAGATATTGCATCAATACCTAGTTGAGCCTCCTTTTGCAAATGTAACAGTCTCTAGACACCTCCTATAGCCTTTGATGAGTGTCTGGATTCTGGGTGGCGGTATTTTTGACCATTCGTCAATACAAAATCTCTCCAGTTCAGTTAAATTTGATGGCTGCCGAGCATGGACAGTCTGCTTCAAATCATCCCATAGATTTTTGATGATATTCAAGTGGGGGGACTGTGACGGCCATTCCAGAATATTGTACTTCTCCCAATGCATAAATGCCTTTGTAGATTTCCAAGTGTGTTTAGGGTCATTGTCTTGTTGGAATATCCAACCCCTGCGTGACTTCAACTTTGTGACTGATGCTTGAAAATTATCCTGAAGAATTTGTTGATATTGGGTTGAATTCATCCGAAGATGGGGAGCTACTGGGGCATCTTCAGAGACACAGATCTTTCCTGCTAAAGAGCCATGGTTACCTTGAGCTGGTACAGAAGCCCAAAACATAATGCACAACGTTTCTAGTCTACTTCTTTAGTTAAGCTTTAGTTCTCATTTAAGGATAGATTGAAAACTGCCTCTTAGTCCCATTGCATGTCATTGAATCTACAGACTAACCCCACTAGTGACCACTTCTGACAGTCAGTTGACATTCACGTGGCGTCCTATTTATCAAAGGACGGATTTCAGAGGTTTATGAAAACTCACAAATTCTATGTCATGGAATTTTGAAAAGGCACATCTAAAAAGTAAAGATTTTAGTTTTTCGGATAATTCCTAGCATAAAAAAATCTGAAAACCTCATTTGAATCCGAATTGATTTAAAAGTTTAAAAGTTTTGTATTACTGATTTTCGTGGTTTTTACATTTACATTTTTACATTAGAGCTTTTCAAAAAATGGGAAAACCACAAATTTGTTAGATTTGAGGGGAAAAAAAATCTAAACTTTGTTAATGGGCTCCTCAGGGGTTTTTGGAACCAGAACTAAACTTACAAACTCTAAAACTACTTGTACTGACTGTTACTGTCAATTACATATTATAGCAGTACTACTATGGGGCATATTTCTCAAAGAGCAAAAGGACAGTTCCTCCTTTCAGTCACGTGAGGGCTAAAAACCCAATTTCACTTTGTTGTGAGCTTTAGGCCTGGGGCAAAAGAGGCTCAAGCAGAAAAATGTCCCTAATCTTCTGCTTGACAAATGGTGACCGGTGATTAGAGACATTTTTACTGCTGCTGGTGAAAACTCTTCCTTTTACCTAGAGCTTTGACTGCACTTTTGGTACGAGACACCTTATTGGTATTAACGAGATTCCACATAAGTGTCTGACTGTTATAAGCAATATTTTGCGTCATTTGTAATTGCAGCATTTGAACATTATTGCATTATATGAAGTATCTGGGAAACTTTATGATAGTCTGACAGCTTGGGAAAGAGCCAAATACAAATTCTGGAAAGAGTCTGTAAAATATTACTAAACATTTTGTGTTGAAAGAAATTTGAAAACTATTCTTTTTTTAAATGCAAAGTCACTAATAAAGATGAATAATACCAGTATCCCCCCCCATCATTATTTAAAATCTCGAAGCTTAAAGGATCAGTAAAATACATTTTTTTTTTAAAAAAAATTGCTATTTAATCGCTTTCTTTATTAAGAAATGTTACCGAAACGCTGCTTGTGCTCCTCTTCAGAAAAGGAAACACGGTGACAATCCATCGTGCAGCCCTCAATTTCTCCTCCCTGGCTATCTCCTTTAAGGAAAGCAGGGAGGAGAATTCGAGCGCCGCATGATGGATCGCCGGATCACCTTTTCTGAAGAGGAGCGCAAAGAGTTTCGGTAAGTTATTTCTTAATAAAGCAATTTAAAAGTTTAATTTGTCCTTGTGTTTTTTCATTTTTTTAAATTAATGTTACTGGTCCTTTAAAGTACTTTAACTTGGTCACTAAACCTTATACTTGACACTTAACTATGCAATGAAAAGTGAGAGCTGAGGATCTGCATGCACTATGGGTTCTTCATTTATCTTTCAGCACCAGATTGTGACACACAAATTAAAGTTTTGTCTGACAAACCACCCTTTATCAGATATACCACATTACTCATTTTTGGATTTGTGTTCAGGATACAATGCTGCTTTTAAGCCTTCCTGTAAATCTCCAAATTACAGGAAGGCCATTTGCCACGGAGTTCATATTAAGCAAATTATTTTAATTTTCAAAAATTGTTTATTTTTTCTCTGTAATAATAATAAAAATACCTTGTACATGATTGTAACTAATACAGGTATGGGATCCGTTATCCGAAAACCAGTTATAAGTATAAACATGGAATAGCTGTCTCCCATAGACTCCATTTTATGCAAATAATCCAAAATTTTTAAAATGATTACCTTTTTCTCTGTAATAATAAAACTGTACCTTATACTTGATCTCAGCTAAGATATAATTAATCCTTATTGGAAGCAAAACTAGCCTATTGTTGTTTATTTAATGTTTAAATGATTTTCTAGTAGACTTAAGGTATTAAGATCCAAATTACAGAAAGATCCATTATCAGGAAAGCCCAGGATCTGAGCATTCTGGATAACATGTCCCATGCCTGTATATAAAATCAGGAGACATAAATCCTTATTGGTGGTAAAACAATTCTATTGGGTTAATGAAATGTTTAAATGATTTTTAGACTTAAGGTATGGTGAGCCAAATTACATAAAGATCCCTTATCTGGAAAACCCCATGACCTAAGCTTTCTGGATAATATATCCTATACCTATTGAAATACTAAGCTTATTTTGTAGTACATCTGTCAGAGGTTGTGACTCAGAGTTCTGTTCATGTATAGCATCATAGTCTGAGGGTTTATTCGCCATTGCATAATTTGTCATGTAAAATGATGACAATAAATATGGTCCTTTTTCCAACTAAAAAATAGCGCGTTTATCATACATGGAACAGTTTGGCTGGTTGATGAAACATTTAAAAAACAAAGAAGCTGATCTCAGGAGAGGGTTACATTTCAAAACACCCAAAGGTAAATATTAAATCTAGAGGAAAGCTGTGGTTTATTACAGCGTATATTATATGTTGGTACAATGGTTTACATGATTAACTTTCCCTGGTTAACAAAATGCTTCTTCTTCTTCAGACAAACTTGTGGGTGACATTTTTGTTTAGAGAAGGCTATCAATAGAGAACTAATAATATATTCATCTGTAGTAGCTGATCCCTTTTTGGGGAAGATAATTACCCCCAAACATAATTTTTCTCCACTTAAAAATGGGGGGGGGGGTCTTAACCTTTTAAAAACAGAATCTGTTTGACTAGTGTGTTCTGGATAACCTATTCTACATATGTCTATTGTTTTGTAATTTTAAGTTACTATTTTTATAGTAGCTTTGTGGCACTGCTCCCAAGAGCTAACAGCTCACCTCATTTCATGGGCATATAGCATTCTCTAGTGGAGTGCGCTTCTTGCTTGAATCCTGATCAAAGAAAAAGGCTGACCTTGTCCATACAGTAATTTGCTGCATTTCTGCCACAACTCAGTACTCTACTCTATGTGGCTGTAATCCAGAATACTGATTGTGCAGCAAGCAAAACCGCAATGCTTCTTTGTTTGGCTCTGAATAAAGAAGTTTATTCCCTTCAATGCCAAGGACAAAGCAAATTACAGGAAACTGGCCAGCAGATAAGATTCTTATTTGGGAATCCTATATGCTTTGCTTACTGAGGTGAACCACAGCTATCTGGGAGCAAAGGTTGCAGGGTAAATATGAAGCCAAAGGTAGGGATCTGTTATTTGGAAACCCTTTAACCAGAAAGCTTCAAATTATTGATATTTCCCTAGTCCTATTTAGACAAGCAATTCTTAATTTTTTAAGAATTATTTTTTAGTCAGTAATGTACTTGATGATAACTAACCCGCCTAAAGCAAGACTATCCTTTTTTTTTTTTTAAATAAATAAAAAACTTTTAAATTTTCTTAGTAGCTTTTAGGCATAGTTCTCTGAATTAAAGAAGATACCCCAGGTCCCAAGCATTCCACAGGACAGATCCCAGGGACTGGATTATACATTTGTAGCTATAGAAAAGTATAGATATGGGACTGTTATTTAAAAAGGGTGCCTCATACCTCCTCCTTTTAGATGGTAAGCTCTAGTGAGCTGGGCCATATTTAATGCCTCTATCAATCAGTATGTTTTCCCTGTATATGCATGGGATTCCTTTAGAAATTCCAGTTTTCTTTCCCATTTCAAATCAATAAAAGCAAGTTCATTGGCTCCTGAATAAATTCAACGTAGTAGAATGTGTAGCGGTGTGCATAGTGCGATTTTGGATGCAAATCTCCATGTTTTTTCTTTTTTTTTTTTTTTTTACATAGAATTTGGTTATTTCCAGTGCTCACTATTAAAATGACTGTGACTTTTTTTAGGATCTAGTACACTGTGTATTTGGGTTTCTGTGATTCTCCAGCAGCATTTGTATGTAATTCACAGGACTCAAGTTCAGGTCTCAGAGGCCTGTCCCAGCTTTACCTGAATTCAAGATAGAGATGGAGGTTAGTTTGGTGGAGGGTCCATGGAAACATTGGCTGAACTGGCTTTAGCAGCCACAAATTAGGTTTTGATGATTTTCCATTTAGAGATGTTAATGGTGATAAATCCTAAGGGATTTGAAGTAAGGGATTTGCAGTTAAGAATTGTACTGATGAAAGAGATGCAGTTAGTTCCCCATAATGCCGTCCATATGCACTTTCTGTGAATTAGTGACTTGTCTTTTCAAGTCTCTATTCACTGGTCACATACCAAGTGGTAGCTTACTGGCTAAAATCTAGAGGAGATGTGCCTTTATCTGATGATTAGTATTATTATTACATTTATTTATAAAGTGCCAACATGTTGTGCAGTCCTGTACCTAAGGGTACTGTACATATATATTGGCAAATTGATACATTAGGTAATGAGGGCCCTGTCCACAAGGACTTACAATCCATGGGGAGGGAATAATTGATACACAAGGTATAACATGATGTAGCTATGGGGGCAGTATATGCTGGGAAGATATTGACAGATATGACAGTGTTAGTGAAGAGATAATGAGTCAGCAGGATGTGAAGTGCTATGGGATAACCCATATCTGCCAAGTCATTAGGTATCACTACTTTAGGAAAGTATATTGTACTGGTATATTGAGTGGAATTCCCTTAGAGAATCGTTGTAAACATGATTCAGGCAATCCAGCAGAAACTCTGGTTACCTTAACATGAGGTTTTTCTTTTAATGTTATTGTGAGAGTGTACCTCATGTTTATTAGTATATGTGGTTGAATTGCAGTGGACAGACAGTGAAGTTTGTGCATGATGCTTTATGTGCAAGCTTTGCTGTGTGAAACCCAGGATTTAACACCACCTTTAAGTGTCCACTGTAGGAACCCTGGATTTACTGCCAACTTCTAGCTGCAGTTTTCACCTGCATCGATTGATACACATATGTGATCAATGAATGCAACCTGGAACAAACTACCTGAAACATTTGGAGGTACTTCTATCTGATCATTTTAGTAACTCATAGCAAACACCAGGCTGCATTTACTGCATTTTAAAGGGGTGGTTCACCTTTAGGTTAAATCTTCGTAACATAGTTTACATCAGGTTGAAAAAAGACAGTCCATCAAGTTCAACCCCTCCAAATGAAAACCCAGCATCCAAAAGTATGCTATAGAATGGCTAATTCCAATCAACTTTTCAATTGGCCTTCATTTCTTCTTTTTTTTACAGTTTTGAGTTATTTGCCTTGAAATTCTGGCTCTTTACAGCTTCAAATGGTGTTTCACTGACTCTATCTTAAATACAAGTGCTCTGTATGGCTACAAATGTATTGTTATTGCTACTTTTTATTACTCATCATTATATTTAGGCCCTCTCCTATTCAAGTCAATATATGGTTGCAATAGGAATTTGGACCCTAGTTACCAGATTAGTTACTGACTAAAGAGATAAATAACTCAAAAACCATAATTAATAAAAAATGAAAACCAATTGCAAATTGTCTCAGAATATAATTCTCTACATCATACTAAAAGCAAATTTAAAGGAGAAGCAAAGCTTTTTGCACTTGGAGGTGCCAAATATTAGGCACCCCCAAGTGATTGTATTTACTTACCTGAAACCCCGGGCCAATGCTCCTATCAGCAGAAAACGGCACCGCCGGGGGATATACCAGTGAGTGCCATGGAGCGATCCTCTTTCCTTAGCTCGGGTGCACATGTGCAGTAGAAAGTAAAGCCGAACTTTAACTAAAAAGTCAGCTATTTCGTTCAACTGCGCATGCGCTTGCCCCGGGAAATTTGAAGAAAGAAGATGCCGGAAGAGGATCGCTCCGTGGTGCTCACTGGTATAACTCAGGGCCGGTGCAGTTTTCTGCTGCTAGGAGCATCGGCCTTGGGTTTCAGGTAAGTCAATACAATCACTTGGGGGTGCCTAACATTTGGCACTTCCAAGTGCACAAAGCTTTCCTTCTCCTTTAAAGGTGAATAACCCCTTTAAATCAAAGTATTTGATCTGCGTACTGTGGGTTATTACTACCTGCTCCATTTATTTAATCCTCAGTGATACTGCACAGCTAGAACAAAGGACTTATGTCAGTTCATTTTAAATGACTAAAAGGATGAGTTAAAGTTGATTGCAGTGCTGGAAAGACCTCCCTCTATGCAAGAGTGTCTCATAGTAACAGCATTGCTTGACCTCATGTGTAAGTGTAGTGTATGTATGCACTTTTTGATACTTTAGTAGCTAAACATTGTTTCTTTTTAACTTGCCCTAATAATGCACCTACAGATGTACAAAATATGCTCTCCCCTTAGACTTCTTATCCAGCTTTATCTTACATTCCACAAGTGAAGTCAGCATTTCTTTTTCCAACAAATTCCTTGAGTGAGTTCTATTTGAGTTAAAATGACTGTGCTAATCCCTCCTTTCCTTTGCAATTTTACCTTCATTCTTGTTGGCTTGTATATTTGAATTGTGCTTTCTGATGTCTATGTTTTTATCTGTAAAGATATTGTATGTTCCTTCCAAAAGCCTCCAGCTCACTAGAGCAAACAATGACAGTTGTTTTAAACTTTCCTGCAAGGCTCATTTTCCACTTGTTAGATTAGGGGCCTGTCAGTCATTTGTGGAGCGTATTGTTATGATTATTTGACTGTAACGTTATATGTAGTACATCATGTTTCCACTGTTAGTACTCCCTGTGTGAAACAAGTGATCAAATTATGTTTCTCAGCCAATATGTGTTTGAAACAATTACGAGTAGATTACTTGGGGAAAAGGTGATATATATCATACTTAGGAACATTGTGGGCTTATGTAAATAAAGTAAAGAGTGCAATTTCTCAGATGCACATGACAAACATTCAAATAGTTATCTGTTAAAGTAACATGTACCAATCTATAAATTGGGTTTGCTCAGATTCCAGAACCTTGACATTCCATTCTGTGTGCAGCATTCTAGATCATAGGTTTCTATAACATGAGATCCTGGACTGCAACATTCCAGAAACCAAAACGCTGGATTTTGGCATTCCAGAACTGTTTATTCTGGAATGAAATATTACTAACATTTCAGTACCAAAACTCCGACATTCCAAAACCTAGTGCCCGACATTTTAAATAATAATGAAGAACCTGATCATAAAGAATCTGACATCATCAGAAGGCTTTGCTCATAATTTTGCACTGATGAGATCTAAATAAATAAAAAACAGGCCCTCTCTGCAAGTGTGGGTATATGGTTCTGAGTTGATAGATCATGTCTGTGCTGTTAAAATGGATGCATAATTGACCACAGGGACATAAAGGACAAAAATACATGGCTCCGCCCAGAAGTGAGGGTTAAGGCCTCTGATTTTAGGCAGTGTCATGTAGCATGAGGCATTTTTCTGCATTTCTTGCATTGTTTTCAACCCTAACCTTGATAGTTGGTTTGCTCTACTATTCTGGAAGTTGGAATCCCAGAAGCAAGCAGTCTGGCTTGCAACATCCCATAACCTGACATAACCCCAGATTTTGAAAACCTTACATACCAGAGCTCAGCCAAAACTCAAGATTCCTGAAACTGGGATTCCAGAACTTTCCTATACCAAATTCCAAAGTTTGGAATGAAACACTCCACATGCTAATTTTTTAAAACCTGTCATTCCTTAGTGTCCAGATTGTGGCATTCCAGATTCTTACCCTTAAAAACCTGACAATTAAGATCACAGTGATCCAGAAGTTTGCATTCTGTTAACCGATACCGCAAATTATTATTACAGAATCTGGTATTCTGGCAAGTACAGATTGACATTATAGAACCTGACATTCTGAAACCCAAAAATCTAGGACCTAGCATTCTGAAAACCTACAACCTGCCAATCACAACATTTCAGAATACTGCATTTCAAAAGCACCAATTCCATAAATTGCTGTAGCAGAAGGCTATTACCTATTGGAATGTATTTTACATTCTGATGCCCACCATTCAGAACCCAACATTTTAGACAGCAGCATATCAGAACCTTGCATTCTGGAACTCAACAATCTGCAATGTGACAATACAGGCTTGACTTTCATTGTGGATTCCGACACATTTTGGAAACATACATGTCATTTAAAAAGTCACCTTTCTGAAATATGACATTGTATAGCCTGCCTTCTTAGTCTAAAACCCTATTGGTACAGAGTTGGACAATGGAATAATCAGTTAATGGACAACAACACTGGCCCCATGCACTTGTCTCCCTTCCCCTTCTCTAGTAGTATAAACCAATCCACAAGAGGCTTCCTCCTTCCCTCACACAAGATCTTGAGAGTGCAAGCTCCTGGTCTGCATATACCACCAGAAAGCCACCAACCCATCTGCACTGCTCTGCATTTACAAACCAACTATGGAGAATGAAAGAATTGTTCATGGAGTTGGAGAGGGTGACTCGTGTTGGGGGGGGGGGCAAAGTTTCAAAAGGAGTTGAGGGGACCGTTTTTCTTTAAATAGTAAAATGTTACTTATTTAAAACACCATGACACATCATAAGGATTTCATATGACTGAAAGACCATCTTAGATCTAACTAATCCTAGATAATGATAAGAGATTAAATGTGTTTTGCACATGAGAATGTATGTATAAAAAAACGTATCTCTTGTGACGGTAATATTGTGGTTTCCATAATAAGTTTTACTCAGCTGTCAGAATAGACACAAGAAAGGTTTGATTCAAATTAGTGTGTTAAGGGAAAAAGTGGACTTTCTTTAATTGCTGTTTTCTGGACAATTTCTGTTTTACTTCTTGGTACCTGGTTCTCCAGCTAAGAATTGTTCTCATATTTGGATCACCATACTTCTAAAAGTATTTACATATTAACTGGGTTATTTACTAAAGTCTGAATGCCAAAAACGTGAAAATCTTTAGTTTTTTAACTATAAAATCAGAATTTTTTTATCGAAAAAAAAAGTAAAAATTTCAAGATTTATTATACCCCGAGGCTGCACAAAAGTCAGAGTCAGAAAATCCACCATCTCAGACCTGCAGGGGCTGTATATAAGTCAATGGGAGAGGTCCCTAACCTATTTGGAAGTTTCTGTGGTCTGTACTGGAATTAGCTGAACATCTGAATATTTTGGACTTTTTGGGGCAAAAATCGAAAAAATCTTTTTTGGAACAAAATAGTTATGGCTCCATTTTATCGATCCAATTAAATTGTGCTTTTTTAATAATAAATAAGGTCAAATTGTGGTTTCTAGTTTGGCCAGCCTTTTTTTTTTTTTAAATAAAATATCAGAAAAAAAATTGGATTTTGATAAATAACCCTCCCTAATAAACCCAATATTATTGTTATGCTACCAATATAGATTCATACAGCTTCGTTGCCATCAAGTACAAGTTATTTCTCTCATTGTTTTCACTGTGTAAAATAGGAGGTCACAAAAATCATGTTATAGATGTAAGTCATCTATAACATGATTTTTGTGACCTCCTATTTTACCCAGTCAAAACATTGTAGAAACCTTGCATACCCTATGGGAATGTCCAATAGCTGGCTTGACTTGTATAAACTGTATTAACTACTTTATTTAAATAGGTTTGTTTTCAACATCTCTGTTTTATAAAAATAAATCTGAAAGAGAAAACAAGGGTGGCAGCATCCAGACAAGTGATGAGGCCCCGAGAGAACAAGCCAGAGAGCAGTGAAGCAAGTAATACTGAGAAACGTGTGTTTCTAGATGAGATCATGCACTTATTTTTAGCTCTTAGATAACTACACTCCATTTTATATCCACGTTTAGTCACTTCTGCCAGGAAATTCTGCAATAAAAGTAGTAGTTAAAAAGAGCCTTTTTTAGTCACTGTGATGATTTGCTGTGGCTTGAGTCAGTTGTTCTGGCACGTTAGCTTGACTCTGAGAATTCTCTATAGCTGGCTGGCTCCTAAAACTAGGGAGAAGCCTAAAGACATGTATTTGATCACAGGGGAGCACACTTTAAATGAGAATTATTCCCACCAAAAAAAGATTACATAAGCCTTATGAATCATTTGTGACCACTTCTGCTAAAGCACCATGCATTAAATTTTAATGAGCCTTACACCAGGCCCGTGACATGACTCTTGCACACCAAAGTGCTAATGTGTTGATCCTAATTGCACTTAGATGAGGCAAATTGGAATTGTACTCATGCCAGCCATCCACATCAGGAACAATGAATCTAACTTCTCCAGCGTGTGCACTTTCTTTATTTATTATTCATCATTTCGCCCTATCAATTATTCATTGGGAAGTAACTGATTGTTTCAAAGTTGTCGAAGTGACAAAGACTTCTTGCTACATTATTTTCTGTTAGAGCTGTGTCAGTTTTTCATTCCCAGCACTTTCAGTTTGGATGTTTTATGGATATGGAATATGCCCTTCCTCATTTAACCCTGCTGTCACCTATGTGCAACATATGCTTACTGTATGGAAATAATCTGTAGTAAAGCCCTATACTACAATGTTTTTGTTAATAGTTGTGACACTAAGGCTAAAGAAAACAACTGTATATTTGCATACATTTATTTTTATGACACCATTAGTAGCTCTTCTAATGTTTGCAATGAAAGAGTCAGTGCTCTGTATATTAATAGGTTATCCTAGAAGCCAACTTTGCTGAATCTACATAAGCTGACCAGTTAGATTGCTATATGGACATGTCGGATCTTGAAGTTCCAAGTCAGCTATTGTTTAAGGATGTAGTCAAGTCAAGAGCAGCCTAATGCACTAATATGGTGCCTGGAACAGGGATTATTGGAGTGATTTATGTTAGTTATTGTGCCAGATGCCTAGAATTCATAGGGGCAGATTCACTGAAGGGTGAAGTGGCTGACCCTATCAAAAATTCGCCCGTGTATGGCCAGTTTAAGTAATCTTAATAGGCTTTTCGATTTCTTGGATTCAAGACCAAATCATAATCCAACATTTGATCAGCCCCCCTTTACAAATATTTAAAAACAACGTTCAGTGGTGTAACTACCAATGACATTCTGCACCCGGACCCCCTCCTCTACAGAAGTATGTCCGATCTTCTTCTGTCAATGAGATGCCATTGGGTCTCCAGCGGGCACATGGAGGAGCGAGCCTGGGTGTGCCCCCGCACCACTGGTAGTTATACCAGTGCCAAGAATGTCATTTTTAACAGCTGCAAAAATATTGAAGAAAGGAAAAAGCATTTACTGACAAATTTTAACCCTGCCTCCTGGCTAGCCATCCTATCCACTGCCCTGGGTCCCATGCCACAGCCCGTGTATTGGGCCCTTCCGACGGGCTTCCCCGATCGATATCTGGCCGAACGTTGGCCAGATGTTGATCAGGCAGGGTTAAAAATTCCAGGGCAGCATCTATTAGTTGATGCGGTCCCGCTCTACAACCACCCGTATTGCTCCGCATCATAATCCGATCGTTGGTCCCTAGGGTCCACGATCTGATCCGCCCAATATCGCCCACCTCAGTGTGGGCATATTGGGGAGAGATCCGCTCATTTGCCGAAACCGTCACACGAGTGGATCTCTGCGTGTATGGCCACCGTAAAAATCCATAGAGAAATAACTTTTCCCTTCACTCACAGCAAATACAAACTTGCACTCTGTGCCTTGTGCCTTTTGTTTATTTGCTTATAACATTTGTTTAAATGTGATAGCAGAGCAAACTCTCCTTTGCAAAATGTCACTGCTGTCATTGAAACAAGCAGTAACATTGCTTTCTTTTATTTAAACTATAGTCCCTTTCCCTGTTGTGTTTATAGACAATAGACAGCTGAGCTCCCACTCCCCCAGATTTTTATGAGAATAAGAGGGTGTAAACATATATGTATATCAGTCTTGTTTATATTACACCAAGGATAAACTTACAGCACTTAAAGGAAGAAAGAGAGAGCACCACTTTAAGATATTTTATTGAATTTCTTGTCTTTTTTTTTAAAAAAAAACACTAAATTCAAAAATATTGAAGCAAATAAACATTGTTTCGCAACACTAGACACTGATAGTTAAATGCAGCTGGGCTAATATATTATGTAGTCATACCTGACTGATCTAATGCCAATGACCTTAACTTACATTACACATCTGAAATATTCCATTAGTATTTTACTTGTACTGAAGGCACTTTTACCAATAGACTGTGTTGCTTTTCAATGCCTAACAAGTTTTTATTTCATTTGTTTTTTTCAATACCGTAAACAAACGAATACTACCCATAAAAAAAAAACCAGAGCAACATTCATAGTGGTATATGCATTGAAACACTCTAAGTAAACATTATAACACTGCAGTACACTGTGTACAATATATATAATATGTAATTATGCTGGCATTTCCTACACAGCCTTTTATACCCCTTTTCACACAAGGAATTATTTGCTGACTGAATTATATACATAAATGTATACATAAATAAATCATGCAAAAAGGTCCTGTATCTGATTACATTATGTTGCTCCTTAAATTTTCACGATAAACTAATATGACTTGACTTGTTCTGTACAGAAAGTAATATACAGCTCTCAGGCTAAAAATATTGATGCACAATGTGATGGTACCAGTACAATACAGTATGTCAAGAGTGTCTAGGTTAGGAGATTGGTTGGTCATGATTTGGAGATGGAGTTAGACCTGACATTCATCTCATACATTATTCTTGGCAGTGTTTGTGGAATCCATATTTATTTGGATAAGTAGAATAAATAATGAAGCCCTCAGAACAAACAATAATCCATATACTTCTGCACTATGCGTAAATGAATTGTCACTCACTGGAAGTTCTCCAAGCCACCAACTGTAGCAGAAGAAGAAATTAGTGCACTCCCCTTCTCTAAAGTTGCCCATATTAACTGAAGGAAGTCTGAGAAATTCCATGCATCCCACACTAACTGAAACTGGAGGTCTACTGACCTGCTTAGAAAGAATTTCAGTTTCAATAAAGGGCGTTCCCCTACCCTTTTTTCTGCTGTTGTTTATTTTATTTTTAATCGTTTTCTTCCTTTATCTTCTTTATAGCAGCTATTCAAAGAGGCATATTAACCGTACAGGTAAAGCAATACGTAAAGTCTTTAAAATCAGTTTTCCCAGCTGCATTTCACTAATATCTCAATACTTTCAGTAATTTATTCTGTACAAGTGCATGCATATTCAGAAAACATAAAATTACCAAGCCACAATATTATGTCAGTTCTAATTATTTCAATGCTAAATATTTGTCTGGTATTTGTAACAGGCTGTTACTGCTACAGATGAAGCCACTTGGATTTGTGAGTTAAATGCGTCATGACTCAGGGGTAATTGAAGAAACTGTGTTATCTTAAGTCATCTTAACTCATTTAATGCATTTAACCTTTTCATTAGCATACCAAAGCTCCATTGTTCACAATGGTGAATGCTTTAATTAGATGGGATGTTGTGACGCAGTTTTCTGTGTTAAATGAGATAAATGGGATATCTGTGTTTAGTTATTCTGTGTCAAACAGACAAACCAAAGTGGCTGCATCTGTAGGTTACATTTCTTGAGAAAAGTGTCTCCTGGCCCTGCCAAAGCATTGATCTCACAGGGTGATCCCCCTTCAGTCTCTCTTCAGTAGAGGTAGGGGACCCATTATCTGGAAAGCTCCAAATTTTGCAATGGTCATCTTCCATAAAAGAAAATAGGGACTGGAGAGCCTTTCAATGTAATTGATTTTCTTTATTGAAGCACATTCATTGTATCATCTCCCATAGACTCCATTTTATCCAAATAATCCAACTTTTTAAAAATCATATCCTTTTTCTCTGTTATAATAAAACAGTATGTTGTACTTGATCCAAACTAAGATATAATTAATCCTTATTGGAATCAAAATCAGCCTATTGGGTTTATTTAATGTTTATGGTACTAATTGAGCAACTGAAGCACCACAGGTTTGTAATAAATATATCACACAAAAAATATTGAGCTTAGAACTGTAACCCTTAAAGATCTGGGGTGCAGTCCTCGACCCAATGAAAACCCGTTCAGGTCATGATAAATAGACTAAATGACTAATAGTGGTAGTAAAACTTAACCTTTAATAAATTAGGATAAAATAAACAAACAACTTGGGCCAAGCCCATATATAACAACACACGTGACACCAGATTCACTGCATCTCATAAATCATGCAGTGCAGGACAATTCCCTTAAAATACAATAATTAAAAAGACACAGTAAGTGGAGATTATGGGGTATTCAGTGCTTATGCCAGGGGTGTCCAAACTGCGGCCCAGGATGGATATGAATGCGGCCCAGTGTGAACTTCCGTCAATTCAGGAAACGTCATGTTGCAATGTCACGCACAGAGAGCGTATGTACACGGTCGCTAATTGTGTGCTTTAAATTTTACATGGGGTGTGCGTTGTGTGGCTTCCTAGAGCAGGAAAAGTGGTTAACAAGTGAGCAAACCTATCTTTTAGTTTACTTTTACAATAAAATAAATCAAAAGTTAGCGTTAGTGTTTGTGTGTATTCCCAGTGTGGCCCCAGAACATTTTTCTTCTTCCAATTTGGCCTCGGGAAGCCAAAATTTTGGACACCCCTGGCTTATGCGTATAAGTCACTAATAATTATAGTGCTGACATAGTTAGCCCCCACCCTTCTCAAGTTCGGTATTCCCAAAAGCCAATTCTACCTTGCTACATTGGGACCGGATGGGAGCTGTCCCCCACCATCCACCTACACCGCCCTATGCGTTTCACCACTCAAAATGGCTTTGTCAGGGGCATAGGTCAGCTCCCATCCGGTCCCAACATAGCTAGGTAGGGGAACGGTGTGTGTGTCTAGGTTTGCTTGCTTTTTGTTGTTTTTAAGTTACAGCATATTTTCCCATTAAGGGAAGTTCAATATAAATACTGCATATATAGTCTTTTTGTTTTCCAAATGACTTTTATTGAGGTGATTTCAGGTTATGTTTCGCAGAACAAAAGAAAAAATAACATTTCCTTACTTTACGCAGAGATGCAGGTCTTTATAGACATCATTTTATATAGTGTTTTTAATGGAAATTTAACTCACTGGCCAAAGAGTAAAATGTTGCAATTAAGTTTAATGCTTGCCATGTTGCTGCCAGAAATTTAAATGATGGATTGCTGAATCAATACAATTATACATCGGTGCAGACATGACAATGGCACTCCTTTACTAACACAAATTTGGCACTTTTAATCAGGGATGGTGTACTTACAGACCTAGCGCCATCCCATAGCTAGTAAGAGAAATAATTGCTTCCATTCTCGGACATGGAGTACACTGGAGTGAAAAATAATTGTGAGAAGAGTCTGAAGCAGAAGCCTCATCTGGCTACCCCTAGTTATGGCCCTGTTGTACTACTACAGGTATGGGACCTGTTATCCAGAATGTTCCAGACCAGGATCTTTCTGTAATTTGGATCGTCATACTTTTTTTTACTAGAAAGTCATGTAAACATTAAATAAACTCAATAGGCTTGTTTTGCCAGTGTATCTTTTTCTGGCTGTTCAGTGTAGGAGATCAAAGAGAAAGTCGGGAGATTTCAGTAACAAACCCCGGACTGCGGGTTGAGATGTCAAAATTGGGACTGTGCAGCGTAAAACGGGACAGTTGGGCGATATTGGTTTCTAAATAACGGATCCTATACCTGTACCCAATTCAAGCACTCTATGTAGCTGCTACCCAGTGCACCTTATATACTAATTCTCAAATCATAGGCTGTGCTGAATTGACCAATGTAAGCCAATATGTTTTGGGTTGGTGGGAAAAAAACATGGCACCCAGAGGTATTGCATGCAAACACATACATATTGCATTTAGATAATGTTGCTTGTCTAAGGAAACTTACCTTAGCATTTTTGCAATTACAACTAATGTAGATGTGGTTCATTTTAAGGGACAATTCAACCTACTTATCACTTCAGTGTTCAGTTGTTTTCAAACATTGAAATTCAATGATCATATATAATAATAAATAAATAATAAATATCTCCTTAGGGGGAAGTGGGGTGAGTCACAAGAAAAGTTCATAACAGACGGTACCATCTCTGTTGTTCCAATTATTCCAGTATTTATTGTTTGGTTTTGCAGTAGGCATTCCATGATGTCCACAGTCAACTAGACTGTTTGGGATATGTTATCCAGAATGCTCGTAATCTGGGGTTTCTGGCTAATGGATCTTTCCTTAATTTGGATCTTCATACCTTAAGTCTACTAGAAAATCATGTAAACATTAAATAAAAACAATAGGCTAATTTTAATTGTAATAGGGATTAATTACTGAATTAGAAAAAGGAGTCTATTTGAGACTATCTGGATAATGGTTTTCTTGATAATGGATCCCAAACCTGCACAATGAATTAAATTGAAGTATATAGGCACAACAGCAGACTTTTAACAATTCGGACAAATCCGGACCCATGATTAGTCCTCAGCATAAAAATTAAATCTTAAAAAGTTTGGTTCTGTCATACTACATCTTATTTTCTAGAGTTTAATGGAACCAGTCTTACACCTTCTGTAGCCACTGCAATTGCACTAGGAGGGGTTTGTTGGGTAATTTCTTCATTTATCTTTTCAGCAGCTGTTACATTTAACCAAACCTTTTATATTTAGTGCAGCACTAACTTTTTTCGCAGATTATCTGAGTTTTACTACCAATGGCGCAAGATACAAAAAGGGATCAGTATATTTCAGTATAAGGTTAGGTCCATTGTTTTCTAGCATTGCCTGTGGCTTGTTACTCCTCCTACATCCTTCAGCCTTATGGCTAAGTCTTATTGTGACAGAAATGGCACATTTTAGTGTTATTTTTAACATGACACTTTATTATAACAGATTCAAAGTCGAAGCCTGAAAAACTGTTTCTTTCCACAGCTTTCAAAAGCCAGTACACAATAATCTGGCATGCTAGCTATTGTTAAAACATTTTATAAAGGAAAAAAATATAAAAGGACTAAAAAGGAATTTTTTGGACTGGACTGTTTATCACTAGCTCAGATCGGGCTCAGTATAGATAAAGTTTCCTCATGTCGCACTGCACAAAATCATTTCGATCATTCGATTTTTTGCATTTTAAACACAATTCCTCTAAATAAAGAAATTGTATCAAATATCTTGAAATATCTAGAAATGTCAAGATCCAAGGACCATTGAATATTAGTTGTGAAAGCCAAAATCAACCCTATAAATTCTGCTTCCTATAGGCTATTTGCATGACATCATCTGCCTCAGAAACCAGCATTTTCCTCACTTACTAAACAAACAAAATAAAAGAAACACAATGAGTTAGTTAACTGAATGTTTCTTGTTAATGCAATGTGACTAGTAGTAACTACAATCAGTATGGATTTTAATGGGTACATTGAGATTTTTTTTCCACTGTGTAACTTGGCAAGAGTATAAGTAACAGAGCCAAACTGTTATAACTTTTCCATGTGTGGTTTAGGGTATAAAACTCACTGGGGTAAGAACATTTTACTTTTTTTGCATTGTAATACAAACACTGTTTGCAAGTAAAAAATTGAATTTTAGCCATCACTGAAAGAAGAAATTTGGAACACAGGAATGCTCAGGCCCTGAACCAACACACCAAAGTATTTTTTCTTTTTTGCTTCATATAAAATTGTTCCATACTTTGTACCATACTACTTCTCTACTAAGTAGTCGTACCTTATGTTTGCATGTGATTCACTAATGCATATGAAACTTAATTGAAAATTTAAATTTTTATCTACTTCGACTAGGGAATAGTCCAAATTCGATTCGAATTTGCAAAATATTCAAAAATTTGAATATCAAAATTTATCATGTACTGTCTCTTTAAAAATTCGACTTCCGCCATTCGCCATCTAAAATCTGCCGAATTGCTGTTTTAGCCTATGGGGTATCTCCTAGAACCTATTTGGAGTCAATTGACAAAAAAAAAAAACGTAATTTCGGTTGGTCTTTTTGAATTCAAATTTCAAAGTTTTTCAAATTTGAAATTCGACCCTTGATAAATCTGCCCCCTACTGTTCAAAGCTTTCACAAATTGTATCGTCATTTTTACTTCAATACAAGATATTGAGAAAGTCTTTATGACCAAGATGCCCGAGGGGTATGAATAATGAGTATGATATATCCTATTATTTTTAGAGTAATATTTTCAATAATCGGTCTGTATGTTCAGCTAAATATACTCGAGTATAAGCCAAGTTTTTCAGCACCCAAAATGTGCTGAAAAACTCTACCTCGGCTTATACTTGAGTCAGCTGATCGCTCCTACGTGCGCTCTGCTAGGGAAGAACTAAAAAGTATACCGGTATGTTAAAGTTGCTGCTTACTCACTGATCTGAAGCATGCAGTGACTCCTCCGTGCTGCCCATACTTCTCCCCCCTCGTGGCTTGATCCTCCTTCCTTAGCCCTCAGCCCCTCCCCTCTCAGCTCTCGTCACTCAGTCCCCCCTCCTCAGCCCTTAAACCTCCATACTCTGCGTTCAAGTTTGTGAGCTAGCATTGTCATTTCAGCTTTGAGCACAGAGGGGAAGGGCTGAGGAGGGAGGACCCTGGAATTTTGTCCCCTTCATTAGCTGCCCTACTGTACAGTTTTCAAGCTATTTTATAAAGCGTCCGGTACAGAGACTCATAATTCTGCACAAGGGACAACCCTTACCAGCTTCTTGCTCCCCAAGCGCTGCAAGACAGGCATGTTAACCATTTAGGAAACCAAAATATGGGTACTAATAATTTGAGTGATATGTTGTCTTCCTTGCCCCCCCTGGAAAACAAAACTGTACAATACAGTGCCAGTTCTTCCCTAGCAGAGCACACGCAGGAGCAGTGGCGTAACTACCGGGGGGGTAGGGGGTGTGATTGGACTTCTTCAGTGTTTTCTGGGCGTATGGGGGGGCGGGGGCCCGGCTGCACGTCCTGTGCCAGGGTCCGCCCCCTCTAGTTACGTTACTGTGCAGGAGCGTGTGTTCTGCTGAACATGTCCTAAAATGCATTTCTCACCCTAGGCTTATACTCGAGTCAATACATTTTCCCAGTTTTCTTAGGTAAATTTAGGTCGGCTTATACTTGAGTATATACGGTACACACACATATACCTCTGAATAGGCATAACATGAGACTATAACCATTAATTACTTCTTTGTAATTAATAGATTATTGATAGAAATTCTTTGTTTTTATTTATTTTTTGTTGTATTGTTACATTGGTAATGAAGTTGTTTTTGATGAGAATTGGCTTCACACAGGGAGTACAAATATGGCCACCTGAGGTGCTTCATTATGATTAAGTGTTGTGAGAACACGAAACGAGTAAGTCAGTAATCCATACTTGTACTTCAATAAATATTTTTTAACTACAACTGCCTGGAGGATTGCTCTTTGACTACCTACCCTACAAACAATATGGCAATATCCGCTCCCTCAAGCTGAAGACTCGGGGCAGAGCACCCTGGTCTCCTCATTTACGTGGAAAATCTCTTTAAAAATTTTTTGATGATACATAATTTTTTCTTAGTCAGTGTGTGTGTGTGTGTGTGTGCAGATGTGGTCACTTCCAACAATAAGTGCAAGTCAGTTGTGTATAGGGGAGCAATATAATAAGAGAACCCAAAAGTAACACAGCTGGTGTCCGACTGTTTCCAATAAGCATGGTACAAAAATGTGCATTAATGATTGTAGGTGCAACATGCAAAGGAATTTCATGTAGTAACTCCTCCTTTGTAACAATTTGTTGTACTGGAGGTCTGGGGCCAACCGCGGCTGCTATCTCAGGGCCACCACACCCCCACAAGCCCCCCCTTTGGGTCTTCCACATACTGATGTCACAATCCCCTCCACATATACATTTACTTTTTCCTTTGTGGCCATGATTGGGGAAGGCCAGGGGCACAGTTAGTCTCAGGCAGTTGAGGAACAGGTCTGGGCCGAAGAGGCCCCACAAGGGTTTTTCCCTGTGTCCCGCCAGCCTAGTCTGACCCTGCAGGAACCCTGGGATTGCTTGGAAATCTCTCTCTTTGGAAAACAGGAGACCTCTGACCCCTGTACCTTTTGGGTACCCAAAACTTTCAGCTGCAGGGTTGACAAGGGACCAGGACGAGATTGATTAAAATGCAGTACAGAAAAGGACAGAATTGTAGTTGTAACAGGTAAGGTGTCAGGGCAAGCAGGAGTAATCAAAATCAGCCACAGGATCAAAACCAGGGAAGCAAAAGAAGTGAAATATACAAAATTGGTTCCCAAAGGGGTGGGAAATGGGGAAACCATTAAAATTCTCCCAATAAAAAATGTAAACAAAGGCATATGTAATGAAGGCAGCGCACATGCCTGCATGTCTGCAGAAAGTGGAACATGCCAGACTAGTAATGCATTCTCAAGGCATGTGTAAAAGAACAAGGCAACCTCCAAAAAGATATAATCTCACAAGATAAGTCAACTTTTACTTAACTGAGAAGTGCTGACGATTCTTGTTAATAAGCCAAGGCTCCCCTGAAGTGATGTGTTTTACTTGGAAATTTCTCGAATTTTAAAATATTCGATTCTCATGAGAGTAAGGGCAATAGTGCTGTAAAAACTTAGCGGTTGATAAGGGGCATTGGTGGGGTATAAGTTTTTTGGGCTTGGCTTTTCCTTTAATTCCAGGACTTCCTTGTGTCTAGGTGCCCTGTACTTTGAACCTTATTCAGAAAACAGAAACAGTGTTTTGATGCATGGGACAAGTATATACACTGCAGCAAACCCAATGCCCCCCTCTAAGCTTACTGCTCTCTTGGGGCAGCAATTCAATGGGGGCACATTGCTAGTGTAGAAAGCAGAGAGTGCAATAACACTGATTGTAAGTAAATTAATTTTAGCCTTCACTATCCACGTGTTGGTATTTGTAAAATAAGAGCAGATGGCTAAAAGTAAGCCAATAACACCATTTGCAACAATTAAGATAACAATTGTGATTTTGTGCCGTTATGAGTAAAAAAAAGAGTGGTAATTTGTGACATAATTGCATGTGCGTGCACGTCTAATTTTAGTTAATGGTTGAGTAATGTTAGCTAATGGCATGCTCATGGTATGCTCATTTTTTATAAATAAGCAGACAGTGTAAGGAATCTAGTTGATGGAAACGTATGAGAAAAAGCTGGTTTCACTAATAGACTGCAAAGTACATAATGTTGACAGGTAGTGTTGAAGTGGCTCATTTCCTTTGTAGGTGACAAAGTCACTATGTTTTGCTGATCAAGACACAACGTTTTAATAAAAATGCACACTGCTCACAAAATTCACAATTTTTTCTGGTTATCTTTAAAGTAAGAGACCCTCATCAACAAAACCGATAATTTGGACATTATTATACAATTTTCTTACAATCAAGTGGCACAGACAGCTTCTCTCTGAGGGGCAGGCGCTAGCGTTACTGTGGCAAGCGAAGTTGCGCTAGCGTTGGCTAATATGCTTACCGTGGGAAGTTAAAGTTGAATGGACGTATATGTTGCAGCCAATATATTACACTACACAAGCCCAGAAAACCTTAAAAAAAAAAAAAAATTGAGTTGTTATATTGCCCTACACATGAGCCCAGAGTATAGTTTATGTGCCATCTGTTAGGAAATATAGGGGGGAAGTTGGGTACCCCAGAAAAAAATGTACGATCTTTTGTAGCCTATCACCCTGAAAAATGAAAAGTCGCCAGTGTTTTTTGGCACTTAGAAAAAATTTTCAACTATTTTTTGAGGAACTCCTTTCTACTCTATTGCACTTTGCCTGGTCTGAATTGGTGAAGGCAAGTCTGGCGCAAGAGGTAACGTTCAGTAAAATGGGCATCTTAGTGAATTTGCATTGTTAAAACCCTTCACCAGAGCGCAACTTCGCCAGGCGTAAGGGAGCAAATTACCGATAGAGTCTATCTCCTTTGCTAGTGAAGTTACGCCTGCGTCTGTTAGTAAATCAGTGAAGTAACGAAATGATATCACGCTGGCAAATTTTCGATAACGTTAGTCACTTTGACCTTTAGTAAATCTGCCCCTTAAGGTGCCCATACACTGAGAGATCCGCTCGTTTGGCGATGTCGTCAAATGAGCGGATCTCTTCCCGATATGCCCACCTTGAGGTGGGCAATATCGGGCTGATCTGATCGTCGGCCCTAGGGCCCAACGATCGGATCCTAACGAGTAGCAATGGGCGGTCGGATCGCGGGACCACATCAACGAATAGATGCGGCCACGATCCGACGGGATTTTTTGTCCCATCCGATCGAGATCTGGCCGACTTTTGGCCAGATCTCGATCGGTGAAGCCCGTCGGGGGGCCCCATACACGGACCAATAAGCTGTCGACACGGTCTGTCGGCAGCTTTTATCGGCCCGTGTATGGCCACCTTTACTCTTTGGTACCGGCACCTTACTCTGCTGGTCTTTGCTGTGCCCATTCTTGTTTCTTATCTTATTTATCTGCCATGTCTTCTTTTCTACCTCTATCAGCCATTACTCCGTATTGAGCCTTTTTCTCTCTTCTTTATATCTAATGTGTGCAGCCTTTTGCATTACTTTCTAACATTCCCATATTTTTTATATGGGTGTGGTCCCTGGCAGTCAAGAGTAGGTCTCTGCAGGTCCAACTACTTATAGTACTCCTTATATTTTAAATTATGAAAATCCCCAAAAATCTTCAACTCACCACTGCACACAATTCCTCTCTCAATAGCAGGACATATAAGCTTTGTCAGTGCAGGAGGTGTTTGCAGCTGTCAGAGTGAATGTAATTGTGAACAGTATCTACTTTCAGGTTAATTCCAAAAACACATTCTATGAATTCTGTTTTTATGTTTAACATCAGTCTGGTTTAGGTCAGATTAATAGCCCCCTTTATATTGTATCCAGCACATAGCACTGTTGTCAAATGTGATGAGAAATTCTTTGCTTAAAATCAGATCATATGTTTCCCATATGGTTAAAACATATTTTGGCATGTTTACCAGTTAAACCATATATCTAATGCCAAGAAAGCTTCTTGCATGTATGTATGTTACATCTTTACAGAATATTTTGTAATACTGATTTCATATTTATTGCCACAGTGTACTTAAGTATACATATGTTCTGTTGTGGCATATTTGTTTAAAGAATCTCAGGATGTTCATAACATCACAGTTTATTTTATGAAGGCACAAAAAGTGTTTACATTATTACCTTATAAGACAAATCAAAGGCAACTGTAACATTAAATTGTAAAATATAAAATATGAAATTTATGAATAATTATTAACAGACATATATTAATATAACAAGAAGAAAATAGTCAAATGATTTAGACATATAAAAGTCAGTAGTAATTTGCTCTTGGCTTCAATGAGCTTCATTTACATTTTTGCCACCAGTTTTATAGGACATTTGGCATTTTGATACTAGCTTTAAAAACAAGTTGCAAACATCTGCTGCAAGCACATCCTACTTGTGTTTATAAATATAGGTTATATTCATAAACAATAGCAAAGGTCAACTTGAGAGTCAGTGTATACCACGATTTGTTAGAATGTCAGTTGTACTGATGCTTTGAGGCAAACCTTACAAAAAGCAATCTTTTGTGGCCCAATATTGGGCTTGGATTGTTCTTGAATTGTACCCCCAGAGTGCCAAAGTTCAAACTCAGAAATGACAAGTCCATTGTTGTTTATGTTGTATCTTTTATGAAACTTTGTGATAATAAAATACCGACACGATGAGGTATAATAAAAGCAATGGATCTCTAAATGGCTTCTCATCCTGCTTAGTTAAACAACTTTGCTGTGGAATAAAGGCACTGTTATATGAACCTAGTAAAGGTATGGCATCCATTATCTGAGAACCTGTTATGCATAAAGTTCCAAATTACAGACTGAATTTTTTCCAAATAATCCACATTTTTCTCTTTAATAATAATGCAAACTAATATATACTGAATTCTTATTGGAAGCAAAACCAGCCTATTGGGGTTATTTAATGTTTACATGATTTTCTAGTAGACTGAAGGTACGAAGACCCAAATTTTAGAAAGCTCTTTTATCCGAAAACCCCAGGCATTCAGGATAACAGGTCCCATACCTGTATGTCCACTGTGCTAGAAAGTGATTTAACATGGGGAGAAATTTGAGCAGGAGATTGGAGCTCTAGGTATTACTGATAGATAGGAGATGCAACTGAAATAAGGGGAGCTCTAAAAAGGTACTGCATATAATACTCTTTGTTCTTATAAATAAGCTGAATTTATTCAGGGGGTTGTTTATTAAAGTCTGAATGCCAAAAACTAAAATGCCTAAAAATTCCAAATTTTTAGTAAAAAAAACCCCTCAGGTTTTGTACAATATTCCAAAGTTTTCAGGCAAAAATCTAAGTTTTCAGGAGGAAAAGCTGAAAATTGATATGATTTGAATTTTCATACGATTTTCCCGATTTTTTTGAGTTATTTCACGCAATGAATTTTTCATAAAAATATAATAATAAATAAGGGGAAATTACCCATGCGAATTTGGTCGGCATATATTTCAGAAAATAATGAGATATTTTCGGATTTTGATAAATAACCCCTTTAGTATCATGGGTGATATTCCGCATCTTTGACCCTAGATAGTAATTATAAAGGATAAACCTTCTGATTTAAGTTTCCTTTAAAGGAGAAACAAACCCTTAATAAAAAAAAACCCTACCCCCCTACCCTACATAGACCCCCTCCCTGCTCCCCAGCCTAGCTGTTACCCCAGGCAAATGCCCCTAACTCTACTTACTCCTCCATGTAGATTCTGTCCAGCAGAGTTCATGTCAGCCATTTTCTTCTCTTCGGTAATCTTCGGAATGTGACCGGCGGAGTGGCGCATGGGCAGTTGGAGCAATTTTCTGTTTCACGACTGCACATGCACCGGATCTCACGAAAATTGCAGAGGCACTGGTCTCATTCCGAAAATCACCAAAGCGGCTGAAGATGGTGCCCTTGAACTCTGCTTTACAGAATCTGCATGGAGGGGTAAGTAAAGACTTAGGGGCACTTGCCCGGGGTAGCAGCCAGGCTGGGAGGAGGAGGGAGATGGGTCTATGTAGGGTAGGGGGGTAGGGTTTTATTTATTAAGGGTTTGTTTCTCCTTTAAACTATCTTCTTTATTTAGTATAGAGTATAGGGCATGCATGATAATACTGAGATGGGAAAGGGTTCCCAATACAGGTATGGAAGCTGTTATCCAGAATGCTCTGGACCTAGAGTTTTCCGGATATGGGATCTTTCCGTAATTTGGGTCTTCATGCCTTAAGTCTACTAGAAATTCATTTAAACATTAAATAAACCCAATAGGCTGGTTTTGCTTCCAATAAGGATTCATTATATCTTAGTTGGGATTACATACAATGTACTGTTTTAATATTACAGAGAAAAAGGAAATCATTTTTAAAAATTTGGATTATTTGGATAAAATGGAGTCTATGGGAGACAGCTCTTCTGTAATTCGGAGCTTTCTGGATATCGGGTTTCCAGATAAGGGATACTATACCTGTACTAGATTGGGAAGCAGGATAATCATGGAGATACTGATGATGATGAATAGATTTAGTTATATAAATACAGTATCTAGAGCAGTGATTCCAAACCAGTAGCTCGTGAGCAACATGTTGCTCTCCAACCCCTTGGATGTTGCTCCCAGTGGCCTCAAGCAGGTGTTTTTGAATTCCAGGCTTGGAGGCAAGTTTTGGTTGTATAAAAAACAGGTTTACTGCCAAACAGAGCATCAATCTAGGTTGACAATCCACATAGGGGCTACCAAATGGCCAATCACAGCACTAATTTGGCACCCCAAGAACCTTTTTCATGCTTGTGTTGCTCTGCTCCCCAACTCCTTTTACTTCTGAATGTTTCTCACGGTTTCAAAAGGTTGGGGTTCCCTGATCTAGAGTAAAGAAAGGTTATATATATATATATATATATATATATATATATATATATATATATATATATATATATATATATGTGAATAAAGTAACCCCTATTGTAAAATATAAGGATATCATAAGTCAGAGGCATTCCATGACCATATAGAAGCACGAGGCCGAAGGCCTCATGTTTTTATACAGGTCATGGAACTCTGAGGTTACTTCTAATATCCTCATATTTTCCAACAAGGGGTACTTTTTTATAATACACAAGTTTTTGGAGTCATGTGACAAAAATTACATCACTACTCACCGTTTATAACTGATGACATCAATAGTCACCGTTTATAAGGATATAATTTACAGGATATTCATGGCTCTTTTGTATTATATATATAAGTTTACTTTGAAAGCAGCAAGTAAGTTGCAGGTAAAACTTAGTCCCTTTGTAAAATGTATAATGAAGCAATAGAATTCTTAATGAATCAGATGAAAATTGAGCATAGGACTGGCCAGATATGGGATGACTTTGATGTAGTTGGCCAGCTTAAATATATTGCAATATACGGACAAACAATCCCTGTTTTGTTTAAAGGGTAAGGCATTTTTCAGTATCAGTATGCACAAAATGTCTCTGTCTTAAATATATTGATAATGGGTTGAGTGCAGAGGAATCTTGTATTTGTCTATATGTATTTTTTGGTCACAGCCTCATTGCACCCCGCCTAATGGTTTTAAAAATTAGTGGTGAGCACAACTTTACCTTGTTTGGGAATATATTGTTATACATTGTTAGCTGTTTCACAGTAGGGCTTTTTTATATGAATGTTCATATTATAAGCATAATGCAGTAAAAAATGTATGTACATTAGCTGTCTTTTGGCAGCTGTGTTTTTGAATAATATAGCACTATATTTTAGCACATTTTTTAGTACCGATATGGGACCCGGTATCCAGAATGCTCCACACCTGGGGCTTTTCGAACAAGGTGTTTTTCCTTAATTTGGATCACTGTAACTGAAGCCTAGTAAAGAATAGTTTAAACATTAATTAAAACTAAAAGTATTGTTTATTTGATTAAATTTGATTCTATGGGAAATGGCCTTCCTGTAATTTGGAGAACAGGTTTTTGAATAACATTGACAATGGTATTTTTTCAGGAATTATTCCCCACTGAGTGATATGCCCCCCCACAATGAGAAATCAATCCTGGTACAAGAAGCAATGCTGGGACACACAATACAGTATGTGCTCTTCATGTGAAGATTGAGTGAGCCAGGATACAAAAAACTAGAGAAGTAGCTAAAAATGTTGTATATTATGTTTTGGGCTTCTGTACCAGCCCAAGGCAACGACAGTCCTTTAGCAGGGAAGATCTGTGTCTCCGAAGATGTCCCAGTAGCTCCCCATCTTCTTTTCTGCTGATTCACTGCACATGCTGTGTGCTGTTGAGCTTAGGGACTGACTCAGAATATACAGTACACATATATACTTGTAGCAACATAAGGCTGATTAGTAATTAATACAGAAAATTACTACATGGCAGCACAGAAACCAGTGCAACTAGCATCAGATTTTAATAATCAACCCTGTAGCATCATCTTATATTGCAGACCAACCTCATTTTCTGTTTGATAATTTGTGACAACCCCTAAGCTTAGCTTCTCAACAGCTGCTCAGAGCCTACTGAGCATGTGAGTGTTAGGGATGTAGCGAACGTCGGAAAAAAAGTTCGCGAACATATTCGCGAACTTGCGCAAAAATGCGAGCGGTTCGCGAACGGTTCGCGAACCCCATAGACTTCAATGGGAAGGCGAACTTTAACATCTAAAAAAGACATTTCTGGCCAGAAAAATGATTTTAAAGTTGTTTAAAGGGTGCAACGACCTGGACAGTGGCATGCCAGAGGGGGATCAAGGGCAAAAATGTATCTGAAAAATCTGCCTGTGTGTGCTTGGAAGAGATAGTGTAGGGGGAGAGCTGTTAGTGATTTCAGGGACAGATGATAGTAAGTTTGCTGGCTAGTAATCTGCTTGATACTGCTCTGTATTGGAGGGACAGAAGTCTGCAGGGATTTGAGGGACATTTTAGCTTAGGTAGCTTTGCTGGCTAGTAATCTACTGTTCTCTTTAAACAACTGCCATACGTTGACCTTGTAGGCATTGTTTGCCCAGTTTTTTTGGACGCAGCCACTGAAGCACAGTTGCCAGAAAAAATATGCCATATAAATGCTGAAAATAGTCATTTTTCGCCATACGTTGACCTTGTAGACATTGTTTGCCCAGTTTTTTTTGGACGCAGCCACTGAAGCACAGTTGCCAGAAAAAATATGCCATATAAATGCTGAAAATAGTCATTTTTCGCCATACGTTGACCTTGTAGACATTGTTTGCCCAGTTTTTTTTGGACGCAGCCACTGAAGCACAGTTGCCAGAAAAAATATGCCATATAAATGCTGAAAATAGTAATTTTTCGCCATACGTTGACCTTGTAGACATTGTTTGCCCAGTTTTTTTGGACGCAGCCACTGAAGCACAGTTGCCAGAAAAAATATGCCATATAAATGCTGAAAATAGTCATTTTTTGCCATATACGTTGAGTCAACGTATGGCAAAAAATGACTATTTTCAGCATTTATGTGGCATATTTTTTCTGGCCTCTGTGCTTCAGTGGCTGCGGCCAAAAAAACTGGGCAAACAATGCCTACAAGGTCAACGTCGTTGACCTTGTAGGCATTGTTTGCCCAGTTTTTTTGGCCGCAGCCACTGAAGCACAGAGGCCAGAAAAAATATGCCATATAAATGCTGAAAATAGTCATTTTTTTGGTCGCAGCCACTGAAGCACAGTTGCCAGAAAAATGATGCCATATAAATGCTGAAAATATAAATTTTTTTGGTTGCAGCCACTGAAGCACAGAGGCCAGAAAAATTATGCCATATAAATGGAGAAAATATGCATTTTTTTGGTTGCAGCCACTGAAGCACAGAGGCTAGAAAAATTATGCCATATAAATGGAGAAAATATGCATTTTTTTGGTTGCAGCCACTGAAGCACAGAGGCTAGAAAAATTATGCCATATAAATGGACAAAATATGCATTTTTTTGGTTGCAGCCACTGAAGCACAGAGGCCAGAACAATTATGCCATATAAATGCAGAAAATATGCATTTTTTTGGTTGCAGCCACTGAAGCACAGAGGCTAGAAAAATTATGCCATATAAATGGACAAAATATGCATTTTTTTGGTTGCAGCCACTGAAGCACAGAGGCCAGAAAAATTATGCCATATAAATGCAGAAAATATGCATTTTTTTTGGTTGCAGCCACTGAAGCACAGAGGCCAGAAAAATTATGCCATATAAATGCAGAAAATATGCATTTTTTTGGACGCAGCCACTGAAGCACAGTTGCCAGAAAAAATATGCCATATAAATGCTGAAAATAGTAATTTTTCGCCATACGTTGACCTTGTAGACATTGTTTGCCCCGTTTTTTTGGACGCAGCCACTGAAGCACAGAGGCCAGAAAAAATTAAACCAGTAGGGTTTGCACCCTAGTTTGTAACGGTGGTGGAGGGAGGAGGACGCTAAAGGACAGCTGTGTGTGGAGTCATGAGGCTTGAAGAGAAGGACAGCTGCATAGAAGTCAGAACAAGTCTTCCGGCGTGCAGTAACCCTCCGAGATCCACCCCTCATTCATTTTAATAAAGGTCAGGTAATCGACACTTTTGTGACCTAGGCGAGTTCTCTTCTCAGTTACAATCCCTCCTGCTGCACTGAAGGTCCTTTCTGAGAGCACACTTGAGGCTGGGCAAGACAAGAGGTTCATGGCAAATTGTGACAGCTCTGGCCACAGATCAAGCCTGCGCACCCAGTAGTCCAGGGGTTCATCGCTCCTCAGAGTGTCGATATCTGCAGTTAATGCCAGGTAGTCCGCTACCTGCCGGTCGAGGCGTTCTTTGAGGGTGGATCCAGAAGGGTTGTGGCGCTGCCTTGGACAGAAAAACATTTGCATGTCTGATGTTACAGACCGGCCAAAGGGCTTTGTCCTTGCAGGTGTGCTCGTGGCAGGATTACTGGCACCTCTGCCCCTGGAATGTTGATGAGTTCCTGAAGTGACATCACCCTTAAAAGCATTGTACAACATGTTTTGCAGGCTGGTTTGTAAATGCCGCATCTTTTCGGACTTGTGGTATGTTGGTAACATTTCTGCCACTTTATGCTTGTACCGAGGGTCTAGTAGCGTTGCGACCCAGTACAGGTCCTTCTCCTTAAGCCTCTTGATACGGGGGTCCTTCAACAGGCATGACAGCATGAAAGACCCCATTCTCACAAGGTTGGATGCAGAGCTATCCATCTCCGCTTCCTCATTATCAAGGACTGCATCATCCACGGTCTCCTCCCCCCAGCTACGTACAAGACCAGGGGTCCCCAAAAGGTCACCACTAGCCCCCTGGGAAGCCTGCTCCTGTTGGTCCTCCTCCTCCTCCTCCACAAAGCCACCTTCCTCCTCTGACTCCACTTCTGGCACCTCTCCCTGCATTGCAGCAGGTGCCTGGGTTCGTTCTGGTGATTCCGACCATAAATCGTGCGCTTCCAGCTCCTCGTCACGCTGGTCTACAGCCTCATCTGTCACTCGTCGCACGGCACGCTCCAGGAAGAAAGCGAAGGGTATTAGGTCGCTGATGGTGCCTTCGGTGCGACTGACCATATTTGTCACCTCTTCAAAAGGTCGCATGAGCCTGCAGGCATCGCGCATAAGCACCCAGTAACGGGGGAAAAAAATCCCCAGCTCTGCAGATCCAGTCCTACCACCCAGTTCAAAAAGGTACTCGTTGACGGCCCTTTGTTGTTGCAGCAGACGTTCCAACATAAGGAGCGTTGAATTCCAGCGAGTCTGGCTGTCAGAAATCAAACGCCTGACTGGCATGTTGTAGCGCTGCTGAATGTCAGCAAGGCGTGCCATGGCTGTGTAGGAACGTCTGAAATGGGCCGACACCTTTCTGGACTGGGTGAGAACGTCCTGGAATCCTGGGTACTTGGAGACAAAACGTTGGACTATTAAATTTAACACATGTGCCATGCAGGGCACATGTGTTAAATTTCCCAGTCTCAACGCTGCCAACAGATTGCTTCCATTGTCACACACCACTTTTCCGATCTGCAGTTGGTGTGGGGTCAGCCACCGATCGGCCTGTGACTGCAGAGATGACAGGAGTACAGATCCGGTATGGTTTTTGCTTTCCAGGCACGTCATCCCCAAGACAGCGTGACAACGGCGTACCTGGCACGTCGAATAGCCTAGGGGGAGCTGGGGGTGCACAGGTGTGGAGGAGGAGAAGGAGGACCCAGCAGCAGAGTAAGAAGAAGAAGAGGAAGAAGACGAGGTAGAGAGCGATGGAGGAGTAGAGGTGGTGGCAGAACCGCGTGCAATCCGTGGCGGTGACACCAACTCCACTGTTGTTGTTGTTGTTGAGCTACCCATTCCCTGCTTCCCATTCCCAGCCATTACCAAGTTCACCCAGTGGGCAGTGTAGGTGACATACCTGCCCTGACCATGCTTGGAGGACCATGCGTCAGTAGTCATATGGACCTTTGGCCCAACACTAAGTGACAGAGATGCGGTAACTTGGCTCTGCACATGTTGGTACAGGTGTGGTATTCCCTTTTTAGAAAAAAAATTGCGGCTGGGTACCTTCCACTGCGGTGTCCCAATTGCTACAAATTTGCGGAAGGCCTCAGAGTCCACCAGCTGGTATGGTAAAAGCTGGCGGGCTAAGAGTGCAGACAAGCCAGCTGTCAGACGCCGGGCAAGGGGGTGACAGTCAGACATTGGCTTCTTACGCTCAAACATGGCCTTCACAGAAACTTGGCTGGTGGCAGATGACTGGGAATGGGAACAGGTGGTCAAGGTGGAAGGCGGAGTGGAGGGTGGTTCAGATGGGTCAAGGAGAGCAGAGGTAGAGCAGTAAGATGCTGGACCAGAAGGAGTGTGGCTTTTAGTTTGCCTGTTGCCTTTGAGGTGTTGCTCCCAAAGTGCTTTGTGCTTGCCGCTCATGTGCCTTCGCATAGAAGTTGTACCTATGTGGCTGTTGGGCTTACCAAGGCTCAGTTTCTGACTGCACTCATTGCAAATTACAATGCTTTTGTCAGAGGCACACACATTAAAAAAATCCCACACTGCTGACTTTTTGGAAGTGTGCGATCTGGCGGTAACAGTAGAAGTTGGCGGCATTGGCGGCAATGGCGGGTGCGTTGGCCGGCTGAACACAGGTGCCGATACATGTTGTTGCCCTACTGATCCCTGCGGGCTGTCCTCCCTGCTTCTTCTAAGTCTTATTCTCCTACTGCCTCTCTGACTCTCCGTCTCTCCATCTGAACTACCCTCCTCTTGCTCTCTTCTACTAGGCACCCACAAAACATCAATCTCCTCATCATCATTCTCCTCAGATGCATCAATTTCTTCTGACACATCACAGAAGGAAGCAGCAGCGGGGACCTCCTCCTCATCACTCATCATTATGTCCATCTCTGTCGTGTTCTCTGCCAGAATTAAATCTGGTGTAACGTCCTCATCTCCTTCATCTTCTTCTGCCAATAATGGTTGCGCATTACTCAGTTCAAGAAACTCATGGGAAAATAACTCCTCTGACTCCAGTGAAGAAGGGGCACCGGTGGTGGAGGAAGTATTACGTGGGGTGGCCATAGCAGTGGAGGATGAGGAGGATGTTGTGGTAAAGTTAGAAACGGTAGAGGATGGGGTGTGCTGTGTAAGCCAGTCAACTACCTCTTCAGCATTTTGGGAGTTCAGGGTCATTGGCTTTTTAAAACTGGGCAATTTGCTAGGGCCACAGGATTGCATAGCAGCACGGCCCCTAGCACGGCCTCTGCGTGGCGGCCTGCCTTTGCCTGGCATTATTTTTAAAAAAACAACAACAACAAAAACTCAGTTGGTTTTTCTGGAAACGATAATACACACAGCTAGATGGCGGTTTGAAGAAAACACTGTGCAAATAATGCCTACAAGGTCAACGTATACACAGCGGTGGATACGGATTACGTAAAATATCAGGATGCTGCTTGAAAAAAAGTAACTCAAGTGGTTTTTCTAGAGACGATAATATTATCAATATTTAGACAAAATGTGAACAAGCTCACACAGCTAGATGGCGGTTTGAAGAAAACACTGTGCAAATAATGCCTACAAGGTCAACGTATACACAGCGGTGGATACGGATTACGTAAAATATCAGAATGCTGCTTGAAAAAACAGTAACTCAAGTGGTTTTTCTAGAGACGATAATATTATCAATATTTAGACAAAATGTGAACAAGCTCACACAGCTAGATGGCGGTTTGAAGAAAACACTGTGCAAATAATGCCCACAAGGTCAACGTATACACAGCGGTGGATACGGATTACGTAAAATATCAGAATGCTGCTTGAAAAAACAGTAACTCAAGTGGTTTTTCTAGAGACGATAATATTATCAATATTTAGACAAAATGTGAACAAGCTCACACAGCTAGATGGCGGTTTGAAGAAAACACTGTGCAAATAATGCCCACAAGGTCAACGTATACACAGCGGTGGATACGGATTACGTAAAATATAAGAATGCTGCTTGAAAAAAAGTAACTCAAGTGGTTTTTCTAGAGACGATAATATTATCAATATTTAGACAAAATGTGAACAAGCTCACACAGCTAGATGGCGGTTTGAAGAAAACACTGTGCAAATAATGCCTACAAGGTCAACGTATACACAGCGGTGGATACGGATTACGTAAAATATCAGAATGCTGCTTGAAAAAAAGTAACTCAAGTGGTTTTTCTAGAGACGATAATATTATCAATATTTAGACAAAATGTGAACAAGCTCACACAGCTAGATGGCGGTTTGAAGAAAACACTGTGCAAATAATGCCCACAAGGTCAACGTATACACAGCGGTGGATACGGATTACGTAAAATATCAGAATGCTGCTTGAAAAAAAGTAACTCAAGTGGTTTTTCTAGAGACGATAATATTATCAATATTTAGACAAAATGTGAACAAGCTCACACAGCTAGATGGCGGTTTGAAGAAAACACTGTGCAAATAATGCCCACAAGGTCAACGTATACACAGCGGTGGATACGGATTACGTAAAATATAAGAATGCTGCTTGAAAAAAAGTAACTCAAGTGGTTTTTCTAGAGACGATAATATTATCAATATTTAGACAAAATGTGAACAAGCTCACACAGCTAGATGGCGGTTTGAAGAAAACACTGTGCAAATAATGCCCACAAGATCAACGTATACACTACTACAGCGGTGGATACGGATTACGTAAAATATATTATGGCTGCTTGAAAAAAGTCACTCCGGTGTTTTTTCTGGAGACGGTAATATTATGGATATTTAGACAGAATGTGAACAAGGTCACACAGCTAGATGGCTGTTGGTTGAATAACACACTGGGCAAAAAATGCCTACAGGGCAAATAATGCCTAAAAGGTCAACTTATACACTACTACAGCGATGGATACGGATTACGTAAAATTTATTATGGCTGCTTGAAAAAAGTCACTCCGGTGTTTTTTCTGGAGACGGTAATATTATGGATATTTAGACAGAATGTGAACAAGGTCACACAGCTAGATGGCTGTTGGTTGAATAACACACTGGGCAAAAAATGCCTACAGGGCAAATAATGCCTAAAAGGTCAACTTATACACTACTACAGCGATGGATACGGATTACGTAAAATTTATTATGGCTGCTTGAAAAGTCACTCCGGTGTTTTTTCTGGAGACGGTAATATTATGGATATTTAGACAGAATGTGAACAAGGTCACACAGCTAGATGGCTGTTGGTTGAATAACACACTGGGCAAAAAATGCCTACAGGGCAAATAATGCCTAAAAGGTCAACTTATACACTACTACAGCGATGGATACGGATTACGTAAAATTTATTATGGCTGCTTGAAAAAAGTCACTCCGGTGTTTTTTCTGGAGACGGTAATATTATGGATATTTAGACAGAATGTGAACAAGGTCACACAGCTAGATGGCTGTTGGTTGAATAACACACTGGGCAAAAAATGCCTACAGGGCAAATAATGCCTAAAAGGTCAATTTATACACTACTACAGCGATAGTAAAATAAAGAAAAGTAAAATAAAAAAAAAATGAATATTAAAAAAAAAAAAAATTACAGTTGGTGCTGCTGAACTACTAGGAGCAGCAGATTAGCACACCAGTCCCACTCCCCAACACTGCTAGACTAATAGCACTGGGCTCTTATAGTAGTAGTAGTAGTAGTAGTAGTAGTAGTAGTAGTAGTAGTAAAACAACAAAAAAATAAATAAAAGCAGTCCTTACAAGGACTACTGTTATTGCAGCAGTCAGCAGATGAGATCAGAAGCAGGACAGCTGCCCACTGCAGCTACATACAGAGCACTGCAGTAGAAGGTAGATTACTAGCCAGCAAAGCTACCTAAGCTTAAATGTCCCTCAAACCCCTGCAGACTTCTGTCCGTCCAATAACAGAGCAGTATCAACACGATTACTAGCCAGCAAACTTTCAACTGTCCCTGAAATCACTAACAGGCAGCAGCTCTCTCCCTACACTATCTCTTCAGCACACACAGGCAGAGTGAAAAAAACGCTGCAGGGCTTCGGTTTTTATAGGGAAGGGGAGTGGTCCAGGGGAGAGCTTCCTGATTGGCTGCCATGTACCTGCTGGTCTGGGGTGAGAGGGCAAAAAAAAGCGCCAACAATGGCGAACCCAAAATGGCGAACGTCGCGCGACGTTCGCGAACTTCCGGCGAGCGCGAACACCCGATGTTCGCTAGGGATGTAGCGAACGTCGGAAAAAAAGTTCGCGAACATATTCGCGAACTTGCGCAAAAATGCGAGCGGTTCGCGAACGGTTCGCGAACCCCATAGACTTCAATGGGAAGGCGAACTTTAACATCTAAAAAAGACATTTCTGGCCAGAAAAATGATTTTAAAGTTGTTTAAAGGGTGCAACGACCTGGACAGTGGCATGCCAGAGGGGGATCAAGGGCAAAAATTTATCTGAAAAATCTGCCTGTGTGTGCTTGGAAGAGATAGTGTAGGGGGAGAGCTGTTAGTGATTTCAGGGACAGATGATAGTAAGTTTGCTGGCTAGTAATCTGCTTGATACTGCTCTGTATTGGAGGGACAGAAGTCTGCAGGGATTTGAGGGACATTTTAGCTTAGGTAGCTTTGCTGGCTAGTAATCTACTGTTCTCTTTAAACAACTGCCATACATTGACCTTGTAGGCATTGTTTGCCCAGTTTTTTTGGACGCAGCCACTGAAGCACAGTTGCCAGAAAAAATATGCCATATAAATGCTGAAAATAGTCATTTTTCGCCATACGTTGACCTTGTAGACATTGTTTGCCCAGTTTTTTTGGACGCAGCCACTGAAGCACAGTTGCCAGAAAAAATATGCCATATAAATGCTGAAAATAGTCATTTTTCGCCATACGTTGACCTTGTAGACATTGTTTGCCCAGTTTTTTTGGTTGCAGCCACTGAAGCACAGTTGCCAGAAAAAATATGCCATATAAATGCTGAAAATAGTCATTTTTTGCCATATACGTTGAGTCAACGTATGGCAAAAAATGACTATTTTCAGCATTTATGTGGCATATTTTTTCTGGCCTCTGTGCTTCATTGGCTGCGGCCAAAAAAACTGGGCAAACAATGCCTACAAGGTCAACGTCGTTGACCTTGTAGGCATTGTTTGCCCAGTTTTTTTGGCCGCAGCCACTGAAGCACAGAGGCCAGAAAAAATATGCCACATAAATGCTGAAAATAGTCATTTTTTTGGTCGCAGCCACTGAAGCACAGTTGCCAGAAAAATTATGCCATATAAATGCTGAAAATATAAATTTTTTTGGTTGCAGCCACTGAAGCACAGAGGCCAGAAAAATTATGCCATATAAATGCAGAAAATATGCATTTTTTTGGTCGCAGCCACTGAAGCACAGTTGACAGAAAAATTATGCCATATAAATGCTGAAAATATAATTTTTTTTGGTTGCAGCCACTGAAGCACAGAGGCTAGAAAAATTATGCCATATAAATGGACAAAATATGCATTTTTTGGTTGCAGCCACTGAAGCACAGAGGCCAGAAAAATTATGCCATATAAATGCAGAAAATATGCATTTTTTTGGTTGCAGCCACTGAAGCACAGAGGCCAGAAAAATTATGCCATATAAATGCAGAAAATATGCATTTTTTTGGACGCAGCCACTGAAGCACAGTTGCCAGAAAAAATATGCCATATAAATGCTGAAAATAGTCATTTTTCGCCATACGTTGACCTTGTAGACATTGTTTGCCCAGTTTTTTTGGTTGCAGCCACTGAGGCCAGAAAAAATTAAACCAGTAGGGTTTGCACCCTAGTTTGTAACGGTGGCGGAGGGAGGAGGACGCTAAAGGACAGCTGTGTGTGGAGTCATGAGGCTTGAAGAGAAGGACAGCTGCATAGAAGTCAGAACAAGTCTTCCGGCGTGCAGTAACCCTCCGAGATCCACCCCTCATTCATTTTAATAAAGGTCAGGTAATCGACACTTTTGTGACCTAGGCGAGTTCTCTTCTCAGTTACAATCCCTCCTGCTGCACTGAAGGTCCTTTCTGAGAGCACACTTGAGGCTGGGCAAGACAAGAGGTTCATGGCAAATTGTGACAGCTCTGGCCACAGATCAAGCCTGCGCACCCAGTAGTCCAGGGGTTCATCGCTCCTCAGAGTGTCGATATCTGCAGTTAATGCCAGGTAGTCCGCTACCTGCCGGTCGAGGCGTTCTTTGAGGGTGGATCCAGAAGGGTTGTGGCGCTGCCTTGGACAGAAAAACATTTGCATGTCTGATGTTACAGACCGGCCAAAGGGCTTTGTCCTTGCAGGTGTGCTCGTGGCAGGATTACTGGCACCTCTGCCCCTGGAATGTTGATGAGTTCCTGAAGTGACATCACCCTTAAAAGCATTGTACAACATGTTTTGCAGGCTGGTTTGTAAATGCCGCATCTTTTCGGACTTGTGGTATGTTGGTAACATTTCTGCCACTTTATGCTTGTACCGAGGGTCTAGTAGCGTTGCGACCCAGTACAGGTCCTTCTCCTTAAGCCTCTTGATACGGGGGTCCTTCAACAGGCATGACAGCATGAAAGACCCCATTCTCACAAGGTTGGATGCAGAGCTATCCATCTCCGCTTCCTCATTATCAAGGACTGCATCATCCACGGTCTCCTCCCCCCAGCCACGTACAAGACCAGGGGTCCCCAAAAGGTCACCACTAGCCCCCTGGGAAGCCTGCTCCTGTTGGTCCTCCTCCTCCACAAAGCCACCTTCCTCCTCTGACTCCACTTCTGGCACCTCTCCCTGCGTTGCAGCAGGTGCCTGGGTTCGTTCTGGTGATTCCGACCAGAAATCGTGCGCTTCCAGCTCCTCGTCACGCTGGTCTACAGCCTCATCTGTCACTCGTCGCACGGCACGCTCCAGGAAGAAAGCGAAGGGTATTAGGTCGCTGATGGTGCCTTCGGTGCGACTGACCATATTTGTCACCTCTTCAAAAGGTCGCATGAGCCTGCAGGCATCGCGCATAAGCACCCAGTAACGGGGGCAAAAAATCCCCAGCTCTGCAGATCCAGTCCTACCACCCAGTTCAAAAAGGTACTCGTTGACGGCCCTTTGTTGTTGCAGCAGACGTTCCAACATAAGGAGCGTTGAATTCCAGCGAGTCTGGCTGTCAGAAATCAAACGCCTGACTGGCATGTTGTAGCGCTGCTGAATGTCAGCAAGGCGTGCCATGGCTGTGTAGGAACGTCTGAAATGGGCCGACACCTTTCTGGACTGGGTGAGAACGTCCTGGAATCCTGGGTACTTGGAGACAAAACGTTGGACTATTAAATTTAACACATGTGCCATGCAGGGCACATGTGTTAAATTTCCCAGTCTCAACGCTGCCAACAGATTGCTTCCATTGTCACACACCACTTTTCCGATCTGCAGTTGGTGTGGGGTCAGCCACCGATC
Source organism: Xenopus petersii (assembly GCA_038501925.1). NCBI lineage: Eukaryota > Metazoa > Chordata > Amphibia > Anura > Pipidae > Xenopus > Xenopus petersii. The sequence continues at coordinate 100,899,987 of CM076682.1, read as the reverse complement.
GGCCTGTGACTGCAGAGATGACAGGAGTACAGATCCGGTATGGTTTTTGCTTTCCAGGCACGTCATCCCCAAGACAGCGTGACAACGGCGTACCTGGCACGTCGAATAGCCTAGGGGGAGCTGGGGGTGCACAGGTGTGGAGGAGGAGAAGGAGGACCCAGCAGCAGAGTAAGAAGAAGAAGAGGAAGAAGACGAGGTAGAGAGCGATGGAGGAGTAGAGGTGGTGGCAGAACCGCGTGCAATCCGTGGCGGTGACACCAACTCCACTGTTGTTGTTGTTGTTGAGCTACCCATTCCCTGCTTCCCATTCCCAGCCATTACCAAGTTCACCCAGTGGGCAGTGTAGGTGACATACCTGCCCTGACCATGCTTGGAGGACCATGCGTCAGTAGTCATATGGACCTTTGGCCCAACACTAAGTGACAGAGATGCGGTAACTTGGCTCTGCACATGTTGGTACAGGTGTGGTATTCCCTTTTTAGAAAAAAAATTGCGGCTGGGTACCTTCCACTGCGGTGTCCCAATTGCTACAAATTTGCGGAAGGCCTCAGAGTCCACCAGCTGGTATGGTAAAAGCTGGCGGGCTAAGAGTGCAGACAAGCCAGCTGTCAGACGCCGGGCAAGGGGGTGACAGTCAGACATTGGCTTCTTACGCTCAAACATGGCCTTCACAGAAACTTGGCTGGTGGCAGATGACTGGGAATGGGAACAGGTGGTCAAGGTGGAAGGCGGAGTGGAGGGTGGTTCAGATGGGTCAAGGAGAGCAGAGGTAGAGCAGTAAGATGCTGGACCAGAAGGAGTGTGGCTTTTAGTTTGCCTGTTGCCTTTGAGGTGTTGCTCCCAAAGTGCTTTGTGCTTGCCGCTCATGTGCCTTCGCATAGAAGTTGTACCTATGTGGCTGTTGGGCTTACCAAGGCTCAGTTTCTGACTGCACTCATTGCAAATTACAATGCTTTTGTCAGAGGCACACACATTAAAAAAATCCCACACTGCTGACTTTTTGGAAGTGTGCGATCTGGCGGTAACAGTAGAAGTTGGCGGCATTGGCGGCAATGGCGGGTGCGTTGGCCGGCTGAACACAGGTGCCGATACATGTTGTTGCCCTACTGATCCCTGCGGGCTGTCCTCCCTGCTTCTTCTAAGTCTTATTCTCCTACTGCCTCTCTGACTCTCCGTCTCTCCATCTGAACTACCCTCCTCTTGCTCTCTTCTACTAGGCACCCACAAAACATCAATCTCCTCATCATCATTCTCCTCAGATGCATCAATTTCTTCTGACACATCACAGAAGGAAGCAGCAGCGGGGACCTCCTCCTCATCACTCATCATTATGTCCATCTCTGTCGTGTTCTCTGCCAGAATTAAATCTGGTGTAACGTCCTCATCTCCTTCATCTTCTTCTGCCAATAATGGTTGCGCATTACTCAGTTCAAGAAACTCATGGGAAAATAACTCCTCTGACTCCAGTGAAGAAGGGGCACCGGTGGTGGAGGAAGTGTTACGTGGGGTGGCCATAGCAGTGGAGGATGAGGAGGATGTTGTGGTAAAGTTAGAAACGGTAGAGGATGGGGTGTGCTGTGTAAGCCAGTCAACTACCTCTTCAGCATTTTGGGAGTTCAGGGTCATTGGCTTTTTAAAACTGGGCAATTTGCTAGGGCCACAGGATTGCATAGCAGCACGGCCCCTAGCACGGCCTCTGCGTGGCGGCCTGCCTTTGCCTGGCATTATTTTTAAAAAAACAACAACAACAAAAACTCAGTTGGTTTTTCTGGAAACGATAATACACACAGCTAGATGGCAGTTTGAAGAAAACAGTGTGCAAATAATGCCTACAAGATCAACGTATACACTACTACAGCGGTGGATACGGATTACGTAAAATATATGAATGCTGCTTGAAAAAAAGTAACTCAAGTGGTTTTTCTAGAGACGATAATATTATCAATATTTAGACAAAATGTGAACAAGCTCACACAGCTAGATGGCGGTTTGAAGAAAACACTGTGCAAATAATGCCTACAAGGTCAACGTATACACAGCGGTGGATACGGATTACGTAAAATATCAGAATGCTGCTTGAAAAAAAGTCACTCCGGTGTTTTTTCTGGAGACGGTAATATTATGGATATTTAGACAGAATGTGAACACGGTCACACAGCTAGATAGCAGTTGGTTGAATAACACACTGGGCAAAAAATGCCTACAGGGCAAATAATGCCTACAAGGTCAACGTATACACAGCGGTGGATACGGATTACGTAAAATATAAGAATGCTGCTTGAAAAAAAGTCACTCCGGTGTTTTTTCTGGAGACGGTAATATTATGGATATTTAGACAGAATGTGAACACGGGCACACAGCTAGATAGCAGTTGGTTGAATAACACACTGGGCAAAAAATGCCTACAGGGCAAATAATGCCTAAAAGGTCAACTTATACACTACTACAGCGATGGATACGGATTACGTAAAATTTATTATGGCTGCTTGAAAAAAGTCACTCCGGTGTTTTTTCTGGAGACGGTAATATTATGGATATTTAGACAGAATGTGAACACGGTCACACAGCTAGATAGCAGTTGGTTGAATAACACACTGGGCAAAAAATGCCTACAGGGCAAATAATGCCTAAAAGGTCAACTTATACACTACTACAGCGGTAGTAAAATAAAAAAAAGTTAAATAAAAAAAGAATGAATATTAAAAAAAAAAAATTAAAGTTGGTGCTGCTGAACTACTAGGAGCAGCAGATTAGCACACCAGTCCCACTCCCCAACACTGCTAGACTAATAGCACTGGGCTCTTATAGTAGTAGTAGTAGTAGTAGTAGTAGTAGTAAAACAACAAAAAAATAAATAAAAGCAGTCCTTACAAGGACTATTGCTATTGCAGCAGTCAGCAGATGAGATCAGAAGCAGGACAGCTGCCCACTGCAGCTACATACAGAGCACTGCAGTAGAAGGTAGATTACTAGCCAGCAAAGCTACCTAAGCTTAAATGTCCCTCAAACCCCTGCAGACTTCTGTCCCTCCAATAACAGAGCAGTATCAAAACGATTACTAGCCAGCAAACTTTCAACTGTCCCTGAAATCACTAACAGGCAGCAGCTCTCTCCCTACACTATCTCTTCAGCACACACAGGCAGAGTGAAAAAAAGCTGCAGGGCTTCGGTTTTTATAGGGAAGGGGAGTGGTCCAGGGGAGAGCTTCCTGATTGGCTGCCATGTACCTGCTGGTCTGGGGTGAGAGGGCAAAAAAAAGCGCCAACAATGGCGAACCCAAAATGGCGAACGTCGCGCGACGTTCGCGAACTTCCAGCGAGCGCGAACACCCGATGTTCGCGCGAACAAGTTCGCCGGCGAACAGTTCGCGCCATCTCTAATGTTCGCGCGAACAAGTTCGCCGGCGAACAGTTCGCGCCATCTCTAGTGAGTGTCACAGACACTTTCCAAGATGGTGACCCCTTGTGACCCTCTGTGTTTGAAGTCCTGGATCATTGCTGCTATTGAGAAACTAAAACTTTGTTCAATAAGTTAATTATATAAAATGGCAACATTAATTATGTCAATGTAATTAATATATTAAAATGTGAATGCAATTTAATGTATGTTGTGATTGCCTATTTATACAGTATAACTTCTGGCAAAGGTGGAGACATTATTGAAGTAATAGTTATTATAGTAATGAAAACTTAAAGCAGTTAAATATAACAAAAAATGCCATAATTTTATTAATTGACAAAACTACCACAAGGATGTTAGAATACTAATGATTTTGTTTCTGATTTTGAACAAAAGAAGTTCCTCCTCATACTGTACCGTAGGGGTTGCCTCGTAAAGAATTTTTAACAGTATTTTGGTTAAGCTGGATGTCAAATTTAACCAAAATATTGTTATATAATAAATAAAAGAATAAATATAAGTAATGCATGTGTAGACAGAACTACACTGATCCTTTAATGATTATTTAATTTGAACAGCACATCTGTCAGAGCTTCCTGAGCTGTGAAGGAATATTAAATCATTACAAGTGTATTTATAGAGGCATTTTCGAGGAAGGTATCAAATATTTAACAAGGATTAAAAACACTTCTATTACAAATACAAGGTCATGACTGCATTTGTATAGTGAAAACAAACTAATTATAGTTAATTATGGAAAATTCAGCTGTTTTCAGACGATTAGTTAGTAGAAAAACAAACGATTATAGGCTGATTAGATTAGAGGTGGTTTGTTATTAGACTATAACAATCAAAATGATATAATGTTTGTTACAAAAGGTTGCTAAACTTCTCAGAAAAGGAAACCAATTCAATTGTTTGGTTATATATTTACCATACTACAAAAATATCAGTATACTTTATTTACTGCTTTGTAATATAATCCATACCTCCTAACATTTGAAAATTGCAAAGAGGGACAAAAAGATGTGCCATGCGTAGTGTGGCAAAATGCTTTTGACCATGCCCATTTTGTGTCCACGCCCATGCCACCTACATTTTACAAAATTTGGCAGGCTATTGAAAGTTTGAACACATTTCTGGGGGTTTTAGGGTCAAGTTTTTTTTGTTATTACATTTTTGCTAAGGAAGGTGAATTGCCCTTTAAGCTGCAAGTCACTGTTTCCTCAAGAGACCTGCTCTTCTTAAATAGTTACAATTGTATATTTGCTTATCTTAAATTATTACAAATGTATCTAAGTGCAGCTGCCAAATATCCTGGGCTCTCTGCCAAAAGCCTCTTATTTATTTACATTTCAGAAACTATGGGGGTAATGTAATAAAAATCACAGAGAACAAAACTATTGCACTGTCTCAGTTATACGACTTCTACTGGGAGAATACTTCCTGCAACCTTCTATTCTGGAAAATTTAAGAAGGTTTTATACAGTGTAACAGGTTACTCCTACTAGGACTAAGATTACTCATAGCCTACATTATAAAGAACAAAAATGGTATGTGTATGGAAGCATTGGCAATCCTCAACAAAAATACAGTCTGACAATGGAATATTCCCAGAATGGTATAGTTATTGTCCATGTCTCTTTTATATTCCACTCAGTGGCGTTACAACTTGCCAGCAGGCCCTGGTTCAGGATAGTCACCCAGCCCCCCCTGTTGGGCCCTCCCCCCTACAATTTGCATGCTGGAGTGCTTCTGGCACTTCCGGTGCACATGTGCGAACGTCAGCCCCCAAAGAAAACAATAAGTATGAATGCCGGAGTGTAGCATATCTTTTTTTTTGGGGGGGGCAGCCAATCGGAGGCACGGGTCTGGCCTGGCGGGGGGCCCATGAAGGCTGGGCCCACCGGGTTTTTTCCCCCCGGTATTCTGCCAGCCCAGTTCGACCCAGGCTGCTGGCATTTTTTATTTAAAATCTCCCTTTGCCTTGTAGCCTGGGATAACCAATATTTGATAACCAATACAGTGAGCCCAGGTGCAATCACACCCCCTGCACCCCTGGTAGTTACGCAACAGATTCCACTAAGGTGTCAACCTTTAACAAGCCGTTACTAAAAATGGCAGTTTCTAGTTCCATATAAACCAATAATAAAAGTGATTGCCTGCTATTTTTTTTACAGTGTTGCACATACATATCCATGGACAAAACTACTACATAGAGCAGGGATTGTCTATTCATCCATGTGACGCATACTGGAGAACCTTCAAATGTAAGTAAACTCTCTACAGCTCATGCAATCTGTTTAGCACTGTTGTATTAACAGGAACCAAACCAGAACTAGTTTAGCATATTTCTTTTTGATCTCCAAATTATTTACAGCTTCATATCGTAAGGCCTGTGATCATGAATATCAGGTGATCCAATTTGCATAACATTGTTTACTAAAAAGCACTTCTAAAGAGCGCTCAGTCTGCAGATCATTAAAAACAGTTGGCTGACAAAAAATACACAACTGATGTCTTTATAAGTTACTGTGCTGATATGTATAATGAAACCCAAAAAAAAGGAAGGAAGCTGTAATGCATATTTTTTAAAACAGAAACGTTTTCATTTTTAAACTCTTAAATGAAAAACAAATAAGTATTAAAGATCTTCTGGTCCTTCACAGAAGTATTAGCGGAAGGATCTCCAGGCTAAACTATAACACTCAACACACACACACTTTCACACAGAAACTTGGATGCCAGTAGTTCTTAAGTAGTTACTCACAGTGTGGGATTACACTTGGGGTCTTATTTATCATAATTCAAATTTGTATAGTTTTACAGGTTCTTTCTACTTCGAATAAACTCACAATTTAAAAAAACATGAATGTTGTCTTACTTTAATTTAATGAATACATCTGAATATAAAAACTTGAATGAATAAAACCGTTGGAAAAAAAAACCTGAACGCAAAAAAACTTGAATGGAATTAATAGTTTAAATTTTGCCTAGGTCACCTCCCATAGACTTCTACATGACCTCACAAGCTTTCAGATGACGCAGTTTTATATTAACATTTTTGTATCTTAATAAATATTGATTTGAAGTTACAATTTGAGTTTGTGAGATTAGGTACAGAAATTGCTCGCACTATCCCTGGGTCTATTGTTAACAACAGAGGTACACAGAAACACAGAGTTATGTTACCATATAAAAATATGAGGCTTCAGGCTGAGTGCTTTCGCAAAAATCTTGTAAGTCAAAGGTAACTTAAAATATTTTATATTTAAGTAAGGGGTACATAATTCAATATTATCACCAGTTCTTTGTGCTTAGCAGTGTGCCTTTTCAAGTAGCCCTCACTCTTCGCTGAAGGTTCTGTAAACTCCTACCCTCAACTTTACTGGCTCTCTTCCCTTCATTCCCTTGTGCTATCTCTCTTCTCTCAATTTCCTCCTTCCCATTATTTTACATTCCCCTCAATTTTCCTCCTCACTATCCGTCACCTTAGTCCCCTCCCTTTCCTATCCACTCTGTCCCCTCTTACATTATAAAGCAACAATTATAGCCAATGACATCACTAAGCACTGTTTATAAGGATTTATTTCACTGAATATCAATGACACTTGTGTATTATAAGGATATAATTTATGGGATATTCATGGCTCTTGTGTATTATAAGAGTATAACTTACATTTTGGTTAATAGAACTATCACCAAATTGTACTTTAAAGTACCCTGGTACCAATGGTCCTCTCAACTACTAGTATTGATAGTAGAGAACATTGCTGAATTGGTAGTTTATGAACAGCTTGTCAGAATAGAACATAGAGGCCATTACCATACAGGTTCCATCCACTTGCACCAGTGTTCACTGGATGGAACCTGTATACCTCTTAAAAAAAATGTGATATGCGCAAAGTTTGTACTTTAATAACGAACATACCAAAATGCTATTTTTTCATTTTACTACTGTTATTATATCCCCCCCACAAAAGAAAGAATATTGCCAAAGGGCAACAGCAAAAAACTTGCTAAATAAAATCAATAGGGTTATTTATCAAAATCCGAATGTTTCTTACTCTTTAAAACAAAAAAGTCTGACCAAACTAGAATTCACAATTTGACCTTATTTATTATCAAAAAAGCATGACTTAATTGGATTGGGGGAAAAATCAATAAAATCTAGCGAAAACCCAAATTGTATGATTTTTTCTGCCTTTTTTCTGAAAAGTTAACATTTTTGCCTGTAAAGGTTGGATTTTCAGGATAATTCCAGCACAGACCACAGAAATTTCCAAATAGGATAGGGACTTCTCCCATTGACTTATATACAACCTCAGCAAGTCTGAGATGGCAGATTTTTGCATTCAGACTTTTTGCATCCTCTGGGTATTATAAATATAATTCGGATTTTATAGTAAAAAAAAATTATTCAAAATCCTATTTTATCACATTAGTCAAGCAAGATGAACTTTAATTACACTATATAAATTATATTCATCTGGTTTCCTTCAGTCTGGGAATTCATAATTATAACAAGCAGGCAGGAGCCATTTTGTGGACACTGTTATTAAGACAAGCCTTGCATCATCTCAGAATATTGTTTGAGCAACAGAATGGGGGACCTGATGTCCATTCCCATGCACTGGCTACACAATTAAATGATGAAGAGAACAGGGGGAATATGTGGAGAGCAGTGACATCTAGGAAGTGCTGAATGGAAACTGAAAGTAATTGTCTGCCCCGCCTCTATGCCCAGGTCAATATTTGATTGACAGCTGAAATTTTTAAATGAGCTTACAACAGCTATAAATGCTTTAATAAAAAATAGAAATGGGATTTCATGTTTAATTTGAAAAGAACTTTTATTATACAGAGTATTGCATTTTTTTTCCCTATACCTTTATGAAAAGGTCAAAAGCTGTAACACTTAATACTGTAACAGCATTTCAGTTTAATAAAATAAACCACAAATGGCTTTAAATGGATTAAGTAATTTCGAGTTGGTATTCACTGCTACTAAGTTGCATTATTTATCCACAGTATACAGAAAAGTTCAAGGCTCAAAAGTTGCTGCATTCATTATACTACAGTGGCCAGTCTGTAACAGATATAAAAATGGTATTCAGAAAATACACAACCCCTACTCAGTACAAATGGGCTTATGTCTTAATGGGCCAGATTCAATTTGATGAAAAAAGCTTATCCCGCAATTTATTAGGGGATAATTTCCCTTAGAGCCAGATGCAATTCAATGAGATAAAATTATCTCACTGTTTAACACACAAAAACTCTATTGAAGACTATGGGAAAAAAACTGTAACTGAGTTTAGAGAAGTTTTTTTTCTCTTCAAATTTAATCTCACCCATATGTTTTCACTTGATACAACTATTTTCTCGCTGATTTAAATCTGGCCCAATATTGGTTGCCTAGTTCAGTAATCCATAGCAACCATCAAAATTAGCTTTCATTATAAAATGTAGTTAAAATAATTAAAGCAAACATCTACTACTTGCTTTGCCTATGTAGTTAAATATATACTATGTTGTTCTTTGAACTAGGACAACCAAAAGCCAATCACTTAGGCCCCAAATACTCCATTCAGTCATTACTTCAGTGTAAAAAAACTTGAATGTAAACCTTTGGCATGTAAAAGCTGCTGAGTCAATGGGAACTGTCTTTGAAAAATTAAGCATTTTTCAAAAAAATGTTCTCAACCCATTGAACTGGAGATATTCAAAGATTTTATTCAAACTATTTTTTTATGTATTCAAATTTTGTATAGAATGCACACTACTTATCCGAATTTACTGGGATAAGCCAATAACCCAATTAAAAGTTACCTTATGCAACCCTTAGAAACAGTTATAAGGAATGATCTCTATATTAAGGGAGTGGAAGTTGGTGCAGCTGTTACCCATAGCTACTAGGTGCCATATTTTATTTATTGGTCTTCACTATTTTGGTATTTTGGTAAAAAATCTCTTAAACCTGCCAATCTCTTCCTCACCCGTGTACCACAGACATCCTCCATTCATTAAGACCAACATTAACAGTAGTAATGGTTTAATTCAGAAACTCATTTAGGAACTAGATTTAGGAAGTTAATTTGGAAAAATATTTATTATAAATTCTACAAACATTATTCCCAGATTTTTTGCATGCATATATCCTGGTATTCATAGGCTATTTTTTGCAGCCATGATGTGAATTTAGGTCACATGTGCCAAAAATAATCATACAAAATTCTTGGGACTTGGACCTGGGGTTTTCCAGAGTTCATTCTGTTATATGGAACATAATACCTTAAGGCAAATAAAGAAATATTAAAAACACTAATAGTATTATTTTTGCCTATCCTCTCCAAGCCAGTACTCACTGTGAATGGACCCTCCCCTCATGCCCAAATGGCAGAACCCTCTCACCAACCCAATAAAGCTGTCACTAACACACTTTCTTGGCATTTTTTTGTTTCTTCTCCTTTATTTGCTACACTCTTTTAAGAGCTTAGCTTTCTCTTTCAGGGGGGGATTAACAAGGACCTGCCCATAAGGGGTCCCTAGAACAAGCCTTTTTTCCTCCAGATTGGCTATGCTGCTGAGGGTTTTTTGCTCATTATTTACCTCTACTTTTTGTGGTCTTAGGAACATGATGGTGTTCCCCTGCTTCTTGGGTTCCCTGGTGTGTTTATAAAGCTTCCTGCCTCTCAAGCGGTTCACCTGACTGTGTGCGGATGGAGTAGAAGTTGCGTTTGGCTTGTTTTGGCAGTGTTTTGACCAGCTTCTACGGAGTCATATTCCTTTCAGAGCCTGCCAGGTTTTCATATTGTAGTCTTGTCTGTTCTGTCAATCCAAGATCAAGTCCACGAGTAGTGTCCGCCGCCCCTTCTGAATGTGGTGGTCCCCAGGGGTCCCAAGTGGGACACCTGGAACCGCTCCACAGACAAAGCCTGGGTTCACCGAGTAGTCAAAGAGGGCTACAGTCTGGAGTTTGGGGCCAGACGTCCCCGGTCAATCTTTCTCCAATCAGTAGTTCTGGGGAATCTAGTGAAGAAAGACACTCTAATGTGACAGGCTGTCATTATTCCAGTCCCACAGCAGGAGGAGGGAGCTGGAGTCTATTCAGTCTTCTTTCTGTGGGCTTCTTTCAGGCTTGGTGACCTATCCTCGACCTGAAGTTAGTGAACAAGTTTTTACGGTTGTAGCATTTCAACATGGAATATTTGGATTCAGTAAGGAAGTCCATATGCCCACACTATTGGATGTTCTTGATGGATATTCTAAATGCTTATCACTTCATACCAATTGTAGTCCAGGATCAAGAGTTTCTCAGGTTTTCAGTGGGAAGGTCACACTTTTAGCTCCACTGTTTACTGTTTGGTCTGGCAACAGCCCTAAGGGTCTTTTCCAATGTCCTGGAGGTGTTGGTGGCCCTGTTGAGCTGGCAAAATATCTGCATTTATTGCACTACCTGGATGACCTCATTCTCCTGGCAGCTTAGAGGGAACAGCTGATTGACCACAGGAAGCAGATGATATATTTTCTGAAGGAGCACTGGGGTGTGTGTGTTTCAACTGGCAGAAGAGCCAGCTGCACCCAGCACAAAGCATTGTTTACCTGGGAGCGACCATAGATTAGTGCGGTCTCATCTCAGAGGAGAGACAGGAGGCCATCTGTCAAGCAGTACGAGGGTCATTAGCCATCTCCAAGGCTCCAGCTTTTAAGGTGATGAGGCTTCTGGGCATGTTGGCTTCGACCATAGGCTTGGTTCCTTGGGCTGCAGATGAGGGGACTGCGGTTCTTGTTTCTCCAGTAGTGGGACAGATGTTTCAATATTACTGTGATGAGGACAGACACCATATGTACGTTTTTAGCAATTCAGTCCAGAGAGAAAAGTTTTGCAGTCGTCTCTCTCTTCCTCGTGGTTCTCCTCTGCAGCTCACATTGATGTGACCTCTGCCTGATGTGTTTCGCTGAGCCAATCAGCTTCCTCAGAGACATAGGGAGAAATTTACTAAAGGGCAAAGTGGCTAACGCTGGCGAACGGTCGCTGGTATAATTTCGCTATTGAAGGAGATAGACTCTGGCGCAACTTCGCACTCTAACGCCAGGCGAATTTTTGCTCTGGCAAAAGAGAGTTACTAAGCAAATTCACTAAGTTTTTTATTTTACTGACCATTACCTCTATCGCCAGACTTGCCTTTGCCACCTCAGACCAGGCAAAGTGCAATAGAGTAGATAGGAGTTCCTCAAAAAAAGTTGAACATTTTTCTAAGTCCCATAATATGCTGTAGTCTTTTCTTTTTTTCAGGGTGATAGGCTGAAAAGATCTAAAAAAATTTTTTGGGGTACCCTCCTTCCCCCCTACATTTGATAACATATGGCACCTAGACTATACTGTGGGCACATGTGTAGGGCATTATAACAACCCTAACTAATTTTATTAAGGTTCCCTGGCCTTGTGTAGTGTAATGTATTTGCTGCAGCACATACAGCCATGGTACTTTAACTGCACGCCGTATGCAAATCAGCCAACGCTAGTGTAACTTCAAACTGCTGAGCGTATTTTTGCTAGTGCAACTTCTCCAGCGTTCGGTACCCTGTGCGCAACTTTGGATCTTTGTGAATTAGCGTTGTCCAGGCTAATGTAAGCCTGGTGAAGTTTTGTGATGTGCGCAAAGCCAGTGCTGGTGAATTTTTGCCAGTCAGTGAATTTGGCCCATAGAGTGTGTCTCCCGTGAGTTCCTTAAAAAGCCAATCGCACCCAATTGCTATGTCAACCGTTCTGCCATAGCAACCGGGTGCGTTCGGCTTTTTTACTTGCAAGATTTTTCTTGTACAGCTGAGAGATTGAAAATTTTTTCTTATCCCTTATTTATATAATGCTTCAGTGGTGGATGGATTCTCAACATCTCACCAACGGCATCGATCTGTTCCCACAACTGTGGTCTACCTTGATCATCGATGCTTCTGGTGTAGGCTGGGGCACAGAATTCGGAAACCAGGTGGCACAAGGCTTATGGATCAATCCATCCTCAGACATGCCCTCAAACATTCTAGAGATCAGGGTGGTGATAGAGGCTTGAAGAGTCTTCAGTGATCAGCTTCAGGGTCGAAGGTTTTTTTTTTGTTCTGACGTACAACCTCAGTAGCCTATTTTAGAAGACAAGGCACAGTGGGAAAAGGAATTGCTGTATACTGGGTTTGTTGACATTTGTAAATAGATGTTAGGGGGTCCCTAAGGTGTTTCATTTTGTGCTGATAATCACTGTGCTGTCCACAGGAGTAATAGGCATGCAGCTTTTTTTATTTTGAAAAACCAGCTTGGGTTTAAAAAAAAAATAAATTTCTACTATACAGACAAAAATCTATGCCTATATAGAAACAAAATGAAACTTTGAAAATTCCCCCATGCAATACAAGTTGCTCTATCATTAAAAACAATAAACACAAATTGTATTTAATACAATGTTCAGGTTCAAATAAAAATAAAATATTTTTTCAGATGATAGTTTCCCTTTAATTTTAGACTTGAGGGGCCAATTTTGGATTCATGTTGCAGTACTGACATTTGGATCATGGATATCAGGATAACAATTTTGTCACTTTTTTCCTGGGTAAAATAGCTGAATCCTCCTTACTGACCTAAGCCAGACAAGTTTAACCTACATATTTACAAACTTAAGTCAACAAGTTGTCAGCACGTAACTATTATTTGTCTAGTTTTGTTATGTATGTTTTGTACTTTTCAAACACATATGGGCTGTAAAACAACAAACAGACATTTATGTGTTGCTTCCGTTATGTTGTTTTTGTATAGTCAAATGCTCTGTGTGAAATGCAGTGAACAGCCCCTTCAATAAAACCCTAGCAGACGGCCAATATTTGAACAGGAGGAATGACACACAATTAAAATTAGTAAAACACATATAAATAAAATACTTCTTCACATGTTTGTTATGTAAAGTTCATAAATAAAGTTTACTTTAAAGTACATTTTAGATGCCAGCAGTGACATTTGCAAACAGTCCCCATTTTTGGGGGAAAGGTATGTAGGAAAGGGAGTTGGGATATAATGGAGATTAAAGCAGAGTGTGTGAGACTGAAGGCAAAATAGAGGTATTGTATCAAAAGACGCATGAGAAGAAGTTTAGAAATAAAAGATGCAGCTAGAGACAGAAATAAATCTACACTACGCCCATTTTATATTGTGACAGCCCATCTATGAAGAACATTTGTAAGTCCATCTGTGGGCTGAAAGGTTATAAAGGGAAGATAAGTTGATGCATGTGATAAATATGAACTGCGTCTGCAATTAACACAGTGCTTAAGTATCACCAGGGCAAGAAGGCCTTGTGTGGTCAGGTAGTATTTTTTTTTATGAAGTTAAAGCAAAAGTACTGGTAGCACCTGTCCTACTGTGTTATTTAAAATCATAGAGTGCACAAACAGATACACGCTTACATGAATTATAAAGACAAAGGTTTAAGCATAATATGGTAGTTCTTTGTCACCATAGCCTCCTTCCTTAAGAGTAGAAGTCTAGTAGCATAGAGCATACAGAGTGTAGGGGTGAGAATCCTAGGATGGCCCAGGGCAGTGGCTGGGTGGTCCCTTCTGTTGACATTTTGGGAGAATGTAAGTTTGCTCCTCTATATACAACTGAAAACCTAAAAGCCCTACTGGATAATTAATTAGGGTGTGATTTTGGATAAAACACTGATATGCTGTGCTATATAATCTCATGTATTGTGTCTCTGTATTTTTAACTATCTACTGTTGCTTCTATTTGGTCAGATGCCCAGTCCCTATTGATAAATAGCAGCCCCTCACCATGCTACTATTATACTTCAAAACAAAGCTAGAGACAAAAGTCTATCTTTTAGGGCAATAAATCCCCAACAGAAGGTCAAAGTAATACTGAAGTGGCTCTAGAAAACAATAGCCTAGTCATAGTCATGATGTCCTGTCTATACAACTGAGAATCTGTGGGCACTGACTATACATCCAACTAATCTCAACACACCTTGAAGAAAGAACAACATCATTTAAGAACAGTGTGCTAAGCTAAAAAGGGTAAGTAATCAGCACAGCTTTTAACATTCAGTAAATGCTATGAAAATATCTACGCCAGGTTGGCTTTCTGCTTGCTCTAAATATTTTTCTATTCTGGTAGCATTAGCATATCAGAAGATAATTAGTAGTATAAACTGCACCCTGCAACATGAGCTATTTCTGAAATCCAGAATAGCTCATAAAGCCATGGGTCTGGAGAAAAGCCAAGCTAAGAGGTTCTACAGATGTCCCATTGTAAAAAATTCTTCATAAGGCGAATTATCTCATTTGCTCTTGGCAAGGGGAACATCTCTACATCTATGTAGTATTATCACCTCTTTGCAGTTCTGCCTCATTCAATTATTATCTATGAGGTATAGTTTCATCTTATCTGATAAATAAGAGCCATAGTATGCAGACTGTGGTTATGAAATCTGTTTCTGATAGGATGTGATTGGAAGGAACTTCAAATCACTTCATGCAAAACTTTTGAACCTTGCCCACCAAAGAAACTCCAAGACATTGGACATTTCTAGAGTTCTGAAGATCATTTATTTTTCTAATGCATATCTTAGTCTAAATCTCAAAAAGTCAGAAAATAGTATACAATGACGTTAGTTTTACAATTTCAATTGTTATTTAAAAGAAAAGAAAACCCTTAAAATTGCAGCAATAATTAATTAGTCTGAATTATGCAAATCACTCTGGTATTCCAGCTTCTAAAGTTTAACTTGGAGCATGCTTTTTATTTTCCATTATAATTTATGCAATGTTAACAGCACATGATTTATAATTGCAGCATCCGTCATCACTGGAATGAAATATTGTTAATGGGTAAGAACACATATTCATAGTTTTATCTCTGAAGCAAAAAGCAAAACAAGAACGAAGCGAAAAGGCTTTCATCCAATTTTGGAAAATGTAATAATTCAGAATTATGTATTAAGACAGCTTAAGTCACATTAATTCTTTGTAAATAATTTTTCCAAATACATCCATTTAACATACCTGTCTGTATCTATACAATATACTGCATGTGTGTGAGTCTTATATGCTCTAACAAGGATGGTTTAGGAGTAAGTATATTAAGATGGTAGGACCTATGGCTCTGATCTGCTGAAGTCTGTCACTATACGAAAACTACCTTATTTCACAAGAGCAAAGTCTTTAAAGGGATACTGTCTTGGGAAAAAAAATGTTTTCAAAATGAATCAGTTAATAGTGCTGCTCCAGCAGAATTTGTCAGTTTCTCAGCTGCACCAAGTCATGTGACTTGTGCTCTGATAAACTTCAATCACTCTTTACTGCTGTACTGCAAATTAGAGTGATATCACCCCCTCCCTCCCCCCCGCCCCCCAGCAGCCAAACAAAAGAACAATGGGAAGGTAACCAGATAGCAGCTCCCTAACACAAGATAACAGCTGCCCGGTAGATCTAAAAACAGCACTCAATAGTAAAAACCCATGTCCCACTGAGACACACTCAGTTACATTGAGAAGGAAAAACAGCAGCCTGCCAGAAAGCATTTCTCTCCTAAAGTGCAGGCACAAGTCACATGACCAGGGGCAGATGGGAAACTGACAAAATGTCTAGCCCCATGTCAGATTTCAAAATTGAATATAAAAAAATCGGTTTGCTCTTTTGAGAAATGGATTTCAGTGCAGAAGTCTGCTGGAGTAGCACTATTAACTGATGCGTTTTGAAAAAAAAACATGTTTTCCGATGACAGGATCCCTTTAAATTAGAATGGGTAGCAGTATACAAGATACTACATATTTACTTATGTAGTGTATAAAGTATATACTACTTGACTAGAATACGTAAGCTTGAGAAAGAATCAACTGAGTATGAAACATTGCTATGCCATATGTTTTTACTATGGAATGGGAGTGCTGAAATGTTGTGCATTTGAAGTGGAGATATGTGGAGGTAAACATACTTCACCCCTTGAATATAAATCTTTTAATGTATTTAACAAATCAGAATACAATGCTAACAATGCAATATACAAAGTGCATTTTTTGGATGCAAATTACCCTTTTTTTGCCACAATGAGGTGTATTTTCCTAGAATTCCAGTGTCACTTTAGTCAAGCGACAATTGCTTCCGATGCATCAAAATGAATGCAATGATTATTTTTGACAATCGAGTGCATGTTGCAGTTAACATTTTCAGTGTGTTTGTGCTGTGTCACTTCTGCTGCACAATATTAAAATACCATAAGTGTAGGATTCTTTTGTTGCAAGACTATTGTGGCTGTTGATGCAAGCTGCAGTGGGAACCATGGAATAACCTCAGAATTCCTGGTTGTGGTAGCTCACGCGTCAATAGGCAAAGTTGCGGATGAATTGTGCAGAAGAGGCAGGACAGATGCTTTAACACTCAGCTCAACTGTGCCAAAGTTCAGGGAGTGTGTCCAGACATACAGTACTGTAAATAAGCATTAATGTGTGCACAGCCTTGTGTCCACTTGATATGAAACTTCCTATGCTTAAACCTATTGAAAAAGTTTCAGCATGGGGTCTAGTAGTTTGCCTGTATTGATATACAGATATGGGATCTGTTATCTGGAAACCAATTATATTAGAAAACTACATATTATAAAAAGGCTGCCTCCCATAGAACCCACTTTATCCAAATTTTTAAAAATGATTTCCTTTTTATCTGTAATAATAAAACAGTACCTTTTACTTGATACCACAAACGACTGCAGTTCCAAAATGATTTGCTTTATCAAGTACATAGTGTACCCCAGCATTGAGAAATGGAAATTATAACTGACAGAAATTGTCTCTATGTCTCTCTAGGCTAAATTGGATAATTGGATAATTTCAGGTGCAAGACACTATACCTTCTATTGGTCCTGTAAGAAGTAAGATTATTCATGTGTTTTTTGATATGTACATCCCACAGTTGTCTACCAAGCTTATAAAGCATCAAGGCTCCTAAAGGATCAAAAACATGATGCTACTGATAATTAAAACCTTCACGAGAATAACTGTCTTTATTGCCTAGCAATAAAAAAGATTTTTTCTTAAATGTTAACTCTACTGGCAGCACAAATATAAACTGGTTGAAAAATGGATACCAGGGTTATATTCACCTTTATATTTGCCCTGATAAGAACAGGACATTGGGGGTTATTTATCAAGGTCCGAATTTATCTCAGTATCGGCTGCTACAAACTCCGATCTAACACGCTCGGGTTTTTAACGCTTATTTATTATTACATTTTCCCGAAAATTACCTTTGCGGGAAAAGCTCTGATTTTCACATTTTTTTCGTAAATTTTCGACGAGTTTTCACCCAAAAGCTCCGAAACTATTGTGAAATTGCCCAAAACTCCTGACACAACAAAAAATCAATGGGACAGTTCCCATTGACTTTTATGCAACCTCGACAGGTTTGAGATGCCGTGTTTTTATATTCTGGCTTTTTAGCCCTCGCGGATTAATAAATTCCAATTTTTTTAACACTTATAATAAAAATCAGGAATTTTTCAGATTTCTGGGAATTTCGGGTATTCGGAGTAAGTAGTAAATAAACCCATCTGCTTAACTATGCAAAAGTGAATGGCACACTCCAGTTAATTTAAAAAACTAAACCCAAGACATCAAGGCGATTGTAGTGACAAAGATCAGCTGCACCTAATGCTGATGACTAAAGGAAACATGAGAACAGCAACTGCAGTGACCACTGAGGGCTGGATTATTATTATTGTAATACTGGAAACCAACACACTAGTGTAATGAAAGTGTGCTAAGAGTTGATCACTCAGGCATCCTCTTAAGCTTGTCCCTTGCTTACTTAAGTGATCCCATAAAAAAGTATGCATCTCCTCTGGCCTTAGAGAATATATTTGCAAGACTTATGTGTAGTTTGGATCATTAGCCAAAATGATCAGATTTCCTCAGAAACTCACATATTACTCATTGAGATACAAAACAGGAAATACACTGCTTCCATCAGAACTCCCATGTTCTATCTATGAGGCCCTTAAAAGGTGACATCTTAACCTCTGTGTGTGTATTGAGATGTTTACATACAGACATATACAGACTCTGTGAGCAAACCAGCGTAAAACAAAATAAAACAAAACAAAATCCTTGCCACACTTGGGCTCTAACTAATAGGTGAGACTTTCTAGGGGAATCAACCCACTCAGGACTGATGTACATTTGGGAGTAAGACATGAACCTGGGGAAATATATCTCCCTTCAAACTGTTCTCTAGTTACCAGTTCACATACTGTAATATTAACATTATTTTTTTAGTAATCTATTAAATTTACACCAAAGACTACAATATAAGTTATTTTATAGGGGGTGATTGATGAATAGCATCAATCATGAGACTAAACAGATCCTCTCAAATTTAAATATTTGAAGAACTCCAAGACAGAGACGAGCAGCTAGCTACTGTTGTTACTCATGAAACCAGTAGCTAGCCTATAATATTCAATGTTACAAACCAATACTTGCATTATAAATGTTAAGTATATAATATCTTAAAGAACCAACATTTCATGTGTTTAGTCATTTCAACAGTTCAACAATTGCATGTTTAATACATTTTGTCAGGATTGGTGAAGGATGAGGTTCTGTTGTGTCTAGTATGGCTTCTGTGAGGTGCAGAGTTTAATGGTGTTTCTAGACTTCATCAATGTATCCTGCAAGGACACTTGGACTGTGCTGCAGAATAGCCACACACTGCAACCCCAAAGCAGAAAAACATTTGTGTGGCAAACTGAAATCCATAAACTAGCCAAGGTTCAGGGCAAGGAGAAAAAGAACAACACAGCTGAGGTCAAAATCCAAGAAATAGAGAGCAAACAAGTACTCACAGAACAGATGAAAACATTTTGCACAGGCAAGGCATTAGTAAAGCTGAGGTGGTTTAAATAGCTGAAGAATATCCAAGAATATGGCTGCAAGGTGATCACAACAGAAAACAATGAGTAATTGAGAAACCATACCAAATAAAATATACAGTTGGGCATGTACCTAGGTTCTTGTGTTCTGAGATTGTGTAGCCTTACCATTATGGTGTAGTGCTCAGCTGTACCTGCATGTGCCACTATCCATATCAACCCTCCAGACCTTCATCATACTGTAGGTCCAATGTTGCTAGTGCTGTGCATTCTTTATGTTGTACTTGCTCTGCCTTTTGCTTGACTTTGTCTGACTGTTTCTTGTCTGTACTTTTCCTGACCTTGGTAAAATAGTCTGTGTGAATGTGGCCTGTGCAAGTGTGAGTTCTAATCCATTTCGGCTGTAGGGGAGCCAGAACTCATTAGCTAGAAACTCTAGTACAGGGGTCCCCAACCTTTTTTTACTCGTGAGCCACATTTGAATGTAAAAAAGAGTTGGAGAGCAACACAAGCATGAAAAATTCCATGGGGATGTCAATTAAGGGCTGTTGTTTACTGTTTGGTAGTCCCTTCATGGACTGGTAGCCTACAGGAGGCTCTATTTGGCAGAACACCTGGTTTCTATGCAACCAAAACTTGCCTTGAAGCTGGGAATTCAAAAATAAGCACTTGCTTTGAGGCCACTGGGAGCAACATCCAAGGGGTCGGTGAGCAACATGTTGCTCGCGAGCTACTGGTTGGGGACCACTGCTCTAGTAGGTGCATCTTAAATCTACCAAGCTATGTCCACAATAGTGTCACAGGACCTTCTGAATTTACTGATATTTATTATCTATTACCTTACTACCTCATATGCTTGTGTATATTAATCCTGTGGCACTTTTTACAATAAAGCCTGTTCTGTTATTTGTTTTGCAAGAACTAGTGATGGGCGAATAAATTTGCCTGGCATGAATTCACTGGCAATTCCCGTGTTTCACCACTGCGAATAAATTTGTGAATCTCCCGCAAAAATTCGCCGGCGTGATTTCCAATTTTCACGTTTTTTCCGTGAAAAGGTTCGAATTGCTCGATTTTTTAGTGAAAACGTTCGAATTGATCTATCTTTTCATGAAAACTTTCGAATTTCACAATTTTTCGTGAAAACGCTAGAATCTCATGATTTTTTTCGTGAAATTTTTTCACAAATTTTCGCAAATTGTTCACCATTTCACGAATTTTTCGGGAAAAATATGCGAATTTTACCGCAAAGCGAAATGGGAGAGATTCGCCCATCACTAGAAAGAACCTTTGGCATCCTCTATTTTATATTCTACACAACAGCCCAACAGATGTAGTGGCACAGCACCCTCAACTTCACTTTATTCTTCCACTCAGCAAAGGTCCAAGGAGTCCAATGTAATTCGTGTTCTATTATAACTAGCAGGACATTGCCTGTTTTAGCCATTGGTAACACACCTATAATCTGAGTGTCTTTTTTTTTTGTATATAAATGTAGTTTTTATTTAGCGATCAAAGTCAAACATTATTTGAACAGTACTTTGTATCTTCCTCAATATGTGCTCTTAGTAACTGCCATTTGAAACACAAGAATATTGTTAGTGCCGAATTTTTATTTGAAGTGAATCTGTGGGATGCAGCTTTCAAGATAGGTTTTGTGTGGCTGCCAAATACAAATACAGCAAACCCGGCAGTTTCGCCTAGGGCCTATTCTGCAGTAGTCAGTAGCTCCCAGAGTATTAGGTAACAGCAAGTCTAATTGAAGTCTCTCATTGACTCATGTAATATTGGCTGTTGGCAAGGGAAATTGATGTCAATCTTTCTCACACCATATAGGCCTTTAGACAGGGCTGGTCATGCCCTCATCACTTGTGCTCTGTTCATAATGCTACAAGAATGGAAGGAATAATCATGGTCATACAGTAGTTATTATTGTGTCATGCCCTTTGGCAAAATTGATTGTTAGTTGATTTGAACTGTATGCAGCATTGTATTTCTCTGCTGTCAGTCACGTTGGCACACAATAG
Organism: Xenopus petersii; assembly: GCA_038501925.1. NCBI lineage: Eukaryota > Metazoa > Chordata > Amphibia > Anura > Pipidae > Xenopus > Xenopus petersii. The sequence goes on along the minus strand of CM076682.1, from coordinate 100,878,648 downwards.
CTCTGATGCCTGAAACTTGAAAATAAAACATGCTGTATGGTGCACACTTTGCAAATGTATGCCTCATGTACAGAAGCAATAAAGAATTGGAAAGATTCCTTGCTTGTTGTTACATAATTATGGCATCAACTGCATTACCCAGATCAAAATACTTTAAAGGAGTTGTTCACCTTTGAGTTCATTTTAGTATGATGTAGAGCATGTTATTCTTAGACAATTTGCAATTGGCTTTCTTTTTTCATTATTTTTTTATTACTTTTAATTAAGAGACTGGAATATGAATAGCAAAGGGTCTAAAGGATGAGTAATAAAATGTAGCAATAAGATTTGTAGCATTTGTTTTTAGATGGGGTCAGTGATTACCATTTTAAAGCTGGAAAGAGTCAAAAGAAGCAGGAAAATAATGAAAAAACTATGCAAAATAAATAATAAAGACCAATTGAAAAGTTGCCTAGAATTGGACATTCAATAACATACTAAACGCTAATTTAAAAGTGAACCAACCCTTTATGTATGTACTGTAAATAAGAGAAATGTGAAAAGTACTGATACGATTTAATTCCCTTCTTTCTTTTATACATTTGATCATTGGAAAATTCTGTCCAGATTTTTTTTAACTATTTTGGAATTTAGCACATAATAGGAAATCAGGAGCCTTGAATTTTTTTTTCATGAACAGGTTTAATTTTATCAAAAGCATTTGGAGCAATGATTAATACATCACAATAAGTGGAGAAACACTGGCCTTAATTACTGAATGTATGATGTGGCCAATGAAAATGAATATACGCTGAAACTAGCAAGGAATTTTAATTTCTGCATATCTGGTGGACAAATTGTGAGTTCCATAAGGAAAGAACACTTGCACTATTGTTTGGTTTATTTTGGCATTTTTTCAGAACTAGGCAATGTGATACAAATACATTAAGGAAGCAAACGTGCAGACTTATTTTGAAAACAGAAAAGGAGAAACATAGTTTGCTGGGTCCCTTGTGAAATGTGGTTTTCATGAGCACTGAGGTGAAATCATTACAGCTTTCAGCGAGCATAAAGAGGAATGTGGAGGAATCTGTTACTAGTAATCAATACCTCAGACAACATCTAATTCTTCTCAGTGCTAGGCCAGGAAGAGGATGTGAATAAAGACTGTTTCAGCTTAAAGACTGCAAGTGGTTGTTGTCACTTCATTTGTTATCTTTATTGCTCTGAAAGTTCTTCAACTGCGGGCTGCAATTGTGATATAAAAAGCCACGTTTTTCTCCATAACCGTAAACCAAAACTATTCTCTATGTGAGTTCATTATGACCAAAGTGCCATAATTCCATTGTACTATAGCTTGGTTTATATTAAATAAGCAGGGAAAAGTAAAATGAGAGCATAGAGGTCTTTAGAAGGGGCATTTTTCTAGAAGACGATACAGTAGAGAGGTGGTTAGAATGAGGCTATAGGGAAGATAGATGATAATACAGATGATAGCCTGCACAGCTAGCATTATCAATTGTCACATGTGGAATGAAGTCAGATTATGATGTTAAAACTAAGCATTATGTTACAGCACAATTGACAGAAATGGCAAAGGCCTGCGACTGTGCAAACAGGGTCGATTTTGGTGTGAAAACACTCTAATGTGCAAATTCATGACAAAGTCAGTCCTGTGTGTGCAATGGTTTTTGCCATTAACATTAAAGGAATGCTGTCATGGGAATTTTTTTTCCCCAAAACACATCAGTTAATAGTGCTCCAGCAGAATTCTGTTCTGAAATCCATTTCTCAAAAGAGCAAACAGATTTTTTTATATTTAATTTTGAAATCTGACATGGGGCTAGACATATTGTCAGTTTCCCAACTGCCCCAGTCATGTAACTTGTGCTCTGATAAACTTCAGGCACTCTTTACTGCTGTACTGCAAGTTGGAGTAATATCACCCCCCTCCCTTGCCCCCCAGCGGTCCTTACAACAGAACAATGGGAAGGTAACCAGATAACAGCTCCCTAACACAAGATAACAGCTGCCTGTTAGATCTAAGAACAGCACTCAATAGAAAAAGCCAGGTTCCTCTTTCTCAAAGCACATGACCAGGCAAAATGACCTAAGATGGCTGCCCACACACCAATATTAAAACTTAAAAAAAAAACACTTGCTGGTTCAGGGATGACATTTTACATAGCAGAGTGAATTATTTGTGGTGTAAACAGTGTAATTAAGAAATAAAAACTACACCATAAAAATCATGACATAATTCTTTTAACATCTGTCTCTACTGATGGTATTGAGCTGTAATTCACACACTATGCTTACTACCTGCCCGTGATCTGTTGTATAGGTGAGCAGATGTCAGTCAGAAGTTTGCAGCACTGTAGTGATGAAAATTCGGGGGCTTGTGAAAGCACTCTAAAGGCTAAATTAAAGTATATTTAAGTATAATGGAAGTACTACTTACAATGCACTTCCCTGGTCCCCTGTCTCATATGTGATTCAGTATAAATGCAAGTGCATGTGTTTACAAAACAGGGGGTTTTTAGTTAAAAAGTTATGATCATAAAGTTGATAAGCCACCATAACACTTCAAGGTAAACCCCATATTGCAGTCCAGGCCCGGACTGGCAATCTGTGGGTTCTGGCAAATGCCAGAGGGGCTACTATAAGGTCCCATAGAAAGTCAGTTTTTAGTGGGCAGGTAGTGGCTGTTTGGGCCTCTATGTGGGCTGATTGGGCCTCTGTGTACCTGAAATGCCAGGGCCTATTTTAATGCTCATTCTGGACCTGTTGCAGTCCCTAACCTTGTTTACCTCAGTATAAAAAGTATTTTACTTCTCTGCAAAGAAGAAGTTTTTTACTTGGTATAAACACTAGTAATTTAGAAATATTGCTTAGGTGATGTTGACATAATTTATTTACTGAGTGGCATGAAGAACAGGTCAGGTATCAAAAATGGACCCAGGATGTGACAAGATTTCTTAGTGGGGTACATAACAATCAATGTTTCTTGGGTTTTTGACAATTTGGTGGAAAAAGGTCTATTGTCTTATACAAAGGACCCATGGTTTGGTTATTTTACAGGACTAGCTACTGTTATATTTTAGGAGTTTAAAAGACACTAAAAGCCTAATTTGGGGTGCCATTATTTTGGATTATGTTGGGAACATTTTAGCATGGACCACACTGAACAGCTATCTTACTGGCCTTTCCCAGTCATCCCCAGGTACAGTACTGGCAGTACAGTTTTTAGGTGAGGATAAATACATTTGAATATTTTTAGTATATCATAGGGGACCTAGGACAGAGTCTTGAAGAATTTACAGGTTACAGATTACAGATTAACAGTGCCAAAAGCTACTGAGAAATCCAGGAGTATGAAAAGGTGTGTTTTATGGCTTTTGAAGATAACAGGCCACTGCTGAATCTTGTTAAAATGGTTTCCGTTGAATTTTGTGACCAAAAGTAGATAGCCGATTGGGATCAAGCAAGCCATGATCAAAAAGAAATCAGGTCAGTTGTTTGCTTAGTGGTGCTTAAGTACTTTAGAGATAAAGGAATGCAAAGAGGTGTACAGAGGTTACCAAGACTAAAGGTATCAAGAAAGGCTTTTTTTCAGAACAGGTTTGGTGAGTGATTGTTTTAAGTGGAAGGGAAAGATTGCATTTCAGAGGGAGTGATTGAACAGATGGGTTAGGACTTTAATTAAACAGGGGGATAGCTAGAAGAATAAAGTCTAAAACAACTGGACTTTCTTGGAAACGTTTCACCATTTGTCCGAGTAGCTTCTTCAGTTCAACTCAATGGTAGGTAACTAAGTTGAAACTTCAAGTGATTTTGGAAGACTGCATCAACACATGGCTTTTACCAGCAGCGATTCACATTATTTCTAGTGGGAAAGCTTTTACAGGAGTTTAGTCGCCAGCAGAAGCAGAGATTTATCGCTGGCAATTAATCTCCTTGTGCATCATTGCCCCTTAAAGAAAGTACAGGCAGGTGTTAATTTTTCAATGTGGATCATTGTACTTTCACACATCTGTGAGTTTCAGCTAACATCTAACTGACTAAATTCAATGGAACCATTGTGATTGGATGTGACTTAACTTATGGGTTTAAATGCTGGGGAATTCCTACCACTCAGTTGAACTGAAAAAGCCGCTTGGATGGGTGGTGAAACATTTTCAAGAAAACTCAAAGTCCAGTTTCTTTAGACTTAACTCTACTATGTACTAGATGTAATTCTATTAGATGCTGTATATCATGATCTGATCTGGATGAATGAACATCTTAATAGACCTAAACAGTGGGAGTGATGGCAAAGGATTTTGAAAGGAATAAGATTGAGATGGCATATAATATTATGGGAAAACAGCAGAAGTTTTGAAACATCCTCCTCATTCACAGGGGAGAAGGTGCAGCTTAAGTGCTGAGAGATGTTGGTGAATGGCTAGAAGGATGTTGCTAAATGATATAATGTTATATTGTCAGTTTTACTTCTAATGTGCTCGGCAACATCTCAAGCAGTGACTGGAATACACAAAGAGTGTGGAGAAGGGTAATGAATTGAAAGAAGAGAAGTGATGTGCAGGTTTTTTTTAGACTTTTAGAATTACTGAAAGCAGTGAAGTAGGCTTGTTTGCTAAGCAGAAGATGATATCTAATAGGAGAGCAGTGCATATTTATAGCTGCAAACATGTGGTTCTGACCATGATTTGTACCAGATTAGATTAGATTGACCTATACTAGATGTACCAGAGTTGGTACCACTGGAGAAATTTGGTGTATTTGGCTGTATGCCAAGGTTGGAGCTATATGGGTCTTGTATATCATCACTTGGCAAAAAAGCTAGTTCATTAAAAGCAAAGGCGATTATGTTATACGGTAGTAAACAGAGGTTGCCAAATTAGGATAGGAGATGAATAAAATGTTATAGTAAAAAAGTCAAAAGAAGATGATAAATATTACATATCTTGATTGAGCAGACCACAGTATGCGTGTGTCTGTAAAGGTGCAGAAGTGGAAGGTGAAGCTAGTAGGGAGTGTTGCTTTAATGAATTAATATATTAATGAATTAAAGCAACAGAAGAGACACCCTGACTTTTCAAACAATAGCAATGGCAGTGCAATATTTGTGTAAAGGACTTAGAAGCAATGAAACTGCAAATAGATGTCTAACAATTATTAAAAATATATGACGACATATATGTAAATATTCGCTACCTGCTAGTTGTTCATGTAGTGATTTATACGATGGTCGATTAGAAGTTCCTCACCCAGTCAACAAGCTGGATTATTAACTGTATCTGCTACTGCTCATCATTGGTTGTGCACTGTTATGATCAACTAGATTGGCCTAGAAATATATTCAAAGGGGAAGTAGCATGACATTTGTTTATAATATTGAAAATATAAAGTCTAGACAAACATTTTGACAATTTAAAACTTTTAAAAATTTTGCACCATTACAAAGTTATGGCAAATTATTGAAAATATTGAAGCAGCCTCCAGCCCCCCACTTTCCAGAATATCTGGCTCCCTGTCTGGTGTCAATGACTGAGAAAGTTTCAAAGGGATACTGTCATGGGAATTTTTTTCCCCAAAATGCATCAGATAATAGTGCTGCTCCAGTAGAATTCTGCACTGAAATCCATTTCTCAAAAGAGCAAACGGATTTTTTTATATTTAATTTTGAAATCTGATATGGGGCTAGACATATTGTCAGTTTCCCAGCTGCCCCAGTCATGTTACTTGTGCTCTGATAAACTTCAGGCACTCTTTACTGCTGTACTGCAAGTTGGAATGATATCACTCCCCCCCCTCAGCAGCCTAACAGAACAATGGGAATGTAACCAGATAACAGCTCCCTAACACAAGATAATAGCTGCCTGGTAGTGATGGGCAAATCTGTCTGCTTCACTGAATAATTTGTGAAACAGTGAAAAAAATTGTGAAACTGAAAAAAATTGCGAAACGCAAGTCAATGGGTGTCAAAATAATTTTGACCCGCAACAATTTTTGACGTGATCGCCAATTTTATTTGGCACAAACACTCTATTCCTTCCCAGACATGCTGACTTCCATAAGCAAAGTGATTGACACTAAAGTTCCACAGTTTTCCGTCTTACTATAATTAACAGATCCCAACTCAGTTTGTGTATGTATTCTTAGGAAATAGCTGTATATTCTGTTATAGATTAGCTTGCATACATATAATGAGTAACTACAATGTGCTATTGCATAAAACAGTAACGCTAGTAATTGTTCATACAACATCTATGTATACATTATACAAAATGCAAATTGTAGTTTTATGGGAAAGTGGATGCCCTATTGTTATTGTTTCATTAAAACTCCTAGCATCACCTGCTAGCTTACTTGACATGTACTGTATGTTTCAAACTGCTGGGACATTGTGTCAGATAACTCGATTGCTGATGCTCAGAAAAGAAAAAACAAGTGGCTTCTTTCATATTATAATGACTAAATGCCAGATACAATGCCAGTGTCAGACTGGCCCATAGGGATACCAGGAAAACTCCCGATGGGCCCAGGTGTCAGTGGGCCCTCTTGCTTCTAACCATTATGGTCATTACCTATTACTTTATGGGAAAAAATGCTTAATAATGAAAGAATATAGTAAGTAGATATAAAAGACTAGGAGAATAAAGAGGTTGAGTGAGGAGAGGAGGAATAATAGTTTGGAAAGTGGGCCCATGGTCTAAGGTTTTGTGGTGGGCCCCTGGCATCCCAGTCCGACACTGTACAATGCAATAAAACATAGTGTTATGTTTCTGATACTGATACGCCTCAACCATTCCATCTTCATTGTTTTCCAACAAAGTTTCCATGGGCTTACATATACTTTCATTTTAGGCTTCTTATCTAACTATGAAAGGCAGAACTTTGTTGCAAACTGACAAACCAAGATATTTTCAAATTAATTTGTGAGTGCCTATCTTTATTACATTGCCAGCAATGGGCACATTATAAAGGCAATTATAAACATTTTACACCTGCAAAAACACAAAGGAACACAATCTGTCTATTAATGATAAAATCTTTGGATGTCTCTCACACAGGCATAATATCCAGTTCTGCAGTTTTACGTATTTATGTGAATGTTTAAATATATGTGTATGAGGTTGTATGTATGTTCATATATATGTGTGTGTATTTATGGGAATGATTTGTTAATATTTTAGAGCTTTTGAGAAAAAACACCCCAGAAAAAAATGCAGCTGTGAATATACACAAGCATGATATTATAAACCAGTTGAAAAAATGTGAAAATTTACATGAAAACTTTCTCCTAGTAAAAATGTTTCCAAAGAAGTCAATGGGAAGTGTATAAGAAGGTTTTTTTTAATTGTATCTTCATTTTATCAAAACAGTCAACATTTTCAGCCTAAATGAAAATGAATGGAACAATTCGATTTTCATTCATGAGTGACTTTTTATGTAACAAAATGCATTAGTTAAGCCTTGACTCTCATAGTGCTGCACTCTGCTTATGTGTCACATATTGGGGAACCCAAACCCCAGGAGGAGTCACTGGATTCCACTCTAGTCGTGATCTTCCACCTATAACAGCCACCTTTGGCCTTGGGCCTAGTCCTCAGCTACTCGGATGCAGCCAGATCTTACCTCACGAGAATCCAGCATCTCCCACAGGGGCAAGCAAGGGAGCCAAATGTACAGTAGGGAAGGAGCCAGTATAGACTGAATAATCGTAGTCAGGAACAGGCCGGGGTCAGAACCAGAAAATCGAAAGGAGCAGGACTCAGGAGCAGGACTCAGGAGCAGGACTCAGGAGCAGGACTCAGGAGCAGGCAAGCTTGACCTACATCAGGCAATGTGAAAGCAGAGCAGGGGTGTTTTTAACCATGCTGATGGCAAATTCTGAGCACCTGTGGCCACATTGATCACAGCTGACTATGCCTGGCTGGAAACTAAAGGTGAGCATAAACTGTGCATCCTCCTGTTTGCTCAGTCATAGCAGTGGTAAGCAGGGATGGGCGAATTTGACCCGTTTCGCTTCGCCAAAAATTCGCTGCCGGCGAAATGTCGCAGACGCCCATTAAAGTCTATGGGCGTCAAAAAAAATTTGTCGCGCGGCGAAATTATTTTGTCGCGCGTCTTTTTTTTTGACGCACATCTCCATACAAGTCTATGGGCGTAATTTTTTCGGCGAAACGAGGCGAAAAAATTCGCCCATCCCTAGTGGTAAGTAGACTGCATAGAAGATAGCAGGTCACCAGTTCAAACCCAGGAGGGATGTGTTACTATGTATTGTTATCCACCCTAACAGAAACCCAGGCTACCCTCAACTGCCATCAATTTATTCAGCTGCAAAAAGCTTTTCAACATCTCCTCCAATTTCTCCCTTCCAAAGTAATTTTTTGGCTCCTCCCCCTTTTTTTTGCAGCAGCTATGTGCTTTCCTTTCACTTTCCAAATAGCAAGTAAATAATCCACTTGAGCATCTTAAATGGCCAGTTTTTGTGAAAACTTGTTCATAGTATGTTTAAAACTACAGAAATCATATCTACTAAACATGACAAAAGCCCCCACATGAATATGATTAAGAAATAAACGTACAGTTGTCAGATGTTCAATAACAGTATGGTTGTTGCAGTGTTGGCACTCCTCCTAATCTACACATCTTTTTAAAAATAGAATCTCTTGGCTCTGTTTTCTTTAATTACCTACACAGGCTTGTAAATAAACATCAGCATTGTTGTTCATCTATAATAAAAAGAAAAATTCACATAAAAAATAAGCAAAGATAAACATATACATAATAGCGAGATGTATAATCCCTGATAATCCCTGTATTTAAAAGGCAGATATCTTCAGTAATATTTGATCTGGAAAAAAATGTTATACAATCTTAAAGGAGAAATAAATTCTAAAAAATAGAATATGGCTGTTTTATAGATTTACCTTATTGTACCAACCCAAAGGATAACAGCATTGTAATAGCTTTGATCCATGCTTTCAGAATTGCCAACAGCAGCTTGCCATCTTCTGATTTTTTGGCCGTCCTTTTAGTGTTGCTGACACTGCACTTGCTGAGTGCTATGTGATGTTGTTGAAGAGCTGCTTATAGTTATTTGGAAATTATGAAATCATTAGCAGAATGTGAGGTTATATGTGTTAGAGAAGCTGATGCTACAGGATGATTATTAATCAATACTGATGCAGATGGCTCTCATTTCTTTGCTGTCATGTACTATGAATACAATTAATCACTAAAAAGTCTTGTATCATGAATTTTGTATAGTTACTTGGGTTTCTAAGCTTGGGAAATTAACTGGACAGAGCATGAACTGTGAAGCAGAAAAACAATGATAGTAAGGTATTGGCATTATCTATGGGGGGACACACACCTTCTTTGCTAAAAGGGTGTGGTGGCTTTGGGATTGTAAAGAAGTCCAAAACATAAGGTATAGCATTTCTAGCCCTTGTTGAGATTTAGTTCAGAAAAGTAAAGTGTGTTTCTTTTGTTACGCTATTCAATACAGAACAGGAAGTTGACCAAGTAAACTTTGAAAAAAAAGACCCTCGTTAGTACAGGCTGTTGTCAAGAGGTTTCCTGGCAATAGTGACCCTGTATAACCTGACAGCTAACATCTGTGCTGTGGGACTTCCCTGCCTAGATTACCATACATTTCATAGAACTCGTGTTATTTGTAATGTGTAACATCCAATATCTCTACCTGCAACTTTTTTAAATGCTCATCTAATTGTCTGTAGGTTGTCTGTATGTTTTATTTGTAGGTTGTGACTTTAGCAACCCACCAACTGAGATATGCAGAATATTGTCTTATTGAATTTATATTCAGACCATGTATAGTATTTACTACATAAGCAAGCATTACATGGCAGGGCTGGAACGTCACAAAGAACACAGGAGCCTGTCTATGTCTTCAAACTGATGGTGGGCAAATATTTTGTAGCTGGGTCTCCCACAACAGTCTTGTACCATTTGATGAGAAGAAGGTTAAGGAGAAAATGAAAGAGAAGAAAATGTTTCTAGGAAATGGAAGAAAATCTGGAACGAGGATTCAATGGCATAAGGCAGAGATTAGTAATTGATTAGTAATTGCCTGTAGTAATTTAACATAAAAGCAAAAAAGGGCATTGTAATTTTTTTGGTTTCTCTCAAAAAGCAGGATCTGCTTTGTTGTTTATTTCACATGGAAACTTTGGGCATCTTAAATTTTAGAGATTTTAGTCCAGTTTTTAAATGAAAAAATACACCCTCCATTTTGACATGAGCTCATTCAGCTGGGTTTACTTCCAAATATTTTTTACACAGACATGCTTGATTCCACAGATTAAAAGGAAGCCATGATACTCTGACAAACCATTTCCCAATCCCCCTTAGGCTCACAGGGTAATGCAATCCAAAACTTACCATGTTCCACTGTGAAGCTATGCATTTAGAAACTTGAAGACCCTATGATTTCCAGAGAATCACTGCACCACCCATTATGGAAAACAGAACGACTTCAAACCCAGAATCCTTGAAAAATGCATTGCCAGGGTATGATGGTTTCCTTTCATGTCTGTGCAAAAAAAATATATTTATATTTATCTTTTATAAGTTTAGATTGTGTTTATACACCTTTTCTACATAAGCCCAATGGAACCATCTCATGTCATAAAGGCAGGGTATAGTTTTTCTTTATGCATCTGGCCACTGCCTATTGGGATACATACACACCAAGCATATTTTGCACCATGGTGTGATTATAAGGGATCATGTTTTTTTTCATTCTTGTATTCTTGTATTTATTTTTGTCTAGCCTGTAATAGAAAACAGTGACAATGTGTAATAAAATGAGCTGTCCAGATTTCATATCCCTGAAACCTCATCATTTAGTCTAAATCTTAATACCCTTGTGTAGTCAGCATTGTTTGTGTGGTAGTCGTCTTGCTGCTAAGAGCGTGTGACTGATATATGTACTGGAAAAATGCCTCTATTACAAAACTGTAAATATAAGCCAAAACGAGTAGCTGTTTTGTTTAGCAGTTCATGTAGAGTACCAGTGCATTACAAATACAAATGGCCTAATAACGCCTTGTGCTGTTTTGTTTTGATGAATACATGTAATTGGAATTTGTGCTTAGTCCACTGAATTTTGTGTGCCATACAATTACCGAATCACAGTTATGAGGTTTAAATCTCTTTCTGTCAGATGAAGCAAAGCCTTTTTCCTAGTTGGTGCTAAAACAGCATTGTGTCTGGGATGAACAATTGTAACATAACAATGCCTTCAAGCTTCCACATCTGTCTCACTCAGCCCTAAATTGTCTGTTTCTGATAATAACCATGCATCATTATTAACAGCACAGTTTCTTCTGCCAGACCCTAAAGTAACTAAGCATCTCCATGTCTCATCCAAGCCAACTCATTGTGCTTGGTTAGATTTTTCTTGCTAAGTAGTTTGCTGCTGTTCCTAACATAAGAAGGAACACAGTGATGGCACTTGTTAATCACTGGTCAGAACATGAAACATACTTTGTCCTCTAAAATATCTAGCCAGTGAACAGCTAACAATATATATATATATATATATATATATACCTGGTGGGATGAAACATGTGACTGGACTGTGACTTTAAATGGTTACACCCTTTTTAGGAAGGACAGATGGATTAAAAATGGTGGAGGAGTGTGTTTTATATGTAAAGCCTGAATTAAAGCCATGCGCTAAAGAAATAACCATAGCTGGCACTGGCAAGGATTTAGAATCCCTCTGGGTAGAGATTTTGACTGGGCAAAAGTTTAAAAATAAAATTAGCATTGGTGTATGCCATATACCACTGCGTATAAGTGACGAGTATGAAGCCCAGCTACTTTTACAAATAGAAGCAGCTTCACAACTAGGTCAAGTTATTACTATGGGTGACTTCAATTATCCAGACATTGACTGGGGTAATGGGTTTGCCAAGACAGAAAAAGCTAGTATGTTTATAAATGCTGAATGACAACTTCCTGCTTGTTCAAGAACCTACTATACTAGGAATAACTCTCTTTTGGATCTTGTAATAACTAATAATATGGAACTCATCTCTAGCATTTGTGTGGGTGAGCATTTAGGGAATAGTGATCATAACATTTGAGATTCTGTTGCAAAGGCAATGCTATAAGGGAGTAACTAAATTTTAGATGTGCAAACTTTGGCAGTATAAAGGCATCTTTGCAACATATTAAGTGGGAAATGCTTTTCACAGGGTTAAACACAGAACAAAAATGGAAAGTCTTTAAAATGCTTCTTAATAAATATACGTCAGTATATTACCCCTGTAAGCAAGGAACTTCGTTGCAAAGCAAATCCTATTTGGTTTAATAAAAGTGTTGGTGTTGAGGTGGGTAAGAAAAGACCTGCTTTTAAGGCTTTCAAGTTAGCAAGGACAGCCACATCATTTATTATTTATTATTATTATTTGAGGTATAAGGAGGCCAATGGATCATGTAAAAACCAGGCAAGTGAAAATCAATATGGATAAGGATATTACAGCGAGCAGTAAAAATAAAAAATATTTTTTAAATATGTAAAAAAAATATAGTAAATAAATGAAGCAGGAAGGAGTGGGACCCTTAATATCAGAGGGGGGTCAGCTGGTTGATGAGAACAAAAAACCCCCCTGAGATTCTGAACTCATATTTTTTGTCTGTCTACACAAATGAGGAACCAGTTTATGATGGTTTCCTTCATAATAGTCCCAATTCAAGTAATACAACTAATGACGCATGGTTCATACATGAGGAGATTCAAAACATACTAGAACATGTTAAGATAAACAAAGGTCAGGGTCCAGATGGTATTCATCCCAGGGTTCTTAGCGAGTTTAGCTATGTGATTGCCAAACCTCTTCATTTTTCAGGAGTCATTGAGGTTTGGCATGGTGCTGAGAGACTAAGCCAGTTAGTCTGATGTCAGTGGTAGGAAAGCTTTTTGAAGGGTTAATAAAGGATAAGATACTGGACTTCATAGCAAATCATAATACTATGAGTCTGTGCCAGCATGGTTTTATGTGTAATAGATCTTGCCAGACTAACTTAATTTCTTTTTATGAGAAGGTGAGCAGGGACTTAGATTCTGGGATGGCAGTGGGTGTGATTTACTTGGACTGTGGTAAAGCATTCGATACAGTGCCACACAGAAGGTTACTGATTAGTGATGGGCGAATTTGCGTCGTTTCGCTTCGCCGGAAAATTCGCGAAACGGCGAAAAATTTGCGAAACTGTGCCGGCGTCTCGTTTTTGGCGCCGGCGCCCGTTTTTGACTCGAATCCCAAAATTGGAGTGCTATCACAGGTCTGTATTACCGTATTGGTATCAGGTGCCTTCAGGTGTCGGGCTCAGCACTGCCCAAAAAGCCCAAAAATGTATATCACAAAGCAAGAGACCTGCGGCACAACTGTTGTAGTTGAATAAGTGATTAGTATTTATTCATCTCATAAAAAAGGGCAACGTTTCGGGCCTCCACTGGGCCCTTTTTCAAGCCTCTTTTTTTTTTGACGCCGGCGAATTTTTTCCGCGAATTTTTGCGGGCGTTTCGTGAATTTATTCGCTGACGGCAAATCGCGCAAATTCGCCGTGAATTCGCGCCTGGCGAATAAATTCGCCCATCACTATTACTGATTAAATTAAGGAATGTTGGCCTGGAACATAATATTTGTACCTGGATAGAGAGCTGTCTAAAAGATAAACTACAAAGAGTGGTGGTAAATGGAACATTTTCTAATTGGACCAGTGTTGTTAGTGGAGTATCACAGGGCTCTGTACTAGGTCCTTTGCTTTTTAAATTGTTGAAAAAGGACCTGGAGGGGGTATTGAAAGTACTGTTTCTATTTTTGCAGATGATACTAAATTGTGCAGAACTATAGGTTCCATGCAGGATGCTGCCACTTTGCAGAGTGATTTGTCTAAATTGGAAAACTGGGCAGCAAACTGGAAAATTATTATTATTTTATTATTAACATGTATTTATATAGCGCCAACATATTGCGCAGCACTGTAAAGTAAATGTGATTATACAACTACATCACACAAATTACATATATGGAATATATGGAGTAACAAACGTCACAATCAATACAGGTACAAAAAGGTGAGGAAGGCCCTATGCATAGGCATACAGTCTAAAGGGGAGGGAGTAATACACAAGGTGTGGGAGTGGGCAAGATCGAAGTAAGTGGGTGAGAAATGTGGTACTGTATGTGGTGTTGCGTTTGGTAGTTAAGCAGAGTGAGGGTAGGCTTCTCGAAAGAAGTGCGTTTTCAGAGTTTTTTGAAAGTAGAAAGGTTGGGAGAAAGTCGGACAGACCGTGGGAGAGCGTTCCAGAGGAGGGGTGCAGCCCTTGCAAAGTCTTGAATGCGAGCATGTGAGGAGGTAATGAGAGAAGAGTTGAGTAGGAGGTCAGTAGAGGAGCGTAGTAAGCGAGTGGGTGAGTATATAGAGATGAGTTCAGAGATGTAGGGTGGAGCAGAGTTGTGAAGTGCTTTGAAAGTCAGTGTCATTAATTTGAATTTGATTCTGAAAGGTAACGGAAGCCAGTGCAGGGATTGACAGAATGGCGAGGCAGAGGAGGAGCGGTTGCTGAGGTGTATGAGCCTTGCAGCAGTGTTCATTATGGACTGGAGAGGTGACAGTCTCTGGAGGGGGAGGCCAATTAAAAGCGAGTTACAGTAGTCTAGACGCGATATGATGAGAGAGTGAATAAGAATTTTGGCAGCGTCTTGGGTGATAAATGATCGTATTTTGGATATGTTCTTTAGGTGGAAGTGACATGATTTGATAAGTGACTGGATATGAGGAGTGAATGACAGGGCAGAATCTAGGATAACCCCAAGGCACCGGGCCTGGGGAGAGGGGGTGATAGTGGAATTGTTAACTATGATGGATACTTCGGGGATGCTACTGGTGTTATTTGGAGGAAAGAGAACCATTTCAGTTTTGGAGAGGTTTAATTTAAGGTAGCGTTGCGACATCCAGGTAGAGATAGCGGACAGGCAGGAGGAGACGCGAGTTAGGAGTTCTGGGTTGAGATCCGGAGATGAGAGATAGATCTGAGTATCGTCAGCATAGAGGTGGTAGTGGAAACCGTACGAATTTATTAATTTGCCAAGGGAGGAAGTGTAGAAGGAGAATAGTAATGGTCCTAGGACAGAGCCTTGAGGAACTCCAACAGAAAGAGGTAGGGGAGAAGATGATACTCTATTGTAGGAGACACTGAAGGAACGATTGGTGATGTAAGAAGAGAACCAGGACAGGGCTGTGTCACGAAGGCCAAGTGACTGGAGGAGGAGAGGGTGATCTACAGTGTCAAATGCGGCTGAGAGATCAAGCAGTATTAGTAGTGAGAAATGATTGTTGGCTTTTGCGGTTAAAAGGTCATTAGTTAGTCGAGTCAGGGCAGTTTCCGTGGAGTGTTGTGGCTTAAAACCAGATTGTAGGGGGTCTAGCAGGTTATTGTCAGAGAGGAATGAGGTAAGTCGGTTGTAGACTAGGCGCTCTAGTAGTTTAGAGATGAAAGGTAGCAGAGAGATAGGTCGGAGGTTGTCAAGATTGGAGGGATCAAGAGAGGGTTTTTTCAGAATGGGGGTGACAAGAGCATGTTTTAGTTGAGAAGGAAACAGTCCAGTTGAGAGCGAAAGATTAAATAGGTGAGTTAAGGCTTTGATTAGACCAGGATTGGTATTGCAGAGAAGTTTTGAGGGAATTGGATCAAGCAGGCAGGTGGTAAGGTGAGAAGAGGCCAGAAGCTTTGAGACTTCCTCATCAGTGACAGGGGTGAAGGAGCACAGGAGAGACTGGGGAGTGTGGAGGGAGGGTGGTGGAAGTCTAGGGGGGTTGAGTAGTGTAATGTCCCTTCTGATAGTGTCAATTTTGTTTTTGAAGTGCTCAGCAATATCTTGAGCAGAGACAGATGTGCATGGAGGGGGTGGAGAAGGGGAAAGGAGAGTGTTAAAGGTGGAGAAAAGTTGTGCTGGTTTTTTAGAAAGGGAGTTAATGAGTGAAGTAAAGTATGTTTGTTTGGCTTGGAAGAGGCTGGTGTTAAAGGAGCGCAGGGCAGACTTGTAGCTCCAAAAGTCTGATTCTGAACGGGATTTGCGCCAGCGACGCTCAAGTGCACGTGAGTGTCTTTGGAGCGCTTTTGTATGAGCAGTATGCCAAGGTTGAAGTGGTTTGGGTCTAGAACGTTTCGTTTTTATAGGAGCAAGCTCATTTAGGGCAGTGGTGAGAGTACTATAGTAGACAGAGGTAGCCACATTAGGACAAGAGATGGCTGAGATATTAGAGTGAAGAGAGTCAAAGGAAGAAGAGAGATGTGACACGTCTAAAGCTTGCAAGTCACGGTAAGTACGTGTTTGGGGAATAGCAGGGGGTGAGGAGGGAGTTAGTGAGAGTTGAAATGTGAGCATATTGTGATCAGAGAGGGGAAATGGTGAGTTAGTAAAATTGGTGGTTGAACAGAGTCTGGTAAATATGAGATCCAGAGTGTTACCACTGGAGTGAGAGGGGGAGTCTGAGCACAAAGATAAGCCTAGGGAGGAGGTTAGTGAAAGAAGTTTAGAGACAGAAGAGTTGTTAATGTTGTTAACAGGTATATTAAAGTCACCTAATATGATGGATGGGATGTTAGATGAAAGAAAGTAAGGAAGCCAGGCAGCAAAGTTGTCCAGAAATTGTGCAGTTGGTCCTGGTGGTCGATATATAACAGCAATGCAGAGTGAAACAGGAGAAAAGAGTCTAATGCAGTGAGCCTCAAATGAGGAGAATGATAAAGAGGGAACAGGTGGAATAACTTTCCAATGTTCAATGTTGATAAATGCAAGGTTATGCACTTTGGCAAAAATAATATAAATGCAAGTTATACACTAAATGGCAGTGTGTTGGGAGTTTCCTTAACTGAGAAGGATCCAGGGTATTTTTGAGATTTAAGTTGTCTAATTCTGGGCTGAGCCATTCTGTGGCTACTAAAGCAAATAAAGTTCTGTCTTGCATAAAAAAGGGCATTAACTCAAGGGATGAAAACATAATTATGGCTCTTTATTGGTCCCTGGTAAGGCCTCACCTGGAGTATGCAGTGCAGTTTTGAACTCCAGTCCTTAAGAGGGATATAAATGAGCTACGCCAATATCTATACTAACTATAGAGTTTAGTATCACAATAGCCTTTGATAGTATGTCTGTCCAAGAAATCATCCACTTTTAAAAGCATTAACAGAATCAGCCATCACAACATCACCCGGCAGTGCATTCCACAACCTCACTGTCCTCACTTTGCTTCAAGTTTTTTTCTTCTAGTCTAAAGGGGTGGCCTCTGGTACGGTGATCCACTTTATGGGTAAAAATATCCCCTGCTATTTGTCTATAATGTCCTCTAATGTACTTGTAAAGTGTAATCATGTCCCCTCGCAAACGCCTTTTTTCCAGAGAAAACAACCCCAACCTTGACAGTCTACCCTCATAATTTAAGTCTTCAATTGCTCTAACCAGTTTAGTTGCATGTCTCTGCACACTTTCCATGGGTGTATATAATGCACAAGTTTCAGCCAGATGACATCACTAGGAACAATTCACGTGAATGTATTATTGTGTAATATAAATAACTAATAGTAAATACATAGCAAAGTTTAGTGACAATATATATTAAAAAAAAAAGTTACAGTTCAGGGTGCAAACAAAGATAAGACCCTACTCCATTCTCAGCAAAATGTCTTGTACTAGCCTTCATTCTATTTTCTGTAACATAAAGCAGCATGGGGTCATGTCAGAGCTGAAGATTCATGCATTTACCTCTTATAGAGCTTAACCATGACATCATTGTTCTGATCATCACCTCATTTTTCTTGCCATTCTAAGTCTAGGTCATGTTTTTTAGATCTTGTTAAATAGCTCTCCGGGTGGCTAGACGTTCTGGGCCTTTGACCCAGGTGTCTCACAAATCACTTTGAGCTTATTTAAAAGGCCAAATAAAAAAAGGCCCTTGTCATGTATTTCTGCCTAATGAGCAGGATATATGAGGTGAATCAACAGAATTACAAATTGACAAGTATCTATGAATTTATACTAATTCCACAAATCCTATAAAGGTTGATTACTTTGGCTGTCTACAGAGTATGGGAGCTTTTCCCTCACTATTAATAGTCATGACCATAATTCTTACTTTATATTTACAAAATAAATTGTGTGGCAGACAGCAAGATTATAGCGACAAAAGCTACGTTTTAATATGCTGTAAAATGTTGTTTCTGAAAAGAGGTGTATATGTTTACCCGTGTTGTGTGATAGGAAAAGATTATTGTGACTTCTTTTAGAATTAAAGGTCTTTGTGGAAAATACTTAATATTCTTTAGTGGTGAATGGTCATTCAGTAAAATAAAGGCTGCCTAGTCTTCCTGACTAACATTACTGACTCTTACCAGCTCCTTTTCTTTCTTATAGTTATAACAGTCTTCCTTTCTCTGCTTATGTTTGAAAGTGAAGTTGTGTTGCTGTATTCTGGCTTCCATCTCAGAGCCCTTCTCTCTGGATGACTAATAATGGAATGCCAGAATGAATTAGCAGAAATTTAGCAGCTCAGATACAGGTATGGGATCTGTTATCTGGAAACCCATTATCCAGAAAGCTCCAAATTCTGGAAAGGTCATCACCTATAGATTCCATTTTAATCAAATAATTCAAATTTTTAAAAATAACTTTTCATTTTCTGTAATAATAAAATAGTACCTTGTTCTTGAATTCAACTAATCTACAATTAAACGTTATTGGAGGTAAAACAATCATATTGGGCATAATTAATGTTTAAAATATTTTTTTAGTACCCAAATTACAGAAAGACCCCTTATCCAGAAAACCCCAGGTCCCGAACATTCTGGATAACAGGTCCCATACCTGCACTAAAAGCTACCTTGTTTTTTGTATCTATTGGTATGAAATCATAGTCATAAATATAGTTACATAGTTACATAGTTAAATTGGGTTGAAAAAAGACAAAGTCCATCAAGTTCAACCCCTCCAAATGAAAACCCAGCATCCATACACACACCCCTCCCTAATTTTAATTAAATTCTATATACCCATACCTATACTAACTATAGAGCTTAGTATCACAATAGCTTTTGATATTATGTCTTTCCAAAAAATCTGCCAAGCCATTCTTAAAGGCATTAACTGAATCAGCCATCACAACATCACCTGGGAGTGCATTCCACAACCTCACTGTCCTGACTGTGAAAAACCCCCTACGTTGCTTCAAAAGAAAGTTCTTTTCTTCTAGTCTAAAGGGGTGGCCTCTGGTACGGTGATCCTCTTTATGGGTAAAAAGGTCCCCTGCTATTATAATTTAAGTCTTCCATCCCTCTAACCAATTTAGTTGCACGTCTCTGCACTCTCTCCAGCTCATTTATATCCCTCTTAAGGACTGGAGTCCAAAACTGCACTGCATACTCCAGATGAGGCCTTACCAGGGACCTATAAAGAGGCATAATTATGTTTTCATCCCTTGAGTTAATGCCCTTTTTTATGCAAGACAGAACTTTATTTGCTTTAGCAGCCACAGAATGACACTGCCCAGAATTAGACAACGTGTTATCTACAAAGACCCCTTTGTAGGCATACAAATATTTGAGTTTAAAAAGAATTGAAACTGACATTTAGGGTTTATTTACTAAAACGCTAATTTATCTCATCTTTTTATGAAACCAAGCACGACCAAAACCCATCCATGATTTTATCTTATTTATCAATTTATCAGGTTGGGAAAAAAACTGATAAAATTGAGCGAAAACCCAACTTGCAAAAATTTTTCATATTTGATCCCCGAATCACTAATTTTTTTGGGGTAATCTCGTTAAAACACTGAATTTTTCAGATTATCGGATGAAGCCCAGCGCAGCTCACGATATCAACAAATTGTAAAAGGGACATCTGGGGCACATTTACTATTGCTCGAATATCGAGGGTTAATTAATTCGACCCTCGAAGTTAAATCCTTTGACTTCGAATATCAAAGTCAAAGGATTAACCGCATTTCGTTAGATCTAAATAGATTTTCCTTAGATCCCAAATTACTTAGAAAGCCTATGGGGATTCCATTCTTTTTTATAGGATTTTAAAGGCGCCTTTAAAAAATCCCAGAGAAATGAATGGAGAGAGGATGACTGTGGAGATCTCTAATTTCATTCCCTTTAACTGAAGAAATCATGGAGAAAAAAATGCCTATTGACTCCAATGCATTTTCTGCATGCAGTGCATTTGGTGCAAGAAAAACACAAGAAAAAATGTCCATTGACTCAATGAATTTGGCCTGAGAAAAAAAACCCATTGACTCAAATTTATCTGGCAACATTTTGCAATTGTGTAATTTTTTTTGCTGATTTTTTTTTCTAAAACATATAGGGCTCATTTACACCTGCAAGTGCATTTGCAGTTCTGCACATTTTCCCAAAGTGACTTGAGTGTTAAACCCCTTTCATTAAAGGTATTTGCGTCACAGTATGCTCCTTGTACTTCCATATTGCTACACTCAGTGCTGCTTAGGCTTTCTTGATCTCCATTCTGAATCAAGCACTACTACGCTTATTTAAGCTGGGGAACCCTGGACCTACCGCCACATATTGACCAGGTTGTAGCTCCAAGGTTCTCTTCATGCCCAGCATCAATAGGCGCAGAGGTTCTCAGGGGCCACAGGCTGAAAACCAGAAGTGATGCAAGATGGACCTCTGATCTATTGTATCCAAATTGTGACTGAATTCACATGTAGTTTTTAGTGAATTTGCGCCATTTCACTTCACCAAAAAATTAGCGAAACTGCGCCGGCGTCTCATTTTTGATGCTGGAGCCTGTTTTTGATGCCGGCATCCGTTTTTTCTATGCCAGTGAATTTTTGGCGACGAATTTTCGTGGGCGTTTTGGGAATTTATTCGCTGGCGGCAAATCATTCATTCGGTGCAAATTCGCAACTGGCGAATAAATTCGCCCATCACTAGTAGTTTTGTTAATTTTGCCAAATTAGACACAGTTGCTGCAGGAGCAGGGCAATTGCATGAAGTGCAAATCCACCTTCCGACAATGGGCCAGATTTAATTCAGTGAGAAAAAGTTTTCTCATGGTTTATAACTTTAAAAGTCATGGACAAGATGCAATAAAAGGAGAAAAAACTTTTCTCCAAATTCATTTCTAGTTTATTCCCATAGACTTCAATACAGTTTTAACGTGATAACCCATGAGATACGTTACTTTTTCTGAATTGAATTGCATCTTAAACTGTATCTCGTCCATGGCTTTTCACCTGATAAACCCTTTTCTCACTGAATTGAATCTGGACCCATGCTGGGAAAAAACGCTGCATCATGTGAAAGAAAAAAACGACGATTGCTCTTAAAATTGCAGCACCAATATGTACAGTATATGTGCTATTACCGGGATAATACTTGGAATATACACTTTCTGAGGGTATTGTATTAACAGGGCCTTTACAACTAGCTGAGAGTGTCTGACCAAGACAGGAGCAGTGCAAAAGAATCATTTGCAGTATTACATATCTAATACAATTTTAGCGAATTCAGTGTTTTACATTAGTTCTTGTTAACATTGCCCTTTGTATTTCAGCTTAGTGTTAGTTTAAATCTACAAAGTGTGTCAGAGGTGAATGTGGATTCACTGCCAAAGAAGTGGGATTTAAGAAGCTCTGTTGAAACACACACATGTTTTATTGAGTGCATGGAATATATGCAAGGCAGAACTTGGCCTTCTGGTTTAGAAATCGTGCGTTTGTTTACCTTGGCTGAGCTTTTATTATGTATTAATAATCAGGAAAACGAAAGAGACTTATGTGGTGTAACTGCTTATGTTGGAGGGTTCACATAGTGACAACAGCGACAGTCTGGTGTGTATTGTGAAAACTGCATTTGTTTAGGTTATCTGATTGAGTGGAAAAGGATGGTGCTTGGGACATAATAAAAATAATACTCTCACAGGAAATTTAAAAATGTTATAAGTCACAGAAACTATTGGAGAAAGACCTTGGAATGCCTGAAATGATTCAGAGAGCACACAAATGGTTCACTTTTGTCTAAAACAGGCTAATGAGGCAAGTGCAAATGCTTTTCTTTAGAAGGTATAATGGGCCTAAACACAGGGCAGTCGTGGAATTAACACATATCTCAAGCAGGTGTTACTTTCAGGGCTCCCTTCCCATGTTTTGCCTTGGACTTTTTGAATCATGTGCTCCACCCAAAACATTGCTTGAGACACTGGAAATGACAGAATTTGTGTGGAATTATAGTAATTGTGCCTTGGAAAAAATGTACTTACATCATTGCTACTAGTAAATTAAACAATTTACAATTCATGTAATATATAGAATGTCTAGATAACCCCTTTACTTTCATTTGAGACTGAAATGTTTTTTTTGTCTAAACTTGTGACTTTTTGGGGATGGCATGGGCATAATTCATTATATTTTGCTGGTATGTTAATTAATTGGTTACTAGTGATGGGCGAATTTGCCCCGTTTAGTTTTGCCGAAAAATTAGAGAAATTCCAGTGAGATTTGCGGAACTGCGAAAAATTCACAAAATTCGATTTTTGACGCCGGCTTCAATTAGCGGGCGTCAAATTAGGTACCAGCGACAATTCCAACGTCAGTGACAATTTGACGCACATTAAAGTCAATAGGCATGCGCTTAATTGTTGCTGGAGTCGGAATTGTTGTCTGCGTCAGAATTGTCACCAGCGTCGGAGTTGTCGCAGGCGTCAAATTCACAAATGTATTAGTGGAATGTCGAAATTTGGTGCGAGTTAAATTCACCCATTACTATTGGTTAACTTATTAGGAATATTTCAATATTTCTTATGCAGCATTTACTTTCAGAGAAGCTCCCATTTTATGAACAGTGTGATCATGTGATTTGGGCATTGTATTAGTGCAGTCAGCTTTGGTTATAGGTACTTTCTTTTCAATTCATAATGTAATATGCACAAACAGGTTATTTACTGATTTCCAGTTTTGTTTTAGGAATATTTTGTGAAGGATTTGGGTGAATCTTGAACCAATTCTGATTTTCATATGCAACTTAGGGCAATAAGGGGTGCAAAAGAACCATCCACATTGTGTGTGGAAATGAATCGCATTTGTGTAACAAAAAGTCACATCATTTTAAGGATTTGGATTTGGTTGATCCAGACATTTGGATTTCCCCGAATCCTTCTGAAAAAGGCCAATGTCCTGCCAAATCCCTATCTGAATCATGAATTCATATATATAAATAAATAAATAAATATATATATATATATATATATATATATATATATAAAAACATCAAAAATGAAACCGCACTCCAAGGACTTTGATGAAAAGATCGTGCTTGACTTTATTTCAACGTTTCGGCTCCTAAACTTGGGCCATCATGATTGGTGCACCAGCTCTGGACATTATATATATATATATATATATACACACACAAACATGCAAAAATAAATATAATTCTTACTGTACCCAAGGAACACAGTGGAAGATGCTGGAACATAGTGAATTCTGCTGTTTAAAAAGAAAAATCTGATAAATTAGTCTTTCAACCTCCCTATAATTTGTTGTTTATAGTTAGTTTGTGCAATTAAATGGTATAATGTTTCTGAAAGGTCACTGTAGTAACTAGATGGCAAGTTACATTTCTACTAGCATCCAGTCTTTCCTTATACCACCATGAAAGTTGCTCATATTCATTGTGGCATCACATGACAGTTCTGTAACAAAGATTTGTAATAAGCAAGCTTTAATATAAATAGCAGTTTTGTGTTAACATTTAATTAGAGAAAGCTGTTAAACATACAATCAAATAACTAAGTCCAACTTCTTCCATAATGTAAAAGTAGCAACATAATGGTTGTACTTAAGATCAGTGTTGTAATGTCAGCAAGTGCCATGGTAACCACTATATGATGCTTAAAATTAAGGTACATGTCAACCAGCAGAGGCAATAAAAGTGTGCATTTCTTACTTTAGTTCTTCTCAAACTGTGGGGCTGACTCCGTGTTGCTGGGAACTGGGAAAGGCAGAGCATAAATGTCTGTTTGGGTGACATTTATGGAGGACATCCAGTTAGTTCCTAGCTACTGGGATGTAGATTCTGAAGGCCAATTAGTGTGAGATTTTGGGTGAATACTTATTTGCTGCCATTAATCGTCCTAGCACTATAGCTAAATGACTGATTCAGTATTGTTCTCATACATCTGTAGTCATGTTGTGAATTAAGGAGGGGGGTGCCATGACCAAAGGTTAGACCTAAAAGGAAGACTTGAACCTAAAAAGTCCTAAAATCTCTGGCTTAGTTAAAGGGATCCTGTCATCGGAAAACATGTTTTTTTCAAAACGCATCAGTTAATAGTGCTACTCCAGCAGAATTCTATACTGAAATCCATTTCTCAAAAGAGCAAACAGATTTTTTTATATTCAATTTTGAAATCTGACATGGGGCTAGACATTTCGTCAACTTCCCAGCTGCCCCCGGTCATGTGACTTGTGCCTGCACTTTAGGAGAGAAATGCTTTCTGGCAGGCTGCTGTTTTTCCTTTTCAATGTAACTGAATGAGTCTCAGTGGGACATGGGTTTTTACTATTGAGTGTTGTTCTTAGATCTACGAGGCAGCTGTTATCTTGTGTTAGGGAGCTGTTATCTGGTTACCTTCCCATTGTTCTTTTGTTTGGCTGCTGGGGGGGAAAGGGAGGGGGTGATATTACTCCAACTTGCAGTACAGCAGTAAAGAGTGATTGAAGTTTATCAGAGCACAAGTCACATGACTTGGGGCAGCTGGGAAATTGACAAAATGTCTAGCCCCATGTCAGATTTCAAAATTGAATATAAAAAAATCTGTTTGCTCTTTTGAGAAATGGATTATAGTGCAGAATTCTGCTGGAGCAGCACTATTAACTGATTCATTTTGAAATTTTTTTTTCCCATGACAGTAACCCTTTAAAGTGATGGCTCACCTATAAATTAACTTCTAGTATGTTGTAGAAAGGCTAATTCTAAGCAAAAATTGGTCTTCATTATTTATTTTTTAATTATTTGCATTCTTTTTCTGACTATTTCCAACTTTTAAATGGGTGTCACTGACCTCATCTAAAAAACAAATGTTCTTTAAGGCTACAAATGTATTGTTATTGCTACTTTTTATTACTCATCTTCAGGCCTCTTCTATTTATATTCCAGTCTCTTATTCAAATCAATGCATGGTTGCTAATTTAGACCCTAGCAACCATACTGCTGAAATTGCAAACTGGAGAGCTGCTGAATAAAAAGCTAAATAACTCCAAAACCACAAATAATAAAAAATAAAAACCCACTTGAACCCACTCAGAATATCACTCTCAACATCATACTTAAAGTTAATTTAAAGGTGAACAACCCTTTTAATATGTACACAATGAATACGATTTTAAATATGGTTTAATGGTGTAACTTATTTAAATAAGATACAATAAAGCTTTAGTCATGTAGTAATGGTTTGTATGGTTCAAGAGAACAAGAACAAGAAATATGTAACAGGAAAAAAAGATTAGCACAGGAAGCAAAATTGTTTTATGAGGTAAAGGTCTGTTGTATCTGCATTAATGATCCACACACTGTTGACATATGAAATTGCTGTCTGCAGCTGTATAAAATCATTTCAAACAACATCAGCAGTCACATAGTGAAAAGATGGGAAATTCCCACTTGTGGGCTCATTAAATCTCATATATCAGGTTGTCTCCAACACAAAAATCACACTGGAATATTGCTTCTTTGAAATACTAGGCATTCATTGCGTAGTATTGGCAAAGACATTAACAGCCCTAAAGAAAGTGAATGCCATAATCTCAACAGATATGTATATAAAAATTCTCTCCTTCTTGGTAAAATGTCTAAGATATATGCCTCTGAGGAAGCCGATTTGGCGAAATGCGCCAGATGGTAGTGACGCCACAGCGAGCTGCGAGAAACGCAACTCTGCCCGCAAACAGCCCTCCTTATACTACAACCTGCATAAAGACCTTTTTATTCTATGTGACTGACTTCATAGCAAACGTGAGTGCAAAACAAACCTTTTAAATATTTTTTTATCAATAAATAGTTTTACGCTATGGGATTTCTATGTTTCCTCTTTTAACTTAAAGGTATACTGCAAAGAGAATCCACACTTGCAATAACCCCATTTGTGGTCTTTGCGATAACCCCATTTGTGGTCTTGTAAATAGGCATTTCTGCCAACCGTGGAGGCTGCTTTAATTAACCAGTGGTGTGACACTCAAGAAAGGAGGAAGGTGTTATCGAGGAATCACATATAAAAAGAATTCAATTTGAACACAGGGTGTCATATAAGTCTAATTGGAACATACTAATACAAACTAGTATGCCACCAAACATATATATAATCGGCGCTGCTCCTGGGCTTCGCATTCTATTGTTTAATTACTCTGGGTGGGATAAGGTTATCATTTTATGAGCACTCCTTAAAATCCCCTTGTAGCTCACCATTTAACACTTTTTGGTCCGCGTACACTCTGTCCTGGACCCCTCACTCAAGGCTGGTAGTTGGTATAATCCAATTAATCTCCACACAAACAGGACAATATATAAAGTATATAAGGATGAGTCTTACCCCAAACTTGCTGTGACCCGGGTGCAGCTGCCCCGAGTCTGTCACTAAGAAGAATGTAATCAGCAGATCAGCAAGTTCAGCAGCGCCAGTGGCGTAACTACCGGGGGAGCAGGGGGTGCAATTGGGCCAGGGCCCGCACCCCGCAGGGCTCCCCGGCAGTCACGCGCCCACTGCAGCGGCTGCAGCGCTGCACGGAAGAGGGTGGGGGCGGGGCCCGGCTGCACAGCCCGCACCAGGGCCCGCCCCAACCTAGTTCCGTCTCTGAGCTGCAGCTCACTCCGGAACCACTTCAAAGAACTGCACGCTCCAAGATCACCTGTAAATGAAAAAAATCTTTATTTCAACATCTGATTCACACACATAGCGTCTGAGGTCTGATGCGTTTCATTTCTATGCACTTGCTCAAAGTTAGAACTCAGTCAGTATCTTGGGTACGGGATCCACCAACAGGACTGCCTGAACAATATGTAGATGAAAATTGGCAAAATATCCATCAGGCTGGTTTAATTTACCTATCTAATGAGAACCGCATTGGCTCATTGATGCGTTTGGCCAAACCATACCCAGATCCACTTGTTTGGTGACTTTTCCAAATGAGCAGATCTGACCGTGTATGTTATAGTGAAGTACATGTGGATAAATCTCCATCTGAGTTGCCTGTAGGCCCCTTTGTATGATGCCAATGATCAAATTATCATGATTTGGCCCAGCTTGTGGGTAACCAAATCTGACCCATATCCACTCATCCAACCTAAATGGTTGGATCTGCAGATCTTCAGCATATGGCCAGCTGAAATTACGTAAAAAGTACTACTTTTATCATAGAGAAAAAGGAAATCATAACAAAATGTTAATTACTTACTTAACGAGGACCTACAGTAGGAGTTTAAGAAATTACTCCAAATTATTTTCAATATATTAACAAAATAATCTTTACTTACAATATATAAATAATTTAAATCTTGTTTCCTTCTGTATTGAAACCCCCATCAAGCAGACAGCAACCATTTTGTGGGCACTGTTATTAAGGCAAGCTTTGTATCATCAACAGTACAGAGATAGGCAAGGAATCTCCTCAGATCACAAGTTACAATTGAAAAAACTTTATTGCCAAGCTTATATGAAAAACAGTTCACAGGTATCATTTGTAAGACTTATCTCCTGCCATATGCAGTAACCTGACGCGTTTGATGCCTCGTTCTGGCACTGCATCAAAGGTGGAGTCAACAATTACTCCTTATATACTGACCTTCATTAAAATAATCAATCGTTAGTTTATTAAAACAATACTCCAGTATTTACAAAACATAAGTCAGGTTGATCACAGGTTTATATTTACTATACATAGCATAACTTGTTGGGAGATTTGGACTTCAAAGATATACTGAAACGTACATTATTTACCAGCTGCAAGTGATGTTAAAAATGTATTAGAAAACAATTAGAAGAAGCCTTGAAATTTTATTTGGCTAAATTCACTATGTTTTTGCATAATGTGCTTACTTATAGCTGAAATTATTTTATGATGTGAGCTTTCCTGTTAATACTATTACCATCTATAGGTGTAAGGTGCTCCCTTACTCGTTCTTTAAGAGATCGATAGGTTCTACCCACATACTGCTTTCCACAGTTGCATGTAGCTAAATATATAACACATTTAGATTCATAAGTAATGTAACTGCGTCTTAGAAAAACCTTTCCTGTCGTGTTACTCTTAGAGGTATCCTGCACCAGTATATGTTTATAGACCTTACATCTACTGTATTTCTTCCACATTTGTAATTTTTGCCAACCATTATGTACCTTCTTTATTTGCTTTTATTGGGCAGTAGAGGCTAGGAGAGATATCACTCCCAATTGTGTAGCCACGTCTAAGGACAACTTTTATGTTTTTCAAGATGGATTGGTCCAATGATGGATCCATCCTTAAAACATCTAGTCTCTTCTGAATTATTTTCCTAATTTCCAGCATGTGGGTAGAACCTATAGCATGAGTGGAGGTATGCCTGTTTACAAGGAGGAATTCAGAGTTCCTGACATGTAAGTCTCCAGTACTAAAGCTTTGTATCATTCCAAAATCTTGTTTATGAGCCACAATGGGGGACCTGCAGTGTCGGACTGGCCCACCGGGATACCAGGAAAAGTCCCGGTGGGCCATGGGCCCTCATGCTGCTAGACATTTGGCATATTTCATAGCTATTCCCAAATTCTATGAGAACAAAGATAGATGGAATTATAGATAATAGTATGTAAAAGAAAGAGACTAGGAGAATAGAGGTTGAGTGAGGAGAGGAAGAAAATAGTACTGAGAATGGACCCCTGGTCTAAGATTAATTGGTGGGCCCCTGGTCAAAGGTTTTTGGGTGGGCCCCTGGTGTCCCAGTCCGACCTGATGCTCATGGTTATGCCCAGGCTACACAATTAAACAGTGAGAAGGGAGGGGGAATATGAGGAGGGCAGTGACATCTAAGAAGTGCAGAGTAGAAAGTGAAAGTAATTGCCTGAAGACAATATACGATTGACAGCTGAGATTTTTAGATATCTTTCTTAAAGATATGGATGTTTTAACAAAATAAGTATGTCGCTTTTATGTTTAATTTAAAAAGGAATTTTATGATACAACTTTTAATATCTATGTGACAGGTCCCCTTTAAGATGCAGTCTATGGGAGACGGCCTTCCAGTAATTCAGAGCTTTCTGGATATTGGGTTTCTGGATAAGAGATCCGATACATGGAACCAATCTCTCAAGACACAAAGCTTTACCTTTCAGCTCTCAGTTTCAGGACTTTAGGAACCCCAGGCTTGTTTCCGAAACAGACTTCAGGGGCCACATTCCTTTCTAAAACTTGAATTCTCATGACATTGCATGGCCTCATGATGGCTGACTACTATTTTATATGTATTTTCCAGTGTAAATGATGGCATATTTAAACAGTACTGGATGCCACTGTTTCTAAAAAAGAAGACATCAGACATTGAATTGTTCAATCAAGTGTGGACCCTCGTAGATGCTATTGCAATGCTATTTTTTTCAATAGTTTCCACCTATACAACATGTATACCAACCTAACAACAATTAATGTTTCCTTAATTTTTTTAATAATTTTATTTTTCCAAGTAAAATAGTCACTTTTAGAATGTGGTGCTTTACAATTCACTGACAATACACGTGGTAATTTGTAATACATTTGCCACTCTATGGGGTTGATTGATTCATGATTTTGGATTTTGTTATAATAAAGCTGTGGCCGGCCACTTACCCACACAATCTTATGTCTCTGTGTCTTTTGTCAGCCCTTAGTAACAGGTAAGGGGAGGGAATCAGTCTCCACAGTCTTTATCTTGCCTGAATTATCTTGCATCAATTGTTTTTTTCTGCACAACTGGGTTTTAAAAAAAAGCAAAAAACAGAATGCTGGAAAGATTTTTACAGCTTGAAAAACTTGATCATGGTTTGAAAAAATAAGATTATGGAGAAAAAAGCAATCAATGCAAGAAAATGTGAGCAAGATTAAGATTGCTGTCTTTGTTTAATTACAACCATTAATAAATCAGGCCCTGATGTAATGCATATACAGTGTGGTGATATTATGTACACTGCTGCCAATCTCTTACAATGTGATTTAGTTTGCCTCACTACAGTGTTTTAGCTGACAGGATAGTTTGTCTAATATTGTTATCATCTTGATTATACTTTATTTCAGCTCTGTTTTCATTTGCAAAGCTGGAGAAAAGCTTTAGCAAGTCAGGCGTGCCAGCCAAAAGATGACACAAAGACAAAGCAAATTGTTCTGTCTTCCACAAATGAGCTGATGTCACTGAAACTGGTATCTTCAGAGGTGGTCCACTTTGTTTTCATACAAGATTCTGTCAAGTTATACCCATGAAATACTGTGTTGGTTATCCATTACCCCCTTCCTACATTCAATTAATTTAATGCATGCTGAAACTAACACTAAACTGCTGGCTTACTACTAACTATGTTTCAAAGGTCCGGACTAGGAAACATTACAAAATGTATTAGTTCCATACAGAAATTGATGAGTACATGGTAGGGATTCTATATTTTTCATGTTATGCTATAATGTTAGTATGTTTAGTCATGTTCATTTCTCTTTCATTCCACAGGATTAGGAAGACATTAAGCATGAACCTACTGGAAGAATCGGGAACAGCTGACGCATTAATGACAAAATTACAAAATAAGTAGGTGCATACATTTGGGCACCCCAGCAGAGATGTTACATCAATACTTAGTTGAGCCTCCTTTTGCAAATGAAGCCTTTGATGAGTGTCAGGATTTTGGATGGCGACATTTTTGACCATTCGCCCATATAAACTCTGTCTGACTGGCCATTCCACAATACCCTACTTCTCCCTCTGCATAAATGCCTCAAACCTCTGCATAACTTTAACTTTGACATTATCCTGAAGAATTTGTTGAT
This sequence comes from Xenopus petersii, assembly GCA_038501925.1. Classification (NCBI taxonomy): domain Eukaryota; kingdom Metazoa; phylum Chordata; class Amphibia; order Anura; family Pipidae; genus Xenopus; species Xenopus petersii. Next base: position 100,847,562 of record CM076682.1, on the reverse strand, counting down.
ATTGGGTTGAATTCATCTGACCCTCATCTTTAGCGACCCCAGTCCCTGAACTAGCCACACAGCCCACACAGCAGATGTTTTTCTTGGAATGTGATGTTCTTCTTCCACCATGCAAAGTGCTTTTTGTTATGACCAAATAACTAAATTTTTGTTTCATCAGTCCAAAGCGTGGGTGTTTTCATAATGGTTGGTATGGTATAACAGTTAAACTTCATCTGTAGACTCCAAAGAAGGCTTCACTGGTTAAATTGTTATCAACCTCATTTGGGGCCTATTTATTAAACCTTATTTTTTTCTGGTCGAGTTTTAAAGAAGAAAATTCTATTTTTTAGAGGAAAACAAAGTTTTTTGTTGCATCATTCCAACTCTTCAGTTTAAACAGAAAGAATGATGCAGCCAATGTCCTATTCAAAATGGTATGCAATTGCTTACTCATGCCTATGTCCAATTAAACCACAAAAACAGATCATCCTTCTCTGCACCCCCAATGGGACATTGTGCATACCTCTCTATCATGTTTGATTGCTGCCATATCCTGCTGTAGGCATCCCATGTGGGGTGCCAAGGACCTCCTCACCCGATCAGGCCTGTGCTAAATGGACTATTCACAGGCAGCCCGGAAAAGAAATTGGCCACTGCTCTGCTCCTGGTGCATGCTCCCTGAAGTGATCCAGATGAAATCGAGACAGGGAGTCAGCTATCCCATTGGCAACTCCTGGTACGTGCATGGCCCTAAAACAAATATTAATTCCAAACATCGGAGAACGAAATGCTTAAGCAGATCAATCACTCATACTGAGCTGTCTGTAATATTGTTAATTGCCGAGACCATCACCATGTTATTCGAATGAAAGACTATTTTCCTGTTGGCCTATTCCCTCCCCCATACCTCTATGGCAACTGCAACTGGGTTCCAGGCACACTAGATTCTTCATAAGGCCCTCGGCTTGCCATGTCTCAGGCCACTGTCCTCTAAAAATTCCCAAATACCACTGCTCCTGAAGCATCTGTGTACAGATTGAGTTGGGCATTTGATTGTGCCTCCTCCTGCCACATGAAACATCCATTGTATTCCGTTCCAAACTTTTGGGCCGGCTTTATGCTAGCCCACACAAAGGAAATCATCCAGGTAATGGATGACAGCCCTAATCCCTGCCTGCTCCCTCACCACAAATTCCAGGAAGGTGCAAAATGCTTTGAACAGGACACATTGGATGGAGCACCACATAGGCAGACACCAAAGGCAAAGATGTAGGCACTCCGGTGTACTGGCAGAAGGCAAAATGTCGACTCAATGTCAACTTTTACCATCAAAGCTCCAGCACCATGAGCCCGTACCAGGTTCACTGCATCATCAAAGGATGCTTAGGAAACTATTACCTCATCCTCATTGATATCATTCACCGAAGAGCCCTTCAGATAGGACAAGTGATGAATGAAACTTCCCCAGCCCATTTTTGGGAACCGCCCTCCAAAGGGGAAACTCGTAAATTAACAATGGGTAGTTTTGAAAATGGGGCTGACATATTCCCCAGGCATATTGCCTTCTCCAGTTTCTCCAGAAAAACCTCTCCTGAAGAACTACCTTCTCCCTATCTGATAACTGTCTAACCACACCCCCATCTCACTTAAGTTGACTGGGGTCTTCCATTTTCCAGCACTGTCCCCTTGCTTGGCTCCGCCTTGCCTTTGTCTCTTAAAGCACTGAGAAAGGGGGTGTTAGAGCACTGCATCCTGAATATTTGTGATGAAAATTTCAAGCCACCACCACTTGCACTGGCTGTCATTAAACTGCCAGAAGACACCTCTTTTGGAAGTCCCTGTTGTACTGGCAGTGCCCTGTCTGCTGGCACTTTCTAGAAAGGGGTTTTGATCTGCCCCAAAAACAGCCGTTGTTGACTGCGTTTTTGCACAGTCCTGATGCACATCCATATGCTAAAATCCCTATGTTGTCATTGCAAAGATTGTCTAACCTGCTCATCGTATTTGAGCCAGGCAGTTCCTCCATATGTCCTATATGCCTCTTATATGGAATCTAGGTAGCAGAATAAACCAGAGCAGTATACAGGGTGTTTTTCCTAAATTACACTGGCCATAATAGAAAAGGTTTGCAGCCAGTTCCTGAAGGTTCTAGGGATTAGTCTATACTTCCTTCTATCCTCATCTTCCCCTTTACGATGCTCTTTGCCTTTCTCCCATTTCTCAATGTTAAAACATTCCAGTGGAAAAAGGGTAAACATATCTATATTCTCCCTCTTCCATATTTTTACCATAACCTCTGGTTTTAGATGTGCCCCAAGAGGACCTTCAAAACTAACATATAGTAAGTACTGCCATTTGCTGCATTCGACACTGGAAGGACCTTTGACTCTTCTTCCTTCTTTTTCCCTGCCTCCTTTTCCTGCTCAGCCCGCCACCTACTTGCCATGGCTGTAAATCCTTCTCAGGTCCTAGACCAAATCCTGAAACATGTCCACCCCTACTCCTGGAACCACTTCAGGACGGTGTGCCCCCAGGGTTGACCCTTGCCATTGTCCCCGAGGTTCCCATACTGCCACTGGGAGAGGGATCATGCCCATGTTCCACCTTACAAGAAGTCCTAACATAAATTCTCATATCCTGCCCAGCCTGCTCTCCCCCAATGGTGCCCCCACTGCCACACTCATCAGTCACCCAAGAAGCAATATCTGAGCCCAGTCCCGTTGTCCCTGGTAGCTCCTTTGCTTGGCCTGTGTCGCTGATCTCAGCTGCAGTAATTGATGGTCCAACTTGTGTGCCATCCTGCTGGTCAATGACACTGTGCTCCAGGTGTATCTGTGGGGATATAAGAACAGAAGATAACCCCCTGCCCAGCCACCCATTGGTGGGGCCATCTGCCTTCAGTTAGGAGTAATTATGCCTTAATTTGTATTTGCTTCATTATAACAAAGAAAAAGGAAATCATTTAAAAGTTTTTGTTTACTAAAATGGAGTCTTTGAGAGATGGCCTTCCTGTAATTCAGAACTTTCTGGAAAATGGGTTTCTATACAAGGGATCCCATACCTGTGTGTGTGTGTATGTATATCTATATATATATATATATATATATATATATATATATATATATATATATAGATATAGATATAGATATAGATATATATAGAGATATATATATATATATATATAGATATATATATAATATTATTATTATTATTATTATTTATTTAAATAAACACAAGTATTGTTGTCCACATAGAAATATTGTAAAATATTGCAATTTTTTTTTTCAAAAGACAACTATTGATTCTTCTTGAGTGTTACACTTTTCTTAGTATTGGAGTATGGCACAATGCCAAGGCCAGCAATGTTTTATACCTGCCCATATTGCCTTTGAAGTATATGTTTTACATGCCACTGACTGTTAATATGTTCAACATGTCTACACCACTTCAAGAAATCTACAACAGAATGCGTATCATGTCACACATTATAACATTTTTGTCTTCACAAAATTAGGGAAGGAAGCGACAGTGTTAGATGTACGTCTTTTAAGTGGAAATATATAAGTTAAAAAAAGGAACATTGAAGCTTCACTAAAGAGTCTGCTTTGGTCATTTGCTAATAAAGCTGAAATAGCTGTGCTCACCTTTTTTTTTTTTATTAACACATACGGCACATAGCAATCACCAATAAACATTTGGCAAAACTTCCATGCACTTTGGGTTGTATTTGTTATTAAAATCTGCACATTATATCTACAAAACACATAACATGCAGCAATTATTAAGAGAATTGCATAGTGTATGCCTTCTTCAGGCATACGTCCTGCATGTATTCTATTTCTATGCCTTGTATGAGATATGAGATAATACCCTGGAATGCTGAAATAGGACCCTTGAATGTTGTACAGTGCACTTGCCAAAAGCTACAAAGAATTATTGTGGAGTTAGAGACCCAGACCAGAGGTTCACCAATGACCATTTGAATCAATACCAGCAGAGACAAGATTTAGTGCAGGCACCACAGTAGTCAGAGCAACATGAAGGAAACGTCCTACAACAGGCTATATGGTGTGTCTGGCAGCAAAGTTTAACAGTTAAAATGAGCCATGGAAGATAGCAGACAAGTGTAATCCAGTTAACAGGGAGGGGTAAAAACGGCAGTCAAGCTCTCATTGTTACCCTGAAAAAAAGATCTTTTTGTGATCAGAAGACAAACTAAGGTGAGTTAAAATAGACATGTACAGTGAGCGGTAATAAACAACATGGCCATCAGCAGATAAGAGTGATGTCAGAGACCATAAATTCAAACAGAAGTTTTTAATTAGCGATCTACCGAGCTGGATCAACAAACTAGCAGGTCAGCACCATTACTGTTATTTTAACAACCCTACAGTATTTTGTCATCTGAGTCTATGAGATGAAATTATATTCATAGCTTACATTTGCTTTCCTGAAGTTGATCTAGTGTATGTTTGAAAAGTAATATAAACCTTTGAGAATATTAGATTTTGAAGGGGGTTACAGTCATATTGATTAGCCCCGGAGAGGCCAGAAACCGTGAATGTTACTGCTGCAAATAGAAAAGCATGTTCCTATGTGACTGAACACTATGAGAACAAGCCTTTAAGCCTTGATCTTTACTGAGAACGCTGATGTACAAAAAAGGACCCAGTTTAAACTTTCATTCCACAGAACTCTGTTTTGATTACAAGTCACAACTCCCCAACTCTTTGCCACCATATTTATAAAACAGTGAAAAACCACATACCCAGCTCTCTGGTCACTTGTATAGGATATGTAGAGTCATATTTATCAAAGGGTGAAAAAATAGTTTTATTTTTCTTATATTTATTTTTTATTATCTTTTGATAAATAATGCCTATTCAAGGGAATAGAGAGCTGTCAACGTCCCCCTATTTTCACCTTTTGATGCTCCTTAATCAGTACTGTCATCTAATTATTCTGGACAGCCCTATCCTTTGGCTTAATAGCTGGGGATAGTTTCAGTTTCCTCAAATATTGTACTCTTCTTGCAACGCTTAGCCTATATGTATATGCGGGAGACCTTCTGAGCCCACCTCATTACACTGTATTCATTTCTCTTGGTCAAAAAGCTAACCATTTAGCCCAGTGCTGTCCAACTTCTGTGGTACCTAGGGCAGGAATTTTTCTGGCCTACATGATGGAGGGCCGATAATGGAAACCAGTGTTAGCCACATCCTGTTTTTAAACCACACCCACTTTAAACCACACCAATGTTTTCATATTAAGACATACCCTTAAATCCATATGCTTTATCCTCCCCTTTGGATAACACAGCCTCCCCAGCATATGATTAAACACCTTAGGGGCCCTTAACAACTATTTTCAAATGCTAACAAATCCCCAGATAAATGCCAGACTTATGTCCCACAGGCAGAACAGGGCACACACAGGCATAGTATGGCACACAGTGAGCATAGGACAAGCAGAGTATGGAACACACAGGGAGCATAGGAAAGGCAGAACAGAGCAGGAGACAGGGAAAACTACTGTATCAGGACCACTCTAAAATGTACTACTACAGTGACACAGTGCTGGTGCCCCTCCAGTTTGTATGATTGTAAACAGGTGAACAATGTGGACAGTTTCAGTCTGAGTCTCAGGTGTGAACAGTACAGGGCTTTAAGGTATGAACAATAGAAGTGTCACAGGTGTGAACAATGCAGGGGGGATTACATGAGTGAACAATACAGGAGTTTACAGTCTGAATTTGAGGTTTAAACAATGCAGGGGCCAGTTATCTTTGTAGAGATACCTTTTAAAGTTTACACATGGTAAACAGACACAGCAGGCAGACTTTCATGTGGAGGGCCACACAAGGACAGGCCGCCAGTTGGATAGCCCTGACTTAGCCCACTCTTGGTGTTTTTTTGTATAGAGGTAACAAAAGACTGAATGAGATTGCAATTTTTGCCTCATTCTCAATTTATTTTCCATGGTTTGGTTCACATGAAAAATCTCAAATGAGTTAATAATGCTATAATGCTATCATAAGGTTGCGGCAAAAAACAAATAAGAAATTTTCATTGTTCCGTTCCGTCTGTTAAAAAAATATATATATATAGTTTCTTTTTAAATATCAACAAGATTGTGTTGCTATTAAGAAGGATTTGTGTTAGCTTAACACCATTTTGCCATGATTCATGATTTTATTTTACCTTATTTATTTAAAAAAAAAATCAATTCAAGATTACAATGATGCCACCTCGAACCAGCAGAAATGGCATAGGAATCAATGGGAAGCAGATTTCAAACAAGCTGATGTCTGCAATTTTTGAATCAGCTGCAGTTATAAAAAATGTATACACAAGGTTAAATGTTTAGGCGCCAAATTATGACAGTGTTGTGTATACAATTTACAGGTGAACTTATGATTTAATGTCTGACCTTTAATGAAAACAGAAAGCCAAATGAAATGAGGGTGGTATATAAAATGTGAACTCTGATCTTCCACACCAAAGCCAAAAATATATATATGACAAGGCTCCTAATGCTAAAGTAAACTGAATGTTCTTGTATTTGAGTCCATTAAATTAGTTTAAATAAATGTTCAAAGTGAAAGTTTCCACCCCTCACTGGGGGTTAAGGCAGTAGTGGAAAAAAAGAAAACCTTATTAGCACAGAGGTCTAAATTACCTCTGTTTTCTCAACACTTCAACTTGGATCCTGAGGCAAGTTCAGAACAAATATAAGATTTGTCAGTAGGTATGCCAGATTAGTTATTTTTCTGTTACATAATTTTCATAAATCCACCCAAGGGTTTATGTATCCATTACTACCCAAACCTTAATCAGTTTGTTGATTTTGTATAACAAATCAAATTCTGCATGTTGGAAGACGCTGCACGAATGTGTGATATAAAGATGCTTGTTCATGAGATTTTATGTAGTACACTTTAAACATACTCACTTAACTTTGGTATAACAATTACAAACACTGTAATGAGTGTTATTATTCAGCAAGTATAATTGTTTAAATGAAATTTGGTACAATTATGCAAATCTTGGTACCACGTGACTGCTTACTATTGTGATTTTAAACCTAACGTAATACATGTTGTTCTCTCCTCTGTCAGAAAAATGTAGGCAGTTGTGATGTACGGGCAGAGGCAAACTGGACCCTAACCCACCCCCCAAGAACTCACAACCGACCCTAACCTGCCTTGGGCTCCCATTTATATACCCGTGCATGACCAGTCCTGCAGTGATGTTACAAAGGGGGTGGGGCACACCAGCACATGAGTGTATATAAAAGGAGCACATCAGGCAGAAGTGTGGCACTAGGAAGTCGGTGGTCCCACATGCTTTGGGTCCACCTGCACATCGCTAGTGGGCAGAGAAAACACTGAAGTGACACACATCCATCTCAACCAGAAATTTGTGTATGCATTTGCTGCCTGAATTCTAACCCCCCCATGTTCACCATGACATGTACATTTGATTCTTGGAGGAAAAAATATAAGATTAGCCTAAAGATGGCCATACACGAGTTTATAAAAGCTTCTGAATTGGTCCTTCTAGACCAGGTTGGTTACTTTTTTTTGTCTTTGCATGGAACCTGCTGACTGGCCTGCCTACAAATATCTGGCTGAAAATGGTCCAGATATTAATAAAAACTAAAAATTGGTCTGCACAGACTATTGCAGTGTATATATACTTGTGTTGGGGTGTAGAGGCCAGGCACTCCTGTCTGTAATTAGAATAAGAAAAAGAGACACTTTAAATAGGGCACACCAGAAATCTCTCACCTTTTTCTCCCCGGTGGCAGAGAAGTTGTTAATATTAAAGTGTAACTTTTAATTCGTTGCTTTAAAAATAGAAAAAAGACCTTTTCTTTAAAAGACACATACAGCAGTCTGGTTAAAAACAAAAAGGAAATTCCCTTAATTCAGGGATTCCTGACACCTTCTAGCTACAGTATTTGGCCCAACAGAAGCCGACAAGCAGCACCTCCCTGGGGACAACAGCCAACAGGAAATTATCTGTCAGGCCTTTAAGCTTCCTATTGCCCAATGGCTCATTCAACAAATGTTTTTAGCATGTACAGTGCATGTATCAGTTTGTCAATTTGGCCCCTGTGACCAAATCAAAGGCCCACAGAACCACCCAATCAATGTACAGTATGTTTTGCCAAGAAGCTTTATCAAGACTGGGTATAAAATCTTCTGTAGATTGCTACTTTTTTGTCTGTCAATGGGGCCTGCCAACTGGCCTGCCTGACATATAGCTGGATGAAAATCATCCAGATATTAATTGGGCAGATTTGATTTTCTTGTTGAGGTGAGGACTGCATCAACTCATTTATGTGATCCTTGTCCTGACAGCTTGTATTTACTGTTGTTGGTGGGCATACTGGGGAAAGAACTGCTCATTTTGGTGACCTCGCCAAAAGAACAAATCTTTACATGTATGGCCAGCTTCTGGGAGCTAAACTGAGTTACACATTGATATAAACAATTACTTTGCATCATTCTACTACTAGTGTTGGACGTCTGATTAATGACGCACAACGGGTTTGACACATCGACTTTTCTGACACGCGCCCAAAATTCTTTGCTGCGGTATTGCAAGATGTATTCGCACGACAGGGAAACGCAGAAATTTGCAGCCCATTTGCACCTGCCAAATTTATTCGCCCATCACTATCTACTATGAGTTAGTAAATGAAAACAGAGATCTGATTAATGGCATTGGTAGAATAATGTACCTATGTAAATAACTCCTATTTGTTCTTTAGGTATCTTGACAACCCTAAAAATATCACTATATCCTAATCATGTATTTATTTATGCTGAAAATTGTTATGAATCAGCCCCTTGTTGACTGGTTATTAGACTGATGCAAACACGTGTACGTTACTACACAAGTTACAATGTTAAAATAGATTCAAGACGTGTATAGATATTTGTATAAGATTGGGAATTCACTATTTCACTGCCTGTTTACTGTGTGTAAATTACAGCACTATAGTACTTGCTTGTGCTTTTGTATTTGTATACATTTATATAAAAATGACAGGATCTAAACAATTAATTTTGATAAGGTTGGTAAACTCTATGGTAGTAATATTGCTAAAAAAAAGCCTTTGAAATATTGTTGTCAAATACACTTTTCAACTACAATAACACATTTCTCTTTTACATAATACCTATATATTTATATGGTAATAATTGCTGATATCAATCCTTAAATTAATGGTTTTCCACATGTTCCAAACGTTTACATATGTCTCAGGCACATACTCAGTAAAACTGTTTTTTTACATCTATTGTTTTCAGCAACTTGACCTCAGTATACAGACATATTACAAATTCTTTCTAAACCAGCTTCTTTTAATTAATGAAAGCATTGCGAAATGCTCATTGTAAATTGTTCATTTGTAAATTGTGTCCTGCAAAAGTTTATTTTGGAGACATAAGTCTCCCTGTCCATGGTGCTGAGTGAAAGGAAATACTTATTTTAATTTTCCCATTAGGCAACATTCTGAATATTAATATAAATATAAGAGGACAATATGATACATTCTCTGATGTCTTATTACCAGTAGAATGATCCAGAGGACACTAGAGCATCCTTGACATTAGAAGAAAGGAGTTTCCATGTTAAGGTGTGAAAAGAGTTTTAACGAAGAGAGCTGTAAAATTGAGGACTTATATCCTTGAAGCAACTGTACTGACACATAGGGATGTAGCGAACCGCCGCCGATGTGTTCGCGAACGCCGTTCGCGAACACCGGCAAAAAAGCGAACAGTTCGCGAACAGTTCGCGAACTTCGAACGCTCGATAAAATCGTTCGATCGAACGATCGAAGGATTTTATTCGTACGATCGAAGGATTTTCGTTCGAATCGAACGATCGAAGCTATTCGATCGAATGATTTTAATTCAATCGAATGCTTATAATCGTTCGAACGAATGGAAATCGTTCGATTTTAGCGATCGAATGGTCGAATGGTCGAATGGTCGAACGAAATTTTACTTCGAATCGAACGCGAACACCAATTGGCGAACGTCGCGCGACGTTCGCGAACATTCGGCGGACGCGAACAGTCGAAGTTCGCGCGAACTAGTTCGCCGGCGAACAGTTCGCTACATCCCTACTGACACATACTGTACATGTGAAAACTCAAAGAAAGGGTTGAAAGAGCTGCAGCATTTTGTTGAATATTCAACTGGACCTCAGTATCTAGAGAGATCTTCTTAGATGCCTATACAGTGGCTTGCAAACCATTATTGTTCAATTGTTATCCAGCTGGTTTACAGCAAAATCCCTGCCATTTATGAGATAGTGGAAGATTTTTCTGCAAATTAACAACAGGTTTTTGATAATGGTAATAATCCACCGGGATTTTCAGCACACACTGTATACAGTGAGATCCAAGTGCACCAGCCAAGCAGCTAGTGCATTTAACAGTAAGGCACCACTTGACATACAAAATAAAATTGCCTCTAAGCACCAAAATCTTCAGATGCCTTTAACCTTTCTCAACCTATGATTTCTACCCACTGATGTTGAGTATTTTTTACTTTGAAATTCTACCATCAAATTAAAATACCTCGACTTTGAATATCGAAGTCAAAGGATTTTTCACCGAATTTGGCCATCCAACGATCGAACAATTTTACCGTACAATCTAACGATTTTACTTTGATGTTTAAAGACTTAGAAAAATGGTCTAGAAGGTCCCCATAGGTAACATAGCATTTCGGCAGGTTTAATTTGGCGAACTATTGAAGTTGAAGTTTTTTTAAAGAGACAGTACTTCGATTATCGAATATTCAAACAATTTTACTTTGAATCCATAAAATTACTTCAGATTTTTTTACTTTGAAAATTCCCTCGAATTCACTCCGACCCTTGATAAATCTGGCCAGAAGCGTAACTAGAGGGGGGCGGGCCCTGGTACAGGACGCGCAGCCGGGCCCTGCCCCCCTACGTACACCCAGAAACTGGGCGGGAATATGCGCCACACAGCGGCGCGCGGACTGCCGGGGGGCCTTGAGGGGGTGCGGGCTCTGCCCGCTCGCACCCCCTGCTCCCCCGGTAGTTCCGCCACTGATCTTGCCTGCTATAACTGAAGATTTGCAAGAGACTACCATTTAATTTTGGATGGAGTAAGCAACCCATTGTCACTATGCACCCACTGAATGTACAATATATTCATATTCAACATTTAATATATTTTAATATAATAAATGCTTACTGTAATTGCTTGGTTTGTGGGTATTTTACATTACATTAAATGCTTACTCAGTGTTGGACTGGGGCACCAGGGGCCCATCAAAAAACCTTAGACCAGGGGCCCACTCAGTACTATTATTCTTCCTCTCCTCGCTCAACCTCTATTCTCCTAGTCTCTTTTTTTTTACATACTATAATCTATTATCCCATCTGTTTAGCCTCTTTGTTCTCATAGAAATAGGGAATGGCCATGAAATAGGCCAAATGTTTAGCAGCATGAGGGCCCACTGACACCTGGGCCCACCAGGAGTTTTCCTGGTATCCGGTTGGGTCAGTCCAACACTGTGCTTACTGCCTCTTCTCCAATGGAAACCAATCAGGCATGTGCAGTAGACAACTCTTTCAGGTCATGACTGTCCAAGAGAAAACGAGACCTCGGAAAATAAAAGAGGGTGGAGCTTATAATCCTCAAAACAAATGCCATAGGTATAAACATGTGCTTATCACTGGTATTCTCATTACATTTGGACCAACTGCACTTAAAAATTGAATTCAAAATATTTTCTGTAAATTGCTTAAAGTACAAGGAAAGACATTGCACAAGTTTTTTTAATGAACAAGCTATAGCTAAGTGCTATATAATGAGCAATGCCACTGACTTCAAAAAGATTTCCTAAATGAAATCTCTGTCTCCAAATACCCCATATCTCCAGCTATGTAGAGCCGCTTCCTTTTTTTCCCTTTCGTGCCTTGTACACCAGGTCATGCGCACTAAGCTTCTTGGTTAGCTTCACCCATGAGCAGTATAGTTATTTTATGTGACAGGTGACTCTGCAGCTGCCTGCCCCTTTTTAATGCGTCCAATAAAATTCATTCTTAATAGCATTGACATGGCAACCTGTATGAAAATCAAATACATTCTTGCTCTGTATAATGTAAATGTGCACATTGATTCATTTAGCTGGTGTGCTGCTGTGTTCCCTTATTTGTATGAGTACAATTTTCTATTGCTGAGGCTCTTCAATAGATGTATGACTATAGTATAGAAATATACTTTTTATTTATTTTTTCCTTTCCGTTTTCACATACTAAAATTAATTCAATATTACATGATAATCTCAATCAGTGCTTGGCTTTTAATTGTATAAATTTGCAGGAAGTTGCATGTTAACTATGCATGCTACATGCATTATAATCTGTGGAGACTGTGTGAACACATGACTTTTTAACCACTTTTTGCACAGCCTAGAAAACCACCTGCTAGCTAAGAACATTACATTCTGTGACATTCCAAACATATCACTTACACACACACAACACAATACATCTTAAAGGAGAATTAAAATATAGCCAACAAGTGGCTAGAAATTTAGCACATCATCTTATAGCCTTCTAAAAAGGTTTAGATTTTAGTGATGTTGTAATTACAGGAGATGGGAAGTTCAACACCCCAGACCATTTAGTGAAATATTGCATCTACTCCTTTATGGATGTAATGAGCAAAACTTTATTTCCTACCATATTGATGAACTTAGTCCTGGTAAAAACTCACCTGGTATGGAATTAGAAGCTTTTCAATATGCACAGACAATCTTTTAGCCAATAAGATTAATGTTAGTCATAAGGTTATCAGAAAACTTATGTCACCAAAGTACGAACACAGAGACCACCAATTTGACATGTGCAAGTAGAAAACCACAATGCAGAAATATTGCTAAGTGGATACCTGCTATCAGTAACCATTTGTGGTGGTCTGCCCAAACATGTGATTAGAAAGTAGATCTGCTCTTGGTTAAATGGAAATCACTCATTTATCATGTAGCAAATGTTTATTAAATTCCGCAGGAAAAAAATACAAAAAGTGCATGCATAAGAAAATTAATAGGAAACAGCAAGAGATATCACTTGGATTACTGCTGCACACCCTGCACACAACACCCTTTAAAATGTCATCAATGATCATAACTTGCTTAAAGACATGAAAAAAATTTAAAGTTTTGCCATATTGGACATATAGTGGGTACATAAAAAATTAGTTGTTGCAAAGCAATCTCTTTTGCACACTAGAAGTAAATGAACTTTGAATAAATAATGCATAATGAATATGCTCATGTATACTTACCCAAAATGATTTTAATAGCATTCTATTGACTTCTAGTGTTTGTTAAGTTCTAGTGTTTGTTAAGCTTAACTTTATTTGATTAACATTTTAACATCACTTTTAACATCAAGTATCTCTTGAAGGTTAATATCATAGATCAACTATAAAATTCACTTATTTACAAAGCAGAGTTTAAAAAGGAAAAAACATTTGTAAGTTAAAAACTGTGAAAACACAGTTTTATTTTGAGACTCTGAAAAACGTGTGTTCGTTAGGTATGCTATTTCCAACATCGTATGGATTATAATCACTTTCTAGATTTTTTATTGTTAGAATACTATCTATCTATCTTCCTGTCTCCATGTTTGATGACACAGTAAAATGGAGTCGTTATTTAAAAATAGCTTGATTGCTGGTTTTCCATTGTTGTTCAACATTGGGCTTTCAAATATTTTTTTTGGCTTTGCTTTTAAGTCTTGTTGAGTGCAATATCAACTCATCTGTGTTCGGAATGGAGAAGAGGAAGAGGAGGAAGGGTAGGGAGTAGGCAAGGAGAGATTCTAAAGTGTAGATATATAGAAATAGGCATAAGGCATAATACATTTTATGAAATTTTAATGTTTAAGGTAAAAAAGGGAGAAAAAGAAAGATTGAAAATGGAGAGGAAAAAAAGGAGAGAAGGGGAGAGAAAGCAAATTTGAAAGAGAGAAAGATAACAGGGGAAACAGCAAGATAAAAGATAACTGAGATAACCAAGAGTAAATTTAGAAGAGAAGAGGGAAGGAGAGAAAGAGAAAAGGAAGGGGAAAGGTAGCAATAAGGGAGAAAGTAAAGGCTGGAGAAATATGAATACAGCTAGAAAAAGATGGACTTCTGTCTTTATAAATGGTATTGTTATTAGTGATGAGTGTATTTTTTTGCCAGACATGGATTCGAGGCAAAGTTCTGTATTTTGCCATGTGCAAATTTTTTCTCAAACTGCAGCAAACTGAGACAAATAAAGTCGGCATAAGAAAAAACATCCATTGACTTTAATCTATTTGGTTAAAAAATCGGCATAAGAAAAAACAACCATTGACTTCAATGCGTTTTCACAAATTTTTTCGCAGTTTTGCAAATGTTTCCTCCAAGGAGAAAGGGACAGATTTGCTCATCACTAATTTTATAGAATAGATGTTAATAAATAAATATATGAAAAAAAGGTATAATATATTGGTGATTACCTAGGACAGCAGGTATAGTATTGCAGTGGGTAGAAACAATATACTGGTCTGTAGACATAAGGACAACAGAGCGTTTTTTTTATCACTTGACTGGAACAGCATCACAATTGGTCTTTTTGACACTTGCATAGTTTTGATTTATGACATCTCCAGAGTAGATTGTAAGATGGCGGCATGGGAGCTCTTTAAACATATGCGACCTGCAATAAAGAGTACAGGAAAACTGTAGGCTTTGGATGCTGTTTAACTTATTTTTCATATATGCAAAAAGCTAAATACGACTTTCCTTGTCCTTTAAGTGAAATTGTATTTTTCAAATGGTCTTAAATAAGGAAAGACCCAAAATATACAGACTTATTATTTCCAGATTTCTTGAGGGACTAAAGATAGATTATTGAATCATCAAATGCATAGGGTAGATGTACTGTCTATAAAATAAGGGGCCTATTTATTAAAGCTCAACTTTTTCTGGTTGAGCTTTTTAGAGCTTTTTTTCTAGAGACTTATTATAACTCAAAGCTGCTAAAAAATCCAAATCTGAAAATACTCCATCTCAAACATGTCAACATAGAAGTCAATGGCTGATGTCCCTGAAGATGTTTCTTTGTGATCCACACTGGTAGTCATCCAATAATATGATAAATTCGAGTTGTCACAGTTACAATTTGATAAAGTCAAGTTTTCAGAGCATCAATTCGAAAAAGTTGCACAATTCGAATTGATGCACAATTTTGTCAGAATGTTTTTCACACAGACTTTTCAAGCTGATTTTTTGATAATTGAGTTAAATTCGTGGATTGAAATTAGGTTGACTTTGTTTTAATAAAAAATTAGATATTTGCGAATTTAAGTAAATACCCCCCAAAGTGTCACTTGATGTGAAATAAACTTTCCCATGAAACTTAATAAATCAGGTTGAAATGCACAATGTTATAACATCCACATGACTGTGGAAAACTCTCATTCTGAGAATTCCTGTGGCTTTTTTATGACCTAAAAAAAGAGGTCTTCATTTTCATTGGGTTCCATAAATTTTACATGCTGGTTTTTCATTAACTTCCGAGACTGAAATTATTCTTTACATAGAATTCTTTGAATCATGTAAGATTCAACTACTCAGAAAGATCAAAGTCAGTCTAAGTTTTGTGGCTTTGCACACTTTATACATATGATCCCTTCTCTACAATTTAATTTGGATTTCATCCAGATTTACATCTAGTTTATGGTATGGATAATAGGTCATACCACTACAATCAACAAAACAGAACGCCTGCATATTTCAAATCCAATAAAATTACTTTGTCGACAAAAAGTATTGTTGGAAAAGCAGTATTGTAAATAACTTGGTGTGTCAGTGATGGTTCACAAATTATGATTTTCTTCGTTTTTTTTTCTTTGCAGCATCAATTGAAGTCTTATTATAATTAATAATCTTGCTGACTGGTAAAATAGTAAAATATGCATTGCATTGCATCAACAAAAAGGCTCAACCTGAGGCACTGACACCCAAGAGACACATGGGCTAGGAGCACTGTAGCCAAAACAAAAAACACAATATTATAAAATATACCCTAAATATACAATATAAATGAAACCTGTGTGTTGAGTTTGAGGGGATTATTTATTAAAGTCAGAATGCTTTAATAATATTTATATTTTTTAATATAAAATCCAAATTTTTAGCTTAAAAAATAAAATGTTTTTTCGAGATTTATTATACCCCGAGGATGTAAAAAGTCTGAATCTGAAAATCTTGCATTTCAGACCTACTGGATTTGTATATAAATTAATGGGAGAGGTCCCTATCCTAGTTGTAATTTTCTGTGGTCTGTGTTGGAATTAGTCCAAAAATCCAACTATTTTGGACTTTTCAGGCAAAAGTTCTAAAAATTCAGGCTTTTCCAGAAAAAGCCCTTTAAAAATGAGAGATTATATTTGTATATGTCTACCTGGATAATCCATTTTGTGTCTTGGTTCAGGTTTGAAGAGGGACAGATGTGGGAAGAGGGTAATGTTTTTTTTTTTCTTTTTGTAACTTCTGTTTAAATATTAGTGCTGCCACATACATGTATTAAAAATGTGTTGCCATGTGTTTTTCATTGCAAGAGTAACTGTTCATTTTTGTCAAGCTTTTTTAGTTTTAAGCTTTGGCAAAATGTGTGCAAACTGAAAAAAAATTTTCAATATCCAAAACAAGTTTGTGTTTGCATTTAATGGATGTGAATAGACCAGCATGACTCTTTGCATGTGTTATAAAGGGGTATACAACAGCTGTGATCACATAAGGAATAAAAGGGGAAATTAAAACACAAGTGGCAGAATACGCACATATATAAAACAAATATCTTTGCACACACAATAACAACATTTGATATCTAGCAGAAACAAGATCAAAATTTCACTTCTGGTATTCATCATAAAGCAACAGCTCATTTTGGGAAGATTAAGAAACACAGCAAGGGTGCATTAGCTTTTATCTGTTCTGGTATTATATAGAACTCCTACCCACATTTTAAGCACAACCAGAACTTTGGAATTATGAAGGCATTTGGAAAGGAAAATAGAAAGGATGAAGAAGCAAAACAGAGTCTAGAAAATCATTCTTATTTGGTAGCTGTTCTACCATCTGATACCTTAAAGTTAAAGAATGAGCTTTGGCTAATACACATCTGTTAGCTGTCCTACAAAACAGAAACTTGGGGATATGGGAGTGGTTTTGAATAGAAATGCTTTGGGAATGTATGAAGTATTTTGTTTTTCTTCCTGGGAGATTGGGAATATGTTGCTTTCTTTTTCTAAGCACAGAGAAAACATTTTTTTTTGGAAACTGAAAGAAATCTTTAGGCTAACAGAACATATTAAGGCATATATAGGCAAAGTGTTTCTTGAAATATGCATTTGGTATCAGTCAAATAATAATAATAATAATAATGATATAATATTTGACTGATATGTTCCAGGGCAGAAGTTTTCTCTTTAAACTTTGACATGTAAAATATAATTCCTCAAACCCAATCACTTATTAAATGTGAATGTCAATTTTACCTAAAGAACATATCCAAAATATGATTATTTATCACCCAAGATGCAGCCAAAATTCTTATTCACTGTGTCATCATATCATGCCTAGACTACTGTAACTCTCTATTAATTGGCCTTCCCCACTGACTGTCACCTCTCCAGTCCATAATGAACACTGCCGCCATGCTTATACACCTCAGGAACCGCTTCTCCTCTGCCATGCAACTCTGCCAATCCCTGCACTGGCTTACGCTATCTTTCAGAATGAAATTTAAACCAATGACCCTGACATTTAAAGCAGTTCATAAATCTGCCCCTCCCTACATCTCTGAACTTATCTCTAGATACTCACTGAACCACTTACTATGCTCCTCTACTGACCTGCTCCTCAACTCTTCTCTTGTTACCTCCTCACAAGCTCACATTCAGGACTTTGCATGGGCTGCACCCCTCCTCTGGAATCCTCTCCCATGGTCTGCCCAACTTTCTCCCAACCTTAGCTACCAAATGCAATAGCATATACTGCTCTCTCACTTGTTTATTTTTTGCACCTTGTGTCTTATTCACTTACCCTTTAGATTGTAAGCTCTTTTGCACTGGGCCTTCCTCACCTTTTGTACTGGTACTGGTTGTTATGTATGTAACTATATATGTTATATGTATGTAATTCATGTGATGTCTTTATGTAAGAACAGTTTACAGTGCTGTGCAATATGTTGACACTCTAAAAATTCATTTTATTAATAATAATAATAATAATAATAATAATAATAATTATATTCCTCACTAAGTGATGGGTCTGGGACACAAGATCTGGACTATGTCTAACCTTTGGTAAGTTGATCCACTGCTAAGGTTATTAATAATGGAGCTGTGCTTAATGCAGAATTCAGGGTTTGTTGTACCCACACCATGAGAGGTAGATGATGAGCAAAAAATGCATGATATACACAGCCAAATGGTGAAAGAATTCATCTTAAATGCAGGGTCCAGGGATTGATACTCCCAGGCTAATAATAAATTAAGGACCACGTCTATTGATACCTTACGTTTTTGATATATTGTTGTTGCTACATAGATAAGGCTCTGTTTCCTCCAGTCTAAACATATACTTATTACAAATATATTATGTATTTTAATATATAAACACATTATGGGGCCGATTCACGAAGGGTCGAATATCGAGGGTTAATTAACCCTCGATATTCGACTAGGAACTAAAATCGTTCGACTTCAAATATCGAAGTCGAACGATTTAGCGCAAATCCTGCGATCGATCGATCGAAAGATTTTTCGTTCGATCGAACGATTAAATCCTTCGAATCGAACGATTCGAAGGATTTTAATCCAACGATCGAAGGAAAATCCTTCGATCAAAAAATCCCAGGCAAGCCTATGGGGACCTTCCCCATAGGCTAACATTGACTTCGGTAGCTTTTAGCTGCCGAAGTAGGGGGTCGAAGTTTTTCTTAAAGAGACAGTACTTCGACTATCGAATGGTCGAATAGTCGAACGATTTTTAGTTCGAATTGTTCGATTTTCGTAGTCGAAGGTCGAAGTAGCCCATTCGATGGTCGAAGTAGCCCAAAAAAACTTCGAAATTCGAATTTTTTTAAATTCGAACCCTTCACTCGAATTCAGTGAATCGGCCCCTATGTCTTTTAATTATAACACTTAATAATATAAGATTAAGTGATAATCAAATAATTATTATATTTTGTGTAAGAGACTGCTATTATGGTCAGAAGTTATAGGAAACCTTGTTTTAGTCACATGAGTGAAAGCACAATGCATCAATTTATTTTAGTGTACATGGATTTTTCAGTAACATTTCAATTGTATAGAAATAAATGCTTTTAAAAAACAGTTAATCATCTGGTTACCATTTTGAGTGCTAAAAGAAGTTACCGCACAGTTGCTATCTGAATAAGCACAAAGGGTAGGACAACATAATGATAATCTTTTTGAGATGCCTAGGTTTCTATTCTTTTGCATAAGGTTTCTTGTCAAATAATCCTAATAATAAGGCTCATACATGACTTGTTACTGGAACTGTGGTCACAGGAAAGAGTTATCACCCAAATTGACACCATTCATTAAAGGTACTTACTGTACATCCAAGGTGCCTCCTTCTGCATTTCTCTCCTGCTTCCTGTTCCAAATTTTGTGCAAGTGTGCCTGTTGACACTGGGAAACCCTTGAGTTACCCCCAACTCTCTTGTGTTAGGCACAACCATACCAAAACGTTGGCATAACCATAAAGTATGACATGTTGGTGGCCTCGACTTTCAAATTTTAATACTAAGTGACATGACAGTGACTTTGTCTTTTGAAATTCACATTTTACATTATAATAATAAATCATTTTTGAGTAGTTCTAATGGGAATTAGAGGCTAATGAAAATATTTATAAAGAAATCTATCTCACTCTTGGTTGTGGAACAAACATACCCATGTGTGTCTTACTTAGAAAATCATTTTGTATAGGCTTTGTCTGTACATTTTCAGCTTCCAACCTCCGATACTATATGAAAAGGTCTCATCATTCATCACATTTGTCGAACAGGAAATTTTTTTTCTCTCTGTTCCAAATAATTGTACATGACAGACAAGCTGGCTCCTGAAATATCAACAACATAACAAGTAAGCAGAACTATGCAGCAAAGACATGGTCTTGTGATGATAAAATTGCACTGGCATTTGATAACTATGTCTGTGAAAGATGAATGTTTCTAACTTAACAGAACTTGTGCTCTTTATAGCAAAGTTTTTGAAATGGTTAATTTGTTTTCAGAGTGAGGTTAATGCCTTAAATTGTTTCTGCATTTTATGAAAATATACATTATGTAACATTCTTAATATGGCATTTTGCCTTAAGCGGCTATCTCAGCAAAATTCTTTTCAAGTTTAAGAGCTATATCAAAATCAGATGTTTTATTGGAGTGCATGCAGGGTTTTCTAGTAGCCAATAGTATGTCTCTATATACTTCAAATTGCCGACACACCTGAGCTATACAGGTTTAGCACATTATTCTCTTAAGGCATAGACTGAGGAGTCTTCTGGAAAACCTATTTGCTCTCCTAGATATTACTGAAAGCCCAATTCAAGGGAAACATAAAGGGTAAAATTTGGAGTACACACTTATTCGATGTCCTAGATATGCATGGCATTATAGCTGTATTGCTAATATACATGTACTGAACAAATGTTGTACCTTAAAGTAAAGCTTGAACTAAAACAATTACTTTTCACCTTTCTCCTCCCTCAAATGTTTCTACAAAACTGCGTTAAAAATTTGGCTGTGAAAAATCCGCTGCAACAAAAAAATTTACTGCGTGTCAAAATGATTTGGACGCCAATTGACTTTAATGCATTTGGTCAAAATAGTCAGGCATAAAAAAAATTGTCACACGTCAAATTTATTTTGTTGCCCATTGACTTCAATGTGTTTCGCAAATTATTCGGCATGGGACATGGGACAATGGGAAAGATTCGCCCATCACTAGTGATTTTTTAAAAGAGAGTTATAAAGTTCTCAAACAATAAGGTAATAAAAGGCACAAAGTTTGCTCCTGTTCTATAGCAACCAGTCAGTAGGTAGCATTATACTTATCAGATGAATCATTATCAGTTGTAACATTTACTTATCAGCTGAATGGTTGCTATGTAGTGATGGGGCGTAAAAAATATGCAGGCGTCGAATATAACGGACGCCGGCGTCAAAAACGGCCGCTGGCGTCAAAAACAAGACGCCGGTGTCGTTTTGGGAATTTTTCGCCATTTCGCTAATTTTTCGGCGAAGCAAAAATCACTATTGCTATGGTTAAGTAAAACTCTCTGACTAAGCTTACATCATTTATTTTTTCAAAATACAGTGAAAACACAAACTTATTGTATAATTCTAACCTTTAGGCAAATGTCACAAAGTTATCAACTTGTTCAGCCACTAGACTAGAAGTTAAGCCTTATTTTCTAATACAGGTGAAAGTGCAACTTTTGGACACAAACCACTATGTTTTTTTTACCCACAGGTATGTTTATACAGTGTCTATACAGAAATATTCGGTACAATTATGTGTTAGCATAGGTGTTCCTCTGTGCTACGTAGAATCCTACAGGAAATATTTAAAGTATAGTAACACTTTAAAAAAACAAATTAATGTACTGCAGGAAACTAGGCCATACAATTTCATAAAGCGAAGATAAAGGATTAAGCACCAGTAATAAATCATATGATAACTTGCCATGCCAGATGTCGATTGTCATAATAGAATTCAACACCAGTTTATTTTATGTTACAGTAACTTATGTAAATAAATGCTATTGTCATTGTATGACCCTACTTTTTATCCCACTCTATAATTGCCAAAATATTTGTGCTTTATTTAAAAATTTTTGTCAGTACTTTCCTTAAAAGTTCTTTTAATGAAAGTACAGTCAAAGCTTACCTTCATTATTTCAGAACTTTATGGCTGATTGTCCCCTTTGATTGTGGGGAACAGACCATCAAGCTGTTCATGCCTACCATAATCAAATGATCATATTTATGACAGAGAGAAGTTAAAGTATCCATGAATTTGTTTTCCAAAGCCAAAAGAAGAACTTTATGATTAAGGTCCAGGAACACCACTAAAGGAAAGTGTCTTAAATGCATTAACATGGAATGCCTACCTAACTTGCACCTTCATAGTTGTGTATAGTCAAGTTTTTTTTTAAACATATGATATTTTATTTAGAAACACCTTTAATGTAGCAATTGGGAGCAAAAGACCTGACAGGGCTTTATTCACATAAAAGATAAAAGGCTACCTAAAAATGAGGATCTCTGCTTCAAAGAATATATTTTTAACAGGTGACCTGTGGGTGGGGTCCAGAAAAAATATTTTGCAGGGCGGGATTCAGGACCCAAATTTACACCACTCCTCTTAAAGGAAAACTAAACTGCCCGCTGCCCCCTGCCTCCCCCCTGCACTGTTTAACCCCGGAATTCTGCCCCCTCTAGAAATAGTGACCGCAAATGCCTAAATGCATCCCACTGACTTTGGGACTCTGATGGCATTAATTCTCACCTAGAGACAAACGTTCAACTTTATAAATAATTGGATATGAATGATTACTCTTCTAAAACGAATGGTGTCTCCAGCAATCAGAAAGGGTTCTCCTCCACCCTTAAAAGAACACTTTTCAAAGAGAGATTGCTTTATATCTCAAAGGCAAAAAGCCATTGAGGGGGAAAAAATGAAAAATAGAAAAATAATATGGTAATATATAGTAATATGAAATACACTTTATGTATTGTGGGCTCTTGTTCAACTACAGCTAGACACCACAGGGGCAATTTTAATCACATAATACCCTCTGCTTATAGGGGACTGTATTTCAAAGGATAAATATACCACAAGGTGGCACGCAACATAATTTGGGTTTCAAATTAACACTTAAAAAAAAAAAAAAAGTTTTTATAGTGTATGTGAACATTTCATTCAAAAGTACTACACTGTATTATTTTTCTATTTTTCTGTTTTTTCCCCCTCAATGGCTATTTTTGAGATATACAGCAATCTCTCTTTGAAAAGTGAACTTTATAAATAAGCCATTTATGGTACCACACTTTCTGGCATTAAATAATTGACATGGCTTTATAAATATGCACATTACTATCACTGGGTGCCCCACTAAAACCCCAGCCATTGACCATACAAAAGAGATATGATGAATGAATGCAGCCTGAAGCTATAAGGTAGCTGTGAAATTTGATAAACATGGACTTTAATACACTGATATGACAATGTCATTTATAACAGCTGTTGTATACTTCAAAAACACTCTAAAAGCTTATGGCAACACTTTGCGAGAAGGGGCATCCCATGACAATTTAGTGCTGTCCCATTGGTAAATCAGGCCATCAAGTTCATGTGTATACTTTTTCAACAATAAAAGGAGCATATTTTTTATACATGTAAAACTGTATTAAAGTGCCAGATAATAACGCTTGTTCCTTATGCTAATGTGAATGTGGTGCAAGGAGCAGCAAAAAGGAGCCCTAATATTGATTAGGTGGAAATTACAGTGCTATTTGCACAATACTTCTATGCACGCTAATATTAGACTAATAATAGACTCCATTTTATCCAAATAATCTAAAATTTTTAAATGTATTTCCTTTTTCTATGTAATATTAAAACAGTTTTTGTACTTGATCCAAACTAAGATATAATAAATCCTTCCTGGAGGCAAAACCAGCCTATTTGGGTTTATTTAATGTTTGCATGATTTTCTAGTAGACTTAAGGTATTAAGATCCAAATTACAGAAAGATCCATAATTCAGAAGCATTCTGGATAATAGGTCCCATATCTGTATAAACCTGCTGCACAACTGAAGATTATGTTGCAGGTGCAATCATTGTAAATTACTTACTGGTGTAATTACAGCTTTCAGTGGGTGCATTTGTGTTAATATTCTCTCAAAAATAGCTGCAAAAACAGCAGATTTAAGAGTCATTTTTAGAGTAGCATAGCACAATAGTGTTCTCTAGAATAGCAATCAAGTAAGTGGTGGTGGCATAGCCTCAGAAGTAAAAACGGTCTTCATTACACTTCTGTGCTAAAGAGTATTAACCTATTCTCTCTATCTAGAATTACATTCTATGCCTTATCCTCCCAACCCAAAAAAGACCATCCCCATGTCATGGTTATATTTAAACAAATTTTACTATTGTACAGGTTCCAGAGTTAATCCTGTTAGTAAGATAAAACAGTGGTTCTTTATATATCATATAAATTTACTTTCCTTTTTAAAATACTAAGCCCTATCTGAAGACATTTTCATGTGCCCTATTGTTATAATTTCCTTCCATTACCAACCAATTTGTAACAGGCAATATGCACTCAATAGAAATCACAAACACAGCATTTTGGATGCTCTTTGTGAATAAAAGCTTCCCTCGACTGTGGCCCAAGAAAAATATTTCCTGCTGTAGTGGTCGAGCCTTTGTCTGGTAAAGCCTATTTTCTTTCTCACTTTCCTGTTGACTGCAGCAGATTTAAGTCACTAAGTCACTTAGTTTTACATGATCAGCAAAAAAGTAGAACTAAAAATCCCCACACTGTTAAAGTTTGGTTTTGGTTATTTTTTTTTCTTCCAGTACAACATGGGGTCTGTGTGTCCTGGTCATTTTTTTTGTAGTTTTTGCATAAAAGCATATATAACTGCACTATCCCATACATTACAGGTCTAATTTGTTTTAAACTGCTGAATAAAATCAAATTTAACCAGCAGAACTTAATGTGAGTGCAGAGAAAAAGTCAAACTTCATAAAAGGAATTCCCCATATCATACAGTCATACAGTAGCTGCTTGTCAATGATCCATTTTGGGACATATTTATGAAAAGGCAAACAGACACCCCTTGTTGTGCTCAGATGAATTTCACAGTCTATTCAGTTTTTTAAGGTTAGCACCTATTGGTCACCTGTTTAAAAGCCAACATCTTATTGCACCTGTCTTTTAATACACATAGGGGTATATTCATCAAAGAGTGACGTTAATAGTGAAGTTCCGCCACTAGAGTGAAATTCCGCCACTTTCCATTCATTTCTATGGGATTTTTAAAGGCGTATTTATCAAAGGGTGAACATTCACTTTCACCCATTGATAAATATGCCTTTCAAAATCCCATAGAAATGAATTGTGAGCTGCGGAATTTCACTCTAGTGGCGGAACTTCACTCTTTGATAAATTTACCCCATAGAGGTGTGTCTCTTATTTTATAATAAGCTGCAACAGTGAGCAAAGCTGACATGATCCTATCCATGTGCTATACTGTAAATATTTTTTACATTTTTAGTTTTTAACAAGTACAGATGGAGAACAGGTTGGTTGTGTATGGTCCTGAAGCAATAGCAGGTTCCCATAACCCAGCCACTATCTAATATTTGTACCTAATGACCCAGCAAATGTATCCACCACTAAAAAACATCCTAGATATAGGTGCAGCAGACATACATCTCCTGTGAAAATATAGCATATTATTGATGTACTTTCTGTTAAAGCTTTCTTTGTTCTCTACTAGCATGCAGTTATCTTAGTTTAATTCCATCTGACAGCAACAGGAATTAACATAAGATTACCACATGGTAGCTTTTGCTGTTCAAAAACCCCCAGTGTGTTGGGTGAGGCATATTTCATCAGAAATACATTCATCTGTTACTTCAAAAACTGGCCAAATATTATTTCTTTATTGTAATAATAATCAAATGCTTGAAAAAAAAGAACTGTTAAAAACAATACCATTTTGTGTGCCACCTTTAATTCATAATTTAATTTTCTCACATTGAAAGCTATTGAAGTTCATTCATTCTGAAGGGACACAACTATTGAAAGTTACAAATTGGTTTTATCTGGAAGTGAACCAGAAAGCTACACATGGTGAATATTCCTGATATCTGTCAGTACCAATCCAGTTGATGTAAAACAATTCATTTCTTCTCCCCAGCTTTATTCCCATTTGATAATTCCGGATTTTCCTCTTCTATATGGAGAGCCTCTGTCTGTGGCTTTGCCATGTCCAAATAATTGCTTCAAGATCCCACCCCTGCATACTGTTACCTCTTTCATCGTGTGAAACAAGACTTTTTTCATAGGTTTTATTTGGATCTATGGTTTCTTTATTTATGTTTCCAGAGTTCAGTCCAGTGAACTCTGTTTTCTCTCCAAAACTCTCTTCTCATTATTGAAGGACAACTCTAGGAAAAACATTTTCACAGCTTTAGGCACTTCTTATTGAGCAGCTCTATGTGCCTGTAGTTCAACTGCTGTAAAAATAACCTTCCATGCCACATATGTCCATGGGTTACATTTGCCTGACTTTCTCAGTGCTTTGGACATTGCTTTACACTATATGTCAGGGTATGTACCAGCACTGAGCAATGTCAATGGTGGACTAAGCATGGGTGAAGCCATGGACACCTTGGCCGAAAGAGGGCCACATAAGGAGTGCTGATTTTATACCTAACAATAGGAACAGGTACTAGCTTGCATATGTAATACAATGCACTACATTTGTGTAAATCATAGAAACTAATAAGATGCAAACAGTTGACTAATAAATGCTTCCTGCTTTGTTGTTATAGATATGCATATCTATGCATAAATTAGAGAAAATAAGTAAACATTGTCCCAGAAGGGAGGGAGGGGAGAGCGACAGAGGGGAGGGAGGAGAGATTGACATAAGGGAGGGGAGAGTGGCAAGGGGGAGTAAACATGAACTAGGGGTAGGCAGAATACCCTTTAACAGGTACCTGCCCAGCGCCCCCCTGATGTTGCGTCCTCAGTGGGTGCCTCCTCTATATACCCCTAGTTCCAGCCCTGAACCATTTATTAGGAATCCAGATTTCCCTCAGATCTGGAAGCTGTATATAAAACTGGTGGTTCTTATACAGTAAGGTACATGATCTACTTACATACTCCTAGAGTAGGAAGTCATGTAAGAACATACATGCAAGAACATCATAAATTTCCGGAAAATTAATTTTATTAATATCACTAAAGAATTCATTTTATTAATGTGCAGTATAATTGTACATAAACCCAATCCCCCACCTTAGAAGGCTCAGTTTTGAGAAAAGATGTAGCACTCTATTTAGAACCACGGGAATGATAATTCTTTTATATCGGTAATTTATCACTTTACTCCATTTTACACAAAATCAAATTTTATGCATTCAACACAGGAATCTACAGTATTCAATATCTTGAGAAACAGATTTCTCATTCACTTTCAGTAGAAAGTGGACCAAGGGATTGAATTATCTATAGGTGGAACATTCTTTTTCGACTAATACATGACCTAATTGCTTTTGAGGTTCTCAAACAACGGAACCTGTTCATCTATTATCTATATAAAGAGGATAAATGGCCAAAAAAGTATTGATCGACTATAGTGATATTGTATAAATACTGGAAAACACACAAGGGTGCCTATGTGTCAGATTCCCCACTTTTGGTTATGTATTTACAATGCAATTAAAGTTAAGAGTTAAATGCAATGGCGCACACATCTGAAATAACATTCCTGTATATTTCGGTTTCAGTTCGCATATGTATGAGACATTAAAACAGAAAATGTATAATAGTATAATTCTGTTCTGTTCCTTAGCGGTAGCTACTGCTGAGTTCAATACGAATTGCACTGGAAGTCCACAATCAGTACACACCACATAAAACCTACAAATTTCACAGGCTCTCTGGTCTGCTTCCTCAGGGGTTCCCCCCGAGGAAGCGAACCAGAGAGCCAGAGAAATACGTAGGGTTTGTGTTCTGCAATGGCTTCATTGTTGCTTCATCTGTTTATTATTATTAATTACGTAAAGGAGAACATTGATAGAAATGTGATAGCACACATTCATTTAATAAATTTCATCCTTGCAGGGGGATCTTGATTTCAATGTAAACATGTAAATAAAGATGCAGCTATTTTATCTTTTATTTATCTCTTTCAAAGAAAACGACATGAAGTGCAGAATTCTGCATGTTGATTTCAGTTCAAAACAATCCACCAAAAAGCTGTTCCGTTAGCAACTCATGAGTTAAGTGAGATGGTTGTCAGGGAGACTTTAAAGTACCAGTAGGCCCAGGGCAAGATTTCATTGTTGGGCCTCCCACTACCCAAAAAAAGTCAACATACTGTAACAAGGCAGGCAGTGAAATAGGTCTGTGCTTACTGAAATAACAGTGAAATAGGTCTGTGCTTACTGAAATAAACATTATGCCCAGGTGTGTGCCCTGGACCAAGAGTCATGTGAGAAGATAAATAACAAAATGGGGACACTATAAAGAAACCTCTCACTTTAGGGTTGCCACTTTTTCAATCACAGAATACTGGCTTGGGCTGATGACCCTGTAATGTCTCACCTCCCTGGTGGTCCAGTGGTTCAAGGGGGTCGGTGGGGATGCCCTCCGCCTCCTCGGCGGGGACGCCCCCACGCTGCCAATCTCCTTCAGCGCCGTCTTCCTAAGGCGCGTGCTGCACGCTTCCTCCTGGTTTGTAGGCGCACTCATGCTGGCGCAGTGGCGCAAAATATAAAGATATTTAAAGCAGCAGTTTGTAATTTTCAGTGCCTGTTGTAGGATTTGTTCCTGGAGCTTCTGAGCTGTTGCTTTCTGAGTATCTGATTCTGATTCCCCTTTGTGACCTTGCCTGGTTTTCTGACTTCTGATCTACTGGTTTGACCCTTGCCTGCCTGACTCCGTTTTGAATTCTGCCTGCCCTGACCCGGCCTGTTCTGACTACGATTCTGTCTACGCCTTGTACCGTGACCATCTGCCCAAAAGACTTTGCATTACCGTTGTGCCCCTGTGCTTGTTCAGAACCCCTCGCTTTGCACCTCTCTTAAATAAGACCTGGCGGCATCCGATTAGCCAAGGTCTCCTCCCAAGGTGAAAAGCGGCTGTTAAAGGTGGAACCAAGAGCCAAGAACAGGGTGCTTAGCATCGGTTCTGAAATTAGGGTGCCAACCGTGACAGACCCAAAAGGTTGTAATAATGATGTCAATGGGTGAGGCAATGAAATTAATAGGCAGTGGCATCAATAAGCGGTCTGCATGGCATATTTAGACCCATATGTGTGTAAAAAAAAATTCATCCATTGTAGATGTCAAAAAAAATTTCATCCATGGTCTAGGTGTAATTTTTGCAGTGAGATTCTGCAAAAAATTCACTCATCACTAATCGGAATACAATAAGTGAGATTTTAGCAGAGATTGAGGCAGATCGAAGAAAGAACAAGAAGATGTTTCAAATTTACCAGCAAATACATTGTACACTGGCTGGGTGGGTCATGGTCAGAAAGAGTTCAATTTAAAACCCACCCCTGTTTCTCAGTCAAGGAGTCCAAACACCTGTAAATGTGTGACTGAAATTTCCTTTGCCTTATGGAGCATTCTGGAGATATACCTACTATCCAGGGTGTTTCCAGTTAATGTGCTACAAAATATAATAAAACATACTTGAATACTTTTGATTTTATTTTTTCACTTACCTATATTCCTATGCATTAAATGTGCTTCTTTGATTCTATTTAGTATTCTCCAGTGAGTGAAAGTCAAAGTTACTGTTTAAAACCATGCACTAGACAGATAATTGTTTTTCAGTCTGTTGAAATTACTGGCAGATGATTAACAGATAAGTCATGAAAATATGATCCAAAGTGAGGAACCCCATGCATTTTTTTTGCATCACTTACATTACACGTTTGTTTTTTTAATGCAGACAACAAAATCATGTACACTTTGCTCAATAACCCACAAGTTTCTTTTGTAAGTATTAAAAAAATTGTCTGAATGGTCAATATATTATTTAAATACAACGCATATTTTGTGTGCAACATTGCATTTCATAACTTTCAAAAACTGTTCACTTGGAAATATACCTAAAATTAATGTCATAAATACTGAAAATAATAACCATAACATTTTTGTATTTATTAAGATTTTTAATCATAGTGCAACTCGAGATATTTTCATGATTTTCTGTTACTAACACCAGTAACATCCCAGAAGTATCCATCATAGTTAACAATTCCACTATCACCCCCTCTCCCCAGGTCCGGTGCCTTGGGGTTATCCTAGATTCTGTCCTGTCATTCACTCCTCATATCCAGTCACTTATTAAATCATGTCACTTCCACCTGAGGAACATATCCAAAATACTATCATTTATCACCCAAGATGCTGCCAAAATTCTAATTCACTCTCTCGTCATATCACGTCTAGACTACTGTAACTATCTTCTAATTGGCCTTGCCCTCCATAATGAACACTGCTGCGAGGCTCATACACCTCAGCAACCGCTCCTCCTCTGCCACGCCATTCTGTCCATCCCTGCACTGGCTTCCGTTACTTTTCAGAATCAAATTCAAATTAATGACCCTGACATTCAAAGCACTTCATAACTCTGCCCCACCCTACATCTCTGAACTTATCTCTATATACTCACCCAACCGCTTACTATGCTCCTCTACTGACCTGCTACTCAACTATTCTCTCATTACTTCCTCACTTACTCGCATTCAAGACTTTGCAAGGGCTGCACCCCTCCTCTGGAACTCTCTCCCATGGTCTGTCTGACTTTCTCCCAACTTTTCTGCTTTCAAGAAATCTCTTAAAACGCACTTCTTTTGAGAAGCCTACCCTCACTCTGCTTAACTACCAAATGCAACACCACATACAGTACCACATTTCTCACCCACTTAATTTGATCTTGCCCACTCCCACACCTCGTGTATTACTCCCTTCCCTTTAGAGTGTATGCTCTTTTGCATACTTCCTCAAATTTTGTACCGGTATTGATTGTGATGTGATGTGACTTAACTTTTTGTCACAAAACAAGGAAGTCATAAATGTTTGCATATGCAAAGTAGGATGTGTATTCAGTTCAGTATTCAGACAAATCTTTCATGAAGGATTTGGGAATTTGGCCGAATCCCAAATAGTGGATGCATGTACCCTATGTAGATACAAAGAAAAATAAGGTATTACTCAAAGGAACTCAAAAGCAATTGCAGGGGGACCAATTCCCTTGTGTTTGTTGTGTCAGATGATCAAAATACATTTTGGGGGCTTTTGTCATATGAAACACATCCATTTCCTACCAATGTTAAATATACACAACACTACTCACCCATAATGCTTTGCAAAATAGTCTACCAAATCAGGGATAGTATAGTCCAGTTAACAATGTTCAATATTCCAAAATAATAAAAAGCACAAAAAAGTATCATGCCCTAAGGAAGTTGGAATTAATGACAAAACATGTTGATGAGCTGAATGTACTGTACTTCTGAAACTCTGTGCAATATTATATTTAATACAATTTCACCATTGATTTTATGCTAGGGAGTGAGCCCCTCTTGTTTGTTCAAAAATCCAGTCTATAATATCAATTAATCCATCATGTAATCCAATAAAGAATAGGAAAATAGCATAAGCAAGAAAATGAACAATGCAACAATTACTATCCCTGAGATAAGGAAAAAAAATTACCTCACTTTGGACGAGTATTTATTCATTTTGTTCAAACCCCAGAAATTCTGCAAGGGAAAGTAGCAATAAGGTGTAATAAAACTACCTGTGTGGCGGGGTCGCCCGCCACGACATCTTAGTCGACGGAGCCGGCGCCATCTTTGATCCTTAGGGCACGCGCCTCTTATAGGTACAGGCACGCTGGCGTGATTATGCCAGCGCGCATTGGCGCACGTTTTGGCGCAAAATTTGAATGTATTTAAGGCCCATTCTGGCTCCCAGCCAGTGCCCGTGATAGGACTTGTTTCTAGTGGTTTCCTGAGCCTTGTGCATCTGATCTGTATCTTGTCTGTCTGATTACCCGTGTTTGACCCAGCCTGTTCCTGACTATTCTGCATTCTATATCCTGACCCTTGCCTGCCTACGACAACTCTTCCTGCTTAACCCCTTGATTGACAACCCAGTTTGACCCTTGCCTGCCTGACAATTCCTGATATCTGCCTGCCTCGACCCAGCCTGTCTGACGATTCTCTTGCCTGCTCCATTTATACCGTGACCTTCGGCCCAAAAGACTCTGCTAACAGCCGTGCACCTTTGCCAGCCAGAACATCTTGCCTTGCACCTCTCGTTAAGTCCAGGTGGCACCCAAGTAAGCTGAGGGCTCCTCTTGAAGCCCAACGGTGGTCACACCAGGGTGCTTGGCACTTGTTCCGGTATTGGGTGCCGGTCGTGACATAAGGTTAGACATAGGTTTAATGAAATTAGAGAAGAAGCTTGCACAGAATGAACTATAAATAACACGATAGATTAAATTCCTCATTAAGAACCCTAGGTGCTTGTACTTTACCTGTAGTGACCATTTCCAAAAAGCCTCTCCTTGTTAGAACTGCCATCAAAACTGGGCTATTTTATGTTCTTTTCTAAAGAAATATCTTACTGACTTGTGTTCATTCAGTCTGGTCTTACACATCCTACTAGTATGCCCAACATAGGCCATGCCACATGGTCATTTTATATAGTAAATAGTAAATATTTAGTAGTAAATAAATAGTAATATAGTAAATAGTAAATAACCCCTTCGGAGTTACAGGTATATACAGCATATCTAGATTTTGTGAAGACCTAGATATGAGTCTGTTTGTCACTGTCTACTGTAAGTACTATAATCCTTGCTCACCTGTTATCACCTATACAACATGAGTCCTGCATCGCTCTATCATGTGCTATAAAGAATCTTATTTTTAATTGTGGTAGTAGACCTTATAGCATAAACACACCATTTTAGGGATTAAAGGGTCACAGCATTATATATTATATTTAGATGTCTATAAAGGTCTTTCAATTTTGTCATTGTAACTGAAACGTAATAGCTTTGCTTAATTATTGCTACAAATTAAGCTTTCATGTTGTTTACTAAACATTTTTATTTTTCAGCGTTTACAATATCAGTGTGATAAATAAGGCATTGATGGGTAGAAGGTCTCAAGTATCAAGGACTTAGGTTTTGAACCGCTACACGATGGCAGTCAATACCATTTCCAGATTAAACGGTGAAATAATAAAAACAAATATTATAACAGTCTGTTCGTTACTTTATGTGCTGTATTAGGAAACTCTTTCAGCTAGGAACCCGATCTATGACTTAAAGGTCACAGACTTTCTACTCTTTCCACAGTTTCCACTGTTATAACTAGAGATGCAGAATGAAATCAGATGTATAGAGATTTGTATGAGACTAAAGCATTTTCATACTTTTTATACGTTTGGTAAAGATAAAGCTCTTTGAATAGTATAATATTTCACTCTGAAAGCGCCACTGTTATTGAGTAGGGATTCAACACCTTGTGCTCCCATCTGCTTGTTTTATTAGTTTTGCCTGCTTTACATATTGTGGTTCTGGAATATCAGCATTGCAATCAGACGGTTCTAGGAGATGACAGCGTTAGACAGTGACCATGTTCCAGCAGGATGATGTCATTTCATAATACAGAATCCTCATGTGCACTGAATAGGCAATGTCTTTACTTCCCCTCAGGTTACAGTCTCACTTCTATATAAGTGAACTCTGTTATATTTTAGGAAGTGTGCATTACATCCTGGAATGGCATTCAAATATCATATGTTAAAATATTACTAAAACAAATCCTTACAATAGCTGACTAGAATGGGTTGCAGATAATGTCTACAAAGTTCCTACAAAAATAGGTTGATATAAATTTGCAGCAGTTTAAAGGGCACCTATCACAGCCAAAATCAAACACATATTAACAATCTGACCAGTACAACCTAAACACATTTAATTAAACTACATATATAGTTTTTTGGGGAAAAAACAGCAGTTTTTAAAAAAACCCTTACTTTGTCAAATGGGTTCTTTCACTGAGGGAGTCCATACTGTGACTATAACATGCAAATGAGCTCACGAGCATGCTCAGAATGTAGCACTGCCTTGAGTATTCTACCCAGAATGCCTTGTTTTAGTAAACTCCTCCACTAGAAGTATCAGGAGATTTCCCTATCTTGACCCCTTGCTGGTGATGTCATTATGCAAATGAAGGGCACACACTAACTTCCAGACAGGTGACAGCACTACTGAACAGCAGCTAACACAGAGGTTTGGCTGATTTGAAAATAGCTTAGGCAACCATGGAATTTCAACTGAGCATGTGCGAGATTTCAGAGCTGCAGTTGGCTGGGAAGATAGTTAGTAGGAGGCAATGAAATCCAAGATGTCTGCCTCAACTAGAACTGCAGTGGAGATAGGGGATATCTTGCAGAAGGTATAGTGAGCTGATCATTTACATTATACAAACAACTGTTTTAAAAATCTAATTTCTTGAACTTTCACATAGTGTCTTTACTTGATGATTTTAGTTATGATTGGGGCCCTTTAAGCATTTGCATTAGCTTTGCTTTATTACCTGTTTTCTTATACTTGTTTTTTTAACAGAGCAGGACAACTATTACAACTATCATCTGTTGTAGACTTTCTATGCTGCTTGTTAGACTGGTAAGGTACTGCCACCCAAAAAGTCAGGTGTGTTCACTGTATAGAAGCTGAAGAAGAAACCTTGGAGGAACTTCACACTTCAGATGGGTATTTGAATGGCGGACGAGGAGAGGGCGTTAGTGATCAATCATACTATAGTTGACATTGTTTCCTAATGATGTACTAGTGATTCAGTTCTATAGAATGGATAATGATTTACTATGACTTGGAAAGCAAATTGATCAAATTAATAAAGTTAAAAGTTCACTTTTTTTTAAAGACAAATGGTCATGTTGTCCATGTAAATCTCTTGAAGACACCTTTAAAAAGGTTTCAAAAAGTACTTTAAAGTATCACAATGTGTTACCAAAAGGGCTGCATATACATTCTCTTTACAATATATGAGGGTGCATCATTTACCAAGGCTGAGTGAGCAAAGTGCAATGTTTTTATCCCCTCAATGCATCCAGAATATTGGTGTCACTGCTGACACAAACAGTTGATTATCCTGATGCAAATGTGCATGACTGCAATTTCATCCAAAATGGACACAAATGCACATGCACTTTATCTCAAATCTCAAACATTGCACATGTATTGAAAGGTTCTCCATGTTCATTTAGCTGTCTATGAAAAAACAACCAGCTGAGACAAATGCCAAACACATACAGTAATGAATATGAGGAAAAAAGAATGTATAGCATAAGTGGTACATTACAGTTCTTAAGGACTGTGTTTTAAATCAAATTATCTGTAATGATCCCAAATAGATTGTACACTTTACATGATATGTCATGTGTTTTAGTGATGGATAGTGATGGTATGGATATCTGATGAGATGATACAATTACATATATATATTTACATTGTGTAATATATATGTAATATATGTAATTATACAGAATTATAATATGGGGAGAAATGTATAAATATCAAAACTATCATTTTGGCTCCTATTGTGGTGAATGGTGACTTTGTTGTGGTATAATCTTTTCGTCGTTTCAGAGGCAGAAAGATACAAAGTGTTCTGTTTTGTCTATCCTCGTCTTTTAAGTCAGCAAGACATGCATTCATCTGGAGCAGCGATTACTTAAAGAATTTACATAGACCAAAAATGCAACTTCGCTAAATTTCTCAGCATAACAGCTGATATGTAAAGCCAAAAAATAAAGCTGAGTATCATTTACTGTTACACAACAAATCTCAATTTCCTATGAATATGTATGGCTACAGGTTTGGCATTTTTTTTGGAAAAATATTTTACATGGAAATGTATCTTGAAATGACAAAGCAAATTTCTAGTTCTCTCTAATGATGATTGTATCTGTCCAGCAGGAAAATTTGAAAAACTGCCAAAAAATTCACAAAACGGTGAAAAATTTGCAAAACCTTTTTGCTGCTACTATTTTGTTGTGCAACAAAATGTTTAGCATTGAGAATGGTTTTTTAGTTAGCGACTGATATTACATTGGCCCTAAGGTCATTTTTTCATGGCACCTTTGGGGCTTCTCACTCAGTATACTGCTATACACATTCCCTACATTGTTAGGACCTCCTATCCACTAGGATACAACTGCTTTTTCAATAGAAAAAAAGGCTTCCATGTTGCCAATTTCTTAAAAACATATGTGATGTTTGACATTACCTCTGATCAACTGGAAATGGTATCTAATACTATATTTTTCATAACTATTGTGCTGTTTATGCAAAAAGTACCATTTTTACATTTTATATTACTACTATCTTACAAACACAGGCACAACTAGTAATAAATATGAACAGATAATATCTGGACACTTTGTAACCCACATTAAAATGAATAAACCATATATTTATGTGTATGTCTTTATAATAGACGGCTCAGATCCCTTTGGTTCATGTGGAAGGAGAGGGGAAGGATAAAAGTTGTCGCACATGCTTTTTTGTCGTGCATCTTTTTATTTTGTTGCACAGAGCCTTGGAGGGTCCATACTATGCTAAACTCATTTGTTAAAGGTTAAGAAAAACAATAATGTGCTAAAATAAATAAATCACATTTGCCAATGTAATACTGGTCATGGGACATTATTGTGTTCAAATGTAATTGATGCTTTGTTAAGACCTTTCTAAACATGCAGAGTTTTCTTTTCAGAAGGCTATTGCCAGAAAATACATTTTATTATATACACTGTGCATAGGCAACATTTTGTTTCTAGACCACAGATGAGATTCAAAATCGTGTTTCACTTTAGAAAAGTTATTCTGAGTAATAATAGAAATGGAAATATTGTTCAAATAAACATTTTCATTTTCATATTATTTCAATGCTACATTGACAAAATTTTTCACAAAGTGTGAACATTTCTGTACATGTAGGCAGTGGTAGGCTAAGTGAGGTTTGTACCCAAGGCCAGCACCCAGCTGCCTACCTCTGGCATGGGCCATTGCCTCCCTTGCTGGTCACTGGCAAGCCCCTACCCTACTGCCACAGCCCAACTCACAACACCACACTGCTGCATTGCTTCTTCCCCACTTAACTCGCTGCCCCTAGTTTCGACCCTGCATGCAGGTCTGGCACTGTAAGTGACATGACCAATTGAGTTTCAGCTAATTCAAGCCTTACAAAACCAGAGATGTATGGACATGATCAGTGCAGATGTGCACATACTGTGTGTTTTCATAAAGAAGGAAAATACAGATGGAATAGAAGATGGTATGTAAAAAATAAGCTGAATGGCTGTTTATATATTTCCACATTCAATTCCATTGTGTTAGCTGAGCAAAATAAACTTTACCTACACTGTATAAATTATTTAAATCTTTTTTTGGTGACTGATGTCCATGCCCATGGGCCCATAGACCAAGAAAGCAGGAAGGAATACGTGAAAGTGATTGCTGTACCTCAGGCATGGGGCAAGGAAGGCAAAAAAATTGTTGACAGCTGAGACTTTTAAATTAGTTTTTTAACAGGTTTGGATATTTATACCGAAAAAAAAAAGAATTTGGGTTTGATGTTTAAGTTGATCCCCTTTAAAGGTTAAGATCCATGTTAGTTCTCTTTAGTGCAACCATTATTGCTCATAAATTAGCATGGACTATGATTAAGTACTGTATAGCATGAAATGCGTAAGGGTTTTTGTACATGATATGCTCTCGTAATAAATCTACTTTTCTTTTACTGGTGCTTGCTTTGTGGGATCTGTAAGCGCCTGCCAACAATCTGGCTAAATATTTTAATGCAGGTCTATTGCCTCTGCAGTCATAAGCACTCATGTTACATAACAAGTGTTGTTTTATTAACAAAGTAAATCCAAATCCCATACCGAGCATCCCAAGCAAATACATTCCTGAATAGCATGCTCAATGACCCTCTTCACATGTGGAAAAGTAAGGTAAAGGAGGAATGAGATGATCCTGGATGATTTATTCTATTCATTTTTGTTTTGCTGTTGGCAATCTGATGTACACAAAGTCTGGTATGTAAGACAATTATTTGCTGGATTACAAGCAAAAGAAGTACCTCAAGTATTTTTAAGGACAGCATTTGAGTAAGAGGTTGGGGCAGAACACGAAAGCTAAATAAAATGTCATGCTGCAGGAAGAATGGGCAAACTTCCATTTTGTTGTAGCACACCCATCTTTTTTAATGATAGTCTAATCCCTTTAAAAATAGCGGTTGTCCTGTGCAATCTCTCTCCTTTAAAATGTCACAAATGGGGGAAGATTTATCCTGTAAAACCATAACTTTGTAACTAAAAGCTCTGCTCTGGAGTGATGCTAAAAAGAAAGAGGGACACAGCTCAACCAAAAGGTGAGTAGTAAGGGCAAATGAATCAGGGAGGGATGCTGTGACTCTGCAGGTGTGGGGCTGGGGAAAGCAATTTGTAACCATGCCCACTCATTTTGCTTCAGGGAAGGACAGCAGCTGAAACAGCGCTATACACAATACTACTTTATTAAACAGTTATATAAACAGGTCAAGAGTGAGTTGAGGACACTTTTATTACACTATACATGGTGATAGCTTAATTTTTATATCGAAGTTGAACCACCCTTTAACATATTTAGTGCACTAGTTGACAGCATGTTTTATACTGGAAAGTACAGAGTAATAATGATTTCTTTAACTCCCATCATGCTTTAGAAAATTGTACTTGATTGTTAGGCTCTAGGAGGCCTGTTTATTAAGCTAGGAAAACAGTGTAAATAGTTTTGGGTTAACCCATTGACATCACGAGGCAAAAAATAAAGAAAGGTCTGATTTAATAAGTGGTGTCAAAAATGGCACATAAATACATATTCTTACACAATACTTTTTTTTGGTTTTGTTTATATGATGGAGGTTTACACTTACAATACTTTGCAAACCTTATAACTAGGCCCTTCAAGCATGCTGATCTTCAATCGAATATCATTAAAAAAGCATTGCTTTTCAGAATAGGATGTTTACAAATGATATATTTGGATTGTCATTGCAAAGTTGCTGTGGTCTAGTGACACAAGAATGTGGCCCAATCTCACTGCTGGAACATCCATTCAAAGAGAGCTTCAAACTAAATTCCTCTTAGCAGGGATAGCTCCCAAACATTCTCTTTTTTGCCAGTTTTTCCAATTAAACTATGGGCACGTAAGAATTCCCTTGTAGCTAATAAATGTTACAGTATAGGTGAAAATATCTACTAGTACTGTTATCCAGAAACACATTATCCAGAAAGTTCCAAATTACAGGAAGGTCAACTACCATAGATTCCATTCTCAGAAAATAATTCTAATTTTTAAAAATGATTAATTTTTCCCCTGTAATAATAAAACAGTACATTGTACTTGATCCTAACAGAGATGCATAAATCCATATTGGTGGCAAAACAATCCTAATGGGTTTATTGAATGTTAAAATGATTTTAGGAGACTTAAGGTATGGTGGTCCAAATCATGAAAAAAGATCCCTTATCCGGAAAACCCCAGGTCCAAAGCATTCTGGATTTCATTTAACTTTGATCTAACTTAAATCTCCACCTGTAATGAACAAGTATACCCACTCAAAAAATGCAGAAACCGAGAATGTCAATTGGCATAATATGCCCAGCCACACAGACTAATTGTAGTGTTTACATCTTTTTTTCTGTGAGAAAAAAAAGCAATAGAAAAATGAATAGAAAATGGTGTGATTTCTGTTAATATTTTGAGAACTCCAAGGTAAATGGACCCAGCTGTATGTACAGGAACTTGGCATAGTGGTATACATGACTTTATGTATCCCCTCAGTGTTCAAAATGACTTCCTGTTCATGCGTACAATTTGGTTAAAGAGAAGGAGAAAAAAAATTGACATGCTATAATTCATTCTAAAAGAAACAGATTTTCTTTCTAGCAGTAGCCAAATTGTCATTACTCCAGTAGCATTTTGTTTTCCAAGCCTCTCTTACAAACTGACTCCAGCTTAGTGATTTTAGCCTTGGGAAATTCATATCTGACAAATAATATTGTATAAACTGGTTTATAATAGCCAACCACAGCAGCCATTGTTGACTTTTTCTTCCCCCTACTCTTCTCAACTTAAGCAAATGAGATCACCTAAGAATTAAAACAATAGCTTATATTTACTCTGCCAAATAGCAGAGCATTCAGACTCAAAAATATGAAGAATGAAGTGATTAAAAGGCATTACAATGTTTGGCATATGTTTCTAGTAACTCTGTTTATCGTGAAATATATTATAATGGTTCCTTGATGGGAATTTCCACAGAAAAAAACAAGTTGATTTTCAGTGCACTTAACATTAAGAGCACTGTTTACTTCTCTATTGATGAGTAGCGTGTCACTTGGCAAGTGGTGAGTTTGGGGCATACAGAGGATACAGAGGATATTTTATTATATAGTGACAAAAAAAAAGGAAGCAGGAGTACAGTTAGTAGAAATTCGCCTTTGCTTGGAAGAAAAATTCAGATTTTGACAAAACTTTGGAGGATGTATTAACAGAATAATCTAGGCAATCTTAGCTAATTTCAAAGACCCTAGCAACCAGACTGCTGAAATTGTAAACTGGGGAGCTGCTGAATAAAACGCTAAATATCTCAAAAACAATAAATAATAAAACATGAAAAACATTTGCAAATTGTCTCAGAATATCCCTCTTTACATCATACTAAGGGGCCGATTCACTAACTTCGAGTGAAGGATTCGAAGTAAAAAACTTCGAATTTCGAAGTGTTTTTTGGGCTACTTCGATCATCGAATGGGCTACTTCGACCTTCGACTACGACTTCGAAACGAAGGATTCGAACTAAAAAACGTTTGACTATTCGACCATTCGATAATCGAAGTACTGTCTCTTTAGAAAAAACTTCGACCCCCTAGTTCGCCATCTAAAACCTACCAAACTCAATGTTAGCCTATGGGGAAGGTCCCCATAGGCTTTCCAAAGTTTTTTTGATCGAAGGATATTCCTTCAATCATTCAATCGAACGATTCAAAGGATTTAATCATTCGATCGAAGGAATAATCCTTCGATCGTTCGATCGTTCGATCGTTCGATCGTACTATGTGCGCTAAATCCTTCGACTTCGATATTCGAAGTCGAAGGATTTTAATTCCCAGTTGAATATCGAGGGTTAATTAACCCTCGATATTCAACCCTTAGTGAATCGGCCCCTTAATGTTAAGTCAAAGGTGCACAACCACTTTATTTATTATTATGGATCAACTAGCAGTTAGCTGAGTTAGGCAGGGCTTGACTTCATTTGCACAAAAAAAATTTACCTTTGTCTTTATGCATTAACCAGGGAACATACGTCATTTTTTAAACTTTTTTTTTTAACTTAAGCCACTATTATGTATTAATTAATTGTTAGCAATTTTATTTTGGTAATATATTTTGTATATACAGTATATAGTCACAGGCAAGGGCACCTGGGCAAGTGACTTTTATATACTGGCTTTTGATGATAGTATGACACACAGTGGAGTGGAGAATTCAAATAGCAGGCAGTACTACTAGAATAAAATAAGTATTCCAAATATTTATTCTGTATGGTACCTGATCGGTTCTGAACTTCTGAATAAACTCTGCCTGAGTGTGCACCCTAGATGCAGCAGTCACCACCAGAACAGATCCGTTCCAAATCCAACACCCAGCCAGCCAGACCTAGAGGGTACAGTGCTGGTGAATTCACATAAGCAGGAAGCAATGGAGTGATGCGCAGGTACGCACGTGACACACCGGCACCACAGAGGACAAGTGAGGGCAGGCTGGGCAGCAGCAGGAGGGAAGTGACTGAAGGCGCATAAAGTGCATATTTACACAACAAGCCGCCTCATTATAGAAGCGCCCCTGGGTCCACCAGGGCGAGACAATAAAACAATATTCATTCCTATGGGATTCTTAGAAGCGTATTTATCAAATGGTTTATGCGGCAGGCGCGAATTTGCGTGATAAATTCGTGAAAAACCAGCGAAAATTTGCGGCAAAAATTCGCCCATCACTAATAAACACACTTCTAAACATCCAGTAGGAATCAATAGAAAGTGTTAAACTCTAATATCAGATTTTGATTAACCTGCCCCTATGTGTGTGTAACTGTTGCTCTTTTGTTGTGTTCTAATTGAAGCTATGCCAAGCATCTAGCATGAAAACACACCATAACAAGAGTTTGGAGAAAAAATGCAGGAACTGCATATCAACACACTTGTTTCCAAAACCACGATCTGTGCATCGCTGGACAGTCCTATTTTGTCCTGGGCATTTATACAATCTGTTTTTTTTTTATAACAGTTTCAGATTTGTGCTAGCCCTTTTCTATGCAGTGGAAACCCCATTTTAAGTTTTTCAGGGGACCTGAAAAAAATGGTGTAAAATCCTGGAAAATTTCAAATCAGGGAAATGTATTATGCATAATATAATCATATGATATTGGAGAACTGGACAGTAAATTGGCAGACAAGGTTCACAGTTGAGAAACTAAGCTTATGCACATCTGTAGAAATAACAAATACTACTGATACACTAAATGGCAGTGTATTGGGGGGGTTTCCTTAATTGAGAGGGATTTGGTTTATGTTTGATAACAAACTGGTCTTAGAAACTCTAGGCAGTGTCAGTCAGAAGCTACTAAAGCAAATATAAAAGGACATTGCCTCAAGGCAGGGATGAAAACATAATGTTGCCTCCTTATAGATACCTGGTAACACCTCACCATGAGTAGACATTGCAGTATTTGGCACCAGTCCTTAAGAAGGAAATTCATAAGCTTAAAAAGTGATATTTATAAGCTTAAAAAGAGATGTGCTACTAAACTGGTAAAAGGAATGGAAATATTAAACTATGAAGACAGACCAGTGCTGTCCAACTTTTTACATGTAGTGAACCAATTGTCTCATTTCTCATGCAGCATGTTCAAGGGTTGGATACATTTAAAATGCTATACAGTGAAGTTTATGGGGCCTTTGAGCAGACTGGGGGCAATAAATGTACTTTTGATCTCTCTGGAGATAAGACATTTGCTAAGGGGCATGATTACTCATTGCACATAGATTAAAGACTTTAAAGACAGACATCAGGGAATCACATAGAAAATAAAAGGTGTCAGGGTAAGACTGGAACATTGGAGGCCCACCAGATTCTGGGGAAACCCGCATGCATGTGGGAACGCCAGCACGCAGCACTTGCTTGAATGCTGGTGCGTGGTGTCGCATATCGTTTTTTGGGGGGCCAGCTGATTGGGGAAGTGGGTCTGGGCGGCATGTGCCCATGAGGGCAGGGGCTAACAGGTTTTTTCCAGGTTTCAGCCAGCCGAGTCTGACCCCGAAAGGCATTTTAGACTTTAGGAGCTGAACCTTAATTTGAAGCAGAGAATATGGTTCTTCATGGTGTAGGCAGTGAAGTTGTGAAATGCCCTGACAAGTGATGTTGTGATAACTTGATGACTTCTTCAACAAGAATAATAAGGCTGCAGTAATCTCAGCAACTACAGTTAGTTTAGTATACTGTAGGTATGTATTAATATTTTTACACTGGAGTATTTTAACCTTTTCTGGTTATTGTCTGTAGTTTGTTTGTCTTCAGGAAAGTTCTCTTGAAGGACCACAAAATTAAATTAATACATCTTTCAAATGTTTTTAAGCCATTTATATACTCGCTTTATTTACTTTGTTGTAGCACCAGAGTCATCATATATGGTTGACATGGAACACACTATCTCTCATGTCTGCTCATTTTATCAATTTTAGTAAAAATGTATTTATTTCAGTATGTAGGGACTTTATTCAGTATTCTTTAACAGCAGGAAAGAAATACAAAAGAAGGTAATTTTTGCCGTTAAAATTCATAGCTTCTCAGCCAATGTCGGTTTTTCTATAAACACACAGTAAAGAACACAGTATATCTCTGAACAGACAGAAATTGTTATGCCTGTCTTCTGTTTTTCATATCAAACACCCAATGACACTATAACATTCCATAATGCCATCAGACCATAGCCTTGCCTACCAAGGCTCCACCCTAAACTATGTATCCAGAGAGATAATTATAAGGCATGAATAAAACAATTAACTATACAAAAGTCAGTGCTTGAGAGATTGAATCATCTAAACATATTGTCTACTAACTTCAGACAGGATCATAAGCAATCTTAGACAGACAAATTGCACATTGTTTGACTGGAGACCTCAAACAAACAAAACGGATAAGCCATTGTACTTTAGGGTATCAGCATTATTCATTAAAATTGTTAAATTACAAGGTTTGACAGTAAAAGTATGTGGCTTAAATGAAAATAGACCTTATCTTACAATACTATTTCATATTGTATATATAATATATATATTCACAAATGTAAAACCTTTCAGCCCTTTGCATCATTTGGAAGACTTTGCAGTCTTAGGAGCCACCATATGAAAATGTTTAAAAAGGATATTTTGGCAACAGACAACCTTGGACCTAAGTTTATGTGACTGCAGCCACAAAATCCCCTTGAGCAGATATTTATATACAACTATACAGGGAC
Organism: Xenopus petersii; assembly: GCA_038501925.1. NCBI lineage: Eukaryota > Metazoa > Chordata > Amphibia > Anura > Pipidae > Xenopus > Xenopus petersii. The sequence goes on along the minus strand of CM076682.1, from coordinate 100,803,025 downwards.
CTGTTATCCAGAATGCTCGGGACCTGGGGTAATTTGGATCTTGTTAAGTCTACAAATAAATCATTTAAACATTAATCAAACCCAATAGGATTATTTTGTCGCCAATAAGAATCAACTATATTTTAACTATGAACAAGTACAAGGTACTGTTTCATTAGTACAGAGAAAAATCAAATCATTTTTAAAAATTTGGATTAATATAAAATGGAAGATGGCCTTCCAAAAGATTCAGAGGTTTCTGGATAACAGGTTTTCCAGATAATGGTTCTATATGTGTAATTTAAATATATATTTATAAAGGGCACATTGTTCACAGTCCTACCTCATCTCCACCACAAAAAATACTGATCTTTTTTTTAGTGCTGTGTCCCCAACCAACTTTCCATTCATAAGTATATATATATTATATTTAGAAATGATAAGGGAGATGACAAAAGACTAAACAAATGTAATGAGTATAGCATGATAGAAAGTTTAGACATATGTGAAATTACAAAGTTATGAAGATGAAATAAATCAGCTCTATCATTAACAATGGTTATGCTCCTGCTGTCAATTTTGTGTTAACTGAAATAAGTATTAATGCTTCCGCTTTGCAAAATATCTGATAAAGTATGCTCCGTTCGTTTTGTCATAAGAACCTCACCCAATAAAAAAAAATATTAAAATATTAATGCAAGGCTTTTTGTACAGAACAGATAATCATTTATCAAGATGATATCACTTTAACCTGGTCAGTATGGAACATGATAAACACTGCTTGCTGAGCAGATTTATATTGGCTCAGTTGGAATGTCTATCAGTGTGTTTCTGTGTGAGGATGTGATACCACGTTCCCTGTCATACATCATTTCCTCTGTTCTCTTCCCACACTCCCTAGAGTTAGGCTAAGCAGAATTCTCACTGGGAGAAAAGCTAGACAAGAATTTGTAACGTAATGCACTGGGCAGACAAATAGAAAATATGTCTAAGGATGTTTTAAGAGCAAATAATTATGTGTAACTGCAAAGATGTTCCTTTCATATAAATGAGGCAACCGGGGAACAAAAAACACAAATGTCTCCAGTCACGTAGAGAAATCATGTCCATCAATCCATTAACACTTTATGCAATCACACGAAAATACATTCCAGTTACTGAGTAAGCTTGCTATAAAGGTTAAATATGTAAAATATTAAGGTCATTAGGCAGTGTTAAAACTTAAGCAACAATATCAAAGTCATCAGGTCAATCTCTGAAGTAGCTAGTACAGTTTTGGTCACTAGTTTACAGGGGCTAATTACAGACATGCTAAACTATTAGAAAGAAGATGGGGAAAGTCTGTTTTTTTCTAAAGGAGAAGGGACTGATAAAGGAGAAGTAAAGCTTAAATAAAGAAGTAGGACAGAAATATTGTACATTATGTTTTGGGCTTTTGTACCAGCCCAAGGTAACCATAGTCCTTTAGCAGTAAAGATCTGTGTCTCTGAATATGCCCCAGTAGCTTCCCATCTTCTTTTCTGCTGTTTCACTGCACATGTTCTGTGCTGCTGTCACTTACTGAGCTTAGCGACCGACGCACAAGATACTGAATATACAGGGCCGCCATCAGGGGGGCACAGGGGGGACAGACGCCGCCGCCACCCCAGGAGAAGAAGCCGCCACCTGAGGAGGAGAGAGCCAAGGAAGAAGACTTCCCTAAGGAGAAACAAGGCCCCCCGTGAACTTGACAGGTAAGTTCCACTGGCCACCAATGCAAGCCCTTGGCCACCGATACAAGCCCCTGGCCACCAATGCTAGCCTCTGGCCACAAATGCTTTTGTTGTAATTTGTAAAGGGGCCCTACCCCTGGCCACTTCATGATATTTTTAATAACCATTAGCTAATCACTGGCCGCCAATGTAGCCTTTTGGCATCCCCTGACCCTGGCCACCAATGTGTTTTTATAATTTTATTAAGGGCGCCAGACCACCAATTGTTTTTCTGTAAGTTGTAGGAGTTCCCTGGCCACCAATTGTTTTTGTAATGGTTAAAGGGGCTCTGGTAATCAATGTTTCTCTTAACAACTTATAGCGCGGCCATGATGGTTGGGGGTGGCTGAGGGGCGGCAAGAGGGGGGCCCCAGAAAATTTTGTTGTGTGGGGTCCAGCGATTTCTGATGGCAGCCCTGTGAATATATATAATATAAATATCACAGTATAAGGTTGATTAGATTATTGATACATGGTAGATCAGAAACTAGTGTAATTAGCTTCAGAATTTAATAATCAGTCCTATAGCTTCTATATCAGTTTATATGACAGGCAAACTTTATTTTCTATTTATCTGTAGAAATAAGTCAAGTCAACTGTACTTGCTGTGTTTTTTCCTGAAGACGTTTACCAGTCATCCAACTGACTTTCTCCATTCTGAATTGAGAAAGCCAGTTGGATGACTGGTGAAATGTCTTCAAGAAAAAACACAGAATGTACAGTTGATTTGACTTATTTCTACAGATATAGCATGACCTGGATGAATGAGACTCTTCACAAACAACTTCATTTTCTGTTTGATGATTTGTGACGACCCCTAAGCTCAACTTCTCATCAGAGAAACATGTGCATGTCACAGACACTCCTAACAAAATCCATGATGGGAAACTGTGATAACTTTGAAGGCCTAGATCAATGCCACTATTGAATCACTCATTATATTGGATGCCAGGCTGTTATATGATGGGTTGAACTTGAAAAATGTTAGTGTCTCCTTTTATTAATAAACATATTCTTGCTTATGCATAAACTGCACTAGTGGGATAGTGGCATCTCAGCATTAGACATAGTATAGTAGGCAAAGCATTGGATTGGAAAATGTAATTGGCCATATGTTTAACATCATGGGGCCTCTTTACTAACATTCAAATTTCTTTTTTTTCCATGAACTTCTAAAAATTCATGTTTTTTTCTATATTTCTTTAAAACTCTAAAAATCTGAGATTTATTAATTGTGAAAATCAATATATAAGTGCAATATATACTGAAAAGTTAGCCTTTGCTGTGAAATACAGTACAGGTATAAGCATATTACATGTTGTAGATACAGAAGATTTTCTTAACTATATTTAAGCACAAAGCTACCCTATACAGGTATGGGATCTGTTATCGAGAAAACCCATTATTATGAAATTTTTGAATTACAGAAAGGCCATCTCTCATAGACTCCATTTTAATCAAATACAGGTAATTCACATTTTTAAAAATTATTTCCTTTTTCTCTGTAATAATGGAACAGTGCCATATAGTTGATCCTCACTAAGATATAATTATTTAATACAAATTGGAGGCAAATCAATCCTATTGGATTTATTAAATATTTCAATTATTTTAGTAGACTTAAGTATTTCCCATGGACTGCTACCTTGACATGGTGGGAGGGCTTGAGTGTCTCAATAACCCAGAGAGCTATGCTGGCTGGAGTTTATACTCCTGGCAGGGCCACCCATGCCAGACAGGTCAAAGGATAGAGACCATTTGAAGAGCAGTCCCTGGCCCTCCAGGTTGGGGGTTAGGCTATGGGCCAATAACCCATTCTCGTTAAAAAAATAATTTGTTACAGAAACCACAACGACACAATCAGAAAGCAACTTGGTTGGCGATGATTTCTCTCCAGCAGAGCTTATGACGCAATCTGGTGAAAGCCCTAGGGAAGCCAGTGCGCCAATAAATCTTCTATCAGCCAAGACCAAAACAAAGATCGGAACATGGAATATAAGGCACAAACACTAATCAGTGTAAAACCCTCTGCTATAAAGATCGTAACATGGAATGTCCGCACCCTTTACGAAAGCGGTAAAACAGCACAAGTGACCAAGGAGATGGAACGCTATAAGATCACCATACTACGATTATGTGAAATAAGATGGACAGGAAACGGACAACAACGACTGACGAGTGGAGAAACTATCATCTACTCTGGCCCACAAAAACAGCACATGTATGGAGTTGGACTGCTTATGACAGCAGAGGCAGCCAAGGCATTGATGGAGTGGGAACCAATCTCAGAGAGAATCCTGTCAGCTAGATTCAAGTCCAAAGGAAGAAACGTTACCATCATTCAGTGTTATGCACCTACTAACACTGCAAAAGAAGAAGAGAAAGAAGAGTTTTACAGTGCATTGCAGGCAGCTATTGATAAGATACATAGAAGGGACTTAAAGATCCTCATGGGAGACCTAAATGCCAAAGTTGGGAAGGACAACACCGAAAAAGAACTAATCATGGGCAAACATGGAGTGGGGGAGAAAAATGAAAATGGAGAACTCTTCATGGACTTCTGTGCTTTCAACGAGCTTGTCATTGGAGGCACCGTCTACCCGCACAAGAGCATCCACAAGAAGACCTGGACCTCCCCTGATGGAAAGACAGAGAACCAGATCGACCATATCACCATTGGTCGAAAGTGGAGGAGGAGTCTACTAGACATCAGGGTGAAGCGAGGGGCGGATGCTGCGTCAGACCATCACCTAGTGCAGGCGACACTGAGGCTGAAGCTAAGGGTACACAGGGACCAGGCACAGAGGCCAGCATTCTAATACAATGTGCAGAGCCTGAAAGATGCAAATAAAGCTACAGAATACCAGTGCAGCTTGAAGAACCGCTTTGAGGCACTAGCAGAGTTGGAGAAAGAGATGGTGGAAGACCACTGGCTGGAGCTGAAGAAAGTCTGGAGGGATACCTGCCAAGAAGTCCTGGGGAAAAAGAACAGAAAGCACAAGGAATGGTTGTCACCGGGTACATGGGATCTTATGACTGAAAAAAAGGACTCAAACAGAAGATGAATAATCGTCAAAATCATCAGGAGAAGATGGATCTCCAAGCACAGTATTGGGAGACAAATCGGATGGTGAAAAAGAGCTGTAGAGCGGATAAGAGGAAATTCATCCACAACCTTACAGAGGAGGCAGAAACGGCAACGGGGAAACAGGACATGAAGCGATTGTATGAGATCACCAGAACTCTCGCAGGCAAGAACACACAGCCATCATGTGCAACAAAGGACAAAGAAGGCCGCACCATTGCCAACGAAGGCCAAGAACGAACGAGATGGGTTGAGCACTTTGCAGAAATCCTCAACAGGCCACCTCTAGAGCAGCCTCCACTCATCCCACCAGCAGACAGCCTTTTGGACTTCAACACCAACCCACCCAGTAGAGCCGAGATCATCACAGCAGTAAAAGAAATCAAGGCTGGGAAAGCAGCAGGTCCAGATGGTATCCCACCTGAAGCCCTAAAAGCGGACGTCATAACAACCACGAACATGCTATACCCACTGCTTCAGAAAGTCTGGGAGCAGGAAAGCGTGCCATAAGAGTGGAGGGAAGGGCACCTGGTGAAACTTCCCAAGAAAGGCGACCTCTCCAACTGCAACAACTGGTGAGGCATCATGCTTCTATCTGTACCTAGCAAGGTACTCACACGAATCATGCTGCTGAGACTGAGGGAGGCTCTAGATAAACGACTGCGAGATGAGCGAGCAGGCTTCAGGCAGGACAAATCTTGCACGGACCACATTGCAACATTGCGCATCATCATAGAACAATCAGTGGAATGGCAGTCTCCACTTTACACAATCTTTGTAGACTTTGAGAAGGCCTTTGATAGCGTAGATAGAGAGGTCGTCTGGAAACTTATGGCACATTATGGGATACCACCAAAATTCATCTCCATTATCAAACAACTTTACAACAACTCCACATGCCAGGTTGTGCATAAAGGAAAAATGACAGAGCCTTTTGAAGTGCGGACGGGGTGAGACAAGGCTGCATGTTGTCACCAACCATCTTCCTGTTGGTAGTAGACTGGATTATGAAGAGTTCTACACAAAATGCCAACACAGGAATCCACTGGTCCTTCACTAAAATCTTGGAGGACCTAGACTTTGCAGATGATGTCAGCCTCCTGTCGCACAGACAACAAGATGCACAGCAGAAACTCACACGTCTATCAGAGGAAACAGCAAAAACTGGCCTCAAGATCAACACTAACAAAACAGAAACCATGAGGATTAACAACCAGCAGCAAGATCAAATCCAGCTGCAAGGAGTTGACATTAAGCACGTGGACAAGTTTGTTTACCTGGGCAGCGTAGTAAGCAAGGATGGAGGAGCAGATGAGGACATCAGGAGCCGTATCAACAAAGCCAGACATGCATTTAACACCTTACGTCCCATCTGGAACTCCACTGCCCTTTCACACCAATGTGAAAGCAGTCTTGCTTTATGGTTCGGAAACCTGGAGACTGACCATGACAACCACAAGTAAGCTCCAACCCTTCATCAACCGCTGCCTACGACACATCCTACACATCAGATTGCCAGAGAAAACTTCCAACATCAGCCTATGGAAAAGATCAAAACAGATCTCCATCGACCGAGAAATCAGAAATAGAAAGTGGGGCTGGATAGGCCACACCCTCAGAAAAAGTTCTGACAACATCACAAGGCAAGCCCTTGAGTGGAACCCACAAGGGAAAAGAAAAGTTGGCCGGCCAAGACAGACATGGAGGAGGTGCATGGAGACTGAAATGAAGGCAGCCGGATGGACATGGGCTCAGCTGAAGAAGACCGATGCGAACCGAGTTCGTTGGAAGAGTGTCGTTGAGGCCCTATGCTCCCCGCTGGAGCAAACGGACTAAGAAGAAGAAGTATGGAAATTCAAATTACAGAATAATGAATAGATCCCATAACTGTATACCATATACGTACAGTATAATGGTAATGTGTTTCTTTATGATTCATAGAAGGGTGATATAGTATAAATAGATAGTTAAATTTGCTGTTTCTGTTATGTACTCAGTTTGCAGTGATTAAATTATTGTAAATGCTTTTATCATTCAGATAATTCATATTTAATATGTCAAGCTAATGCCTTTCTATACCCACCGTATAAGTATTAGCTTTTTAGCCTTTGCGAATTATCAGGGGAATGTAATAAAAATCGCTAACGGAAAAACTATTCGCAATGCGAAAAATTATGCCTTTGCGCGAACAAATTTTGCTTTGTGCGAATTTAATATAGCTTTTGCGAGCCCGGAAACTGTTTAGCGACCACTTCCGACAGTGAAAGACCGTTTGCGAATTTTATAGTTTGCGCCAATGCGCAGTCAATGTAATAAAACTTCTTACTGAAAAAGTCGTTATGTTTGCTCCAAAAGATTACGACACCTTCAAGCACTTCTTATGAGTGCGCAAGTAAAATTCGCAATGCGCAATTAAAAGTCGCAATGCAATAAGGCATAACTTTTCGCATTGCGAATAGTTTTTCCGTTAGCGATTTTTATTACATTCCCCTGTTAGTCTTATTGGTGCGAATTGTTTTGCTCTTTGCGACTTTTATTACATTCCCCTGTAAGCCTTTTATTTTAAAACCCCTAATTTGCTCCATGAGTGTACATCACTCTGTTCTATTGAAGTTTTCCTTTAAGCAGCACCCTTTCTGCACATACAAAGGGCAATACACTTCAACTTCTACAGCACTGGTTGTCAGTTCTAGTCTTTGCGCCTGAACAACATATTTTCAGGATATCCTCATAGCAGCACAGGTGCAATAGGTAATTTGAACACATAACCCCTGCTCCTAAGAGGATATCCTGAGGAAACCCTGAAAATCCTCACTATGTCTCTGTGGCTGCAAAGCTCTAATGCCCCAAACACTGAGCCTGTAAAGGAAACTGCATGTCTGCATAACTCTTGTTAATGAGCATTACAATTCCAGATTAAAAAAAGTGAACAGCTGTTTTCACCTGATAACATGTATGTTTAAAGCCAAATAAGCCTTTCAGCAATTTAAAAAAAAAAATTGACATCTGAACAAGATCATCTATTAACATGGTTTAGTTTCTAGGGCTTATTGTTTAGCAATACTGCCTTACAGTACTGCGGTCCTTGGTTTGTTAGATCAGCATTAACTGCACATCCCCTGGGAGAAGGACTGGCTTTTAGTTAGATTTATGGCTATTGGATAAGGGGAGCCTGGGTATGATTTCTGGTTATGACCCTTTAATTGTATCACTATTATATTGACAGTATGGTGGCACAGCAGTTAGCATTGCTGCCTTGCAGTGCGGGGGTCTCAGGTAAGCTAATTAGCTCTTGATGATATCGACCACAGTTTGAATAAGTAATTGAGATCTTAGATTGTAGCAGGGACTGACAAGAATATAACATGATATACAGAGAATAAGAATAACTAATACGCATTTATTTACAGGGAAATATATATTCTTTATAAGCATGGTTTATGTTTTCTATAAATCTTTAGCAGAGGCAATTAGTTATTTCATACTTCATTTATTTATACGTATGCAATGCATCATCATTTTTTCATGTCATGGTAAAATGCAATACCATCCATAGATTCCCAGTATTCCTATTATACAAGTTACTATGATATTAGTACAGTATTTAGGATTAACTTCTAATTAACTTTTTCTGATATTGTAATATACTTGTTTACTTAGCAACTGATGCTAAATAAAATAAAATAAAATGCTAAATAAAACCTTATTTGTTACATTGGTATGTTCTTATTATTATAGGACAACACAAATTTCAAATGCCCCAAAACAAAAATCAGATTACAACAGTCGGTCAAGACCAAATTATGGACTGTGCATCTTTTAAATTTAGAAAGAAATGTGTTTTTCTAATGATGGTAGACAGGATGGGCACTTGTCATTAAAGAAAATTGGGAGTGGTTATAGGCAGAGACGGCCTTTTCTGTCTGCCATTATATCCTGTATTCGTCAAATTTTGTGTTAACTGATACCCTATCACAAAACCTGGGGGGTTATTTACTAAAATCCAAATTTATCTCAACCACGACCAAACTCCTAAACCCGATTTTACCTTATTTATTATTAAAAAAGCTCAATTCAATCGCGAAATCGAGAGAAAAACATCAGTCCTACAAGTTTTGTAGAGTTTTTCTCCCAAATTGGTCGGATTTTCAGGCTAATTCCAGCACAGACCACAGAGACTTCAAAATAGCATAGGGACCTCTTCCACTTACTTATACATGACCTCAACAGGTCTGAGATGACGAATTTTCAGATTTGGGTTTTTGCTGCATCAGGCTTTAATAAATCTCAAAAAAGTCGGGTTTTTAAAAACACCCCAAAAAATTAAAGTTTAGCCCCCAAAAGCCCGACCAGTGTTTAGTAAATAACCCCCCTGATGTTCCAAATGGGGTCTTTACATGACCATGGCCAATCTGGTCACTGACTCTATAGTATAAAATTTGTATATTGTATATTTGCAAAGGGAAAGGAAACAGGATTTTCTCTTTGCAACAGATTTTCATGTCACTGAGAATTTTATATAGTATGTATCTATAAGGAGCAGATTTATTAAGGTTGGAATGGTAATTTTAAATTCAAATTTTGGAGTTGTTTTTTTTGGTTAAAAACCACCAACTCGAATTTGTATTCAAATCTGACATTTATCATTTCCCTACCCTGGAAGTAACTTGAATTTGATAGGTTGCCACCTAAAACCTGCTGAATTCATGTAGAAGTCAACGGCAGAGGTCCACTGACCTATTTGAAGAAGTTAATAACCTTCCTGGCATTCAAGTTTTTTTCTGAGAAAAACTCAATTTGAGTTACATTCAATTGAGTTTTAGACCTTCAAGTTTTTTCTTAAATAAGATATTCAAGTTTTGAGGTTATTCGAGTTCATTTGAGGTAAAAAAAAACCCTCTATCACTCGACCTTTGATAAATAAGCCCTTAAGTGTTTATGGTAGGAGTTTTGAAGTATAAAACAAGAAATGCTCAGGTTCATCTATTTCCATAATAGCTGTGGGTTTTGGTAACAGAAGGAACAATTCCTAAACACAACACAGCATTTTTATAAAGCACTATTACCGCATTAGGGATTTCTTTCAATGTTATTTTACAGATAGAATTATTTTTTAAACCGGTGTATACATAATTTTTGCCTATTACATTGTTATCCTAGTGTAGCTTCTAAATTAAAAGCAAATCTGTTTGCTTTATTCTACAGAGATGTGGTAGAAACTAAATCCAAAATATGCTCTGTATGGTTTTCTGCAGTGTATTCTTTCACCATGTCCAAACTCTACTATGCTAGTTGATGCCAATGCAGACTTATGTGTAAAATCATTTAAACTCAGTGTGTCAGGAAAATAGAAACCTTGGAAGCAACCTTACAGAATAATAGTAATGTTTCCAGTAGACAAAATGAATTTGTAACAAGGTAAAACGTAGATGTCTCTTTTAAAAATTCTTATTCCCTTGTATAAATATTTTTCACAAAGAGGTCATGGGAATGTTAAATAAAATGTTGTAGACCCCTTAACAAGTGTATTTACCATTCTTTCTGGAATGCCACTTTTTCATAAATTGACAGTATACTTAATGCTACGCCGAAAATATTGACAATGGCTCATAAATCCTGCTGCACATGGGGGTTATGTAATATAAGGTGCACAGTTTGCTCCAGGTTTTAGCAATTATAGCTACCAATCAGCAGGTATAAGTTACGAGTCCACTGTTTAGAAACAAACATCACATTTATTGCTATGAGTTACTGCATCTGGAAAAACATTGCACCTTTTATTACATATGGGGGGGCAGTCTCCTTACTATCTACATAAATGGTAGGGCTTGGGGTCTATGTAACCTCTTGCCATTGGTTTTTAGTTTTAGAGGACTTAATGCTTAGACGGTATGAAAGAGGGCATCCCAAGGACTACTGTCTGACACCCCACTTTCCTTGCCAGAATGGTATGTGTCCATTCAAACCCCAATATTTATCTCCTCAAATAAAATGTAAGACTTTTAATGCCAATAAATATATTAGCCAGGTATACCCACACCAATATGGGACTTAACCTCCAAATGCGATTGAAGCAATATTAGATTACCAATGGCCATACAAAAGCAATCGAGTTAAAAAGCAATATTTATATTCACCATGCCAGATATACTAAAACCATCTAAAATAAACAGTGCTGCTTGGGGGGTAGGGATCCCAATACCCCAATTAACTCTCACTATTGAATGCAATTAAGTAAGGGGAACTGCATGCACGCTGTTGGTAGAACCACTGTTTGGGCGGTACACAATGCATCAATCTAAGTAAACCCATGAATGGATGTTCATGTAAGGAGGATAACGATGTGCCGTCACATCTGACATCAATATGTGGAGATATCCAAAGGGGTATGTTTCGCCAATAAGGTCCTTAGTTCCGTGGCAAAAGGACTACTTGGTCCCACAGGGTCAATTAATGATATGCCTTACGGTATGTAGGAGCGGAGCCGGTGTGGGGTTGAATATTTAATCCCCAATGTAGTTCATGCTGTGCTATATAAATGTTCAGCGCTGAATAGTGATTGCCAGTATGCATCCAATGACCATCAAAATCTCACAGCCTTTGTGATGTAGCGATCGCTACACAATCATGTTCATACAACCATGCTGTGGCAAGCTGCTGTTTAATAAGAAAATGTACATTTTCTCCCATATTGGTGTGGGTATATATGGTAATTTAAAGTAAGTGTGGACACCTCCATTAATGCTGGCTAGAAACTAGCTGTTGTATCGAATTATATATGCACCTTGCCTGGGTTGAATAGGTATATGATATATTAGGCAGGTGCTAGACAAACAAACATTGTTGATTAACTTGTTCCTGCACACTGAACCTTATGGATAGTATGAACATTTATTATGGCTACAGCTGGATAATGTTTGGGTGGACAACTCTTCCTTTGTCATATCTGATCTGACCTAACAGAGAGAGGTTTATCCACTCCAAACATTATCCTGCTTTGACGATTTGTGCCTATAAACGGGTAAAACACCATGCTGATGTAACGTGTGTGTGTGGCTCCTATTTCATTTTCACTGCTGTAGAAAAAAGGTGCATCATAACTGCCCTCTCTATCTGTCACTGCTGTCCATAGTTAAGATAGAATTATAGATCAGCGCCACAGGCTATGGAAAAACAAATAACAGAATATTTTTAATATTCAGTGCAGTCACCAGGGTGTTGCAACACAATCTGTGTGTTTCTTAAACTATAGAATGTCTAGGTTCAGATTTTTCTTATGTGTTCTAAAGTGCTATAGTGATTTTTACAAAGTGCTATCTCCAAAATAAAGTTATAATTAAAGGAAAACTATACCTCCAAAATGAATACTTAAGCAACAGATAGTTTATATCAAATTGAATGACATATTAAAGAATCTTACCAAACTGGAATATATATTTACATAAATATTGCCCTTTTACATCTGTGCTGCCTCAGAGATCACCTGACCAGAAATACTACAACACTGACTGTAACAGGAAGAAGTGAGGAAGCAAAAGGCAGAACTCTGTCTGTTAATTGGCTCATGTGACCTTACATGTGGTTTGTATGTGTGCACAGTGAATCTTATGATCTCAGGGGGCGGCCCTTATTTTTTAAAATGGCAATTTTCTATTTATGATTACCCAATGGCACATACTACTAAAAAAGTATATTATTATGATAATGGTTCATTTACATGAAGCAGGGTTTTACACATGAGCTGTTTTACTCAGTATCTTTTAATAGAGACCTATATTGTATGGGGGGTATAGTTTTCCTTTAAGTAAAACAAGGTGCTTATAGTGCTTTCAAAAGAAAGACTGAATTAGGCAAGGTTCCATGGTGTTTTCTTCAAACAATAAAACTCAGCATGTGGCTTCTCCACTCTCTGGTGGGATAAGCAACTTACAAAGTTCCAGGGTATATCTTTTTTTTTAATTTATCATACAAAAACCATGTATTGTGCTTCACAGGTCTGTTGAGCCTGAAACATTGTGAGTGGAATAAATTGCACTTGCAGAAAATGTATTCCTTGTCCTGATCTCCCTCAATTTAACTTGCTCACTATTACAGTATTGTGTCTGAAGGAGAGGGTAAAGGACTGTTGTGCTCTATTTGCATCAACCCCATAGAACTTAAAGGGATACTGACACGGGAAAACATGTTTTTTCAAAATGCATCAGTTAATACTGCTGCTCCAGCAGAATTCTGCACTGAAATTCGTTTCTCAAAAGAGCAAATATGACATGGGGCTAGACATGTTGTTAGTTTCCCAACTGCCCCCAGTCATGTGACTTGTGCTCTGATAAACTTCAGGCACTTTTTACTGCTGTACTGCAAGTTGGAGTGATATCACCCCACTCCCTTTCCCACCAAGCAGCCTAACAACAGAACAATGGAAAGGTAACCAGATAGCAGCTCCCTAACACAAGATAACAGTTGCCTGGTAGAACAGCGCTCAATAGTAAAATCCAGTTCCCACTGCGTCACATTTAGTTACATTGAGTAGGAGAAATAATAGCCTGCCAGAAAGCAGTTCGATCCTAAAGTGCTGGCTCTTTCTGAAAGCACATGACCAGGCAAAATGACCTGAGATGGCTGCCTACACACCAATATTACAACTAAAAAAAATACACTTGTTGGTTCAGGTATGAAATTTTATTTTGTAATCTAGAGTGAACTATTTGCAGTGTAAACAGTGTAATATAAAACTTATTTGATAGCTATGTTGTGATGGTAAGTATAACTTAAATCTTGGTTAAAATATAAAAAATATAAAAGCTGTATAAGTGTTTAGAGTGTCTGCCAGCAGCTTTTATCCTATAAAATCTACCCCATCCTGCAGGGAAAATAATAGTAATACACATTCAATATAAAGGAAAGAACTGTGATCAAAATGAACACATAAAAGGACATGCTAAAAATAAATATTTTTCCATTGTCTGAAACCTTGTCTAATCCACAACAATAATTTCAAACTATAGTGGAGCTCCTTAATTTTATTAATCTGACATACACCTTCAAAGCAGACTGGTTCATAGAATTCTTTTGGGTCTTAAAATTTGATGAAATAAGTAAAATGCATATTTTTGTGGTTACTCACATAAAGATTGTTATTTTACAGTCTTAAAAAAAGAGAGAGAGAGAGAGAATGATTAAAAATCAGCTTTTTATGTGTCCTTTTCTCTGTGTCTGTTTTTGTAGTTAACTCTGTACACAACAATGCTATGGCTGGCCGATGGAGGACTTTATCTGCAGTTCAGCTGGCTGCCAGCGCTGGCTGAGAAGGAGAGATAGTATTGGCTATATACGCTAAAAGCAAAACCTACACGGGGTGTACTCCTGCTGCAACTAGTTTAAATAGTTTGGTACCAGTGGTAAACCCATTGACTGTGAAGACACAGAGTAGGAAACAGGGGCATTCTGGTGCAGATATGGGACCTGTCATCTCCCATAGACTCCATTTTAATCAAACAATTTAACATTTCCTTTTTCTCTGTAGTAATAAAACAGTACCTTGTACTTAATCTTAACAAAAATATAATGAAAACAATACTGTTGGGTTTATTTAATGCTTTGTATGTGATTAATTTGGAACCCCCTGCTAGCAATATCATAATATTTATGGGATCCGAAAAACGTTATCCAGAAAGCTCAGAAATACAGAAAGGCTGTCTCCCATAGGCTCCATTTTATCAAAATAACACACATTTTTCCAAATAATTGTCCAAGCCAAGGGTCTTTATCTATAGTAAAGTCTTAAATTCATAATTTTCTTTTAATATACTTGATAATGATACTCATAGTTGGGAAACAGCAGGGTGAGGGACCTGCTCACAATAGCTTATATTTTAAGAGGCTGAGAACGTGAGACATATGGTAAGGGTAACCAGTGTGATCGTAGAAGGGCAGTGATGAATCACACAACTCTGGGTCTTTGCCTTTTGACTATTTTTGACTATTACTACTTTATAGAAAAGGTAAGTAAGTCCTTGTCTGTGGCAGAGATTAAGGTTGCATGAGAATGCTGTATCAGTAGACCACCATGTAAATATTATAAAGCAATTTGCAGCTAGTCCAGCACAGTGATTTAATCTCAGGAAGGGATGCCATAATTGTCTATTTTGATGTTCATGAGATCAAAGAGCATTGATTTTTTTCATCTCTTGCAGAAATATAAGCATGTTATGTTTTTCATATAATCAAATACAGTAGTAAGTCTCTCTTTTCAGCATTAAAACCCTTGGAGTTCCAGGAAATAATATTTATCCTGGGAAATTTGCAAATTGTGGTGAATAGGTTAGAGTCTGCCCATAGTTGGCACTTGACTGAAGGTGAAAGTGAAGGTATGCATAGAAAGATAGACATTGTAAATAACCCCCAATTATAAGCAGGTCTTTTGGGAAGGAAATGACTGGCATCAAGAATTACAAATGTTTCTAAAGGATGTAAGGCACTAGTAAATAAATAAAAGTAGTCTGGGGGAAGGGAAAAGGAGAGGAAAGAGAGAAAAAAGGGAGAGGGGAATCAGTAGGGAATAATAGGAAAAAATGTCTCGTCAGGTTGGGCTCATGTAACTACTGTATCTTTAAGTGCTATTGCCTAGAGCTCTGTATTCGCCAAGGCCCTCTGGCTATTTAGAACAAAGTATATTGGTGTCTCTTATTCTCCTTTTTGCTCCAGATAATAATAAATGAGGCATGCAGTTTATGAGTAAACTAAAGGCCTGGAACCAAAGACACTGGGCATACACTAAACACCAGTTTAATTCTGAAAGTAATGCTGAAAGTAATGAAGCATTGTGGTTCCTGCAGATCAGGAATTATGAATGCCCTGGGAGGATGACCTCATAGAAATGTGGTGTGCCCTTTCTCCGATTAGTAAAGCAGATACTTTGCTGGCACCAAAGGTTTTTTGAGTCACTCTTTTGCAAATCTTTCAGGGAAGCTCCTTTCTGCCTTGTTTTAAAGCATTTCAGCAGGGATAGGTCTAAGCATGTCCTTGACTTCAGGGCTCGGCCTCCATTTGGTTGGACTGTCATAATTATTTTGTAGGTCCTTTTGTAGGCATGATATATTCAGTTTATGTGTGCCAGGCACATTATCAATTATAGAATATTTGTCACTATTAAGTAGGCTGGCGGGGGGCTGTTTGGGTCTCTGTGTACTTGAAATGCCAGGGCCTATTTTGACTTCCATTTCAGACATGTAATACATAAATATGTAAAAATATTCTGACGCATATTCTATTCTAGTTTAGGTGTATCTATATTCCAGTCCATATCTACAAATCAATAATAGCAAGCTGATTAGTATATAGCAGTTATCCCTGTGCAAATATCTTTAAAACACCAGGTGCTATGTCAGGGACACTGTCTAAGCAAGCAGGCCTTCAAAACAACTCTTCTGGTAAGTACCAGAATAAACAAATCAGGATAGGGGAAAGGACATATATTATAATATACTTTTATTTAATATGCTTGATGTGTTTCGTCATAGCCCTGTGCAACCTTTTCTCTATAGGCAATTAACATTTTTCAATGACACACATTTTCATTTCAGTGGTGTCAAAAGTGGCTGATGTGTCAGTGTTACCTCTGACTCTGACTTACTAAATTGGTCTTAGTGGAAAAAAATTGAGAACTACATATCATGGCTGAACCATTTCAATAAATGAAATGCAGGTGTAGGAATAAGTTTTGAGCAGAAGTGTGCCAAATAAGTTAAGTTTGTGGCATTCCTGTGGTGTAACAGTAGAACTCCCTAAAAAGTCCTGCCTAATGTGTATCTGAGGTTAGTTGCTTTTCTGATTAACTAAACATAAGCACATTTAACTCACACTGAAAATAATCAGAAGCAATGCTCACCAAAATACAGTATCTCTGATATTCAATGTATATATTACTACCAAACTAGACACATGACTAACACAATGTAAATAAACATAAAAAGCCAGCCAATAAGCACCTCAATCAGCTATTTTGGAAATACTGCTATAGACACTGGATACTGACAGTGTTTTTAGTGATTTTAAAGCTAGGTGAAACCCCATCTTAAAATTTCATCAAGTCTGTGCATCCTTTTCCCAACATCATTATTTAAATAGTCAGCTTTACACAGCTGTTCCATCCCATGAGCTTATAAAGTTTAGAATGTGAATTGGCTGCTCTAAATGTGATGAATCATGTCTGGCCTTCAACTTTTTCCCTTGTGTTGGACCAGAAAGCAAGAAGCCTGGCAAATGGATACAGGAGTACAGATCATCGGAGTTCATAGATCACTGGCCATTTTCCTTCTGAGAACAGTCAAGTAAAATATTACTGTACTTATGAGAAAATCATTACATACCACTGAATAGGAAACTGTACTCCTAAAGATATATACATAACAGGGGTTATTTATTAAGGAATATGTTCCTTCCTATCTTCCTGCCGAACAAAATGCTGCCATTCCATATTTTAAGTCTTAGGTTGGAAGCTTAAAGGAGAAGGAAAGCTAGCAAAGAAGTATATTGCCAATAGATTGGCCACAATAGTGCAAGCTATAACACTATTTATTCTGTAGAATGCTTTACCATACCTGAGTAAATAGCTCTAGAAGCTCTCTTTGTTTGTTTAGGATACCAGTTGCCATATTTTCTTGGTGTGACATAATTTCCTGCCTGAATTTGCCTGCTCATTTATAGCTCTGGGCTCAGATTACAGCAGGGAGGGGAGGAGGGAGGGAGAGAGTAGCAAACTGAGCATGCTCAAGCCCTGCCATGGAGGTTTAAGATGAAAACAGGAAGTCAGATACAGAAGCCCATGTATACACAATAGAAGGAAAGAATGTGGTGTTTCTTTTTACAGAGGACTCAAAGCAGCATTACTTTGAGGGTTTACTGGTGTATTTATATAGACCTTTCTGATAAAACGTATTTAATTTTAGCCTTTCCTTCTCCTTTAAGGGAAAGGAAACACTACCATATTGATGTAAAATTAAATCACAATGCCAACATACTGTATAGCAATACATTTCACCTTGGAGAATACAAAATTGTAGGATTTTATTGGAAAATTAATCTGCAGAGTAAAATGCATCTATTGATCTCTACAAACAAATGAGTGAGTCCAGCTTTATTTCCCTATTTACTGAACTCTACTTAATATTGCTGCTTTGGGTTTGGACACCTGCATGCAAATACCAAAACTGCTGCACACTCAGTAAAACCATTTGATTATTTTTATATATTGTACTATTTACTTAATGTCACCAATAAATCTGGAATCAAGCAGGTACTTGTCCTTACCTGAGTCAAGCATAGCTCAGAGTTGCAAATTACAGAGAAGGACAAGCCTGCCTAGCAAAGAGTACAGAGGAAGCTTAGTGACATAGCTGCATGAGGTGTAGTTTAATGGGTTTTGAATCTTTGTCGGTTAAGAAGGGAATACATTTTGAGAAGAGCAAATGAGTCCCTCCCACCTTTGCCTTTTTTGCCATTGTGTTAATTAGGTAATGGGATACAGGTTAAGATTGCATTCCAGAGGTGAGTATTATTGTCCATGGTTTGACCTAGAGGGGGCTTGTCCCTGGTTATGGGTTAGTCACTGGTAATGGAAATACCGTTTTCAAATATCCAGTTCAACTAGTTTAGGAATTGAGTCAGTATTATACTGATTTCAGTTTCCTGTCTAAGAGCGATGGGCCTTTGGGAGGTTGTATGTCTCGATATCTTTTGGCCATGTAACCCTACATACAGTGTTAGAAGAACAAAAAGGAAGGTGGTCTGGTACTGTTGGCTAGGGATGTAGCGAACGTCGGGAAAAAAGTTCGCGAACATATTCGCGAACTTGCGTCAAAAATGCGAACGGTTCGCGAACCCCATAGACTTCAATGGGAAGGCGAATTTTAAAAGCTAGAAAAGACATTTCTGGCCAGAAAAATGATTGTTGAAAAGTTGTTTAAAGGGTGCAACGACCTGGACAGTGCCATGCCAGAGGGGGATCAAGGGCAAAAATGTTTCTAAAAAATCCATTGTTGACACAGCGCTGCGTTTTGTGCTGTAAAGGGCAGAAATTACACTACATTTCTAAACCTGTGTAATAAAATGCTTTAAAACGTCCGGCGTCTACATGCCAATCAAGTCGTGTAAAGGTTACAGCCTGTTCACACGCAAAGACGAAACGCGGTGCTTACTGCAACGCAAAAAGACGCAAAGAGCTTTAATGAATGATACCGTCAAGTGAGCAAATAATAGTTTTTAATTACTAGTTGCTTGTCACCTCCAGGATGTTCGTCCTGTTGGTGGCAATATTTCTGTAGTGGTGTGTTTAGCAGTCACCGTGCTTGTGCGCACGTGCACGGTCAGGCAGAGGTAATTCAATGTACAGTGAAGTGAACCAAAAAACACTGATTCTGCAGTGTGGGCCCAGTTTTGGTCTACTTTATTGATCACCTGCGGTGACCATAAAAGATGCGATTTTGCCACTGTTGCAGAACCCTGAAAAATTAGGCATGTGTACTTTCCTGAAAAATTATCTTTTTTTTGTCGCAGCCACTGAAGCACAGAGGCCAGAAAAAATATGCCATATAAATGCTGAAAATATTATTTTTTTTTTGTCGCAGCCACTGCAGCACAGAGGCCAGAAAAAATATGCCATATAAATGCAAACAATATTAATTTTTTTTTGTCGCAGCCACTGCAGCACAGAGGCCAGAAAAAATATGCCATATAAATGCTGAAAATATTCCATTTTTTTGGTCGCAGCCACTGAAGCACAGAGGCCAGAAAAAATATGCCATATAAATGCTGAAAATATTCATTTTTTTGTCACAGCCACTGAAGCACAGAGGCCATAAAAAATATGCCATATAAATGCTGAAAATATTCTGTTTTTTTTGGTTGCAGCCACTGAAGCACAGAGGCCAGAAAAAATATGCCATATAAATGCTGAAAATATTCATTTTTTTGTCACAGCCACTGAAGCACAGAGGCCATAAAAAATATGCCATATAAATGCTGAAAATATTCTGTTTTTTTTGGTCGCAGCCACTGAAGCACAGAGGCCAGAAAAAATATGCCATATAAATGCTGAAAATATTCTGTTTTTTTTGGTCGCAGCCACTGAAGCACAGAGGCCAGAAAAAATATGCCATATAAATGCTGAAAATATTCATTTTTTTGTCACAGCCACTGAAGCACAGAGGCCAGAAAAACTCAGGATTTACTTGGATTCAAATTAAACCAGTAGGGTTTGCACCCTAGTTTGTAACGGTGGTGGAGGGAGGAGGACGCTAAAGGACAGCTGTATGTGGAGTCATGAGGCGTGCAGAGAAGGACAGCTGCATGGGGAGTCAGAATCAGAAACTCAGCACAAGTCTTCCGGCGTGCAGTAACCCTCCGAGATCCACCCCTCATTAATTTTAATAAAGGTCAGGTAATCCACACTTTTGTGACCTAGGCGAGTTCTCTTCTCAGTTACAATCCCTCCTGCTGCACTGAAGGTCCTTTCTGAGAGGACACTTGAGGCGGGGCAAGACAAGAGGTTCATGGCAAATTGTGACAGCTCTGGCCACAGATCAAGCCTGCGCACCCAGTAGTCCAGGGGTTCATCGCTCCTCAGAGTGTCGATATCTGCAGTTAATGCCAGGTAGTCCGCTACCTGCCGGTCGAGGCGTTCTTTGAGGGTGGATCCAGAAGGGTTCTGGCGCTGCCTTGGACTGAAAAACATTTGCATGTCTGACGTTACAGAGTGGCCAAAGTGCTTTGTCCTTGCAGGTGCGCTCGTGGCAGGATTACTGGCACCTCTGCCCCTGGAATGTTGATGAGTTCCTGAAGTGACATCACCCTTAAAAGCATTGTACAACATGTTTTGCAGGCTGGTTTCTAAATGCAGCATCCTTTCAGACTTGTGGTATGTTGGTAACATTTCTGCCACTTTATGCTTGTACCGAGGGTCTAGTAGAGTCGCGACCCAGTACAGGTCCTTCTCCTTAAGCCTCTTGATACGGGGGTCCTTCAACAGGCATGACAGCATGAAAGACCCCATTCTCACAAGGTTGGATGCAGAGGTATCCATCTCCGCTTCCTCGTTATCAAGGACTGCATCATCCACGGTCTCCTCCCCCCAGCCACGTACAAGACCAGGGGTCCCCAAAAGGTCACCACTAGCCCCCTGGGAAGCCTGCTCCTGTTGGTCCTCCTCCTCCACAAAGCCACCTTCCTCCTCTGACTCCACTTCTGACACCTCTCCCTGCGTTGCAGCAGGTGCCTGGGTTCGTTCTGGTGATTCCGACCAGAAATCGTGCGCTTCCTGCTCCTCGTCACGCTGGTCTACAGCCTCATCTGTCACTCGTCGCACGGCACGCTCCAGGAAGAAAGCAAAGGGTATTAGGTCGCTGATGGTGCCTTCGGTGCGACTGACCATATTTGTAACCTCTTCAAAAGGGCGCATGAGCCTGCAGGCATCGCGCATAAGCACCCAGTAACGGGGTAAAAAAATCCCCAGCTCTGCAGATCCAGTCCTACCACCCAGTTCAAACAGGTATTCGTTGACGGCTCTTTGTTGTTGCAGCAGACGTTCCAACATGAGGAGCGTTGAATTCCAGCGAGTCTGGCTGTCGCAAATCAAACGCCTGACTGGCATGTTGTACCGCTGCTGAATGTCAGCAAGGCGTGCCATGGCTGTGTAGGACCGTCTGAAATGGGCCGACACCTTCCTGGACTGCCTGAGAATGTCCTGGAATCCTGGGTACTTTGAGACAAAACGTTGTACTATTAAATTCAGAACATGTGCCATGCAGGGCACATGTGTTAAATTGCCCAATCTCAGTGCTGCCAACAGATTGCTTCCATTGTCACACACCACTTTTCCGATCTTCAGTTGGTGTGGGGTCAGCCACCGATCGGCCTGTGACTGCAGAGATGACAGGAGTACAGATCCGGTATGGTTTTTGCTTTCCAGGCACGTCATCCCCAAGACAGCATGACAACGGCGTACCTGGCACGTCGAATAGCCTAGGGGGAGCTGGGGGTGCACAGGTGTGGAGGAGGAGGACCCAGCAGCAGAGGAAGAAGAAGAGGAAGAAGACGAGGTAGAGAGCGAAGGAGGAGTAGAGGTGGTGGCAGAACCGCGTGCAATCTGTGGCGGTGACACCAACTCCACTGTCGTTGTTGAGCTACACATTCCCTGCTTCCCAGCCATTACCAAGTTCACCCAGTGGGCAGTATAGGTGACATACCTGCCCTGACCATGCTTGGAGGACCATGCGTCAGTAGTCATATGGACCTTTGGTCCAACACTAAGTGACAGAGATGCGGTGACTTGGCTCTGCACATGGTGGTACAGGTGTGGTATTCCCTTTTTTGAAAAAAAATTGCGGCTGGGTACCTTCCACTGCGGTGTCCCAATTGCTACAAATTTGCGGAAGGCCTCAGAGTCCACCAGCTGGTATGGTAAAAGCTGGCGGGCTAAGAGTGCGGACAAGCCAGCTGTCAGACGCCGGGCAAGGGGGTGACTCGCAGACATTGGCTTCTTACGCTCAAACATGGCCCTCACAGAAACTTGGCTGGGGGCAGATGACTGGGAATGGGAACTGGTGGTCAAGGTGGAAGGCGGAGTGGAGGGTGGTTCAGACGGGTGAAGGACAGCAGAGGTAGAGCAGTAAGATGCTGGACCAGAAGGAGGGTGGCTTTTAGTTTGCCTGTTGCCTTTGAGGTGTTGCTCCCAAAGTGCTTTGTGCTTGCCGTTCATGTGCCTTCGCATAGAAGTTGTACCTATGTGGCTGTTGGGCTTCCCAAGACTCAGTTTCTGACTACACTCATTGCAAATGACAACGCTTTTGTCAGAGGCACACACATTAAAAAAATCCCACACTGCTGACCTTTTTGAGGCTGGCAATCTGGCGGTAACAGTAGAAGTCGGCGGCGTTGGCGGCAATCGCGGGTGCGTTGGCCGGCTGACCACAGGTGCCGATACATGTTGTTGCCCTACTGTTCCCTGCGAGCTGTCCTCCCTGCTTCTTCTAAGTCTTATTCTCCTCCTGCCTCTCTGACTCTCCGTCTCTCCATCTGAACTATCCTCCTCTTGCTCTCTTCTACTGGGCACCCATAAAACATCAATCTCCTCATCCTCATTCTCCTCAGATGCATCAATTTCTTCTAACAGCTCGTCATCACTCATTATGTCCATCTCTGTTGTGTTCTCTGCCAGAATTAAATCTGGTGTAACATCCTCATCTCCTTCATCTTCTTCTGCCAATAATGGTTGCGCATCACTCAGTTCAAGAAACTCATGTGAAAATAACTCCTCTGACTCCAGTGAAGAAGGGGCGCCGGTGGTGGAGGAAGTGTTACGTGGGGTGGCCATAGCAGTGGAGGATGAGGATGTTGTGGTAAAGTTAGAAACGGTAGAGGATGGGGTGTGCTGTGTAAGCCAGTCAACTACCTCTTCAGCATTTTGGGAGTTCAGGGTCATTGCCTTTTTAAAACTGGGCAATTTCCTAGGGCCACAGGATAGCATAGCAGCACGGCCCCTAGTGCCTCTGCGTGGCGGCCTGCCTTTGCCTGGCATTATTTTTAAAACAACAACAACAACAACTCAGGTGGTGTTTCTAGAGACGGTATTATTATTGATATTTAGACAGAATGTGAACAAGCTCACACAGCTAGATGGGAGTTGTTTGAAAATGAAGAAGAAGAACACACTGGGCAAACAAGGCCTACAAGGTCAACGTATACACTACTACAGCAGTGGATACGGAATATATTATTGCTGCCTGAAAAACATCACTCGGGTGGTGTTTCTAGAGACGGTACTATTATTGATATTTAGACAGAATGTGAACAAGCTCACACAGCTAGATGGTTGTTGTTTGAAAATGAAGAACACACTGAGCAAATAATGCCTACAAGGTCAACGTATACACTACTACAGCAGTGGATACGGAATATATTATTGCTGCCTGAAAAACGTCACTCGGGTGGTGTTTCTAGAGACGGTACTATTATTGATATTTAGACAGAATGTGAACAAGCTCACACAGCTAGATGGTTGTTGTTTGAAAATGAAGAACACACTGAGCAAATAATGCCTACAAGGTTAACGTATACACTACTACAGCAGTGGATATGGAATATATTATTGCTGCCTGAAAAACGTCACTCGGGTGGTGTTTCTAGAGACGGTATTATTATTGATATTTAGACAGAATGTGAACAAGCTCACACAGCTAGATGGTTGTTGTTTGAAAATGAAGAACACACTGAGCAAATAATGCCTACAAGGTTAACGTATACACTACTACAGCAGTGGATACGGAATATATTATTGCTGCCTGAAAAACGTCACTCGGGTGGTGTTTCTAGAGACGGTATTATTATTGATATTTAGACAGAATGTGAACAAGCTCACACAGCTAGATGGTTGTTGTTTGAAAATGAAGAACACACTGAGCAAATAATGCCTACAAGGTTAACGTATACACTATTACAGCAGTGGATACGGAATATATTATTGCTGCCTGAAAAACGTCACTCGGGTGGTGTTTCTAGAGACGGTATTATTATTGATATTTAGACAGAATGTGAACAAGCTCACACAGCTAGATGGTTGTTGTTTGAAAATGAAGAACACACTGAGCAAATAATGCCTACAAGGTTAACGTATACACTACTACAGCAGTGGATACGGAATATATTATTGCTGCCTGAAAAACGTCACTCGGGTGGTGTTTCTAGAGACAGTATTATTATTGATATTTAGACAGAATGTGAACAATCTCACACAGCTAGATGGTTGTTGTTTGAAAATGAAGAACACACTGAGCAAATAATGCCTGCAAGTGCACTACTATTGGTGCACTACTATGTAGAACAGCAACAGCACTGTACACGTTAAAGAACAGTAAGATAAGTAAAAGAAAAAAAAAATATATGTATATTAAAAAAAATATTTTTCTCGGGTTGGTGCTGCTGAACTACTAGGAGCAGCACAGTAGCACACCAGTCCCACTCCCCAACACTGCTAGACTAATAGCACTGGGCTTATAGTAGCAACTAGCAAAGTAAAAAAACAAAAAAGAAAATAAAAGCAGTCCTTACAAGGACTATTGGGTTATTACAGAAGTCAGCAGATGAGATCAGAAGAGATCAGTGCCCACAGCAGGCAGCTACATACAGAGCACTGCAGTAGAAGGTAGATTACTAGCCAGCAAAGCTACCCTAAAATGTCCCTCAAATCCCTGCAGACTTCTGTCCCTCCAATACAGAGCAGTATCAAGTAGATTACTAGCCAGCAAACTTACTATCAACTGTCCCTCAAAGAAATCAGTGAAATCAGTAACAGCTCTCTCCCTACACTAGCTCTTGCAAGCACACACAGGCAGAATGAAAAAACGCTGCAGGGCTTCAGTTTATATATGGAAGGGGAGTGGTCCAGGGGGTGTGGGGGTGGTCCAGGAGGGAGAGCTTCCTGATTGGCTGCCATGTATCTGCTGGTCTGGGGTGAGAGGTCAAAAAAAAGCGCCAGGTAAGGCGAACCCAAAATGGCGATAGTCGCGCGACGTTCGCGAACATTCGGCGAACAGTCCGCAACATCCCTACTGTTGGCCATGTAATTAAACAATTCAGATTTTAAGCATTATTATTGTTACAACTATTTCTAGGCCAGGGGATTGGTTGACATGGGCAGGAATTTGTCCTTGCCTGAATCATGGCATTATTAAGATTTAAAAGCTACACATTCCCTGCTACAGACCAGATCAGAGGAACCTGCGAGAGCTTCATTAACATGTTCAATCAGACTGTTTGTGGTCTGGAAGGGGATAACACACACCTATATTTCCAGTTCTATCAGCATCCAGAAATGGATGCTAGAAAGCAAGATCCATATATATTTAAAATAATATATACCTGTGCATTAACCAGAATATCTGAGGGCAGAAAAACATAAATGCGGTTAGATTTTGTTATAAAAGACTACATTCTATTCTGAAAGACACTAATTATTTTCTTACATCCATAAAAAAAATGTGGTTTTCATCAACCATATTGTCATGATCTAAATGAATCATTGCATTGTGTGAAATGAAAAAAAAAAAAAATTCATTCATAGAAATTTGCAACATTTAAGGATATAAAGCATTATAATTACATAAAATACAGAATATAATAAAATAAAATAAAGCAAAACCACATAATTAATATATCTTGCATGGAAATGCATATATTTATTGTATAGGAAGAGTCTCATTTATCCAGGTCATGATATACAGATCTAGTAGAATTAAGTCAAAGGCTACTGAACATTTAGGGGCACATTTGCCTAGGGTCGATATTCGACTGTAGAAATTAAATCCTTCGACTTCGAATATCGAAGTCGAAGGATTTACCGCAATTCGTTCCATCGAACGATTAAATCCTTCGAATCAAACGAATCGAAGGATTTTAATCCATCGATCGAATGATTTTTCTTCGACCAGAAAATTGTTACAAAGCCTATGGGGACTTTCCCCATAGGCTAACATTGTACCTCGGTAGGTTTTACTTGCCGAAGTAGGGGGTTGAATTTTTTTTTGAATAGTCAAACGATTTTTAGTTTGAATCGTTCGGCTCGAAGTCATAGTCGAAGGTCGAAGTAGCCAAAAAATCATTCGAAATTCAAACTTTTTTTTATTCTATTCCTTCACTCGAACTAAGTAAATGTGCCCCTTAGAGTTTTTCTTTAAAAAGGTGCCTGCAACACCGCTTGTCATCAATTTACAATGCCACTTTGACATCCTTAACCCAGCGGCTTCACAACAATTCACACTTCCAGTCATGTACAATAGAAGATTCCAAAAAATCACGCTGCAGCACTTCTAAAATGATGATTTAGCTGTGTTTATTTGTGCTAAAGACTAGGCTATAGTGACCAATTCTATCAACAGATACAGATACATCTATGGGAAGCAACGTCGATTGGATATCAGTGACTATCTTGACACTGCTTTGAATTCTGCTTTCCATTTGCCTAACAAAATCACCATCATTTTTACCTACCCTACTCAGCTTCCTGTTGTTTACTCTGGGTTCTTACGAATAAAATATGGTAGGGGCAAACCCTCTACACTTTTGACTTTGTGGAACACAATGTTGATTTACTTGCTTTTGCCTAAATTGTCTTTTTTTTGTCTAATCTATAATATTTTTGCTTCCATTTTCCATAAGTCAAACCAGTACTTCTTTTTGGATGTCGTTCTATCAGTACTTACAGTAGTTTCTGAACAGATTATATGTACAAAGATCAATTAATCTTTGTAATTTATTGAAGATGACTTCTTTTCTCTAAAAGGAAAGTTTAGAGGTTACATATGTGGGGCAAAAAATCAGATTTAAATTAAAAACAGGCGTATATTCCAGAAAAGTTAATTTTTTAGTTACACACCATTATATTCTTACATTTATTTTTAACATCTGCAATTACAATGTCTTGTTATTTTGTCATGACATAAAGTCACATAGAGACCAAAAACATTAACTAAATGAGACACAATCTTAATGCATCACAAAGATATTTGAAAATTGCATGGTCTCAATCGTTTCTGACATCTGGATTGCTGCTTTATCAGATTTCATTTGATATTACAAATTATGACATATGTCTAAAATATGTAGAAACCTACATCTGTGAAAGAACCTTGGGGCCTACATTTATCAACTCTCTAGTCACAACATATGAATAAAAGACCTTTTTAATAACAAAGATATTTTGAAGACTTTGGGAGTACAAATAAATAGAACAGCTGCACTAAAGTTTCGCCTGCCACACTGCATTTATAAGGTTTAATGCGACCACCCATGTTATTTATATATGAGCAAAAGTTATTTTTAAACTCTCCAGAGCTACAGTATAACCATCAGCTGAGAGAGAAAGAAAGGAGAGAAAAGAGCAGACCGGCATAGAAAGAGAGAGATAAAGGTGGAAAGTAGAAGTGAAAATGGAATGTTTACAGAATGAACGAGAGGGCATAAAATAGGGAAGGAAGAAAGTTCTCCATCGACTGTGACAACCTGAAAGTAGCATTGAGAAGTAGTCAATTGAACTGTAGAGATATAGGCTAAGGGTCTAATTTACTCCGAAATTTGAGGTATTTGAGTTTTTTTTTAAAAGTGTGTTTATGTGACATAGGAAAAAGGAGTTGTACACAGGAAAAAATGTAGTAGGTAATGAAGTGAGCTAGAATGAACAGCATGAAAAATAAAGGCGAAAACTGAGCAAAGCAAAAGAGGAATGGAGGAACAACAGAGAAAGATGGAAGAGGCAGAAAGGGGAACATGAACAACTTAACAGAATAAGCATAACGGATATATCCCAAGAATGTACATATGGACAGATGTATCTTCTAGACTATACATATACGCAGGAATGTAATAAAAGTTATTAATAGAAACAAAATGCACAACGTTAAAAATGTTTGCTTCGAGTGAACAATTACATCTTTGTGCAAATCTAAAATATAGATTGTAAACCTGGAAAGTATTGAGAAACTGTGACAAAGGAAGAAGGATTGTGAATTTTATCGTTTGCAATGTATATAATAAAAATTCTTTCAGTCATTATTTTTGTGTCACATAAATATGCCACTTCTGAACATGCCTTAAACATGCACTATGTACAATAAAATTTGCAATGTAACAGCTGTTTAATGATGGATATTACATTGCAAAATGGCACTTCTGTTAACGACTTTTATTACATTTATTACGTTTTCCCCTTTCAGTTAACATGTTGGTATAAGTATAGTGTCAGACAATGTGGGGGTGTGGGTTCTCTCCTCATTATCTATTTGCTAAGAGGGCTCATCCTGTGCATTGGGGGGAGGGAAGAAATGCTAGTTCATTCATAACCCTTATCTTAAAATCTTCTATTTATATATCTTACTTCTGCTAAATATACATATTTTAGCTTCAATACAATGTTTGACTGAGATACCAGGAAACTCTTGGTGGGCCCAGGTGTCAGTGGGTCCTCCTGCTCAGCCAACAAGTAGCCGTACATGCTCATGGCATGGTTTAATAAAATAAAGAAAGTGATGGAAGAAATAATGAAAAATTGAGTGGGCCTGTAGCTCGATGCATTTCTGGTGGGCCCCTGTCACCCCAGGCTGACACTTTTTTAATATAAGGTAACTAAATATATGAATTTTTGGTCAAAGCTTAATTGCAGCCCGCCTCATTGTTTAAAATGTAATGGCTAACACAGCTTCCCTTTTTTGTTATAGTTTATACAGGAACAGTGGCCTGCTCCATGTTATAGCTCCCACCTTCCAGCTACAGTGGCGTCCAATAAAAAAGAAACCATTTGACTAAGTCCCTATGTAAAATGTATAATAAAGCAGTAAAATTCTTAATGAATCAGAAGCAAGTGAGTATGGGACTGGCCAGACCAGGGATGACTTTGACATAGTTGGTCAGCGTATCTATATTGCAATATATGGACAAACGATCTCTGTTTTGTTTAAAGAGGAAGGCATTTTTAGTAACTTAATGCACAACATCTCTCATACAATATATTGAAAACGGTTTGAGTGCAGAGAACCTTTTGTCTTAGGATAAAGTAAATCATATGACCTGAGGTGGTTTAAACATGGTTTGCCAGTTCTGTTTCTGGCAAGTATACCGATTAGTCTGATACCACTCAATACGTTTGATGAGTTTACAGGAGAACTAAAGATTAGTTAATTATCTATTAGTTATAGTTCTACAGGACAAAAAGGGCAAGCAGATTAAGTTTCACCATAATAGAATCTAGGGAAAGACATGACCCACGAATATTATTGTTCACAAAGGCCCTAATACATATTACATTACAACAAAGGGCATATAGAAAAAGGGTTATTATTGTGCCTTTAAACACTGACAGGTTGAACACATGTTGTAATTTCCTTGTCCTTATTCCCCAAGTCATATATTTATTATCTGTATCTTTTATCACTTCAATACCTACATCCTCTTCAAAGTTATTTTTGCTAAGTACACAAAAATAGACCCAGTGCTAGCCTCACACTTCTAACAACATGCCTTTCTACTCCCTGAACTTTGACTTTCTCTACTTTCTAATCTTAAGCCAGTTGATCAGTTTTACTCATGACGTGTGTACTTTAGATAACTCTTTTGTGCTGCACAGGTTGAAAAGCTTTAGGGAAAAATAGGTGAGTTACTAGAACAGCTCTTTCATTGTCCATTAGACTGGCGCTTCATGAAAATCCATTTAACCTTTAATACTCTAAACAGAATATTCCCAGCTGAAATGTCAGGGAAGTTGTCACAGAGTTTCTTTGACAATCTATACTGAGAAACTTTGTCTGAAGCATGAAAGCAAAGAAAAAGCCCTTTGACCACCTTAAATACTCCAACAAGATCATGAATATAGTAAATCCTTTAAACACAAAAAGTTCACAGTAGACCACATTCATGTCCTCTACTACATACTATATGATTTGCAGGCACATTTTTCCAAAGATAATTTGCTGACTGCTTGTGAACATCAAAACACATCTTAAATTTATAGTCCATTTTCTGTGTGAAATAGCTAAAGTAGATTAATCACTGACCTTCAAATCTTCAAATAAAGTCTGAACCCTTTGCTGAAGGGTGAATTTTTGATCTACATCCACTATAAAGGGTTCCTGCATGTAGTAGTATATCTTTTTACATACCGCTTGTTTAAATCTCATTACAAGTTCATTGTGTGAGAAATAAGAATGAATTAATGCAGCAATGAATGCCAAAGTTTGGGTAATGTGAGTGGCAGGCTTGTAAGAAAAATTAGATTGTGTCATATCATTGTATTTTATTATTAACCCAAGTACCATTGCCTTAATATTTTGACCTTTCTTAAAAAGCAAAAAAAGATTAAGGGGACAGTGAGCATGTCTTTTGTGATCCAAACTAAGATATAATGAATTGGAAGCAAAACCAGCCTATTGGGTTCATTTAATGTTTACATGATTTTTTAATAGACACAGAAAGATCTGTTATCTGGAAAACTCCAGGTCCTGAGCATTCTGGATAACAGGTCCCATACCTGCATGAGGAAATATCATGATGACATTTTCTTCTGGTAAGAAAACTTATTTGGCTATATCTAGTATAGGTCAATCTAAAAAAATCTTGAAAATCTTGAGAATGAAAATCTTCATAGTCTTATTTGGCTATAGTTTTCCATTACCATCTTATTTGATTGAAAACACCACACAATGGGTTCTGGTCAGGGGTAATTCCAATTGATCCTGTATCTGTGAGATGCAAGCTATTTCTGAAAAAGGGGTGAGAAACCCCCTCAACATTGCAAGGCATAATGTACATGGTAGTTCATGATGCACAATATAAGCTATCATGAATGCTAGCAAGCGGTTGACTAACCTTGTTTGTCAGTGTGAAGATGCTCCTTGCGTCATTAAACAGCCATTTTCATGATATTTCCAATACATTGTCACAGCTTTCCATAAAATACTAATTTATTTCACTGATGTGATTGTACAGAATGAGTTTATAGTCATAACCTAGAGAGGTTTCTATAAATGGTTTCTATTGACTAATATGCTTGTTTAGATATAATCAGAGACTCAAGTTGTGAGCCTACTAATGATGAGCGAATTTAATCACCAGCCATGGATTTGCAGCAAAATTCGGAATTTTGGCATGTGCAAATTTTTTCCCGAAACTGCTGCAAAAATTCGCCACGGAAAAACTTGCAGAGAAAAAAGTCGCCATAACAAAAAATGCCCATTGACTTTAATGCATTAGAACAAAAAAGTCACCATAATAAAAAACACCCATTGACTTTAAAGGAAAAAGAAAGTCATCTTGCACCCAAGTGATTATATTTATTTACCTGAAACCCCAGGTCAGTGCTCCTATCAGCAGAAAACTGCACTGGCCCGGGGCTATACCAGCGAGCACCACGGATCGATCCTTTTCCAGGGGCAGATGCATGCACAGTTGACGACTTTTTAGTTAAAGTGCAGTGTTCTGTTTACACAAAGAAAGAGGAAAACGGAAGAGGATCGTTACGTGGGGCTCACTGTTTTAACCCCAGGCTGGTGCAGTTTTCTGCTGATAGGAGCACCGGCCTGGGGTTTTAGGTAAGTCAATACAATCACTTGGGGTGCCTAACATTTGGCACCCCAAGTGCACAAAGACTTTCCTTCTCCTGTAATGCATTAGGACAAAAAAGTCTCCATAAGAAAAAACACCCATTGACTTTAATGTATTTGGACAAAAAAAGTCTCCATAAGAAAAAATGCCCATTGACTTTAATGTATTAGGACAAAAAAAGTCACATAACTAAAAACTATAGTGCATTTTGAGTAAGAAAAAAATTGTGTGTAAAAATGCCTATTGACTTCAATGTGTTTTGATAATTTTTCGCCATTTCACAATATTTTTCGCAGTTTCACAAATTTTTCAGCCAAGTGAAGCGGGACAGATTCGCTCACCACTAGGGCCTTCCTGTCTACTATGCCAGAGGGCACAGGCTGCAAAGAAGCCCTTCAATTACCACCCTCAGTTTGTACCTTAAGGTGCTCAAGCACTTGTGTTCTGGGTCATCTTAAATCTTAAAATCCATTTTAAAAATTGTGTTATTAGATTGTGTATGGGAGATTGCCTTCCCATAATTTGAAGTTTCTATACAACAGGTTTCTGGATAAAGTATCTTATACTTGTATATGTGAAACAATGCCTATATTGTTTAAGAGGGAGTGTGTTTTCTTGTAGATTGTCTATGTTTTCAATTATTATTATTATAAATTCTTTGCACTTCTGGTTTAGGTTTAAACTGTTGATAGGAGAGCACAACTTACCTTTTGAAATTAGTCTATGCAATCTCCTGCTCCTTGCTGTAACTCCAATCATTCCTAACTTCTGTCACATGAACCCTGTGATATGCAATAAAAAGGCCAAACGTTTGTAAATTTCAAGATTGGTTAAGCAAAGCAATGCACCAACCCAGACAAATTGACAGGAAACAGATTTTATATTTGTGAATGAAGCCAGCGACCATAATAACAGTCCATATACTGATATAACTTCAACCATGAAAGGTGGCTCTCTGATGTGCACCAAAGTGAACTTTTAAGGGTGACAGCACCTCTTGCAGCTCTCAGAAAGGGTAGTGGACTAGGCATACCTATACATATTGCATGTGGGGTTAATAGGAGGCAACAATTTTAACTTTCTCATATATATTCTGCAAGAATATTTGCTCAGGACTGTCAACCTGGGTAATAATTATTCATAAGAACTCTGGCAACCAAATAACATCACCACTTACTTTGAAAAATGAACTCTATTAAAAAACATATTTCAAAAATGGTTTTAGTTTAATAAATGTTATTTTAACAAATACCTTAGCCTGTTTTGTTGTCTGAACTGACATCAGTTGTTAGCAGATTTCTAAAAGATTTGTTACATTCATGACATTTGTTTCAGCTTTGCAGCTAATCACTTGCCACTCAAGCGGTTAGGACAGCTAGGCATTCATTAGTCATACTAATATGGAAAACATTGAAATAGTGAACCATTAGGCAGACATCATTCATTGCTAGGGTCCATTTCTGCTGTAAAAGTTTCCTCCCTTTTTTTCACATGCCTCCTTTTCATCAGCATGGTCATTTTCACGCTGCATAATGTCTCTTTCCGTGGAAAGAATTTAAATTTACAAACACACGGCTACAGATTTTTGTTCTAGATGAACATGTCATGAATTCCATTTCTTTACAGGATAACTTTATTGAAAATGTATAATTACACTTTCCTGTTCTCACGCTTACTGAGATCATATTGGTTATGTCCCTCAAATAATAAAAAGCCTGCCTAGTAAAAGTGCAGAAAGCTCACATCCAGGCAGACAACAACTTTCACATCAGAGTCATAACAATACAGAAACCAGCAACTTAAATCGATATACTGTATTTTAATAATGAATATTGCACAGCATACTTGCACTTAAACCTATGCAAAAGCTGGGCATACTTTTAACAGAAGTCTAACAATACAACTACAATAGACTAGGGGGCCCATTTACTTAGCTCGAGTGAAGGAATAGAAGAAAAAAAACTTCGAATTTCGAATGTTCTTTTTGGCTACTTCGACCATCGAATGGGCTAATTCAATCCTTCGACTACGAATCAAACGTTTCGAACTAAAAATCGTTCGACTATTTGACCATTCGATAGTCGAAGTACTGTCTCTTTAAAAAAAAGGGGAAGGTCCCCATAGGCTTTTCTATCTTTTTTAGGTCGAAGAAAAATTGTTCGATCAATGGATTAAAATCCTTTGAATCGAACGATCTAACGAATTGCAGTAAATCCTTTGACTTCGATATTCAAAGTTGAAGGATTCAATTCAGCAGTCGATTATCGAGGGTTAATTAGTAAATTTGCCACATAAAGTCTAATTCATACTTGATGTAGGTCTTAGACACTTTTGTAGGTCTTACAATTCTAGTCATGGGACATCTTGCATGTAGAAGGAACAATGCACTCTTGACAATAAATACTTATCATAAAATGTCCACATTATTTTGCAGCAGTGCACTCCAAATGACCTCTTGCTTAGATACCATTAAAGAGCTCAGAACGCATAGCCCTAGACACCTGCTAGTAAGAGTAAGAGTGGGTGCTCACCTTCCCAACAACACTTGTTTTCTCATCCCTTCCCCTCCTCCAGAACAGCTCATCTGTGTTGCTGTTTGTTAGGAATTTCTAAAGGGAAGGGAGCAATTCGTTCAGTTGAGGAGCTGCTACTATGCACACAGACACACAAAGGAGATAAGAGGACAGGATCAGAGTGAAGAGGGTATAGAGTTAGGATCAGGCCAAATTAGGATTGTGTAGGCGAAAAGAACAAGACTGAGATGGAGCAGGTGGAGGACTGGAGTTGGACAGTGCAGGCAAAGCAGCAGAATCTGGAACAGGACTGGAATAAAGCAGGTAATAGGAGCTGAACAAGAACAGGTCAGGGTGCAGAACTAGATCTAGAGCAGGAGTAGGAGAGAACCAACAAGAAAAGAGCCAGAGCAGGACAAAGCAGAAAAGCTAGGGTCACACCAGAGTGCTCAGAACAAGGACAATGTTCAGTCACCAGCTGTAAGGACGGATGGGCTTTTATAGGGCAGAGTCAGCCTTGATTAGATGAACCCACCCAGCCAATAAGGTTGCTGGGGTGATGCAACAGACTCAGGGCAACAGATGTAGTGGAAACAAGCCCATATTGGCTGCTTTCCTGTCCCAGTGGATAGCGGAGATAGCCAACAACCAGGAGGTACTGGGTTCAAGCCCCAGCAGAGCCTGACACTGGTACATTAATTGCATACAGGACAAATGTGGTTCGAAGCTACCAGGCTCAATTCCTTACAATTATCTGTGCAAGGATGTTGGAGCTGACAGGGGGCTGCTGGTCAGATAACTTTTCCGTGGCATGTCTAGATGTGGAATTATACCTTCCAGCAACATTCTTACAAAGCTAAACAATAGATGAAAGGCTGGGTATTCAGTTTGCTAACTATACATGGCTCTTATTTAGCAGGTGAAAGGACAAGTTGAGCCATTTTCTACATTTTGCTATTAGCAAGTTATTTGAGCTTGTATAGGGAAAATTTATTCAAAACTTCAGTTTAATTAACTAGTCAGTCTTGCTTACATAAGGGAATTATTCCTAGGAACAGTTAAGTGTTGGACAGCATGAATGTGTTGCTGGCAGCTAAAGAAAATTTAGCTTGAGTTACATATTGAAATATATTAACAACTTTGAGAAAAATAAAGCTCTTGCTTACTTAACTTCTATGCACCCTGTTTTTACAGGATTGTTTATGGCTGCTAAACATCCACATGGAGTTTTTAAGTGTTGATTAGTGTATCGTGATTGCAGCCTATTTGGTTTCCTCATATAAAAAAATCATAACAAGACCATATTTAGTATATAATATATAGTAGCTAGTTAATAACATGGGTTCGGTAGATACCAACACAATGTCTAGACTCCTTAAGGGTAAAATTCAGCAAAATATGGCACTTTTGATGGCAATATTATAGTTGAACATAATATATTCAGAACTACTCTTAATAAATTGTTCCAGCCAGTGCAAAGTCTTCATGCAAACAGTAAAACAATGGAAAATTCACATAATCAACTTGCTTTTTTTTACACTTCAATATTGTTTTTATGTATTCAGATGGTATAGAAATTTTACCCACTGAACTGCCCTTGAGAATAAGCAAACCTTCCAATAAACAGAGGAACTAGCCTTCCTGTAAATATGTTCACAAGAGTTATGTCATGTTTTAATGTGCTTCACTGGCATTCCCTTAATGTTTTTTATTACTTCCCAGGGGCCCTGTTCCAGTAAGAAAAAAAATTATAATTCTGATACCAATCTTTCCTTAAGATAAAAAATGCTCAAGTTGCATTATATAGACAATTCTATCAAACACAAGTTTGACATCTATTTGCTTATTCAACAAAATTTTAATTTGTGTTGTGTTGAAGATTTTCTTCTCTAATTTGAAAAAATAAATAGTTACTTATTTATTAAAAAAAAGAGTATAAAAAATGGTTTGAACAAATCTTTTTTAATGGGTTCAAAAATTCTAAAAACCTGCATTGAAAAAACACTTTAAATTTGCCATAGACAGCTCTTATTGACTTCTGTATGAACTTTCCAATGCCGAAATATTACATTCGAGCTTCAATATTTTTTTGCACTTAACAAATAAAAAATAAAATATATTTGCACTAAATAAATATTTTTGAAAGCATAATTGAAAGTCAGTAAGGGCAAATAAGGGCAAATAAAATTGATTACTAAAAAAAAAAAAATTGAACTTTGATAAACCACCCCCATAGGGTTAAATTCTCTTACGTCTTGGGGTATTCCCTACAAGTCTACAAGAGTAACAGTTTCCTAAGGTAAAACTGGCTTTAAAGTAAAAGAAACCACAACCACAAACTTGATTCAAGTTTTAATTCGAGATTTATCATACTCTGGCCCTTTAAGAGCTCAAAGCCAACTATTTGTCACCTTAAACCTGTCGAATTGCTGTATAAGTCAATGGGAGAGATCCAATTTGGTGATGTTTGTAGCCATCCTGACTTTTAAGTTTTTTCAGTTTTTCAGTTTTTTCAAATCAAGTTTTTCTAGTTTTCGGGTCGATTCAATTTGTCCAAGCGGAGAAAATAGGATTTTA
The DNA here is from genome assembly GCA_038501925.1 of Xenopus petersii. Taxonomy (NCBI): domain Eukaryota; kingdom Metazoa; phylum Chordata; class Amphibia; order Anura; family Pipidae; genus Xenopus; species Xenopus petersii. The sequence continues at coordinate 100,765,982 of CM076682.1, read as the reverse complement.
TTAATACATTTTGTATGGTCAAATTTTGAATTTATGGGAGTTTATGGGAGTTTTTAAAAAGTCACATGAATTCAAAACTCGAACCTTGATAAATTTGCATCTAAGAGTAACTTTTTATATTGGGAAGTTTGATTACTTTGTGGTCCCAGTCCTTAATGCCATCTCAAATCTCTCAAATTTTGCTATTCCAGTAAATAAACTTTGTTTGAATCTCATGAGTTTCTGTGAGAGTTAATATCTACATTTACAATGTAGAAAATCACTATTAAAGATATGATTGTCCATACCTCAAATTAATACATTCAATAAAACATTCCACAACAGACAAAAGAACTTTTACAGAAAATCATGAGAACGTGCAGGGAATCCTTTCAGAGATGAACTTTGATCTTAAAGCCATTTATTCTTGCTGTGCTTGCTATGTGTAGAATAGAATAATAAGACAAAAGTTGTATTTATTTTATGTTCTTTGTTCTAATTAAATAACAAAGAAACATAACCAAGGTATATATATGTTGTAACCTATCCATTTCCAAGTAAAGGGCATGTGTCAAGGAAAATTTGATTGCAAAGTCAAAATATCCTTCTCACTTTGTTATTTTAGCCTCCCTTTCTTCCTTCTGATTACTTTACTCAACATAATCTGTAGTCTTTAGTGATAAACTTGCTGGCACACGATTTATAGACAAACTAAACTCCTTCCCTTCACTTATCTTTTTGACCAGTCACAGAAAAAACTATATTTAGTGTCTGCTTGGCGTCTATCCTCCTTTTAGTAACCTTCATTTGTTCTGCACGCATGATATCGTTTCTTTTTCATTTTTTTCCCCTCAGGCAGGATGAAAAAGGAAGACAGCGTTACCCCACATCAGGAATCAGAACACTTTTCTCACAAAGGCAGTTAGAAATGAGTGGCTAACAACGGAAAATAACGTGATAAGATCAGTCTTTTATATACAACATATCAGCTTCAAACAGTAGAGCTTTGTTATGCCTGGTAACGTTTGTTGCTTCAGCACATCCTAGCACTTTGATAAATTTTGATATTTTATCAAAAGGATGACAACTACTCCCATGCCTTGACATGTATAGGCTTTTGGAGATTTTTTTCCCCTGTCACTCTTTTTAATCAATATGCCTCTTAGGGTAATGTCACACCTGGAGATTCGGGGACATTTAGTCGCCCGGTGACTAATCACCTCTTCTTTGGGGTGTCTAATCTGCTTCTCTCTGTTTTCCGCCTGCTACAATGAAAAAACACCTGTGGCATGCTACTCGCGACACTTCGTAGTCGCCTGAAGTTTCCTTGTGAGGCACTCGGAGCACTTTATATTCCAAAGTCGCCCGAAGTTTCCTCATGAGGCAACGTCAGGCAATTCGGGAAGATCAGTCGCCCGAAAAAGAGGCGATTTGTCGGAAGGAGACTAAATCTCCCCAAATCTCCACATGCGTCTCTGCCCTTACTATCTACAAGATGCTCAACTGATGAGAAAGGTTCCACTTATGACAAAACATATCTCATAGTATAGTTTATCTTTACAGTGAACAATCTATTGGAGAATATCCATCCAGTTCTACTGTAGTGACTCATTACAAATAATTGTATCTGCTTATATTTTCATTAAATAAACATAAACAGTTATAGAATATAAAAAAAATAAAGCTATATTGTCAATAAGAATATTTCTACTTACCGTAATACATGGAAAGTCAAAAGACAATGTAGATTTTCTTGCAAGAGCCTGTAGAGTGTTTGAATGCACCTTGCCCTAATGTAAGCTATGTGGAATCCTTTCCTTAACATATATTTTTCCAATCATTTTCATTATATACACTGATGGCATTACAGAGGAATTATTATTTTACAGGGAAAGGATTAATCATATGGAAGAGGCCAATTGTTTCATTTCAAATTCTCTAAGTTGTATACTATACTACACAAGCTTCAATTGTAATGCCAAAATCAGATAGCATCAAACAATTACCTGAAATAAAAAACTTTTGGCAAACCATTCATGTTTATCTTGTTCAGTTCCTTTTCCTATTGAATTTCCCCTGCACTACACAGGGGAACATTACCATTTATGTCATCTCAAGTTAATTTGTCCTAAGACTGCATTAAAACTAACCTCATATGTTCAGTCTGTGTATCCACAGTGCACTACATACATTTTCAGGCCTAACATGGCTAAATATGCATAAACAGGATGCTTCATCATCATAATCATCATCATCTTCTTCTTTTATATAAATAGTGGCAGTAAGTTATTCTTTAAAAAAATGGTTAACAAAATTGTTAACGTTAACAGTATGAACAGAAGGCCCCCACTCGCTAGGACTTAAATACATAAAAAGACAAGGTGTCATACGGGATGAATTACAATTAACCTGTGCAATTTCCCAATTTTTACACATGATGGTATATGGAATTTGCTGTAAAGAGTTTATAGCTTATATGTAAAACCTGACTTTTTGAAATGTAATGTAAACTGTAAAATCTCAATGTACATTAGAATTTGTACATGCATGCCCAAAATTAAAACTAGATATGCCCCAATCTGCCTGATCCCAGATGAGTCTACTCCAAACCCACACATGTTGGTATAGTCTGCTCAGATTGCATTCACACACTGGCCAACCTCAAGCAAATTTCCTGTATTCCTCTGTATGAATTGGAAATACTGTTTAATAATGTTAATGTTAATCAGAACAGTTATTATATTTATAAATATATGCAAACAAAAACAGTACAAAATATACAAAATAGTACAAAAATTACTCATATGTCAAAGCTGACTATAACAGTGGAACAGTCCTTTTGTATATATCTTAAATCTGCTAGATTTAGCTCTTTAAAGGAAAACTATACTCCTGAACAATAGGGCTCCACAGAAATGTATTGCATAAAACAGCTCATATGTAAAACCCTGCTTCATGTACATAAACAAATTTTATAATAATAGACTTTTTAAGTAGTACAGTATATGCCACTGGGTAATCCTAAATGGAAAATTCCCATTTTAAGAATACAGGGCCGCCCCCTGGGATCATACGATTCAAGGTGCACACAAACAAACCATACATGTTGGTCATATGTGCCAATAAATGGCCAAAACGATGTATTTTGTTTCCATACTTGTTACAGTCAGAGCTGCAGTATTTCTGGTCAGGTGGCAGCACACAGACCAACACAAAGGGGCACATTTACTAAGCTCGAATGAAGAATTCGAGGTAAAAAAACTTCGAACTTCAAAGTTTTTTTTGGGTACTTCGACCATCGAATAGGCTACTTCGACCTTCGACTTCATTTCGAACGATTCAAACTAAAAATCTTTAGACTATTCGACCATTAGATAGTTGAAGTACTGTCTCTTTAAAAAAAGCTTCGACTACCTACTTTGCCACTTTAAACCTACCGAGCTTCAATGTTAGCCTATGGAGACCTTCCCCATAAGGTTTCTAAGCTTTTTTTGATCGAAGGAAAATAGTTTGCGATAAATCCTTCGACTTCGAAATTTGAAGTCGAAGGATTTTACTTCGAGGGTTAATTAACCCTCAATATTCGACCCTTAGTAAATGTGCCCCAAAATGATGTTTCAAGGTAAGAGATGTAAAAGGGCAATATTTACTGATATACTGTATATATTCCAGTTGAGTAAGATTTTTTAATATTTGCTGCTTAAGTATTAATTTTGAGTGTAACGTTTTCCTATAATATTTGATGATACAGTTATCCCCCAGCTTAGCTAACAAATGTGGGTTATAGTCAAGTCCAGATCTGCACTGGCCCATATTATGTTTGCCAACAAAACTGTATTACAATTGAGCCAATAGTTCCATGGTTTGAACATAGATTATATCAGTCTTAACATTGTAGACTGTGCATTGAGACTCGAAAATGGGAGCCATGGTTTTTATGGAAGGTTTCCATAATAAATTTTCATGAATGCAAAAAGTACTTCCTTTAATAGATAGTAGTAAGCTACTGATTCTAAACCAGTTCTGGGGCAGTAAAGATAGTTTTAAGACTTAGGGGCAGGTTTATAAAGGGTCGAATTTCGAGTTTATGGGAGTTTCTAAAAACATCCATAAACTCAAAATTTTAAAAAAAATAACCATTTATTTTAATAAATCGAAATTTATTAAAAAATAGAATTTTTTAAATTTGGGTGAATAGGATAGACCTGCACACTCGCATCGAATTTGATTAGAGTTTTTTTTTTTAAAACAAAAATGTGATTTTTCAAAAAAAGACAACAACTCGATTGTAGGAGGTCCCATAGGCTAAAACACCAATTTGGCAAGTTTTATATTGTCAATATGAATTCTTAAAGGGACAGTACATGATAAATTTCAAATTTCGATTTTTTTTAAAACTCAAATCTAATTTGGACTATTCCCTAGTCGAATTACACTAAAATAAACTCAAAGTTCGAAAATAAGAATTTTCAATTCAACCCTTGATAAATCTGCCCCTTTCTAGAGGACAGTCAAGAAATCATTGATTCGATTGTGAGTCACCTTTAAAATTACAATTTGTAATTATTCGCATATGGATTTGCTTTGTTTTTGTTTGTTTTTTTTATTGATTTTGACAGAAAGCTATTCCTAGCAAGTTATGCTTTCATGTGTTAATGTTGGTGTCAGTCTGTTCAATGAGCTGCAACCTTGTATAAGCTTAAAATTGCAAATATATGATATGATGGTAGATTTGCTAGATGGTAGATAAACTGGTTTTTAACTGAATGCAACTATGTATGCTGTAGTCTGTTAGACATACATTTAACACTGAATATTTACATAGTCTGAACCTGGATTCATTTTAATGCAAAATGATAAACAGTTCAGTATGTTGTGTATATGCAACTGATGCACAGGCATCTACACAAAAACGATTTAATGCTTTACTTTTTTCAGTAAATGACTCCCAATATATATTTTTTTATTGGCGTCAAAAGGTTAACCTTTCCGTAACCTTTTAATTCTGTACCAGTGTGTCTTGCGGTGTTTGAGTAAGACTATGTGAGATCAAGCAACAAAAATACTAGTGTTTAAAGGTTTGAGTTCAAATGTTCATAAGTGGAACAAAGTGTAATGGTATATCTGTGAATAAAATAAGCCTGTGGAGAAGCAGGAGCGTTTGAGCCAAAGCACAACATATAATTGGACTTAATTTTTCCCATATGTATCAACAAAAACAGCCCATGAGAGATGAAAGCTTCCCTGTTTAGGCATATTTTTATTTAGTGTATAATTGCAACATTTAATTCCATTTTTACAGACTTTGGGGGAATTGCAAAGGAAAAAAAACAAATTAAACTTTTTCCCCAAATAGTCTTGAGCTTTGGCTCAGTTTTTTTCTAATAAACACAACTTTTTTTTGATAAAGTGGAAATGTAAAAGCACCTATTCTTATCAGAAGGAACTACCCTCCAGTTCACAGAAATTGCAGTTTTATAGCAGGAAGTAAAATGTGACCATGTTTTAGTTATAACATGGCTGTAAATTCTACAAAGCAGAAACATGTTTGCTATATTTGTGTTTTTTTTCCCGTTTATTTGGACTGTTGCAGATATTTTTTGTGTGCAATAATTCGTAAATGAAGGCATGTCCGTGACTTGACAAGTATCACTTTTTTGCTTAAGGGAAAAGGCACAAAAGGAGATTTGTCGCCAGCTGGAAATCTGTGCTACTGCAGGTGAAAAATCTCCTGTAAATGCCTTTTCCTTTGCTAACACGTAGACTGCCACGTAGACTGACACAGGTTAAACACTTAAGGGCCGGTTCACCAACTTCGAGTGAAGGATTCGAAGTAAAAAAACTTTGAATTTCGAAGTTTTTTTTGTGCTACTTCGACCATCGAATGGGCTACTTCGACCTTCGACTACCACTTCGAATCGAAGGATTCGAAGTAAAAATCGTATGACTATTCGACCATTCGATAGTCGAAGTACTGTCTCTTTAAAAAAAACTTCGACCCCCTATTTCGCCATCTTAAAGCTACCGAAGTCAATGTTAGCCTATGGGGAAGGTCCCCATAGGCTTGGCTAACTTTTTTTGATCGAAGGATATTCCTTGGATCGTTGGATTTAAATCCTTTGAATCATTCGATTCGCAGGACTTAATCGTTCGACCAAAGGAATTATCCTTCGATCGATCGATCGAACCATCTGTGCTAAATCCTTCGACTTTGCTATTCAAAGTCAAAGGATTTTAATTCCTAGTCGAATATCGCGGGTTAATTAACCCTCGATATTCGACCCTTAGTGAATCGGCCCCTTAATATGTAATGACCTGGTGTTATTGCTAGAACGTGGCTTATTACACATTTTTCAACAAATTTGCAGGATCGATGCAGTACCTTAATAAAGAAATCAGGAGGGAGTGGCTGACATGAGGTATGCAGACAGAGGAGGACACTACAGGTATGTTTGATACAGGTATAGGACCTGTTATCCAGAATGTTCAGGACCAGGGGCTTTCCGGATAATGGATCTTTCCGTAATTTGGATCTTCATACCTTAAGTCTACTAGACAATCATGGAAACATTAAATAAACCCAATAGGCTGGTTCTGCTTCTAACAAGGATTAATTATATATCAGTTTGGATCAGGTACAATATACTGTTTTATTAATAAGGGGATAGGGAAACCATTTTGAAAAATTTGGATTATTTGGATAAAATGGAGTCTATGGGAGATGTCCATTCCGTTATTCAGAGCTTTCTGTATAATGGTTTTCCAGATAACGGCTCCCCCTACAACCCCTGCTATTGCCTTGATAAAGCAGGAGTGAAATGCGGGTCGGCACAAGATAGAAATTATCTACTATATCTAAATAGCTAACGGTTTAGATTTTAGCTACATTTTTAAACCTCTTGTGGTGGTATAATTTTAGCTCGAAAATTTCTTCTCCTTCTCCTTGTTTCCAAGAGTGCTTGGATTTGTGATTTATTTGGGAGCCAGTCTCTCCAATTTAGATAGGAAGGGTAATTTTGAGACTACAGTCCCTGATAATATCTTCTCCATCTTTGTGGTGTCCCAGAGACAGCCAAAATACTTTTGGTGACAACTCCACCCTCTACGAATTTCCTTTTTCATGCTGCTATCAATAAATTTTAGTACAGGTATGAGACCTATTATATAGAATACTTGGGACCTGGGGCATTCTGGATAATGGGTCTTTCTGTAATTTGGATCTTCACACCTTAAGACTACTAGAAAATCATGTAAACATTAAATAAACCCAATAGACTGGTTTTGCTTCCAATACGGATTAATTATATCTTAGTTGGGATCAAGTACAAGGTACTGTTTTATTATTACAGAGAAAAATGAAATAATTTTTAAAAATTTGTATGATTTAATTATAATGGAGTCTATGGGATAACGGGTTTCTGGATAACCGGTCCCATACCTGTATTGTGCATAATTCATTTGAATTGACTAATCAATTTCAACAGCCACTTTAAATTTATGGAACCCATCTTGGTTAAATAATGAAATTGTTCATCCATTTTTATTAGCACACAGTGACCTTATTTATTTAGATTAATTCATCTTTAATTACATGAAATTTTTGGCACAGCACTTTATCAAAGTGGAGTATTGCAATTTATATTAATTCATCTATTGAACTTCAGTATAAGCACTAAGCACTTCTTATTGACATACAATTGGTAATTAATTTCTACTTTAAGTTTTAATTAATGATTGGTAAAGTTAATCAATCATGGAATGAAAATAATTAATGAACTCTACACTAATTGATTTAGAGTGTATAATTGATACAGTTGATTACTGGAATTTTGTAATAACTTCCTAATTATATCACACTGTTCATTGGTCATTTGTTTAAAAGTTGCCGAACTACAGGGTATCTATTTTTTTTTTAAAATACTGTATCCCCTACCTGTATAATGTTTAAAAATGTTTTTTGTTATGTAATATTAGGATTTTTTGCAGCTGAGTAAGCTCACCATTTGACAGTTTATACCCATATGGTAAATGAGTAACTATACAATAAAACTTCTTAATGAAAAAGTTATGTTTGCTCTTAAAAATTACTTCTTAAAAGTGTGGAATGTGCAATTAAATAATTTAAATTCGCAAAGCAATAACAGTCTAATGAAGAATATCAAATGGCAAAATGTGAATTTGTATTCTTATTAGTGCATATTGTTTTTCTCTTTTTTAGTTTTATTACATTCCCCCCTAATTATCTAACAAAGCTTAAAAGATTGCTAAAAATGTTGATAAACAAGAATTTGGAAGTGCTGGAATGGCTGTATTAATTGTTATTGCTTGGCATCATTTGTTATTTTAGCTGTATTAAAGCTACAATCTTTGCGTTTATTTATTCGTATTTATATTGATTTTGGTATATACGTCTGTTGTTTAATACTAAAGTTAGGGGTCACGTTTCAGGAAATCTTCATTTTCTAGTTGACTTGAATTGTCTGTTTGAATAAACAAAAATGTACATTTAAATGTTAGCACTTCATCTATAGTTGTTAAAATAAATATGCATTTGTTTTAGCAGCACATGGAATTTTTTTCCTTAGGCACTATGGAAGCAACAATAAGGTTAAACATTCAGCAATCTCAGCTACAAACAATATTAATATCAGTAATGCACCAAACAAGTTTTAGTATTGTTTTTCATTTTGCTATTATGTAATTATAATATGCACATAATAATTGTATTGAGGCAAAAAATGGCACAATTGCAAATGTTTTTGGTTATAGTCACAATTCTATGGGTTATACGTGTGCTGCTATTAGAAGTAGCCTTGAAACATAACCAAAAGTCGACGTAGTAGAGCCAGTAAGACAAATAATATTCCAAAATGAATGTGCAACACCCTCCCAATGGCCTTGTTGAAGAGCACCTTGTTGAAGCATGGACATGTGAGCACAACATTTTTTTGAATAAAATATGCTCCTTTTTTATGCATTCCATAAACAGGGTAAATAAAGCCTTCTTAAAGGGCATTTTAAGGCAGTGCTATGTGTGTAGCATGAGGCATTTGAATACCTTAAGTTTGGAAAACAAATGCACTGCGTGTCTTGCATTGTGAAGAGCTATTCCGTACCTTTTAATCCTTCTCATACTAACCGGGATGGTTCCTTTGCTTTTCTGCTCACTCCTACCCCCTCACTAATAAGCTCTAAGAAGATAGAAACAGGCTGTCATGAAATTTGGATATACGTGGATGGTTCTGCATTATTAGACTGTATAGTCTGCTATTAGACCAGCATTTCTGGATGCATATCTCTGCCCAGGGCTAACACCGACCACCAGGCAGTTTTGTTTTGAAGGCAGTGTGTAGCATAAGATATTTGATTACCTTTTATTTCAAAAAGACTTTATACTGGATATCTTGCACTGTGAAGGCCTCTTCTTACAGCCCTCCCCATCCTAATCATTATGGTTCCATCACTCCAACAGATATTTCAGGAGTGGCAGAACTTTAGGGTATGTAAGTTGACAGCGGCAAGTCAAAAGGTATGGATCTTCCTTGTACAGTGTAGATGTTAATAAGAGATCAAGCACTTGCTATTGCAGGCTGGGTATTTAATATACTCACCCCATAACACCAGGGGCAGATGCTCCAGTTCAGATATTGCATAAATCACACCAAAAAATCAGGATCACTTTTTATTTTGTGATTGCAATTTTTTCAAGAAACAAAAAATTATCACCTAAAACCTACCAAGATTGATTTTGTAATAATTCTTTTGATGAATATAATTTGAACAATCAAATTTTGTCCATACTGGATAGGGATTGCACAGAATGGTTGCACAGGTAAAGCAAGTTAATGGTTTAATGGTTTTTCCTTTAAAAATAACATTGTTTAAGACTTCCCATAGATGGTTGACAACTATGTGCAACTGATTTTTTTACTGCTTCAATGTACAAAGCATCTTCCCTTGCACTGAGGAAAAGGCATAGACAGAGGTTGCAATTAGCAAGTATCTAAAAATCAACTTTAGGATAACATAGGAAATTATAGCACATAATGCATGGGAAGTAATTTATATAATATTTGTTTTTTTTTTGTATGAAGATTTTAAGCGCTCTTTGGATGTTAATAAAATGATTGTATATTACACTTCCTGGATATTATTGCATAATCAAGCTGGTGTGTGTTTGGAACACTCTGGAAGCCTTTTGGTCTCAGATATTACTAAGTTTTATGAGCTGGAAGTCCAAAGAGATTCTAGTTCTCATTCTTCTCATCTAACAGCCACCTTCATAGAACACCATAGTTAGCGTATGGGATGAGTTAGTTCAGAAAGACCTCATTAACATACATGAATGTTTAAAAAAACAAAAAAAGTATGATTCTATATGGTAAGGATTAATGTATGTTTAACCTTGTGTATTATAGGATGCCCACTGTTAATAAAAATAATTTATCTTACCATTGCAGGGCCTGAATCCCCTTCGCTAAGTGAAAGATAATGGGAATTTTTAATGCAATAACAAACAATAACAAAACACACCAGAGCAGTATCAACTATAACTTTATTTAACTGGAAGAAAATGTATAAATCACAATAATATAAACCCTGCACTGGGGTACCTATGTGGTCTTCCAACTCCAGGCACAGTCTCTAACCAGGACAAAGTCCCACACTCCACTCCTGAGCTCCAGACATCTCATTCCAGTCAAGCTCCCACATGATTATCGGGATTCTGATATCCCGACCCCACCAGGGGCCTCACAACAAATCTGGAATTTGCCAGGGCATACTTCAGGACTTACTCCCCCTCTCATATCCAATTTAGTCCCAACACTGGCAACACCGGGGGGATTTAAGACCATAGGGAACTTAACCCTTTGGACCCCTAGATATGTTTTACTGGAGGTTTAAATTACTCAGACAAACTATTTTGTTGAGGGAGAAATTACAAAAGATGAATCAAAAGCTTGTGTCAATTTGCGATTAGCAAAATAAATTGACTAGGAAATGTGCCATAAACTTGCATTTTACTGAGCTAAATGTTTTTATTGTTATGTTGTTCTGCAGTAAATCACTCACATCAGGCAAGCACTTCTAGGAAAATTTAAATCATAAATAGCAATTGAAAAGGACACTGAAACATTTATCTCAACAAGCCTTCATCATTATGGGCGCCAAACAAGAAAAAACAAAATACTGCTTTATGAAATTAAATAAGATAATATATGTATAAACGAGTCTAACTCTTTGAAATGGATAAGGTGGTTTAATGCTAAATGCCAGCAAATAGCAGTAGTACGGTATGAAATGAATTAATTTTGATTCAGTGGTTTACTGTCTGTGTAAAGCAGAATAAAATGTTGAAATGTGTTTTAAACATGTATTTATCATGAAAATAAATGGTGTATATCTCTATTTGAAAACCAATGCAGTACAGAGTAAAATGCATTCCGTGGCAACATTTATAGAAAAGTATGACTTTTTAGTTTTGGAAAAGCTTGATTTCTTATTATAGACCATAACCACATTTATGATGATTCTGACATCAACAGAATTAGTTGAAGGAGAGAAAATTAGAGCTATTGCTATTGTAGCCTATTCTGCTACTGCAAGAGATCTTGGGATCATGGTACACTATAAAATGGCTTGCCTACACCCAGGGTCAGGACAGACTGGGCTGTAATACCCCTCCCTGGGAACTTCTTGATCCACAATCACATACAGGGATAGAGATCAAAGTTCTATTTGCAGAACACTGTAACTTTAAAAAACATGCAGAATATGATCTCTTTACAGTCTCTCTATTATGATTGCTGTTTGTAGTCACACAAATGATCTGTAAGTGCTTCCCACAAATTATTATACTAACAGCTTTCAGGATGAGTGTTCACGGCACACCAGGGTAGTATTACCTACCTCTAGTGGACAATCCCCACTGAAGACAAATCCCAGAAGGGTCCCACACTCCAAGAATCTCTCTATGCCTGAGCCTAACCACTTAAATCCCTAAATTGGCGGACTTGTCACCTTGTCAGAGCCTCTGGCTGCTCTCTAAATAACTCCTAATCCTGTTTTTCACTCCTAGAGTGACTATAACAGAACTGCCCTTCCACTTACTTCACTTATTATGGAACCTTACTTTGTTCCAATGGAGCACCACAGCAGTTTATCCAGCAAGTATGCAGCCCAAAAAATTGTATTTTATAAAATACAATATCTACTGCTCAGTCATTGAGCTGCCAGCAGAGTACTTTCACCTAAGGCAAAGGAAACAGCTTCCTTTCTATAATTGAGGACCCAAGCTGACTAACATGCCCAGAGGACCAAAGGACCTAAAGGTTGGCAAAAAGGTTGGCAAAACCTTTACCCTCCTACACTATTATAAAGGAGTTGTTCACTTCTAAATTAAGGTTGCAACCTGTCCAGTTTTCACCTGTAATGCACAGTTTTATGGAGGGCTGTCTAGGTGAAAAGTGCCTGTGCCTGGATTTCTAAATCTTAACAGGCACACCATTAACCCTGATGTCATGGGCACACCCCCGGATTGGCAACTCTCTAAATAACTCCTAATCCTGTTTTTCACTCCTAGAGTGACTATAACAGAACTGCCCTTCCACTTACTTCACTTATTATGGAACCTTACTTTGTTCCAATGGAGCACCACAGCAGTTTATCCAGCAATTGTGCAGCCCAAAAAACTGTATTTTATAAAATACAATATCTACTGCTCAGTCATTGAGCTGCCAGCAGAGTACTTTCACACAGGCAAAGGAAACAGCTTCCTTTCTATAATTGACGACTCAAGCTGACTAACATGCCCAGGGGACCAAAGGACCTAAAGTTTAGCAAAACCTTTACCCTCCTACACTATTATAAAGGAGTTGTTCACTTTTTAATTACAGTTGCAACCTGTCCAGTTTTCACCTGGAATGCAGAGTTTTATGGAGGGCTGTCTAGGTGAAAAGTGCCTGTGCCTGGATTTCTAAATCTTAACAGGCATGCCATTATCCCACCCCTGATGTCATGAGCACACCCCTGGATTGGCAACCGACCCACCCCTTAATGTAATCTGCCCACCCCTTGCCCCATCTCGCTGCCAACAAAAGGCAGCTACCCTATTTTAGTATAATTGAGAGAGTAATATTCTGAGACAATTTGCAATTGGTTTTCATGTTTTATTGTGGTTTTTGAGTTATTTATTTTTATCTACAATTTGCAATTTCAGCAATCTGGTTTCTAGGCTTCAAATTACCTTAGGAACCATGCGTTTATTTGAATAAGACACTGGAATATGAATAGGAGAGGGCCTGAGTAGAAAGATGAATAATAAAAAGTAGCAATAACAATAAATTTGCCTTCTGAAGCATTTGTTTAGTGACCCCATTTAAAGGCTGTAAGGAGTCATGAGAAGGCAAATAATTTGAAAATTATAAAAAAGAAAAAAATGAAAGCTAATTTAAAAGTTGCTTAGATTTAGCCATTATAACATACTAACATACTTAAAGTGAATTTTAAGGAGTAATAGTCATTATACAGGAAGAGACAGAATTTTTACATTTTTGATAGATACAGTAAATTCTTCTGTTCCAATTCTTTCAAAGACTAAACTTGAATAGACTAGTTAACAATCAATGTATCTTGGAGCTATGAGTTACAAATCTAGAGTACTTAGATAAACTCAAAATACTGATGGGGCACAAGAATGTTAGAAAATAGAAGTAAGAATAAAATATATTTATCACATGATGAGAGTTGAAAGCATTAATGCTTAAAGGAGAATTCAACCCCCCAGTAATAAAAACCCCTACCCTACATAGTCCCCCCGCTCCCCCTCTGCAAAAGTGTTAACAGCTGTAAGTGCCCTTAATCCATTACTTGCCTCTCGTTGCAGAGTTAGCACAGTGGAGCTCACGGGTGCCATCTTCCGGCTCTTCTTTTTTTCAGGAAGTAAGCACCGTATTGACGCATGTGCAGTTGGAGTCTTCCAGTTTGTGGCAACTGTGCATACCTCAAAAGTGACGGAAATTGCACAAGGGAAGAGAATCCAAAGAAGATGGAAGAGCCGGAAGGTGGCGCACTGTGAGCTCTGTTGCACTGGCTCTGCAATAAGATGTAAGTAATAGATTGGCGGCAATTACAGTTGTTAACACTTGTGTGGGGGGGGCAGGGAGGGGGAGGGACTATGTATGGGGTAGGGGGCAGGGGTTTTAATTGGGGGGGTGAATTCTCCTGTAAATTGTTTCTTTTTCCTTTCTCCACACAGTCTGGTTGCAGTCTCCTCTTGCAATAGGAAATAAAGTACTGTCGTTCACCTTCCAAACATTTTTTTATTTTCGGTTGTTCTCACATTGTTCACCAGAAATAAAGATTTTGAATGAAGTTTTTCATTTGCAATTTTTATGAAATTTAAGCTGTTCCTGTCTGGTGTTTCACTCTAGCAACCCAATAATCCAGATGCAGAACTATTGTATCAATTCTAACAGCTGCCTTTAAATGGTCACAAATAGAAAAAAATTAAGTAATTAAATAAAGTCTTCATTTTTGGTGAACGAGAGGAGGGTTGTGGGTGCACTCCTAAGGCCATATAAGAAAATATTTAAATACAATAATTCCCTGTCTAAAAAAAAGAAAAATAGGGTTTTTTCTTACAAAGTTGACAAAATCATAAAATTGGTAAGCCGCCATACCACGTCAAGGTAAACCCCATACTGCGGTCCCTAACTTGTTTACCTGTGATCAAAATATAAAACCTTGGTTTCAGTCTGTGGACTAGATCCTCCCCCACCACCTGCATATGCGGCTTTTGAAGGGGAGACTGCCCAGACCAACGCCCATTTAAAAAAAAAAAAAAAAAAGGTGATTGTGAAGAGACTATAATGAAGGAAAAGTAAAGTTGTATATATAAATGCACACTTGTGTGTGTATGTGTGTAAGTATATGTATAAGTACAGGTGTGAGTACAGATGTAGAAGGAGATGAAAAAGGAAAAGCTATATGAGAAGTGTAATAGGTGTAATGTGTGTGGGTCTGTGCAAGTTTTACCTAGTGATAAGTGCAAATATAATGGGTGTCCCACAGGCATTGGTAATAAAAAGGCCAAAGCCTCCCCAGCCGCTAGCATTTGTGGCTTTTAAGGGAGAGAAATTGCCCAAACCAAGGATTAATAAAAAACAACAAGGACATAGGGCCACCGTTAATTTAAAGGGGTGGGTATGAGGGTGCACTAACCACATGAAGCTCAGCCACAGCTTCCTGCCATACTTTGCAAACCCATAGTGACATGACAGACAGTTTGTACTGACAGTTTGACCACTCTTAATCTGCAAACTGCTCCACTTCTCACAGATTTGAAAGATGCGAACAAGTGTTTAATGGAATTGAATCAGAATACCCTGGATTAATTTATACCTAGACAGTTCTCATAGCTACCAATCGGTAATTCGTTTTTGTCAAGCAAGTGTAGGTTAAACAATGAAAGAAAAAATGTGTTTGGTTGCTATGGGTTAATGCACAGTATTGTTAAATGACCCCAAGTTGGGTCTGATATTGCACTCTATAATGCCTGAGTAATCTTTTGCTTTTGGAATGCCATGCACATGCTCAAGCCACTCATTTCCAGGGGCAGCAAAGCAACCTCAAAACATCAATAAACTTTCTTCATGTTAAACTGTAGGGATGGTACTACACAAGAGCTAATGTCAGGCATTGCACTGGGGCAGTCAAAACTCTCTCTGTGTCACCGCTATTATAATTATTACTATGCACATAAAGCAGTGACAGTTAGACCTCAGTGTAATGTATATATTATACATTTTGTGGCAGTGGCAGCTGGGAAGAAGTTAAAAGCAAGTACTTGTTTCATCTTTGCATTGCATTTGAGATATAATTAAATAATTTATTCATTATGTTTCCTGTTTACTTCCAATGCTTATACAAATAATGAGGTAGAATATTCTCATTAACCCTATGTTTTGGGAATTAACCCAAGTAGTATATCAATATCTTTAATGCATTCTGAGTGAACCTAACTAGTTCTGATCCCCTTCTATTACATTTGCTTTAAACACTGAACACCACATAAAAGCAATTTGGAATTCCTGTAAACTTTGCTAAGCAGAAAAGAGGTTTAACATGAACCCAAAATCTACTGATGAAAGCGT
Organism: Xenopus petersii; assembly: GCA_038501925.1. Taxonomy (NCBI): domain Eukaryota; kingdom Metazoa; phylum Chordata; class Amphibia; order Anura; family Pipidae; genus Xenopus; species Xenopus petersii. The sequence goes on along the minus strand of CM076682.1, from coordinate 100,749,849 downwards.
TCTCCTTTAATGAACATAATTTACACTAAGCTTAACTTTCAACATGCACTCCGCAAGCTTTATCTTGATCAAAAAACATTTAGAGATGAAAAAGGGGATTATGTTTTGTGTATCACCCCCAGTGGAGGCAGGATAAAATTTCATCTTGGCACAGACCACAGACCTTAAAACATTTTTGCATTTCTGCTTTGTTTCCCTCGTACTGACAGCATACGTTGTTAAAAATGACCCTTATTTGTCTTTCTGCAAAAAATAGAAGCTACAAAATATTGAGTGGATACAGTTCAACTGCAATTGATTAGTCAGTCTAAAATAAATTACAATAAGGATATCCAAAACATTGCCAATATTCTCAATATCTTGAGAGATGGTGACTTTCATGTTAAATATTTATGTAAACATATACACATAATCAATATATACATTGCATGAACTTCTGTACTTTACCATATTGAGAAATCAATCATTTTGCCTAAAAAAAGTTGCTGAGAAGTTCTTAAAATATGTGGACTTTTTTTATAATAATATTATGATAGTAATAATCATATTCTCCCAAAATAACACAATCCTTATAAAATAACATATAATAGAGCAAAACACCAAATGTATAATCATTACATTCTGGATTTATTTGAGGCTTTATTTTATAAACAGTTTTTTCTCCTTCCCTTCAAACACCCTAGTGTGATCCTTAATTACATTTTGAAGTTAAGATACAAAGATCTGCACACCAGTTGGAATTTCTGTCAGGTCAGGTTTTCTTCTTACAAATTTTACAAATTCTGCTCCTGGGAAGGTGGAAGAAAGGTTCATAAAAGGCAATGGAGGAACAACTTTAGTCCATTGAATTATGTTGCATACCATAACATTACCTGTCAGGTATATTGATCCATAATGATTTATAGCATATAAAGTTTTTCAGTTTGAGTCCTTAACTATACGTCAGCATGTTATCATCTTCCACGTTCTTAAAATAACATGTACAAGGCACAATGCAACTGTTTATTTAATTTGTCCCTGTGGAACAAATAGCCCTATATAATGTAGGAAGTTTACATAGACCCATTCATTTTGAACATACTTCTGAGTCTGGTAACTTCTACAGATACAGTTAGTGGTTTAGTAGGCAGTATATAAAACAAATCCTTGTTTAAAGAACATTATCAACAAAATAAAGCAATTGTTTTATTTGAGTCTAGAAACAACAAAATTGAATTGTTTCTTTTCTCAATGAAGAGGTTTAATTAATGTTAAATATATTTTTACATGTTATCTCTGTCCAATATAAATCTACCTTGTTTTCCAACAGTGTTTCCAGTCATATTTAGAGGAGTACATGAATAATTAAAGAAAATAAAATCAAAAACACTATACTGGCACATGAAACAAGGATCATGTTTTGAGGATAATTAAACTCTTAAGAAAGTTTTGCAGAATGGATGAACCTTCCTTTGACAATAAAGGATTATTTCATACTTTCTTTCTTCTTGTCCACCCCAAGTCTGAGTGTGCCAAGCCTAGACAGTTCTACATTGCTCCTTACTAGGCATGGCTATGCTGTTAAAATATCCAATGGCTTAATATGCTAAGCACACATCAAGTGCAAAATAACATTATTTTGACACAACCTAGCTCTAAATTGCTATGAGCCAGTGCAATGTTTCTGTTTGTAAGCCTCTAGAAGGCCTTTATTCCAATATCATCCTTGGTTTATTTCTTATGTATAAATACTTAATTAATTCTGTCATCTGTTCCCTTAACCCATATACAAAAACAAAGAAAATATAAGAGAATCTTCTCTCCCCACTTTGCAGAGCTTCACAGACAAAAAATACCCTTAAACAGCTGCTCTTGTTTCAGAATATATGGTGGCAGCCAGGCAAGCACTGGTTCACACTGTCTACAACAATATCTTTCTAGGAGCACCAAAGGGGTTGCACAGTATAATTAGTATGATTATGGCCAAACAGCTTGAGAAAATAGTACTTGCTAATAGCAATTGCAAGCTGATATTGAAAACATTTCTTGCCATTTTCACTGGTTTGCCATGTCATAGACAATGAATTGTGAAGGTTTATGTTACTGGCAATTCAAATAGGTCTTAATTTACTTAGGGGGTTATTTATTAAAGGTCGAGTTATGAAATCTCAAAAAAACCCCTTGATTTTTAGAAAAAAAAACCAATTTATTCGAGATTTATTATACCCCGAGCTGCAAAAAGCCAAAATCCTAAAAATCTGTCATCTCAAACCTGTCGAGGTAAGTCAATGGGAGAGGCACCATCTCAATTTGAAGTTTTCGAAGTCTGAAATGGGTCATAGGAAACTCTGTACTTATAGTTGCAGAATTTTGAGGTTGTCACAATGACCTTGGGATTCTGGGGAAAATGCTGCATTGCAGATAAAAAATATGCAAATTATGTTAATATTTGCACATTTCAAAGTGTAAATGAGGCCCTTGATATGTATTAAAATGTTATACAGTTATGAAACCTGTTATTCACGACTTGAATCTTCATGCCTAGTCAACTAGAAAATTATTTATTATAATAAAGAAAAAGAAAACATTTTTATAAATTTGGATTATATGCCTAAAATGGAGTCTTTGGGAGAAGACCTTTCCATAATTCTGAGCTTTCTGGATAAAGGATTTCCTGATAACTGATCCCATACCTGTATTACTTTATCAATTAACTGAAGAAGCTCTATAAAAGCTCTTAATTTTTCGCAAAGGCTATATTAAAGTTGGCCACAAAAGTTGCAGTCCCTTAAAAAATGGATGATCTCATGGATGTTCTCATCATTGGTCATCAATCCTGAATTACGCACAAGTACGTATTGAAAAAGGGGGACCCTGGAGCTACCTGCACCCCAAAGATACCATTAGTTCTAGCGTTCCTACAGGCTGCATCAGTTCAAAAATCACATGCAGACAATAGGGAGCTCAGGATATTATGGAATTCTGAAAATTCTTAGCAATATTGCACTTGAGTAAGTAAATTGTTTAAGAAAATACATATTCCTGTTATAATTACAGAAAATTCTTTAATTAATGTGGCCTTTCATTTGCCTGATGTCTTTACCTCATCATCAAAGTGCTTTTTTATCTTATTTTCGATGCTTTTCACATTGAAATTAATTGTTTCTAAGGTGCTGCACATGTATCTCTCTCTGCTATTGCTCTAGTGTAAGGGTCAGGTGTTTTAAGTTGTAATTTTTTTCAGTGAACAAATAAATAAAAATGCTATGCTGTGCATATTGTCCACTATGTTCTTGGAATGTTTCATAATTACAATTGCAATAGAGAGCATACAAATATACAGCAGGGGTTACTCATATTGCTGCATTAAAGTACAAAATACATATACACCATAGTATTATATATAGCAAAAAGTGAGCACCATTAAATGCTATCTGCTGGTTATATTGTAAGTTACCAAAAAACTGAAGCAAATTTTGCCATGGTTATTACATTAGATCAAAGATTCTTCCAGATTTCGCTTTGTTCTTCATTGTAACAAAAGTCACAATGAATAAGAAGATCTATACTTGATGTTAATAAAGTACGAAGGTTTGTGACAAAATCAATTTTGGAAAAAGGGCAGTCAATCTCTCGTTACTGGGGCTCTTTGAAGAGTCAGACAGGGCTAATTATTTAGTGATAGAAAATCTGACTGCCATTATTGCTAATTAGATAGTAGTTATTGTCTGGTTAGAGTAAAAGAATACAAAATTGTGCTAAATATTCTCTGATTACAGATCACTGATTATACATAGCTAGTAACTTGTCTACTCTGATTCTGCAAGACTACTGATAAACTGAAGCAAAGTATAGGGATGTCGCGGACTGTTCGCCGGTGAACTTTTTCGCGCGAACATCGACTGTTCTGCCTCGCCGAATGTTCGCGAACGTCGCGCGACGTTTGCCATTTTGGGTTCGCCTTACCTGGTGCTTTTTTTTGACCTCTCACCCCAGACCAGCAGATACATGGCAGCCAATCAGGAAGCTCTCCGTCCTGGACCACCCCCACACCCCCTGGACCACTCCCCTTCCATATATAAACAGAAGCCCTGCAGCGTTTTTTCATTCTGCCTGTGTGTGCTTGGAAGAGCTAGTGTAGGGAGAGAGCTGTTAGTGATTTCACTGATTTGAGGGACAGTTGATAGTAAGTTTGCTGGCTAGTAATCTACTTGATACTGTTCTGTATTGGAGGGACAGAAGTCTGCAGGGATTTGAGGGACATTTTAGGTTAGGTAGCTTTGCTGGCTAGTAATCTACCTTCTACTGCAGTGCTCTGTATGTAGCTGCCTGCTGTGGGCACTGATCTCTTCTGATCTCATCTGCTGTAATAACCCAATAGTCCTTGTAAGGACTGCTTTTATTTTCTTTTATGTTGTTTTACTTTACTACTATAAGAGCCCAGTGCTATTAGTCTAGCAGTGTTGGGGAGTGGGACTGGTGTGCTACTGTGCTGCTCCTAGTAGTTCAGCAGCACCAACCCGAGTAATTTTTTTTTTTTAATATACATATATTTTTTTTTTTATTTTACTTATCTTACTGTTCTTTAACGTGTACAGTGCTGTTTGCTGTTCTTCATAGTAGTGCACCAATAGTAGTGCACTTGCAGGCATTATTTGCCCAGTGTGTTCTTCAAACAACTGCCATCTAGCTGTGTGAGCTTGTTCACATTCTGTCTAAATATCAATAATAATACCATCTCCAGAACCACCACCTGAGTGACGTTTTTCAAGCAGCAATAATATATTCCGTATCCACTGCTGTAGTAGTGTATACGTTGACCTTGTAGGCATTATTTGCCCAGTGTGTTCTTCAAACAACTGCCATCTAGCTGTGTGAGCTTGTTCACATTCTGTCTAAATATCAATAATAATACCGTCTCCAGAACCACCACCCGAGTGACGTTTTTCAAGCAGCAATAATATATTCCTTATCCACTGCTGTAGTAGTGTATACGTTGACCTTGTAGGCATTGTTTGCCCAGTGTGTTCTTCAAACAACTGCCATCTAGCTGTGTGAGCTTGTTCACATTCTGTCTAAATATCAATAATAATACCGTCTCCAGAACCACCACCTGAGTGACATTTTTCAAGCAGCAATAATATATTCCGTATCCACTGCTGTAGTAGTGTATACGTTGACCTTGTAGGCATTGTTTTCCCAGTGTGTTCTTCAAACAACTGCCATCTAGCTGTGTGAGCTTGTTCACATTCTGTCTAAATATCAATAATAATACCGTCTCCAGAACCACCACCTGAGTGACGTTTTTCAAGCAGCAATAATATATTCCGTATCCACTGCTGTAGTAGTGTATACGTTGACCTTGTAGGCATTGTTTGCCCAGTGTGTTCTTCAAACAACTGCCATCTAGCTGTGTGAGCTTGTTCACATTCTGTCTAAATATCAATAATGATACCGTCTCCAGAACCACCACCCGAGTGACGTTTTTCAAGCAGCAATAATATATTCCGTATCCACTGCTGTAGTAGTGTATACGTTGACCTTGTAGGCATTGTTTGCCCAGTGTGTTCTTCAAACAACTGCCATCTAGCTGTGTGAGCTTGTTCACATTCTGTCTAAATATCAATAATAATACCGTCTCCAGAACCACCACCTGAGTGACGTTTTTCAAGCAGCAATAATATATTCCGTATCCACTGCTGTAGTAGTGTATACGTTGACCTTGTAGGCATTGTTTGCCCAGTGTGTTCTTCAAACAACTGCCATCTAGCTGTGTGAGCTTGTTCACATTCTGTCTAAATATCAATAATAATACCGTTTCCAGAAACACCACCTGAGTGACGTTTTTCAAGCAGCAATAATATATTCCGTATCCACTGCTGTAGTAGTGTATACGTTGACGTTGTAGGCATTGTTTGCCCAGTGTGTTCTTCAAACAACTGCCATCTAGCTGTGTGAGCTTGTTCACATTCTGTCTAAATATCAATAATAATACCGTCTCCAGAAACACCACCGTGACCTGAGTGACGTTTTTCAAGCAGCAATAATATATTCCGTATCCACTGCTGTAGTAGTGTATACGTTGACCTTGTAGGCCTTGTTTGCCCAGTGTGTTCTTCAAACAACTGCCATCTAGCTGTGTGAGCTTGTTCACATTCTGTCTAAATATCAATAATAATACCGTCTCCAGAAACACCACCGTGACCTGAGTGATGTTTTTAAAGCAGCAATAATATATTCCGTATCCACTGCTGTAGTAGTGTATACGTTGACCTTGTAGGCATTGTTGGCCCAGTGTGTTCTTCAAACAACTGCCATCTAGCTGTGTGAGCTTGTTCACATTCTGTCTAAATATCAATAATAATACCGTCTCCAGAAACACCACCGTGACCTGAGTGACGTTTTTCAAGCAGCAATAATATATTCCGTATCCACTGCTGTAGTAGTGTATACGTTGACCTTGCAAGCATTGTTTCAATTTGTTTGCCCAGTGTGTTCTTCATTTTCAAACAACTGTTTGAATCAGTCTGCTGACTGGATAAAGCAACTTAAAGCAAACAAATCATCTGAAAGGGATAAGTATTTAGTAACTGCTATTTTATATTAAGGTTTATATTTAACTACTGTGGTTTTATTTTTTAAAGGTATATTTTTTCTTTTCTGTCTTGGGTACTAAACAGCAAAGTTTGGTGTGCTAGTGTGCTTACAGCAAGTTTGTCACAACCTGCTTTACTTTGCAGTTTTCCCTCCGTTTGAGGGGGTGGGGTTTGATTAGTTGCACCTGAACAGACTGTATAAATAGAACCACTGGCACTCCAGTGGAGCTTGCTCTAGTGTTAGCTTCTCTTAAGTGTTTGCTCATTAAGTGGGGGACCTGTAAGTGGAGTTATAAACACCGGAGTTAAGTGGGGGATCTGTAAGTGGAGTTATAAACACCGGAGTTAAGTGGGGGATCTGTAAGTGGAGTTATAAACACCGGAGTTGAAAACTAAAGGAGGTTCAAACTAGGTCAAAAGTTTGTTCTAAACCCTCATTTTTATTTTATATATTTTTATTTTTTTCCTGTTTTGATCTGTAACTGGGATAATGAGTGCTAGCAAGATTGAAGGTCTGACTCAGTGCACAGTCTGCCATATGTATGCAGATTTGGAACAAGTGTTCCAAAATGCTTACCTCTGTGGTGGTTGTGAGCAAATTGCCACTTTGGAGGCTCACGTTAGAGCACTAGAGCAACAAATTGCAACATTGCGGTCGATTGACAATCTTGAAAGGAGTCTTTTGCTCACTGAGCAGGACCTAGCGAGGTCAGATAGTTTGGGGGGAACAGAACAGCAGCAGGATGTTGAGGCAGCTAGCTGGGTGACAGTTAGAAAATCTAAGGTGGGCAAAAGGAAAATGGAGGCTGATCCGGAGATTATACATCGCAACAAATTTGCCAGATTGTGTGAAGATGATGGGAGTATGAACTCTGGATTGGCAATTCTAGATGGGGCTGATCTCTCTAACAGCCGGGAGACCAGTTTCTCTAGTAGTGGTGGGGAGGAGAGTAGAGTCAGGCCTAAGCAGATTGTGGTTGTAGGGGACTCAATTATTAGGAAAGTGGATAGGGTGATTTGTCGTCCGGATCGCTACAACCGAACAGTTTGCTGTCTACCTGGTGCCAGGGTTCGGCATGTGGTTGATCGGATAGACAAATTATTGGGTGGGGCTGGGCATGACCCAGCTGTCTTGTCGGTACTGCATATCGGTACTAATGACAAAATAAATGGTAGATGGAAGACCTTAAAGAATGATTTCAGGGATCTAGGCTCTAAGATCAAGGAAAGGTCTTCCAATGTCATCTTTTCTGAAATTTTGCCTGTGCCACGTGCAAGTTTAGGAAAACAGCGGGAGTTTAGGGAGCTAAATGCGTGGCTCAAGTCTTGGTGCAGGAAGGAAGGGTTTGGGTTCCTAGAGCACTGGGCTGATTTTTCGTTGGGGTACAACCTATACAGTCGTGACGGTTTGCACCTCAATGGAAGGGGGTCCGCTGTGCTAGGGGAAAGAATGGCTAAGAGGTTGGAGGAGAGTTTAAACTAGGCAAGAGGGGGGTGGGTGAGATAAAGAATTATGGGGAAGCTAGGGAAGACTGGGCAGTGGGGTTAGTAAGGGGTCATGGGGGAGGAGTGAGGGGGGCATACATTTTACCAGCTAAGGAGGTCCCTCTGTTACAAGGAAAACAGAATAATACTAACTTAACGTATAATTCTTCACTAAGTAATGCAAATTTCAAAAGTAAAAGTAGTAACCTCCGCTGTATGCTGGCAAATGCACGGAGTTTGTCAGGTAAAATGGGAGACCTAGAATTAATTGCATGCTCTAAAAATTATGATATAATTGGTATCACTGAGACCTGGTGGGATGAAACCTGTGACTGGATTGTGAATTTAAATGGTTACACGCTTTTTAGGAGGGACAGAGGGATTTGTATGTAAAGCCTGAATTAAAACCATGCGCTAAAGAAATAACCATAGCTGGCACTGGTGAGGGTATAGAATCACTCTGGGTAGAGATTTTGTCTGGGCAAAAGGTAACAAAAAGAATTATCATTGGTGTATGCTATAAACCACCTCGTATAAGTGTCGAGTATGAAGCCCAGCTACTCTTGCAGATACAAGCGGCTTCACAGCTGGGTCAAGTTGTTGCTATGGGTGACTTCAATTATCCAGACATTGACTGGGGTAATGGGGTTGCTAAGACAGAAAAAGCTAGTAGGTTTGTAAATATGCTGAATGACAACTTTTTATTCCAGCTCGTTCAAGAACCTACTAGGAATAACTCTCTTTTGGACCTTGTAATAACTAACAATACTGAACTCATCTCTAACATTTGTGTGGGTGAGCATTTAGGGAATAGTGATCATAACATGGTCTCCTTTGAGATTCTGTTGCAGAAGCAATTCTATAAGGGAGTAACTAAAACACTAAATTTCAGACGTGCAAACTGTGACAGTACAAGGGCATCTCTGCAACATATTAAGTGGGAAATGCTTTTCTCAGGGTTAAACACAGAACAAAAATGGGAAGTCTTTAAAATGCTGCTTAATAAATATACTTGTTAGTATATTCCACTTGTAAGCAAGGAACGTCGTTGCAAAGCAAAACCTTTTTGGTTCAATAGAAGCATTGGTGTTGAGGTGGGTAAGAAAAGACGTGCTTTTAAAACTTTCAAGTTAGCTGGTACAGCCGAATCATTTATAAGGTACAAGGAGGCCAATAAATCATGCAAAGAAGCTATAAGGCAATCTAAAATTGCTATAGAAAAGGATATTGCAGCAAGCAGTAAAAAAAATCCAAAATTATTTTTTAAATATGTTAATAGTAAAAAAATGAAGCAGGAAGGGGTGGGTCCCTTACTATCAGAGGGGGGTCAGCTGGTTGATGAAAACAAATTAAAAGGGCAGATTCTGAATTCATATTTTTCATCTGTCTACACAAATGAGGAATCAGTAAGTGAAGGTTTCCTTCTTAACAGTCCCAATTCTAGTAATACAACTAATGATGCATGGTTCACACATGATGAAATTCAAAAGAGACTAGAACATGTTAAGATTAACAAAGGTCCAGGGCCAGATGGTATTCATCCCAGGGTAATTAGCGAACTTAGCTCTGTGATTGCCAAACCTCTTTACTTAATTTTTCAGGATTCATTGAGATCTGGCATAGTGCCGAGAGACTGGCGAATTGCTAATGTGGTGCCTCTATTCAAAAAAGGATCCCGTTCTCAGCCTCAAAACTATAGGCCAGTTAGTCTGACGTCAGTGGTAGGAAAGCTTTTCGAAGGGTTAATAAAGGATAAGATACTGGACTTCATAGCAAATCATAATACTATGAGTTTGTGCCAGCATGGTTTTATGCGTAATAGATCTTGCCAGACTAACTTAATTTCTTTTTATGAGAATGTAAGTAGACACCTCGATTCTGGGATGGCAGTGGATGTGATTTACTTAGATTTTGCTAAAGCATTTGATACAGTGCCACACAAAAGGTTACTGGTTAAATTAAGGAATGTTGGCCTGGAACATAGTATTTGTACCTGGATAGAGAACTGGCTAAAAGATAGACTACAAAGAGTGGTGGTAAATGGAACATTTTCTAATTGGACCAGTGTTGTTAGTGGAGTACCACAGGGCTCTGTACTAGGTCCCTTGCTTTTCAACTTGTTTATTAATGACTTGGAGGTGGGCATTGAAAGTACTGTTTCTATTTTTGCAGATGATACTAAATTGTGCAGAACTATAGATTCCATGCAGGATGCTGCCACTTTGCAGAGTGATTTGTCTAAACTGGAAATCTGGGCAGAAAACTGGAAAATGAGGTTCAATGTTGATAAATGCAAGGTTATGCACTTTGGCAAAAATAATATAAATGCAAGTTATACACTAAATGGCAGTGTGTTGGGAGTTTCCTTAAATGAGAAGGATCTAGGGGTCTTTGTAGATAACACGTTGTCTAATTCTGGGCAGTGTCATTCTGTGGCTACTAAAGCAAATAAAGTTCTGTCTTGCATAAAAAAGGGCATTAACTCAAGGGATGAAAACATAATTATGCCTCTTTATAGGTCCCTGGTAAGGCCTCATCTGGAGTATGCAGTGCAGTTTTGGACTCCAGTCCTTAAGAGGGATATAAATGAGCTGGAGAGAGTGCAGAGACGTGCAACTAAATTGGTTAGAGGGACGGAAGACTTAAATTATGAGGGAAGACTGTCAAGGTTGCGGTTGTTTTCTCTGGAAAAAAGGCGATTGCAAGGGGACATGATTACACTTTACAAGTACATTAGAGGACATTATAGACAAATGGCAGGGGACCTTTTTACCCATAAAGTGGATCACCGTACCAGAGGCCACCCCTTTAGACTAGAAGAAAAGAACTTTCATTTGAAGCAACGTAGGGGGTTCTTCACAGTCAGGACAGTGAGGTTGTGGAATGCACTGCCGGGTGATGTTGTGATGGCTGATTCAGTTAATGCCTTTAAGAATGGCTTGGATGATTTTTTGGACAGACATAATATCAAAGGCTATTGTGATACTAAGCTCTATAGTTAGTATGGGTATATAGAATTTAATTAAAAGTAGAGAGGAGTGTATGTATGGATGCTGGGTTTTCATTTGGAGGGGTTGAACTTGATGGACTTTGTCTTTTTTCAACCCAATTTAACTATGTAACTATGTAACTATGCCACCTAGCTGTGTGAGCTTGTTCACATTCTGTCTAAATATCAATAATAATACCGTCTCCAGAAACACCACCTGAGTTGTTGTTGTTGTTTTAAAAATAATGCCAGGCAAAGGCAGGCCGCCACGCAGAGGTACTAGGGGCCGTGCTGCTATGCTATCCTGTGGCCCTAGGAAATTGCCCAGTTTTAAAAAGGCAATGACCCTGAACTCCCAAAATGCTGAAGAGGTAGTTGACTGGCTTACACAGCACACCCCATCCTCTACCGTTTCTAACTTTACCACAACATCCTCATCCTCCACTGCTATGGCCACCCCACGTAACACTTCCTCCACCACCGGCGCCCCTTCTTCACTGGAGTCAGAGGAGTTATTTTCACATGAGTTTCTTGAACTGAGTGATGCGCAACCATTATTGGCAGAAGAAGATGAAGGAGATGAGGACGTTACACCAGATTTAATTCTGGCAGAGAACACAACAGAGATGGACATAATGAGTGATGAGGAGGTCCCCGCTGCTGCTTCCTTCTGTGAGCTGTCAGAAGAAATTGATGCATCTGAGGAGAATGATGATGAGGAGATTGATGTTTTGTGGGTGCCCAGTAGAAGAGAGCAAGAGGAGGATAGTTCAGATGGAGAGACGGAGAGTCAGAGAGGCAGGAGGAGAATAAGACTTAGAAGAAGCAGGGAGGACAGCTCACAGGGAACAGTAGGGCAACAACATGTATCGGCACCTGTGGTCAGCTGGCCAACGCACCCGCCATTGCCGCCAACGCCGCCAACTTCTACTGTTACCGCCAGATTGCCAGCTTCAAAAAGGTCAGCAGTGTGGGATTTTTTTAATGTGTGTGCCTCTGACAAAAGCGTTGTAATTTGCAATGAGTGCAGTCAGAAACTGAGTCTTGGGAAGCCCAACAGCCACATAGGTACAACTTCTATGCGAAGGCACATGAACGGCAAGCACAAAGCACTTTGGGAGCAACACCTCAAAGGCAACAGGCAAACTAAAAGCCACCCTCCTTCTGGTCCAGCATCTTACTGCTCTACCTCTGCTGTCCTTGACCCGTCTGAACCACCCTCCACTCCGCCTTCCACCTTGACCACCAGTTCCCATTCCCAGTCATCTGCCCCCAGCCAAGTTTCTGTGAGGGCCATGTTTGAGCGTAAGAAGCCAATGTCTGCGAGTCACCCCCTTGCCCGGCGTCTGACAGCTGGCTTGTCTGCACTCTTAGCCCGCCAGCTTTTACCATACCAGCTGGTGGACTCTGAGGCCTTCCGCAAATTTGTAGCAATTGGGACACCGCAGTGGAAGGTACCCAGCCGCAATTTTTTTTCAAAAAAGGGAATACCACACCTGTACCACCATGTGCAGAGCCAAGTCACCGCATCTCTGTCACTTAGTGTTGGGCCAAAGGTCCATATGACTACTGACGCATGGTCCTCCAAGCATGGTCAGGGCAGGTATGTCACCTACACTGCCCACTGGGTGAACTTGGTCATGGCTGGGAAGCAGGGAATGTGTGGCTCAACAACAACAGTGGAGTTGGTGTCACTGACACGGATTGCACGCGGTTCTGCCACCACCTCTACTCCTCCTTCGCTCTCTACCTCGTCTTCTTCCTCTTCTTCGTCCTCTGCTGCTGGGTCCTCCTCCTCCACACCTGTGCACCCCCAGCTCCCCCTGGGCTATTCGACGTGCCAGGTACGCCATTGTCATGCTGTCTTGGGGATGACGTGCCTGGAAAGCAGAAACCATACCGGATCTGTACTCCTGTCATCTCTGCAGTCACAGGCCGATCGGTGGCTGACCCCACACCAACTGAAGATCGGAAAAGTGGTGTGTGACAATGGAAGCAATCTGTTGGCAGCACTAAGACTGGGCAATTTAACACGTGCCCTGCATGGCACATGTTCTGAATTTAATAGTCCAACGTTTTGTCTCGAAGTACCCAGGATTCCAGGACGTTCTCAGGCAGTCCAGGAAGGTGTCGGCCCATTTCAGACGTTCCTACACAGCCATGGTACGCCTTGCTGACATTCAGCAGCGGTACAACATGCCAGTCAGACGTTTGATTTGCGACAGCCAGACTTGCTGGAATTCAACGCTCCTCATGTTGGAACGTCTGCTGCAACAACAAAGAGCCGTCAATGAATACCTGTTTGAACTGGGTGGTAGGACTGGATCTGCAGAGCTGGGGATTTTTTTCCCCCGTTACTGGGTGCTTATGCGCGATGCCTGCAGGCTCATGCGCCCTTTTGAAGAGGTTACAAATATGGTCAGTCGCACCGAAGGCACCATCAGCGACCTAATACCCTTTGCTTTCTTCCTGGAGCGTGCCGTGCGACGAGTGACAGATGAGGCTGTAGACCAGCGTGACGAGGAGCAGGAAGCGCACGATTTCTGGTCGGAATCACCAGAACGAACCCAGGCACCTGCTGCAACGCAGGGAGAAGTGTCAGAAGTGGAGTCAGAGGAGGAAGGTGGCTTTGTGGAGGAGGAGGACCAACAGGAGCAGGCTTCCCAGGGGGCTAGTGGTGACCTTTTGGGGACCCCTGGTCTTGTACGTGGCTGGGGGGAGGAGACCGTGGATGATGCAGTCCTTGATAACGAGGAAGCGGAGATGGATACCTCTGCATCCAACCTTGTGAGAATGGGGTCTTTCATGCTGTCATGCCTGTTGAAGGACCCCCGTATCAAGAGGCTTAAGGAGACTAGACCCTCGGTACAAGCATAAAGCGGCAGAAATGTTACCAACGTACCACAAGTCCGAAAGGATGCTGCATTTACAAACCAGCCTGCAAAACATGTTGTACAATGCTTTTAAGGGTGATGTCACTTCAGGAACTCATCAACATTCCAGGGGCAGAGGTGCCAGTAATCCTGCCATGAGCGCACCTGCAAGGACAAAGCACTTTGGCCACTCTGTAACGTCAGACATGCAAATGTTTTTCAGTCCAAGGCAGCGCCAGAACCCTTCTGGATCCACACTCAAAGAACGCCTCGACCGGCAGGTAGCGGACTACCTGGCATTAACTGCAGATATCGACACTCTGAGGAGCGATGAACCCCTGGATTACTGGGTGCGCAGGCTTGATCTGTGGCCAGAGCTGTCACAATTTGCCATGAACTTCTTGTCTTGCCCCGCCTCAAGTGTCCTCTCAGAAAGGACCTTCAGTGCAGCAGGAGGGATTGTAACTGAGAAGAGAACTCGCCTAGGTCACAAAAGGGTGGATTACCTGACCTTTATTAAAATGAATGAGGGGTGGATCTCGGAGGGTTACTGCACGCCGGAAGACTTGTTTCTGACTCCCCATGCAGCTGTCCTTCTCTGCACGCCTCATGACTCCACACACAGCTGTCCTTTAGCGTCCTCCTCCCTCCGCCACCGTTACAAACTAGGGTGCAAACCCTACTGGTTTCATTTGAATCCAGGTAAATCCTGAGTTTTTCTGGCCTCTGTGCTTCAGTGGCTGCAACCAAAAAAATTTATATTTTCAGCATTTATATGGCATATTTTTTCTGGCCTCTGTGCTGCAGTGGCTGCGACAAAAAAAAAGGAATATTTTCAGCATTTATATGGCATATTTTTTCGGGCCTCTGTGCTTCAGTGGCTGCGACAAAAAAAATGAATATTTTCAGCATTTATATGGCATATTTTTTCTGGCCTCTGTGCTTCAGTGGCTGTGACAAAAAAAAAATGAATATTTTCAGCATTTATATGGCATATTTTTTCGGGCCTCTGTGCTTCAGTGGCTGCGACAAAAAAAAAATGAATATTTTCAGCATTTATATGGCATATTTTTTCGGGCCTCTGTGCTTCAGTGGCTGCGACAAAAAAAAATGAATATTTTCAGCATTTATATGACATATTTTTTCTGGCCTCTGTGCTTCAGTGGCTGTGACAAAAAAAAATGAATATTTTCAGCATTTATATGGCATATTTTTTCTGGCCTCTGTGCTTCAGTAGCTGCGACAAATTTTTTTTATATTTTCAGCATTTATATGGCATATTTTTTCTGGCCTCTGTGCTGCAGTGGCTGCGACAAAAAAAAAAAAGAATATTTTCAGCATTTATATGGCATATTTTTTCTGGCCTCTGTGCTTCAGTGGCTGCGACAAAAAAAATTTATATTGTTAGCATTTATATGGCATATTTTTCCTGGCCTCTGTGCTTCAGTGGCTGTGACAAAAAAAATTTATATTGTTAGCATTTATATGGCATATTTTTCCTGGCCTCTGTGCTTCAGTGGCTGCGACAAAAATTTTTTATATTGTTAGCATTTATATGGCATATTTTTCCTGGCCTCTGTGCTTCAGTGGCTGCGACAAAAAAAAATGAATATTTTCAGCATTTATATGGCATATTTTTTCTGGCCTCTGTGCTGCAGTGGCTGCGACAAAAAAAAATGAATATTTTCAGCATTTATATGGCATATTTTTTCTGGCCTCTGTGCTTCAGTGGCTGCGACCAAAAAAATTTGTATTGTTAGCATTTATATGGCATATTTTTTCTGGCCTCTGTGCTTCAGTGGCTGCGACAAAAATTTTTTATATTGTTAGCATTTACATGGCATATTTTTTCTGGCCTCTGTGCTGCAGTGGCTGCGACAAAAAAAAATTAATATTTTCAGCATTTATATGGCATATTTTTTCTGGCCTCTGTGCTTCAGTGGCTGCGACAAAAAAAACATAATTTTTCAGGAAAGTACACATGCCTAATTTTTCAGGGTTCTGCAACAGTGGCAAAATCGCATCTTTTATGGTCACCGCAGGTGATCAATAAAGTAGACCAAAACTGGGCCCCACACTGCAGAATCAGTGTTTTTTGGTTCACTTCACTGTACCTTGAATTACCTCTGCTTAACCGTGCACGTGCGCACAAGCACGGTGACTGCTAAACACACCACTACAGAAATATTGCCACCAACAGAACGAACATCCTGGAGGTGACAAGCTCAACTAGTAATTAACAACTATTATTTGCTCACTTGACGGTATCATTTATTAAAGCTCTTTGCGTTTTTTTGCGTTGCAGTAAGCGCCGCTTTTCGTCTTTGCGTATGAACAGGCTGTAACCTTTACACGACTTGATTGGCATGTAGACGCCGGACGTTTTAAAGCAGTTTATTACACAGGTTTAGAAATGTAGTGTGATTTCTGCCCTTTACAGCACAAAACGCAGCGCTGTGTCAACAATGTATTTTTCAGATACATTTTTGCCCTTGATCCCCCTCTGGCATGCCACTGTCCAGGTCGTTGCACCCTTTAAACAACTTTAAAATCATTTTTCTGGCCAGAAATGTCTTTTTTAGCTTTTAAAATTCGCCTTCCCATTGAAGTCTATGGGGTTCGCGACGTTCGCGAACCGTTCGCATTTTTGACGCAAGTTCGCGAATATGTTCGCGAACTTTTTTTCCGACGTTCGCTACATCCCTAGCAAAGTAGTTTAGCTCAGCTTTATTTTAATATGTTTTTATGTTATGCTTATATATATTATAGAATATTCTGTTAAAGGAAAACTATACTCCCAAAATGAAGACTTAAGCAACATATAGTTCATATCATATTAAGTGGCATATTAAAGAATCTTACCAAACTGGAATATATATTTAAGTAAATATTGCCCTTTTACATCTCTTGCCTTGAGCCACCATTTCATGATGGTCTCTGTGCTGTCTCAGAGATCACCTAACCAGAATTACTACAACTCTAACTGTAACAGGAAGAAGTGTGGAAGCAAAAGACACAACTCTGTCTGTTAATTGGCTCATGTGACCTAACCTGTATAGTTTGTTTGTGAGTACAGTGAATCCTACGATCCCAGGGGGCGGCCCTTATTTTTTAAAATGGCAATTTTCTATTTATGATTACCCAATGGCACATACTACTAGAAAAGTATATTATTATGAAAATGGTTTATTTACATGAAGCAGGATTTTACATATGAGCTGTTTTATGCAATATCTTTTTATAGAGGCCTACATTATTTGGGGGGTATAGTTTTCCTTTAAAGGGATTCTGTCATGATTTTTATGATGTTGTTTTTATTTCTAAATTACACTGTTTACACTGTAAAAAATTTTTTTTTTTTGTAATATTGGTGTGTAGGCAGCCATATCAGGTCATTTTGCCTGGTCATGTGCTTTCAGAAAGAAAGGATGGAACTGCTTTCTAGCAGGCTGTTGTTTCTCCTACCCAGTGTAACTGAAGGTGTCTCAGTAGGACCTGGATTTTACTATTGAGTGCTGTTCTTGGATCTACCAGGCAGCTGTCATCTTGTGTTGGGGAGCTGCTATCTGGTTACCTTCACATTGTTCTGTTGTTAGGCTGCTGGGGGGGGGGTGTGATATCACTCCAGCTTGCAGTACAACAGTAAAGAGTGAATGAAGCTTAATAGAGCACAAGTCACATGACTGGGGGCAGCTGGAAAACTGACAATATGCCTAGCCCCGTGTCAGATTTTAAAATTAAATATAAAAAAATCTGTTTGCTCTTTTGAGAAATGGATTTCAATGCAGAATTCTGCTGGAGCAGCTATATTAACTGATGTGTTTTGATTTTTTTCCCCCATGACAGTATCCTTTTAAGAAAGTTAAAGGAGAAATCAACCAGTGGGGAAAAAACCCTGTACCCCCCACCCCAGGTAGCCCTCCCTCCTCCCCCCAGGCTAACTACCCCCCTGGAGAGATGCCCCATACTCCATACTTACCCCTCGGTACAGATTTTTCTAGCGAAGTTCCACGCGTCCATCTTCCGACTCCTCTGTAAGCAGACTGAGAGATCAGTATTTCTGCGCATGCACAGTTGGAGCAGTTTGCAAGTTTGCGAAATTGCAGTTCTCTCAGTCAGCTGAGAGAACTACATATATAGCAATTCACATTATTCAACAATTCATACAATCATGCCCTTTCCTTAGGGGTTTGCAGTTTATCTTACTTTTAATGGTCTCTATCTTTATTAACCCATTTAATGTAGGCTTCAACCACATTATCTGTAGTAGGGGTTATGAAAGTGTTTCTATTGAGCTGCCCAGTCTGTTTTAAAGATAGTTGTAAATGGCCAAGTCCCTGGTTACTGAAGGACCCCCTTGGGTGCCAATAAAGCACTTTTAGAAGCAGAAATATGGGTTGCTACGTTTGTACTATATGCTATAACATGTGGCAGGCAAATTATAGCACCCAGCACCTGCAAGGGTATTTGTCCAGGTTGAGCACTCCATTCTTGAGCGATCTAATGTAATAAACCGTTCTCCTTCAGACAAAATGAAAAACAAAAACATGAAAGTAATATGACCATCTCCTTGGATCTGTCAGCATTCACTGACAATTGAGGAAGCAAACCTTTGTTGAACACCACATTTAGAAAGTATGGAATGTGCCTTCATTTAATCTCTTTGGTACTGACAACTTAAATATACTTAAACATTATTTGAGTAGCCACAAATGTAATGTTATTAGAAGCTTTAAATAATTATCTATCATCTTGTCAAATGAAAATGGTAGAAAAAAGACAGAGATAAAGTATGTAAAATGAGATCGCTAACATGTACTTTTCTATCCATTCATAAAATCAATAAATGCTTAACAATCACAAAATAGTATCCACTTGCTTGTTTAAGCAATAAAGCAACTGTTGAATAGAATAAATATGTACAGAGGGGAGGTCTAGTAAAATACGGATGTTTCAGTGAATGATTGGATACCTCTGGTTACTGCACTGTTACAAAGTTACATAATTTTTAGTAAATGAGACTCACTGGGGCTCATTTATAAACACTGGGCAAATTTGCACCTGGGCAGTTACCCATGGCAACCAATCAGATTTTTGCTTTCATTGTTTTCCTTGCAGCTGGCTGAAAAAATCTAATCACTGATTGGTTGTTATGGTTTACTGCCCAGTTGCAAATTTACCCATAGTTTATAAATAAGCCCCACTGACACTTTTGATTTGGATTTAGTTTTTTATACTATTTTTAAAAAAAACCCTGCAAGCAAATTTCCAACCCAAAATATTCTCATCTAGGCTTAGTGCTGATTTAGACTCCATCTTCAAGTCTCTGTCATCTTTATTGGAACACAACAATATACAAGATACTACATATCAGCAAGTGTGTACTTTTGATAGGCAAGGATTCACAACGAAATTCTGCATTTCACCATTGGGGACTATCTTTGCAAAACCATGTTGCCATAAAAAATTATTGGCATGAAAAATGTGGAGACAACACTTCCTTTGATTGCACTGTATTTTGCATTTTAAAAAAGTTGCTCTGAAAAAAACACCTAATTGATTCAATACTTATTTATCCCATGATTTTTCAGCGAATTGAAATGGGACTGATTCGTTACTGAATCACTACTTCAGGGGTGTAACTATAGAGAAAGCAGACCCTGTGGCTGCCGGGGGGCCCATGAGTTATAGTGGCCCCATAAGACCTTAATTCATATACAGTTTCAATAAATATTGGTAAAACATGTCAACTGCTAAACATTTTGGGGGCCAGAAAAATAATTTGCTTATAATGACTCTGTATGATAAATCTCAGTAACAGAGGCCAACGAAAAGGCAGACAATATAACCCCACACTGTTTTGATTCAGAATAAGTTCATTGTAGAGAGTAATTATGTATTTTGTGTTCACATGGACTAACCCTTACAGATCATCTGCAGTTCAGTTTTGGTTTATCAGTGACTGAAACACTGGAACATTCTTCATTTAGGACAAATGAAAAAGTGTTTATTATATAAAGCCTTGATAAAGCTCCCAGAGGATGATGCTCCCATACTGTTTTCCAAACCACATAACATCCTTCCTGTGCAGATAAAGACCATCAGAAGATGGTACAGAAGGTACAGGCCCTTGAATCTATATCATTGCAGTGGAGCATGCTCCAAGAGTCTTAGGGAGCTTAGGAAGGGGTATACTGAATTAAGTTTACCCCTGGGTAGTGTTGCGACCGTGAGGGTATTCTAAAGCAGTTCCCCCTGTAGTTTGGACATCTAAGGGTCCTTCCAGTTACCCAGGCAGCATTGTCCCTTTTTCTGGGTCTATTGTAAGTTAGTTTAGTTCACGGTTTGCCCAGTAGAGGACAGTGTGTCCAGATATAAAAGGATATAGCACCATGTGCACCATGTGCTCAGGGTTTTTCCTGGGACCTCATCTCTCTGGGATATTGTTACAGGCCCAGGTCTCCAATTTAATTTAGATAAGGCTTAGCTAGTGTTAGTCAGTCCAAGGTTATAGTCACCTTGGACTGGGAAGGTAGTGAGCAGCCTTTCGCTCCAACTAGGAGGAATAGTGGGTTAGGACCCCATGCGTTGTAAGCCACCAGTGCAGGGATTGAGGACCCGGTAGGGCGCCAAAATACAAGACCCCAAACTGAGGATAACAGAGAACAGTGCACTACCCCTACTACATAGGGGTGTGGTAACCTATACTTCTTCTTATTTTACCTCTGGGGAGGATTGTCACAATTGTATTTGAATTGCCTCAACAAAAGTTATTGCCACTCTTGTTTCTGGAATTGTGGACTGTTTAATGCCCTAGACCAGAAATGGACTTCCACTGGCTTCTTTAAAGGGTATTTCCAGATTTTTTAATCCATCGATAGCTCTGATATAGAATACTTTATCTTCCATGTAGAAAAGGCTGTAGGACCAATGCCATTAACCCCCTTGCACAGCTTTCTTGCATCAGAGCGGATAGAGGGGGTCCGCATCATTGACCTCAAGTACCAAAGACTGGTGGGTTCTGACATGGCATAACCCATTGTTTCTAATGTGTCAGTCCTGTTATTCTTTGTCTGCCCATAAGGATCATCCTGCAAGTTATCTTGCTATGATGTGAGTACATTTGTATATAGGGTCTTTGTTACAGTTATAAAATACAGCTGAAACAGAAGAGCAGAAGCAGCAGACTAAAGATCATCATATGCTTAGTGCTTGAAAAAGGAATAGACACTTGAGTACATTAGAGAACACATATTTTTGTATCAGTTATTGTACTCATAAAAGTATAATTGGTCATCTAACATGTAATGACTATAAACTGATGACTCTAGAGGTTACATATTGAGGTGTACTAAGATTAGATCACAAGGTAAAAGCCAAAACTAACAGGCAGGTTAAAAAAATAATCGTCTAGTACATTGTTATTTCTGTATTATGTCATGAAATTGAATGTGCCAAGATGTTCTCCGTCTAGTAATATGCCTGTCAATAATGCTCTGCAACTGTTAGGCTGAGTTATTTCACACATATGAATAGGTGGGGTTAACCTTTCCAAAAGTTTATTTGGACATAGTGACTGATACATTAAAGTGTGTCATTTGATATTTACAAAATGTTGGCAAATTCAGGTTTAGGTTGGCTTTTCTTCTATGTATATTGGCTAGCTCTGAAAAGCACATGACCAAAAGACATTTAATGAACGAAG
Organism: Xenopus petersii; assembly: GCA_038501925.1. Classification (NCBI taxonomy): domain Eukaryota; kingdom Metazoa; phylum Chordata; class Amphibia; order Anura; family Pipidae; genus Xenopus; species Xenopus petersii. Next base: position 100,728,222 of record CM076682.1, on the reverse strand, counting down.
ACACACCTAAATTTTTAGGAGGAGTAATGGATTGTGGCTGTTGGCCAGTTTTCCTAGACATTAATTCCATCAAATTCATAATTTTTTCTCTCTCCTAACAAAGTCAGTTTCTGCAGAGAGTCCCTTAGAAAAGAAGATATAATTCCTACTCTGCATGGAACAATATTACAGAAGGTTTGAAAACAAACTTATTATAATTTGTCAGTTGTGTATATGGTAATTTTTTTGATGCTGTCATATCAAGAGAAATGGTGCCATATATGATATCATAAAGGTCAATGAGAATCAGAGCCAGGCCAACCCAGCCAGGTGCCATAGGCAACCTGGCGGGGCACGACGCCGGCTGAGTGCACGCTTGGGCACGCATGCGCCAAAGTGAGCTCGAGCACACATGCGCAGAAGCGCATTATTACCAAAAAATATTCGTGGCAGTTGGGGAGAGATGGGACCGGACAATGGGGTAGGCGTCAGAGCAGGTAAATGCCTGACGCCCCCCCCAGCTCTGCGCCCTAGACACGTGCCTACTCTCCCTACCCTTAGTTCCGGCCCTGATGAGAATACACTTTTCTGCCAACTGTCAACCTTTGGCCATTAAACATAAACTTTTATCAACATTCACATATATTCTAATAGATTTCATGAGTTCACCAAGCAGCTTTTAGTATCAACTAAAATGCACCAGCCTAACGGCATTTTGAAGAATTTGGGATGCACTGGATCCAGGAATTGGAACAAAATCTTTAAAATCACATGTGTTTTCAACACACAAACAAGGGAGTAAAACATTTTTTAACCTTGCTACACAGTTCTTTTTCACCCTTCCTGTCCCTAAATTGTGTATGTAAATTAGGGTTTGGATTCAGTTCAGTTTTCAGCCAAATCTTTCACACATATTTTAATTTCTAAAATTACAGGGACACTACCATACTCCTGGAAAATATAGATGGTTGCAATCCATTTGAATATTTTATGGTACAAGGGGAAAAAGCTGTAAGTTACCGGAAAGTGGAAAAAGCAGGAAAGGACAATGTTTGCGTAGTGTTTAAAAACAAAAAAAACTATTTTTTGTAATAAATCTTTCAAGAAATAGAATCTAGTAATTTACTGTACAATAGAGAAATGAGTTGGTCTAGAAAGTTCTTGAATCATCTTGAAAGAGTACTTGTGTGCAATAAAACAATAGCCACATGTGACTTTTCATAAAGGCAAACTACCTCTATGTTTTCACCATTATATTTGTCTATTGGAAATGTTAAAAAAATATATTTTTAACTCTTTAAGGGTGTTTCTTATTCAAATTACAGATTTTGCTTGGACTGTATTATGTTTATTATGAGTATCAAGAATTTTTGTAGTATCAACCTGGTAACATAGGTACACATACATACACACTTGCACCTTAATTTAGTCAAACTAAAACAAATGGCTAGTGCCAATGTTAACATTCAAACAGTTTTTTATTATAGCTGTAAACAAATTGAAATTGAGATTTGAAAAATAAAAAAAGTTTATGCAATCCCGATTTCTTATGTTACCAGAGCTAAACTATGTTTCTTAGACCTCTTTAAATTGAAAATAATTGGGAAATGAATACTACCATTATGTGGTAAACCACTAGTTAACTCCTGCTTTTGTGGCTTAATCCCATACAGGTATCTATAATAATTACATATGATTGAAAAGAATAAAAATAAATTTAGACCAAGACTTACAGCTCATTGGTATTTTCCAAATGTAAGTTTTGTACACTGTCCAAGTTATTAAAGGTCAAACATTAAACACCATTCATAATGTGTTTTAGAACTTTTATAAAGACTTGCATAGATTGTAAAAAGGTTGATGCAGATTTAGGTTAAGAAAGCTAATTTTAACTTTAAATCCTCTTAAAGGATTAGTTGGTCCTTTTGTTTTTTTTATAGACTCGTTATTAACTATTAACTTAAAATCCTAGAAAAGAACTATACCAAGTAGCACTTGATATATGAAGTTCATACCCACAGCAACTGCCCTAGAAAGAACACACATAAGCTTAATTAAGTGGGGGGGAGGGTATAAAATGCAACCCACCATGTTTTTGCCCACAGTGTTCCTTTCCACCAACTATCTTTCCTTGGTGCTCATAGGTTCATCACCAACACCAAAGATTTTTGCCCGTCTAAATATGCAGTTTTGGTAGAGATTTCCAGTGGCAGGGGTGTGAGGAAAATACTGTGAACGGCGTTTTGGCGCATGCGCAGTAGGATCATTTCGCCGGTACGGATCTACTGCGCATGCGACAAAAGTCACGCGCATGCGCAGTAGATCATACCGGCGAAATGATCCTACTGCGCATGCGCCGTTCAAAGCAGGAAGAAGATTGCGTGGAAGAAGATGTCTTCTGTGAACTCCCTGGACTGGACCTGCGCAGAAGGGTAAGTAACAAGTTAAGGGGATTTGCCCAGCGGGACGGGTAGGCCAGGGGGGAGGAGGGAGGGTGGGCAACAAACGGGAGGGGGGGTGGGGGGTTTGCGCCGACTAGGTTTCCTTCCCCTTTAAGGGTTAGTAACAAAAATAATTTTATATGCTTTTAAATATAATCGATTGCTAACTGTAAAAACTGTTTGTTTGCTTTAGAAGCTCAAGTATAGTTTATATAAATAAGCTAACATGTAGCCAAGAGGGGTTGGCGTTTACGTTCAAATACGGCCCACAATTGCATATTAGATATGTGATAAGTTGTTTAGAATTACATTATTTCTCATATAAATAATACTGTTGTTTACAAGAACTTGTGGATTAATTTGTGGGTACTGAAGAAACAGATATAACCTTTGAATAAATGAATTTCACTTTTGGGCCCTGGGAGCGTATTTGCTTTGCTGTTCTCTGCCTGCAATTGGTAGGCTGGAGGAAAGTGGATTCTCTCTCATTTGCAGCTCTGTATATCTGTACTGACAAGTACACCTTCCATCATGGAGCAGTCAGCATAAAAATGTGATACCAGGCATTTTTGGGCTTACAGTGGTGTGCAAAACTATTTGCCCCCTTCCTGATTTCTTATTCTTTTGCATGTTTGTCACACAAAATGTTTCTGATCATCAAACACATTTAACTATTAGTCAAAGATAACACAAGTAAACACAAAATGCACTTTTTAAATGAGGGTTTTTATTATTTAGGGTGAAAAGAAATCCAAATCTACATTTTCATGTGTGAAAAAGTAATTGCCCTCTGAACCCAATAACTGGTTGGGCCACCCTTAGCAGCAATAACTGCAATCAAGCGTTTGTGATAACTTGCAACGAGTCTTTTACAGCGCTCTGGAGGAATTTTGGCCCACTCATCTTTGCAGAATTGTTGTAATTCAGCTTTATTTGAGGGTTTTCTAGCATGAACCGCCTTTTTAAGATCATGCCACAACATCTCAATAGGATTCAAGTCAGGACTTTGAATAGGCCACTCCAAAGTCTTCATTTTGTTTTTCTTCAGCCATTCAGAGGTGGATTTGCTGGTGTGTTTTGGGTCATTGTCCTGCTGCAGCACCCAAGATCGCTTCAGCTTGAGTTGACGAACAGATGGCCGGACATTCTCCTTCAGGATTTTTTGGTAGACAGTAGAATTCATTGTTCCATCTATCACAGCAAGTCTTCCAGGTCCTAAAGCAGCAAAACAACCCCAGACCATCACACTACCACCACCATATTTTACTGTTGGTATGATGTTCTTTTTCTGAAATGCTGTGTTACTTTTACGCCAGATGTAACGGGACGCGCACCTTCCAAAAAGTTCAACTTTTGTCTCGTCGGTCCACAATGTATTTTCCCAAAAGTCTTGGCAATCATTGAGATGTTTTTTAGCAAAATTGAGACGAGCCTTAATGTTCTTTTTGCTTAAAAGTGGTTTGCGCCTTGGAAATCTGCCATGCAGGCCATTTTTGGCAAGTCTCTTTCTTATGGTGGAGTTGTGAACACTGACCTTAATTGAGGCAAGTGAGGCCTGCAGTTCTTTAGATGTTGTCCTGGGGTCTTTTGTGGCCTCTCGGATGAGTTGTCTCTGCGCTCTTGGGGTAATTTTGGTCGGCCGGCCACTCCTGGGAAGGTTCACCACTGTTCCATGTTTTTGCCATTTGTGGATAATGGCTCTCACTGTGGTTCGCTGGAGTCCCAAAGCTTTAGAAATGGCTTTATAACCTTTTAAATTGAACTCAGGTGTGATAAACCACAGTTAAGTTATTTTTTAACAAGGGGGGCAATCACTTTTTCACACAGGACCTTGTAGATTTGGAGTTTTTTTTCTCCCTTAATAATGTAAACCTTCACTTAAAAACTGCATTTTGTGTTCAATTATGTTATCTTTGACTAATAGTTAATGGTTTTTGATGAGCAGAAACATTTAAGTGTGACAAACATGCAAAACAATAAGAAATCAGGAAGGGGGCAAATAGTTTTGCACACCACTGTATCTCCACTATGTGTACCTGCACCATGCTTGTGTGAGATTGTTGCATTCACCCACTTTTACCCTACTATGGATTCAGAGTCCCTTACTGGTGAAAAAACATAAACATTGGTTTATGTGTATACCACAACATGTTCCGGTATGTTCTAGGTGATTGACTGAACTACAGAAAAAGATCAGGAAGGACTTTGGACTGTTAGGATCCTAGAACAGGGTTCTGAACTGGAGAGTCTGCACAACCACGAAGGAGGTGATACAAGATCTGGATTCATTACAGTGTGTGGTGGAGATCCAGAACAGGGGGCAGAGCCTGAAAACTTTTCCACAGTGAAGGGCAGATGACAGAGACTTGGCAAGTGACCCTAGCTAGAATATTTACCCATTTAATGTAGGGCCCTCACTGTAAAGCCTAAAAGCCCCACTGAATTAAGTTCCTACAGCAGACACCCCTGAACACCATTTTAAAGGAAATATGGCTTTAGATGTACTACACCATTAATTAGCAGTTGTAAAAAAAGGTATTAATGCACAGAGGCAATGACTCTGCCAGGATGTTTTAGGACAATTGTAGGAGAACTGATAGTGACTGAGCTAGATGTCAGATAGGCTCCAAGTCACTGTGAAAAAAGTGTTTACTTCTAGTTTAACATTTGTGTATGTAATATATTTCTTATATTAATTATCCTACTACTCAATGTGATGGTGCACTCCCAGTTCTCAATTGGTGCAGGCATCACAACAAAGCAGGCCCCATATCCAGGCTATCTCACTCTGCTATGGAGAAACTCAGGATTTTCCTTAGTAAGCAGCTATGCCAACTGAACGTTGTGAAGAAGTGTAAAAAATAAGTCAGACTGGAGAGATATTTAGGGGGTTCTATTATGAGTAGTGTTAACTTGGTTACATAGGTGTAGTCATACAACTGCTGTAAACATGGGCCTCCCTTAAATTAAGCCTCCCTAAGCAAAATTAAATATGTTATTGATATAATTTGATAGCACTAAATAAGGAAAATTGTTCAGTAAAGACAATTTTAGTATTTTGCCTTCCATACAGAATTTAACTCAACTATTAAGTGAAAAGAATGTGTACAGATTTTGCTGTTACATTACAAATGCCATTCAAACAACAAGTTTCACATTAGTTTTGATCATAGGCTAAAGGTTACATGATAATATTTGTAAGTTAAACACAATTCATGGGAAAGGAAATGCTCTTATTTGTTAAAAATGTTTAAGGATGATTAGATTATGACCATTGTTTCAAAAGATGACCTGGGCATCAGGCATATCGCTAATATTGTCAAAAGCTGATGGGGATATCCTATTCTGACACTGCAAAAACTAGAAAACAGAAATAAGTGTTGTGTTGTTCTCATGTATAAAAGTTCAAAACGTTTCCTAGATACATTATGGTGCAGTATTTTACTTCTGATGCTTTATTGTGCAACAGCATACTGGTGGCTCCAGAGAAGACTGATTGGAGACAGTAAAATATAATAAAGATTGGTTTACATTTCTGGTTTACTAGAACTTGTCTTTAGTTATGCCATGTGCCCAGTTTACAAGATTATCAACAGTACCCAAGAAAGCTGACATTCATGAAATACAACACCTGAGCTTTCAATTGTTTTCCTGTTGAAATATGTTGGATAAGTTATTCAAAATAAATAAATAAAGATTATTTGCAACCATAAAGATCTTTTTTTTTTATTTTTATAAATCTCTCTTTATTGCTTTTAGTTAAAAAATGGGGGTGGTTACAGAAGGGAAAAAGGGAATAGCGAATAAATAAGATAAGTTCACATCAAATACATCCAAAACAGAGTATTGACTGATCGAGTAACAATGATTTACATCAAGTCACCTTTGTATAGTATTATGATTGACGATTTACGATTTTGAGCTAGCCCATTATACCTTACCCAGTTTATTCAAAAGAAGAGACATAGAAGAAAAGGGTACATTTATTTTGGTTTCATTGTGATTTTACCTGAAAATGTCTTATCTACCATGTTACCTAAACAGTATCCTAAGTGGTGGTATTGATCCTGGATTGAATTCCTTCCAGGTATTGGGCCCACAGATACCACTCCAGCTCCCCCTTCTATCTAGAAGTTTGTCTCTGATAGATTCCATCGCTCTGGTCCAATTCACCTTGGTTATCAGTGTTTGCTGATCTGGAATTTGTGGTCTTTTCCAGTTTGTTGCTAAAAGCGATCTTGCTGCTGTCAGGATATGTGTGGCTAGATTACTGGATTGGTTTGATCTTATGGTCCTAATTTTCATGCCTAAGAGAAATGTGTGGGGGGTCGTTTGGATAGTACAGCGTAGAACCTCGGAGAGCAGAGTTGCTACCATCTTCCAAAACTCCTAGGCAACATTTATGTGAGGGAATGGAGGGGTCATTGTCAGTGTGTGTGTGTGTGTATAGATGCTGGGTTTCATTTGGAGGGGTTGAACTTGATGGACTTTGGTCTTTTTAACTGTGTATATATATATATATATATATATATATATATATATATATATAATATATAACATATAATACCTCAGAAATGTAGGAAATGTAGGAATACCTCTAGCAATGTTAGCAGAAAACAGTGTTTCTTTGCTATCAATAAATATGTATACTGGTATAGTTTCTTTCACTTAGGGGCATATTTATTATGCTTTGTAAAATTAAATTCACTGTAAAAAATGATAAAAGCTGTGTAAAATAAATAGCAAGTTAATCAAGGTGTGTTTTATTTTACACCATGAGAATGGCAGATTTGCCACCATTATTTTACATTGCTTATGATGGACTTCACTCTAAGAGGCATATTCATTATGTTGTGTAAAAAACAGTGGGATAATACAACACACATCGCCAGGCTTTGCTGTGTAAAAACGGGGTAAAATTGACATTCCAGAAGGAATGTAGATTAACGGTGGCAAACTGACATTCGTATGGTGTAAAATTTCACACACCTTGATAAATTTGCCATTTTTTTGCTCAGTTTTTTACACAGTTTTCTCAGCGAATTTCGTTTTAAACAGCATAATTAATATTCCCCTAGGAGGCAGAAAAAATCATGCATTTTCAAAGCTGTTTTTTACATGGTGAAGTCTGGTTATGTGCGGTGAATTATCCCGCTAGATAATACATCTGGCCCTTAAGCTCCCCATAAACGCGACGATTCTTCTTGCCGAACGACCGATTTTAGGGAAGCCCGACCAATCCTTCAAAATTATCGTGCGGTTAGTGGGATTTGAACAATCGTACATCTTCCGATTTTTCGGCCGACATCTGTCAGGAAATTGATTGGCCAGGTCAAAAAATCTTTGTCGGTCCCAGTGCAATCTATCTATGTTTGCAGGGCCAAGCAGGCAGCTCCCCTTTGTTTTCCTGGCAAATTGGTCTTTTTAGTTGATGGTTAATTCGTACGATCGTACGATCGTTCTGAGAAAAATCTCAACATCTATGTCCAGCTTTAGACTGGATGGGCCCTTGTATTTACATATGTAAGACTTGTTCACCTCAATTGCAACCCATTGTTCTATTATTTCAAACAATTATACTGTTTAATTAAATAATACAGTCTCTGTAGTGACATTGCCATTTTTCAAAACATTCTGAAAAGGTTTAAGGATAATTAATCGTATGACTTTACTGTGATGAAGCCTCTGTCGTCCCTGTATTGTATTGAAGTTGCATTTCTCTTAATAAAGCCTAATAAATAATGACTAATTCTATATTCTATACTACATTTTTATAGGTTCAGCAAGTCTCATAATTGAATGTCTGGGTGTCTGCTTCATGATTAAAGAATGAGTTAGACATATGCACCATTTTTTATTATAGAAAACAATTGCTGTATTTAAAGTGATAATGTAGACCCACCCTAAACAACTTAGGAATCAGTTTTGTGTCCCAATTCATAATTCTGATTTCCTGCTGTGTGTCTATGGAATACATTATAGACAAAAATGTCCAACTTATATGTTGAAATGTGCAGAAAAGCTAAAGAAAGGTTCTGTGCACCTAATAAGAACTGTGCACCTGGTAAGAACTGTGCTCCCAATGTATTTTCTGTTTATGCTAATATAACTGAAAATCAATTCAGATAAATACTGGGTATTTGCACAACAATAAAGAGCAATTTCCAGAATAACTTTATTTTTGTGTTTCTACTTTAAGAACCCTGTTCTGCTTTAGCTTAAGGAACAGAAGTCTGGAGCACAGGACAATGCAAGCATTTGAAACTTCCTTGGCAAGATATGCTGCATGCTGATATTCTGATACATGACTTTCTCCAGCAGACTCAGCCAGTAATTCAGCAGAGTCCAAGAAAGCTTAGTCTAGAATGAAGTGAGGCATTAATTTATTTGCAAATATAAAAATTATATATCCTGGTTGTATAAAAAACTTAACAGAAATATCAATGTATTCACCAGATTGCTCTGTGGTATATTTCTATATTGTGCATGGAAGAACAAACTTATAAAAACATGAGGTTCTACAACCGGATTTTATAAACAGTTTTATTTTTAAAATGAATGAGTTTAGTTATCTCCATACAAGACTGCAAAAAAATTGCAGGCACATTTAGGTAGAAATCACCTATTTTCTGGAGGATTTTGGAGACTTACCTACATTCACACCACATTACTGTCATCAGACTGTGTTGTGCAGCCTCTATTCTCCCATTAAGTTGCAAGGTTACTAACCTACAGGAATCTTTGCAACTACAATTCCAGCTGGAAAATCTGTTTTTAAAATCCACCGCATCACATCATTCTGGATTGCATACAAGATAAATATTGCTGTGCTTCAAGGTTTCCAGAATCCTTCACCTATTTCCCACAGACTCTAAGCTTACAGAATAGGTATTTTCTAGCAATTAGGCTAGATGATAGCTAGTTCTGCTAAGAAGCCAGTTACACTGTAATCCATAGATTATAGTGGCATAGGAGACAACCATCTACACAAGATCCTTAGATTATTCACAGCTATTTGTGGCTCTACCAGGTAATCTAGCAAAACAAAAGTGCATTTCCTGCACATATCTTTCCATTTTTTAGTAACTGTGTGCTGCCTGGTAAATGCCACCTACAACATTTTCTTGTTAAAGTCGCTGGTGTTCGGGTAAATTGGGGGAAATCTCTTGTTTTCCCCATTGATGCTGGAGCCCAGCGGGATGTTCTACATGGCCCCCTATTACAATGGGTGGATAGTTTCAGATACCTTGGGATAATGATACACAAAGATACAAGAAAATATGTGGATCTTAACTTGGCCCCTCTCATTGGATCTCTCAAACTTAGGGTGCATAATTGGGCAAATCTACCTTTATCCTTACCTGGACGCATCAATCTATTGAAAATGGTTTTTCTACCAAAATTTCTTTATGCCTTTCATAACTCTCCAATTATACCCCCTAGGAACTGGTTTAGGCACTTAGACGCCATAGTACGTGGCTTTGTTTGGGCAGGTGAACGTCCGAGGATTGGGTGGCAGACTCTCCAGGCTCCAGCTAACAGAGGGGGATTGGCCCTTCCTAATTTCCTACTGTACTTTTATGCAAGCCAGCTGGTATATGCCTGGTGGTGGCTGAACCCCAATCCAAACAACCAGGCGGTGGTTCTTGAGGCAGGGATAGTCTCCTCATTCGAGGCTTTGGCCAATCAGTTACATAGAGGTATAGCCTCGATATATGTTCTTACACCAGGTATGAAGACGATATGTACAATTTTCCAGAGAGTGGTGGTGTCTCCTTGCCGTAAGAGAACTCAGTGGTCCAAGTGGTCCCCTTTGTGGGGGAATGACGCTTTGCTGCAATTAAGGCATTTGCCTGATGCTGCCACCTGGGCAGCGGCTGGAATTAAGTTTTTGGGGGATGTGGTTGGTTCTGGGGAGATAAAACAATTTGCAAGGTTGAAGGAAGACTTTGACCTACAAAATCACATGCTCTTTAGATATTTGCAATTACGTCATGCGTTATCAGCTCAGTTTCCAGAGAGAGCTCCAGAGGTAGTGGAGACTACTTTAGAAAAATATTTGAGACGCCCTGACCTGGTAAGGTCACTTAGTTGGTTCTATGCCCTTCTCCTGCGGGATGACTTTGATCCGCTCCAACATTTCCACCAGAAATGGCAGCCTGAGTTTCCCCAGTTGAACGTAGGTGACTGGAAGGAAATTTTATGTCAAATTCCTGAGACTAACATTTCTGGTAGAGATAGGTACATACACACAAAGTTTCTTAATCGTGTATACCTGACGCCTCACAGACTGGCCCAGATTTATCCTGGCTGTCCTGATGTCTGCCCTAAGTGTAATGGTGCTCAAGGTACTTATAGCCATGTTTTTTGGGACTGTCCTGAGATGCAGAGATTCTGGGCAGAAATAATGCAGTTTGCGGAGATTAAGCTTGGACTCCCCAATGTATGTTCACCTGAACTTTGCCTACTGGGAATAACTGAAGGCCTAGATTTGAGCACCTGCGAACGAATCTGCCTTTTGCAGTTATTGCACTTCGCCAAAAAAGCCATCCTGATGACTTGGAAGGCAACGGCACCTCCGTCTTTGAACTTCTGGAAAAAACTAATCGACAGTGTTCTTCCCAGTCAAAAATTTACATATATGGCTAGAGGCTGCCCAGAAAAATTTGGGAAGATATAGCATGCCTGGTTGGAGGTGGGCCAGAATGTTTGAAAGTCATCTACCTTTTCTCTGCTAAAGGCAATATGTGGAATGTGACCGGGACCTATTGATATGTACGGACTGAAACTGGCATGTGCACTTTTACCCATAGTGGGATGCCTAGTTAGGCATGCCCACATTGGCAATACTTTGTGCCGAACGCGGAAGACCCATCCCCTCTTTACTCTTTCCTTTTCCTCGGTTTACCCTGAGGTTCTATCTTTCTTGACTCTTTCTCTTTCTTTTTCTATGTAACTGGATGTTTAAAATGCAATAAAGAAAATCTGTTAAAAAAAAAAAAAAGTCGCTGGTGAAACTTCCCATCTGGATACAGAGTAGCTACAACAAACAAGGGAAAGTTGTGCTCACCACTAATTTTTAAAACCATTAGGCGGGGATGCAATGAGGCTGTGACCACAAAATACATATAGACAAATACAAGAGTCCTCTGCACTCAACCCATTATCAATATATTTAAGACAGAGACATTTTGTGCATACTGATACTGAAAAATGCCTTACCTTTTAAACAAAACAGGGATTGTTTGTCCATATATTGCAATATATTTAAGATGGCCAACTACGTCAAAGTCATCCCATATCTGGCCAGTCCTATGCTCAATTTTCATCTGATTCATTAAGAATTCCATTGCTTCATTATACATTTTACAAAGGGACTAAGTTTTACCTGCAAATTACTCGCTGCTTTCAAAGTAAAACTCCCAAACCTGGTTGCCCTTTTATTAGACACCAGTGGGATCACCTGACTATAGCTGGGAAGGGTGGGAGCTACAACAAGGAGCTGGTCACTGCTCCTGTTTAACTATAACAAACAAGGGAAAGTTGTGCTCACCACTAATTTTTAAAACCATTAGGCGGGGGTGCAATGAGGCTGTGACCACAAAATACATATAGACACATACAAGAGTCCTCTGCACTCAACCCATTATCAATATATTTATATTTGAGTGCAGAGGACTCTTGTATGTATCTACAGAGTAGCTACACTTACTGCAGAAAATTCTAGGATATAGCTAAACCACCATTTGAAAGTCTTTCATTTGAAAGTCATGTGACTTGTGCTCTGATAAACTTAAATGACTCTTTACTGCTGTACTGCAAGTTGGAGTGATATCACCCCCTCCCTTTTCCCCCCCAGCAGACAAACAAAAGAACAATTTGAAGGTAACCAGATAACAGCTCCCTAACACAAGATAACAGCTGCCTGGTAGATCTAAGAACAGCACTCAATAGTAAAAACCCATGTCCCACTGAGACACATTCAGTTACATTGAGAAGGAAAAACAGCAGCCTGCCAGAAAGCATTTCTCTCCTAAAGTGCAGGCACAAGTCACATGACCAGGGGCAGCTGGGAAATTGACAAAATGTCTAGCCCCATGTCAGATTTCAAAATTGAATATAAAAAATCTGTTTGCCATTTTGAGAAACGGATTTCAGTGCATAATTCTGCTGGAGCAGCACTATTAACTGATTCATTTTGACATTTTTTTTTGTCCCATGACAGTATCCCTTTAAAGTATATAACCTAAGCTATATAAATGTATCTCCCTTTTATTAGATTAGCATGGGGCTTCAATCAATCAGGGACTATAAGGGAGCTGCATGACCCCCAACCCTGCTTCATTCACTTTCTCAGTTCATATTAACAGAGCCCCTGTTAATCATTACTTCTGCTTCAATTTGAAGCATAATTTACTGTGTATTTTTATTGGAATTATCTACAGTATTTAGAATACATGAGCAAAGCACTTAATAGGATTCCCCAGTACAATATTTAATAAGTTTACTCCTCAGGGCCACTACCCAAGAACTTTTTGTGCACAGTGATACAAGCTCAAGTGACAATATTTAAAATGTATATACAGTATAGCTAGGTATTAACTGGTTAGTAAATAAGCCGAGAATGGATTTTTGTAATTTTTTTGTTGTTTAAAAGGAATTGTGTATCTGTGTTTGCAAATATTGAGAATTAATTTACACCTATATTAAAAACATAGTAACTCTAATAAATGTACTTTTATGAATGCTGCCATTAGTTTCCATGCATATTTTGTATTGTCATCATTTATGTGTCTAATATTCCATACTGAGATTGCACCACATTGCACCTCAGTAAACCTCTACCATTTTAATGCAGGTATGGGATTTGTTATCCATTAACTCATTGTTCAGATTGTTCTGAATTATGAAAAAGGCTGTCTCCCATATACTCCATTTAACCAAATAATCCACATTTTTTAACATTCATTTTCTTTTGTCTGTAATAATAAAACAGTACTTTGTCCTTGATCCATGCTAACATATAATTAATCCTTTTTGGAAGCAAAACCAGCCAATTGGGTTTATTTCATGTTCTAGTAGACTGAACCTTTTCCCTGCCATCGATCATAACATTTACGATCACATCAAAAGTGCACCACCACGAAATTTAGTAATTCTGATTCCGACCTAGAATCTGACTCATCATCTGTCAGAAGGTAGCGGTAGCAGTAGCAGTCTGGGTTCCCCAGAAGTTCCCTTGGAGACAGATGAGGTGAAGGAGGAGGCTCTGCCTCCCTATTACTGGAGTCCCTGCCGTAAAGGTCAATATGACTAACTTCGACCTTCTCGATTTCTTCCATATATTTGTTACAGAGGCAATCCCTGAGGATATGGTTCTCTACACCAATTTCTGTGCTGAGTAGTTTATTGCCAAAAATACCTTAGGCAAACATTATAGAGCTCAGCGGATGAAATTAAAAGGCTCTGGGCACTCACCTTAGCAATGGGGCTTGTAAAAGCCAACACCATAGAAGCCTACTGAGACACCACAACAGTACTTACCATCCCTCTCTTCTCGGCCGTCATGCCCTGAAACCGTTACCAAATTTTACTGCCGTTTCTTCACTTCAACGAAAATGCCACGGCTGCCCCCCTCAACAAGCCCGGTTATGACAGGCTGCATAAAGTGAAGCCCCTTATCAATAGCCTCTCCAAGCACTTTGCAGAGCTTTACACCCCCTCCCAAAACATATGCATAGATGAGTTCCTAATGCTTTCCATAGGGGAATTTCGCCAGTACATCCCGAGTAAGTGTTCTTGCTACGGGATCAAACTCTGCAAAAGCAGAACTGGGTACACCCAAGCGTTTTCATTTATAAAGGCAAGGACTTCAGTTTAGACCCCTCAAGTTGTCCACTTGGATTGACTGTAAGTGGCAAAATTGTCTGGGAGCTCATCACTCCACAGCTGGGCCAAGGTTACCACTTATACGTGGATAACTTTTATAACTGTATAGCCTTGTTTAGAGCCCTCCTCTCTTGTGGCACCCCGGCATGCGACACAGACAGGCGTAACTGAAAAGGCTTGCCCAGGGAACTAGTAACCGAAAACCTAAAGTGTGGGGATACATATGCTCTAAGAAGCAATGAGCTCCTGGCAACAAAATATCACAACACCAAAAATCTGCTGATGCTTACTACCATTCACCAGGCCAGGATTTGTGAAGGCCCGGGCCTAGGGCGGCATGCTGCCCAACCACACCCACATTGGTTCAGAAACACTGTGGATTCGCGGGAGATATAATCGTTTTTTAAATTTCCTGTGCACCAATCCCCATTGCTCCGTTCCAGAAAATGGAAATTTCCATGAATTAAAGGGAGGGGACGGGGGCGGCGAATGTCAGAGGGCCTAGGGGTGCCTGGTATGTAAATCCGTCCCTGTCATTCACGAAGACAGCATCGTTGTACAACACAGAAGCAGCAGTAGGTCCCCTAAATCTAAGCCGCTGTGTAGCCAACAGTAAAGCAAACATATGGGTTGTGTGGATAAAATGGATCAAATGAAACACTATTATAATGCCACGAGACAAACAAAATTCTGATATAAAAAAATGGCAATTTACATGATCCAAATGGCCCTTTACAATTCATACGTTGTCTACAAGGCAACAGCACCAGGCACCAAATTGTCATGTTATAACTGCCAGCTGCAGCTGCTCCCTGCCCTGCTGTTTGGAGATGGGGAGGAGGCCCAAGAGATTGCTGCTAGTGAGAATGGCCCTAGGCTGACGGATAAATATTTAAATGACCACATCCCACCCACACCCAATAAGCAGTATCCCCAAAAAACCTGTAAGGTGTGCCGGAGAAAGTGGAGTTAGACAAGACGTCTGCTACTACTGCCCAAGTGCCCCAGCCAGCCGGCCTTATGTTTCAAGCTGTGCTTTGAGCTGTACCACACACGGGTCCACTACGAGAAGGACTGAGGCTAGTTATAGAGTACATATTTGGTTTTTGTTCCCTCCCATGTCCTCTACGAGCCACCGAGAAAGCAGTGTTGGAAGAGGACCAGGGCCCGCCATGCAAGTCAGCTGAAGTGCAACACTTTGAGAAATTTTCCTCAGAGCCCTGACGTACCCCAGGAAGGGCCTGTTGCCATGACAAAGAAGGCCCAACACTTTGAGAGTGTCCCCTGGGAACTTCCAGGAAAGGGCATAAGCTGGCAACAGTGGGAAAACTGGCTTCCCCTACCCAGGCTCCTGGAACTCCCAGCCAGGCAACCTCGGCCCCATGTCCCCCCGGGGGACTTCCAGGAAAGGGCATCAGCTGGCAACAGGGGGAAAACCTTCTTCCCCTGCACAGGCTCCTGAAACTCATGGTCAGGCTCCCGCATGTCCCCCGGGGGACTTCCAGGAAAGGGCATCAGATGGCTGCTCCCTACTATCCTGCTGGCACATGCTTGGAAAGAGTAGCCTGTGGCAGGGGCCTAAGAGGCCAGGCTGCTGGCTCCTCTCCCTAGGCTCCTGTAACTCCGGCCTGGTCGCCCGCAGGCGCTTCATCCTCATCCAGACTTCCATGAAAGGCCATCTGCTGGGGATGGGGGAAAGCCAATCTGCTTACCAAGGAACGGTGCACTTGCAGCTGGACACATTTTGAACCTGGCCCCATGGGGGACTTCCATGAAAGGTCATCTGCTGGGGACAAGGGGGAAAGCCACTCTGCTTGCCCAGGAACAGTACACTTGCGGCTGGACACATTTTGCACCTGCCCCCCTGGGGGACTTTCATGAAAGGGCATCTGCTCGGGACAGGGGGGAAAGCCACTCTGCTTACCCAGGAACAGTGCACTCGCGGCTGGACACCAGCTCCTGGAATTGTTGCTGCTTTTGAATATGCAAATTCATTCTCACCCACTGGGATGTGATATCACTATCCCTCTCTGCAGGGACAGCATGACTGTGCTTGTTCCGGGGGTTGAGCCTGGCAGTGTCAGAAGAGCTGGCAGTGTTTGGCAATAAAAGGATTATGGTATGAAGATCCAAATTACGGATCAATCTGTCCCATGCCTGTATAGAAATATGGATCTTAATATATGGTTCCTGGGAGAAAGACAATGTTTCGAGCCCTTGGTCATTGGTTGGGGAAAGTGTACCTAAACAGAGTCCCAACCTGTAACTATTGGCTCAAGAATGTCCCCATTTCTGCTGTATAGGAGCTGATTTTGAAAGCAACAGCAGTATGTCAGAAGCAGCAATTGGTTGGGAGCCATTATTATAACATGTTGTCATATTTATTTTCTGTTTTTTATTCAATTGAACTTGTCACCTTGAGTGGGTCTGGAAAAGTCTGGGGGAACAATAAAAAAACAATACTTTAGACTTATAATTAAACTTTTATAGGTGTCCCCATATGACATGTTGAAAATCTGGTCACCTTATCTTAATAGTCCCAGAATGATAAATTATTTAGTTTGAAGGGAAAAAAATGAATGTTTGTTTTGGATACCTGTGAAAAGTATCAAATAGTTAGAATAATTATTTGGACATGGTATGGCGGCATGCCAGTTTTATGATGTAACTAAAAACCTATTATAAAAATGACTAAAAATGCTTGAATTTTATCAGTATAGAGAGCTCATACTATGCTATTCTAGTTTAATTTAATAATTTCTCATCACATCATCATTCACATCAGTCCCTGATGCAGTGGAGCTAACAATCTTAGGTCATACGATCATATTCACACACACAAAATAGGGTGAGTTTTATCAGGAGGCAAGAAACTTGCCTGTATGTTATTTGGAGTCTGAGAGAAAACCTCAGGCCTCAGTACCAAGAGTAAATAGACAGGGGAACACATACAAACTTCCTACTAATAGTGTAAACTTCGGATTCAGGACCCCAGCACTGCTAACCACTGAGCCACCTTTTTATGAATGTCATCTAAGGACACTGTTAAAGTTTCCTTCATTGGTTCTATGCTACATGTGTTCATATTTTTTTGTTGTTTGCACCGATTTAATTCTGAATGCAAACTGATTTATAACTGTACAGTATGTCTCTGTTCAGACATTTCCTTTCCATGTCCTGTAATCTAAGGTTCCTCTTCATTTGCATTATACAAAATGGAAGAAGAGAGTTCAATTTTTTTATTATTTTTTTTTTTTTTGCTCCCAGGCCCCATTACCTGTGTTGGCCCTTGTGGATTTACCTTCATGCATCTGCATCCAAAATCTCCATTCAGATTTAATGGCACAGGCAATTTCCCAGTTGGCACAAATGAATAACTGGCTCAGACTGTTATTTACCATGCCAGCTTGAGGATGAGTTGCATCAACAAACCCATTCAGCTTCTATTAAAGTGACGGCAGATGGTAAGAGTAAAATATGCAAAGAGCTTGAAAGTATGTTTCTTGTCTTATCTTTCAGACACAAGCTCATGGAGCCCCTAAACAGTCAGATATTGTACAAAAGGATAGAAAACAGTTTAATTCAAAATGTAACTAGTAAAGAACTGTTCTTCACCACTCTGAATATAAATAACATCCATTTAACATTGAAGTTATTGTTAGAATAATAACTTCCAAATGCTGAACAAAACATACTGTACTTCTGTAAAAGCGCTTTGGGTAGAAGCAAGACATTCCTCTATACATTACACACAACTTTCAATATGTTGGATGCTACTTAGTAGACACAATGACCTTGGAATTCAGATCTAAGCAGTACTGTAGCAGAGATCTGTAATGGATATGAAACTTTAAGCACAGCTTTAAGCACTGATGTGCATACCAGGTGCCTATGCCACTCATTTGCATAGTATTAAAGGGAAAGTGTACCCCCCTTTTCAAGGCTTGTGCTGAACATACTTGTTTGCCTATTCTTTAAAAAGGGCAAAATTTGAAAATGAAACTAAAACCACATTTTGTTTCTTGATCCCAAAGAGCAAAGCTAAAAGAAAAACAGCAGCCCACTGTAAAGTCTCTACATAAATAAAATCCTCCCTTCCCCAGTTGCAGCCTGTTTTCTCTTTAGATCTTCATTTCACCATTGCAGAAATAAATCAAAATAAATTAATAAATTAGCCAGCTATGGGTATCTGTGATCCAATAGTAAGAAGGATAAAGCATAGATTACTATAGCACAGTAGTGGAGATTAGGAGTCCTGTAGGATCTATGATGAGTCCCTGCCATATCTAATGCAAAATGGAGAGTTTTTTATGTTGTAATTTTGTTTTTATTCAGTGTTACCTATGAAATAGGCTGTCTCTTAGTAATCTAATTATATTTCATAAGTAAAAAAAACACAGAAGGCATTTTAGGAGCTATGGATTTGACACCCAACAGTTTCCAGTGGGAAAATATAAATATCCATCTAGTGCAACTTTGTCTATATCTTACTGTATGTGCTCCTCATATTTAGGATAGACCTGTAGGGTTCAGAATTAATTAGTTTGGTTCAGAAATTTAGGTGGGCATATATACAGCACAGAAGCATTTTTTAAAGTGATAAAGCACAACTATACTATTGTATATCAGTTGATATAGCATAACCAATCAAAGTATGGTGCCATATAATTCTGTTCTGTGCATTTCCATTATAAATAAGAAAATTTGAACTGAAGTTTGATCAGAACTAAGCAGTCAAAAAAAATGCAAATTAAAAAGTGTTGGTTTTATAAAAGAAAGTATGTCTCTATAAATTATTTACATTTGCAATATCTTTATGTAGTATCTAGGACTGTACAACAAAATGGCACACACAAAATAAAAAAACATACCCCATTCCCCTTCTCTGTACTGCTTTCCTTTAAAATGCTCTTTTTCTAGAACATACCTTCAGTTTTTACAGCCCCTATGTCTTTCTTCACCAACTGCATTCAATATTAGCAAGGGTTTTTTCAGATATATATATATATATCCAGCATAGATTTATTCTACTACAAACAAATATTTAGTTACATCTTTCAGGGAATAATGTGTAGTCCAAGTTAGAAACATATCATTTTGTTTGGTTTGTTATTCAACTTTTTTCACCTGTCAAAATGTGCTCCTTTATCACTCATTAACTAAACCAGTTCTGTACTTTGGGCCCTAACAACATTTTCCAATTGCCAACAAACCCCCAAAACAGACCCCTACGAGGCTCACACCCCACAGGCAGAGTACGGCACACACAGGCAGCTTAGGCTAGGCAGAGTACGGCACACACAGGCAGCTTAGGCTAGGCAGAATAGGGCACACACAGGCTGCAAAGGGAAGGAGAGTTTGGCACACACAGGGTGATGATACCTTTTTTTTTTCACTCAAAATTTTTTTATTGAGTTTTCAAATGAAATAAATAAAAATAAAGGCACAATCACAAAGTTTACATTGCTCCATACAAAGCCTCATATATTCTGTATGCAATACAATATAATTGGCATAAGCAATCTTATATTTGACATAAGTTTAAGCAATGTAGTAATAATCTCCAATTAGAAGAGAAATGCAAGCATAGAACAGATAAGAAAAGGAAGAATAAGAAGAAAAAAAAAGGATCAGAGAGTAGGGTCCCCCACATTCTCTGTCGGAAAATACTGCAATACCCATTGAACACCCAACACAAACCAATTTAGCATACAATTCTATAAAACAAGCTGCTTGTTTGCCATATAACTGATCCACGGAGCCCAAGTTTCCGTAAATCTGTCCAAAGTTCCCTGGACTCGAGCTGATAACTGCTCCATTGTATAGATAACCTGTATTTTGTTCAAAATCCGTTGCCATGTTATGTCTGGTGACAACCAACTAATGGCTAGACTCCATTTTGCAGCCAAAAGAATATGCTTGGCTAACTGCCTGGATTGTTTATGTAAATCCTTTGTTGGATAATTATGCAATAGTTCCCAGGGGTTCAATGGAAATGACACAGAAAATATCTCTTGCAGCAACATATGTACTTTAGTCCAGTGATCTTGTGCAGTAGGGCAATCCCACCGAATGTGTACTGTGATGATACCTTTTAAGGCTTCACAAGGTAAGCAATCACAACTGCCAAACTTTCATGTGGAGGGTCACACAAGGGGGGGGGGGTCACGGACCTGAGTTGGACAGCACTGCCTTAAATCAATCTTTTTTTTTTTTTTTTGTAAATTAAATTTTTATTGTAATTTTTCTCTTTTACAGGAAAGGAAAAACAAATATGAGTGCACAAGTTGTAACCAAACAATGTGTCAATAGTACATAATAAATTTGACAATAAAGCATAGTATAAACAGTACATCATTGGTTATTATCTTGTTTGTTTTCTTTTGTTCACAATTTCCTCATCCAATACTATCAGAGCAGCATTACGATTCCAGATATGTAATAATAAACATTAACCTTGCCCTTGATCCCGACATCTAAGCCGTAGCGTAGAAAAGTAACAAGAAAAGGTATAGACTTATTCAGAAATGCCTTAAATAAATCTTAATAGGGATGCACCGAATCCAGCATTCGGTTTGGGATTCGGCCAGGATTCGGCCTTTTTCAACAGGATTCGGATTTGGCCGAATCCTTCTGCCCGGTCGAAGCGAATCCTAATCCTAATTTGCATATGCAAATTAGGGGCAGGGAGGGAAATTGCGTGACTTTTTGTCAGAAAACAAAGAAGTAAAAAATGTTTCCCGTTCCCACCCCTAATTTGCATATGCAAATTAGGGTTCGGATTCGGCTCGGTATTCAGCCGAATCCTTTGTGAAGGATTCGGGGGTTCGGCCGAATCCGAAAAAGTGGATTCGGTGCATCCCTAAATCTTAATAACTTGTGCCTTAGCTGAGTTATGATCGTTGTGCTCGTTGTAGACCTAAACACAAAATTAAGTATTTCCCAATTCAGACAAAAATACTTATTGGGTTGCATCATAAAGCATTAGCTCAGCAAGGAGAAAGTCAACATTGCATGACAGCAATGTGCGATCGAGACAGCAGCAAAAAACAAACAGCAAAGTAGACAGGAACAGGAAGTGTCAGGAAGTAGAAACTTCCTTAAAATGAACACGTCTAAGCAGAAACCGAGCTAATACTTGAAGACCTTGACAGTTGAGATATAATGTAAATTTAGATCTTTAAGTACTGTGTTCTTTTTTTGAACAGTGTTTTTCCCCAAAATTAATTCATGTTTTTGCACAGTCCAAATAAGATTGCTATATATTCACAAACCAGTCTTCAATCCATATTAAAGCTGCACATGTATATCCAGACAGCAGCACAATGCCACATTTTACATGAATATTTTTAATGAATGTTCATTCTAATTGCTGATTCTTCCCCATCGGTTACTGCATCTGAGAAAGCTTCTTTCTGTTGTAACATATTACCATGTGTTACAGGGTGGGGGTATACATGATTTTTACTTGCTTACCCATTACTACCATTTTATAATAAATAACTCTTAATATTAAAATATTATTTGTCAAAGATTGTTTATCACATAGGAGTTATGTGTATAGACACATACATATTTGTTAAACCTCAAATTTATTTTTTGGAGGTTTTATAGGGGAAAACTCAAATTTTCAAGGGGAAAGCAAACTCGAATTTTTAGAGATTTATTATAATCCAAAGATGCTAAAAATCTAATTCCGAAAATATCCACCTTAAACCTGTCTCGGTCATGTAAAAGTCAATGGCAGATGTCCCTGAAGTTGTTTCTTGACATTGTGATCTGTGCTGGATAATCCGATAAAGTCAGGGTTTTGTCCGTTAATCCAATAGAATCGAGTTTCCCAAGCAACAATTTAAGTTTTCGGATCATCAATCATACTATTTGAATTGACATTGAATTTTGTTGTGACATTTTTTCAAGAAGAATTATTGATAAATGAGTTCAATTCATGAAACTTTGTTTTAATAAAAAAATGAAATAAACTAGTTTTAGTAAATTACCCCCTTAGACTATACTGCCTGTACTGTAATGTGATTCTATATTGTATAAAATAATATTTTATATAATAATATTTTTATAGACGATCACTTACATTATCACATTTTCAAGTAAAAGATAAATGTTGGGTTGATTGCTCCAACCCAAAACGACATTTATTATGTAAGAAAAGTCATGCATTGTGAAAATAAAAAAGAAGCAGCAAAAATATTTCTAACCTTTTAACCTAGACACTTTCCCAAATACAGAGGAGGTAAATGTAGAAGAAAAACTGTCTTTCCCTTGTTACTTAGACACTTTCCTATATAAATAGGGGGTAAACTTAGAAGAAAAACTATGTCTTGACCGTGTAACTTAGACACTTTTCCATATGTACTGTATATACACTGTAGGAAATAAAGGTGAACATTTAGATCAGAGAATAACAATAAATAATTTTACCAAGAATTTCATTTGAAATGTGTTTTTAGATTACAAATCAAGTTAGACCTTTTCGGACAATGCCTACTGGAAAAAAAATCCAAAAAAACTCTAAAAGTCCAAATTGATTTCAAGCGGTCCAATAGCATCAGCGCAGCTCCCACTGACTTCTATAGGACAATTTTTACCTGGCAACGTTTTGTATTATTGTTTTTCATGTTTTTTACACTTCCTAAATCTTGAATTTTTAAAGCTTTTTTACAAAATTGAGAAAACCACAAATGTTTAAAGATTCATAGAAAAATTTTAAATTTCAATGTTAGTAAATGGACCCCTAACTGTAATAAAATGAAAAATGTTTATATGATGCAAACAGGCAGTGGTTTAGGTAAGGGACTATAAAAAAATTAGGGATTCAGTTGATCCCTCAAATTCTTTGGGAAGAGGAAAACATTTTTTACTTCCTTGTTTTGTGACATAAAGTCGTGTGATTTCCCTCCCCACCCCTAATTTGCATTTGCAAATTAGAATTTGGATTCGGTTCGGCTGGGCAGAAGGATTCGGCTGAATCCTAATCCTTCTGAAAAAGGCCGAATCCTGGATTCGGTGCATCCCTAAAAATAATAAGAGGACAGAAATATAAATATATATAATAAATGTACCAATAACAATATTGTAGCAAGAGCAATAACATTTATCATAGTCCTTATCAAAAGTAGCCATCCACAATCAGTTATCTGTTCCTTTTCTCAATGGCTCAAATATATGCTTTACCCTGAATGGTTGACACATCAATTAATTCTGGTAGATTTATGTAGTCTTGTTCAGTCTGAAAAAATATATGGACCTAAAAGTGGGGTGAGAAAAAAAAGGGGACTCCAATATGTATACAATGAGACCTTACAACGTTTGACAATTACAGCATATCTATAATACATATTAAAAATAAACTTTATCAGTAATTTCTTGCCACATCTATGCCCTCTTTAAATTAACCAATTTGGCCCTTTCCTGGCCAAAAATAAGATAAAAGATAAAACTAGATTTTATTAAAAGTGAATTGGTGGCCCCTTTGTCTACTTCGACGACTGAGTTGTTGATTCAAGATTCATGTGTTCACGAGGATTGTTGGTTTATGTTTGAGTGGCTCATCAAAAAGTACAAAGATTTACTTGTTAAAACATTGTTGCATCTATATCTTACATTTTTATCTTATTCAACATTTTTTTTTTCAGCAGGTATTTCTTGGTATAGCCACGCAGGCAATTTTTTTGGTGCACTGAAAGTTAGTGAACTCTTTGGGGCAAATTTACTAAAAGGCAAAGTGAACTCGTGTGATGTCATTTCGGAACTTTGCCGATTTACTAATGCCGGCGCAAGTTCACTAGCGAAGAGGCTGCAAAAGAGTGCAATTTATTTTTTTGGGGTAACTGGCTCCCCCCTTCATTTCCTAAAATATGGCACATAAACTATACACTGGGCTCATGTATAGGGCAATATAACAAATCTATTTTCTTTTATTAAGGTTTCCCGGACTTGTGTAGTGTCATTTATTTGCTGCACCATATACGTCCATTGAACTATTTGCTAGCGCATCTTCACTTATGTTGGCGCAATAATGCTAGCGCAACTTCGCCAGCGTTCGGATTTTAGTGAATTAGCATTGTCCTGGCGAATCTACGCCTGGCAAAGTGTTGTGCTGTGAGCAAAGCTGTCTACTTATTAAAGGAGACAAATATATTAATATTTGGTCGCCTATAATAAAGTTAAGGATGCACTTACTTTAATTTGTGATTGTTAATTGACTTTATGGCACTAATGGAGCTTTATGGTAAGGTAGCATAGCATTAGGAAGTCTTTGTCTGGTGCTTAGTGCCAGCAGAGCACCAATAATACATGGTGAATGTATTATTATTATTTTTCCTCACCAGACATGCCAGGTTTACTTTGAAAAGGTAGGATATGTTACCCAGATACCAAGATGATTTAGTTGTATAGGCAAAGAATTGGAAATTCTGAGGCTGTTTGCATTGGCATCGCGCTCCACTTTGCTGCCTTAGCACCTATAATCCTCATATTTACATAAACCCTTACTGCTCTTACAAGCTTTCACTGACTGCTTATTAATATTCAAAATAAATTACTAATCTGCATTCCCCTACAG
The DNA here is from genome assembly GCA_038501925.1 of Xenopus petersii. NCBI lineage: Eukaryota > Metazoa > Chordata > Amphibia > Anura > Pipidae > Xenopus > Xenopus petersii. Next base: position 100,703,331 of record CM076682.1, on the reverse strand, counting down.
TTAACTAATTATAAGGTCTTTGAATATGTTAGGACTCTAAGGTGACTTCTTATATCCAAACAGTTTACAGATAAAGTCATCTTTATACCTGCTTAGAAACTCTTCTAAAAATATTCAGTTCAGCTATCAGAAAAGTTCTGCTTAGAAATATTTCTAAATGTTTGTTCCAGCCATAATTTTGCAGTTGGATAACTCTATCATGATATGTCACACATAATTCACACTTGTATCAATAAATACATTTATTCTTTTCAGTCAATGGAGGAACACATTCTTACTGTCTAGATATGATGTGCCTAGCTTACAACCTATTTATACTGGTAAACCCCAGCTCCCAGTATCCACTGACTGCCTTGTATTTTTAATGTTAAAGAAGCAGAGCTAGCTGCACATTGAACATGAGGTCACTACAATCACTGCATATGACAGCCCATGACACCAGTTGATGAACCTTCATTGGAATCCTTGAGCTATTGTTCCCCTTATGAGCCCCTCACATAGATGCAATTTCGTAGCTGAAGACAACACACACAAAGCAATATTTATTTCATTTTTTTACAATGATTCCTTTGTGGTATTCACTTTGGCTTAACTTTCAGGCAGTTGTAAATACTCTTGTTGTAGTTGTGTGGCCATCTTACTTGACACCTTAGTTTCTTTTCTTGCTACTGTGATCGCACCATGTTTATGTAGTCATCACTGGTGCACCTTATAGTTGACTTAACCCCAGCAGTAAGAAGGGGAAACCTAATTTAACAAAACCTGGGTCATGTTTATGCACATGACTAATAGGAGCAATCAGACTTAGCTTTCTTTCACACACCAAATCGGTATGTATGAACACAGGCCACTGAGACTACTGTGCTTCACTATGAATTGAGACAGGTCGCCCATTCATAAAACTACTTCAAAAGACCCATTTTCTCATCTGTTCCTATTTACACTGCAGATTCTTGTTCTTTGGCATACTGTTTGTATAAACCTACTTACAAAGTATAATATAAAAGTAGACATTGCTCGTTACTCTAAATGCTACAAATTTAAGCTATCCATGTTAGGTAAGAGGTTTTATGTTTAAAAACAAGCCCCTGTTGTGCTCATGGAAATAATAAAATATTCACAGATGTGCATGTAACACAGATCACACACATATTATATATGTATTTTAGAAGTAGACTAGGGAAAACATTATTCCTACAAAATGTGGTGATGCTAATTTTCATTGCTAGCAATGAATTCCAGTTTTCATAAAATCTTTGTTTCACTTACATTTCTGACAAGTTGTGCAGGTGTTTGCTCTGATAAAACATGGCTACTTTAGTAAAACAGTATGTTTTTAATATACCTGTGAATTGTAAAACATAAGGAGAGAAAATGTATTTTGATTGAATTTTATGCAGTTTACTAAAAAGTGAAAATTATTCTAAAAAATATTGTTCATTTACTAACCCAAAGTACAGTCCCATATAATTGTGTATCAAGATATTTATATAAATGAATGCACCTATATACTATGTGCAGTATACAGTAGAATTGTTTATGACCCATGTCCTGTGTGTTCAGTTTCAGTTCACATTCTAGAGATCCTCATATCTACATATAAGTGGCACCTTTAAAGGTACATAGAAAATGTCTCATATATGTTTACCATGTGCCTAATAAAAAATATACCAAGGTGGTAGGTAGTTGTCAGCTACAGCAGCAGGACCTGACTAATACTGATTGTCAATGAAGCTCTGTACATGGCAGCTTAATTTTGTGTAGAGTACTCAGTTTGCAAAGAATCATTCAGTGTTCCAGTGGTTTTTTTTAGTTCAAACCCCATATGTAGTACAACACTTTGTACTATAACTAGATTACAGATATCTGAAAATGCCATGTGTCCACAGTTCCTAAAATATCTGGGACAGATGGAATTTCAGTATTTACAGTAGAAGAGCAGGAAGACATTGTGCCCAAATCTTGCCATAATATATATTCAGTCTAGGCCCTCCAGCAACATGGCTGTATCAACTGAAGGAAGGGCTTCTCTACAATCAGTATCAATAGCCATATCAGCCATATCAGTATCACTAAAGCTCCCTATGTGAAAAGCAAAGTACCTGTATTTACATGGAGTTGTAGTTATCCAAAGTGAATAGATCTACTATTGAGTGAAATAGAAGTGAAATAGAAGGCAGGAAAAAACAATTTGCACACTAAGGGGCAGATTTATCAAGGGTCGAATTTCGAAGTGTAAAAAACTTCGAAATTGGACCATCAAATTGCATTACTTCGATATTCGAAGTCAAAGTTTTTTTTAATCAAATTTGGCCATATTTGGTCAAAGTAAAATCGTTCAATCACACGATGAAATCCTTCGAAATGAACGATTCGAACGATTTAATCGAACGGTCAAATGATTTTACTTCGACTTCTAAAAACTTAACCAAATGTTGACTATAGGTTCTAGGAGGTCCCCATAGGCTGACATAGGTTTAAGGTGGCAAAATGAAGTCGAACTTTTTTAAAGAGACAGTACTCCGATTTTCGAAGTCCAACTTTTTTACTTCGAAAAGTAAAAAAGGCCTATTTGATGGTCGAAGTACCCAAAGAATAGTTAGGATTCAAAGTTTTTAAATTCCAAAATTCACTTCGACCCTTAGTAAATGTGCCCCTTAGTATGATGTATTCAGTTTATGAGAAAATATCTCAAGCAACTCAGCACTCATTTTGTTATAATTTGTTATTCTTTCCCAAAAAATATGTTGGCTGCACAATATATTTTTAACACCGCAGGAGGATGAAGCAAACATGCAAATGCAAGCAGAAAACAAGACATTTTTCTAAGAAACAGACTGCAATTTGGAAGTGCTTTTCAGCAGATTCTAAAATTCTAATTTTATGTTTCTGTCACCTTTTTCAAAATTACACATTTTTTGTTACTGAAAGCTTTTAAGGCTTGTGCTCTTTAGTCCTCCTGGGGTCAGAAGACCACAGCTAATGTGTGCACTGAACTGGTTGCCTCAAAGTCAAGACTAAAGGTTCGATTTGACTTATCATGCTCTGCTGAAAAAGTAAAGTAAATATTAATGAAACAGAAGACTACCAACTGAGATATTTCTACAGAGAAGCTAGTTATTCATCATTATTATGGCTGGGGATGAGCTGAAATGCAAAAGGCAATTTTAGATTTTCTGTTAAATAAATCTGTCATTATTAACTATATTAACTATATATATATATATATATATATATATATATATATATATATATATATATATATATACACCTTACATTGCTGTTTAGCATAGATACAGTATAACTTATTTCAAATTCTATAATGAAAAACTGAACTATGCAATATCTATAAAAACATTTCTCATTTCCCCTTATCCCAAGATGTTGAGTTAATAATAAGGAGGTAGAAATTAATGGGGCATACTGCACAGATCTAGCACATCAGAGCTTCATACGCCTTCTTGTAGTAAGCATTTTATACACAGGGTCATGATATTAATAGCTACTTAGTGACTAGCGATAATATGGTTTTCTATCTGTGCATAGCAAGAAGGTCAAGTCTAGAGTTACTAGAACAAGAAGCAGACCAAATGTACAAAGGGTTCATCAAAGTGAAAACCATTCCTACACTTCAACATATTTAAACCCTATTACCTTACTTTATGTTACTATACCACTATTTATAAAAATGCCAGAACAAAACTCTTACATTTCACCAAAACAACAAAAAGAGAATTAATGTAGAACTTTTCACTCCTTTTTTACTAGCTTGAACATAAAAATGAATGGCATTCCTTTCTTGCTGGATTTATTGTTGTTCGGAAGCCACTAAATTTATATAGCGTTTATGTTTATTAAGCTCGGCATTCAAAACATTTCATGGGGTAACAGAATATGTTAAATTGTTGCAGTTCAATATAAATGTATTTATTTATGTTAGATTTGATGAACTGGCAAAAACATGTTAAGGAACATTTGCTCTTTTGAAAAATACTGGATTGTTCTTAATCTTATTATTTTACCTTCACTTTTTTTTGGAACGCGGCTATTTTACACATTTGGAAGAAACATAATATAAAATGGCAGTATTTTAAAGTGCAAATACACTGAAAACAGTATTCTGTGCACAACAAACTATTCTTATAAGGAAAGAACTACTTATAAACTAAAAAGACATAGTAAACAAAAAATTAACTTTTTTTGCATTCTTTCTTTTTACAGTCATTATCCGATTCACTAATTTTATACAGTATGAGCAAACAGAGCCCAACATGTGCTTTATATATTAAATAAATGTACTACACTTTCAAATTGTTTTGAAAACTTTTATATGTTGATTGGCATGATGATTTACAGATGTTACTCAGTGTGGCTAATAATGACTTCCATACCTTGCACACTAAACACAAATTGTAACTGCTACCTTTAAAGAAACATTCACTGCTGTAGCAGTGTGTGATTTGGGTTCAGTAGCTAAGTAAACAAAATGGCATACAATGAGTTCCACATGATTAGAATCCAGTAAAATAGGCACCAAGTAACTGGAAAGCCCTGTCTGTCTTGGTTGGATTTTGTATAAGTAAAATAATTAAATACATGGAAAATAATTGTGAAAATGGTAGGAAAATGTTAGTGGCCACAATTGTCCTAGTTCTGAAGTAACTGGTTAGTTGCTATGAGTTACAGAGCAAACTTTGTCTGTGTTTGTGCATAGCTTTGTACTTGCCTAAAGTGCAGTAATGCAAAGGTGGAAGATCACTGAAAGACCTGGACAGGGTCAAAAATGAACTGGCAACCTACAGGAAGCTCTCTTTGGCAGTAATTTTTACAACCAAAATTTGCCAAAAATAAGCACCTGGTTTGAGGCCACTCGGAGCAACATCCAAGGGGTTGGTGAACAAAATGTTACTCATGAGTCACTGGTTGGGGATCACTGAGATCACTGACCTAGAGAATCCCCTGCCAAAGTTCTCTTTCCTCATTCCTAGACCACAAGACCTGTCGAAAGCAGTGATTGCATTGGTTGTCAGACTCAGTCTTTTTTTTCCAGTTTGAACCTGGGGGTTGGCTTTCCGCCTGATGAATCAACATTGCCATAATGAAGTGGAGCACTGCTTGCCCTTGAACATAGTCTATATAATAACACAGATTCACACATTAAAAGAGTAATTATTGTGTTCCTCGTGAGAAGTAAATTAAACAGTTATCATGTATTATTTAAGCATGAAGTACTTTAATTGCTGATGACAAAATGAAAAGAAAACTGACTTTTTTTTGGTAATATGTGGTATGTGATGACATTAAGTATCATTTCTGCTGTCAGTAGTCATGTCATATGTATTGCCAGAATAACATAGCTGATGACTTCTGAAAATCTTCTGAAGGATGTAAAGTTAATACTGTGTTTCAATTAATTCCCTGTGTTTTTGCTATTTTTGCTCTAAAATCGAGTATTTCAGCAAAGTTTGTTTTCATGGAATATAATTTAAGGTTTAATGTTCAGTATGTGCTTCATATGTTTTTTTTTCCAACCACAATAATCTCAATAACTTTCTCTAGAGTTTCATTTTTATATATTACAGTGTTTTGGTATAACTAGCTTATAGTAGATTTTTGCTTATACTGAATCAGTTGATATTCCCTTAAGGTACAACACTACAAGAGAAGGGTAACCTTACGTTAAGCTTTTAAAGTGAAGCAGAAGAAAACCAAATCGCAAAACCAAAACTAGATCACTCACCACAGAAGAAGACAAGAACAGCTATAAAATCAGGCTTGAGCAATAATCAGCAATTGAGGAGACAAAATACACAGAAATATTGCACACAGCAATGTAGGAGTAGTGGCCTAATTCTAACCAGCAGCAACAGGTTGATGTAGCAACCATGCATTGTTTGTTTTGTAAAAAACACATCACAACAACAGAGATAAGGATGGAAAAGGACATAATGGTAAGTCAATATGCTTCAGTTCGTTGGTATTCTTGCACAGTAATCCTAAATACTACATTATGCCACGTACGCTAATAATTTTGTGTAACGTTGTTTTCTTAATTAACAAAAAATATGATGTATATATGCAAAGTAGAAGCCCAGTATCATAGGAAGGGTTCATACATGATGATTTGGCTTTGTTCACTAGGATCTCAGAACTGCTAAATCCTTTTATTTGCTTCACTGGCTTTGAAGTAACTTATAAATCTTTCACTCACCTAGACTTCAGCCAGTAAATTTATTTTCCACGTGCATGCGTAAGTATGTTTTTAACCATGCTGCTTTTTAACCATAGCCTTTTTCATCAGAAAGACTTTCTCAGTCCTTCCCAATAATAACTTGTTATTTATCTCATCGGCTATATGGGAAATGACTTTGTCTTGTGTAACTGCAAATCAGCCACAGTCTATCTGCTGCTTCATATATATTCTCAAGCGTGACTGACGAAATGCAGCTCTTTAAATTGGCTTCATTTACTGACACTAAGAACAGTCACTGTGTAGGAGCGTGAAATGTTCTGCACTTAAATGATTTTAGCTGGCTTTCAACAGTCACATTTTTCATATGTCCTTTCATCTGTTCCAGCCAATAGTACAAACAAAATGCAAAAATAAACTATTCAAGATGAAATACAGCACCCTTAATGTGCTATACACTAAGTTCGTGTTTCCAGAAGTTTGATTTTTCAGTGCGGCAAGAATTGCTGTATACTACACAGTAGCATTGTATTTCCAATCCCTTAAATGCCCTGTTGATTGGTTGATTGATTTACCAAAATGTAATGATTTGTGAAAAATGACTAGCTACATAGAATTTCCTCAAAAGGTTTGTTGGTTTTGGAGAACTTCAAATATTTTAGCAGGATTTTTAGCAGAAGTTTTATGGAGTTGTCTTCAAAAGTTATAAATTAGGTAGAATTTTTTTGTAACTTCTGTAAGGAAATAGTATCATACAATTTTAATGTATATTTTTAAAGCAAAAAAAGGGACAGATTTATCAAAGTGTGAAATTAGAGGTCACCATAGCAAAACCCACTTTCTTATTAGTCTTATGGGATTTTTAGAAAAATGTATTTATTAAATGGTGAACTGTAACACCCATTAATAAATACACTTCTAAAAATCCCATAGCAATGAATACTTAAAGCATACATAGTGTATATGCAACTCAGAAGAATAAGATCTTTACGACTAAAATAGGATGATATAGTTCTATGCTGGGACAATTAGATTTCCCTTTTAGCAACTAAAAAGCACTGTGCATGGAAAAATATTGAGGCATTACGGATAAACTGCACAGCTTCATGTATATGGTCTGTGACCAATTGCTTTTCACTGATTCCCATTCAATTGTTGGCCAAGAGCCAGACATTCAGATCAACCTGATACATAGTCAGATTAGACAGAGCCACTCATTTGCCAAGTTGGTCTTAAATGTAGAGCCAGCTTAAGTTTTAAAGGGAAATAATATCCCCCTTTTTGACACAAGCTCATTTAGTTGGGTAAAACAAAGCATTTCCATAATCTTCTCAGCACAAGATTGATAAAAAGCTTGGAGAAGCCCTGAAACATTACTTGAAAGCACTATACACCCACTGTGTTTCACAAAAAGTCCATTTGTGGAACTGACCTGGCTGCCACTCTTGCACTGAGGAGCATAAGGCATATGCATAGCTTCAGAGCTTAAAGAGAGTGTGGTTTTATACTGGGGTGTTTAGAGTAAAACAACACATAACCTGAAAGGAGAAACCTTTGGGAAGATGGTTACTGTGTTATAACATCTCCCAGGCAAAGGGGTAAATGTGACTAGGGATTAAAAGAAGGATTTGGCTCTAAATTCTGCTGAAACCCAGTGCTTTTCTACAAGATTCCGATTTTGCTTGTGTACATAAAAACAACATTACTACATATTTACTATACTCAGATATATAGAGCCCAATATAGTGAAGTACATTTATTAAAAACTATATTTGGCTCGATATTTCTTATTAATGATGGCATGGATGAACATCTGAACAATCCTACAAGTTTGGGCGAGAGAAGGCAGCGAAACAGACTTTCCGATCTACACTCAATTGCATATCATTTGCTGAAATCAGGTGAGTAGGCTGGCTCACCGAATCAGTTGGTGGAGGAAAGTCACAATCAACCTTTTATTGCATCTGTGTTTCCCACAAAAAACACACATCTTTTATGTGGTTTTATCATGTTGTTCCTTTATTACCTTCCATTTGTCATTTTTTTTGGATATATACAGTACACTTACTTGTTGCACTTGTTGCTAATCTTTCATTCAATTTACTACACCATGAGTTTTATATGCGCTTCCTTGAAGTTTTACTACACCTGTTTTGAATTTCGAATTCCTACACATAGGGTAAAATTTAGGGAATCTGCAATTTGTTCATATTGAGCAATTCACACGAGAAGATCCAGATTAAGCACTAAACACAAATTGACCTGCAAGTAAGTACAGTTTGCTAACAGCTTTGGTTAACAGAACTTGATATCATTTTATATTTAAAATGTAAATTGTATTATGGTATTTCTGCAATTCCCCCTGGCTTCTGTTGCACAACTCCAGGAAATATACTTTCTAAAATAATGAAAAGCAACTGTAAACAATCAAGTATGGAAGTAAATCCCTTTATTCATTATAACAGTGAATCTTGCACATTGCTTTGGAATACAAATTAAAAATGTCTATTTTAATGTTATGGTTTCATTAAGCTACTTCTTAGAGGTGCACCTTTACTTTCTAGGATCATTCCCGAACGTGTCATTAGCAATGCATTCTCACTGGTCAAATTTTAATTAGTTCATGTTTCACAAAATGCTTTTTGCTTTTAACATATCATTTGCGGTTGAATTTTTACTGAAATCTGTTGACTTAAGATTTACAAGAGAAAAAAATGACCTTTGTTAAGTGTTTGTTCTAGCACGTAGACAAAGAGATATTGTGAAAAAGAAATACAAGTAACCATCTGAGAGCTGAAATATAATATGAGGTGCAAAACTGCTAGGAGTTAAGAGTGTTACATGAATGCTATTTTAGCCATGACTAAAATAATACCATTTAAAAGTGGAGTGATGAATTGGACATAGTGCATTCAAAGGACTTGGTGATAGTATGCATTAATAATTTCTCTCTGTTTTCTAGTTTTTACAGTATCTCTGTTATAACAAGTCCGTATCATCACCTGGAATCTTGAAAACATTTTGTAAATTAACCTTTGTTTGCAATATTCTAAAACATCATCATCATCATCATCATTTATTTATATAGCGCTGTCAAGATACGCAGTGCTTTACTGCAGTTATAGCAAACAGGGAATAAATGGTGGATAACAGACAAGGATTACAGAATACAATAGGGTTTACAAACTAAAAGGTTAGGGTACAATTGAGACATTAGGATTGTATAAACAATTTGTCATTTTTGATACAGCAATGATTAATTAAGGTACATCGAATAGGCCTCTTTAAACAGATGGGTCTTTAAGGAGCGCTTGAAAGTTTGGAAGGAAGGAGAAAGTCTGACAGCTTGTGGCAGAGAGTTCCAGAGAAAAGCAGAAGCCAGAGAGAAGTCTTGTAGACGAGAATGGGCAGAAGTGACCAGAGGAGAAGTGAGGCGAAGATTAGAAGCAGAGCGTAGGTTTCGTGAAGGAGTGTATTTGGAGATTAGAGATGAAATATAGGGAGGGGTTTCATTATTAAGGGCCTTGAATGTGAGTGTAAGTAATTTGAATTTGATTCTAGAAGAGATTGGGAGCAAGTGAAGGGACATACATATGGGAGCAGCTGATGTTGAGCGGCGAGCTAGATGAATGAGTCTAGCGGCCACGTTTAGAATAGATTGGAGTTGTGAAAGGTGACTTGTTGGAATACCTGTGAGGAGTAAGTTGCAGTAATCAAGGCGGGAGATGATGAGAGACTGAATCAGTGTTTTAGTTGATTCTGAACTGAGATTGGGTATTCGAGCAATGTTGCGCAGTTGAATATGGCAAGATTTTGCAAGTGTTTGAATGTGTGGTGAAAAAGACAGATGAGAGTCTAAGATGACTCCTAGGCAGCGTGCCTGTGTGGTGGAATGAAAGGTGGTGTTGTGTACGGTGAGTGATATCTGAGGGACAGGGGAAGATCTTGGAGGAAATATGATGAGTTCTGTTTTAGAAAGGTTCAGTTTCAGGTGGCGCTGTAACATCCAGGAGGAGACAGCAGAGAGACAGTCTGTGACTTGGGAAAGGACAGAATTAGAAAGATCAGGAGTAGACAAGTAGAGTTGGGTGTCATCAGCATAAAGGTGATACTGAAGTCCAAATGACTGAATGAGTTTTCCTAGTGAAGTTGTATAGAGCGAGAACAGCAGGGGGCCAAGAACAGAGCCTTGAGGAACTCCAACAGAGAGTGGGAAAGTAGTAGAAGTAGAGTTAGAGAAGGAAACTTTAAAGGAACGGTCAGACAGATAAGATGTAAACCATGAAAGAGCAGTGTCCCGAATGCCAGCTGAGTGTAGAATGTCAAGGAGGAGTGTGTGGTCAACTGTATCAAAGGCTGCAGAGAGATCTAGAAGGATTAGAATGGAATAATGACCTTTAGACTTTGCCAATAGAAGATCATTGGTTACTTTGGTGAGTGCAGTTTCAGTTGAGTGTGATGGGCGGAAGCTAGATTGCAGGGGGTCGAGGAGGGAGTTGTGAGTGAGATGCTGGATCAGTCATTTGTAAACAAGCCTTTCTAGTAATTTGGATGCGAATGGAAAAAGGGAGACCGGTCGATAGGTAGTGGGAGAGCTGGGATCAAGGGAATTGAGGATAGGAGTGATTAGTGCTTGTTTGTATAATGATGGAAAGGTACCAGTAGAGAGTGAAAGATTGAATAGGTGGGTAAGTGCAGGAGAGAGTGTATCAGAGATTGGGTGGGTACGGGGTCAAGGTAGCAGGTGGTGGGTTTTGAGCTGGCTAGAAGTTTGCTAACTTCATCTAGAGTTGCAGGGGTGAAGGAGTGCAAAGTAGATGTGAGTGGACTGCACGTTGGTCTGAGACTGTTGTTGGACGGTATGCTCAGCCTAATGAGATCGATTTTTTTCATTAAAGAAATGAGCAAGGTCTTGGGCGGTAACATTAATAGGTGGAGGAGGTGGAGGGGGGCATAGGAGTGAGTTAAATGTGGCAAACAGCTGCTGTGGTTTCTCAAGTCGGTATGTACAGTATATTTATAAAGCAAATTCCTTATTGACTACAATGACATATAATTGCAAGTGGTTCTTATAAGGTTGTGTGTAATGTGAAAAATGTTTTTCCTGGTCAAGCAAGCCAGAGCAACCAATCAGCTTCAATCTGGTAAAGCGCAGTTACAATAATGATTTTCTGCAGTGGATCAGTGGACACATGGTAAACTTTTACAAGTGATCTGGAGACTCAGGGATTAGTGCTAATTCCCAAAGCACTTGCTTAGAAATTAATAAATAGGGGGGACGCGCAGATTGCAGCACTGTTAGGCATCATGCAGCCTTATCATTACTGAATGCCTAAAATTGCAAACATGGCAACTTGCACCCTTTTGAAGTTTCCGATTTGAGTAATACATGAGCATAAAATTAAATATCTATTCCAAACTAAACTTTATACATTCAGTGCACAAAAAAAACCGAGGGCTAATACATACTTGTCATATTTGTGATTTTTGTTTCTTGCATGTTTGTCCTTCTGCAAAGTAAATAATACATAGGCATGTTAGAATGACCTGGGCATTTACTTCTAGGTTTCCCCATTTTGTTAAAGGTAAATTATTGCAAGTGGTATTATTTGCTAAGCAATATATAATCCAAGAGGAAAAACATCTAACAGATATTACACAGTTCCATGCATATAGCACACATAGCCAGTTTGGAATGAACATGACCTGTGTCTATTTAGTTCATTAAAATCTAATTCAAAAAATACTGTCAGCCTTTTTAAAAGATATATAAAACCTAAGATGTTTACTCTAGTGAATTCAACTGATGTTGATATACATGTTTGGATTAATACGTCCTAAAATAAGCGAACAGAGTTAGGTACTTAATCCTGGAGAGCGACTGTTTATTGCTGAATTACTTTTTGTTTTTTTCTTGGAATAATTCCAAAAACCCCACGAGGAGGAAATAGTATTGTTTCAAAGTAACAGCACTTTAAAACCAAACAGCACTTTTAATTCTCTTTTTATATCCACGCATCTTATCACATGCATGTTTACAATAATTTTAGAGTGTATAGTAATACTCAATGCTTTATTACAGCATTAGGCGGATTGTGGATATTGTGTTCTGTAGAGTATTAGTCAGCTGAAGTAAGCAATTTGGCAGTTGTTCCCATTCATAGATTTCCAATTTGTACAAAAGTATGACAACAGACCTTTGACAGAAAAGAGTCCATGTTCTGTATGCAATAGTATACAGTTACAGTAACTGATTTTAACAAACAAAGAAATCATACATAGGGGGTTATTTACTAAACATGAATTTATCTGGTCAGGCTTTTTGGGGCAAAAACTTGATTTTTTCAGGGGAATTATTAAACTTGAATTTTTCAAGATTTATTATACCACAGTGCTGCAAAAAAGCCCAAATCTGAAAATACACCATCTCAGACCTGAGGTTCTGTATATATCAATGGGAGTGGCACTAATCTCAGTTTGTAAAGTTATTGTGGTTTGCGCCGATTTTAGCCTTCTAATCTGAAAAAATTGGGGTTTTGGGCAAAAACAGAAAAATTCTGGAAAAAAGCCAGATATATTCGTACAATTCGAATTTTTGCTTGATTGTATCTGTTTTTTTCACATTCCTATTAAATCGTGTTTTTTTTTTATAACAAATAAGCTAAAATCGGTCATTGGAGTTTGGTTGTGTTTTTTTTTAATAAAATGTGAGAAAAATTCAGATTTTAGTGAAAGAAAACATTTATCTCTCTCAGAACAGGTCAATAATTAGCATATAGCCATATGGGAATGATAAAAAGCATGTGACCACCATATTTATGTAAATAGGCAATCCAGATAACAGTTCTTATGGAAAACCTATATTGATATTAAACTTTGCCTAAATGGTTCATTATACTGTAGTTTAATTGACACATGCATTTCCTCACTCGTCAGCCATCGTAGCTTAATATCTGAACACCAGTATATTAACACGGACAAAATCTTCTGAAAGTAACTAGTATGTGCTCTGTGAGTCAAATACCTAATACACTGTGGGAAAATAACCATAGATATTCCAGAATATGTATAATCCTGTTACAGTTTATTTTTAATTTTATAGGCTCAAAGTGATACCAGGTCTGAATATATATATATATATATATATATATATATATATATATATATGTATATATATATATATACAGTATATATATATATATATATATATATATATATATATATATATATATATATATATATATATATATATAGACATATAACTAGATAGGTGCACTCAGATAGCCATGTTAATGCCTAGGTGCTGGACAAAAATTCATATTTATAAAACAAAAAAAACTTCCGCACACATAGGCCATCATCAGGAAGGGATGATGGCTTGAGTTTGTAAGCCGAAACGTTGAAATAAATCTACCAGCTTTTTTTCACTTATGAAGACCTATGTGTGTGGAAGTTTTTTTTGTTTTATATATATATATATATATATATATATATATATATATATATATATATATATATATATATATATATATATATATTTAAGGACAGTCATTTATGGAAATGGACAAGTAGAATTTCCATCCTCCAATGACTGCTTGAGGTTGTGGGGCTTTGGCTCATAGTTCTAATTGGTCTACCCATTCGTTTCATGAGATTCAATGGTCTGAAATTTCTCCAGTCTCAGTCTCAGACCAATCCCAATTTGGATAACCTGAGATAATATAATACTAATTTGGGAACCTAATAGGTAAGGCCATCTGAAAACATTTCTGTGGCATTTATCTTCTATCTTCTACTCTAGTTACTGTCCCCTACTACTCTTTGGCTGAGCTAAGGTTGTTTAGCTACATAACCTCTTTCTCATGACCTACAATACACCAATTCATTTCTTATGACCACATAGTTATGGGCATATCTGACCTGTTTTGCATTGCTGAAAATTCATGAAACACGAAAATTTGGCGAAATGCCTTGAAGTCTATGGGCGACAACATTTTTTGATGCTCAACAATTTTTTTTACCCATTGGAATCTACAGGCATAATTTTTGCTGCAAAACATTGCGAAAAATTTCGCTTATCACTCCATGGCACCCTGAGCAAATTCTAGACCTCAAAGGGAAGCCTGAACAAAAACATCTGAAATCCACTAACAAAGAGAAAGTGACATAATAATATCAGGGCTTGCACAATGACAGCCTATCATAAGATAGCATGCCCTTACCTTTTTACGCTATTCCTTTTCCTCTATTGGACTTTTGGTTTATTTATTAAGGTTTGACGAGTACTTCTTTTCCTTTGATCAACAATGTATTTAACTATATTTTTAACGATATCCTTTGTTTAACATTTTAGACTGTTTCAATAAAAGTTATGTTTTAACCTTTTACAACTGTTAAACGTGGATAATGCACTCTTTGTTGGAATTTATTTTCTTTTTCTTCTATATATATGTGATGTTTTTTATGCAAAACATTCAGTGGACCCTTTTCTTAAAGGATGTTTTGTTGTGGCTGTATGCCATATTTTTCTCTCTTTAGTTCTTATTCTCTATTTTTTATATATTTTATGAGTAAAATCAACCAACAACAAATGCAGATGATATCCCATGCCTCCAGGTTGTTCTGGCCTGACCTGTAACAGTGGTCTGAAAAAAACAAGGTCTGGTATATTGGAGGATAGTCAAACACAATCAAATCCCTGTATGTCTCCCATGTTTGTAGTCATGCTCCAAAATACAGAATAGACATCTTCTACAGTGTGCATTTTAAATAATTATTTTAAAACATTTACTTGTTGATGTTAATAGGCTACATAAATTAATGTTGGTGGCAAAACAATCTTATTTTTTATATTTTAGTTAACATAAGGTATATTGATGTCAATTAAGAAAAATAAACCCTTTATAATAGAAAATACTGTATCCCTGTATTGTATTGCATTTATTTATATAGCATTAAAAATATAGAGTGCTTTACAAGGCATAAACATTAAAGGGTACACACTTTGTATTAAATAGTGAGCATAAACACAGAGTAGAGTAGAGCAGATAAAGGGGTAGCTCAAGAGAAAAGGAGGAGCCTAAAATGGAGTGGATGGAGAGGGCAATGACCTTTCAGGCAAAAGAAAAGAAGCAATTAGAGACACTAAATTAAGGTGAAAAGAAAAGGGAAGAAATGAAGAAAAGGAAAAGAAAATGAAAGGGACAGAGAAGGGAATTAAAAGGAAAAGGGAACAGGAGTGTAGAAAAAAGAAAAGAACTAGACAAAGAGAGGGTGAAAGAGAAACACATGGGAGATAAGATAATAAGAAGAGAAAGCGAGGCAAGCAAGAAGAAGCTAGTAGGATAGAAAATATTTTGATGCACTACAACAGCGCAGTCCAAATTTTTATACATCACAATATAAGGTACAGTAATGCATAGAAACCAATATGTTGTTTATGCCTAAAGAGCTGAGATATAATTTTAGCCTACAGTCATTTGCAGGAAAAATCCCATTTATTAAAGGTACTTGCATCAACATGTGCCTTGCACCTTATAGCTGTGCTCAGCATTGCTGCTTGTCATCTGCTTCTCACCCAGCAAACACAATCATTGGAAAAGCACTGTGGGTAAGAACATAGAGATTGCATCCAGAATTGCACTTTGCATACTGCGTCAGCAGCACTGAAATGACTAATTATCAATTATTACACAACCCCAGAATCTAAAAAAGTATACAACACTACAAGAAAAACAACAGATAAAAGATTGCATCATAGTCCTGTGTTGTTGTGTTGCTCCCTCCATTGCTCGGTGATTTTGGTATAATTATGGTCTTCATGGTGTGACTGTGTGGAGGTTGAGCTTCTTTGAATTACAAATAATTGGAGTATGCTGAAAAGTATTTTCATTTCTTAAACACATTACAAGTCATTTCAATGGAATTATAATGTTGTGGGGATTATTTCTTTTCTCTTCTGCTTTACATAAAGGGGTGGTTCACCTTTAAAGTGGACCTGTCACCTACACATAAAAAGCTGCATAATGAAAGTCCTTTGCAAATTAAATATGAAACCCCAAATTTTTTTTCATTAAAACATCCATACCTGTTATAAAGGTGTTTAAATATCTAAACTGTCAATCAAATATTACCTGCCCCGCCTCTATGCCCGTGGCATAGAGGAGGGGCAGTCAATTACTTTCACTTTCCATTCAGCACTTCCTACATGTCACTGCTCTCCTCACATTCCCCCTTCCCTCCTCAGGCTCTATAATTGTGTAGGGCACTGCACATGGACATTAGGTCACCCATTCTGGTGCATACACAAGATTTTGGGGTGATACACAATTCCCCTTAATAACCGTGTCCACAAAATGGCTGCTGCCTGCTTGCTGTGATTGTATAATTCCAAAACAGAAGGAAACAAAATGTAAATAATAAATACAGTGTAAGTAAAGTTGATTTTGCTCAACTAACATGGTAGAAAATAATTTGAAATTATTTCTTAGGGTGACAGGTCCCCTTTAAGTTAGCTTGTAGTATGTTACAGAACGGACATTTCTAAACAACTTTTCAATTGTTTTTCATTATTTACTTTTAATAGTTTTTTTAATTATTTGGCTTTTTCTTCTGAATCTGTCAACCTTTCAACTGGGGGTCACTGACCCCATCTAAAAACAAATGCTCTGTAAGGCTACAAATGTATTGCTATTGATACGTTTTATTGCTCATCTTTCTATTCAGGCTCTCTCCTATACATATTCCAGCCTATTATTGAAATCAATGCATGGTTACTAAGGTAATTTGGACCCTGGTAACCAGACTGCTAAAATGGCAAACTGGAGAGGTGCTTAATAAAAAGCTAAATAATACAAAAACTACAAATAATAAATAATGAAAACGAATTGCAAATTGTCTCAGAATTTCGCTCTCTATAATACTGAAAGTTAACTCAAAAGGTGAACAACACCTTTAAAGGTCAATTTTTTCTGGTTGGGCTTACTGTCTGAAAAAGTTGCACTTTTTTTTGCTGCCCCTTTTTTCGACAATAATCCCGACAAAAAAAATATTTATTGATTTTTTTTTTTTTTTTATGGATATGATTTATTTTGCAACAGAAATGCAGAAATGTAAAAGTCAATGGCAGATATCCCTTTTACAATTGGAAGATGTTTCTTTCCTTCATCATCTTCAAGGGTTTTGGGCATTTTGACACTGGTTTTTGTGCGACAATCCGAAAAAGTTGTGGTTGTCGAGCAACGATTCCATAAAGTCACACGATTTGAAAAACACAATTTTCCTGCATGTGCTTTTTTTTCATTCTGATTTTTTAGTAAAGAAAGGCCATTTGTGGTTGGGAGTTTGGTCAAATTTTTTGTTTATAAAAATTAGAAAACAGTTTTAATAAATAACCCCCTAAGTTTGTGACATTTTGGCTGTACATCATCTAATGCTTCATACCCTTGGTGAATATTTTCTTTTGCCTCTGTACCTTAATTGTCTTTCTTTGTAGTATTTCTTATTATTTCATATATCTTACTCTGACCTTTACATTTCAAGAGTCAAGACGAATAGATACATCAGCAAGTCCATGGCGGGAAATAAATTAATTGTTGCTGCTAAAGTCTAATGTGGGTAGAAGAGTTGCTAGTCCTATAATCTGTGATAGTTGCATAGAAAGCAACAACAGGCTAAAACAAAGGCACAAAAATGATGTTTGTGAAATATGGTTGCATTATTTTTATTTCTATCCCTTGAATGAAAAACCACCAAAACAAAATTGTCTGCAATTTGTAGAAAAAAAATTAAAGGTCATATGAACAGTAAGAAGTAAACAACATTTTTCAAGTGAATTGTTTGCTAAATCTGCAAAGAACACGGATAATATAACAAACGTAAAACGAAAAAAGCCGTGCAGTCCTTATTTTCTAGAGCTAGAACTTATCAACCATGGCTGAGGGTAGAAACAGGCATTAGTACAGCATCTGACAACCAGGGAACAAACTCAGTAGTCGTGATAACCATCAGATTTCTTGCTATTTGTAGTTTTCTTCTTTTTTTTATTTGTTCTCAGTTCCATTTAATCAGCAGGACAACTTGCCTTTGTAGCAAAACCTCTTAGTACCCTCCCACCACATGGCTATATTCAGGCCAAAGTATGTGCAAATCGTAATAAACAGGTGGTGGCTTGGCAAAGATTTACCATTTTGGTACCCATTAGTTATTTTTGAAGGCCTCAGAACGCTAACCAAAGGCAGTGCTAAATGATATTCCTTTAAGCACTTAAGGGCAGATTTCTGCACAAGTATCACAGATATGCATCAACTCTTTTGTAACTCTACAAAATCAAAATCTCAGACTGGCACAGTTAGGGTAGATACAGCCAATTTCCTATTCCAGTGTAAGGTTTTCTCAACGTTATCATTTCCTTTGTTTTCATGATGCAGTCTTGATCTGAGCACTGTTTAACAACTTACCAGAAGAAGGCGGGGTTTGATGAACATTAAGAATAATGGAAACAGACTATAATTTGGGTTAATTAGGGCAAGAACAATAGTACTCAGCAAAAAGACGGTCTGAAGATAAAATAAGAAACCCCATATTGTGTAATTTGTAGATGAGTTGTTATTGTGCACTCCTTTTTTCACCTCCTGTATGTGGCCGCTGTGATGCATATCTTGTGATATCCTGCCCTGAATAATGCAAATGGTCTTGTACAGTTTGAAGACCTCCATAGAGTCCATGAAAAGAGCATCCAAGATAAAGAGGGTTTTACTGCCTGTTCAGTTGCAGATAGGCAAGAGCAAAACAAACTGGAAAGAAAATGAGTTGAATATATCTCTTCAAAGTCTATTTTTCCATTCCTTTCACAAACAACTCCCTAAAAAATCAAAAGCTGTTAAAAAGATAACTGAAAATATGTGTTTGCCAAACCAAGACTCCAGGGTCACTTATCAGTGAAAAAGAAATAAACGAAGCATAGGTTTCTCAGCTCATACATCACATTGCCACAGTCATGCTAACTGTTCTAATTTATTGTACACTTGTAAAGGAAAGGTACACTATATATTACCCTATTCTGACAGAAGTATAAATCATGTTGCTGTTCAGTGGCAGGCTTGTTTTGTATGTATAGACTTGACAATTATTTCTTAACTCCCGCCCATGAACAGGAATGGGCAGAATAGAATTTTAACCAGTTGCAACATTTCAAAATTATTTGGGATGTTAGTCCTGGCAAAAATGGCAAAATTACTTTGTTGTCAAATACATGTTTTGTTCTTGTTTTTAATGAATACAAATAACTGTCGGGGGAAAGTGATACAACTGTATGGATCTGTTACACTGTCCTGGAAGGCTTGTAATGTAACAGAAATAGGCAGTCTTATAAATACATTAAAATACAATTGCTTGTATGCAAAATCCAAATATATTACCTCCACAACAAGTAATAGACAATAGCTATTTAGTCCCATGGTACCCAGGCCAGAATCTGGCATAAAACACACTCCTTTACCTATACCCACAATACTTAATCCACACCACCTAATGAATCCATAATCATAATGGATTTTGCATTGTGGTCTTCACATTAGAGGTTATTATTGTGTGTCCAACAAAAAAGTCTTTGTTTCAATAACTCCAGAGGTCCTCAGGGCACTGGTGTATTCACACATAGTAGACAGAGAAGAGAGAAGGGAGACCCTGCCTCACAACAGGCCATAAAAATAAATGTCACTCAGATTTCTTCTTTTAATTGTTTTTCTTTATATAACTGTTTATATTGGTTCAGTAAAATATTCCAAAAAGTATACATTTTAAATAAAATGAATTTTGCATATTAATATTTTAATGGTAAATTTATTTTGGTAAAATATTTAATTCAGAATGTATAATCAGATGGACACATCCTGATGCCACCTGCTGCCAGTATGTGGTCACTGCATGGGTTGCCATTCTGCAGGTATCTTTATCAGTTGTAATCCCATAACTTTGAAGGAATCATGACTTAAAATAAAAGTTCAGATCAAAGCACAGACACTGCAGGTATAACAAGTATAGCTCGAGTGTATTTTTTTTAAGATCATGGAAATAGTTTATGGCATAGCCTGTTCTAATTTCTTTACAAGGTAGATAATGATAGGTATGGTGTAATCACCATAATTATTGTAATTCCAGAACGCATTCAGAACTTACATTGACAAAGGCCTTTCTGTGCAAGTGAGAAAGGTCAGGCTGTATTTGAAGGATTGATTGTCTTTGAAGTCACTTTATGACATCTTCCATCTTTTTCAACTTT
The DNA here is from genome assembly GCA_038501925.1 of Xenopus petersii. Taxonomy (NCBI): domain Eukaryota; kingdom Metazoa; phylum Chordata; class Amphibia; order Anura; family Pipidae; genus Xenopus; species Xenopus petersii. The sequence goes on along the minus strand of CM076682.1, from coordinate 100,682,860 downwards.
ACAGATATTTCTGGTCACTACACTTAATATATGGTATTTAAGGACAATGCTTAGGCAAAATGCTTATTACTAAGAATATATTTTCGTTAAATTAATTACATATCAATTTCGATACAATGTCTAGTGCATAATAGTACACATTTTCAACTGCACTAAATAAGAATAGGTAAATGTCCTTTAAAGGGCATGTCAAACAAACAAAAAAATTGCCTAATAAAAGAAAACATAATTCTATGCAACTTTCAAATATGCATTCACTAAAAAATGTCAGTGCTTTTAAAATTATTTGTACAGATTTGTTTGTTTACTTTTCAAAAAGCTTAAATTATGTTTTTTGTGGAGTTCCCCTTTAACAGTCTGAGCAGGGCAGAGAATAAAATAATATAATACTATATGTGTTTATTAAAATGATTATTATTATCAGAGAATGCCTCTGAAACCTTTCCAATTTGCCTAAGAGGGGGAAAAACAATCTTGGATTTATCTAATATATACATTATTTTTATCAGACTTAAGGCATGGTGATTCAAATAATGGCAAGATCCCTTATCCGGAAAACCCTAGGTCCCAAGTATTCCTAGTAATATATCCTATACCTGTATTAGCAAGGAACAGCATGCAGTAGCAACAGTAGTGAAGACCCCAGGATTCCTAGCTATAGCGCTCAAAAGTAATACTTTATTTCTCAACCATCCAGACTAGCTTACCAGTGCTGCTAAAAAAACAAAAACATTTTAGCTCCAAACATGATACATGAGAGACAACATTATTTATACACTCTACCTATGAAATTACAAGAAACGTAAAATCTCTTGCAAAGAAATCTTCTGTGGCCCCAACTGTGTTTACTGCTCACATAACTGTCAATAAACATGAGACCCAAGTTCTTCAAATTACACAATTCAATATTTAAGCAGCTTGCAGAAATTGAATAGAATGAGCCCATTTGCCCAAAAATTCTCTTCACTTAGGGGGAGATTAACTAAAACTCAAATTAATATATATTTTTTTTATTTATAATTTTTTTAATGGAAAGAAATTCGACCAAACTCCCTTACACAATTTTAATTCATTTATCAATATTTTTTCTCAAAAAGATCGGAGTGACAAAACATCATGACAAACTCGCTTTTTTCGGATTATTGGACGAAACTCACAAATTTTTCAGATTATCCAGCGCAGATCAAAATGTCAAGAGACAACTTCAGGGACATCTGCCAATGACTTTTACATGATCGTTTCAGGTTTGAGATGGCGTATTTTCAGATTCAGATTTTTAGCAGCATATGATTTAGTGGGCCCCTTAGTGTACTGCTGCTTTTGTGGATGTTTTATCATTCTATGGCATGGGGTCCTTTATCCAACCCTGTCATCTCCACCAAAGTGAGACAAAAGTACCCTAAATCCACTTGTGCTCACAATAGGACCAAACATTTTATATGACCCTTACAGGTCAAAAGACTTTGCCAAAGTAGAAAAAAAAATTAGGCTTACAAACAGAATCCAGCTGTTTCATTTGTTTTGTCTGCAATGGCATGTTTACATTACGTTTCATGTCATTTGAATCCCAATGGCCCTATTCTGTATGAATAAGAGCATACCAGAGAGGTTAGACAAGAAGTTGGACAGGAGAAAGAATCAGGAAGAATCCAATTGAATACTGAATAATTTAATATCCAAAGTGAATTGCTTCATTTCAAATGAACAATTTAAAGAAGACTTTTTTTTAAAAAAAAAAAGAAAAACAGGAGAAAATACAAACAGATATTTGCTTGTACAAAGACTTTAATATTTTTTCCTTAAGCATTCTTAGAAAAAGAAGAATTTACATTTTTTAAGGTAGAGACAAGCAAGCAAACAAAAATGTTGAACCTTTTGGCCAATTCTGCCTAAACCGGCCAATATCTGAATGTTTACTTCAAATTAATCAGAATTCAGATCAAAATCTGTATACAGTCTGATTCCTGATCTGGTTTTTGACTACAAAAGAGACTGTATCTGGACCTATACTATACATTTGTGCAGGCAAATTGGCAAATGATTGGTACATGCATTCAAAAGTTTAAACTAACAGTTTTCAAACGTATTTTATATATTTGTGAGAATTTACTCGCTGCTACATATTAGAAGTCACATCAGAGTTCCATGACCTGTATAAAAACATTTGGCCTTTGCCCTCATGTTTTTATATGACCATGGAAGTCCTTGTGGCTTATAATATCCTTATATTTTACAATAGGGGCTACATAATTCACTATATTATTAATAGTTGCTGTTTATTCTACATTAACAATGATCCATTAAATGGACACACAGAATTCAAATTTGGCTTTATATTAAAGGGAGCCAGTAACATCATACATGTCATGAATTAAGGGTCTTGGCTAAGGTACACAAGTATTGTCCAAAACAACAGCAGAGATTGGTGTTTTTGGACAAAATTATTGTAGTCATATTTGTAATATGGGCTAGGGTAGAGGTTCTGACATTAAGGCAATGACACACGGAATTTCCAAGAGTTTTGTCATCTGATCTTTTTTTAGCTTTGCAGGCGGGTGGCAAAATGCTTTGAATAGTCCTTCATTCATTAGGATGAGAATTTCCTGCACATGCAGGTGCATGCATGGGTCAGGCAATTATCTCTCAAAAATGCATTAGCCAATGGTTTAGACTGGACCAATCATCTAATATTTAACTAACCTTTCTACGGAAGAATATTTTTAAAATAGTAACTGTCTTGTAGAGGACAAATAAAATGATTCTTGTTTAAATAGCAAAGAATATAAGGAATATTTAAAACCCTAGACATACGGTAGCTTGATGAAAACTTTTAAGGTTCACATCGGCTCCAACGTTACAGGATAAAGTCTGATGAACAAATGTATTTCTTTTATCTATAAGTGTTACATACATTGTATAGGTGTCACTAATTAATAGGTAACAACGGAAATAAGGTTTCAGACTCAACCAATGGATGAGTTATATCCTGAAAAAGACTAAGGGCCATGGCCCTTTAATACTTTTACATCAATGATGGTGGGAAAAGCATTTTCAGAAGATTTGTTTCCTTTGGTAGAGAAGATTACTGTGGGCAACAACTCTCCTCATGTAAAAAAAAAGGAAAGTTATGTTCCCACTAATTTTTAAACCATTAACCAGGGGGCAATGAGGCTGTGACCATAAAATCCATGCAGACAAATACAAGCACTCAACCCATTATAAATACAGGTATGGGACCTGTTATCCAGAATGCTTGAGACCTGGGGTTTTTCGGATAACGGATCTTTCCGTAAATTGGGTCTTCATGCCTTATGTCTACTAGAAATCAATTTAAACATTAAATAAACCCAATAGGCTTCCAATAAGGATTAATTATATCTTAGTTGGGATCAAGTACAAGCTACAGTTTTATTATTACTGAGAAAAAGGAAATAATTTTTTTAAAATTTGGATTATTTGGATAAAATGGAGTCTATGGGAGATATCCATTCCGTAATTCGGAGCTTTCTGGATATCGGGTTTCCGGATAAGAGATCCTGTACCTGTATATTAAGGATATTTTCTGCCTTACGCTACTAAAAAATGCCTTACCATTTAAACAAAGCTGGTATGTATGTCCATGTAATGCAATATATTTAAGCTGGCCAACTACATCAGTCATTCCTGGTTTGACCAGTCATGTTACATCACCCGTAGGATAGTAATGATAGACTTCTGTTGTGTTGATAGTAAAAATGGTGTATAATTAAAGTAAAAGTGTATAATTACCCACAGAAAAAGCCCTAAGCCTTGTAAAATGTATCAAATCTAGATTAAAAGGCACCAATCTGTACTGGGTCACCACTCTCAAAGACCGAAAAGAAAGTTACCAGAAAAAAAATTATAACTTCTATAAAGTTACATTGGGTTGAAAAAGACAAATGTCCAAGTTTAAAATGCATTGAACTGGGGGGGGGGGTCCGTGCCCACAGCATTAGGTGCCTGCAACCCCCCCCCCAGCGTATTCATTCGCAGACAGCCATAAGGAGCGGGTCTGGGTATAAATATATACAGTATATATATATATATAGTTCACAAGAAGAAAGCACTCACGACTCAATTTTCATAACGATAAAAGACCTTTATTCCATTAACCACATGTCAACGTGTTTTGATCCCAGAAACGCGTAGACATGTGGTTAATGGAAATTTAAAGGGATACTGTCATCGGAAAACATGTTTTTTTCAAAACGCTTCAGTTAATAGTGCTGCTCCAGCAGAATTCTGTACTGAAATCCATTTCTCAAAAGAGCAAACAGATTTTTTTATATTCAATTTTGAAATCTGACATGGGGCTAGACATTTTGTCAATTTCCCAGCTGCCCTCGGTCATGTGACTTGTGCCTGCACTTTAGGAGAGAAATGCTTTCTAGCAGGCTGCTGTTTTTCCTTCCCAATGTAACTGAATGTGTCTCAGTGGGATTTGGGTTTTTACTATTGAGTGTTGTTCTTAGATCTAACAGGCAGCTGTTATCTTGTGTTAGGGAGCTGTTATCTGGTTACCATATCATTGTTCTTTTGTTTGGCTGCTGGGGGGGGGGTGATATCACTCCAACTTGCAGTACAGCAGTAAAGAGTGATTGAAGATTATCAGAGCACAAGTCACATGACTGGGGGCAGCTGGGAAACTGACAATATATCTAGCCCCACGTCAGATTTCAAAATTAAATATAAAAAAATCTGTTTGCTCTTTTGAGAAATGGATTTCAGTGCAGAATTCTGCTGGAGCAGCACTATTAACTGATTCATTTTGAAAAAATGTTTTTTCCCATGACAGTATCCCTTTAAGTTAATGGTTTAAGTCTTTTATCTTTTATGAAAATTAAGCCGTGAGTGCTTTCTTCTTGTGAACTGTAAATACATTGGTGAGCACCCGGCACTTGCTATCTCGATTGGTATGTGCAGATAGATGGAGATATATATATATATATATATATATATATATATATATATATATATATTACCCAAAATTATACAGGATACAGGTGACTAGTGATGTCATCATTTATAAATGGTGAGCAGTGATGTCATTTTTGTCAAATGACTCACTAATACTTGTATACTATAATAAAGTACCCCTCTGAGTTCCATGACTGTATAAAAGCACTCGGCCTACGGCCTCATGCTTTTATATGGTCTTGGAACTCAGAGGTTACTTCTAATATCCTTATATTTTACAATAGGGTACTTTATTCACTATATATATATACATATATGTAGTATACATCTGTTTAATGGAAGCCTTCCCTACCTATAATCTCACCCTCCTCCCCTGATAAAGATACTAAAGATTAAGAGATCAACTGAATGTTATATTCAAGACAGTTGCATTGTAAAATTTGCAACAAATATTTATTGTTGTTTTTTTGCCATTTTTGAGTTATTTAAATATTTTTGTTCTGCAGCTCTCTTGTTTGGAATTCAAAATACTATCTGATAGCTAGGGTCCTAAATAGCTTGGTAGCAAGGCCATAGTTTATATCGTACACTGAAAGAAATACACGAGAGGGCTTCATTACAATAATAGCATTACTGTATGGTCGATATCTGGCCTGTCTTTATTGGCCTTGCAAAAATAAAAAGGCTGGTAATTTTACAACAAAAGGTGGCAACCTGTGCAGACACCAGTGGCCCTGCTTGGCACTGCCAGCCCAGTCTGCCTATGATGACTGATAAAAGAATAAAGAGCAGTAAGAAGCAATGGCGATATAGTCGCTGTCTTGGAATTTCAAACATGTATTCAGCGTCTCTGTGTTTTGACATAAAACTCAGACAGACTGGCTAGATATAGCGAGTGAGGAGAGAGTGATGGAGGAAGATGAGAGCTGTAAACACTACAGAACATAACCATATTTATTCACTTCCTGGTCGGAGCGTGTAGCAGCCCTATTAACAATACCGGCGCTTGGACAAGACCACTATTGTTCAAGGGGGTCGGACTGTCATTCTACATACACTGCTGTTATGCATTTCATCGTACAGCTACTTCTGGGATCACGTTACGCTTACCATTACACGCAACCCCTGTTGCTGGTGATTTATTTCGCTTTACATAAGGAGGAACAGAAGCTTTTGACGTGGGAGGCGGGCAACATAGATTTCCCTCCTCCCCCATTGTTCCGAGGGCTGCTGGTGTCTCGCCGACATGCAGAGGGCGGAAAGACCAGTCAATGAATGAGTGGGAAGTCCTCACTAAACCATCTCGGCGTAACCGTGGGACTAATGAGTTCATTTCACTTACTTGATCCAGCCTAAGGGAGGGGGCGGATCACAGCACATCAAGGCAGGTCTAGAGAAAGGGTCAGCCTAGCAGACTGTCTCGTCTGCATTAGTCTCTCATCACTGTCTTTATCTGACCCTGATCAGGTCACAGCACAGAAAGGAGCAGCCTGTCGCCGCTGCCTGCTGATCGCTTGGTTACTCGCCTGTCACGGTGTTATGTGGGTTCTGGATGCCCGTATTACACAGTCCCCAGCGCCTCCCCTGCTCTCTGGCCCCCTCATAGATTTCACAGCCCCCCCCTTCCCCCTTGATGCTGATGCTTGTAGTGATATTACATGGCATACACATAGATATAGCATACAGACCATAGTGAGTACACCAGAATTATGGAGCTGAAATTAACCCCATCAGTCCTAGTGATATTGGAGTTTTGCTCTCACGTGCTGTTTCAATGAAACATTTGCTCATTGGTAATGACACATTTTTGAGTCTTTATTTGCCATTATTCAGTAAGGCAAGCATAGGAATAAGGTGTACATGAGCGGTCTCATTGGCTCAGAGTACTGGGAGTTGTTAGAGTCGGCTGGGAGTTGTTAGAGTCTGCTGGGAGTCCAGATACTGGACCAGGGCAGGGAGTTGCCAGGGAATGACTGAGCAATGGGAATTCACAAAGGCTGTTTGGGCACATTAACCAGAGCTGACCTGGAGTTAAAGGGTCCCTGTGAGAGATTCATGGGATTAGGAGGCAGAAAGAATTGAGATGAGTGAGAAAAGATTTCTGTAGGACTGGAACAGGTAAGGAGTCCAATGAGAAATGAATGTGATTACAAGAGAATTGCTACAAGTGAGAAACACACAAGGGCACATAAGGTTAGGAGAAATCCCAGCATGGGACATGCTAATCAGATCCAGACACCGGTCAGTTGGAGAGATGTTTAGGAAACATGGGGCAAGCTAAGAGAATGAAACACTAGTAGTACAGAAAGTTTGTTATAGGATACTGGCATTGAGGAAAAAACGAAAACACTTAAAGCACTAATTCTGAGAATAGTTGGGGGGGCAGGTTTGGGGCAGTACTACAAAGGGAGAAGGGGATACACTGAATACATTTTGGATGAATAATAAAAAGGAAAGGGTTGTAGTTCGAGTAGAAGGAAGGTAAACCAGGGGCACTTGAAGAAACCGAGTACATAGTGATGCAAGGATTGCAGAGTCCATTAGTCCAAGGCAGTATGGCAACATGCAGGACAGAGAGCACTACCAGCTGCAATAGATAATAGGTTTCATAATAGGTTTCATAAACTGGCATATGGACCAGGGGTTCGCAGTGCTGAGTCAATCACTGTCGGTCACCCAGGAGTGGGAATTATAGCCAGACCCTAGCATAGGCATATGGAGATGGGGGTGGGTTTGAGGCAAAGGAGGCCACTTGTCCTCGTTTTCCTCAGGGAAAGAGCAAGAACCCCACATCCCCATGATGGTTGGTGTTTGAGATCAATTCAACTGTCGAGTCTGCTAATGTTTCTGGAGCTGCTGCCTGGTTAGGATGCAATGAAAAGCAAAGCACTCTACAGCAGGAAAATAAATTAATAGAAAAATCAGGGGGCCATTGAAATAATAAATGTAAATAAGTACAATATACAATATAAATAGATATATGCAATCTGATTCAGTGTGCTAAATTAGCTTTTTTTCTCACTGTTTGTGTGTATTAGTGCCTGTGATTTTGTGCATGATGTGGAGCATGGCTGTGGCTGCTGCACCAAGGAAAATCCCCAAATAACAGTTTGAACTGTTTATTAAATCTTAACTAAAGAAGTGGGCTAGAAATGTTGTACATTATGTTTTGTGCTTTTGTACCAGCCCAAGGCAACCACAGCCCTTTAGCAGGGAAGATCTGTGTCTCCAAAGATGCCCCAGTAGCTCCCCACCTTCTTTTCTGCTGATTCACGGCACATGCTCTGTGCTGCTGTTACTTACTGAGCTTAGGGACTGACAAAATATACAGTAGACATACAATATAAATGTCACGATATAAGGCTGATTAGTAATTAATATAGATAATTACTACATGGCAGCAAAGAAACCAGTGCAACTAGCATCAGAATTTAATAATCAGCCTTGTAGCTTCAGCTAATATTATAGATCAGCCTAATTTTCTGCTGGATAATTTGTGATGACCCCTAAGCTTAGCTTCTCAACAGCTGCTCAGAGCCCATGTGAGCGCACTAGTCACTTTCCAATATGGAGACCCCCTGTGACAAGTTTGAAGTCCTGGATCATTGCTTCTATTGAGAAGGTGGAACTTTAGGCTGGTGCAATAAGTTCAGTATATAAAATATGGCATTTTTAACCATATTCATTTTTAGGGTTTAGTTCTCCTAAGGCAATAACACACAGTGGGGACATTGCACATCCTTCAGGCAAAATGCTTGAAAGTACATTTCAGTCATGGCTTGGATAGCTGCATAAGATACAGTTTGCTTCTGTTTCAATGTATGGGGTGGGTCCATACCAACTATAGCCTCCCCCCCCACACACACACATGGTCTCAGGTTCTGTTGTATAGTAGTTACGTCACTGGTTACACCCATAGCGCTTACAGTAATACAGGTTTTGAATTTGTGCAGCCAGGAATAGCTGGACTGAGGCATAAGGATGAACCCTTTCTTCCAAAATGATGACACCTATTATTGTGTTATGTATAGAACAACTCATTTCTTTTTTATTTATACACTTTACTTGAGCAGCACTTAATATCTAGTGATTGTATAGCTTAGGAAAATAGTTTGCTTTTAGTTAATAACTCTGCTGCACAATGGAAAATGTCCTGTGGATTCCTAAGCTACAGTGCTAGTGTGAGATCAGTGGAGGTGCCACTCTCTGTCTTTTATCTAAGATCAGTGACCTCCCCTCCCATGATAGGATCAGTGAAAATCAACGCAGGCTGTCTGCACACACCCCCGACACAAGCAGCAGAAGCAGCAACAGCAGCAGGCTCACTGGAATCAGAATCGGGATGATTAAGGCACGCTTGTGTGTTGGGTTAAAACACTGGAGGAGGGGTACAGAGGAAGAAAATATAGGAAACGGAAGCCAACCAAAAGTGTAATAGTAGCAGCAGTCTGTCCAACAGCAGCACCAGCACAGGGACCCTCCTCTGATCAGCCCCCCCTACTTGTCCTCAGCCCCAGCAGTAATCATACTAGTTAACACTAGGTGAATCGCAGCCTGCTCTCTGTTCTTGACTCCTCACTCTAAAACCTGCAACAGTCTGGATGCTATAGGACCATGCACAGCTGCTTCTCCACTGGCAAGTGCCTGCTGCCAATGTGCCTCACCTTTCCTGGAATTTCCATCACATTTACTGGCTGGATTCTTGTTCTCTCTTCTCTGGTTCAAATGTCTCTGGCATCCTCATTCTTAACAGGTAAAGGATTTGTTTTAGGGAGGTATTAATAGTGGCAGACATTGAATATATGTTTGTATGTAATATACTGAATATACTCTTTTAATGTTTATAAAGCCCATTTGGCTCATTTAAACATGTTTTTTTTTTATTCTGACTGGTCCTTATGTTGATGATCTTGCTTTATTTGGCCATGTGGACAATAGACAACTCTGTGCTACTGCTCTTCTCTCATGGGGATTTGCATGTTTCTGTATATCCCATACAGGGATTCAGAAAGGGGTTTGTGTGTAATGATACTTTCTGGCAGTTAAACAAATAAATATGTTTTTAAAGCAAATGTCCCTGTGACACTATAGGCATCCAGAGGGACAGGGGGCAAGGTGGGGGTGACGTACCTCCCTGGTTTCTCTTCTCAAGCAGGACAAGAGCAAGGGCCCCAGGTCCCCATAATGGTATTTGAGAAGTTGAGCAGTTGCTGATTCTCTCATTTTCTCTTGATAACATTTCAGGATCTCTATAACAGCTTGATACTTGTTACATTGTTTCTTTTCATCCAGATACTGGATACAGGATGCTGAGTGCAAGAGAGAGTGTTAGAAAACGTTTGTGCTAAATCTTTTTTGTTTCTGTGTGGTGATTGTGTGAATTGGTGTGCAGTCTGCAAAACATTTTTTGTGTGAAAGTGGTTGCAGTGTCAAGGGAACCCACCAATTCCCAGTCTGGGTTGCTCTTTATTCTGTTAGTAGAAGGTAGGCTGTATTATTTGTATATCATTTCCCATGAAGTCAGAAGTCCTGCTTCTAAAGTTACCAATAAGACTGAATATAAAATAGTGACTATTACATGCACCTTTTCATATAACACATGTAGTGGAGTCTTTTGACTTATATACTATATAAGTTACAGCTGGGATAGCAACATAAGTGACTGTTTGCTTCTGGTTAAATGCTTTTAAAAGAGATTAATATCAGGTGATGAAAGAAGGACTTTTATGTGTTATTTTTAAAAAGCCCTTTTTCTTGCAAAGGATAGTTTTGATTGTTGTAGTTCAGCGGTAGCCTAAGGGATGCAGGTGGGCCTTTAAGTTCTTATTTTTTAAGTGGCATAATGTATTTATACTGACTTAGGAACCCTCTGGCTGCAATGTGTACCGTGGTACAATTGGGCTGCGTGCAAATAATCTCATTTATTCAGCATTCTGTGGATCTGGAAGTCCTGCCTGCTTCCACTGGAAGTCTTTCCCTTCTGGAAGCTGTAGCTCAGCTAATTCTTGGGCCCTTTTACTATGCTGTGTACCTTGTCAAGTATGCTAAAGTACAGGGAATGTAATGTGATTATTTTTGCTTTTTTTAGGTGCAATATATATTTATTTCTAATTAAATGCTTATAATTATGTAGGGTATCTTTAAATTGATCATGCAGAAGCCTGAACTTTATTGTGGCTGCACTAGCATGCCCTTTATAGTTAGTGTGGCTACCAAAGGTTTGTTGTGGCCACAGAGATGAGATATTGGTATTCTAGCTTATTGAAATATATTTATGTATTCACGAGTAGTATACAGGACCATACTTGCTTTTGAGATGTCACTGTTTTCTACTGTAAGTTGAACTATTTCATTTTTTCCTGCATCTGAAGAATTGAAATCTGTAGAAAGTTTTCCCCTGCTGCCTAAAAACAATGAGGGAGATTTCTAAAGGCTTTTCTCTCATCAATTATTTGTATTTAGTTCTTCTGATTTTTTAGATGCTGGCTCAGCATCCATAAGGATATGATATAGGTCTTGAACTTGGGCACCCACGAATAACAGGACTGTGGCATATGGATAGAGCCTTTCTTCCCAAATTATATCACTCACTGTGTATACTAAAACACGTTGTTTTAATTTACATATTCTACCCAAAGAGCACCTCTAGTTAGATAATTATTGAAACTGTGTACTGCTTGCTGGGTTTTAACAAGAAATTGATTTCTTACAAATCATCTCTCAAATATGGCGTACCATAACAGTTAATTATTGTATACAGGCTTAGTCTAGGAAAAGAGTTTGCTTTTGGTTAATGATTCCCCCCACCCCTTACCCTGAAAAATTTCCTGTGGACGCCCATGCAGGCACCTAGGACTATAGTGCAAGTGTGAGATCAGTTGAGGTGCCACTCTCTGTCTTTTATCTAGGATCAGTGACCTCCCCTCCCATGATAAGATCAGGGCAAATCATCGCAGGCTGTCTGCACACACCCAGACACCAGCAGCAGGCTCACTGGATTCACAATTGGGATGATTAAGGCACATTTGTGTGTTGGGTTAAATCACTGGAGGAGGGGTACAGGGGAAGAAAATATAGGAAACGGAAGCCAGCCCAAAGTGTAATAGTAGCAGCAGTCTGTCCAACAGCAGCACCAGCACAGAGACTGTCCTCTACTCTTATCAACCCCCCCCCCCCCTTGTCCTCAGCCCCAGCAGTAATCATTCTAGTCAGCTTTAGGTGACTCGCAGCCTGCTCTGTTTTTGATTCCTCAATCTAAACCTGCTACATCCTGGATGCTATAGGACCATGCACAGCTGCCCATCCACTGGCAAGTGCCTGTTGCAAATGAGTCTCAACTTTTCTGAAATTCTCATCACATTTACTGGCTGGATTCTTGTGCTCTCTGCTCTTGCTCAGATGTCTCTGGCATCCTCATTCTTGACAGGTAAAAGCTTTGCATTAGGGGCATATTTATGTATTATTTATGTATTTTATATTATATGCATGTACTGTAGAGTAATGTACTGAATTTACCTATATGCCACTGTGTTTACGATTTTAAAGTACCAGTATAAAGCAGGACTGGTATTTGTTTTGATCACAACCCTGCATATTGCCATACCACATGCTTGGAGAATTAGATATCTTTGCACTAATGCTCTTATCAGTCTTTCCCATTTATGTATATTCTATATACGATGGGTTTGGGTATCAGGCAGTTGCAGAATTAAGTTCTTTTGAAGGACATTATTCCTGTGGCACTTGGTGCAAAAGAAAAAGAAAGAAAACCTACGTTTAAGCTAAGTAAGTAGTGCTGAGTTTCAAAATGCGATTGCAGAGTGAGATAACACTAAGTTGAACATAGGCAAGGTCAGGAGAGCTAAAGAGCTCTTGATGGAGTGAAAACTGGTCATTGATCATGAAAAGTTTCAGGTTCAGAGCCAGTGTCCTGAGAGCCCTGTCTTCTTCTAAAAACTTCACTGTGCCTAAAAAAGAAACACAACAAAAAGAAGCATGTCATAACTACACACACTTTTTTTTCTAGACAGGATGTGTTTTGTTAACTAATTGAAAGCTACCATAGATCAGTCAGCTTGGCACAGTTATTAAAGATGTGTCTCTGATCACCAGATGCCGTGTAGACATCCTGCTAAAATAGATATGTTTGGGGCATGTAATAGTAGAATCAAATATCTTGGTACAGTAGTTTACAGCTCAATTACTAATTTATGCTAAACTGTCTCAGTTCATTTTAGGCATTACATACATAATGTTACAAAAGTGATAAGAAAAGTCTTTCTTGCTGTCTGACTAGGAGATAGATGCCTATTATTTCCCCATACACATTCTTTACTGATATTGTAAAAGTTGTGCTGTATACTAACAGGTTCTCTCCAACCTGCATAAGTCTGTGGTATAAAGAAGAACTACTTTTAACCTCTGCATTGCCAGTGGGTGTATAAATGCATTTCAATTATTGCTATCCTTTCTGCTGAGAATTGTATCCACCATGGGTACTGTCTCAGCTTGAATACTTTACTGGTCTTTGTGTAATTTGTTGTCTTTCTGTTATTCTCCAAGGGTCGATCGCCAAATGCGAAAATGAGGGAGAAGCCCTACAAATTCCATTTATCACTGATAATCCTTGTATCTCTTGTGTGTGCCTGGTAAGTTTGGACATTATTATATTATTTGAATTCACAGCTGAAGCCATAACGTATAAGAGCTAGTGTACAAAACTCTAGCTGATTGATGCTTTGATGTACTATGTTTCTGCAATGAACTCACTGCCTTTTCGTGTGAAAGAGTTAATGCATGCCTTACAAAAGCCCTTCCATTCAAGGCAGAATGGAGTTAGTATAAGTTGTTTGCACTGCAGCAGATATCCGATCCATGGGAAGATATGACAAGTCTCCTACTTACAACCTTGGAATAGGAAAGCAACAGTGAAGCTATGTAAGCTTTGTCTAAAGAAAGACAATGCTTTTGGAAGGATTTGCTTTAAAGTATACATTCATAATTCAGTGCAAGTGTTTTCACTACCTTTTCCTGAAAAAAAAATATTTATATAAAATGCTTTTGCAAATGAATATGACTTTTTTTTCCTCTCCTTCTCTGTATATCTTAATCTGCAAAATAGCAAATAAAGGCAATGGAAACTTAAATAAATTACTGCATTGATTTCTACCTTGACCTTTGTATCCAAGGCTGTCTTTTTGTTTTACTGTTTTATATGCCTCTGCTTTTTAGTTTATGTGTACCTTTAGCCTTACATTGTTTTCATACTGATTTTGTGACGTACACCTTTTATATGCTGTGTATGTAAATGCAGAGGATGCAATATAACTTGGTCTTACACACAGGTGTTTTGTGTGTGTGTTTGATGCATGTTTTAGATGCAGGTTTTAGCTCACCGAAACACATGATTCTATTTTAGGGGTCTTACATAAGGGTGTTTTGTGTGTTTGACATGCTGGTTAGAGTACACATAAATGCATTAGCTAATTGATTCCATTATTTTCTGCCTGTTTGTACTCCTGTACATTTATAGCTGTATTACTGCAATCAAGTTTCATTGCGCTTTTTGTTTTAACACAATGTGCTGCATTTCTTATATTGATCATTTTAGTGTTATTTAATCTGTAGACTTTGACAATAATATTCTTACTGTTGATGTTTAATCCTTAGCTCTCAAATCGGCAGCAGACAATGTGGGCTAATATATATGTGAGTTCATTTATCTGGAAACCTGGTATACAGTACATATAGTTCTGAAATACAGTAATGCCAGTAACAGTGAAGCCCTACTTAAGCAAATAATTCTAATTTTTAGACTGATTTCCTTTTTTCTCTATAATAATACACTGCACTTTACTTCATGTGGACTAAACTGTCATAAGATTGTGGCACACCAGGCCACAAAGATCCCATGTCTGTAGTGAGTAATACTGGAGCTTTTTATGGAAAAGTATTGTTTTTTTTTTTTATATTTTTCAGGTATGATGTTGTGAATCTTAGGGGAAAGTGTGGACTTAGTCATAGGGGTACATTTACTTACGTGCAAGTTTTCACTTTGGAAGTCTTCCCCAGATTTCAAAAAGCTACATCAGACGTTTATTTGTGATGAATATGCGTATTCATCAAAATACGCAATTATGTATCAGTAAGAGAACATTGGGGTACTTTCATCAGCGATGATTCGTTGGTGCGAAAATTGTTCTTCCTAGCGAAACTACGTAACGTCAATTTAAATTCAGTGTGTACAGTATATAAAGGACATATGTATGTATTTATAAGTGATGTTGGTGAAATTGCTGGAAGTGGCCACTTTTTATTAAAAATGTCCAAGGAAGCAAAATGAAGACAGAGATCCTCTATTGTCCAGGCCATGAGCTCAACCTAAAACAAAAGTGTAAACATGTTATTTTTAACAGTTACAAACATAATCCCACCTTAAATATGAAAAAAGGCCAGCTTTTTTACTTTTGCTTATGACTTTTTTGGAATACAGGATATGATGTCAGTGATACAATAATGTTGAGGATTTAGCTTCATTGTATTATTTTGCCAGTCAGAACCTGGTGATAGATTAGCGGATTTACGTTTGCCTGAGCGAAAATTCACCTGGAGAAATGCAGCAAAAGTCTTCCAGCAGCAGGGTAATTCGCTAGCGAAGTGTGTCACTCATCTTTTAGTAAACACGCAATATCGCCACAAGTTTTTAGCGAGAATTTGCTCTGCTAGTTGCTGGAGACTATTAGAATAATTTACAAAGAGAATGCTGAAAGGAGTAGTTCTGCCATACATTTTTATGCCTTGCCTGATTAAATTAAACTTCTAATCTCATCCATACACTCACTAAATGAAACATTTTATTGACTACCCCTGATATTGTGAGTGACACTCCCATTGTCTAACTGCAGAACAATTTTGAATCAAACTGTACTTAAAAGAAATGTTTACAGAAGTTTTATCGGATGTTTCAATATGTGCTTGCTTGTGTGTATAACTTTAAGCAAACACTGCATTAATTATCCCTAATACTCAGAGTATGGCTCATTTTTATTTTTCCACTGCAGTTTATACAAACACCCAATAGAAGATAAAAGTAAACTATGCTAGTTATCCACCGTGCAGCCAAGTTTATTGGTTTATTAACATGTGTTAATGAGTAAGAGTCTAATTTTTACAAGTCATAAAAATCTTTATTTTTTTTATTCTTTTCAACACAGTATAAATCTTTATAAAGACTTGTTAGGTAGGGAACACTAAAGCCAAAATGTTTATTGTTTAAATAATCTAGTTTTTGGAGTTAACAGCTAAAAAATAGACTGCAAAGAATTATGGTTACCAAAGACTTCTTGCTGGCATGCAACTTATACTCATAAAAGGAAATGCACTCTCTTCGGTGTAGTGGAACTCTTTATTTCCCATTTTCCCATTTTACACTGACCAGCAAAGGGGACATATGCTTGTAATTTCTGTTCAGATTCATTCTTTTCAGATTCAGGTACTTTGAACAAACCTTTATGCCACCTCAATGATCACAGAGGTTCTCTCCCCACAGAAAATCTGTTCTGCCTCCCTTTAGTACCTGGGGGAACCAACCCAAATGTGAAAGGTGTTGCAACTTTCTCCCACTACCCTTACAGTCAATTTTCATTGTAAATCACTCTTTCAGCCAATGAATTGAATTAATGATTCAGAACAGATAAGCGGATTAGAGACAGTTAGCCATTGCCTCTGAGATCTCATCACACACTACTGTTCATTTTGCTGATGAGCCTAGCAAGCATATCCAGAGGCAATCAGCCAATGTGTGTCTAGGCTATGACAGAACAGTAGTATATCTCCCAGCATCCTCTAAAAACAAACAAACTCAAAGAGTCATAGTTTCACAGTAGTTACAGCGCCACAGGTTAGCAGTTGTTGATTGTAAATCATTTATCAGAATCTCTGTGTGTATAAAAACCTTTGTTTTAACCAATAAAATATCCTTAACGTTATTCTACTGGTGTAA
Source organism: Xenopus petersii (assembly GCA_038501925.1). Lineage (NCBI taxonomy): Eukaryota > Metazoa > Chordata > Amphibia > Anura > Pipidae > Xenopus > Xenopus petersii. Next base: position 100,665,921 of record CM076682.1, on the reverse strand, counting down.
AAAATATTTTGATCTGTGTTTGTATTATAATAAGAACAAATGTGACTCCATATAATTAGCTTGTTTCTGAATAATGCAGCTCTGATGGGAGTGAATAAGAGAACTTAGTTCTAGACCTTTAGATGCAAGAGATTGTATTTTCTTGCTGCTCATAATTTGTCTGACAATCAGACCTGATGTTATGGCAGGAAAGGTAGCTTAGAGTCTTTGTGGCAACAGTAGAAAATGTCTTAGTGATTCAGTTACTCTGAATCACTAACATGTGTCTCAGTTAGTACATTCTTGTATATATGGTCTCATAGGGGCTTTGGATAACATTTTTAAACCACATGAATGTTGCACATCTGTCCCAAGCCAAGAAAAAAAGAGACAAAACCATCAGGTTCTTCCTACTTCTCATTATCCTATGGTTGGAAATGGCAATTTTGCATAAATAAGCTGGCTGTAATTGTTGTCCGACATGTGAAAATGAGGTTGTAATACCTGATCAGAAGACCATGTTGCAAGGATCACTTTGACCATGAAACAGAACTTGTGGGTCAACGAGAACCCCAGGCAGTTTGCATTATGATTGCTACACACATGGCAGTTTAAACATCAACCAACTGGATTTAGTGGAGCCTGATGACCTGGCTCCAAGCAGATTTTTATGGGAAAAAAAACTTGGGTCTACATTTAGAGTTTTTAGTGTTCGATGTAAACAACTGAAAAAAAAACCTGCATGAAAAAAGCAAAATTAACTTTACAGTAGCATCTATTTTATATTACAGTCACCCCACAATATCCTGGACTGCCTTGGCACTTAATGAGTTAAGAGGGGAAAGACATTTGTAAATTAATTCATATCTTGAAGGTGTTGCTGCCCCCGCCTGAAGCAATTGCATTATTACAACACACAGATGCAGAGAAGAGCTGTTCTGTCATTTAAATTGCATATCCCCTGGCAAAATGGTCAGGAGCTCATTATAGCACAATCCACAATTTTTTAATTTTACTGTATTCATCTTTTGGAAAGGAATCAATTATTCCTTTTAAAATTAAAGTGGAAGCCTGAAGGGAAAACAAGGGACCTACGGAATAATATAAAATATTAAAATGTATAATTACTTCCTTACTGTCTAGGTCTAAGGCTCAACATGACATCTCTGTCTTATATTAGATGAAAAATTAGCATTTTGTACTTTAAGGAGGACCTGGGCTGTTTTCACATTCCATTTTACATTTTTTGCAGTTTTCAGTTGTTTTAAATATCTAGTTTTCATAAAATGTTGTTTCAAAATTGCTGTGGTTTTGGTTTACTTTCTGTTTCTCACGTTTCTTATCTAAACAATTAGTGCTATGGACATTTGTATTTGTAAATGTCAGTTGCTGAGATTATCCACATGCTTTTGACTGCAGTGGGAAGTAACAAGATCACAGCTTCCCATAACTGCACAAAAATGACCCCCACATTATACGGGGAGCAACCTGTTCAATGGCCATGGGTACACTAGATCTTCGAGGTTCTAAAGACTGCAATATTATGAATCATATATGTTCACATAGGATCTGTGAAGCTTATGGGTGAAGTATTTGCTATGTAGCTAAAATTTCATGTCAAGTATAAGAGGATTGCACAAAAATAACAATAGACATCCAATCTAAAGGCACCCTGGCACCTAATCTGGAAGAAAAAAGCAGCTGGAAATTTGGTGTACGTTGAAATATCTTGTCCTCTGCAAGCTAAAAGCAGCAAGCACATACTGTCTGATATGATTTATATTCATTTCTGCCAGTGGATATTTTGCAGTGTTGTTGAGGCAAACCCAGTCCAACTATTGCAATGCTGACAGCATATACTGACATGCTATCAGGCTACATAATTTGATGAAGTCATATATAAAATATAGAGAAGTTACTCACTTTTCTAAACCATATATTATACTTGGATAGCTACATTAATCCCCTTGACCTCTTGTTGGACAGCCATAGACTTGGTGGCACAAAACTGTGCACCTTCGAAAAACAATTCTTTTCAAAATGTTTAACATGTATGAAGCTCTTTCGTGAAATTATTTCTTCTATTTGCTTCTGTATAAATTGATTTCATGTATTCAACTAAGGCATGCATCACAATGTGACCAGATTGCCCAGTGTGGTCCTGTTTTTTTTTAACAAGTTACACTTAGTAGTGCTTATCTACTCGTGTGCTATATTCAAGCCCTTTGTACATCGTGTGAGTATCTCTTTCCAGTGCAGACAAAGGCTTCAACAATGAGACACATGCTGAATTTGATTTTAACATATTGATTTCTTCTATGTTGAATCTCTTTGAGAATATAAATTAACATTTCTGAACCTTTAATACAGTCTAACATAAATTGTGTTTTTGGTTTACTTATATTTCACTTATTTATTCTAGCTTAGTTAAAATATCCAAATCCCTTTTATCTTACAATTTTGTTTCTCCACATTCTGCCAAAGAGTGATGTAATTGCTGGCTCTCCATGTGGTCATCATGTTACAGGTACCATATGATTTGTTCTTTGGAACTTTGGAACACCTAAAATGTTTTATGAACATATATATATATATATATATATATATATATATATATAGCGTCAGGGCTCAGTTAAGAGTACCCAGCACTGATGTCACCCTGGAGAGAGAAGGGGGTAAATAACAAACAAAAATAAGTAAATAAGTTAAAACATCTGCTTGTGTGAATACATATGTCACACTAAACCACAGTCTTTCAGAGTTCTGTCAGAAGACCACGTGAATGGAATGTTTTGTATAAAGCAAGTACCTCAAAAGTGGAAAGTTCTTGGGAGCAGCTACAAATTGAGAAAAACGTTTACAATGTCAAAGTGTATTTCGTAATAATTAATGAGTTTATGTATGAAACACGGTGCCTATTTTCTATTGCACCAAGGGACATTTGTAAAATATTACTACATCTCAAAATATAATCAGAAAATCTACATTTTGCTGAGTTTTATTTTCCTATATTTAAAATCTTTTTTTCTTCCAAAATGTTGGTCGAAATACTACCTGAGTCATGTAAGGAGTTTCAGTGATTATAAAGTATTGGTGAATTACAAGTTAATACAGTATTTTATCACTGGCTAATCTTAGGAAGTATATTAACCAATGAGTATGACAGCATAGTATCTGTAGATGTGACTGGCAATAATTGGCCACAACCAGACAATTATATTTATTGTACATTAAAGCACAAATCATCTTGTGCTTTAATGTAATAATATAAATAGAATAGTTGAGGGGTGAAAGAGGAAAGGGAAATCGAATTAGAATTTTTTAAAAAAATTTAATAGAATTTGGATAATTCACCAGTCGAATTTAACAGTTTAGACCATAAAAAAATTTGAAAATTCGAATTCTTATTTTTAATTCAACCCTTAAAGGGATAATGTCATGGGAAAACATGTTTTTTTTAAAAAAATGCAACAGTTAATAGTGCTGCTCCAGCAGAATTCTGCACTGAAATCCGTTTTTCAAAAAAGCAAACAAATTTATATTCAGTTTTGAAATCTGACATGGGGCTAGACATACTGTCAGTTTCCCAGCTGCCCTCAGTCGTGTGACTTGTGCGCTGATAAACTTTAGTCACTCTAGTCTTCACTGCTGTACTGCAAGTTGGAGTGATATCACCCCCTCCCTTCACCCCCCCCAGCAGACTAACAAAAGAACAATGGGAAGGTAACCAGATAGCAGCTCCCTAACACAAGATAACAGCTCCCTGGTAGTTCTAAGAAAAACACTTAATAGTAAAAGGCAAGTCCCATTGAGACTCCTTCAGTTACATTAAGTAGGAGAGATAACAACCTGTCAGAAAGTAGTTCCATCCTAAAGTGCAGGCACAAGTCACATCACTGGGGGCAGCTGGGAAACTGACAATATGTCTAGCCCCATGTCAGATTTCAAAATTGAATATAAAAAAATCTGTTTGCTCCTTTGAGAATTGAATTTCAGTGCAGAAGTCTGCTGGAGTAGCACTATTAACTGACGTGTTTTGAAAAAAAAACACGTTTTCCCATGACAGCATCCCTTTAATAAATTTCCCCTTAAGTATTTAGTTTTTTTGGCAGGGTTGAAAAATAAACAAATATATAAAATACATATATACATACAAGTACAAGAGCACAGCTTATTGTGTGCACATAACCTTTAATAACATTACACTTTATGGGGCACATTTACTTAGCTCGAGTGAAGGATTAGAATAAAAAATACTTCAAATTTCGAAGTATTTTTTTGGCTACTTCGACCTTCGACTTCTTCGAATCGAACTAAAAATCATTCCACTATTCGACCATTCGATAGTCGAAGTACTGTCTCTTTAAAAAAAACTTCGACCACCTACTTCGCCACCTAAAACCTACCGAGCATCAATGTTAGCCTATGGGGAAGTCCCCATAGGCTTTGTAGCCAATTTGGGATTGAAGGAAAATCGGTTGATCGATGGATTAAAATCCTTAGAATCGTTCGATCGCAGGAAATGCGGTAAATCCTTCGACTTTGATCGAAGGATTTTACTTCAACGGTCGAATATTGAGGGTTAATTAACCCTCGATATTCGACCAATAGTAAATGTGCCCCCCTATGTATGTATTCAAGCTATGTACATGTTTAGTTTGCCTCTGCTTTGACATCCTCTATGAACTACAGAACTGCATCATTTACTGGGCATAAATTCTATCTGAGAATACCACAAAACTTGCAAGCAATATACAGTAGTAGCACAGTACTGTTTGCCATGTTTAGATGTAGAGACTATTTTTTTGTTGTACTATGTCTTTCTTTGACTGTCCTATGTCTGATTATTTACGCAATATGATCATAAATCATAGCCCAAATCCGTTGTGCTGGTTATCTGAAAATACACAGTGAAAATGTAATTATTATTGGATTAAATAGCAACACTGCAGATCTACAGTCATTCACATCCCGGGAAGATTAACAGAATTGTGATATATGGGTTTATATATGAGCTTTTGTAATATCTGATTGGTAGGCTGCTTTGTTTTCATTAAGACAAAAGTTACCGTTTACAATAAATGCAGGAAATTGCTGTTACTTTGACTCTGAACTCTATGTGCATAAGTCTGCAAAATAGCAGAGCAAACTACCCATTATAAAATGAACGAATTGTTTTTGAAAACAGTGTAGGCCTCCGATTGTTTAGAACTCTCAGTACCTTTTTCCAGACAAGACATAATTGTTGCAATTATTTAAACATCGCCCTTCATTATAAACTCAAGTTTAATTGAAAACATATTGCTGGTTTTGCCCTGAAGATTCTGTGTGCCACACTGTTATTCCAAGATCCTATTTCCAGTTGTCTGTTTTACAGCACAGTTAAAAAGGTCTGTTACAGTTCCCAGATAACTATGCACAGATTCACTAAACAGTACCCTTCAGCTCTCATTTATTTCACTGAAAGTTGGGTAATGCAAAACCACTAACTTCTTACCTGACAGTCTGAAAGAGAGATCAGACTAATTTGCCAAATGTAGGGTTCTAGTTCCCCAGCACAAAAAGTATTTGTTTTTATTTCTTTTTAAAATTAATTATAACTATATTTGTCATAAGGGAAGTACACAAATTAGCTTTTTACTAAAACAGATATTATTTTACTTCTAATAATCTATTTACTTATGAGTGGAAGATTGTATACTGCTTACTATGACTTATAAAATAAAATATCTCTTGAAATCATCACAAAAAGATGGGAGAATGCTTGTAACATCATTAGTCGTTTTTCCCTTCTTGACCAAACTGGCCTACTGACGTTCAATTTATCAATGTATGGGACCAAAGCAATATGATTTTTCTGTTCAGTATCCATTCAGAATTGGACATATGGCAGCGTGGATATTCTGATGGCTATGTATTAATTATGGTATTGTAACCGCACAGGTCCATGTCATTCAAATTGTGTACCAAACATATCCAGTTTAGATCCCCTCATTTTTGACCAAACCAGCCCCAGTGCTACTCATTCATCTGTCAATCTAGTTTAGTGGATCTCATAGAGCATCATTGAGCATTGTCATCTTATAACCAGCTTATTGAACAGTACCATACCAGTCGGACTGGGATGCCAGGGGCCCACCAGAAAACCTTAGACCACGGGCCCACTTTCCAAACTATTATTCCCCCTCTCCTCACTCAGCCTCTTTATTCTCCTAGTCTTTTATCTCTACATACTATACTCAATTCTTCCATTATTAAGCCTCTTAAAGATTTAGGCAAGGACCATGAAATAGGCCAAATGATTAGAAGCAAAAGGGCCTACTGACACCTGGGCCCACCGGACGTTTTCGTGGTATCCCAGTGGGCCAGTCCGACACTGGTACCATATAATTTTCAAATTTCAATTTACTTCTCAAAGGCAAAAGATTACGAGATCCAAAATATGTTTATCCCTGCTCCTGATGGCTGTGACTTCGTGCAACGTGGTTCCTTATAGCTGCATTACATTCAGCTTGTGAGCAGCAAAGTAGGGCACTGTTCTGTGGTTCTTGGTTTGTTTACAGCTAGGCTACTGTCTCTCTATGTCTGTGGGATGGTTTCCTGCAGGTACCCTGGTTTCCTCCCACTCTCCAAGTAACATTGAAGAAGGTTACTTGGCTCCTGCTAAATATTATATGATATTGACCATAGTATTGGCCAGATTCAGTTCAGAAAAAGCTTTCTCATGAATAAGATTCAATTTGAGGAGAAAAAACTTTTCACCTAATTCAGTTCCAATTTTTTCATGAACCGTGAGATGTTTTTCTGAATTGATTTGCATCTCAAATTGAATCGCTTCCATGAGTTTTCTCATGATAAACCTTTTTCTCACTGAATTTAATTTGGCCCTATGTGTGAGAATGTGATAAAGACCTTAGATAGTAAGCTCAACTAGGGTCTGATATCAATGATGCATAGTCTCAGTAAAGCACTGTGTGTTGGTGCTATATCAATAGAACATAATAATCTGAGCAGCTGCTAAAGGTTTTCTATACAAGGCAGAGGGCATGTAGGCTGATCTACAATGTCTGGTCCAGACACTGTTAGACTTTACCATAAGGACCATACATTTTTGTGAATGAAATTGTAATGAACTGTGTAATATTTTAAAATTGGAGTGAATGTTTACAAATATCTATGCCCTGTTTGTTTAGCAAACAAGGTTAAAAAAAGGTAAAAAATAAGGGCCAAAACATTCACCTATTTTTGCCCGATTTTGCTTGCATTGCTCACTTCTTCTGCATGATGATGTAGTTTATTACAATTTTCCTTACAGTTTCAAGTGCATTACTGAACTTTTAAAAATACGTTTGCTTGATAGTCTCTTAAAATGTGCCAGAGGCGATTACATAATCATCTGGAGGGAAAGATGCACTTTCTGCTGCTACTATATTTGTCTGTGGCTAAACAAAGTTCATCTTTTTTCTCTGTCCAAGTGTAGCATTTTAATGTTTAGGTTAAAACTGTTCTTAAAGTAGAGAAAAAAGATCTTATTTGTCCACTCTTATTTTATTGTCTTCTTAATCTGGGTCTTATATTAGCACTGCTTGCCATTTACTTCAGCTCAGATTCGGTTTCATGCAAAAGATGACATAACAATACTTGGCAGACTGATGCTGATTTCTGTGTGCCTTATGTTTATTATAAAAACGAGTGCACAGCCTATTCTACATCAGTGAGAAAAGCAATGCAAGTGATGTCCAACAATATCCTTAAGGTTAAGACACCTACTTATTAAAATGTGTTTTTTGTGGAAGAGCCAACTGTTAAATTTAATTTTATTAGACGACACCAAGTAATTACATCATTTGATGGAAATAACCTTTTGATTGTAAAAATTAAACTGTAAAATCTATTCCTACAAGCTGTTGTGGTGTCATTGTCTATATTCCAAGCTTAGTGATGTTACTAATGTCTCATGGCTCTTTGAGAAATAATTCAAACTTGTGGATGATAGGAATTCAGTTTGCCCTGCTATAAAATATAAAGAAATTAGAAGTCACCTTGGAATCCCATCACCTGTAAAAAGAAACATGGGCTTAAGCCTTATGCTTTATATTCCTTAATAAACTACACTGTAACTCTTTATCTGCCCATCTACATTTAAAATAACATTGATGTTCAGAAGGTTAAAGTAAATGACCATTGGTGTGCGTTCATGTGTCACTACTGTTCCTCCTCTAGGTATAGGTATATTGCCAGTACACTCATAGATCCCAACCACAGTTTTTCACTAAAAGAAACCTCTTTCTTTAGGGGTAAAATCTGCACCTTCCAAGATTCTATAGTAAGGGAACAGTACAGCCATACCATACATGGACCAAAAATTAGGCAAAACTGTTTTAGAATATATATATATATATATATATATATATATAAACACACCCCATCTGTACATACTGTACCAGATTAAATTCATTAAATATTAAAAGTAAAACTATACCTTCAGAATGAATACTTAACCAACAGATACAAGTGACATATTAAACATAGATAGATTAGAGTAACCCATTAAATTGTCTTATATATGTCCTTTAACATCTTTTACCATGAAGTATGCGTTCTCCCCCAGAGATCACCTGACGGGAAATAATGCAGCTCTAACTGTAACAGGAAGAAGTGTGGCAGTAATAGTGCAGCTCTGACCATTCATTAGCTGATGTAACCTAGCATGTATATGTGCTCTTGGCTTGTGTGAGAGCACAGTAAGTCATTTGAGCTTGGGTCTCCTTTACCCGGGCCCGGATTTCCTAGAGCCCGCCATATTATGTCATGCACCCCTGTATGTGTGCCAGATTGCTGCAGCTCCCCAGTGCTAATTATGATGTGGCGGGGCCTGCCACTACCAGTTTAGTTTAACATCTGCATTCTTTCCAGCTGATTCATATCATTATTAAGGACTCGGGCCCAAAACTGCCAGCATACTCCAGGTGAGTTTACCAAGGACCTATTAACAGGCAAAATTACGTTTTCATCCCATGTCCTTTTTAATGCAAGACAGCACTTCAATTACTTTAATAGCCATAGAATGACAGTGACTAGAGTTACACAGTTTGTTACCCACAAAAATATCCAAATTGTTTTCAATTAAGGAGGACAATACAATACCATTTAGCATATAACTTATCTAGGATCATGTAGAAAGTACTATTTTATTTTTACTGAAAAATAAATTATGTATTTACAGTCACGATCATATGAATTACCTGGTCTACAGTATTATAATTAGTCAATTTATCTGCTTTATTATCTTCTTGCCAATCTGCTTAAAATGGACTTTATGGGACATTGCTTTCCTGAAATAAAGTTGAACTATAATAAACAGCCCCTACATGTCCAGAAAATCTGTTTTTATCGCTAACTCCTTTTTTACTTTTCATTTTTGACCTTTCATAAATCTGCACAAAGATTTTAATTTGTATAAAGCGGGAAAGTCTTCATATCTTTGCTTTTTATCTAGTTATACTGTTAACAGCTGCAAAGAATTCAAAGAAAACTGTTCTGTAGTGATGGATCTATTTATAAAATGAGGGCACTGTGGGGAGAAATATAAGCATGGCAGCCTTCAGTTCAAAGGGATAGGCGTGGAGTAACTCTTTTGTCTGTAATTACAATGCAGAGTGTAAGCAAAACCACTGCAAGTAGACAAGTAATGACAGTGTTGTGTAAAAGATTATTTTTCACTTAGTCGACCAGCAGCCAGAAAGGGAACCTCTTCTGTTATCATGCATGGATAACTGTTGTTTTTCTTGTTTGTGTTTTTGTATGTACTGATGACTTAATTTCTAAGCACATAAAAATCACAAATGCGGTCATATTTATTATGGGTTTTATTTTGCATCCTACTGAATCAATTTTAATGAAAGTAAGAAGCATGATAAACTAAGGCTGAAAAGGAATAGTAAAGGAATAGTAAAATATACAATAATGATGCTGTAATTATTACATATAAAATTTACAGTTACATGAAATGGATGTTCTTGATAAAAGTTAATGTATTACCATAGGTACCAGATTACCATCAGTTATACAGCATTTTCTTGCTGTATAAAAAACTAGGTCCCTGACATATCTGAAAAACAACATAACACATGAACATATGTTTTGATGACCTTTACAAAACACCTTTTATTGGGTATGCTTTGTATACCGCCTCATTAAACATATTTATGGAAACTGAAGCTGCCCATACCAAATGGAAATAAAAACTTGTTGGTAGGATTAGGAATGTATATTCCATATTTGGTTTCTTTGGAAAAAGTTCTCTGTACCCTGCAGTTATTCTTTGAAAGAAACAAGAGTCCCAGTTAACATTTAACAACAAATGTCCTGCTTGCCTTGGGACAACATATTCATATCCATTACAAAGAGCATATTTAAGATAATATTACAGTGTCAATTCACAAGGTCAAAAGCTAATACTTGATTCTTTATCATTTTTATCCTGCCAGGTTTTCCATGTCATTATCCCTAGTCAATAATATGTAAAGTTATCCACTTTATTGAGTAAAAGATCTTGTAACATTGAAAATGTTTATAATTAAGACCATCTGTCTATTCACCTTGTGTTTTTGTATTCGAAATTTATGTTGTCACACTGTCAACTTTTCTGTATAATCCCATTTAACCTAGGGTTGTGCAGCCCTCAACTCTCCAGCTATTGTTGAATACTGGCAGAGGAAGCGCAGAACAGCTGCAGGTTTACTTCCCTTGAGTTCTAGAATGAAATTTGCATTCCCGTGTGGATATTTGGTGCCTTTCCTTATTCTAATTTACTTTCTACTACACTCTAAAAATGTGCTTCATTTTACAGTGTGTTCACTACATTGGCAATAGGCACCCTATTAAAGCACAATGGATATTTTTAAAAAAAATAAGACTGTGACCATTCCATTTTCTTTGTTATGGCAGAAATCATTCCAAACTATTCCGAACTGAGAAACATGTTTCCAGTGAAAAGGATTGGTGGAAGAAGGGCATGATTAGGAGGCAAGGGGAAGGTTATACAGTTGGGTAAGGGGAAGCGGTAATATGATGTCAGGGAAATGGAGGGGGTAAGGCAATAAAAGGAAAAGAGTGGGAGAATGGTACTTCCTTTTATGACCTGTAACTGTTGGAGCAGGAATGCATAGGAAGGTGTGAAGAACTGGTCTCCGGGGTGGTGCTTCCAAGAGTGTAGGGGTGCCCTAAGGGGGGTAACCAGTTGTCGCAGCGTATGGTAGCAAAATCAGGGAGTGAAGGGTGGAACTATGATGGGTTCTGGAGAGATGGATGAACAGTGTATAACGAGCCAACTCGGGCATGGCGTCCCTTGGTGGCAGAAGGGTAAATGCCATTGAGTTGATGTACTGCGGCTGATAGGTAAACAAAGTCATGAGGAGTGCAGCTGTATGGAGGTGCAATTCACAGGATGGTAATCCAAGGACCATTTGCCCGATGGAATAGGTAGGGTTAAAACAGGTCTGGATGTTATGGATGTCACAATGTCAATTCTGGGTTGTAAAAGGTTAATAATTACTACACATTCTTGCTGGTTTACTGTTGAACGTGTTAAATGCTAATAAAGAAGCTGCAGCCGTCATTATCCAACAGAACTTTTGGCATTTATTGGGGGAGAGGCTGTTGGGAGGGGGCAAGGCCGCAACTGGGTAGATGTGATGAAGGTTGAGTAAATCATATCCCCTCCACTACTAGCCTTTCACAGTCATGGCTTACAAGTGATACTGGAGCAGGATTCCATAATGCTATGTCACACACTGTATTCAAAATTTCAACATGATGTTAAAACGCCAGACAAACATTATTATAGAAAATGCTGTAATACATATACATTGCACTTGCTGATATCTGCCAAAAAAATCAAATCAATATCTATTAAAGCAAATTAATATGCCTGGATTGCTGGTACATGGGGCATATAAACATATTAAGATGGTTGCTAAAATTAGTTAATATTGTTCTGCAACATTATGTGGTGTCATTATGTAATGTTATGTTGCTTTTTTACAAAATTGCTGATCTACCACTATTTAAAGCTCGTTCTTCAGGTCCCTGTATTAATTGTAAGCATTTTACTGTGAGACATGTCTGGAGTGCTCAATTACACATTGCTTCAAATGGTTTGTTGATATTGCATATTATGTTATTATGTGAAGCAATGCACCTGACAAAGCTCAGATTGACAAAATCCTGGTTGGCGGGAGCTTGAATTAGTGTAGTGGTTTGTGGGAGAGTATAACAAAATATTCCTGGATGATATACTTTTGTGTTTTCCGCAGGCATCATTACTATAATAATGTAGCTTAAAATCTCAATATGTAACATAGTCCTTAGGGAGTGGTTAAAACCCTGCAGAGAAAAAAGTGCTGTCTTTAGTAATTTTGCTAATCACTTTTTCAAATGAATGGGATGTTGCTGGCCGAAAAAAATTGCAGCAAAGTTTGCTAAAAACTGCATCACCCATGTTTTAAAGTAGCAACTGCCTCGCTAATGTTTTAAAGTAGCAATCAGAAATTCCTATATTAATATCAGCTTTGAATATCGCCAACTATTTATAGCAAATAATCATGTATAAAACAACCTACTGACAATGGTTAAATGTCAATTTATGATATGTATTGAACTGAAAATATGAAATAGATGCCACATAGAGAAATAGCAACCACACACATTGTCTACACATTTTATTGACAAGTGTGCCACTCATTTCTCTTTCTTTCTGACTTGATACCCGCCAGGTATCTAGGGGGCATCTGCACCACCATTGCGTTTGTTGTATGGGAACCAGTCAAGGCCCAAACAATACTTGGGCCTTTTTGTATCATTTTCTCAAGACATTTATTTCATGGTCTAAAGTAAATTATGTAATCATCATTGACCAAAATATATAACTGACCCCACTGCACCAAAAACACATTTATGGCTAAACTACAAAGGAGATATTGATCAGATTTTGTGATCCAAAAAAATCTAATGACCCATGCTGTAATGTAGGATTGAACAGATAAAGCTGGGTGGGTTGTTTTGTTCATGCATCCAACAATGTGTTTCAGTTTTAAACTCAAAGTTTATCTTAGACGCAAACGCTGTATGCAGCATTCCCTATGATATATGTGTGGCGTCAAATGGCAGATCTTCCATGTAATTCACAAATCAGATTTTTATATCAGTCCCATTGTTTTTTGACTCATGTAACTATTTTTTGACCTTTGGGCAATTTAGTCCTTACACTGTTAAAAATTCTATGGTATAATGTTTACATTGATCAAAAAAAAAAGGTTCACCCAGTGGTGTAATTTGGATATTACAGGGCCCCACAGCAAATTCAATTGAGCGTCACAAAAAATTGATAGATGGCCTTATTTTACCAAGATATATTAAAATTGCTTATTATTAAGGGCCTCACTGGGCCCTCTACACTTCAGGCCCCCCCTGCAGGGTCTACATCCTCTGTAATTTAGACCCTGGGTTTTTCATGTGAAAAGTCATGGATGAGATTCAATTTGAGATGCAATTCAATTCAGAAAAAGTTATCTCACAGTTTAACATGTGAAAACTCTATTGAATTCTATGACAAAAAAACTGTAACTGCATTAGGAGAAAAAGTTTTTTCTCCTTGAATTAAATGTCGTCCATGAGTTTTCATGTGATATATCATGAGATTACTTTTTCTCACTGAATTGAATCTGGCCCTACGTTGAATCTGCCTGTAAGTGGCAATCATAGTTCCCAGGCAAATAGTACTTTTATTAATTGCACGTATGGGTGCTATCTTTTAATGTATGGCAAGGAAGGCAATTTTACAGCCATCACCTCGTAAATGTTCATTTAGAGAATAATACAACAGAGAATCAGCATGTTTGGAGTGGAGTTTAGCACCCATGACAGAAGAATGTCAGAAGCAGAGTCCATCATTGCTAGAGATACTGAGTATAAGGACATCAGAAAAGATTTTAAATATACATTTTTAACACATTTGACAGTGTGCTGGTGTGTGGGTGGACCCTCAAACCAGAGTGATATAAACTGCATTTTAAAAAGAATTCAAAAAAACTAATTCTGTGTAAAGTTGTACAGCTGTGTTGTGTTTAGAACTGTTGATTTTGTAGGTGTATTTGTATACACGTTTCCATGGCATTGACTGCAGTTTCAACACCGTAACTGAATATGTAATACTGTATAAATGAAATAATAGGGTGATCGAAAAGTGAGATTATGATAGCTTTACATTTTATACACTCTCTGTTATGTGTTATGTATTATGTAATAAGCAACAGGTGGTCACAAGTGAATATATGATTTAAAGGAAGAAAGTTATAGTAACAACCATGTTCAAGTCTAACTTACCAAATACACCAGGGACGAATTGAGTTTTCGTATAATCAACATTCATCTTCAGTATAGTGTAATTGTATGGTTAAATAGAACTAGCTTTGTTTCCTGCCTCAGTGACCCTTTTAAATCTAAGCCCAGATTGTGTCATGTCACAGATAAGCCTAAACTTTTTTTAATTCTTTTGAAAGTCAGCTGTTTAATTGCACAGGAAAACTGGGGTGGTGAATGGTTTAGGTGTTTTTTTTTTTAAAATACGTATTCCCATCTTTATTCCAACACTTAGGGGCACAATTACTTAGCTTGTGTGAAGGAATAGAATAAAAATACTTAGTATTTTTTTGGCTACTTCAACCATCGAACTGGCTACTTCGACCTTCGACTACGACTTCGAATCAAACGATTCGAACTAAAAATCGTTCGACTATTCGACCATTCGATAGTCAAAGTACTGTCTCTTCGACCACCTACTTCGCCACCTAAAACCTACCGAGCATCAATGTTATGGGGAAGGTCCCCATAGGCTTTCTAGCCAATTTCTGATCAAAGAAAAATTGTTCGATCGATGGATTAAAATCCTTCGAATTGTTCGTTTCGAAGGATTTAATAGTTCGATGGAACGATTATTCCTTCGATCGTTCGATCGAACGAATATCGCTAAATCCTTCGACTTCGATATTCGAACTCGAAGGATTTAACTCCGACGGTCGAATATTGAGGGTTCATTAACAAGCAGGCAGGGGCCATTTTTATAGACACTGTTATTAAGGCAAGCTTTGCATCTAGGGATGTAGCGAACTGTTCGCCGGCGAACTAGTTTGTGCGAACTTCGACTGTTCGCGTCCGCCGAATGTTCGCGAACGTCGCGCGACGTTCGCCAATTTGAGTTCGCGTTCGATTCAAACAAAAATCGTTCGACCATTCGACCATTCGATTCCTTCGACCGCTAAAATCGAACGATTTCCATTCGTTCGAACCATTGTAAGCATTCGATCGAATGAAAAGCATTCGATCGAATGGCTTCGATCGTTCGATTCGAACGAAAATCCTTCGATCGAACGATTAAAATCCTTCGATCGTTCGAATCGAACGATTTTGCGGGTGTTCGAAGTTCGCGAACTGTTCGCATTTTTGCCGGTGTTCGCGAACGGCGTTCGCGAACACCAAAACGGCAGTTCGCTACATCCCTATTTGCATCATCTCAGAATCTCGTTTGTGCACCAGAATGGGAGACCCGATGTCCATCCCCATGCACTGGCTACACAATTAAATGGTTAAGAGAACTGGGGGAATGTGGGGAGTGCAGTGACATCTAGGAAGTGCTGAATGGAAAGTAAAAGTAATTGTCTGCCCCGCCTCTATGCCTAAGGCATAGAGGAGGGGCAGGCAATATTTGATTGACAGCTAAGATTTTTAAATGAGTTTACAACAGCTATGAACGCTTTACTAAAAAAAAGAATTTATTCTCTCCGAACTGCCTCCAGCTAGAATCTAAATTGCTGCGGGATGGCACTTGGAGCGATTCGTCTTCCAAAGTTGCCTGAAGTTTCCTTGTGAGGCAACTTTGGGTCGACTTCAGAAAACGAAGCGCACAAATTGCCATCCCATCGGCGATTTACATTCTAGCCGGCAGGAGGCAGTTTGGGGAGATTAGTTGGCTCGAAGAAGAGGAGATTTGTAATCTCCCCGAATCTGAGCGTGTGTCTCTGCCCTTACAAACGCACTAGGAAAGAATTAGGTAATATTTTTTAGGATGACAGGTCCACTTTAACTTTATTCTGTTGGCATTTCTACTTACTAACCTTCTTGTCCATATCCTTCAAAATGTGTCATGCGGTTAAAGTCAACTTTTAGTATGTTATTGGATGGCCAATTCTTAATACAAATGTTTAAAACGATCTTCATTTTCATGTTAGGAGTTATTCATGACCTCCAAGGCAGTATGTGAAAGAACAAAAGGCAAGTTACAGAAAACACCAGATTTTTCAATATTCACATTAGTCCTTGATCCAATGCAGTTTACAATCTAAGGACTATCACACCACTGGTTCCATTGTATCCAGTATAATGCACCCTTTTTAATATGTACCCCACATATGCAAAATACAGGCCATATTATCAGCTATTAATGCTGCAATGGATGACAGTTAAGGTCGTAAAAGCAGACCTGTATCACTCTCTTTTTTTTGGAATACTCAGGGATTTATGGGCACTAACAATCACTTTCAACCAGTAATTGTTTTTGCCAACATTTACTCTCCTGGTGGCTTACTTTACATGGAACTGCCTAAATTTTATTGAGTTTCTAAGCAATAAATTTGCAAGGGAGAGGGTGTCACAGTGATTTTATTTAATTAATTAATTAATTAATTAATTAATTAATGTTCAGTTCTCTACAGAGCTCATAAGAAGAGTTCAGTTAATGATTAGAGTTGCTGGGACTTAGTGATGTCTTTGGCAAGTGCCTCTTTTAACAAGAATTGTTAGGCAGATTCAATTCAGTGAGAAAAAGGTATCTCCTGGTTTATCATGTAAAAACTCATGGAAGGGACTCAATTCAAGGAGAAAAAAATTCAAGTAGAAACAACTAATTCAGTTCCATTTTTCCCCCATAGACTTCAACCTTGAGATAAGTCCATGAGTTTTCACATGATAAACTTTTTTCTCACTGAATTGAATCTGGCCCAATATATGTTATTTTTTGTTCTGTACTACCTAGTAACTAAAAATCCCAGCCTCAAAATTATAATAGTCATTCAGTACATAATTTGTCCACTTACTGGCACAGTAACAGAAATAAGTTGCAAAAATCAGCAAATAATATTGTAAAACTTTTGCTGTTTGAAAAGTGTTTTATCACAAATAGATAAAAAATTGATTTCGTCACAAAAAAATGTTTTAGATCTCAACATAATAAATAGGATTTTGGTTCTGGGGATCAAATGAGATAATGACCTACTGCAAAACTACTGGTTTCTGCCAATGCTATGTGTATATTTTTAAAATATAAGCACTCATATGGATACGAAATGTATGTATAGTTTTTAACATCATGTATATCAGATTGACAGTAATGATGATTTTGGAATTTTCTGTACGAATGTGTTTGAGTTTCCTCATTCTCACACTATACAAATGCCTATTATTCCCATAAGGGAAATGTGAGAATAGTAAACTACAGTTTGCAAACAAAAGAGTTTTATTACTTTTCATTGCTTCTAAGTTTTGCCATACGATTCCTCATTACAGATTCTTTCTAATTGCTCTTTACTTGTGCTGTCAAGCTGTACATGATTAGAATACAGCTACCATATGGCTGTGCATAACATAAACCCAACAGATTTAATCACTCATAACATTTTTTTTAACAAAAGACATATATAAGACACTTTGCAATCCTGTTAATTCCATAAAAAATGTGTGCTTCTCGTTTGTGGCACATCCGTATGCAAAATTCTGCACACCAGCTGTTGCAAAGCTACAAAAAATATATTTGATAAAATCAGGGGGTGCTAATGAGAGTCCATCTATGCATTAGATTATAGGGAACAAAACAGTAGGGATCATTTACCTCTGCTTGCGCTTAAAATGTGCTCTTCATATATTGTGTTTGGTGCCACTCAGACCTTCCTGACTAATGCTCTGATGTGGCTATTGATGCAGATGAATGTTGGAACTACCCTCACCTCCTGACTAGGTGGAAGCTCCAGGGTTCCCTTTGCAGTTGTCGCTTGCACGGCAAACACCAGAGATTACACCAACAAACACCAGCAATTTCACCAGACGGACTTTGAAAATATTTTGCAAAGCTGTGCCCAGTTTGTGGCGAAGCGGATGTGCAGTTGTGTCAATTTTGGCATATTATCTACAATTGTGTCAAGAGAATCACCCTAATCAGATGGAGTGTTTGCCGATTATTCTTACTATAGTTGTTTGCTGCAACTATGTTGCTTGTTTTTACATCTTGACAGATCTATTTAAATCTTGTTAGTGAACCTTTTTATCACTATTTGTATTGTCTTTCAAATAATTGTCAGTCTGTTTGTAATTTTACTCCAGACTTCAAATCATTGTGGAAATTGTTGACAGATTTGAGAAAAATACATAATGTGAAGAGTAATTTGAAAAATGAAAACTGTATCCTAAATAAACTTTTAAAATAATGAAGGAAGTAGTAAAATACACAGCCAAAGAATGTGTATTGTCCCCACTTGTGTGTCCCTAGTGACATTGTTTCAGGAGCTCCACAGAGGATCAAATTTTGTCTACCAGCTCAATGACATGGAGGGGGTTATTTATTTTATACCTCGAACAAACTCACAACTGGAATGGTTTCTGATTTATTAAAAAACTTGAATGTAAAAAACTGAAATTAGTTTCAGTTTAAAAAAACCAAATTAATCAAATTAATCGAGTTTTCGAGCAAAACCCACTAAAAAAAATTGTTTATGTGGAAATAAATTAACTTATTTTGTAAGGGAAGTTACTGCTGCTTTACAGTCTGCATTTCCAAAGCTGTACAGTGAGTTGTTTTCAGTCTGACTTGCCCCTTGCCACTTCAGTGTTAGTATCTTCAGCCAAGTCCCAAGATACACGTGCTAATTTAGAATGTGTTTAAATTGATTTATTGCAGTAATGCATAGCGAGCAAATGTACATTTCATTATTTTAGCTTAAAGGGATCCTGTCATAGGAAAACATGTTTTTTTCAAAATGCATCAGTTAATAGTGCTACTCCAGCAGAATTCTGCACTGAAATCCGTTTCTCAAAAGAGCAAACAGATTTTTTTATATTCAATTTTGAAATCTGACATTTTGTGAATTTCCGAGCTGCCCCATGTCATGTGACTTGTGCCTGCACTTTAGGAGAGAAATGCTTTCTGGCAGGCTGCTGTTTTTCCTTCTCAATGTAACTGAATGTGTCTCAGTGAGACATGGGTTTTTACTATTGAGTGTTGTTGTTAGATCTACCAGGCAACTGTTATCTTGTGTTAGGGAGCTGTTATCTGGTTACGTTCCCATTGTTCTTTTGTCTGGCTGCTGGGGGGGCGGAAGGGAGGGGGTTGATATCACTCCAACTTGCAGTACAGCAGTAAAGAGTGATTGAAGTTTATCAGAGCACAAGTCACATGACTTGGGGCAGCTGGGAAATTGACAATATATCTAGCCCCATGTCAGATTTCAAAATTGAATATAAAAAATCTGTTTGCACTTTTGAGAAATGGATTTCAGTGCAGAATTCTGCTGAAGCACCACTATTAACTGATTCATTTTGATTTTTTTTTTCCCATGACAGTATCCCTTTAACTAGACCATCTAAATTGTTATATTAATTGTTATATTAATTGATGTACAGGTGTAATATTACAACCTACACAAAAATAATCCACTGAGAGCTGAAAAGATGTATGGTGGGTAATCTTGGAACTACATTCTAAAGCACAAGGACCTTGTCTTTCCACTTAAATAAATCTGTGCCTGTGTATAGTAGACTTGGATCCATGAGTGGCAGGCTGGGGGAGGCACACAGTCCCCCTGCAGGAGGACTACCTTTCCCCCACTAGTGCTATACTCTGTGCCTTACACAGCAATGTCCCAGGTGCAAATGCTGGCTACATGAAAACTTAGGCAGTTATTCACTAGATTTTTTCAGGTCGGCTTTTTTGGGGCAATTTCTTTGTGGAATTTTTCTAGATTTATTATACCCCAATGCTGCAAAAAGCCCAAATCCGAAAACCTGGCATCTCAAACCTGTCAAGGTCATGTATAAGTCAATGGCAGATGTCCCTATCCCAATTTGAAGATATCATGGAACTTTTAATGTACATTCATATTTTTAAAAGTAGTTTTTTAGTGTCAGTATCACTTTAAGTATTCTTGCATTTGCATCTGAGGCATTGGTTAATTACCCCTCCTGTATCTTATTTCCTTTTATTCTTTTAAATTATAAGGCATATCATGTACTGGCCAATATTTGTATGTAAACTATATGTTTCATATGCATCCATACAGTCCTGTGAAACAGCATTTCTTGTAATATATATATATATCTATATATATATATATATATATATATATATATATATATATATATATATATATTTTACAAGAAATGCTGTTGAACTCTAGGGACTTTTGCAGTAAAAAAAAGGTTTATTAGAATCGACGTTTCGACCTTCGATGGGGACTTTGTAAAGATGACAAAGACCCCATTTGATTCTAATAAAGCTTTTTTTTTTTACTGCAAAAGTCCCTAGAGTGTAACAGCATTTCCATGTCCATGGGCCGATTCTGTAAGACTTATAAACTGCAAAAAAACAGGTCTACAGTGTCAGTGGTGAAAAAGTAGGGAATACCATTCATGTCATATGAACCAAAATATAGCTTGCAATTTTTTAAGGTTAATATAATAATTTCACCCTACTAGCATAATGAAAATTAGGATTCTCACTAAAGTATGTAAGCTCACCAAGCTTTAGAAGGATAGTCTGGACTAAATTTCTTTTGTAGACTGTAAGCTCTAATGACCGCCTGTATCTGTATTCAAATTTAATCCATATCTTTAATGTATACACCCTTCTCTGGTTCAATGCTGAGATGTATTACTGCTTTATAAATTCTAATTAATTATAAAAATAATATTAATAATAATAATGGTGACATCTACTTCTATAAACTAAGGGTGATTGTGCTGAAAAGAAAGTGAAGTCCAGCTGCACAGCTGGTATCACACAATAAAATAATCCTGTACTTTTTGGAAACATGCAGCTGCTAAAACCCTACACTACTTTGCTTGTATTCTCTAGGATGATTTCCAAGTAAATATATTACATGTACGAAAACACTGTCCACCTGGTTACAAACAACTTGCACCATACAAATTTAGCTTTTTTCCTTCAGACTCTCGGTTTGATCACACAGGAAATGATGAAAATAAACAAATGTAAATTTTAAATTTTTCCCTACTTTTTTTGCAGATTTAGGAATGCACAGATGAAACAATAGGTTAGCTGTTTGATTCATATAATAAAAAAAGACCTCACAGATTTTATGTAACTAACCAAGGGTGCCAATGATAATAAGCACATTTACAGTGAGAAGTATTGAAGCTTAGATACTGTAGGGTTGAAGAAAAACTGTATAGCATTATTTCTGTGTCTCTATATTTAGAATTTAAGCAAGGAAAAGGCCTAGTAAAAAGCAGAGGTGTGTCCTTTTTATGTGAGCTTTAAAAATAAAATAATTTAAATTAATTGTGCAAATAAAGTTCTGTGTCCTGAATGAAATGCTCCAATTATATTGAATATCAATACCATATTCTTTTGTTTTGTGGCCCTATGTACCCCTAGTAATCTCCCCCCCCATTGAAATGGATAGTGTGTTCCAAGCTGACTGTCTGTCATATTACCAGGTAAGAGGTAGGTAGGGCTTGGACCCTATTAAAGGGGTTTTTAACCTTTATTTCATTTTTTTTAATTTGTGGTTTTTGAATTATTCACCTTTTTTCAGCAGCTCTCCAGTTTGCAATTTCAGCTGTCTGGTTGCTATGGTCCAAACTACCCTAGCAACCATGCAGTGCTAGGAAAGGCCATAAACAGAAAATTATGTGTTGCCTTAAAGTCCATTTGTTTTTAGATGGGGTCAGTGTCCCCCCATTTGAAACCTGGAAAGAATCCTAAGAAGAAGGCAAAACTATAAAAAAGGAAAAATGTAGGTAAATTTAAAAGTTGCTTAGAAATAGCCATTCAATAACATACTAAAAGTTAATTGAAAGGTGAACCACCTCTTTAAGAGAGTGAATGCAATTTCCTTTACTGCATTGACCTCTACGGGGAGCAGAAGTCATCCTAGAGGTCCTTCTAAACTACATTGGAAAAACTGTTGAATTGGTTCTCAGTCTGATCTAATGCCCATCCACTGCCATACAATGTAAATGAAAAACAGCCCAGAAGCAGAAAGTAAAGACAGCCAAAGCCAGCTATCTGGTTAAAAAATGGCATGCTTGCTCGGACTTGTTTACCTCGGGTTATCTTATTAACAGTGGCCTAATGCAAATGGGACCTTAAGTCATCCAAAGAAGACTTTTGTTTGCAGCAGGGCCTTCATAGAGCACCTCCTATCATCAAACTATTTTTTTTTGTTAAGAATAGCAAGGAAGAAGTCATCCAAAGTTGCACTGTGTTTGCCAATTAACTATACAAATATACAAATGTCTAGTTAAAAAACCACAAAGCCCAATTAAAGAAAATGTGTCTGAATGAAGCAACTTTCTCTCCCTGTTATTAAAGATCCTCCTGAATGTTAAGGTGCCAGTAGGAGAACTAGTATGAACATAGTAATGAGTGTATGGGACTAAAATACAACACTGCACTTGCAAACTACACTGCAAAGCTAAACACAGCTGATGTACCTGTGTCTAAGCGGCATTTAGTTGAAGCTTATTTTTTTAAGATATTTCAGTTAATCTTTTATACCAGATTTAGCCACAAGTAGAGCAAACTGAGTGCGAATTGCAGTTCATTTCTGCTGCACAAACAACCAACTTGTAATTGTGATTTAGTTTTGGTAGAAATCATCTCACAAAAATATACTGAAACAAATATTTTGTTTAAATCTAGATTCCATTTTAACACATTACAGTAGTGATTATGGATGAGTTCTTATCAGCTTCCAAGCCATTAGCCGCATTAAATAAAGTGATGTCGTTTTTTATTATGTTTAGTAATGTGCAGTATGCTGTCCATTGCCAGCTAAGCTTTCTCTGTTTCAGCTGAGTACGTTACAAACCAGTTTGTTTTTTAGTTAAAGCATAAATACAAGCATTGTAGTCTGTGCCTTGCTGATGTAAAAAAAATATTTTTTAGTAGATTAGAGTTTATGACTTGCAGTCTGGACAGAGCCAGGCGTTATTTGCCCACATACATGTAAAACACAGCTCTATTCAGTGCATGCTACAGTTAGTGAATGAGTGCCAGGGGTGCAACTAAACAAAGCTCATTAAAGGAATTTTTCAGAGGGCTACAGCTTAAACTATTCCGTTAGTTTTAATTTCCCCAGGTGACCAATCCTCCAAATATTTCCGTTTTTTATATAAGGAAGAAAAACAGAAACACAAATAAGAGAGAGGATATGTAATGAAATTTAAGTTGGTGCAAAATGTGTACATGAAAAATGTTTGCATTTACTGCGTGTGTAGAGCTGCATTATAAATCTCTAAAGCTGGTGCTATTAACTGACAGTCTTCCTGTGGTAGCCACTAAAACTGAAATGAGGAATGTGATACATCTATATCTAACATGCTATTTCATTACAGTTATGTGAAAGTCAAGTACAATTTGATAAAAATGCTCACCGAATAACTTATTGTTTGTGTTTTAGTTCCGAATAACAATTTACGAATTGAAGATAATGCTGAACGATTAAAAAAAAACACAAAAACCTCTAAAAGTCCTAACTGATTTAAATGGTCCAATAGGATCAGTGCAACTCCCATTGCCTTCTATAGGACCTTGACTACTTTGAACAGGCAAAATTTTGTATCAAAGGTTTTTCGTGGTTTTTACACTTAATAAATATCACATTTTTAGAGCTTTTAATGAAATAGGAAAACCACACATTTTTAGAATCTAAATTCTTTTGTTAATAAGTCAGCCCCTAAAAATCTTCTCTTCAATTTATTAATATACATTTGCAAGTTACCTATAGGTCATGTTGATAATTTTTCACTGATAGGTCTGCTTTTGTAATGTTACTATAGGTATAAGCATCGGGTGAAAACTCTTAAGGTGAAATTATAAAGTGCACACAAAGACAGGGTTGTAAAAAAAGGTTTCATCTTTGGTGTCAGTATTTAGTTAAGTGCACAAATAACTTTATCCTGATGATGATAATGGAAGCAGGGATGAGTTTGACAAGAGGAGGTCCCTGGCAATTCAAAAATACAGAGACCAAAGATTGAACTACAACAGTGCTGTCCAAGTTCTGTGGTATCGAGGGCCAAGATTTTACTGGCCTATGTGAAGGAGGGCCGATAATGGAAGTCAGTGTTGGTCACTCCCCCTTTTAAACCACACCCACTGTAAACCACACCCGTATTACCACAAGAACTTTTACGATCATATCCACATTAACGGGGGTAGCACACCAAAAAACCAAATGGTTGGTGCTCACTGCAGGGAAATCCCTCCTCACTCATATGTGAAAAATGTAAGTCATATAAAAAACATACCCTTAAATCCATATGCCTCATCCTCCCCTGTGGATAATACAACAACCCCCCAACACATGATTAAACATCTTAAGGGTCCTTAACAACAATTTCCAAATGCTAATAACCCCAAGAACAAACCCCTAACAGACTTACATTCTGCAGGTAGCATAGGGCAAGCAGTGAATGACACACACACAAGCAGCACTGGGCAAACAGGGAGGCAGGGCCGGGCCAAGGCATTTTTGCACCCTAGGCAAAGGCTTCAATCAGTGCCCCCCCACCCAGTCCTACATTACCATTTCCCACCTTACCAGTCATATAGCCCCCTGTACCTGTACCAGCACCTATCATATTGCCTCCATTTGTACCTATGCCAATGTCAGTCAATCTCTCAGATTGCCCCCAGGCCCCAATCTGTACCTGTGCCAGCATAAACCAAAACATCCATCATATTTTTACCCCCAATCTGTACCTATGCCAGGGGCAACCAAAGGAATCCATCATATTGCCACAATATGCATCTGTTCCAGCAGTAGCCAAAAATTCCATCATATTGCCCTCAAACATCTGTGTACCTGTGCCAGCAGCCACCATATTGCCCCATGTACGTGAGCCAGCAGCAGCCAATCCCTTATATTGCCCCCAATGTGTACCTGTGCCAGCATCTGCCAAAAACACAAAAATACACACTATTGCCTCCATATATGTACTTGTGCCAGCAGCAGACAAATATCCATCATATCATCTGTTTACCTGTGCAAGTAGCAGCCAAGATATTGCCCACAAATATGTACCTGTGACAGCAGCTGCCAAAAGGGAGCTGGAGTGATTCTGTCTGGAATGGGGGGTTTGTAAAGTTGAAAAACTATTGAAGGTCAAGCAAATCAGGGTTTTAAAAAGAAAGGAAATTCCCCTTAAAAGTGTGCCCCCCCCCATGATTGCACCCTAGGTGGGCGCCTACTCTGCCTGCCCCTAGTTCCAGCCCTGCAGGGAGGGAAGAGGGAAGGCAGAACAGAGCAGGAGACAAGGAAAGCTCTCAGTCTAATATGTACTACATGCAGTGACACAGTGCTGGTGCTCCATTAGCATTTTGAATAAACTGTGAACGGGTGAACAATGTGGGCAGTTTCAGTCTGGATCTCAAGTGTGAACAGTACAGGCCTTTAGGGTATAAACAACAGGGGGATCACAGGTGTGAACAATACATGGGATAAGAGTCTGAATTTGAGGTTTAAACAATGCAGGGTGCAGTTTATCTCTACAGTGATACCTTTTAAAGTTTACATATGGTAAACAGACACAGCATCTGGGGGGCCAAAGAAGGGGGGGGTCGCGGGCCGCCAGTTGGACAGCCCTGAACTACAACTTCCCAGCATCACCCAACAGCGGGATACTGGTAGAGTTAACAGCAACTGGAGAGTGTGTTTCCTTTAAGATAGATCTTCCTAAACGCAGAGGTGGGCTGGCACATAGACACCCCCTGGATCTTCCACCTGTTTTGTGCCATATATATGTGTAGGCTAGGGAACAACAGGTGACAAGTACATGGCTTCCTTGAGTCTGGTATTGAAATGCTCAGCAAAGATCCATTCAGATACAAGTGCTAAATCTTAATGCCAGTGGTGTAACTAGATATTACTGGGCCCCACAACAACTTATTTTTTTGTCAGGCCCCCAAAATGTCTAGGGATTGACCTGTTTTACCAATATTTATTGAAATGGTACATTAATTAGTGTCTCATGAGGCCCCTATACCTCCTGCCCCTCCCCCCGTCCTCTGTATTTACACCCCTGCATAGTGCTCTTGCACCATGGGCAGTGGTAAATGAGCTGTACTACAAATACATTCAAGGGTAATATACAAGGGTATTTTTTTATCTGGGATTAAACCCCACGTCTTTTTTAACCCTGGCCTTATATTGCCTAATATTGCAAATAAATACTGCTTAGGCTTATATTTACATATGTAATTGATATACCGTGCCTTAAGTCTACTAATATATTTAACATTTAGAAAAACAATAGTAATATAGTATAGGAGTAGTTAGCCTAAACACTACTTACACGTTTCTCAATTATTAATTATAAATGTTTTGGTTTAAATGCTAAATGTCATTTCTGTATATCTGGGCAGTAGATATCTGAACTATAAATCCCAAACCTGTACAGTAAAAAAAGTATCTAACATACACAGTATCTAAAGTATATACCCTCCATTGTATCTGGGAAATACACATTTGGCAGATTTGGGCATTGGACTCTATCTTGTGTCTGTTATTGTTTAACCTAGCTGTTCATCTGCTGTCTAAGTTGTGTTGGAAAGCTGCTAACATGCTTCATAATGCTACGACATAAGTTCATCCTGCAGAACAATATTTCCTATTGAATGTATCAGCTACCACACAGCAGATTTCTGTTCCAGGAAATCTGCACCCCATGTTTAGTTCTCCCTGAGGTGGCAACAGGAAGTTAAGATGATTTCATGAAAAATACAGATGTGTCAAAGCACTAATCTGTCCATAGTAAGAATTTGAAGTGAAAAAAAGGCACACATCTGCTCTACTTGCCTCA
This sequence comes from Xenopus petersii, assembly GCA_038501925.1. Classification (NCBI taxonomy): domain Eukaryota; kingdom Metazoa; phylum Chordata; class Amphibia; order Anura; family Pipidae; genus Xenopus; species Xenopus petersii. Next base: position 100,638,792 of record CM076682.1, on the reverse strand, counting down.
AACGAGCCAGAAGACTGCTGGTCGCAAAAACGGTGGCTGATATAATTCACCCGACAGAATAAAGAGTTAATTAACATGTTAATGTGACATGTTGTTTTTGAAATGTGTTTGAAATTAAAATTAATAAGAAATAAAGGGATGTTTTTTTACAAATATTTATTGACAGCAGTTTCCAATGTTACAAATTATTGTAGCTTTCAGAAAAAGTGTCTTCTGAGTATTAATGAATGCTACATTGTAGGAGGCTATAATAATAAACTCCTTAACTATCCACATATGATTTATATGATTTGTTAAAAGCAATTACAGATGTATAATGAATGAAGATAAAGGAAGACATTACAGCCATATACATAAAATATTGGATACTTGCTAGGTACTGTAACAAACATATCAGAGCACAGATTTGTAATCAACTGAACAGGTGTCAGGACATACAGATGGAGACCAAATTATTTTTTAAAACATTTATTCACATACATACAGACCTCCCTCCTCCTGTCTCTTAAAGGGGTGGTTCACCCTAAAGTTAACTTTTACTATGTTATAAAATGGGCAATTCTAAGCAAATTTTCTATTGGTCTTCATTATTTATTTTTATAGTTTTTAAATTCATTGCCACCTTCTTCTGAATCTTTCCAGGTTTCAAATGGGGGATCATTGGCCCCTACTAAAAACAAATGCTCTGTAAGGCTACAAATGTATAGTTATTGCTACGTTTTATTACTCATATTTCTATTCAGGCCCTCTCCTATTCATATTCCAGTCTCTTATTCAAATCAGTGCATGGTTGCAAGGGGAATTTGGACCCTAGCTACCAGATTGCTTGAAATGCAAATTGAAGAGCTGCTGAATAAAAAGCAAATCAAAAACCTTAAATAATAAAAAATTAAAACCAATTGCAGCCTTGCAAAGTCTTGAATGCAAGCATGTGAGGAGGTAATAAGAGAAGAGTTGAGGAGCAGATCAGTAGAGAAGCGTAGTAAGCGGTTGGGTGAGTATATAGAGATGTAGGGTGGGACAGAGTTATGAAGTGCTTTGAATGGTGATGGTTAAACACCTTCTATATTGACAAGATTCACATAACTTTACCATGCATATTTATTGAATACATTACATATGACTAATTGTACAGTTACAATTTTTTAAAAAGTAAAGAGTTGGAAATTTTTTTCCACATGAAGGGTGAGGATTGTGCCATCACTGGTATCAGCTGGAAATCAGCAGCTATTATTATGACTTACCATAGTAATCTATGTGGAAAATGTGGTGCTGTGTATGCAATCAATACAATGATAAATAAATTGCTGCTCTTTTCCACCTGTAACAGTGGTGGTCAAAATACCCTTTGTGATATGAACCTAATGCTCATACCACCATGTCACTGCCTATGCTGCTTGCATTAACTTAACATCCTGTGCTGATAGGTAAATTTCATTCCCACATTGTTCATATTTCTGAGCCAAAATCCAAGCTGGCTGGAAGTTAGTGAAAATATTACATGTGCCATTAGCCTAAGAGGAAGTAAAGATTTTTTTACAGGTATGGGACCTGTTATCCAGAATGCTCAGGACCTAGGGTCTTCCAGATAATGGAGTCTTTCTGTAATTTGGATCTCCATACCTTAAGTCTACAAAAAAACATTTAAACTTTAATTTAGGAATGCACCGAATCCACTATTTTGGATTAGGTCAAACCCCCAAATCCTTTGTGAAAGATTCTGCCGAAAACCAAACCTGAATTTTACTCCTAATTTGCATATGCAAATTAGGGGTGGGAAGGAGAAACATTTTTTACTTCCTTGTTTTGTGATAAAAAGTCACGCAATATCCCTCCCACCCCTAATTTGTGTATGCAAATTAGGATTTGGTTCAGAAGGATTCGGCTGAATCTGAATCCTGTGGAAAAGGGCCGAATCCTGCTGAATCCCGAACTGAATCCTAGATTCAGTGCATCCCTACTTTAATTAAACCCAAAAGGTTTGTGTTGCCTCCAATAAGGATTAATCATATCTTATCAGACACAAGGTACTCTTTTATTGGTACAGAGAAAAAAATAAATAATTTTTCTCAACTAGGTCAAGTTGTTATTATAGGTGACTTTTATTATACAGACATTGATTGGAGTAATGGGGTTGCCCAGAAAACGCCAGTAGGTTTGTAAATATGCTAAATGGCAACTTTTAATTTTGGGTAGTTAATAATCTACTAGGAAGGATTCTCTTTTGGACCTGGTAACAGCTAATAATATTAATAATACAGAACTTTCATTTGAAGCAGTGTAGGTCGTTCTCCACGGTGAGGACAGTGAGGTTGTGGAATGACCTGCGGGATGATGTTGTAAGGCAAATTCTATAAATGTCTAGGGGCTTGGATGATTTCTTGGACAAGCATAATATCATAGGCTCTTGTGATACTAAAATCTACAATTAGTATAGATATTGGTATATATATGTTTATGTGAGTGTATGGAAGGGTTGGTGTGAGTGTGTGTGTATGTTTGTATGTGCGCCGGGGTTTACTTGGAGGAGTTGAACTTCATGGACTTTTTTCAACCCAACTTTTTTCAACCCAACTTAACAATTTAACTATGTAATATAAAAACTGTGAATTGTTTGATTAAAATGGAGTCTATGGGAGATGTTTCTGGATAATGGGTTTCCAGATAACGGATCCCATACCTATATTGTATTGGATTGTCTGTTACCTCATGGCAGAGGTAATTTTGGGGGTAATTTGCAAACTACATGTCAGGGTGTAAATATAAAAAATATGGATGTAAACCGAGAAACCAATCTGCTGTGAAATAGTGGTAAAATAATTGACCCAGGTGCTACTGTGCAAAGTTGCATACAATAAATTCCTAAAAAGGCAAAATGCACACTGGGTACCTTTTTTAAAAAATATCAACTTTTATGAACCACATGTTAAAAAGGTCAATGTTTCGGTCTTAGGGGGTAAATTCGCCAGTGACGGCTTCACAGCCATCGCAACACTTCACCAGGTGAAAATTCGCTCAGACAACGCAAATTTACTAAGGTGCAAAGTTTCGTCTTGGCCGACGAACACTGGCAAATCTTCTCTAGTGTTACTTTAGCAGTGCGAGCAAATCAAAGCGAAAATGCACTTGTTCAATTCTGCCATGCGCAACTTCGTTAGAGGTCTTGTGCTCAGGCTAATTTGCATACGGCAGGAAAGTTAAGGTTGAATGCACCTTTTTATGTTACATGGTGCATCTAATACATTACATTTACACTAACTACACATGCCAAGAGAACCTTTATAAAGTCAAAAGAGATAATTCCCTACACATAAGCATACTGTAAAATAATGTTCCCATTTGTCACCCTGACAAAAAGGAAAAGACACCAGCATTTTTGAACTTAGAAGTTTTTGCACTCAAAAAATATGATGGAAGTAACTGAAGATTGAGGAAGTTCTATACACTCCATTGCACTTAGCCTGGTCTGAGTTGGTGAAGGCAAGTCTGGTCGAAAGAGGTAACTTTCAGTAACTTTCCGCATCTTACTGAATTTGCGGGGGAATGTCCATTCACCAGAGCGAAAATTCGTCTGGCGATAGAGTGTGAAGCAACACTAGCATCTATCTCCTTTGCTAGTGAAGTAACGCAACTAGTAAATCGGCAAAGTCCCTGAAAGTGCCAGCGTAAGTCACTTCGCCCTTTAGTAAATCTGTCCCATGGTCTTGAAAAAGGTGTTAGGAAAAGACCGAAATGTTTACCTTTTTAACATGTGGTAAATAAAAGTTGATATTTTTTTTTAAAAAAAAAAAAAAAATATATATACATATATATACATATGTATTTCAAAATGTGTAGACAGTCTATTTACTGTATGATTCTTTCCCTGGTCATTCTGTTTCTTCAGAAGTTTAAAGTTGACAGGCCCTCCAACTCTTGACAACTATGGCTCCAACATTCCCCAGAAGAACTGCCCTCCAGTATGGGGTGGGAGGTCAAAGGCTTTTGATGCATAAAGACCACTGTAGTTCACAACATCTGTGGAGGCTTCAGTCTTACATCCCTGTATTAATGAAAACTAATTATAATATAATTCTTACATCCATAATTTAGCTATGTGCATGTATATCTATCTGTATGTCTAGCACCTGTCTCTGTCTACTGTTTTAAACTATTGGGGCATAGGGTGCTTTGCATTTTTAAGTAGCCCAAAATGTGACACAAAATAGACCTAAACTGTTACCAGTCTTGCATGAGATTTGTCTTGAGGTGCTGGTCAGTAATAGCTATGTTTCCAGATATTGGTACTCTGAGCTCTAAAATACCAAACATTTTATTGTAAAAAATCCTAATCCTTCATTTTTTTTTTTATGTCGTTCTAGAACAAAGAAGTTACCTGCAAACGAGAGAAGTGCCCAATACTGTCCAAGGATTGCGCTTTGGTTATAAAGCAGAGAGGAGCTTGCTGTGAACGCTGTAAAGGTGAAATTTAATATGTGACTTAGTTTTCACTGTGTTAGAGTATTTAATATACTGTACTTAGCAAACCAGTAAGAAACTGTGAATTTTATTTAAATATTTTAAATTATTACTACATGATGTGACTACTAAAATATTGTCCATTGTCATGTGGAGCAAGTTCCTGGTAGGTGAACACTAAGGGGAAGGCTCTTACTCCCCTTAGCGATTTAGTAATTGCTCCCCAGCTGATATGGTGTTTAGCAATGTTTCTTTAATAATATAAAATCTGGATGATTTGTAACCTTATCATGGACATAGCCATTTAATTAATAATGATCCATGCAACTGTCATTAGCAAAATGTGACAACACTAAATGCTACATACAAAGTATCACAAGAGTTGCCCAGAAATAACCAAATTGTATGAAGCTTTGTATGAAGCATTCTGTCAAACTCTTAGGTGTGGTTAAAGAAGGCAATGAACACTTGTTGATTATGATTTATAGTTTGCTGAGTAGCTAATGTCCTCACGTAACAAAGTGCCCATAAGCAAGTTAGGAGAAGATTAAATAAATGATATTTATTAGCTGGGGTCATTAAAGATACTTTCTACATCTTTTATTACACAGAGGTTGTATCGGGTTTTAAAAGGGTCAAATGTGTTTTCCCAAAAATTCCCAAATACTTGTAATACTAACATATATTAGTAAATTATATCTGTAGAAATAAGTAAAGTCAACTGAACTTGTGTCTTTTCCTTGAAGACATTTCACCAGTCATCCAACTGGCTTTCTCAATTCTGAATTGATGCCCAGTGGTGTTTTATACCTAAAGAGCAATCATTCCGTATAAGCAGTTGTGCAATGTTGATCTTTTGATAGCAATTACGAGTCTTAAGGGACAATTTATCAAGTCTGAAAGTATCAACAGATTTGTTCTAGCATGGACAATAATTGTCTTATTCCTTTTGTCTGAATACATAAAATTAATTAAGCCATTTTTTATTACATGAAAACTGAACCAAATCAAATCAAACAGGAAAAAGGGAATTAGGAGAAAAGTTTATCTCATTGAATTGAATATGGCCCAATATATCTATGCTCTCCTTTTCCCTACTGCTTCCTGCATCGCACCCTCTTACTATCTCTTCTCTTCACAAGACGTTCCAACTTTATTCCTTATATATCATAGTTTCACCTGCATTCACCAAAACCTGAATTCATCAGATAAGGATTGAGTTATAGCAGTGATCCCCAACCAGTAGCTCATGAGCAACATTTTGCTCTCCAACCCCTTGGATGTTGCTCTCAGTGGCCTCAAAGCACATGCTTATTTTTGAATCCCAGGCTTGGAGGCAAGTTTTAGTTGCTTAAAAACCAGATGTACTGCCAAACAGACCGTCCTATAGGCAGCCAGTCCACATAGGGGCTATCAATAGCCAACACAACCCTTATTTGGCACCACCCATGAACATGTTTGTGCTTGTGTTGCTCCCCAACTCTTTTCAAATCTGAATGTTGCTCATGGGTGAAAGAGGTTGGGGACCCCTGAGTTATAGACTATTGATGGGAGCTGGAAGTTGTCCTTATGGTGGAGTGTTACAAATGTTACTTAAATATCAAAGAGAATTATAAAGAGAGATGTGTTGAAAATCACTAATATTTGTATTTGGCCTTATTGTTATTTGCAAAGCACGAATGGTAACATAAAAAGCCACCTTTACACAATAAAGTTAGCTTACCGGTAATTACATTTGACATATATAAATGAATTTATTCCTTTAGATGAACTAAATTGCTTAACTGCAATAATTACTTACTTCCCCAATACAAAAGCACAAGGCAATATATTTCTATATAAAGTATGTGGTTTGTAATATGAGAAGAAATTTGAAACTGAGTGTGTTCGAAATAAATATGGTTTAAATGATTTGCATTCTGTAATGGTGTCCTTTTTCCCATTAGTTTCCTGTATTGTTGTGACCCTGTTAAGAAACTAATATAGACTTAGATCAAGTTACTACATCAAAGCATATGTATCTGCAGTATCCATCAAGTGGCTCTAAAACTGCTTTTGTAATTAAAGCTTGGTACACTAAAAATAGAAAATAAATGATGTAGACCCTGGTTACAAATCAATCAAATCAAATTAAGGACACCTATGAGTAGATTTTATCTGTGTGATGTACAAACAGTGAACATATACACCACAGTGTCACATATCAACATTCACTATTAGTCAGACTCATAAACACATGTTAATCTTGGCATACGCAATCTCAGTAATTGCCAAAGTGAAATCCAGGTACAGTGATGTAATCAACTAAAATATGGCTGACTGAAGTCAGTCTTGGACCATGACTGGTCCCATAATTAACCCACAAAACATGCGCTGCTTATTCAGTGAGCTGAGTAAATGAGTAAGCTGTCATTAAATATACATTTATACTGGGATTAGGTTAGTTTTGTGGTAGAAGGCAAAATAAATTAAGCTCTGGTGTCCAAAGACAGAGTTGCATTAGGTTATTCATTTACACAGGTATGCACATGGGACTTCAGTATCATATATAACCAGAAACCTACATCTTCAGTAATGGTTCTGGAGTCTGAAAATGTTAATCAATTTCATAAGTCACTTCCATGAACTAAATGTAACCCCCCTTCTGCTAGATAAACTCTGCAATATTATATATATATATAAATCTATATATATATAGTCCATCCAAAAGTGACGGCACTCACAGGAAAAAAGATTACAGCAGTTCAATAAGGTGAAACCAAAAGGTTTATTGTGATCCAACGTTTCGGTTCCTTCTTGGAACCTTTGTCAGGGAAAGAAAACAGAACACAAACAAATCAGTGCAGGGTTTAAATAGTGTGAAATGGCGCCAAAATATGGTTGCTAGGATGCCTAGCAACGCGTGCACAGGGAAAGAAGTGTGCGCAATGGGTTAAAAACTGTATGGGGGGCAAAGGGCTAAGTAGATGGACCTTCAGAGGAAGGCTGAAACAAAAGAGCTATCCACCATTACAACCGCCGTATAGAAATGCAGAGAGCCGAAGTATCGGCTGTCATTACCCGTCCTGCGATCTGTGAGTGGTGAACCGGAACTGCGCTGAGTTCCCGGCGCTTCAGTGAGCAGCAGCAGAGGCGCGTTGCCTAGCAACGCCAACGCTAAGTCCGTGTCGGTGCCATGCGCTGGCCCTTCAGTGGGGCTCTTAAGGCTGTCAGTGGCAGAATCCTCAATGCTATAGAAGCAAGTTACTAGGGGCCTCAGTGGGGGACACCGGCAGCTATTTAAAGCCAGCAGTGGCCCCACTATTCAGCCATATTAAAACGGACTGGCGATGACATAGGACTTATGGCACCTCTGGTCTGTGCCGGTTCACCTGGGTGCCGTATTCACATCAAAGACTGGGGTACTGCAACATACTGGTAGGGCTGCCAACCTGGACAGGTTAAGGCAAAACGTGGTGTGGTTTTGTGGATATGTGCTCCAAGGTCGCCTGCGTGGGGCACTCCTGCTACCCGCACGGTGGTTTAGGTGCCCAATATTTACCCCAATACATGCAAACAATAAGCACAGATGTGTCCTGTGCCAATAAAGGGGGGGAAACAAAGGAATAGGGAAAGAGCGGAGGGCAAAGGAAGGAAACAGCAATGCTGCAACACCAACATACATATGTTGAGGAAAGTCAAATAAAGCACCCCAATGGGAGTGTCTCATTGAGGCCCCGAGGGGCCACAGTATCCAGTGTGAAGATCCATCTTGCTTCTCTACGGAGTAGAGCCTGATCACGGTTCCCTCCTCTATCTAGGGGAGGCTGACAATCAATTATCATACACCTAAAAGTGGGTAGTGTGTGTCCTTTCAGCAAAAAATGCTTGGCCACAGGTTGGAGAGCCTTCCCCTCTCTTAAAGCCTTACTGATGGCAGATCTATGGTTGCCTATCCTCTCTTTGAAGGTTGTTCTTGTTTTGCCCACATAATATAGACCACAGGGGCAGGTAATGATATAAACTACAAAAGATGAATTACAACTCAATCTATGCATGATTTTGAACCTTTTCCCCGTATGTGGATGGGGAAAGTCAGAGCCTGTCATGAGACATCTGCAGGTCACGCAGTCTGGGCATTTGTAGCATCCCAATTTCTTCTTTTGGGATAGCCAGTCTGTATCTGTATTGGCAGGCCTCAGGAAATCAGTGCGCATCAATTGGTCTCTCAGGCTTCGGTCTCTCCTATACCCCATGATAGGCTTTGGTGCCTGGTATAGGGACAGTGATTCGTCCATGTTGAGCATCGGCCAGTGCTTAATCACACTAGCTGTCAGTTGTCGGGATGCTGCTGTATAGGTGGTTGTGAAAATCATTGGATGAGGGGGGCTCTGTGTACGTTGTTCTTTAACTAATAAATCCGATTGAGAACATGTCAAGGCTCTTTCGAGTTGTCTGCAGAGTAATTCATCCGAATATCCTCTCTCCAGGAACCTATTAAACATTTCACGTAACTGGATCGTAGCAGTTTCTCTTGAGCTGTTGTTTCTAATTACCCTAAGAAATTGTGAATAGGGTATGCCCCTTATGGTGGCAGGAGGGTGGTTACTCCCAGCATGTAATACCGAGTTTCGATCTGTCGGTTTTCTGAATAGTCTGGTTCCTAGCTGCGATCCTGTAAAGAAAATATTTAAGTCCAGAAAATCAATATTGTCATTGTCAGAGTTCAAGGTTAGCTTGATCGGGCTATCCAGTTCATTAAGCTGTTGGTGAAAAGATAATAGTGCATCTTTGGTATCAGTCCATATCATGAAGAGGTCATCTATATAGCGGAAATACATAAGGATTTCTTTTCCTAGTCTTGGGCATATGTGGGCAGTTTCGTATTCCAGCATAAAGATGTTGGCGTAAGAGGGCGCGAGCGCACTACCCATCGCGGTCCCAGAGGTTTGTAAGTAGAAGGATTTCTCGAATCTAAAGAAATTTCTCGTGAGGGTTAATTCCAACAATTGTAGGAGGAAGTCAATAGGCACTTGGTGTGTATGTGAGGCTAATAAGGCCTTCCTGCATGCCGCAATTCCCTGATCGTGAGGTATAACCGTATACAGGCTCTTGACATCACCTACAGCCGCTAGTCAAATTGATGCCATCCTACACACAAGATTCTAGCCATGTCATCAGGAAACTGGATGAACTACAAAATATTCCTCCTCACAGCTTACTAGTTACCATGGATGTCAAGAGCCTGTATACGGTTATACCTCACGATCAGGGAATTGCGGCATGCAGGAAGGCCTTATTAGCCTCACATACACACCAAGTGCCTATTGACTTCCTCCTACAATTGTTGGAATTAACCCTCACGAGAAATTTCTTTAGATTCGAGAAATCCTTCTACTTACAAACCTCTGGGACCGCGATGGGTAGTGCGCTCGCGCCCTCTTACGCCAACATCTTTATGCTGGAATACGAAACTGCCCACATATGCCCAAGACTAGGAAAAGAAATCCTTATGTATTTCCGCTATATAGATGACCTCTTCATGATATGGACTGATACCAAAGATGCACTATTATCTTTTCACCAACAGCTTAATGAACTGGATAGCCCGATCAAGCTAACCTTGAACTCTGACAATGACAATATTGATTTTCTGGACTTAAATATTTTCTTTACAGGATCGCAGCTAGGAACCAGACTATTCAGAAAACCGACAGATCGAAACTCGGTATTACATGCTGGGAGTAACCACCCTCTTGCCACCATAAGGGGCATACCCTATTCACAATTTCTTAGGGTAATTAGAAACAACAGCTCAAGAGAAACTGCTACGATCCAGTTACGTGAAATGTTTAATAGGTTCCTGGAGAGAGGATATTCGGATGAATTACTCTGCAGACAACTCGAAAGAGCCTTGACATGTTCTCAATCGGATTTATTAGTTAAAGAACAACGTACACAGAGCCCCCCTCATCCAATGATTTTCACAACCACCTATACAGCAGCATCCCGACAACTGACAGCTAGTGTGATTAAGCACTGGCCGATGCTCAACATGGACGAATCACTGTCCCTATACCAGGCACCAAAGCCTATCATGGGGTATAGGAGAGACCGAAGCCTGAGAGACCAATTGATGCGCACTGATTTCCTGAGGCCTGCCAATACAGATACAGACTGGCTATCCCAAAAGAAGAAATTGGGATGCTACAAATGCCCAGACTGCGTGACCTGCAGATGTCTCATGACAGGCTCTGACTTTCCCCATCCACATACGGGGAAAAGGTTCAAAATCATGCATAGATTGAGTTGTAATTCATCTTTTGTAGTTTATATCATTACCTGCCCCTGTGGTCTATATTATGTGGGCAAAACAAGAACAACCTTCAAAGAGAGGATAGGCAACCATAGATCTGCCATCAGTAAGGCTTTAAGAGAGGGGAAGGCTCTCCAACCTGTGGCCAAGCATTTTTTGCTGAAAGGACACACACTACCCACTTTTAGGTGTATGATAATTGATTGTCAGCCTCCCCTAGATAGAGGAGGGAACCGTGATCAGGCTCTACTCCGTAGAGAAGCAAGATGGATCTTCACACTGGATACTGTGGCCCCTCGGGGCCTCAATGAGACACTCCCATTGGGGTGCTTTATTTGACTTTCCTCAACATATGTATGTTGGTGTTGCAGCATTGCTGTTTCCTTCCTTTGCCCTCCGCTCTTTCCCTATTCCTTTGTTTCCCCCCCCTTTATTGGCACAGGACACATCTGTGCTTATTGTTTGCATGTATTGGGGTAAATATTGGGCACCTAAACCACCGTGCGGGTAGCAGGAGTGCCCCACGCAGGCGACCTTGGAGCACATATCCACAAAACCACACCACGTTTTGCCTTAACCTGTCCAGGTTGGCAGCCCTACCAGTATGTTGCAGTACCCCAGTCTGTGATGTGAATACGGCACCCAGGTGAACCGGCACAGACCAGAGGTGCCATAAGTCCTATGTCATCGCCAGTCCGTTTTAATATGGCTGAATAGTGGGGCCACTGCTGGCTTTAAATAGCTGCCGGTGTCCCCCACTGAGGCCCCTAGTAACTTGCTTCTATAGCATTGAGGATTCTGCCACTGACAGCCTTAAGAGCCCCACTGAAGGGCCAGCGCATGGCACCGACACGGACTTAGCGTTGGCGTTGCTAGGCAACGCGCCTCTGCTGCTGCTCACTGAAGCGCCGGGAACTCAGCGCAGTTCCGGTTCACCACTCACAGATCGCAGGACGGGTAATGACAGCCGATACTTCGGCTCTCTGCATTTCTATACGGCGGTTGTAATGGTGGATAGCTCTTTTGTTTCAGCCTTCCTCTGAAGGTCCATCTACTTAGCCCTTTGCCCCCATACAGTTTTTAACCCATTGCGCACACTTCTTTCCCTGTGCACGCGTTGCTAGGCATCCTAGCAACCATATTTTGGCGCCATTTCACACCATTTAAACCCTGCACTGATTTGTTTGTGTTCTGTTTTCTTTCCCTGACGAAGGTTCCAAGAAGGAACCGAAACGTTGGATCACAATAAACCTTTTGGTTTCACCTTATTGAACTGCTGTAATCTTTTTTCCTGTGAGTGCCGTCACTTTTGGATGGACCGTATCGCTTTTATTTAGGCTGGCACCCAGGCTGATATTTATCTTATGGTGTGCGCTCCACGAACGGTCTATATATATATATATATATATATATATATATATATATATATATATATATATATATATATTGTTTATTCTTGTTCCATTGTTTCTTCTTGATTTGTTTCTGTTTGTCATACTGTTTGTATTATCACCCAATTCGCTGAATAGTACTAATAGAGGCATGTGGTATTTTTTTTTGGAAAGCCCACATGCCTCTGGTACTATTCAGCGAATTGGGTGAAAATACAAACAGTATGACAAACAGAAACAAATCAAGAAGAAACAATTGAACAAGAATAAATAAATAAGGCCTGTGGCTAGAAGGCCTTGTCAGTCAAGTTTACAAGTCTAGGGGCAGAAGTTATAAATATGTTGCAATCATTATATTTATAATAGTTTGCTCCTAAAGGGCCATTTTTAAGGACCATTCAATATGAATGTTTTTTTAAATATATGGGAGATACAAGGGAATCTGTCACAAACTGTAATATACAGAAATCAAGAATATGAAAGCAAATCTACACACATTAGATTTCACTTTGTTTTTGTCTAATAAATATATTGAGATCCCCCCATGCATCAATGATGTGTGACTGTATTTCTGCACAGTTTTAGAAGATAATGAAACAAGTGGTCTTGAGTTTCTGCTTGTCTGATAGTAACCCATATCAACCAATCAATATGTAGCATTTACTGATCAGCTGTTTGAAAACACATACAGTATTTTATTAGTAACTATGGGTTACTAAATGTGGGCAAACTTAAAACTTTTATTATAGTAGATACTATAACATTGAGTAGGGGCAATCAGGCTGTCAAAACAGTCAGGTCTAGGCACATCAAGTAACAATTACTTACAAGCAGCCCTATTAGCGAAAAAATGATCAACATGTCTTATAGGTAACTTTTAGGGGGTTGTTTATCAAAGGTCAAGTTTGGGCGTTTTATGAGGTTTTTCATACCTCAAATAAACTTACAACTCAAATGTTTTCTAATTTATGAAAAAATTGAGTTGTAGCCAAAAAAAACTTGAATCATTCAAATTAATCAAGTTTTCGAGCGAAACCCACTGAAAAAACCCCAGAACATTATGAAGGCTAAAAAACAACTCAGCCTTTAAAAGCCCCTTTAATGTACATTGATATTTTGATATGTAGTTTTTTTTGGTGTCAGCATCAATTTAAATCATCTTAGACTGACTTGACAAATCCTGCCTTGTCACTTACCATTAAATTTCTACTGTTTTATAGTTTCTTAGCAACTTCTCTATAGAAGGTTCGGCTCCTTGCCTGTACAGATATATATATATATATATATATATATATATATATATATATATATATATATATATATATATATATATATTTCCACTTGTCTTTGGTTAGTAACAGCACTCACGCTATGTTCTCTTTGTATATTGTCTGTGGTGCACGTCCCATTGAGGTTTTCCGGTCTTCCCTCATTATGTAATATGCAAAAATAGACAACACTCGTGAATATTATGCAAAAAGTTGTATTAAAGTGAAAAAAGCATATACATCACCATATGTGTACACATTTCGTAGCGACGTTTCGAGCCAATATAGGCTCTTTCTCAAGCCATGTGAACAATGTTGCTTGAGAAAGAGCCTATATTGGCTCGAAACGTCGCTACGAAATGTGTACACATATGGTGATGTATATGCTTTTTTCACTTTAATACAACTTTTTGCATAATATTCGTGAGTGCTGTCTATTTTTGCATATTTTATATATATATATATATATATATATATATATATATATATATATATATATATATATATATAAAATAAAATAAAACTATGGAAACATTAGTATTTTCCAGTACTCAGTTGAAAAGTTAAATGCTATCAGTTGTTTCAATAGGATGAGGTTAGACAACTTTATTGCATATGGCTGCTAAGGTCACAATGTAACAATGTGTGGCAAATGAGCATGCTCTAAGCTATATATTCAAGGTGTGAACTGAACACATGTCTATTTTAGTTTTTATAGAAACGTTGGTGTTTGGTACATGTATGGGGTTATCAGCTGATCTGGAAAACATTCCCCCTCGCCCAGTCATCCCTGAAGCCGATCACTCTGATAGACAGTAGACATTTCCCATAGCATTAGTCTGCAAATTGCTCAGTGCTTGACTAATCAACCAATTTATCAACTTGTTGAGTACTGTGAAAATCAGCCCATGAAGTATACATTGCAGGAGGGATTGCAGGTTTCGGGATTTAAATCGAGCTCTTGCCTTTTAGTCCCAAAAGAAACATTGACTGGTTATATTGTTCTGTCAGGAAAAGTGTGTAAATACAAAAAATCTCTGTTGTTTTGTTTCATCAAGAAAAAAAACGAATCCAGCTGATATACTGGAGAGATAAAAGTTTACATTTTAGTATGTTATAGAATGCAATTTTCCTTGTAATTTGGTCTTCATTATTTTTACAGTTTTTGAATTATTTGCCTCCCTCTTCTGACTCTTTGCATCTTTCAAATGGGGGGGGGGCACTGACCCCTACAGCCATAAAATTATTGCTCTGTGATGCTGCAATTATATTGTTATTGTTACTTATCTTCACATTTAGTCCCTCTCCTATTCATATTCCAACCTCTAATGAATCTCCAAGTACTTCAGACATTCTTTACACGTGAATAGGACCAGGGATTTTTCTTGTAATGCATTCAGAGATGCTGTGTAATGGTTTTGTTAAATGTGTTTTTTTATATTTCGTTATTATATTGAAGGAAAGATACTGCTTTAAAAACACATGACATACAGTACTAGACATATTTAGAATGTTTTTGCAGTATACTGTTTGCGCCAGGGATGCACCAAATTCTGGATTCTGTTGAGTCCAAGTAACTGGATGAACTCTAAAAACCACGTGACTTGGATTCAGTTCAGAATTCAGCTGAATATTGTGTTCAGGATTCTTTATTCAAACGATTTTTTTTGAAAAATGCACCGTTTGCTTAGTACATTTTTTTTTACCTGTGATTAAACTCTTCAGTCACTATTAAGATTGGGCATGCTTACAAACTTTTTATGTCTTTCTTAAAGGTTGCAACTACCAAGGCAACCAATACAACAGCTCAATGAAATGGAGAGGCTCCACACAGCCTTGCGTTACTCATCAGTGTCAGGTAATAAGAAGGGATGAGATTATTTATATTAATATGCTTAAAACAACAAGCATCTATTGCTTCTGTGATTACAAATAAGTAGGAATAGTTTGTTTTAATATGAAGTGATACTGGGGGCTAAGGACAAGGGCAGACAGAGTTCTGGAGTTCTATTTCACTGCTCTCAGCCTGCATATTTTGTTTTCAGGCTGAGAGAAGCTGATTTCCTTCATGCCCCATCTCCACTGATCTGCATAAGATCCACTTGATGTGGATCAGCAGTCTGCCTGAAAAAGCCTGATTTCAAGTGTTTGGGCTGACTCACTCACACACTGGTTCAGTTGTATGGACTAGGGCATGGAGCAGATCTGCTTCTCTCAGGCTAAGAGCAGCGGAACCAACAATCCATCTGCCTTTGGCCTAAAGATCTAGGTACTCAGAATATGTTTATACACAAGAATCCTTGAACTTGTAGGTAAGTCATTGACTTGCCATACAACAATCCAATGTGAATCAAACAACCCATGCTGAGCTATTAAATCCTCTTTACACCCTTAGAGCAATGGGAGGTCAAATGTATAGTTTTCTACCAAAATATATTCGAGAAAAGGCAAATGTGTATATCCATCATTTACCATGTAGATATATATTATGTAGATATGTTAAAAAACCTTATATATTTCTCTCTGCTTGGATGGGATTGCCTTGCTCTCACTTTCATTCTGCTGCCATATATGCCTTCATATCAGATTATGAAGTCTTGTCTCATGAGGAAACTTCGGGCAACTTTGCCAAATCAATCCGAGTGCCATCCTGCCGGCGATTTACATTCTATCTGATCGGGAAGGCATTTAGGTGAGATTAGTCATCCAAAGAATAGGTGATTTGTCGCTGAGCGACTAATCTCCCCCAGTAGCCTCATCTGTCACCACCATTATAGAGGCAAACTGCTACATTGTGTTGTTTATTTAGAATGAGGTCACAAGAATGACGAGTGTGCTGCTTTCAGTGATGTCTGGAGCCTCTGAGGAAATGCCCTTTCAATGGGGATTTTAGCAGAGTTTTTCTTATGCTAATTTTTCACAGCATTATTTTATTATATTTTAAAATTGATAAGAAATAGCATTTTGACCACCATGGAAGTCAAAACACCTTTCCATGTCTATAGAAGATTCTGACTGAACTGCAAAAATAGCTACAGGTATATGCATGTATGTCATAGGGCTTAAAAGAACCATTAACTATTATCATACCAGCACAATAAATCCGGTATTAGGCCACACAGTTTTCTAACAGCAGTTTAATGTTCTTGATTGACAAACACAAAAATGTCCAAATTTACAGCTCACAAAATACCAAGAATAATTAAATCAGACATAAAAACTTTCTCCAGTGAAGCAGTGCTTCCATTCAGGACAGGCCCAGGCAGAAAACTCACTTTTCCTAATGGTGTATACTTGTTATGGTATAATACAAGCTCACGACTCCTGCAAACATACAACTAGTAGCTCAGGAACTAATCATTTGCAGGACTATCAAGATTGGAATCACAGATAAAAGACTCCACTCTGAGAAATAACACAGTATTATCAGGTCTCATTTTGTCTCCTGCCAGTGGAGTGAGGAGGGAGTATGTTTGTGTCTGCTCATTTTACTTCAGAATGTAAGGTGTGTGAAAGGCAATCTGTTAAAGCAATCAGACAATATGCTGATAAATTGTAATCTCTGTTGTAAGTCAAAACACAAACTTCACTCCCATTTAAATCTCCATCTGTAAAGACACATGTCTGCATACAAATAAACAATAAACAATGGTTCCAATTCAGGGAATTCCATGCCACAGGCCTTTATTTTCTGAAGTGACTGGCTGGCACCATTTCGGTAAAAAGCAAGCATATAAAACTTTATATAAGCTTTTGTTTGACACATTGTCTGAGTCTGTTCATATTAAAAGTAGAATGTTGTGTTTTGATGGAAAAAGAGAAGCCAATAACGTTTTTCAGACTAGGGGACAGGGGAGGGGGTCTTGAAGCAATGGGAAGGTTGCCAGTCCAAAAGGCAGTCATGATGAGATTTGGTCTAAATGACAATTTCTTACATGCTTTTGGAATATTATAGCCAGGGACTGTTATAATATTTCATATATCACTATTTTTTTTTTTACCAGCCAAGACAAGGGTGTGGGGTGGGACCCTGCAAAATGTTTTTTGGTCTTGAACCCAAACAAATATAAATCTGTGATGTACCATTTTTGAGTAGCCACCAAAATTAAAATGTTAACTAAATCACATTTGTTTTTCTTGACAGGAGGGTGTTATTACGGAATCTGAAGTTCAGTGCCTAGTCCACTGTAAGAATCCACTTAGACAGTCAGGATTGTGTTGCCCAACATGTCCAGGTGATGCATCTCTGTGGTATCCCTCTCACCTTTGTTATTTTACATATTTTTATTTATTTATTATTTATTTTGAGAATAACTTGCAGTGGGTCACCTATTACATGTAGTACAGTAGTATATGTTTTTTTCTGTGTACTTTGGTCTCCTCTCAGACTCAAAAAACATACAGGCAGATTATTTGGCTCTTGACAAAATTGTAGTGTGTGTGTGAATGTGATAGGATCTTAGTCTGTAAGATCAACTGGGGCTGGGACTTATGTGAATGATATAAAATCTTTGTAAACGCAGCTGCAGAAATGTTTCAGTGCTATATATATATATATAGGTTAAAATCCACTTTCCAATTCGGGTTTTGGCCCATCCAATTTATTAGAGTTATTTTCATGATAAAGAAGGCAAAATCATGGATGGGAGTTTGGTCGAGCTTTGTTTAATAAAAAAATTAGATTAATTCGGATTTTAGTAAATAACCCCAAAGATATCATGATCTTTATTGGGGTTTGTCTGAAAATTTCGCAAAATTTGGGAATTTATTGTGATAAACTGAAAAAAAAATGCCATTTGGATGTCAAATTTGAAAAAATTCATACGATTCGTGCTTTCGCTTAATTTAACTGAGTTTTTTCCCAACCTACTTTTTTAAGTTATTTTGGTTTAGCTTGGTTTAATAAAAATATGAGATAAATTCAAGTTTTAGTAAATAACCCCCTAAATGTAACAAAGATCAAAGATTTTGTTTATGGCTTTTGTGCTGAAAAAAACTTGAATGATTCTTTCTCTAACCACTTCCTCTGTCTCTTTCAGGTTGCATATATGAGGGCCGACAGTATAAAGAAGGAGACGAATTTCGGCCAGAAGGGAATAAATGCCTTAAATGTTCTTGCATCGTAAGTGGTTACATAACAATGCAATGTAATTGAGTTCTAATTGGATATGTGCTAAGTAAAAAAATGGGATTTCTATCCAGTTAATTAAGATCTCGATTAGCAATTCCAGACAAAAAGGATTACGATTTGCATACTGATACTCTGCAAGCTTCGGCTTCCAAATTGAAATTTGAATCATGTACTGTCTCTTTTAAAATTTGACTTTGACCATTCGCCATCTAAAACATGCCGAATTGCTGTTTTAGCCTATGGGGACCTCCTAGAACCTATTTGGAGTCAATTGATGGACTTGAAGTTTTTTTTGGGAAAAACTTTGAATCAAATTCGATCTAATGCGCTATTCCTTCGATCTGTACAATTTGAATTTGGCCGAATACGGACCTATTCGATCGAAAATTGACCTATTCGTCCAAAAAAACTTTGACTTAATTTCGGTTGGTCTTTTTGAATTCGAATTTCGAACTTTTTTCAATTCGAAATTCCACCCTTGATAAATATGCCCCGTAATGTCATTATGCATTTTGCACTAATCCGCTTATGTACACAGTGTAAACATTGGACAGATTTTGCCATGCACACTTGAGCAGGGTAGGTTGGGGTGGGTAGATGGAGAATGGTTTGTGGTTAAAGGTCAAATAAAGGGAAATGGATATTAGGTAAGCATTTAAACTGGTCCATCGTCTTAATTTAGTTTTTTCTATGGCCATTAAGTTTATGGTATATGTTTTAAAACACTTTTTTTATTTTAAAAATGTAATTTTAATTTTGTGATCCTTCTACACCCAAGTTATTTGGTTTCGCATGACATAGCATAACATTTTTTTGCATATTTTTTGTAAATGAATGTAGGATAAACCTACAAATTTGGTGAACAGTCCTTTCAAACTTTGAAAAATACCTCTAAATACTGTAATAACCCCTGTGTAGTTTGTAGTACAGTATTCAGGTTGGGGTGGACTGTGCCTGTGGGGGCTATTGACTAATTTGACTGCTTTTTTATTATAGATACTGATATTTCTTTTGCAGATCCGGCCACATAAACAGAAAGTTGTTGGTTTTCTGTTTTGTATGGGATCATAACATTCTTGGGCTGATAGCATGAGTTTACCACACATCTCTTTAGATGTTTATTTCAACTTCATGTTGCCTGTTATAAATATATGTTTTTTTTACAAGACAAGCCATGTAAATATTGTATGTCTAATGTATTCCGTAGATATTGGTCCAGTCATAAAAAGAGTAGATAGGAAACATTATACATTTTTCCATTTGCCTGGGTTCTGTCATTGCTCTTATCTGCTGGTGCTGGTTTTACAGAGAATTCTTACTAGTTCTCCAGAATGCAGGGCCTTTGACTGACCTTTCCTAACACCCTCTTAAACATGACACAGTTATTAACTTAATGTACATCTTAGTCCACTAAATATTACAGCTTTAGTTATTTTTTATAGAGAGTCAAGTGCAGGCTTCTGATAAGAGTGGTTTACAAGAACGTATTTTCACTAGTCTTCCGTTTAAACAAAGGCACCGAATATAATGGTACCTGTTCTATATCACACTGATTTGATCAACCAATCAAGTGACTTCTGAGCCAAATGTGATTGTTAAACTCGTAGCTGGTACATTGGATGTTTCAGATTGTTTGGTAATTTCCATTGAATGAAAGCATTTTGTTGGTTTGCTGTTAAACTCAAACCTACACAAGTAGAAATGTTCTAAACTTCCTTGTGTGCCAGTGTTTTTTTATTATAAGACATGAAGGCTTAATATGAGAAAAGCTGTTTACATCATGTTGACTGTACTGTATATACCTTCTATATATGGATAACATGTATATTATTCTCTGTAATGAGCACTTCAGCTAACCTTTTCAGCTTGACAGAACTGACAAAAGCATTATTATACTGCCGTAATACAGAAAATGAAATTTTGTACAAATGCAAATAAACCCTGCAGATGGTGATAAAAGGGAACACTGAAATTATTACTGCTTCAAGTGGTGCTGAAAACTGAAATACTTTACGAAACAGAATGACACATGGCAAATAGCTTTGTAACTGCCAGCAATTTTTTTACTCTGATATTTCTTGACACTTTCTTTATTCCTTTTAATTTTGTTGATTATATATTTTTAGCCTACTCTTTTTTACAGCATTCCCTGTTCACATTTCTGTTGTTACAGTGTCAATAGGCTATCAGCAGACTCGGTTACACATGGACCACACAGGCTTTACTTCTCTGCAAGTACATTGCACCATGCTATAGTGTGATTTCAGTCTTCCAAGCTCTCAGAATATTTGCTTTTTGCTAAAGTGCAAAGAATAACAAACTTAAAGCAACAATGCACTGAGACGTCTATGAAATGATGTTGTTACTTTATTTGCAGTTTTGTATTTTTCTACTTACTGGCACTGTTACTTTTGCAGGTTGTTTTATCTCAGTATATTTTTAATTGGAAAAGTGACTATGGTTGAGAAAACAGGCTAAATACAGTATGGACATCTGAGGTCTTAACTGAATTATACTTGAAATATGGCACTTTTCTATGCATGAAAAATTTGTGCAGTTCTGTGCTGGAATGCTCCATGTGAGATTTTAGGAAGTTTTCCTGGAAATTGGATTACTGATTATGTTTTTATGTGATTTAATAGTTTCTGATCTCTTCAACTCCAGGCTTCAAAGGGCTTCACAAGTTATAAGTCAGGTTTACATTTTTGTTTGTAGCAAAAAAAGTTTACTTTCCATTTAGGGGAGATTTACAAACTCTTACAAACCAGGGAATTTTAAAGCACTTCCAACAGTTCTTTTTCACAGTATTTGTCCATATATATACCTTTCTGGCTCCCTGGAGTAAATATCAAGCACCGGTTAAGTTTCTATGATTCAGAAGCTCAGTTTTTGCAATTTCTTTTTTCAACCTCAAGGTATGTAGGCTGCTTTACTGCCTCATCCACTCTGTTGCATATTCTCCGTCGGGGGGAACACAACTGGATGATGTCACATCCTTACGCATTTTGTCTTGAATACTTCCTCAAACCCTCTGAGAAAAATCTCAGTATGAAAGGCATAAGGCAATCATCATACAGTGTGCCCCCACTGGAGAACTCCTTGCAGAATGGAATACACCAGCAATCTACAAGCACATATTAGGAATGTGGTGAAAACAGATAATTGGACAAATATTTTATACATAAATTGTTTTAAATAAATACAAATTTACACTATGAGCATTTTATATGTCCTATAGCTGAAATGCGTAAGAAAAAGGGTTTCTCTACATGGGATCTATACAGATTTAAGTGATCAAAGTGTGACCTTCTGTAAAAACACCCATTTATGACCATAATCACACAATGAGATAATTAGAAATCAAACCTTCTGTGTATCCTTAAAATTAAGGAAAACACTATACCATATACATATCTATTGTCTGTTTCCTTCCAGAGAGTTGGCTTTGGGTATGGTGATTTATCTTCCAGTGATTAGGTCAAAGTTTTTACTTACTAGAAGCCTTAAGGAGGCCATACATGCACAGATATTATTATACAAAATGGACAATATTGTACCATATTTGGTGTGTGTATGGCAGGAGACAAGCTGACCAATTTGACCAATAATACTTGGATTGGCTCGTCTGTTGGCCAATTTTTGATAGGCAATCGAGCATCGGCCAGTGGAAACTGCTGAATCGTAAGATAGAGATAGAATTCTAATGTTTCTACCTGTTTATCTGAAAATTCAGCTCTTATTGTTTGTAATGAAAATAAACAATGCCCTCGGTAATTTGGTGTGGCATTTCTTAGATCCTCATCCTTTAAGTTCCACCTTGAGCTTTAGGCAGTAAACTCTCAACAATGCAAGGCAGATCCAGCAAAAGACACATAAAGGCTTGATCTATATGATGAGGGTCAAACATTGCTTCAAACTAATACTCACATATATAACAGACAATTATGTGCATTCCATTAGTGAAAAACATCCTTGAGGAGTAAAGGTTATTCTCTGGACTTGGTATTCTTGGTCTGTAAAAACGAAAAAGAAAATATCCTGCGACTCAAAACTTATTTATAAAACCAGAAAAAGTTTATTCAAAGCATAATGATAAAAAAATACATACAAAGTCATGCTATTTTATGCTACTTTGCGCATTTCACATGCGTTGGCCTAGGTATGATCAGTCTGCAGCTCCCCAGCTTGAAACTCTGCATTGTGTAACATAAATCACTTGTTTTGTAGATACAGCTACATGGCTCTTCACTTTGCATATTGGAGCCTGTAATAAAGGATTCTCAGGCACCTAAATTTGTAACACAAATCTTGATCTGCTTTCCCATGTTTAACTAGCCCCAAGGGCAAACCACAGGCTGGCATCCTATAGAGTAAGTCACAAAAGTTCTTTCGCACTCAATATATCATTATAAAAGATTTAAATTGTAATAACCATAAATATTCTCTTTTGAAGTTTCCTAAACCAAAGAAAATCCTGACAAGAAAATGACATATTGATAGCCGTAACCATGGAAAAGAATACGCTAAAAGGCAGCATTTAAACTCATAACTAAGCTCCTTGAATTACAAAACAGATTTTGTGCTCCATTGTTTCATGGACCATAGGCCTTGGGAAGTCTGGCATGCAAAGCATTTAGAGAGTTACATGGCACCATGCAGAGTGAATACTTAGGTCTATTCAACATTTGCAGACAATGCTCACCAAAACTCCCCGCTCATGTTTATTGACCTTACATGAAACTTCCCCAGTGGGAGCACAATCACAATAGGGAGAGATTCATTGTTTGGATTATTATGTGACTAAACCATCAAAAGGAATTTTGTATAAATTATAATATAAAAGATACATTATTGTATTTAAACTGAAATTTAATGGGCAGGAAATGTCAGCAGCAATTGTACATATGTCTACAACCAATATATATATATATATATATATATATATATATATATATATATATATATATATATATATATATATATATATATATATGTATTTATATTTATATTTAATACAAGTGTTCGAACTCTAACTTTGCTTATTTCCTGAGTGCACGGTCAATCTGTGTTATAGATGTTATTTCAACATGCTATATAACTTTATTTGAAGAAAACTGGAGTTCTGGTCCATATCAAATTTATCTCAATATTTTCTGAAAAAACTCAGACCAAATCTGCAAGGGTTATTTTCGGCTTATTAATTAATACACTTTACCGAAAATTTTGTTTGCAGGAAAAAATCAGAAAAAAATTGTTTTACTGGTTTTTCAGAATTTCCAACTGAAAACTCTGATTTTTTCATATTTATGAATGAAACCCAGCGCAGATCAAAAAAATCTTTGGTACTTCTCCCATTGACTTATATGCAACCCCGATTTTCGGATTTTCCATCCTTGGATAATAAATTCTGAAAAATTTGTGTTTTTTTTAAAATTCTGATTTTATACTAAAAAAACACAACTTTTTCAGATTTTCGGCTACGGAGTAAATAACCCTAAGTGTTGCAATCCAAATTATGGTGAGGTACCTTATCCAGAAATCCCTTGTCCCAAGCATTCCGAATAATAGATCCTATACCTGTATGAATAGAGGGAGCAAAGAAAAAGAGGAAGAGGGAGCAAGAGATGGTTAATACTTGTTTAATTCTTTTATTTACAATATTTACAATATTCTGTACATTCCGGCAAAAATGGCACGCATAATTATGTCCCCCCATGATGCAGTACAACTAGTGGTGGTAACTAGAACCAGCCTGGGGTGACTTTATGCAGCTGTAAAACATTAGATGGGATTTAGTGATGTAGACTATTCACACTTCCTACCGTGAGAGCCATGGAGCTACTGACACCTTCAATTTTCCGGTAGCTCCAGGGTTTCACAGCATGAATAGGTAAGTGCAACTGTGTGTAAAGTGCAACATTAATGTTGTTGTTTCTTTTCTTAAATATAACTTCATTGAACTGTTAAATATATCAGAGAAGGCTTTATTTAAAAAAAAAAACACAATTTGTATTGGCAAGGCAGCTATTTTCCAAGTATAATGCAAAGCATCCTTAGCATTCAGCAGCTATTTGTACTGTATTCTAGCACTTGTCTTTTGTGAAAATGAAAAATTTAGACAACCAGCATGTTAAAGATTTTAATTAAGCTAAAACAATAACATATTACAAGATTCTTTTAAATATTATTGCTTTGAAAAATAAATACCACAAGTTTAGTGTAGGCTTTGTTATTTGATAAAATGAGAGAATTCGCCAATGGTCTGAATACTTTTTACACTTTTAAAAGGCATTGAACTTCCAACTATCTTAAAAACAAGTCTATATAAGCAAGTTTTTTTTTACTAAGTTTTTTTTATAATGACCAAACACAATTTTTTTTTTAAATTGTATTCAATAGCCCATTAGTTAATGTGAAAATCCATCTTAATTCAGTAGGAATTACCTTGCAGAAACACAAAGTACCTGTAGTCTGTAAGGAATAAACACAAACAGAATGATTGTCTGGATTGATAACTATTTTGAAATGCATCACAAATTGCTTATTTTTTTTTTTAAGACAAAAATAAAAATATAAAGGGACTTGTATATATGCCACAAGTACAGTTTACAGATGAGACAAACACTTTCATAACTCTCCTGTGTATGCATGTTAATAATATACGTAAAGGATACTGTGCCAGTTATGTTTTGCAAATGAAATGCTTTTTCAGAAATGATCCAGTGTGATATTATACAGTAAATAACTATAAATATGCAGTAATCAACATATGGTTGAAATTGCAAAGCTTTCGAATTTCACATGGTTCTTCTCTAGGCAAATATGCAAAATTTGCTCTTAATGGTCGACAGAATTTTATTTCAACCATATGTTGGTAGATTGAATTTATGGAAACCTCCTATACTATCTGTATATGACTTCAATACATCAGAGAGGACCTACTTATTTGCACATACTATATTTTTTCCTCAAGAGTAAAAAGATATTTACAATGGTTAGTATACTTTTTAAATAAATAAATATTAAAATTGCTTAACTGTTTTTGTAAACGAAGTAGAAGAACACTGTTTACTTATGGTTAGCAACAGGGAGGGATGGTATTTACAGTTCGAAATTCACTTTACAAGGACCCTAGAAATGAATTAACTGACCTATTTATTTCCTTCCTTTTTGTTTTTTTTCTTCTTTTCTCCTTCTATGTCTGCTTCCCGTCTGTCTCTAACCAAACTGCCTCTTAATGTATTACCAACTGGGAAAGGAAAACATACCAACTAAGTAGAAAAAGGGATCTTTGGTTTGTTCAGTGCACTTCTACAAACATTGTAATTAATAAGGGATCATTCATTATTTGCCACTCATTTAAAGTTTTCTTTTCGTTTTGCATTATATGATTGTGCTTTGAAGGGACACATTTATACAGGAAGCTTTGTTAAAAAGTTAAAACAAATCTCTTTGGAAAAATATACTGTTAGAGCGTTGGCAATCCTATACATTTTTTGAGAGAAGTCTCAAAATGTCAAACTGTAACTGTGATAATTATACAGATTCTTGAGTTATACTTTTATACTAGATAAAAACTGGAAGAATTTGTTTTATAAAAGCTTTAAGACATATTTATTTGTACAGGTATGAATCTGTTATCCAGAATACTCAGGACCTGGGGATTTCCAGATAATAAGGGGTCTTTCCGTAATTTGGATCTATATGTCTTACAGGACAAGGAATAGCATTTTATAATTGGGGTGCCCAAAATTTAGGCACCCCCAAGTGACTATTTTTACTGAACTGACACCCTGGGCCAGTGCTCCGATCAGCAGAAAACGGCACCGGCCCGAGGTTTTTCTAGCAAGCACCATGTAGAGATCCTCTTCCTGCTTCATCAGTTTTTCAAATTTAACGAAATAGCCATCTTTATCGTTAAAGTACGGCTTTCCTCTCTACTGCACATGCAAAACTACGAAAAGACCCGAAGAAGCAGGAAGAGGATCTCTCCATGTTGGTCGATAGCAGGGGTGTCAGGTAAGTAAAAGTAGTCACTTGGGAGTGCCCCTAAGTGTAAAATGCGATTCCTTCTCCTTTAAGTCTACTAAAAAATCATGTTAATATTAAGTAAGGTTTTGCTTCTTATAAGGATTAATTATATCTTAGTTTGGATCAAGTACAAGTTACAGTTTTATTATTACAAAGAAAAAGGAAATCGTTTTAAAAATGTTGCATTGTTTGATTATTATGGAGTCTATGGGAGACTGCCTTTCCTTAATTTGGAGATTTCTGGATAATGGGTTTCCAGATAACGGATCCCATACCTGTATTTTTCCTGATGAAGGCTCAAGTTTGAGATGAAGTGTTGGATAAAAGGTTTCATTTTTATTTTTCACAAAAGTCCTGTGTGTGCAGAACTTGTTTTATAGTATGAATATGTAATATTCTAAGCACCCAGGCTGTTTTTATTATATAGATATACAGTATATACAGTATACACAGCATATATAGGTGATTTAAATTCATGCTTTATCAGTGTACAAGGGATCATACACTGCATTGGCACCTCTCGATTCTCTGTAACTTATTTTTTTATTCCCTGTAGCTGGCATTTTCCTACATTTTTGCAGATACAGTCAGCCTCTGTGCAGACACTCGCACCGATATCTGCTCCATGCGTCTGCACACAGGCCAACATTTGGTGTATACGGTAAACATCGTAAATCTTTGTTTTAATGTATGTGTGAGTATGCCTAAACAGTACTGCAGTCCGTTAATGTTATAAATGTATTTCCTTACACAAAATATCTTTATCTAATTTATAGATAATTGAATGTATGTTGTAAGTTGTTATTAGTCACTATCGCCATCTAGTGTCCAGAAGGCATTGCTGTCTTCATCCTATGGGAAATAATTTGGCAGCTGGCCTAATCCTGCTAAGAGTCAAGCAAATAGAGCTGTTATAAACAAAACTAAGAGTTTAAAACATATTCCTGTAAACCATGAACATTATCTTGGAAATATGATTGACTTAACTTGCCTTAATTGTGGAAATAACAAATTCTTAAGAAAAAGTTTTAGAAATGCACACTTGAGAAAATAAACAGTCCCTAAAAGTTTGATAGTTTAGAGTATGTAAATTGCAACTGGAAAAGCTCAGATTTGGATCTTATATTATATGCTATTAAGAATGAATTCCCTTTGGTGTAAATTGCAAGCTTGTCAGAGTAACAGTAACAGAGTGTTAACACTTCAAAAGCTAGGAAGCATTTTTAGTTTTTGTTTTCTTTTGTACAACAAGGGGCTGTAGTGGGTTGTACTAGGCAATGCAAGGAAAACAAGTAGGAAAGAGTCTTTCCCACCCTTACTTCCTCTCTTCTTCCAATTCCTCACTGGATCAGTTTCCCCAACTACCCACTGAAGCTGTCAGCTGCACTCTGAAGTCGCTACGGCTGATGGAGCCCATACTCTTTTTTTATTACACCACTTCTTTCTTATGGTTACCAATTACCGTTTTAAACCAATTCCATTGTGCAGTACACTAGGCCACTCTAAATAAGTACTTAAAGGGGTGGTTCAACTTTAAGTAAACTTTTAGTATGTAATAGAAAGTCCAATTCTTAGCAACCTTTCCATTGGTTTTCATTATTTATTTCTTATAGTTTTATAATTATTTGCCTTTTTCTTCTGACACTTTCCAGCTTTCAAATGGACGTCGCTGGCCCCATCTAAAAAAACAAATGCTCTGTAAGGCTACAAATATATAGTTATTGTTACTTTTTTTAATTCTTTCTATTCAGACCTCTCCTATTCATATTCCAGTCTCTTATTTAAATCAATGCATGGTTGCTAAGGGAACGTGGACCCTAGCAACTGCAACTGAAGAACTGGCTGAAACTGCAACAGGAGAATAAAAAGCTGAATAACTCATAAACCACAAATAATAAAAAGTGAAAACCAGTTGCAAATTGTCTCAGAATATCACTCTCTAGTCTCTCCTACAAGTTAACTCACAGGTGAACAACCCCTTTAAAGAACCAGTATGTCCCCCTTTTCAACTTCAGTTTAATAATGAACTGTAACGACTTGTGCTGAACATATTTTTTGCCTGTTGTGTGGTTTTTGAAATTTTTTGCACTAAGCAGGACATCTGAAATTGAAAGTAAAGTACAAGCACAATCAAAACAAATCAGCAGTCCACTAAGAAGCTGTTTTATCTCACAGTCTAACAAGGGCTGAAACTGGGGAAGGGGTGGAGTTGTTTATACAGAGGTCTTTTTTGTGGACTGTTTAGATTTTAACATGTTTAGTGTAGGAAATATAAAAATATGTAGATATTCTAATTAAAACAGTAGGCACAACGAATGTTAAGTACAATCTATATCATTGAACTAATTTTCAAAAATGGGGTCCAGAGATCTTCATTAATCTAATCCTGATGGTCATAATAAGTTTTATATACATAGACATGATTATCCTACCATTAAAATAGCTCAAAAATGTATGAAAGGTCTCAGCAGGGTTCTCAAAGAGACAAATGACAAATGGAGATTTGCACCCCAAGTTTTGAATCCAGTGGCTGTACTCACTGCCTCTCCCCTCCAATTACCAGTACACGTATAGGAACCATAATCTGGAAACCTGTTATACAGAAAGCTCCAAATTACGGAAAGGCCGTCTTCCAAAGACCTAATTTTTTATTCAAATAATTCATATTTTTTAAATGATTTTCTTTGTAATAATAAAACAGTACCTTGTACTTAATCCAAACTAAGATATAATTAATCCTTATTGGAAGCAAAATCAGCCTGTTAGGTTTTATAATGTTTACATGCTTTTATACTAGACTTTAAGGTCTGAAGATCCAAATTACATAACAATCCATTATCTGGAAAACCCCAGGTCCCTGACATTCTGGATAACAGGTCCCATATCTGTACATCTTTCCTTCTGGGTTTAGTTTTAAACAATTCTGGTGCATTCACACACAAAACCTCTAAGCACCTATTGATTGTAAATAATGGATCCCTATTGTCTGGTTTAAAATAGAGCTGAATAATAGCAATGGTAACTAAGGTCAACAATTTCGCTCATCACTAATAACATTAGTAGCAAGAGTTCTGTGGAGCCCCATATGGTAATGAAATGAAAATGATGAGTGTATTCCAGCTGTGACAAAATGGATTTGAACCAGTTGAGCACCACCTGTAGACCACAGAATGTTAGTAAAAGCTCTATTAGATGTACAGTTTAAGTATCAAATGCAGCAGAGAGGGTCTGAAAAATGCACTATGCACTAAGAGACAGAAACCAGATAAATGATCAGATTCAATTCACAGACAAGATTCAATTTGAGACTCAATTCAGAAATAGTTATCTCTTGGTTTATTAAGTGAACAATCTACTATGTTAGAAAAATGGAACTGAATTTGGAGAAAAGTTTTTTTTCCTCAAATGGAATCTCGTCCATGAATTTTCATGTGATAAACTGAACTGAATCTAGCCCAAAGGATGTCTGTCTGTTCAGATTTTAAATGTGCTTGGTATGTATGGTTGTTATGCGAATTGTTCCTAGGCTGTTCAAGACATGATTCTGGTCTGCCTTTTAAAACAAGTATTTATACGCCAAGTTGCTGGGTAGTTCAGCAACTATAGCCTGAACCTCAAGAATTTTCACAGCTTTAACAATGCTTTTTAAATGAACAATCAAAACTTACAGTTTCTTGCATTACATTATAGAAATCCCATTATTTAAAGCAGAACAGCTGTTCTTGATTATTCTTTTATGATGTCAGCCTTGTAAGACTTTCTTCTTTATAAGCAGAAATGTTCTGGTCCCTACAGAAAACATCTTCAGTTGTCCTGTGGGTTGTAGACACTACTTAGATGCAAGCCTTGAGTTTTTATTCATGTATATCAAATAAATCACTGCACATCACATCTCTATGGTAAACACTTTTTAATTTATGCATTTGAAAACTTTTAAAAATCCTGGGAATTTGTTTTGTTTATTTCAAGAGAAACTCTTGGACACACCTTTAGTCTCTTTCTTTTGTTATGGGAAATGAAGACCGTGTTTACTGTTGCCAAGTTACATAGAGCACGGCAGACAGCTTTCGGCATTTCATCAGGAGATATTGTTTATGTTGCAGAATCAGTCTTAGCACTATTACTAACATATAAATGCATGTACACATTGGCAGTACTGCATAATAATCAGCAAAGCAGATGTTTTCATTCTGCAGAATTAAATATAGAGCTTATAATAAGTATCTTCGTATACCGAAGTGCGGATTAGAAGCAACCCACAAGAATGAAATGGGTAACATAATAAATGTATATTTTCCCAGTGACAGCACTCCAGATAGTTTTCATTAAAATTGACTTTAATTATCAATTATCGGCAGCAGGCTTTATGACAGTGACGGAACTAGGTGGGGGCGGGCTGTGCAGCCGGGCCCAGCCCCCCACCGTCATCCGTGCGACGCTGCAGCCGACTCCAGCCAGCGTGACTGCCGGGGGGCCCTGCGGGGTTGCGGGCCCTGGCCCAATTGCACCCCCCGAATATCGAAGTCAAAGGATTTACCGCAATTCCTCCGATCGAATGATCGAACAAAAAATCGTTTGATCGAATGATTAAATCCTTCGAATCGTTCGATTCGAAGGATTTTAATCCATCGATCAAACGCTTTTTCTTCGACCAAAAAAAGATTTCGAAGCCTATGGGGACCTTCCCCAAAGGCTAATATTGACTTTGGTAGGTTTTAGGTGGTGAACTAGGTGGTCGAAGTTTTTTTTTTAAAGAGACAATACTTTGACTATCGAATGGTCGAATAGTCGAACGATTTTTAGTTCAAAACGTTCGATTCAAATTTGAAGTCGTAGTCGAAGGTCGAAGAAGCCCATTCGATGGTCGAAGTAGCCCAAAAAAAACATTCAAAATTTGAAGTTTTTTTTATTCTATTCCTTCACTCAAGCTAAGTAAATGGGCCCTTAAATGTCTCAAACCTTGCAATAGGTCTAATAACTTTTAGCAACTGGTGATGGGCGGAATATTTTGCCAGTTTTTATAGCAAAGAAATTCTATTGATTTCCATGTATTTTGCAGGTTTTTGCTGTTTCACAGCTTTTTCAGCAAAGCAAAACAGGACAGATTCATCCACCGCTATTACCAACCAGTCAGATGCTTGATTTCAGCTTGCTATCAGCTTATTGGTTACTATTGGTTAGAATTTTTTCCAGCCTTAATAATAATCTTATTTATAATCTTTATTTTTCCCATTAAGATTTTAAAATTGGAGGGTGAATGCATGAAGTGGCTAGTTTTTTAAAGCACAGACATAGTTCAAAGAGTAAAGGATGAATGAAAAGCAACCAGATTTTTTAACATGTCCTACAGGTTGTGCCTCAAGGAAAACCTCTTTGCACACCTAGAATAAAGCACGGTGACTTGTGCCATACTCTGTATGTGCACTGCCTGTATTCACCATGGAGGCATTTTGCCCCACTAGGTTGTACATCATTCATAATGTGCAATACAGGAGAACCAGGGATGTAAGGGAGCCCAATCTTATTGCAAACTTATGACATACATTACATACAAGGTTCCCTTATACCTGTGAGCACTGTGGTGTGTGCTTTTTTTTCTGACAAGTTTTCTTCAGCACTGCATCCCTAGAAGGCAGAAGGGGTCCCCTGGAATGCCCTGAGCTTGCACATCATTCAGAAATAAGTTAGCAAGGATTATTTGCACTTGACAATCCTGAGCTGTGCCCTTTGTGCCACATTTTAAAAAGGTTTGTCACTAGGATGTTAGTAATACATGACAAGAACTTGATATGATAAGGGCAGTGCCAAGTGCATCAGGAAAAAACCACCAAATATTACCCTCAGATTTAGCCATTGTGCCTGTATTCTTTTTTGTGGTCCATTCCCCCAAGAAGACACAATCATGAAGACACAATCATGATATCCAGGTTTTTGGGATTTAAAAGGCCACATATTTTTATCTACATTTTAAGATACAGATACATACATAACAACATATTAACCTATAAAACTAATAGTTATACAAACTTAAAACATAAAGAAGAAAAAACTCTTTTTCTAAGAACTGCTTGCCAAGAATCAACCACTATACACTTTCCTGGGTAAATGACATAGGGTCGGTGGGCAAGTGAAACCAGGCAACCAACTGTCACAACTCTTGCGGGACCCAACCCGTCAAGAGCCTGCATTACTACCAGTCGGCTACTTAGCCATAACAAGCTGGTCCATAGATGTACGGAATTACTGAAGATGTGCAGCATTGTGCAGCTGTTTAGGGGAGAAACGTGACCCCTGCTTCACACCTATCATAAGGCTGTGCAGGTCTTTTCCTACCCAAAGTCTAAAGAAATACAGGCATAGATCCAGCTAGAGGACAGAAAAATAAATCTTCAGCTGGAACACTTAATCTCCTCACATTCTCCAATGAAGCATTTCCCCCACTTTGAGTTGCAGATGAGAGCCCATTAATCCAGGAGACTTCCTATACTTACAACTAGCCGTTCATAGAAATTAAGGGCACATTTTGAGCTGAAATCTCCATGAAACTGATTCATTTTTTTCTTTAATACTAGTGTATGTTGGTCTTGGACATATGAAGATCGGTTATAGTTGCTGAATATATTAGAAGCCCAATGAATTAGGTCTGCCTCTTACAGTTCAGCTGTGATGCCATAAACTAAGCACATTTATCTTTCTTGTTAATTTGAAACACATACTGTAAATTCTTTATAATTCTCACCAGATGATGATGTGTGTCTAAGCACTGCTGTATAAACAGAATGCTGAGAGAGCTAAAAGCTGAAATTTTAAAATAACTTTGCCTGCGTGTGTAACTGTAAGTTTTCTAAAGAAGGAGATAGATAGCTTGGCCAGTTTTGTCAGACTAGCATCTGTGCGGGTGTAAAAGGATGAAAAACACAAAAGAAACAAAGGGAACATATATGCATCCATGCTGAATCTCAAACTGCAAAAATAACCCACCAACACTTACATTAGTTCCCAAGAATAATCTGTCTGCTTCTAGAGGATGTAGTCATCAATAAAATATTATTTATGTGTTAAATTGTGGCTTTCCCATAGATTATGCTGACTTGTTAGAGAAAAATGTAGTGACAACATCTCCACTTTGTACGTTGTATTCATTTATCTGTTCTCGTGAAGCGCTACTATTTATACACAATATAAACATACAGTTCTGTGATGAGTGAGGAAGAGAGTGAACTGAATCTTTATTTCATGTTAATAGGGCTTATTTACAAAAGCAGCATTATGTTGTAGAACAAACTTCTGAAGAAAGATGCAATGTTTTACCCACAACTGAGCATTAGTTGAAAAGTAGAAGTGGTTCAACATCCTTATCAGTTGCTATGGTTTACTTGACATACACTAAGGAGGGTTCCAGCCTACTCTTTTAAACAGAGGT
Organism: Xenopus petersii; assembly: GCA_038501925.1. Lineage (NCBI taxonomy): Eukaryota > Metazoa > Chordata > Amphibia > Anura > Pipidae > Xenopus > Xenopus petersii. Next base: position 100,604,795 of record CM076682.1, on the reverse strand, counting down.
TTATCAAACTACAACTTTCCCATGGAATACTGTAAAATATGTCAAAAGAGATAGCATAAATACATACACTGACCTTAGTTAAATGGAACAGGAGTCAATACACTGGTGTGACCTTATATAGGCCTCCAATTAATCCTCCATCTACTGAAAGTTTGTTTTGGAGGCAATGGCTATTATCTTACTCTTATAAAACTTCACTAGGGATGCTACTCAATTCCTAGCCTAGTAGGGGCCTCTGATACATCTTATAATTAGGTGGTATCATGCCTTTGACCCCACTTATCCAACCTCATATGCAGCGAAGTGGAGAGTAATTAAACATACTGTGTGTGCTGTTAGGGACTCCCTATTGTCACCATGTACTATATGTGGGAGGGTCTAGCTGAAAGAAGTATCACTTTTCCAGAATCATCTCACATGGTTTTGTACACATATTACTCACTCTAAAACCCTGAGATTTTATTTTACGCAGGAAAGCACAGACAGCTCAACAAGATTCATGGAAGGATTTAAATACCATGGCTTTATTGCATTTAACTCGTTTCAGATTTACTGATTGGGTTACTTCATTTTAATCTAAGAAAATTGTTCATTATGTTACATGCTCATTTTGGCAATAAAAGAGTATACATTACAGTAAACTATTTTAGTTTTTAATATGTCAGCCACTGCTCATGTCTATTAGGATTACTATTTAACATGAATACAATCCAACACTTTCCAGAAAACCAAAGTTATGTCAGCTATGTACTAAAGTACATAAAGCTGTCATAACTTTGCTGAAATGTCAGAAAGTTACATTCTCATTGTATGATGGAGCTTGTTTACCACAGGATTTGGATATTTTATAAGCTTGCTACCACCTGCTGTTCTACTCAATGAGAATGCTAGAGACTTTAATGAGCAGTAAGCTCAGGAGAGAGCTCAAATTCTTCCTCATCATAATGCAGGCTACTGGAAGTTGATGCCATGTGGTATATATCAAATAAGGATAGTGTTTCAGGTCATCCTATTTAAAATATTTTCTGTGTTGTATGAAGAATTGAACAAAATGCTGCTGCCAAGATATGCTCCAGTAAAACAAACTGGTAAAGGAAATATCTGGTGGCCTGTTGTGTTTCGGCTAAGAGCACCTGTGGAATGTTAGCTGAGAATAAGTCTTCAGTGCTAATTGTAGGAAGCACATTGGGTGTTCTCTATGAATTAAAGATGGTTAGATCTGTTGAAGATGTGCCATTTCTTATTAAGTATCCCCTGTATTGAGAACTTCTCTTAAAAATAGATTTATTTTACACAAGGCAACAGACAATATTTTATTTTGGTTTTATTTTCACCATGACACTTTTGGCCTAGCTTATATACTTTGTTTGAAATAGCCAAAAACAAGATGCTATATTAAATAAATAGCTATGTTTATTTGCGTTTTTCCAAATGCACATATTTTTCATACTCGTCCACTCTGTAATAGCACCCAGGTCACCCTTCCATTACCATACACACTATATTTGTGTCAGGCCTAGGCTATAATGCTAATGAGTTCCTATCTGACAGCTTCTCAGAAATATACAACGTGGTCACTGTAAAAAAAATAGATATTCAGCCTTCACTTCATGAATACTGCATGGCCTAATATGGGCAGCACTGTATTCCTGATGTAACTGCAGGTCCTAGCATTCTATTCTAGAGCAAAAGGACCTGCACCTATGGGTGCTATTGGCAGGCCAGGGTAGAACATACAATAACTTTGCAGCCTTCCTTGATGTTGATTAGTGATTCACTAGGGGCCATTTATGAACACTGGGCAAATTTGCCCATGGGCAGTAACCCATAGCAACCAATCAAATTGCTGGATTCATTGTTCTACTTGCAGCTGGCTTTAAAAAGCTAATCACTGATTGGTTGCTGTAAGTAACTGCCCATGGACAAATTTGCCCAGTGTTGATAAAGAGCCTCACTGTGTTTCTTAATGGTGTAAAAATATGTTGTGCTCAATTAAGAAATGGAGTATCATTATAGTTTCAAAGAATTCTGCAGGAAACTGTAGACACTTGCAAAACTCACATTGTAGAGTGTAACAGAGGATTTTCTTTTGGACGGAGCTGCCTGTCAGTTAGATGCAAAATAAAGATTAAAGAGAGTGTGGATGAGAGAGCTTGTTGAAGAGAGGTTATTATGTTTTTCTCTGTCTAATTAATCTAGCCATCAGCATATGGTACATTGCAGGCTAAGTTTTATGTCAAAACATTAGCAATATTTACCCCCCCCATGAAATCTTGATGGTTCCAGTTTATTTCTGCTCATATGGGGATTGTTTATTCTCCTAAATAAAATGGCTAGGAGCCTGATTTAATATTGCCAGGTCTTCGTGGGAGAGGAACACAGGAAGCATCTGTAAGATATAAAGTAAGTGGGGGAACTTGATAATTTTTATAAAATTGTTTCTGGAACTATTTATAGTCTGGAACTGTAAGTATTAGCCCATCTTCGATGATGTGAGATGCCTAAAATTGTCATCAACCTGCTGCTGTAAAGTTGCTGGAACTGAATTACTGTAAGGCTGCCTGTAATGCCATCTTACCTTTCGCTTTCCAGCATAACCCAATGGGCACTCAATAAGTTGAGTCAATCACAACCTCCACACAGTCTGCTTATTGAATGCAAATGAATGTCTACTCGGTACATCTTGCACATGTTGTGGCACATTTTTCCTTTTGCATTAGCATTCAAATAATGTAAATTTCAGGACTAAGCTTCAGTAATGTAATTAGTGTTCGATACTAAACACAAATCAGTTCTGATGTAACCCACCAAGTCAACCCTGGAATATTTCTCACAGCAATTCAAGGGTCCCCTTGTGCCAATGCATAATTCATCAGAACAGGCTGATGGCAAGTAGGTTTCTGAATTTAGACCTTTGCTTGGCTCCATAAACAAGCCCTTTTGCAAAACTATCATACTACTTCTTGTGGGAAGTTGCAGATAAAACTGCAGAGATCGATTCCAGGTTTTGGTTCAGAATCTGGTGAAATCTCAGCTCTATTTGAAAGATCTATATTTGGTAGAATTCTGTTCTTCTCAAAAATTTATAGGTTTCAGGTTTTTATTTTATTTTGCTTTGTGCATATTTAAAAATGGAAAATTTAGCTAAATTATTTAACAATCAAAGGGATTTTCCTAGCACAAAATGTCTACATTTTATTCATTTTTGTTGTTTGAGGCTGTATATAGCCAATAGAGATAACACTGAATTAGAGAAATGGAGGAGGCATGATTATGGAAGAATATTTGGTCAAAGGCAATATCAGTGGCTCATTTAAGGGATCACACTTTGTGATCCTTAAACCTTTTTGTTATATAAAATGTTTATTGGTCTGTTCCCAAATTTTAATGCTGCACGCAGCTCATACCTGTACATCATGCTGGGACAATTAATTGTGCCAGAGTAAAACTGTTATTTCTTGTTTTGAATGCCTGGCTACCAAACAACATTTATTAGTTGAAATGAAAATATTAGGTTAAGATGGTACACTAATAATCTATTTAATAAGGCAAACTCAAAAGACAAATACAATAACCCCCTATTTGTAAAACAAATGTTAATGGAGGAGTTTTATATCTACGACTGTTTAAATGTAGCATGTAGGGGAGATTAGAACAGATCCATGAGGAGCCTAATATGGGGAAGGTACAAATCAGAAATTTGTTAAGAATTAAGTATCTAGAAATTAGATGTTTTCCATGAAAAAATACCTGCTTATTTCAACAGGTCGACTATAGCTTTTTGTTTGTCGCCACATACTATGTCTTTGCAGTATGACATATGAGTATGTACATTTATGTAATTCCAGGCCTATTTTCCCCTTGGCTTTTCTCTATAAGGTCATGTTTCAGTGGTTTACAGAGACTTTCCATGGCTTAAGTTATTCTCAATCGGAAGTGAGGTTATGTCCCAACTGAGCTTTTCCCAGGATAACCTCTAGATTCGTAGTACTGTCATCCAATGCCAATGCCTGAATTTGGCCCAGAAGTGTAGGTTTACTTCTGCACAGATAATATAGATAACACACTAAACATAATAGCAGATGGGGATTTAGATATTACATTTATATGATTCCATCATTGTAACTCTTTTCCAACAAGCATTTAGAAAACTACAAGTAATCCAAATGCAATATGCAGTCAATAGAGGTCTTTATGACTTCACTGTTTTAATAGATTCCAGCTATCCATAATACATATGGAGACATACATGACATATGCTCTTTCTCATGTCTTTGAGTCTATTCACAAAATAAGTAGAGATTCCTTGGCTCTTCAATTTCACTTAACCCTACCATGTTTATAGAGGAAATATCTTTCTGAGAGGCATAAACAACAGTCAACCTTATTTAGACTAAGTTTGTCCCAACAGCACCAATGTTTATTGTGAAAAAGTTTGTAGGTGTCATCCTAATTTATTTTAGGTCAACTCTTGGTTAGTTCACACAGATGTAAACCATATTGTGGAGATAACTATTTCATCCCAGTAAAATGAATGGGCTATGTACAGAAAAAAATAACAGAGACAAAAAGTCATGGGCAGATTGCATGAAGCAGCTGCTGTATTAATTTCGATAAGTGTTTGTTGCATTTCAAAGTGAAGTTCTAATGACAGGAATGTTCAGATTATTAACTCTTGATTTCATCAGCATCTGGTATTTTTCAGCTATGCCTTCTAAATCTCACCTCATTTTTCATCAATTCAATGAAAGTTCAATGTTGATTCATGACAGCTTTATGAGTGCTTTGCTGAGACTCCGTGTATTACATTTAGGTAGTTGTGGAAATACCGCTAGCTTTGGTTAAAGTTCCAACTCTTCTAAATTATTGACATTAGAAACTTGTCGTATGTTTCTCATTATCCATTCTAGGTTAGTTACTTGACTTTTTGCTAACATTTAAGTCAGTGTTGAATACTCTATGATGTAATGCCACACACTGCAACATAAAACACAGATGCTGTAAAACGATATAATAGGTTATACAACTATAGTAGAAGCTTACAAAGCTGGAGGGTCCAAAGAATGTAAGGACACATTTAAACAAAACATCTATCAGATCTTATGGTATAAGGAGGCATACAATACAAATCTGAGACATAGCTCAACAAATATTGATTATTAGGAGTATTAAGTATGTTATACTGTATTATAAAAGTTATTACTGCCACCAAGGGAAATGCAAAGGAAAATATAATTTAAATATTTTTGTGGGCAGGCAGTTGTCATGTTGACTTTCATTGGATATAGATTTCTTGAACCATATTAATATCTATTAATTGAATTGTTATATTTGTGCTTTTCTGTGTTGAGCACCATTTCCTCTGTTTGTGGATTCTGTTCAGACCTGGACTGGCAATTTGTGGATTCTGACAAATGCCAGAGGGGCCAAAAGGGTTTCCAATAATATGGATACTATTATTTAGCTGTGATAACTTGCAAAGGAATTCCAAGATTAATAGTACAAGAGACTAAAACTTGGCTTGTTGAAAAATTGAGGCCAAGAATTAGCCCTACACTGGAATCAGCCATTTAGCTTGCCTGCATCTGGATAAATTGCATCGGCCTATGTACAGGCACACACCAAATTGTGTGCAGCCAATATAAGGGGCTAATCCCAAGTGTAGGGGCTGATACTCTGCCTGCGTTTCCCAGAAGGCCAAGTTTTCTAATAAAAACACATTCTAAAATATTGTGACAATAATAATTCCTCTTATTTTTCCCTAGGGAGGCAGGACACAGTGCATAAAGGAGGTATGTCCAATTTTGTCATGTCCCCAGCATCTTAGTCACATCCCTACAGGACAGTGCTGCCCTAAATGTATAGGTGAGTAAACTTAATTTACAATGGATGTTTGTCTAAAATGTATTTATGTTACTGTGAAAGTAATGGAAGGGGAAGATAAGCATATTTGCCTGGGCTTTGGTGTTAAAACTATCATAATAAAATGTATAGGGGGTTATTTATCAAACTCCGAATACCCAAAACCTGAAAAATCACAAATTTTTCGGAATTTATTAAACCCTGAGGGCTAAAAAGCCACAATATAAAAACACGGCATCTCAAACTTGTCGAGGTTGCATAAAAGTCAGTGGGAACAGTGCCATTGAATTTTGGTTGTGTCACGGGTTTCGGGCAATTCCACAATGTTTTCGGAGCTTTCGGATGTAAACTCCAAAAAATTCTAAGCTTTCGGGAAAATTCCCAAAAAAATCGTGAAAATCTGAGCTTTTCCCACAAAGGTAATTTTCGGGAAAATGTAATAATAAATAAGCGTTAAAATCCAGAGCGTCTTAGATCGGAGTTTGTAGCAGCCGATATTGAGATAAGTTCGGACCTTGATTATTAACCCCCCCAGTATAGGTAATTCTAAAAAGATTTATATGTCGAGGACTTCCCACACCATTTGAACTGAAGAAGCTGCTCGGATGAGTAGTGAAACGTCTTCATTGATTACTCAGCAAGTCCAGTTGTTTTACAATTACCTATACTAGATATGACCTGGATGATTAAAATTGTCATAGTCATATCATAATACAGTCTAATGATATTGTTAATATAGCACAATGTCATGCCCTTTAAACCCAACTTTGTATTTTATTTTTAACTTCTTGATTTGATTTGCTGAATAGTTGGATTTATTTTATACATAGCTGCATTATATTTGCAAAATAAGTTCTGTACTCAATGGCAAATAAATAAATAAAATGTATTTAATCATAAGTGCAGTCAACTGCACTCATGATCAAATAGTTTTTTTTTAAACGTATATATATATATCTATAGATATAGATATATATATATATACATATATATACAGTATATATATATATATATATATTTATTTATATTTATAGATATATATGTGTGTGTTAATGGAAGGACCAGCATTCCATTTCTTGTGAATAATCAATGTGTTTATTTATGCTTATCCGATGTTTCGGCCCTCATTAGGGCCTTTTTCAAGGACAGTTAGTATGTGAATGAATACAGAGTTAAATACACCTCAATTTGGTGCCATTCATGATGTCATCAGCAGTGCAAAAAAAAACTTACAAACAATTACCTCATTGATATAAACTTTGATGCAGTTTGAAAAACTCCAGTACAGTATTTTAATATTTAGTATTTTAGTATCATGATTCACTTTCATTCCCACCTTTTAATTGGATTTATGTTATGCCTAGAACAAAAATTTATAACTACCCCCCATTTACAAAATTGAGTGGAAGTTGCTTAGGTTCCGTATAAGAATGGCTGTGCTTTCACAGACAAGTTTGTCAAGGTTTGTGGAGGACACCCTGCACTGCAGAGGTAGAAAATGTGACAGCTGCAAAAGCACAAGGGGCCAGATTTAATTGGAAAAATAAACTTTTTTCCTAATTCAATTTAATTACAAAATCATAATGATATAAACCATGACCCAAATTCACTAAGCGCCAAAGCGCCTAACGCTAGCGTCAATTCGCTAGCGTTGGGCATTTTCGTTACTTCGCAAATTCACTAACGAACGCTGGCGTGAATTCGCTAGTGTTACTTCGCACCCTTACGCCTGTCGAATTTTCGCTACGGGCGTAACTACGCAAATTCACTAATGCGCGCAGTCTACTGAACGCTACCTTTTACACTAGACTTCCTTTGCCACCTCAGACCAGGCGAAGCGCAATAGAGTAGATAGGGATTGCTTCAAAAAAAGGTCAAATTTTTTCTAAGTCCCAAAAAACGCTGGTGGGTGATAGGCTGAAAAAGATCGAAATGTTTTTTTGGGGCTCCCCTCCTTCCCCCCCTACATTTCCTAACTCATGGCAACTTAACTATACAGTGGGCACATGTGTAGGGCAAAAAAAAAATTATTTGATGTTTTGAAGGTTTCCCAGGCATTTGTAGTGATTCTACGTATTTCTCCATTGCAATTTGAATTTGGCATCGTATGCACATTAACCATCGCTAGCGTAACTTCGCTTCGCTTAGAGAATCAACGCTAGCGCAACTTCGCAACCTTACGCTACCCCTGTGCGCAACTTTGGATTTTAGTGAATTTGCGGAGCACTGGCGAAATTACGCCTGGCGAAGTGTGGCAAAGTTGTGCCTGGCGCAACTACGAATCTTAGTGAATTTGCCCCCATTTGTTTTTATTTCCATTGTGTGCTTGGTATAAATGTGTGTTTATATTAAATGTTAACAACTGGAAAAGCCCTCAGGACCCCCTCTCCCAAGCCTTTTTCCAAGACACCTGCCTTGCACTCTTATCTGTTCTGGTGCCTGTTTGTACCTACCTTGTCTAACCTGCCTGTGTCTCAATATAGTGGATCCAGTTTGCCAAGTTTCTGTCTGTGCTCCAGTTTCTCCTTTATTTTTGGTCAGCACTCCAACCTGACATTTACTATTAACAGTTGTACCCCCAAATGTAATATTTGGCGTTATCGCAGCACGCATTCACACTTTTGCGGGTATATTTGGGCTAAGCGGAATGCAATATTTTTCGCACAGATATATTATATAAGCACAAAACAGTAGCAAACCTTCACCACATATAAAAAAATGCTGACATATATCTTTACCACATATAACTTGACCACATTTTTAAATGACATGAAGAATAGCGAAAAACCTACGCAATGCGAACGGTGGAATTGCTCCAATAATATCTTTCTGCAAAAGTTGTACATACACCTTCTTCTCACAACACTGATAGCAAAGTCACTTGAACACAATTACATTGCGATTAGATTGCGAATAACATTTGCACTGAACAGTGACTACAGACACGACTCGTTAAAAAACCAAGCCAATATAAGCAATTTGCAATAAGAAGTTTATTTATTTATTAAGTAAAGCGAATTATTACATACCCACTCTCGTGCGCAAACTACTCGCAATTCACTTTGCGAACAGTTTATGCGATTGCGTATGATATTACATTTCCCCGATTGATTTTCTGTGATTGCTGCATTTTAGCCAAATGGAGTAACCCTATTATGCTGAGCTCTAATCTCATTGGTTTTTTTAACCGTCTGACACCTGTTTGCCATAAATTTAAGGGTTGTGTGACTTGCTTGTACTGTATAAATGGTGATGATGAGGTAGCACTGACCTTATTGATATCATTCATTGATTTCTTCCATGGTCCAACTGTATCTCCAGCAAAGCAGGGGTTGTGAAATTAAATTTTAAATTAGCCGTAATCCCTTGCTCAGTGTATAGCATAGCTATGGATATCCAGCACAACAATTTAGGCAAACATTCATTTCTCAAAATATTATGGCATAAGGCTTTATTCTTATAACTGCACCAAACATATGTGGCAACATACTGCATACAATAAAGGGTTATTTATAGGTTCAGTGAGGATGGCCATTTTAATGAACTGTATATTCTATATTGCAGAGTGCCTAATTATTGGGTGAGAAACAAAATGCATGAAATGTAAATGCTGCCCACAAGCCTGTGTCAACATTTGTCTCCCCCACCCCCCAGTGTCTGATTCTGTTTAACAGCAGTCACCAATTAACATTATTAAATATCTGACTTCCATATATTCACTTGACATTTATAGAATTTCTTATTGTTTAAAGTTACTTCTTTTTTTACCCATGGTCAGTAAATTGCTGTTCACACTGTACTGGAAAATGTTTAAGATTTGTGGACTTATCTACTCAGTTACTCTGAATTGTTAGCAGAAATTATATTTTATTAGTTTACTGCCCCTTTGTATATAATTAGCATAATAAAATAGAAGTAAAATAAAGTAAAAGGAAAGCATAACACTGTTAATTACAGGTGTGTCCATTTTGAAAATACTATACCATTTTATTTTAGGGTTCAGATTACTGAAGTTACATTTTTTTCCAAAGAAAATAAACAATCTGTATGTCTTAAACAATCCTGGTCATATGCTTCTTGTAAACATTGGGAAATATATTGTCCTTTCTATCTGTTTGCTTTTGTCATTTACAGCATGCTAAGAAATACAAATAAAATGTACATTGTAGTACTGAAACATATTTGGAATTCTTTTCTTGTTAAATGGACCAGAAGTAAAGACTTAGGGGGTTATTTACTAAACTCTGAATACCAAAAACCCCAAAAATGTGTGATTTTTGTAAGTATAAAATCCGAATTTTTTAGAAAAAAAAAAAACACAAATTTTTCGAGATTTATTATACCCTGAAGATGGAAAAAGTCAGAATCCGGCATCTCAGACCTGTTATATGGTTACATATAAGTCAATGGGATTTTTCGATCTGTAATAAGATTCGTGCAATAACCTGAAGATTTCGGGGTTTTCGGGCAAACATCTGAAAAAAACTGCATTTTCAAGGTGGAAAATCCGAAAAATTTGTACGATTCGTAATTTTCATGATTATTTCAGGTTTTTCCCACAAACAAAAATTTTGAAAAAATGTATTAATAATTAAGGCGAAAAAAATCCATGCAGATTTGGTCTGAGTTTTTTTCAGATAAATTCGAACTTATAAATAACCCCCTTTCAGTGTCAATATGTGGTACTTACTAGAAGTTATGAGAAACAGCATGGTACTTTAGTTTGTTTTGTCTAAAGGAACGCTGTCTTGCACTGACACAGGCACAAGTTTTAGCCTAGTCCTTGACATACTGGGAGCAGAAGAAACTAAAGGTTTCTTTACCTTAAACAAAGGCAAGCTATGACCTATAAATGGATCAGTATTATGATGGATATAATTTAAATAGAGATAGGTATGGGACCTGAGGTTTTTCTGATAAGGTGTATTTCCCTAATTGGATCTCTATCCCTTAAGTCTACTAAAAAATAATTTAAACATTTAATGGGTTATTTACTAAAATCTGAATTTATCTCATAATTAGAATTTGACTTATTGCAGCATCAGGGTATAATTAATCGCAAATAATTTGAAGGTTTTTTTAATGAAAAAAGTTTTTGCCCCAAAAAGCCCTCTTAATAAACCTAATAGGAAAATTTTGCCTCACATAAAGATTAATTATATCTTAGTTGAGATCAAGTACAAGGTACTGTTACAGTGAAAAATATTATTTGGATAAAATAGAGTCTATGGGAGAGGGCCTTCCAGAAATTTGGAACTTTCTGGATAACAGATTTCTGGATAATGGATCACATACCTGTACAACAATTTTACTTGCTTTACTGCAGGCATGTTCAAAGTCTGGCCCTAGGGCCAATTGTGGCCCATTTTCAAATTTACACTGGCCGGCAGCCTCTGTTATTAAATGAATAATAATGTGGCCCTCCGGCACAGTGCAATTAGGAATCATGTAGCCGTAATATTTGGGCATATTAGTGAAATGATCTGCCACTATACTGCTGCCTGTGTACTGAATTTGTTAGCAATATACATGTAGTAACGCGCCACTCTGACATACTTCTTTAGGGCTGAAGGTGTCAATAGACGTACTGACGTGCCAGTACAGTAAACTAAAAAAGAATGCGAGAGCGGCGGAACCTTCAGCACACAGGCAGCAGTGTCATTTCACTAATGACTTATGTGCCCAAATATTACTGCTATGGCTACGCGATTCCTTGTTGGAATGAGGCACGGAGAGTAAGTCCAAACAGACTCCACTTCCTAAAGCTGTGTACGCGTCCAACTCCAGGAGTGAATGATCCTGATTGCAAGCTATCTACCTCGGAATTGATGTCAGGCTGAATGGTCGCCCCTCACACATTTTCACCTCACCAAATCTGGCCCTTGTTGCAAAAAGTTTGGACACCCCTGCTTTACTGTATATCAGTGTATATATATTAGAAAATTATACATATTTTTATTGTCTTGTTGTAGGCCAACGAAAGGTTTTTGACCTCCCATCAGGCAGTTGCCTTTTCCGAAGTGATGTCTATGACAATCATTCCACTTTTATCTATGATCACTGCACTACATGTACCTGCAAGGTAACTGTTTCTATTTTGCTCCCTGGGGAAGAGAAATAGTAATCTTTTTTATTCTCATTGCCTTCTAATGAGAATTTAAATGTCTATGGTAAATGGTTGCAAGTTCAAGGCCTCACTATTTTTATTTATATTTTTGCACTTGGGCTATGGACTATGCCACAAATGTAATGAACTCATCATCATGGGGGAATATTAGTATACCCTGCAAAATGTAAATTATTTATATTTTCTTCGTTATGATAAGTATATTGATGCTGCTAGGTATGAAACATGTAATAATGGATTTAGCCTGACAGTTAATGAAATAGATATAAAGAGCCCTGGAATGCTATGCTATAATCTTCCTTTTTATCCAGGACTCAACTGTTGTTTGCAAGAAGAAATGCTCTCCTGTGGGTGCATGTAACAGAGATAAGGAACAATGCTGTGAAGATTGTGTATCCTATGTAACTGCCGAAGAAGTCAAAATATGCAAGTCTGGGAGCAAAATATTTAGGGTATAGTCAAAAATTAATAGAATCACTTCTATAATTATTTTATTCCAGAGGTACATAGTCTGTATTTTGAATTTTATTCCAGAGCTACATAGTCTGTATTTTGAATATTATTTTATATTAAGATCTGCTATTTGGTTCTGTGTAAGAGCTGCTGTCCCCATGTGAGCCTTCCTGCAAGTCATCAATAGTACCTTGTGCTGGCTTCCACTGTTAACCCCTCCCCAATGTCAGTGATATAGTATTTATTAGTGGACTACATTCTACAGACATGTACAATATTTTACTTGAGGAAAGCAAGCTGCTTCATTTTCCTCCACTTTGATTTAACTATTAACTAGGCAATATGTTTAGAACTGTATTGCCTGATGCATGGCTTGAGAGCTATAAGTAAATTCTAAAAGATTTCTTATTCTTCTGCCTAGCAACCAAACATGAATATGAGTTATACATTTGTTTGTACTCTTTTTAAAGATTTGAGTTCTATATGGCCTGTATAGTGAAAAATGATTTCACCCATCTTCTGGGTTTTTTTCAGGATGGGGAGATGTGGTCTTCTGTAAACTGCACTATTTGTTCTTGTGTGAAAGGCAAGACTGAGTGTCACAAAAAACAATGCATTCCAGTGAACAGCTGCCCACAAGTAAGTATATTTCTTTTTTCCATTATGCCATAACCTACAGAGAGCGTTGCACATTCTAAAGTGTTTGTGTAGTATAGTTAACAATGTTTCATAGTCAAGCTATGTAATCTTGTATATCAAGGTATGTCCTCTTTGTGTCTATGTGGGTTTCCTCTAGGTACTCTGGTTTCCTTATACACTATAAAAACATACCGGAAGGGTTATTTGGCACCTGATAAAAGTGTCTCTACAGTGTGTGAAATTGATCGGACCTTAGACTGTAAACTCCATTGGGCAGGGACTGGTGCAAATGATGTATAAACTCTGTAAAACATGTGCCGGCACTATATAACACATAACCGTGATGATAATGATGCATTTGGCTACAAATGCAATTTTCTACATTATTCATGATGTTTAAGATAAAATATACTTTTAAAAGTCAGCTAGGTTCACCACTCTCAAATTACACGAATTGGTGTGACTTGCAATATAGGAGGCAGAGCACTCACTAAAAAACATTGTCATGATTTGGTGTCAAGAACAAACGTCTCTGCACAGAGTGTGCAGTGCCTTGCTCTCTTCTTAGACAATGTAAATGCCCATGTGCTGCTCCATTAGTTCAGAAAAATTGTACAAAACTGTACAGGGTGCACATTGGTTCTTGCATATGGTTGGACTTTCTTTAGGTCCCAGAACCATATCTTAGAAAACTATACCCCCAAACAATGTAGGTCTCTATAAAAAGATATTGCATAAAATAGCTCATATGTAAAATCCTGCTTCATGTAAATAAACCATTTGCATAATAATATACTTTTCTAGTAGTATGTGCCATTGGGTAATCATAAATAGAAAATTGCCATTTTAAAAAATAAGGGCCGCCCCCTGGGATCGTAGGATTCACTGTACTCACAAACATACCAACAAACCATACATGTTAGGTCACATGAGCCAATTAACAGACAGAGTTGTGTCTTTTGCTTCCACGCTTCTTCCTGTTACAGTTAGAGTTGTAGTATTTCTGGTCAGGTGATCTCTGGGACAGCACAGAGACCATCACGAAATGGTGGCTCAAGGCAAGAGATGTAAAAGGGCACTATCTACTTAAATATATATTCCAGTTTGGTAAGATTCTTTAATATGTCACTTAATATTATATGAACTATCTCTTGCTTAAGTGTTCATTTTGGGGGTATAGTTTTCCTTTGATAAATGGTTGAATATCAAGTTTTGTATGTAGTAGTTCAAGACGGGACACTCTGCTTCTTATGTCTTCACTTTTGACTAATATGCTTTTTTATCTGTCATAATATGTCAGCACCATCTAAACTAGCCTAAAATCAAGTTTTTTAAGTTTCAGTGTTTTTTAGCAGCCATAAGTATTTTTATGGGCAATTTAATGTAAATGACTGAATGAGTAGCTGGAAAATCAGCAATGACACATGCTGCAGTTAGAAATGCATTCCTCTGCATCTATAAAATCGAATCTATCTGGTTGCACTTATCAGATAAGACCAAGCGCTCTAAACATTCCATTTTAACTGAGTTCAGAGTGTCTAAATAATGTAGCAAAAGTAAACTAGGTAAAGTGATTCCAGTGAGCGAAACATTTGAACTTTTAGAGACACTCAGTGTATTTTTTGGCCTCGAAATACTAAATTTCCACAGTACTACTTTTTCCTCATCAACTTCAGAAATGGAAACCTCATAAAAAGAAGCAGACTGATTGAAAGCATTTACTGAATGAAAAGGGACGCTATCACTTATTATTTAGGGTTTGACCTACCTAGTGTTTATTTTACAACAAAAGAGGTAACTTTTCCTAGCGTCAGATAGAAAAACCATTAATGTCATTGTACAGATTTGCAGTGCACAAGTTGGTTATAAATTTCTGTTAGGTTTTCTCAAGACATGGTGTAGAAAGGATTTAATTTCATACACATCTGTATTGTGTTACAAATCAAAAGTTGCCTTTTTAGTTTGGTGCCAAATGAGGCACAAAAACAACAGCTGTTTCTGTTGCACAACTAAACAAAAGCCTAATTAGTCTTGCTTGAAATATTTTCAACCTAAAGCCTAATAAAACTAAGAAGACTAAAGCATGCCCATATCAGAAAGAGTCTTTGGAAAAATGGATTAGATCATTATCATGCTCAAAAGGGAGTTCTTAGAAATGATTTGCAACATTTATGTATTATAATGAGACACCTATTGTTTTTATTTGAGGTAAAATTACAACCTGTTGCTTTCCGTATACAGAAACTTCATTATGGAAAATTGTACTTAGTTTCCAGCCCTTCTTGACCTATGCCTGTGGTTTATCTGAACATTATTTCATTACATCAGGCCAAACCCCTTCAAAACTACTCTAAAATCCCTTAATAGCTATCATTAAGTGAAACTGCTGTCATTAAGTGATGGGATTAGGATGTACCAAATCATTTAGAGATAAATCCTATTACCTGCTCTCTGTGTTCTGTTCTCTAAACTGCTTTTATAAACATTTCAAAGAGAAAATAATCAAAGGTTTTCATAACAATATTTTTTTAATTGTACATGATAAGGTGGGGCAAAAGGACATAGATAAAAGTGAACAAGGACATACATGCAATGTGATATTACACAACCTAATGAATCTAATGACATATTTAAACTGATTTCAGTGCATTAATTTTCTTATTACACCTACATAAATATATGAGTCTAATGTCAAACTTGGTTTATCACAAGCATCTCTAGCGAATGCTAATATTGAAGGTCAATTTGCTTCTCATGATGAAATGTAGGTTTTCCACTAGTGATGAGTGAATTTTTTCATCAGGCATAGATTCGCTGGGAAATTATGCACTTCGCCATCTGCAAAATTTTTTGTGAACCTTTGGCAATAATCCTCCGTGAAAAATTCCCCATTGACTTTAACATATTTTGAGAAAAAAGTAGCTGAGACAAAAAAGTTTGCGAGACAAAAAATTCACCACAAGAAAAAACACCCATTGACTTCAATGCATTTGAAGTGAGAAAAAATGGTTGGGTATAAAAAAAAATGTTTGACTCCTATTGACTTATCCCTATTCAATTGAATGGGACTAGATTGCTTTCAAAAATAGGTTGCTTTTGACCACTGAGATTTCCACAGAATCCATACATTACTGATTGTTCATTCAAAAATTGAGATACATTTGGTATCCACATTTTTAAAAAAAATTATCGTAATCTTTAATAGAGAGAGCAAGTGGGTAATGTATTGAATATCAAGTTTGAACTAGGTCAAAGAAACCGTTCAGATCTGTGTTTTCATAGAGGTGGCCTTTAATTTGATTAGTTGCTAGACTTGGTGCAAATGGGGTCCTGATATTACATTAAATTATACCTCTTTATTTGAGTGTGACACTAACTACTCTTTGGCACAAGTAGTTTATGCCAACTAGAATTTTAACAAGCTTTAGCCTTTGTTTAGTTTTTGGGCAACTATTATTATAAAGCTGTCAGAAAGAATAAAATTAATAAATATACATACATAATTTTTTATTTCATGCAGAAGAATGAATTGATGAGAACACTAGCAATAATAAAATAAGTTATGCTTTAAAGTGGACCTGTCATCCAGACACAAAAATGTGTATAGTAAAAGTCCTTTTCAAATTAAACATAAAATCCAATTTCTGTTTCTTATTAAAGCATTCATAGTTGTCGTAAGCTCATTTAAAAATCTCAGCTGTCAATCAAATATTGGCATAGGCATAGAGGCGGGCAGACAATTGCTTTCACTTTCCATTCAGCACTACCTAGAAATCGCTGCTCTTCCCACATTCCCCCGTTCTCTTCACCGTTCAATTCTGTAGCCAGGGCATGGGGATGAACATTGGGACCCCCAATTTGGTGCACAAACAAGATTCTGAGATGATTCAAGGCTTGTGCACACAACAGTGTGCACAAAATGGCTGCTGCCTGCTTGCTGAAGGAAGCAAGGTTCAAATAATTTATATAGTGTAATTAAAGTTTATTTTGCTAATGTGAGGGTCCCCTTTAATATTTTTTATCTACTTTTATTATCTGATATGTTCACCTTTTTCATACTGATAAATCATTTAGAATATGTTGGTTGGAAAATCAACAACAAATTTTCTGAGCCCAGCAAAGAACCTTCATTTGGTGTTTGTACTGAACAATGAAGAATTTGGGGCAGATTTATTAAGGGGCTTAAAGATGCATTACAGTGTGGAAAAGAACCTTGTAACTCTTAAGTCATGTGTATTTTTCCAAGCAGTTAACATCATTACTGAATGGAAAACAAAATACCAAAGGTTAATAAATCTGCCCCTAATCTTGATTTGTAGTTAAATCTCAGAAAGAGCAGAAGTCAGAAATCAATTTATTTTGTAGACCACTATTAGCATTTATTGTCATTGCTGGTTTTAAATGGCTTTAATTACTTTAATGTGTTTTTGGATATAATGACTTCTGACATGACCTATTGGGGAATACTTAATAGCATTAGAAGCACAGCAAAATCAAGTGACTAAATCACATTTCCTTTATTCTTTATAGGGCAAAATACTAAATAGAAAAGGATGCTGTCCTATTTGCACTGAAAGTGAGTAAGTCGTTTTTTTTTAATTTGTAATCATTCTAATTATAAGTAAAATGTATGCAAATTGGATGCAACAGGAGAAACAGGTGGCTGTTAAATCAATATTTCCTAGTAGTTATATAAATTGGGAAGAGAGGTTTAAAGGGAAACCAGCCAAAATAATAAACAAAGATATGATTTATTGATGACAGCAAAAATTGGAGGCCTATTTATTAAAATCAAATTTATGAATTGTATGTGCTTATTTATGAAAAAAAACTTCAATATAAAAATTTGACCTGAATAAAAAAGGTGAAAAAAAATCTTTCAATGGGTCTGCCAACTCTCACCTCTACCAACTGTCACCAAACTCAAATTGAAAAAAAATTGCTTACATTTTGCCTAGGACTACTCCCATTGACTTCAACATGAACTTGGGAGCTATTAGATACCAAATTTTTACATTTAAGTTTTTCTAGTTTTTTGGAGATAAATCTCTAAAATTCGAGTTTTGGAAATTCTAATTCCAATTTGTGAGCTTTATCTCAAAAAACTTTGAGTCTGTGATGGTAAATCACACGCAAGTTGCTTCCATGTTTTGTTGGTGTCAGCTGGGGGGGTGACTAACTGAACTTTGCATTCAACAGAACCTGGAGTATGCACTGTATTTGGGGACCCCCACTACAATACTTTTGATGGGAGAACCTTCAACTTTCAAGGAACCTGCCAGTATGTTTTAACTAAAGACTGCTCCTCTTCTACCTCATCCTTTCAAGTGCTAGTAAAAAATGATGCACGAAGGACCCATTCTTTTTCATGGACAAAATCAGTTGACCTAATTATGGGAGAGAGCAGTATTAGCCTTCAGCAACATCTTACAGTTAAATGGAATGGAACGAGAATATCATTACCTTATGAAACACCACAGTTTCATATTGACCTTGATGGCTACCTTTTGAAAGTTACAACAAAAGCAGGTGAGTGCGTTTTGTAAAATAATGGGGAAAAAAAGCTGGCTGAATGTTTATTGACATGGTGAATGAACAACCACAACTGCAAGTAGGACAGATATGATGTTTGTGTTTGCATACCTATAGTTTTTGTGTTAATTTTATATATATATATATATATATATATATATATATATATATATATATATATATAATATTACCAAGGTAATTCATATTTAAATATTTGTGTCTTTACATGCCTTCAGGCAAAGCCAAAAGAGTTAGTTGATGTATATGTCATCATATACAGTGTATAGCTGTATTATTAGATTATAATAATGCCCCTTAATTAGAGAACGAATGTAAGATGGATTAAGTCCAAGCTTGAAGAATTGCTGCCACTATTACAGGGCCTCCCCTTGCTCTTTATAGACTGTATGCACTATACACTGACAGCCACTACATTCATTATTTTTTCTTTCCCATCAAGATTATATTAGCCACCTTCTTTAAAAACTCTCCTGTTACCTCACTTATATGTACACCATGAATAAGGAATTTGTATGACATGAACAATATGACATAATCAAAGAACTGAATATACAGGCACAGTTTATTGCTTGATGCAGGTCAGCATTAAGCATAAAGCTTTATAGGATGCATAGTCATGACATGGCATTGGTGGCAACAAAAAAAACAAATGCTACAGATAAGATAGATAAGCTCTGTAGCATATAATGGATTTAGCTTCCCGTGTAAGGACTAAACTGATTGCATTTAATAAAATCTACCTGTTATCTGCTACTGTGACTTTTCTAATTTTTAACATTGGTAAAGGTGTTTTCTGATGGCTACACAAAAGTATATATATAACCTCCATGTTGCCGGCATACTCGAAAATGCCTATATATATATATATATATATATATATATATATATATATATAAAATAGTTTTCTGAAGCAAAGACACCAGCTTTACCAGTGCAGGGCAACAGCATATTACTTTTTAATTACTTTAATACTTACATTTTTTACTGTTCCTTTAATGTATTCGCCCATCACTAGTCATGGTATGTAGCACAGTAAGTTCATCAGAGTGATGAACATACTGTGTGTGCCATACTCTGCCTGCCGTATGCTACCTGTGGGACGTGAGCCTGGTAGGATGTAAGAATTTGGATTGGAAGTTTTAATATGACTTACATTGTTCCTATACAGTATGATTAGTGATATCCCTGCAGTACACAACAACAATTTTTTTTGTACGCTACCTCCAATAATGTACATATTGTCTTAAAAGTTCCTGTAGTAACATAGTTGTGGTTTAAAGTGTGTGTGGTTTAAAAACATGGACTGGCCAACACTTGCTTCTATTATTTTCCCTGCCCCACGTAGGCCAGAAAAATTTCGGCCCTCGGTACCACAGAAGTTGGCAGCATTGCTTTCAGCTATTAATTAACTGCTAATATAATGAATTTGTAACAACATCACCACCTGCTGGTCAGTGCCTCTGTGTGATTGGAGAGAAACCTCAGGTGACCTTTTTCATGTCTTTCCTGAGCAAAGCAAAGTTTTTTGTTTTCCTTCTGACCATATACTGTATCTCTTCGTCTCTCTCACTGACTGTACTGTTAGAGGACCTGACCAGCAGGGGGTGCTGTAGTTGTCATTATATTAGCAGTTAATAATTCGGTTAATAGAGTTGGAATGCAAAAAACTGAATTTAAATGTCAAAATTGCTTAGAAAAGAACCCTGAGCATTTTTTTAAGGTTTACATGTCCTTTAAAGAATAGGGCTTGTGCTAAACATTTATTCATTCACCACTGTGTGGATAAATGCAAATAAAATATATTTCAGATGCTACTTACCTTATTTGGGGGCCAACCAAAACCTTTTGCATTCAGTAAACACAATAAAAAGGGGGGAGAGGGAGTTCATACTTGTTCAGAAACTGTACTGACCATATCAACTAAAGGCACAACTGCGGGAGTGGGTACACTAGGTCAATACATTTATACTGCAATCATTTTGTGAGGTAGAACAGGACCTTTGTGCTTCAGTGCTCTAAAATAGGTTATAACAAATAATTCAATGACTAGACAGGATTTAAATGTCATATTTTATATACTTTACAACTACAAGCTGTAGAATGTAGCTGATATAAATGAACACAGTGACTGACTGCCAAAAACATACCTAAAAAGTGTTTTGTTGGCTAGACTATGGAGAAGTTAATGTCTAGTTGAATTTGGAACAGCATCTACAAGAAAAACAAAAAATTTTTTCTCAGGGACAGAAAATTATACCATGCATATGTATGCTGTGGTCCTCTAGTTCTTGCAACAAGCAGTGTTTTTGTAGACTGCTGATATTTTTAGTTTAGGTACAGCAATGAATTGAACTCTTGTCTTAATCGTAATTCTTTTGCCCTTTTATACTGTTTCACATGCACAGACAGTTACAGATACATGCGTCCATCCAGTGCATTGCTATTGTTTTCATAGAATAACAGAACCCAGCACCTGAGTTTAGTGTGAATTGTTGGTGTCACTCTATCCAATACCCCCAGGACAGGTATAAGGTGCAATCGCTCTGGGCACTTTGAGGTTGAGGTTATGCGCTAAGATGCTTACTATTTGGTCCTAAAGAATCAGCTACTAGGGCAGAGATCGTCAGCTTGTGGCCCATTTTTTGAACTTGGGCTATGTAGAGATGGTGTAGAGTTTTATACTGTATCAATCTGTCTTTAAGTGAAATAAGGCATGTGTAGGTATTATCTGTTGCTTCATCCCAGGTCAAGATTTTTGTAGACCAACAATAGCATTCTGAAATGTTTTGGAACCAGATAAGAGTTATGGTATAGCCTGTGTATCAGCTTGGTTGCACTGATGTTGTAGAGGATTTCCTTAATGGTAAGACAAGTATTGTGGTATACATTGGGTAGGGGTATAAAAAGCAGGTCTGAGATGTAGATTTTTAAAAAATAGAGGTGATTGGCATTTGTTTTGCAGTTGAAGGGATGCAAGTGTTTAAGGGTCATTGACCAAGCTTTGTGGTAAGGGGTAGAAAGTTGTGGGCAAATATCCTGTGTAGGGTGATGACGCAGGAAGCTGCAAAGACTCTCAAGAGAGGCCTGGAGTAATGCCTGGAGTCGGGTATTGAAATTTTACTGGTCGGGTGTAACACACCAATGGAGGTAATATATTTGTGAGGTCAAGTAATAGAGATGGATGTTTAGGAAAGCCAATCCGCTTTCTGCACACAGGGAACACAAGTTCCTG
Organism: Xenopus petersii; assembly: GCA_038501925.1. Lineage (NCBI taxonomy): Eukaryota > Metazoa > Chordata > Amphibia > Anura > Pipidae > Xenopus > Xenopus petersii. The sequence continues at coordinate 100,582,929 of CM076682.1, read as the reverse complement.
GCAGTTCTGAGGGGTTCTGTTGTTCCATAGGAGCATTATGAAGGAGATACGGAAAGGTCATTTTAATTCATTCAATATCATTTTAGTCATGCTGACTGGGCCCCATAGGAATAGTGGGAGTTTGTTCCAGTGGGTTAATTATGTATTAGGGAAGACTTGGTCCAAATTTAGGGAGATACATTTGGTCAATGCCAGAATGAATTGTGACTCTGCGATATTTGATATGGCCTAACCGGACTAGGGGAGTGAGTGAGTTATAATGGTCAGCAAAGCAAAGACTTGAAGATCTTCCGAACAAAGGGTTAGATCTGCAGTGAATACACAAGTGAACCTATTAACCAGGGGGGTGGGGGAGCCTTGCTGCTCCTGCCACCATGGACATGATAATTGCAGGATTTCCACAGCAGGTTTTGTCAATAGGTGATTCAGAAATGTGCACTTTGCACACTGCACCTGGGAAATAAATGCACCTTTAAATCTTTTGCGGCCTCACATTTACAAGCCTTTAAATATATATTTTTTTAACCATGATACTAATTCTAACATATCTTTAGTGGGTTAGCTCCTTTATACAGTAAAACAGGGACAACTATTTGAAAAGGGAGTGCAGAAAAAAAAAATATATATATATATATAATCATATGATAAAATGTGTTAAACATATGCTTATAAGAAAATATTTACATTTAATATATTTACCTTAGAAATAATATGTAACAGACTCAATTCTCTACTGAGCAAAAATAAATACAAATAATTTATTTTTCACATTTAAGAGTCTTGCAATGGTTCTTAGAAATTGGCATTTTGATGAGGCTAATGGAGAAATGACTGTGAATGGCTGGAGCTAGCTAGTTTTTGTTGGAGAGTGCATTGGACAAAGCGGTTAGAGTAACATTAAGAACATCTGGTATATTTCCTGGATCAACCCATGACTGAAAATGCAAGTAGGTCCACAAAATCCTAAAAGATGTGTTAAAGGGCTTAAATTTGTTTTGACAAACTGATTTGGGAGCGTAATATCCTGGTTGTAGATAAACACCGGGTGAACGCTGAGATATCTTATTAACATGTGTCAAACTCATAGTGAGGACTCCAGCGAGATTTGGTCTGGACAGTGCAGCACTGTTCCAGTGAAAACATTATTTACTGTTAAATGAATTAAACAGCATGTAAAATTAATGAGGCAAATTTCTTATGTAATGTGATCATTTTTAAGTCACAAGGAACAATTATATGACATTATTGTGCCATAACAAAATATAGCGGTTTCTTGCGGTGGTATTGCCTGGACATTCCTAAAGCAATGAACATTTGACAGAATGACCATGGGTCAAATTACATTTGTATAGAAAGAAAAATACATTTTTAAACAAGATTCCACAATTGTGATGACTTTAACATAAAGGTTTTTGGTAAAAAGCAATTGGCAAGATATAGCATAGCTACTTGTACTTTTCAGTTGTATAGGACTAAAAGGTTCCACATGGCAGAACTGAAAGTATTGATAGAGGTACTATTGTGTTTCCAGTAGATGTGTTGATGTGATTGTATACAGGAAAAGGTTGCATCTCAGCTAGAAGCTTTCTCTAAAACTTTTATTGCGTTGAATTAGACCAGAAATAGAAAAAAAAATAGACTTAGTTAAACCACAAGATTTATGGGCCACATGGAAAGGACATTTCCATCAAGCTTAGACAGTTTGCATCTGTTTTAGGGTTAAGGAAGAAGTTAAATTCAGCTAAACAACAGCTGGTGTGTGTGTGAGTGTGTGTCTGGGGGAGAGCACAAAATATGACCATAAATGTATCTTTAAATCTAAATAAATATATTCATTTTCTGAGGGGAAAAAATGTTGATTTCCAATTCTGGAAGTAGTTAAGCATGCCTTGACTGTACTGTATTTACATATAAAAAGGTAACTCTAAATAAACAAAGATCTTTTATCAGACATGTGCCTGCACTCTGAATAGATAATTTTCTTTATGTTTTCTACTAAAACACAGTGAGGACTGGTTCCCGATGCTTTATTTTTAATCTTTTGACCTATACTGTGGATACAAACTGTTAAAGACAGTGTTAAATTGATATAGCAGATGTGAGAGAAAGCAGGGCCTATAATGAATACAAAGAAACCTTTTAAGCTGTGGCAATAAAATCCTTTCATTTCCCAAGCACTTTGTGCTAGATCTTCATTCCAAGTATAGGTCAGAGTGAAAGTTATCGGTCATGTAGATTTGGGTATTTGTCCAAAAAAAAAAAAGGGGAGGGGGGCATTTATTAATACATTTGCTGTTCTGAAAGCAGAGTCTAGCAGTTTAAATATAAAATAAACTATAGCTCTGCAAAAAAAGGCTTGCAGACAGCAGGCATCTTTTAGTGAAGGCTCTGGAACTGTCTGGAATTTTAGAATATTCCCAGCTGATTACTAATTAAAGAAACCCATCCATGATCAGTGAATATGTCGTTTCTCTTTGCCTAAAAATTTGCGAAACATTTGTGAAACACATTGGGGCGTTTTTTGTTGTCGCAACTTTTTATTGTCTCTGCAACTTTTTTGTTAAAATCAATGGGGTTTTTTTCTGGTGGCGACTTTTTTTTATCTCAACGTCTTGGTCACTTTTTGTCGCTACAAGTTTTTCTGCGACAAAAATACCCGCAAATGGCGAAATACAGAATTTTGCTACGAATCCATGGCTGGCGAAAAAAAACGCTTTTCACTAAAGCCCATCCATGGTCTTATTCGTGGTTAGTAAATATTCTCTTCGGGTCAGTTTGAAACATTTTAATAAATGTGCCTTATCTGAGCTGACAAACAAACTCATTGATCTCTATAAATACATGTATCTATTTGTCAAAACTCTTTCCTGACTGTCACAAAAAAAAATTCCTGACAGGAAAGTGTTAATAACAGCAAAAAAAAAAAAAAAAAAAAATGGTTGAACTGTTTTGGAATCCTTCTCCCTGGATCTATGGCTAAGGAAAGTTAATTAACAATGCTCACAGTGCTTGCTGTTTGACAGTTGTTTGTGAGCTTACTGAGATGCTACTGTTATTTAAGGTAGAAGAAAGATATCCATTATGCTCTCTTGTGACATATGGATAATTCATGAGTTACTTTAGGACCGATTTCAGCATTTATTCATTGGCAACTAAAAATGTTATGTTCCTTTTCCACTACCCATCAAGGGCACCTAAATATTCAGGAGTTTTTTACAGAGCTGTGAAGATGTGGAATTCTCTCCCTGAATCAGTTGTACAAGCTGATACATTAGATAGCTTTAAAAAGGGGTTGAATGGCTTTTTAGCAAGTGAGGGAATACAGGGTTATGGAAGATAGCTCATAGTACAAGTTGATCCAGGGAGTAGTCCAATTGCCATGTTGGAGTCAGGAAGGAATTTTTGCCCCTCTGAGGCAAAATTGGAGAGGTTACAGATGGGGTGAATTTAACAAGATCAAGAACTCACATGTGTATAATACTGGACTACTGTATTTTAATTAGCGATGGGCGAATCAGACCCATTTTGCTTCACCATAAATTCGCCAAAACTGCAAAGATTCGTCAAAATATATTGAAGTCTATGGACATGACCATTTTTTTGTCATTTTCACAGCAAAACTTGGCGAAAAATTCTGCTCAACACTATATATAATGTGTACCATGCCCACTGAGATAGAAAAAAAGGAAAACAGGTTTTCTAGTTTTCTTGGATATTTAAAGGGGAACTAATTGAAAAATGAAAATGTAATATGAGTTATCATTCTGAAATTTTCTAAATAAAATCAATTAAAACTTCTGAATCATTCATGATACAATCAAGTTAGGGTCCTCTATCCACCTCTCAGCATCTGTCCCTCTCTATTCTCCATTCATGCAAGAGTTAGGAGCCTTATTCGAATGACAGTTAAATCCAATATTTCTTTTGCCTCAAAGATGTATTAGAGCTCACTCTTTTAAAATTACCAGGAATCCTATCTCTGTACATGCAGAATGTGTGCCAAAGTCAGTTATTTGTTTGCACTGGTATCAGTTATTTGGGTTATCTCTAATACATCTGCTAGGAAAGGGAGCCCCAATATAAGATTTATTGGATCTAACTGTCTATGAAAATCAAACTTAGAACTCTTGCAAGAAGACAGAGTGAAGAGGAACAGATGCTGAGAGGGGAATAGTGAAGATGAACTTGATTATTTTAGAAATGGTACAGAATTTGAATTGATTGTATTTAGAAAGTCTCTTATTTCAGTATGCTGAAGCTTATATAAAATCGTAATTTTTGCGATAGTTCCTCTTTAAGTCTTGCAGCAGCATCAGTGTTAAGGGATAACTTGCTTCAGCCAAGACTGTACAATATGATGTTTACTATTTCTTTGTCAACATGGAAATATGGATATTTTGAGACATGAATTGTCTCAGTTATCTCCTCCCACATATCAGAGGGAAAGGGGGTTATTGGTGTACTTTGGTTGGCTTGTTGCGTCTTAGACTTTGAGCTTATGCAAAATATTAATATACAGATCCATCAACTGATGATTCTATTGAAATATCCAATTACATACATACAAGTGCAGCAACATTCTAAAAGGAACAAATTATTTATGAAATTGTGATGAAGTTCATGGGTGGAAGTACACATAGAAGGTCATTTATCAACATTCTCATTTTAGTGATTTTAGAGGCATTGGAAACCACAAATAAACTAATTTGCCATGAAAGTTATCAATATAAACAAATATAAAAAGTATAACCAAAAAAAAAAAGGTTCAACAATGCACTAATAAATAGGAAACCCTCTAAAAACTTCTAAAATTTTTAGTTATTCAGACAATTACTAGTGAAAACCCCCCAAAATCCTCTAAAAGACTAAATGGCTAAAAAAGTTCCAATAGGATCAGCGTTGCTGCCATTGACTTATAAAGTACCAAAGCTACTTTTACACCTGAAGTTTTGTATTAGAGCTTTTTATAGTTTTTACACTTCATAAATCTTGAATTTTTAGAGTTTTTGAGAAATAAAACAAATTTAAAGAAAAAAATTAGATTTTGTGAAAAAATAGAAACTCAAATGTTAGTAAAAATGCCAAGATCCACTCTTTAAAACACATTTTTATAACTACTGTATATGTTGCATGTGTAGTTATTAAACATACTTGTCATCTGTAATTTATTATTATGGCCATTTATAGTAGCTTTGCCAAAGAAGTTAAACCATATTTATTTCATAATGAAATTAATTCAACAGTAGCTGTGAAAATTGTTACTAATGAATAACCATGCCAAACTGGGCTTACTCTTTATTGAATTACATTTTCATTCCAATTAGTGATGTATTTGCAAACATTCCTTACTTATAATGTGTAATTATTATAAAAAATATGGATTTAATTTAAAAATACTGCAGAGCAAAAGGGCTATCCAAATGGAAAGGTCAAAATTAGTTTTGGCAGCTACTGGAGAACTGCTTATTTTTTCCTTTGTTTATTTGTTTTTAATTGCCAGGTTTTATTTCAGTGAAATCATAAAAGGACAGTCTGAATGTGTAAAATCAAAATATGAAAAAATAAATGTTTCTTGATAAGTGATCTCTATTAATCACAACACACAAAGCAAGATATAAGAAATTGAGGTATGGGCATGGATCAGAGACTACATATTGTATATGATTTCCTATGGTGATATGGAACCAATTAAGGCATAAATATTTTTTGAGGCTATTTTCTCTGATACATTTGGATAATGCATTACAGTAGTTGTTTTTGCCTTTTTACAGGACGACTTCACCAAAAAAATTAATTCTTTGTAGAACACTGAGGGGCTGATCTATCATGCCTTGAGGATCATTGTTAGCCAAACAATTGCTGAATAGGTAAAAAAGTGTGCTTTCCCCACAAACTGTTAAAAAAAATTAAAAGCTCACTAGTTTTCAGGTGGGAGCTTTTTTTTGCAGTTTGTTAGGAAAGAATAAATTGATTGTAAAAACATGAGTGGGTTCAGGAATAGCGATGAGCACATTTTTTTTGCCATGCATGGATTTGCGGCAAAATTACGCACTTTGCCACCTGCAATTTTTTTTTTTGCCGAGAAAAATCACCAAGACAATATTTTCGTAGAGACAAAAAAAGTCACCATTAGAAAAAACGCCCATTGACTTTAATGCATTTGGAGTTAGAAAAAAAAATTTGCTGCCTATTGACAGTTTTGCCACAAACCAAGAAAAAAAGAGATAGGGAATGTAGAAGTGTCTTAGTATGTGGACACACCCTCCTCCCTCTCTAATGCTAACCAGTTCAGGCAAGGATACAATGTAAGTAAGTTAATAGCATAACGTTAAAACTTCACCTTTAATACAGACAATTAAAATTTAGTACACACTGCACTGGGCCATGCCCACACACCACACCAAACACAGTTTAGACAGATTCACTACTCCACAACCTGTGGATAGTGCTGGACAGTCGCTGATGGAAAAGGTGGCAGGTGGGGGATACATCAAGCAAAAAATATATAGCTCAATGTTCATGTGCACCAAAGTTTTGCACAAATGGGGATAATGCAAATAAATATCCCATAGCCTTTAAGACAAAAAGAAGCCCCCTCTCCTCTGTGCCCAATTCTGCCTGTCTACGTGGGGAGCAGATAGGGGCTATATCCCCCACCGTCCACCTATGCTGCCCTACGCGTTTCGCTGTTGCCAGCTTCTTCAGGGGCATAGGTGCTAACTGTGTGGCCAGGACTGTCTTAAATAGACTCCCATCGGCGTCCCTCGTGGCTGCGCTGCATGATGACGTCATATTTCGAGAGTCGAGCGTAATTATGTCAATGCGCAAAATACGCCTGCGCAAAAGCCCTTAGTTGTGCAAATGCACCAATGGGCATCTGTATTGTCCCTAATAGGACATTCACAGAAGTAGAAACAAAAAGTAAAATTTCAAGTGTATGAACTTAATATTTTAAAGCTACCACCGTTATCAAGTTAATAACAATACAAATAACATGGATTTTTTTGCAATCTTTTCTCAGATCCCAAGATAATGTTAGCACAAAAACTTAGTATATAATATTGAAAAAGGGGGGGGTTGTTTACTGAGTAACCAGATTTCATAAAAAAGGCGCAAAAGTGAAGCCTTCATTTAGTCCATGAGGTGACTTAGTTCCCATGGAATAAATCCACTCGGCTTCTTTTTGTAAGAGTTTCTTATCAAGATCACCTATACGGGTAGTGCTCAATACTTTTTCAACACCAATACAATGCATTATATTGGTGTTGCCATTATGACATATATTGATGTGATTAGCTATTGAGGTATTCCGTTTATGCCTGACATCTCCCACATGCTCCATTATTCTTCGTCGGAATTCTCTAATGGTTTTAGCGACATATTCGATACCACAAGCACATTGCATCACATAAATGACACCTTGTGTCTTACAATTGATAAAGTGTGCTAGATTGTGATGTATATTGTCCGTTTTTCGAAAGATCGAAGTACTTTTAAGTACAAACGGACAAGCAACACAGTCACCACATTTATAACAGCCTTTATATTTGTTACTCAGCCACGTGTCATTGTTGGACTAGACAAAGTGGCTTTGTGTTAGTTGGTCACGTAGATTGCGACTTCGTCGATATGTTACCTGGGGTCTCACTCCCAATACTTTTGAGAGGTCAGTATCCTGTTGTAAAATATGCCAGTGCTTATTAAGAATGTCAGTAATTTCATTATGTTGTTTGCTATGGTCACCTATAAGTCTAATTGTATTTTCTACTGGTTTTACTTGATGTGGGGATGATAATTGTTTCTTAGCCGTGAGGAGTGATTTCCTTTCTGTACTAAGTGCTCTATTGTATGCCTTTTTTAATGAGTTGTGGCTGTACAGTTTCTTTGCTTCTATCTTAAACTCATTAGTTGAGCTGCATTATCTTTTGACTCTCAAATACTGACCCACAGGGATACCCAAAATGGTGTTTCTAGGGTGTTGACTCTTTGCGTGCAAGAGGCTATTGGTTGCTGTTTCTTTGCGATAAACTGTGGTTTATAAATTGTCATTAGTGGGATCACGGTAGATGCGAATGTTGAGAAAATTAATGGTGTTTTTGTCAATTACCGATGTGACCGATTTATGTCATTGGTGTTCGGTAAATTAACAAATGACTCAAATTTGCTGCCCGTACTAGTCCAAATCAGGACTATGTCATTGATATAACGGGCCCAAAGCGGTATATGTTGTGTATATTCGGCCATGTTGTCACCAAAATCCCAATTTCTTTCCCACCACCCGAGATACAAATTTGCATATGTCGGGGCGCAGGTACTTCCCATTGCGGTTCCTTGCTGTTGATGGTAATACTTATTGTTAAAGGTGAAATAATTATGCGTGGGGACAGTTTCGCTAATTTTTCAGTTTTTTAGGGTGTTATCAAAGGTCGAGTTTGTGAGTTTTTTTCTACACCGAATAATTTGAATGTTTGCTTATTTATGAAAAAAAACCAGGAATGTAAAATACTCGATTGGGGAAAAAATTATGGAAATTGGGGAAAAAATTGGGGAAATTGGGGCAAAACTCAAATACCTTCAATTTATTGAGTTTATAAGTTTAATACAATATTGAGTTTATAAACCTTGAATACCTTGAATTTAGTGAGTTATAGTGTAAAAAAATCTTGAATACCTCGAATTTATCAGGTTTTTGAGTGCAACCCACTGTAAAAGAACCCTGAAAAACATGAAGGCAAAAACATCTTAAAATGGTAAAAGGGACCTCTGCCATTGACTGCTACATGAACTCGACAGGTTTTAGATTGAGTATTTTTGGATCTAGCTTATAGCAGCTTCGGGGCATAATAAATCTCGAAAAATTATAGGTTTTTTTCCCCGAAAAAAAAGTGTTTTCGTACCCTCAAAAGATGTGAATTTTTTGTGAAAACACAACTCGACCTTTGATAAATAACCCCCTTAGTGTAGGATTCTACTATAGCAGACGTCAATAATTTTTAGTGAAATGGTCACGTTATATAATAATAAAACAATACCTTGTACTTGATACCAATTAAGATATAAGTATTTTGGCAATTTTTTTTCCACTTCAACCCTTGATAAATCTGCCCCTAAATTAAATTACTATATAAAAAATGTAATTTTGAAAACCTTTCAAAAATATTTACAAAGACACCAATCATTAAGTCATATCTCATTTATTTGGAGAGATAAGGACTCTAAAAGGCTAATTTATTAAGCTGACAATAATAAATTCATAGCCTAACATGTTAATATTCATCTTTGTGGGGGTTCTTACATTTATGAAGACCATTTCTAACAATTTAATCACTTACAACTAGTTTGTTTGCAAAATGTAACCTAGGATTTGTTGAAAATCTACCACTGCTTGCCTGTCATATACCAGAGTATTATTATCATCATGTATTTTTAGATACATATTGCACATTGCTGAGTAGAAGTCCTAATAATTTATAATGATTTCGAATGCAACTAAATAACATATGTCAATGTGTATCTCATAATTTATATCAGCCATTGAGGGGCAGATTTATCAAGGGTTGAATTTTGAAGTCAAAAATACTTCGAAATTCGACCATCGAATTTAAATACTTCAACTTCGAATATCGAAGTCAAAGTTTTTTTCATCGAATTTGGGTATCCTGCGGTTGAATAAAAATCGCTCGATTGAACAATTAAATCCTTTTCGAAGGATTTCAGCCATCGATTGAACGATTTTTCTTCGACTTCAAAAAATGTAGAAGTTCCCCATAGGCTAACATAGCACTTCGGCAGGTTTAATTTGGCGAAGTATTGAAGTCGAAGTTTTTTTAAAGAGACAATGGTCGAACATTCAAAGGATTTTACTTACGAAGTCGAAGGAAGTCGTAGTATCCTATTCGATGGTTGAAGTATTCAAAAAATTACTTCAAATTTCGAATTTTTTTACTTTGAAATTCCCTCAAATTCACTTCGACCCTTGATAAATCTGCCCCTGAATGTTTTTCAAGTCTGCATCATTTTATTTTGGAACAATCCTCCTTGTTATGCATGGTAAACATCTGTGTATTCTGGCTCCATAAATGTACTATATGTTCTTATAGTTCAAAGAAATGTCTGTTATAGTCTAAAATAAACCCCATACTTTCATGTCTTGTGTAGAAACATTAGTGAATATAATTTATTATTATTATACTTTGGCAATATTAGATATACGTATTATTTTAAATAATATAATTGTTTATGCTGGAAGGAATGTAAACTAATGAAAACACATTTTTTTTTTTAGCTCACATTGGAATTACTAATTCTAATATAGGTAATAAAAGAAACTTCCTGGGGGAAATTGAATAAATGGTATGTTTGCTGCCTGTCTAGTAACTCTTAGCAACCATTCATCAGGCAGCATTTTCTGGTCAGTTGTTTAAAAACTATTTGTGAGTTACTAGACATGGGCAAACTATAGTACAGTTATGGGACCTGTTATCCAGAGTGCCTGGAACCTGGAGTTTTCCAGATAAGGGGCCTTTTCAAACCTTAATCCTGCTAAAAATTATTTAAACATTAAATAAAACCAACAGAATAGTTTTCTCACCAATATGGATTAATTATATCCTATTTGGCATCAAATACAAAGTACTGTTTTGTTATTACAGAGAAAAACATTTTTAATTATTTAATTAAAATAGAGCCTACAAGAGATGACTTTCTATAATTCAGAGCTTCCTGTATAATAATTCCTTCAACCATCTATTGAATATCTATATTTTCTTTTATTCAACTCAAACACCATATTTTAAATATTATGTTACACCACCTCATAACTTGCATAAGCCATTAAAGACAATGGGAAATATTCAGAAGGTTGCTATTCTAAACAATAGTAAAAATCAGTTATGATAGGATAGAAATCACTGAGAACAGTATAAATATATATGCACATTCTTTACAAAAAACTTGTACTTTTATATGTAAACATAATTTTTTTCTCAATTCAGGTCTAGAAATTTCATGGGATGGAGATAGTTTTGTTGAAGTAATGGCTGCCCCACATCTAAAGGGAAAGCTCTGTGGCTTGTGTGGTAACTACAATGGGCATAAACGGGATGATCTGATAGGAAGTGATGGAAATTTTAAATTTGATGTTGATGACTTTGGAGACTCCTGGAGAGTAGAGTCCAATGAATTCTGCAGTCGCCCACAAAGGAAAACCATACCTGAACTATGCCAAGGAACTGTGAAAGTGAAACTCAGAGCTCACCGAGAATGCCAAAAACTGAAATCTAGGGACTTTCAGAACTGTCACTCCACGGTGGATTATGCATTGTTCTACAGGTAAGTGTCAGACTGATATTTAGAGTCATTTAAGTAGCAAATCAGTGGTTTATATGATAAATACAAATATTTATACTATATAGAGAGTCCTACTGTTTACTTTTAAAGTCAAGTCAGTTTAATAGTCATGTTAACTATATACAAGCACACAGACAAATTAACATTTCAGGACCTACTAAACTCAACGGTATAAAGCACATTTTTCAACAAACAATATAAAAAAAAACAACTTTTGGAGCAGTGTACACAACAGCAAAGACTGTGCGAAACAGCAATCCAATATAAATTACAGTGATCAGTATAATACTTTGAGCATAAAACAGCGACAAATACTGCAATAGATAATAAATCAGCATGTTATTTCTATATATATTGTGCAATAGAAACATACATATTGTTGACAAAGGAATGCAAATGATGTTGCCACTGCCTAGTGAAACCTTGCTAGTACACTTACACTCAGTTCAATTTGAATAGGACGGGTTCATATAAGTCAAACATATAACTTTATTACATAGTTACATAGTAACATAGTTAAATTGGGTTGAAAAAAGACAAAGTCTATCAAGTTCAACCCCTCCAAAGGAAAACCCAGCATCTACACACACACCCCTCCCCACTCCCACACAAACCATATACACACATATTTATACTAACTATAGAGTTTAGAATCACAAGAGCCTTTGATATTATGTCTGTCCAAAAAATCATCCAAGTCATTCTTAAAGGCATTAACTGAATCAGACATCATCACAACATCACCCGGCAGTGCATTCCACAACCTCACTGTGAAGAACCCCCTACGTACTTCAAATGAAAGTTCTTTTCTTCTAGTCTAAAGGGGTGGCCTCTGGTACGGTGATCCCCTTTATGGGTAAAAAGGTCCCCTGCTATTGGTCTATAATGTCCTCTAATGTACTTGTAAAGTGTAATCATGTCCCCTCGCAAGCACCTTTTTTCCAGAGAAAACAACCCCAACGTTGACAGTCTACTTTCATAAAGTCTTCCATCCCGCTAACCAATTTATTTGCACGTCTCTGCACTCTCTCCAGCTCATTTATATCCCTCTTAAGGACTGAAGTCCAAAACTGCACTGCATACTCCAGATGAGGCCTCACCAAGGACCTATAAAGAGGCATAATTATTTCATCCCTTGAGTTAATGCCCTTTTTTTTATGCAAGACAGAACTTTATTTGCTTTAGTAGCCACGGAATGACACTGCCCAGTATTAGACAACTTGTTATCTACAAAAACCCCTAGATCCTTCTCATTTAAGGAAACTCCCAACACACTGTCATTTAGTGTTTAACTTTCATTTATATTATTATTGCCAAAGTGCATAACCTTGCATTTATCAACATTGAACCTCATTTTCCAGTTTGCTGCCCAGTTTCCCAACTTAGACAAATCACTCTGCAAAGTGGCAGCATCCTGCATGGAACCTATAGTTCCGCATAGTTAGTATCATCTGCAAAAATAGAAACAGTACTTTCAATGCCCACCTCCAGGTCATTAATAAACAAGTTGAAAAGCAAGGGACCTAGTACAGAGCCCTGTGGTACTCCACTAACAACACTGGTCCAATTAGAATATGTTCCATTTACCACCACTCTTTGTAGTTTATCTTTTAGCCAGTTCTCTATCCAGGTACAAATACTATGATTTGAAGTCCAGTATATTATCCTTTATTAACCCTTCGAAAAGCTTTCCTACCACTGACTTCAGACTAACTGGCCTATAGTTTTGGGGCTGAGAACGGGATCCTTTTTTGAATAGAGGCACCATATTAGCAAGTCGCCAGTCTCTCGGCACTATGCCAGACCTCAATGATTCCTGAAAAATTAATTAAAGAGTTTGGCAATCACAGAGCTAAGCTCGCTAAGTATCCTGGGATGAATACCATCTGGGCCCGGATCTTTGTTAATCTTAAAATGTTCTAGTCTCTTTTGAATTTCCTCATGTGTGAACCATGCATCATTAGTTGTATTACTAGAACTGGAACTATTAAGAAGGAAACCTTCATTAACTAGTTCCTCATTTGTGTAGCTTTTTTATTAGAGATGTTGGTGCAAATGCTTGAAGTGACCACTTATTATTACAAGGAAAGAAAGACAAAAGAGATCCTCTAATGCCCTAGACATGAGTCCACCCTAAAACAAATGTGGCATGCCTCTCAAATGGAAAAAAAAATGTTAAAATAACATTTTTTAATAGTTACAAATTTAAAATGTGAAAAAACACCAGTGTTTTTAAATATTTTATGAGTTTTCTGCATACAGGATATGATGTCACTGACATAAGATTGAGGAGGATGTAGCTTCTACTTATCAGTTTGCCAGGTCTAAACTGTTCGAAGGAAACTCCAGCGAATTCACTTTAGTGAATTTGCAGATTAATGCCCAGGTGTATTTTAACATGAGCGATAATATATCTGGTGAATGGCTGGGAAACTGTTCTAGCGACAGTCTATTTTGCTAACGAATTGTCCTCTAAGCCTGTTAGTAAACTGGCGATATCCCTGCGGATGGGATTTCTGGCGAATTTCCGCTTATGACAGCCACCTTGCCCTTTAGTAACTAACTGTTAGTTTATGCTGAGGAAGCCAAAAATCTTCTGAAGCCTCTCCAAATTGTCTCAGAAGGGGAAAAATTCCTTCCTGACTTCATAGGACCAGTCCCTGGAAGAACTTGGTACTAAGAGCTATTTTCAATAACTCAGCATTTTCTCACTTTCTAAAAACCCATCCAGACTAGTGATGGGCGAATTTGTGCAGTTTCGCTTCGCCAAAAAATTCATGAATTTCGCGCGAAATTCGCGAAACGGCGCTGGCGTCTCGTTTTTGACGCCGGCGCCCGTTTTTTTCCGACGCCGGCGCCCGTTTTTGGCGCCGGCGTCCGTTTTTTCGAAAAAAAAATTTTGACGCCGGCGAATTTTTTCCGCGAATTTCGCCGCGAATTCGCGCCTGGCGAATAAATTCGCCCATCACTAATCCAGACCCTTCTTAAATCATCTCTCACTGATTCAGAGAGAGAATTTTACAACTTCACAAATGTTGCTGTAAAAAAAACACAAAAACCGTTTCCAAATATTAAGATAGAAATCTCTCTTCTGCTAATCAGAATGGATGCTTTTGTGTCTACTGAAGGATCTACCGGTAAATAAAGCATTGAAGTGTTTATTATATGTTCATATATAATAAACTTAATATATTTATACATAGCTATAATGCCACCCCCCCTCTTAAAGAGATACTGACATCAGAAAATAATTATTTTGATTATCTATCATAGCATTGTCTTTTAATGCTGTTTATGATTTTGAAATAAAAGTATTTGCCTGATGCTTTTACATTGCCTTTCTTACTACCCCTTTCCTCTATGAGGGGGCTGCCATATATGTGCAGCAGTAGTCGGTTAGCGTTAGAAACTCTAACTGACAGGTTGAGAAGGGACAGTCAGGTTGGCAAAACAGTCAGGTTTAGGAACTTCAAGTGACAATTACTTACAAAAGCAGAACTATCAGTGAAAATTATCAACATGACCTATAGGTAACTTTTAATGTAGATTAATATTTTGAAAAGAAAATGTTTAATGTCTTTTCTCCAGCCTAATTAATTTAACTTGGGTTGTGTAACTGGAGATCAAAACTGCACTGCATATGCTGCATATCTAAGCCCCTTTTAATACAGCTCAAACCTTAAGGCCATGTTCTGAAAATAACTTTTAAATGTGCCTACAAACATTAATGCAGATAAAAAGAATTTTCTGCATTTCATTTGGTGCTTTTATAGTTCTGTTATGTCTGTCAACTTATAATACATTTTTGTTCAACATTTGCCTTTGCAAATGAAACCATATTAAAAGTTACAATACTTGCTCTCAGTACCAGTTTGTTTTGCTGAGTATCATATTTCTTATATGTCTACAATATTGCATCAGTTTCCATATGAATATTTTCTTATTTTGCCAAACATTAATCTTTCGAGTCTAAAAATTTGTAGGGCCTCGTCAGTGACACCATCTCATTTTGCCGTTATTTCTATTAACAGTTTATGAAGAAAGAACATCCTCTACCTTCTTTTCATAAAATATTTATAGATACACCACTTTATAAAAACAGTTAACCCCTCCTTTAAGAACCGTCCACCCAACGTTATTGGAAACTTGCTGTTGGCAAGCAGACAAACTGAAGGGGACGCTCTCACTTTGTATTAATTAATACTATCCCAAAACTCAGACACCCCAGTAAAATATATGATGGACTGGGAAAGAGATGTGGGACAAACGATTCCACAAACTGAGTGGAATCAAATATGGGATACTATATCTAGGATTTCCCCTAACACAGCTATTAAACAATCAGCTTATAAAGTAATGACAAAATGATATATCACTTCCGAAAGGAAGCATAGAATCAACCCCTCTGACTTGCTTTCAGGGAATGCAAGTCCCTTTTCACAAAAGACTTCTTCAACAGAATATTTATATTAGATACTCAAGAAGACATGATGGCCAGGGGCACCTTGTGTGAATCCCCATAGTCAATACGCCCTATTTCTGATATTGTTAATCTGTTTACTGGAGATTCATTCCACTATGTATCAATGACTGTCAAAAAAATATTCTTATTTAATATGAGAAGCCTTGGACTGGAAATCAAAGTGACAGGACCTCATTCTAAATCTAAACCCGGTTCTGTGTAGGGCCCCTTGACCTAAGCAAATCTTTATCCCCAGAACTCCACACATTTGTGTGTGTTTAGAATATTTCCTCTAGCAGCTTGGGACTGAATTTAAAACACATAATTCTTTTTGTATCAAGAGTTATCACAGCTGTAACAAACTGACCCGTTGCCAAAGGAATCACAGATGTGTCTTCTCCCCTTTGGATTGGGGATAAGAAGGAAAAAATAAGGTTAGAGGTACAATTTAACAAGAATTTGACCATACTTTTGCCTTTGATGAATAAGTATTCACCTGGGATAGCAAGTGGCCTCTTTCCAACTCAAAGTGTATATTTTGAGTATTTTTATATTCAGACCCCTTTTTTCACTTTCCTGATAATATGTTAATGATGTTACTTTTATAATGTTAATAGGAAAACCACATGAGTTGGCAAATAGACATTTAGATATGGTCAAACAATTAAATTTTCAGTAGCATCCATGGAATGCTATTAACATGTTTCGTTTTCAGCTTTTGCAGAATATTTTACATTTAAATTCATAAATGTATGAATGTGAGTGATCCAGAGTTGTTTGCCAAAAAGAAATTGGGCTGCATTGTGCATTCTACATTTTTGGCTACTTTAAGAAACTGCACCTGCACCAAAATATTGAAATTTAGACTGATCTAAAGCAACATCTGCCAGATGGCATAAAATTATGTCTGGTTAAATAAGCCATGGTGTGTCTTAAAATATATATATTTACTAGGTTGAAAGAAAATTCAATTTGGTCATAATTTAAATGCTATATTTTTCCTGCAGTCAATTTACATTGATTCTGGTAATTTTATATGTTTTTAGTCTCCTGCCACAACAGACAGATTCTCAGCCTGTGGGTAAATGTAGTCCAGCCCGAATGCTCCTATCAGCTTTCTGAGAGTCACACCCACCCAGAGCCACAGTGTTGGCATGGGTGCAGGCCCACAGAGTAGATTTTGGCATCAAAATGTGTACTTGTGTATTTCAACAATGAAATCTGCTCAGTTTGTTTGTTATGTGATTATCCACAGGCCCTGAAGCCATATAAATGTGGCACGAGTCTTAGATGCAAGGTCCTGTTTATTTTACAGCAGTCTAATCATTAGACTAGTAATATTAGATTATTGACAGTGGTAGTTTGTGAATTATGAATGGCAAACTACCTAGTGGCCTATATTTAAGCATTTTGCAACCTTAAATCATAAGTAAAAATGCAGACTTCTGCTATGTGGTAAGGACTGTAGTGAGCCACCTGATAGGTGGCAATAGCCAGGAAATTAAATCTTGGTGTTCATCCATGGGCTGAGAGGGAGTTATATATATGTTGCAAAATCAAATGATTAATTTCATAAAGCAAACAAATTAAATAATATTAATAATTTTATCAATATATTGACTAAAAGGGAATATAGTGGAAATTGCTCAATATATATTTTACACAAGAACCATTAATATCCTGTAAATTATTTTAAATGGTAATGGAACTCCTCTGTGACTTATAATTACTCATAACTTATAATAAATCATTTACAGCAGAGGGTACATTATACACTATATACTGTAAATATAGATGCTGGCAGTGTTTACATTAGTTTCTTAGGACAAGAGCACACAAAGCAAATCCACTGTAATTGTGTTCTTTCCTTTAAGATATAAGTTTGAAAATTCATGCTTTCTCAATATCCGGTTTTTCCTGTCAATGCAGCTATATGAAGGAGTGCATTACAGCAGATCCGCTTTCCTCTGCCTACGTACAAAATGCAGGCGGAGGAAAGTGTAGGATCCATTGTGTGCCCTTGTCCTTATTTGTTGTAATCAATACAAGAAAACACTGAAACAATGACTTGTCTTTATGAGTTGTCAAGGGTGTTATTTCATACTTTATTTAGAAAAGGCCATGAGGGATAATGTAATTGTAGCTTCCTCCACATATTTCCTTCATTTCAAATTGCCCCTTGTACCAGTTAACCCAATACTACAATAGAGTTCACTTTTTTATTTATGGCCAGACTGATATGGTGAATATGCAATATGTTGCGCATTACCTTAAACTTAACCAACTAGTAATTGAGCATCAAAAGGTAAAGTTTTTCTAGAAAGTTGTTTCGGATTTGAAAAATCTTGAATGCGCGCTTTAAAAAATTTGAAACTCATTCTGGAGGTCATTTCAAGGCTTGATAGTAATAAGAAATTTGAGGAAATGACCTCCTGAATAAGTAACACCTTGCATTTATATGATAGAGTCTGGGGTAACTGGAACTACTTCCTAACCACTGCAGGTGCTCACTGTTATGATAGCTGATGATTCCTTGTATCTCCTTTTCACGTGCAAGGGACTGGTTCCCTGGGCTAGTTTCATCTTGTACACTTGAAGGCATTGAATAGGGTTGGCTCTTATTTTTTGTTAACCCTTCCCCTCACTTGTTTGCTATCTATGATTTCTCTTTTCATGGATGTGTATTTCATGTAACCAACATTTGCTAGTACTATTCCATTGTTACTTACCTTGATTGTCGGACATTATTGGAAATGTATGTACTTCCTTTTTTGTTTTGTTTTTTTTTTTGAAAATCAATAAAGTGCAAGTTACAAAAAAAAAAATTTGAAACTCAGAAACTTGATCACTTACAAATGTAAAAAAAAAACCTGGAAGGCAGTGAAATCACATTTCATGAATTGAAAAATAGCTTACAATTTTTAAAATACAATTACATGTAGTCTTCTACTTGAACTCACTAGCTTTTAGATGCTGGATCTCATTATTTTAGTTTGAGATGTTTTGTGCTTAATAAATCAAATATCAAGTTAGTCTTGAACACATGAATGGAAAAATAGCTTAAATTTAAAAAAATAAAATAACATTTTGTCTTCTGCTTGAAATCACCAACCTAGATGCCTAATCTCTTTATTTGAGTTTGAGATTTTTGTGCTTAAAGGGGTTGTTTACCTTCCAAACACTTTTTTACAATTCAGTTTATTTCAGATAGTTCACCAGATTGTTTCAAATTTTCAATTACAGTGTACTTCCATGTTTTGTTCTTTACTATTTTCCCAACATTGAAGCTTAAAGTTTAATGTTCCTCTTTCTGGTGTTTCAGTCTGACAGCTCAGTGATCCAGGTGCAGACTCCGAACTGTTTGCTACATTAGTTGATACATTTCTCAGCAGCATCTGTGGAACATTAGCAACTATTGTATCAATTCTAACAGCTGTCTTTAATGAAACTCAGGAATTCTGCTCAGGAGGGCCAAAGATAAGAGATGCATCAACTAATGTATCAATTTAGAACAGTTACAGAGTTAGTGACCCCCGAGCTGCTTCAGAAAGGCATAAGAAGGTGAGAAATGAAACTATAAATCTCAATAATAGAAAAACAGTCATTAATAGAAAATAGGAAGTAATTGAAAAAGGTCTTTATTTCTGGTGAACTATCTGAAAATTGAACTGAAACAAAGTGGTGGAAAATGGTTCCCTTTAATAAGTCCCAGAAATCTGAGTTTTGGAAACTCAAATTCAAAGGTTTTACCACAACTTGATTCCAGTGTTGATACATCTACCCCCAATAATTATTATTAGAACTGTGGTATTTTCTTTTACATTAATATAGTTGTACTTAATCTTTGTTTGTAAAGAAAATCCTGCCAATAATAAAAAGAATCATGCATAATTGACCATACAGTGATTTAAATATTATGGTTTCTTTAAATAAAATGCATTGGGCTGAATCATCTGCATGCTTACTATACATTTCTTTAACAATCTCCTGCTGGTCTTACATTTTACAAGAAAGCTTTCCATCTTTAATTTGCAAGCTTAATCCATTTTGTACACTTAGATCTAAAGAGGCATATTTTTACATGCAATACATTTTTGTGTGTTTGCTTTTATCGTACAGTGCATGCTGTATTTTGAAATATTACAGAATGGAAAAACACGTACCATTTTGAAATTTCTGTAGGAATGAAGAATTGTTTATTCTTTACAAGCATAAAAACTGTTTTCCTTTGGTTATGCAATAACAATAGGATATTAAGAATAAACTAGTATTTTACTGTACTTTCTAAATGCCTTGGATTTATCTTAAATAATGGTCAGAAAACATTTTGTGGTCATAAAACTGTGTGATTTACCAGAAAAAAAGCAAAACATCAATAATAACAGTAAATTATGGTACTAAAAACCTTTTATGGTACTAAAAACTTTTACCATAATAGAATCTTTTTCTGATGATTAATCATGATGTTATTGAATCATGAAAAAAAGTTGCGATTTATTGGAGGTCTCTAAAGGTCTCCTCTCATGATACAGTGGTGAATTTATTTAATTAATTTATTTGAATAGAACATACAGTATATTAAAACTACTTATGGCCCAATTTGGACATCTATTTCTCCTGGGCTCCTCAGAAGTCAAAGCCTCTGCTTCCAGATGATTAACAGAAAGTATTTGATTTCTGTTACATTGAATCAGAACCAGGGAACAAAAATCACAATTTATACAACTATAAATAACTTTAGAAACTTTAAAAGGGTTTAGAATTATATTATGCAAAAATAAAAACATAGTTTGGGTGGGTATATACTTTAACCAGAACCCAGAAATATAGGAGACATTAAATAAAACTACATAATTAAACTACAGGTATGAGATCTATTATCCAGAAACCCATTATCCAGAAAGCTCTGAATTAAGGGAAAGCCATCTCCCATAGACTCCATTTTATCAAAAATAATCCAAAAATGTAAAATTCGTTTTTCTCTGTAAAAATAAAATAGTACCTTGTACGTAATCCAAACTTAATATACATTCCTAATATTTATATCTGAGAAACAGAGACATGCACAGGAAACATGCACAACATTCTGTAAACTTTCACCAAGCAAATATATATCCAATCAAAGCCTACTAAGTAGTAAATGGCAGGTGTATTAGCATACGTACAGTATCAAGGATGAACTGGATCCATCCAAAGGTCAATGGTGTCCCAAGGGTTTTTACTTGTTAGTTGTGTGCAGCTGTGTTGACATTTAAGTGTCCCATGAGGGATTTAGTTGTTGTGTACAAAATATGAACTATGTGAGGTGAGCATTCATTGCTTCTCAAAAAATTATTCATATTGATTCTCAGAATAAAATTATAAATGGACCCTCCATCCGTGGTGCTCACTGGAAGAACCCCAGGACTGGTGCAGTTTTCTCCTTATAGAAACACTGGCCAGGGGTGTGAGATAAGTATCTATAATCACTTGGGGGTACCTAACGTTTGGCACCCCCAATTAAATAGGCCTTTCCTTCTCTTTTAAAAACAGGGCCAGAGATACAAGTTAGGGTATTTGTATTTGCAAAAACTGCATGTTTTTATTGTCATAGCCCATTACTTTGTAAATTTCTTTCCATACTGGCAGTTTTGGTCCAACACCACTTTGTAGTTAAGTAATGTGCCTAGCAGAATGCAAGTATATGTATGGCATCCATTATCCAGAGACCCATTATCCAGAAAACTCTGAATTATGGAAAGGCTCAATTTTTCCTAATAATCCACAATTTTTTTTATTTATTTTCTTTTTCTTTGTAATAATATAACAGTGCCTTGTACTTGATTCAACCTAATATATAATTAATCCTTATTTGAAGCAAAACCAGCCTATTGGGTTTATTTAATGTTTACATGATTTTCTAGTTGACTTAAACTGGCCATAGACACAAAGATATAGTCGTATGAAATGTAGTTTCTGTCACGGTACTCACTTTGAGCTGGAACCTATAGATGAAGAGAAGCCTCTCCTGCACCTCCCACAATGAAGCAGAACCCGAAGTTAGAACAGGACTGGTCACGCGGAGGAGTGGCAGAAGTGTTGTAGCAGGAACACTTCCGGGAATAGTACAGAATCGTCAGGCAGGGTCAGGAACAGGCCGAAGTCAAAAGGCTCCAGGAATCACAGTACAGAATTGTCAGGCAAAGCAGGGTCAGGAACGGACCGAAGTCAAAAGATTGGTGAGGCTCAGAGTCACGCTAGTGAGTCACGCTAGTAGGCAATGATCACTTTGCAAGGATATGCAGGCCTCGGTGTCCTTTTAAGCATTTTAAGAGCATTTCCTGTGCACCGTGAGCGTACGACGCGACAGACGCACAAACGGACGGCTCCTTCGTGCCCATGACGTGGATGACCGCGGCCACCAGGTCTTAGCGCATTATAGTTTCATATGATTTTCAGACCAATCATCCCAAGACTTTTCGTACCATGTCGATCGCTGTTTAGTCGATGAGAAAGGTTAGAAGATTTCTTGGGATTAATGATAATATCTTTGTATGTATTGCCTATCTGACGATATCAATGGTTGACTGTCACTACTGTTTCTCAAACGTAACTTTTGTCAATTATTGGCCAGAACATCAACTGATTTATTTTTCATAAGTGAATGGTTGGTTGTTGATCTTTACATTGACACAAACAATCTTCCGTGGGTTTCTGTAGCTTTACGGTATGAAGATCGAAATTCCCGAAAGACCCATTATCCAGAAAACGCCAGTTCCCAAGCATTCTTGATAACAGCACCCATACCTGTAGCACCATTAATGACATGATATTATGTGTCAAAATAGTAGCATACTTTGTTAATGGAACCTTATACTGATGCTGTTGGAGTGATGCACTATATTTGTAGCAGTTCAATATGAGTTTCATGTAAAGGTGCTGCTTTCATTCATTATCAAGTTAAAGTTGTGGTTTATGAAGGGCACTATTGTTTATTTATAATGGGTTAAGTAATGACAGGCACAAGATCTATTACCAGTCAGCTCACATAGATTTATTGGGAGTCACCCCGACATTCAATGACAGTCACTAAGGCCATTAAAAGGTATATACATGGCACCTAAAATCCTCAAAACCATACATGGTTGAGGGCATAACCTGGGCAGAACTAGGTATGTTCTCAATGGAATAGTATCAGGTGCGGCACAAGGCAGGGCCAAGATGAACTTGGATCTCATTAGACTGAGGTTGACATCTATATGTTACAGGTCTAGTAACTTAACAAGATGTTTACTTTCAAACCAGTAAATGTTTATAAAAATAAACAGATGGTCCTGTATGTAAGTTTAGAACTAAAAAAAAGATATGTCATGCTAATTAATCAGCTATGATTTTATGGTAAACCATACACACTTTTGTTAGTTTTACAACTTTTTAAGTAGACATTCAAATTTGTTCAAATTTGTTCAACCTTATTTATTATTGCTTTTGCAGTTTCCCATTCATCAGAGTGATATGAATGCTAGGAAGCAGTTCTTAGTTTAGGTTCATTAGTCAGTAATATTTCTATACAATGTTTGATTTAAATCAAAGCATACCGACCACAATATGTACATATGATCCCTATGTACAAGGAGCATCATCATTCTGAAAAGTTCTATTCCTGTCACAATAAGTATTCTTTACCATAGCATAAGTTTATAGAATGAATTAAGTTTATAGAAATGGATATTGCAATAGCCTATGGACAGATAAGGGGAATGGAATTGTATCTAAAATATGCCAAAAAATGAATAATATAGTTTGCAGGATTCATAGGAAATATTCCATTGTCATCTATGTTTACAGTCAACAATGATGCTTCTTTACAAATCGCTAATGCTGGCATAGATACAAATTTACAAAATTAAATTTTGTATGATTAACTGTGAACTTATGCAGTGTACTGGGGATATTAGTATGGGGATCAGGCATGTTTTAAAATTTCATCTGCTGATGTATCAAGTTGGCCAGTTTGTGGTGCATTGGCAGATGAGCGTGTAGATGATTGGACTGTGTGTATGGCTGCCTTAATTCCACCTCTGAACTTTGGACCACTGTTCTGACAACACTTTAAAGGGCATGTAAAGGCAAAAAATTAAAATCCCATTTTTACTTTCTTTAATGAAAAATAATCTCCAATCTACTTTAATTAAAAAATATGTACTGTTTTTTTATAAAAAACCTGACTGTATGCAGTGAAACTCTCACTTCATTTACTGCTATGAATAGGAATTGTCAGACGGTCCCTAAATGCTCTTCAGGGAAACAATCATACTTATGAACAGCAGGGGGAGCCCCCGCCTTACTTCCCAGCCATGCAAAACTCAAGCAGCTTTGTTTTTTCCCCTGTAGAGTAGTCTGCGAAAGTGTAGAGATTTGTATTGTATTTTATTTTATGCCTTTACATCCCCTTTACTGTTTCCAACTCCAGCTGCAGGGACAAAGATCATGGAGACAGATTTAAACAGATAAACTGGGATTCTATTTGGAGGATTATTTTGCTGCAGCCATGGGAGAAAGTTTGTATTAAACAATACAAAAACTATAAAATCGATATTAGATTACATGACAACACAGGGCCCAGTGCAGTCTGTATATTCCGATTATTAATCAGTCTTGCTGTATCGGCTTCTGGCAGATATTATTTGACTTGTGATGTTTTGATAATTTATGACGATCCCTAAGCAGCCCAGACCACACTGCGCAGTCTTGGTCTTGCAAAGATGTTTAACAAAGTTACAAGATGGTGACCCCCCTGTGGCCAACTTTGAAAGCATAAATCATTAGGCTTGTGGTGCAGCAAGTTCATGTTTATGTTTAATATACAAAATACAGCAAAATACAGCATTTCTAGCCTCATTCTATTTTAGACTTTCCTTCCCCTTTAACACAAGCTTATCAACTTCCCCCTTAATGATTAGTTTGCTGATCGATGTGGTTTTATTTTTTTAATTTTTTTTTACATTTATTATACAGTTATAAAACCGTTATCAAGGAACCCGATATCCAGAAAGCTCCTTGTTATGGGAAGGCCATCTCCCATTGACTCATTTATTAACATATATACGTAATTCAAATTTTTGATAATTATTTCCTTGAATCAATCAAGTTTTCATCTTTTCCGTTCAGAGACACCACAGAAATCCATGAGAACCGCATATTTCATTTTTGGGATTTGGATATTCAATTTTTAGTTTCTTAAAAACTTTAATATTCAAGGTTTTTAGAGATAAGTTGTGAAATGGCTAGAGTTTACCATGTATGCAGTTGGTAGAAATTGACACGGGGGACTATTTCATCAAAAATAAAAAGAGTGCCATGAAACTAGAATCCACAATTGGACCTTATGTATTATTAAAAAAAGTATTATTTAATCGGATCGGGAACAAACACAAATAAATCAAGCAAAAATCCAAATTGTATGATTTTCCTCTTCTATTGACTTATATACAGACTCGGTAGGTCTGAGATGCCGGTTTTTCATACTTTTTCCATCCTCAGGGTATAATAAATCTAGAAGAATTTGAGTCTTGTCCCCTGAGTCTTTGGCATTAATAAATAACACCCTACCGGGGGAATGTAATAAAAAACGCTAACGGAAAAACTATTTGCAATGCGGAAAGTTATGCCTTTGCGCGAACAAATTTTGCTTTGTGCGAATTTAATATAGCTTTTGCAAGGCCAGAAACTGTTTAGCGACCACTTCAGACAGTGAAAGACTGTTTGCGAATTTTATAGTTTGCGCCAATGCGCAGTCAATGTAATAAAACTTCTTACTGAAAAAGTCGTTATCTTTGCTCCAAAAGATTACGACACCTTCAAGCACTTCTTATGAGTGCGCAATTAAAATTCGCAATGTGCAATTAAAATTCGCAATGCAATAACAGTTTAAGGAACAATATTACATTGCGAGATGTGGATTTTTAGTCTTATTGGAGCGAATTGTTTTGCTCTTTGCGACTTTTATTACATTTCCCTGTAAATGTGTTATAGCATTATTGTCTATGGCAGGGTATTTTTTGGCATTTTGTAGCCACAACAAGTAGCCGTTACTAGTAGTTTTGTATTTCATTCCCCTTATGGTACCAAAAATATTTCTCAGGTGGGCATACTATCTGTTTTTATATTTGAACTTAAGAATTGTGACTAACAACCAAGTGTTATATGGAAGCGTTTGCTTTAAAATTCTTTGCATCACTTTTTTTTACTAATATCCTTGCCAGATAAGTTCAAAAAACGAAAACCTTGCCCCACTTCAAAAAACCTTGTTCTGTTTCTTCTAAAATAACTCTATTAAAATAGCTGGCACCATGTTTTTCAGTGTTTGGCTCTCTCTGGCTCATTTAGTAACAAGCTGATTATGTTTCCACATGTGTTTTGAAATTTGGTGAGAAACTATTTTAGTGTGGCTTTTGTGGTAAATTAAGTTCTGTTTTAAGTCACATGATAGAATCTAGACTGTAAGGTCTACCAAATGCAAACTGCAGTCTTGCTTAAAAGGCAATTTAGCAAATAAGCAGCAATAATAAGTTATAAGAGTTGTTTTCTAAACTCACATATGAACAACAGACAAATGCTGTATTATTACAGTTGCATTGCCTGTTTAAAAGTTGCATGTTCTTTTTACAGATATTACATAATTTAGGTTAGGATCATTTTTAGACAGTATAATGCAGAATATCCCCAGTGTTTTAACTAGAATTCCTGCCAAATTACTATGTGCTATGTAGACATAGGTCCTTCAGGAGCTGCGCCTAAGCACAGACAACAGACCTCAAGTAATTCATGTGTTATGTAATTTGGATATGGATTTAGGTCTTAAGGAAGTTAAGTGGAAACATGATACTATTCCAGGTGTTTTCTTTCCTCTTGTTAAATAAAATTGTGTTGGTAGTGGCAGTTCCTCATTGTTAGAACAATATACATCTAAGATCATATGTTCCTGACAGATTTGCAATATATTAACTTAAAATAATGATTGCCTCTTCTTACTTGAGAAGAAACACTTGCTGTTTTCTGCCATTCATAGACACATCTGGATCCTCTTTCCCAATTACTCAGTGCTAAAAAGCAACCATTATATTGACTTCAATGATAATGATATAGTCAGCTGTAATCTAATTTTAATTCAGTTATAGATTACATCTATAAAATATGATGGGATGGAAAATATTTAACTTTATTTCAATCTAAAATATTTCATCAAAAGTGAAGGCTTAATATGAGAATATGGTTTATATTATCAGTTGTTTTTTTTTTCTCCTATATTAAAAGGCCCATACATAGAGGGGTGTTATTTATCAAAGGTTGAGATTTAGAGCTTTGTGAGATTTTTTTAAAGCTCAAATTAACTCACAACTCGAATGGTTTCATTTAAGAAAAAAATCAAATATAAAAAACTCGAATCTGTGAATTTGAGTTGAGAAACCCTAAAACTGAAATCGATCAAGATTTCGGTGGGAAAAACTCTAATTGATCAATTGATAATTGAGTGAAACCTACTGAAAAAACCCACAAACATCATGAAGGCTACAAGCATCTTTAACTGATTTACGGTAACTCTGTCTTTAACTTGTACATTGTCAGGGAGCCGGGAGCTCCCTCCAGGGAGGTAGTCGGGATCGAGGAGGAAGCCCTCTTGAGGGAGCAAGGTCGCAGTGTCCAAAGGGTTAAACAAAGGAGTAGTCAGAATCCAGGCAAGAGTTTCACGGGCAGGCAGATAACAGCAAAGTCCAAAGTCCAGGCAAAGGGTCAGGATAATAATCAGGAACAAGATTACAGCAATAGCAAAATGTCGGGGAACCCAGGATACACACAGGAAATGTTTCCTATACTTGGGTGCCATTCTGGCGTCTTGGTAGCGTTCTGACGCTGGCGTCTATGCGCTGGCGTGTTTGCGCCGGCACCGCTACCCACGTGGCGGCCATGGGCGACGCCATTCTGGGAGCAATGCCGGAAGGAATAGACGCGCCGCCCGGAGCTCCTGGAACTGCTCCGGGCAGCGTTCGTGACATACATGACCTTGATAGGTTTTAGAAGGAGTGTTTTCAGATTCAAGCTATTATGAGGTTCAGCTCTCCCTGAGCTTTGCAGAAAAGGCATTATCATTTGGAAATTTATAATCAACTGTTATTAAGCCTCATTTTGGTTCTGTTACAGTGTTTTATTTATATTGTTACTTCAATAGTTCCAACATAATGCCAGCCAGTGCTATATCCATCAAGCTGGGAAGGATTGGTTATTGTTGGGTCTGGACCTTGGTGAGTATCTTTTCCAATAATACAGTCTAATGCCCTTTCAAAGTTTAAATCAGAGAAGGAAGTTTATTCAAGACAGAATACAATAGCATTTAGTAGCTCGGGAGAATTCTCTACCCCAACTCTAACTGTTACACATATCTTTATAATATTACATAAGCACAGAAAATATTAGCAATACATGACTGGTTAAATTACATCAGCATAAAGGCGTAATTACCTTTTTTTTTTCAAAATAAGTTTAGTTCTCAAGTAACCTCGAGCCCAAGGTTGTAATGTAAAACAACATATTGCTTATAAAACCATCTTCCACCTTATCTAAAGTCTGGCCTTAAGACTCATTATGTGCCTGTGAAATCATAATAATCAGCTAGCTACATGTTGGCCATTAGATTCCACTTTCATTGCACATAGTTTGATTACTGTAAAAAAAGATATGCATTAGAAATAGAAAATGGCATGGAAATGAACCAGAGTTCAGAGGTTATATAGGCCTCAGAGACCTCAGGCTAATTAGGATTCAACAGTTCCCCCTTTGAACATTTTTATTTTCACTAACTTAAGTAGTAGTGAATCATATGAACATACTGATGGTCATTGGGAAGAATGGTGGGGAACTCATTTATTTGCCCAGTCTCGTCTGGGTAATGGGGTAGGATATCACATGATTATCTTTAATAATGAGTACTTCTTTAGGGGTGTCAATTTCAGACATTACCATTACCAGGACATACTGACTATTTGGGATATTGTTAGTTTTGTTATTGCTGGACATTACTTTCAGATATCACTTATTTAGGCTACATTGATTGGTCATATTTTTGGGGCTTTTGAATGTCTGGAGGATGAAGAGGGCATGCAAAGCTTGGCCTGAATACAGTATATCCTTTGTCTATTGTTTTAATCATAAGGAAATCTATTTCTTGAGCTAAACAGGGAAACTGAAGCTACTCCATGTTTTTGTGATTGAAACAACAGACAAAAAATTATGGGCTGAACAAATTCTATTCATTAAAATCATGTCAAAATGGGGATTAACTGCCACTTTAGTATGGGTCCCCTACAGCAAGAGTGTTTAAGTAATCACTTTTGAATGTTCATTTATGACCACAAGCACAAGTGTGGGCTTTCTAAAATGAATAAATGAACAAAGTTGTGTCCAAAATGCTCTATGTATGGATTGACAAACATGTGCATGTTCCTGTTTTGATAGAGATTATCCTATTTGACATTATAAATGTCCATATAGAACAATGTGTGTCCCATCCCTAGATTTTACCTAATATTGCATATTTGTCTAAATACTAAATGGCATCTGATTTTTAAACCAAATGTAATGTTAACTATAACACATAACTTAGTTTTGCACCTGCAGTTCTCTGGATGTTCTTCTAGGATGTCTTGTGATTTCTTGGAATAGTTGTGTCCTTGCAGTAAGCTTGTCAAATTGGCTACTCCTGGGAAGAATCACTGCTGTTCCAAGTCCAATTGTAGATAATGGCTCTTGGTGTGATTTAGTGAATATCCAGAGGCTTTGTAACCCTTTCCACGGTGATATATTTAAACAACTTTTTTCCAAAATTTCCTTTAATCATAGATAGATTCCTTTATTTGTCCTTATTGGAAGCAAAACCAGCCTATTGTGTTTATTTAATGTTTACATGATTTTCTAGTAGACTTAAGGGGCAGATTTATCAAGGGTCAAATTGAAAATTCAAATTCGAATTTTCAATTTTTTTTATGGTCAAATCTCTCAATTTCAACTAGGGAGTTATTCAATTTAGATTCAAGTTTTTAAAAAAAAATATTTGATTTTCAAGATTTATCATACTCTGGCTCTTTAAGAAATGAAGTTTGACTATTCTCTGCCTAAAACCAACTGAATTGCTGTTTAAGTCAATGGGAGAGGTCCAGGGATCTATTTGGAATTGTTTGCAGCCTTCCCGAAATTCGAATTTGATTTGAGTTTTCTGGTTGATTCAGTTCATCTGAGTTTTAAAAATTAAATTTTATGAATAAATTTTGATTAGTTTCATTTCGAATTTATCGAAGTTTAGGGCAGTTTTTAAAAACTCACATGAATTCGAAATTTGACCTTTGATAAATGTGCCTCCCAAAGTATGAAGATCCAAATTATGGACAGATCCATTAGGGAAAACCCTAGGTCCCAACCATT
The DNA here is from genome assembly GCA_038501925.1 of Xenopus petersii. NCBI lineage: Eukaryota > Metazoa > Chordata > Amphibia > Anura > Pipidae > Xenopus > Xenopus petersii. Next base: position 100,552,664 of record CM076682.1, on the reverse strand, counting down.
CTGGATAACAGGTCCAATACCTATACCATAGTTTAAAACCACAGCTGCATTATGCTTATAATTTGAATACCTTTCTTGTAGATATTTTGCGGTAAGTAGCGATGGGCGAATAAATTTGTCAGGCATGGATTTGCGGCGGATTTCTGCGTTTCGCAAATAATCCGCAGCCAGAAAAAAAAATTCAAAAAGTCTAAATTGTCAAGCATATAAAATCAATGCGCATCAAAATTATTTGGACACCCATTGACTTTAATGCATTTGGATAAAATAGCCATGCGTATGAAAATTGTCACGCCTCAAAATTATTATATATAATAAATATTGACAACGTGTTTCGCAAATTTTTTGCTGTTTCACAAATGTTTCAGTTTGCAAATTTTTCGGCTAAGCGAAAAGCCACAGATTCGCCCATCACTATTGGTAAGTGCAGGTAAGGTTAAATTTATAGTAAGGATTAGATTAACAGAGCTGACTGCAATTAAGCCCAGTTGTCTTCAACCAACTGAATAAAGTTATCAATTAAATCTAGTCAATTGGTTAATATGGGTGCTGCACTAATAATTATAATACTGTTCTATGTTTTTACTCGGGTTCTCTGTTTCTAATACTACATTTTGTTTAAAGAGAAGAATCCATTTAGTGTAACAATATGGGAAATCAGGAAGGGGCAAATACTTTTTCACATTATTGTATGCAATATATAGAGAGTGTGAGTGAGACTATGCCAATACACTGTATATAAATTATACAGGAAAAAGATTAATGCTCTTTAAAAGGAATGTCAAATAATGATAGAGACCCACTGCGATCATCTCAGTGTGAGTGTATACTGCTGTCTCCTATGTTTCATTGACCTTATCTCTTAGTTTATTATTATACTGCAAGACTCCCAAGTAGATTCACACAATGAAAAATCATCAAAACTTTTAGAGTTGAAGAACAGTCATTCTTTCCTTTTCATGTGTGGATGTACAATATCCTTGTTACGTTATTCCAAGTTCCGATCCTTTGATAACCGGCAATGAGTAAGGGAAGATCTCAGGCATTACATTTCCTGCAGAGCACCTTCCAGATGCTTGAAAATTCATTCTCAGGTCTGACATGTTAAACGTAATATATATATCTCATGGGGTATACAAACCAATATGAATTTGAGTGTGGTCTAAATTTTAAATAAATGTCCATGCATATTTCTTGGTAAAGTTCAATGGTGTATTTTAAGGATATAAAGTTTCATAACTAAAGATGGCCCACACAGGTCAATCACTGTTTTCTGTATGAACCCCTTAAATCAGTGCTGTCCAATTTGTGATCCGCGAGCCCCCTTCTATGGCCCTTACATGCCTGTCTGCCTGCTGTGACTGCTTACCTTGTTAACACTTTAAAAGATATCAGTACTGAGATTACCTGGCCCCTGCATTGTTTACCCCTCAAGATCCTGCATTTTTTCACATCCTAACCCCCCTGCATTGTTCACACCTGTAACATCTCTTTTGTTCACACATCTAAAGCCCTGTACTGTTCACATCTCAGATCCAGACTGAAAGTGTCCACATTGTTCACTCTGCCTGCCCCATGCTCTGTGTGTGTGCCATACTCTGCCTGCCCTATGCTCTTTATGTGCACCATACTCTGCCTGCCCTATGCTAACTGTGTGTGCCATACTCTGCCTGTTCTATGCTCCCTGTCAGGGCCGGAACTAGGGGCAGGTAGAGTAGGCACGTGCATAGGGCACAAAGTTGGGGGGGCACCAGGCACGTACCTGCTCTGTCGCCTACCACATGTCCGGTCCGGTCCCCTCTCTCCCAGACTAAGTGTGGCATTTCAGCATCTACTTGCGCTACCATGCATGCGGGTACTCCGATTCGCGCATCTGCACATTACGATCTGCGCTTCCGTACGCTGATGTGCACGATCGTGAACATGCGCATGCGCACAAGGTCACAAATTCGCGCATGCACGCACTCACTCAGCCGCTGCTGTCCCCGGGCAGGTTGCCTAGGGCGCCTGCCTGGTCTGGCCCGGCTCTGCTCCATGTGTGTGCCATACTATGCCGGCCCTATGCTAACTGTGTGTGCCATACTCTGCCTGTTCTATGCTCCCTGTGTGTGTCATACTCTGTCTGCCCTATGCTCCCTGTATGTGCTATACTCTGCTTGTGGGAGGTGAACCTGTTGGAGGTTTGTTAGCATTTGGAAATACTTGTAAAGGTGTTTAATCATGTGCTGGGGGTGCTGTGTTATCCACAGGGGATGAGGAGGCATATGTATTTAAGGGTATGTCTTAATATGACTTACTGTTGTTTCACATATGAGTGATAAGTGATATCAGTGATAGCTAGCACCAACCATTTGTTTTTTTGGTGTGCTACCACCATTAATGTGGACATTGAGTTAAAAGTTATTGTAGTAACATGGGTGTGGTTTAAAGTAGGTGTGGTTTAAAAACAGGGAGTGGTCAACAGTGGCTTCCATTATCTGCCCTGTATTATGTAGGAAAGAAAAATTCTGGCCCTCAGTACAACAGAAGTTGGACAACAAATGGGGAATCAATAAGAGTTCATTTTCAGTAATTTTGTATTTTCAAACTTCCTAAATAGGTATCCAACCATTTTTGAAAACTAATCTAATGTCTTTGAATCTGGGATATCTGCCAGTACAACTGTTCAGAAAGAGAATTCCACAACTTTGCATCTCTCACTGTAAAAACCATTTTCACATTTTAAGATAACCTTCTTTCTTCTTATCTTAATGGATGGTCCATCTTACTGTTGAATGTCATTGCATGCTAGAGTTAAGTTTATTATCAATTACCATAGACCACAGCAGTACTGTTCGGGATATACACCACTGTGGTGCTATTCTCCAACTGAGACACGCCATAGAGGCCTAATTTGGACATTTAGCAATAGACACAAAAAGTGCTGCAGATGGGAGTGCATACTGAGGACTTAAAAAAATATCTATCACAATTTTATACACAGCTGAGATAGGTAAGGAGTATTTCTTTAAGCAAACAGTGCACACAATGGCAACAGGATATACATAGATTACAGCAGAGAGCTGTGAGGACATTCTGGACTTTTAAAAAGGATCAGCAGTGAAGATAAAACAATGCAACTAAACTACTTCCAAAGGGTGAACCTTACCTCCCAAAGATTACATAAACCAGTGTCCCAGGTGCCAGCACTCCCTAGCAGACTTCCTACACATGGTGTGGACTTGCTCCTTAGTCTAGTCATTCTGGGAGCAGGTAACTCAGCTGGACTGGGTAAAAACCAGACATCCCACTCCCGATGGATTCTAGGGTATTATTGCTCAGTTAGGTGGAGGAACTATCACCCAAAAGGACACAGCGTACTCCAGACTCTAAGATAGGGATTGCAATACATTGAAAATCCAGGGGTGGGTCTGCTGTAAATTCTTGGGAACAGCTAATTGAGAAATCTGTTCTTCTCTATAAATTAACATTCATGAGAAGAGGCTGTCCTGTCATTTGTTCACTTTGGTCTTAGAAAGCAGCTACTAAAAACACCTTCAAATATTAATTTAATTCAGTAAAGTCCAGTAATATATCTGAAAAATATTAATAATATAGCTTACACTAAAAACTAAGTCTTAATAGTAGATATAGCAAAACATCTTGTTGGAATTTCAGCCTAACTGTTTCTCCTAACATATCTGTGTCACTAGTGAAGAGACCCACAGAGAGAGGAACAATCCCTCATTAACTATATAGGCACTTAAGGGCCTGTATGATGAAATGTAAGAATTTCATATCCCTCTGGGAGTGTGGAGTTGGGAAATGTTGGCAGTCGTATAGGCAAAATGAAACTAAGGGCTATGTGGGTGGCCTCACAGACATTTTAAATGGACTTTTGCTGCTCCAGCTTTACATATGTATTGTCCATAGCTCATTCTATTTTAATGCACTCACCAAAATGTTCATATGTTATTGTTGTTTTTTTAATCCTTTCAATGCAGCAATTAATTTTTCATCTAATATTGTGTTAGGGAAATTAAAATCTTGCTAAAAATGCCTCACACTACCGCCGTCACTAATTACCTATTCCATTGTTAGTTAACATATTTAGCCATCCAATTTGACTTTTTCACATCTGCAATGCTCTTAGCATGTTTTGTTTCATAATGTTATGTTTTAAATAAATGGTACTTCTAAATTAGAATCCCTGAAGTGCAACCAACTCCGATGTAGAATGCACACCTGCATGCTCCTACTGTGAAACAACATATCCTAATTGCACAAACAGAGGCAAATTTGGCAGATATTGACCAACTTAAACAAGAAGGGATAGGAAAGACATGATGTTGTCATTGATAGTTACATTGGATTCAGACAATAAAATCACAATAAGCATTTTTTGCAATTCCCAAAAAGGTTGCACATCTGCTGCCTGTCCCTAGTTCCAGCCTTGTGCAAAAATTTACTGTACTATATGTACAGTGATATCTTGTAACTTTACAATAAACCACAAAAATACTACTTTTCCTTATACCACAGCTCCTTATTCATATTGGTGAAACTCAATAATAAACCCATACAATTTGCAGAGAATACACATGCAAACTGTTCTACGTGATTAAATGCAAACTGCAATTTATAGAGCCTAGGTTCAAGAAGCAAAAACAAGTCAGTATTTTGCTAGGCAACTTAGGGAAAAAAAACATACACTGATGATAATAAAGTTGTCCAAATGTGACCTCAATTCAGACAGAAAGTGGGTTCATTGTATTGGTTAGATCTGGCAGAAGGAGCCACAATATATTAACAGTGACAATGATTGGTCGCTTATTGATAACTTCTAATACAATGGACTATGTAAAAAATGATTATTCTTCAAAATACAAAGAGAGACTTGTTTTTCACCCCTTTAATTACTTCATATGTCTGTTGCGTGAAAGAGAGCCTAAAAGCCTACAGCATATATAAGGGGGAACATCAAAAATGACAAGCAAACTTCACAGATGCCAATGTTTAGTACTTTTCTGTTTTTATCACCTGCATTGAAGCAGGCCATTGGTGCTGTTGCTGAATGATAATAGCTGATTGTTTAACAAAAGTTCAGTAAAGAAAATGTTCAATGCTACATCTAAGCTATATTATTTGATTATTAACACAACCATTTCATCCTATATGGGTCCTATATGAGTCGGTGCTGTAATTACACCCCATTTTGAAAAATCGCTCACCTAAATTTGATTTTTTTTTTTTTTGCTACAGATCATGCGTGACAGATATGTGTGAATGCCCAGTGCATAAAAACTGTTACTGTGAATCCCTAATTGCCTATGCCAGAGCATGTTTACGGGAAGGAGTGAATGTACACTGGAAGCCAGAACACAGTTGTGCAGGTATGTATCTGCTATCTTTAACAATGGCTTTAAGATTATAATAACAAAATTAAATATTTTATCAAATATTGCCAACATAATCTGTTACGGCACTGTGTAAGTATAATATGCCCATAATAAACACATTCAATAAAAGAAGTAAACTATTATTTATGAGTAAGCATAAGCAATGGGTTGGTATTTTTCACTTCATTTCTTGGTCGCTAAAGTCTTAATAAATACATAAACAAATAATTGAATGTGGCCTAAAGAGCACTTACCCCCTTCTTACCCCCTGCATGTGGGATTGCCCATTATTCCCTTCTTAAAATTATTTATTTTATTTTGTAGTGAAAGTTTTGATTATTGGTGTACGTGAGGCCCCAGAGATCATAGGGCCCAGCCATAGTTTGGACCTCTGAAACCACATAGACAATTAATACACTATTATTATTAACATGTATTTATATGTATGTATTTATATAGCACCAACATATTGAGCATATTTAGCTTGGAAATGCAATATCAATTACTAGTAATTAATATTACACTTGTGCTGAGGACCTATATCAAATTTCACTTGACATGCTATGTCATAGCATCCATGCCACCATGTAAAAACAGAAATTAAGAACAGTGGTATTATGTATAACCATTTATCAAGAATTAACTCGTGGTAAAAGAATGCACACCAAAAATAAATTAGCAAAGTAGTGGAAAATTTAACCATCAAAATATTCTGTAGGTAAAACTCAACCAGCTTGGTCTACTGACCATAAAAAGCAATTTTTTGCTTGCAGCGGAAGCTTGTACAGTCAGGAAATATTACTTTTTGCTTCAGGGATCATTACATGTTTCACCAGCTCTGTATAATCTGTATACTTTTATTTGTTTATTTTGTTGTCTTTATCTAGGACACAAGTAACCTTTAAATTAGATGGCATACTGCATTTCTGAGATTTAGGGGCCTATTTATTAAACCTCACATTTATCGGGTTAAGGTTTTTAAGGGGAAAACTCACAAAAAAAATAATTTAGAGATTTATTATACCCAAAAGCTGCAGATCTGAATCTGAAAATACTCCATCTCAAACCTGTCAAGATCATGTAGAAGTCAATGGCAGATGCCCTTGAAGTTGTTTCATTGTGATCTGCGCTGCGTAACTCCAAGCCGAGTTCTTGGAGCTTCATTCGTACGTTGCGAATTGATGCTCGAAAATCTACATGATAATTCACCACATATAACCAGGCTTCGACGTGTAAAAAACGGGGTTAATTTTTTAAAATAACAGTGGAAAATCTGGCATTCACATGGCATAAAATAAAACACACCTTGATTAATTTGCCACCATTTTTTTCAGTGATTTTAGTTTTACACAGCATAATATGCCCCTAAGGTTGCCAGATTTTAAAAGTGAAATCTGAGCAGGACTGCTCCCCTTTGACCACACCCATTCAAGTTAAAAGACAGAAAGGTTCATTTAATAAAAAAAACATAAATTAAATATATTATCATGTATACTATGTGGTTGATTTTGCAGTGCTGCTGCTGTCAATCCAATTGCAGCTTCCCATGGAAGAATCATGGGGTGGGTCCGAAAAGGGGATATTATTGAGCTACTACTCTGTCGGACTCTGTATTGGGACATTTTCTGGAGACCAAGGTCCTGAAAGTGGAACTGATGGGAACCCTACATTATACTGTATAATCTGTTCTCAATTATCTGAAATGTGCAGCCCTTTACATAGCCAACTTGACTTAGCTCTCATAAAGAAACACTCAAATTAGCAACAATAAGTCACATCTTTGACTGGCACATTAACGTTTGTGTTTTATTTATTAGTGATTTAGTGATTTTTCCTCTTAAAGTTAGCTTCCATCTGAACAGATATGACAATGGGTTTTGAGCTGTAGCAATAATAACCTGAACTGTTTTTTCATTTCAGATTTCACTGATAAAGAGGCACATTTATCAAAGGTCGAATTTCAAATTCCCCTAAACTCCCATACATTTGAAATGTATTAATACATTTACATTTTTATGCTCAGAAGAATGGAATAGACCCTAAAACTCAAATCAAATTCAAATCAAAATTAAGAAAACTCCAAATTGATCCATGGGCCTCTCCCAATGACTTAAACAGCAATTCGGCAGGTTTTAGGTGGCAAATAGTCAAATTCGAGTTCTTAAAGGGCCATAGTATGATACATTTTGAAAATCTGATTTTATTTAAAAACTTGAATTTGAATAACTCCCTAGTTGAATTCGATCATAAAAATTTTTGAACATTTGAATTTTCAATTTGACCCTTGATAAATCTGCTCCATATAGGGGCCGATTCACCAATGGTCGAATATCGAGGGTTAATTAACCCTCGATATTCGACTAGGAATTGAAATCCTTCAAATTCGAATATCGAATTCGAAGGATTTAGCGCAGGAAATTAGTTCGATCGATCGAAGGATTATTCATTCGATCGAACGATTACATCCTTCGAAATCGAACGATTCGAAGGATTTTAATTCAACGATTGAATGAATATCCTTCGATGAAAAAAACTTAGGCAAGCCTATGGGGACCTTCCCCATAGGCTAACATTGAGTTTGGTAGCTTTTAGCTGCCGAACTAGGGGGTCGAATTTTTTTTTAAAGAGACAGTACTTCGACTATCGAATGGTCGAATAGTCGAACGATTTTTAGTTCGAATCGTTCGATAGTCGTAGTCGAAGGTCGAAGTAGCCCATTCGATGGTCGAAGTAGCCCAAAAAACACTTCGAAGTTTTTTAAATTCGAATCCTTCACTCGAATTCACTCGAATTTAGTGAATCGGCCCCTAAGTGTGTTGTATTCTTTAGTTTCATTGGGTGCAATCTTTTCTAAAAGCAGGTAACTGCAGCACATGATGTGCAGCCAAATAGAAATGCATGCAACATTGTTCTCTTTGAGAGCCCTAGGCATTTAAGGAACAATATTAGGGAACAGGGAACAATATTAGTTTAAATGGCCTGTATATTTTTTAAGACTATTAAGGCATTCAAGAACTGAATGGCAAGCTGATATGTTCAACAAAGGTTATATTTATTTTACAGCTGCAGACTATGTTGGTGTTTTATACATAGGATTAATAATAATAATAATAATAATAATAATAATCACTGTAATAAGCTGTGTGAGCTGGGGCTAGTAGATCATATTTTCAATATATTTTAAATATATTTTTAATATATAAAACATCTAGCGCCATTATAAACATGTGCCACCTTAGCAAAAATTATTACAAAAATGACCAGCTAGAGAAATTATGCTTACTATCAGGCTTAGTAGAACCAGGGATTTATGCTTCCCAATCCCACTTTGACATGTGGAGAGGCAGGTGAACTCAAATTCAATACTGGGAATGGCTTCAGATTAAAATGTATACAAATGTCAGTGAGGCATAAATTTAATGAAAAGGTGGTATCGGTCAATTAAATGTTGCATGGTCTCAACTTTTAATAGTAATAGTCACTATTAAATTGTGGATCTCAGAATGACTATTTAGGTTTCAGAGTGCAAGCTAAACAGGATCATCTGGTGACACGTGATATATTGTATTAAAAGTTATGGCTCGCCAGAGGCTGCAATGACCCCTGCTAAAATTTCTGTACAAGGTTTATATACTGTAATTAAAAACATTCATTTGCGTTTTATTTTTAAGCAACTGAAAATAATTGCATTTTGATTATAGCCTTTTTTCATTGCACATCCCTAAATAAAAGCAACCACCAAATCACATGTATGATTTATTTATGTAAACACCATCAAAGCACTGCATTACTATTTGAAATATTCTGCTTCAGAGCATTTTATTATGCAGACGAATAAGCATGGAAACTTTGATTTGCCAAAATCCCAATATAAAAATAAGCTTTTGTTTTCTAAAGTAAAGCTGCAGCATAAGCAAATGTAATTTACCCACCGTGAAATACTTTTAAAGTCATTTACTGGTTGTCAGTCCAGTGCCAAAATATAATTTATCGCAAGTAACCAAAGACATTGGAATATCAACAAGCAAAATGGATTAGCATTTTTATATCTAGTTATGTGGATGTTTGCTTTCTTGTGGAAGTTCAAGGGGCATTATGTTAACTGGATTTGGATCCAAAAAAACAATAAAAGTAGATTTTGGTGTTCATAACTGATTAAATCAATGGCACTCACGTTTGAGAAATGTTTTATTTAAATGTATTTGCTTGGTGAAAACACTGTGACTAAAATTCAGCAGGAATAGAAAATAAAGCTGGAAGAATGGTTAGTTTAACCAAACAAAACCCCTTGAAACTTGTTCTTGAAACATAGTAGTTACATTATTAAAGGAATTGTTTATTGTAAAAATAAAAACTGAGTAAATAGATATATAGTTGGCTAGCCAAAAATGTAATCTATAAAGACTGGAGTGACCAGATATCTAACATAATAGATAGAACCCAACTTCTTTCTTTGCAGCTCTCTCATTGGTTAGCAGTCAGTAACCAATCAGTGACTTGAAGGGGGGCATTTGAGTCATAACTGTTTGTGTTTCAATCTGACCTACATGCTGAGGATCAAAAGCAAACTAAATGAACTATGTCCCATTTGGCCCTCCTTAAAGTCGCTGAAGAGATGCAAAACAAGAAGTTGGGTTCTGGCTATTATGTTAGAAATCCATTCACTCAAGCCTTTGTAGATTACATTTTTGGCTAACTATATTGGAAACATTTTTTATTTTGCACAGCCTATTTACCCAGTTTTTATTTTTTACACTGCACTGTTCCTTCAAAGAATTTTGCTAAATTTCTAGATTATTTATAGAATGTGCCTTTAATTTACTATTTTTTTTTTATAAAATTGAATGCCAAAAATAAGCACTTGCCAATATGTTAATCACCTCCCCAGAGACCAAAGTTGCTAACCATGAATCCCAAACCAGTGCCTCCTTCTTTGCAAAAGAAGGCTGATATTGGTTCTTTTTTGGGGTGACATCTTGCCTGCACTTTCAAGTAATCAAAGCAATGTTGGCTCACACATTCAAATTGCAGTACCGCTTGCAGTAACACTTAGTAGTTGCCACAGAATAGTAGGTAAGATAGTGGAGCCACACCTCAGTCAGTAAAGAACTCGGTCAGAACTCGGTCAGTAAAGCTTTAAAGATCAGGGGCACCAGTCTGGAAAGTTTACAACTGGGGTCATTGTGACGTATCATTGGCTTCACTGGAGTATAATTGGCCTCTCATTGTCCTTTGAATAGCTCTGTTATACAAAACTATTACAGCCCTATGTTGATATATGTTTGCTAATGAAATGTTGGTAACCAGACACCTGTTTTTAGGGCAGGATCCATGCCCTAACTAATATTTCACAAATTTAACCTTCAAGGCAGGTCACAATGTAATAAATCATTCTTTACATGCTTGGGAGCAGATTTGGATGATATCACACTTGAACAGTACTGAACAGTTATATTGATAGCAGTCTCCAGCTTAATTATGTTATTAATATGGAAGTGGCAAATGTATGAAATAACCGTTTCCATTTAACAATCAGTAAATGAAAAAGGAAAAATCCATCTGAGCATTCATTAAAATATTTCCCTAAAATAGCCATCACGTTCCTTTTTTTCTAGATCTTTGATAATTCTGGTTTTAATATTCTGAACACCAAGTCTTTAGCATACGAAACAAAAAATATCTATTCTATTAATATATAAATCATCAGTCATCATGTACTAAGCAAGCAGCTTCATGCTGATTGATAGATACATTTATTTACCTTGGAAATTAAAGAATACTGGTGAGCTGGTTATTGAAACAGATGCAAAGAGTTGTATGACTTTGATTTAACATTATAAGTATTTTGGGGGTCAGGTAAATAATACAAACATAAGTGAAAGGTATTTAGATGTTTTATGTAACAGCTTGCTAGTCAAGAGTACATATCTCAAGGTCGACTGAGGAGAAGCTGAATAAATATCTTTGCAGATCAGGTCTTCCACGGAGTTGTGGAATAGTCTTGGCCATTTGAGAGTTACATGAACATTTCTCAAGAAGTTTTATGATTTGTTTTACTTGGCTCCGTAATGGCATTTTTCATTGCTGGAAGGTGTTAATTTTAGTAGAATTGAATAACAGCTCATGCTTAAGTGTGCCAGTGGTCCTTTTTGTCTCCTCTTCTAATGGGACCAAATGCTTCTTTTCCCATCTGTCAGATCGCATATGCACAGCTAAAAACATCTGTCTTCTTGAAGCCTCTATTTCCTTTTTCAACCACATCCGACTTTCTTCTGACAGCTAAAACACAGCAGCCTGAAGGATCCCTATTACTATGGAAAAAAGAGCCACAATTGGGTGATGCATATAAATGATGGATTCAAGATTTCCATTATTTTTCCCATTCTAGTTTTCAAACATTTTCAACACATTATTCTTCTTGGCATCATGCAAAAATTCACTGGCAAAATCCTGGTACTAATTTAAATAGTTACACATGTTCATGTTCCTTACACATTGGATCCAGAAGCTGGTTTTATCCTCATCATTTTATGTGTATAGCCATTTACCTCTGGCATTAAAATGTCTTAGACTCTAATATTAAAGTCTTTTGGACAAATACACAGCAGGAAAAGAAAGCACATATTACTCCCAGTTCAGGATTTTGAGAGCAGGCTGTTCAGCATCTAAATTACTTGTATATATGCAGCTGTTATTTCCATACTGAAATTTTATCAAAATCAGTTTGAAAGAAATGATCTTCTTATACTGTATGTTATGTTGGTAGTTAATTTTCCAAAGGTGATACACAATAAAATAGTGCAGTTTTCCATTACTAAAGCTATTAATAGCTGAAAGGCTAATAGCATCTCGGAGAAGGCACTGGAAAAAAATTCAAAGAGAAAAGTTAAGATCAATTGCCTTCCTCATAACACGTGAATGGATATCGGCATGGGACAATTATCTCCTGTAAGAGCAGAGGAATATTAATTTTCCTAGACTTTTTGCAATGCCAGTTTTTGGCATTTTGTTTCAGTAACATTTTCCTGGGAAAGGTTACCATTAACATAAAGCATACAGTAAAAACAAGGACCCATATTTTACAAATATTCTATTAAAAACATAGTTAGACCATAAAACTTGAAATTTGTGGCGGTCATCAGATAAAAAAGTAGACCCAGTCACAGGGGTTAGGCACTATACCTGTTATAATATGTTGGGCAGTATATAGGATTCAATCAACAAATGATTACTAAATTAATGTGGATGTTAACAAGGTTATTTATCAATATTCATAATTTTCCCTCCAATTTTTCATGAATGTGAATAATGGTTAAAAAACTTGAATTTTCTCTATTAAGCAATAAAAAAAAACATGAATAACTGCAAGAAAGCTTGCAAGGTCATGTAGAAGTCAATGGGAGCTGTCCTAGGCAAAATGTAAATTATTAATTCAATGCAACTTTTTCATGTTTTTCTAAATTTTGAGCTTGTCGACCCATTAAACAGTCATGAATGAGATATTTGTATCTTTATAATGGTTTTATTTGATCTCATTTTTTATATTTGAATTCTTTAATAAATACATACTTATTTGAAGTAGAAAAAAAATCTCAAAAATGACAAAAATTTGAATCTTGAAAAATGGGCTTCTATGTGGTTTCCCATGTAAACACAGTTGGTCATAGTATAATTAGCCATTCTCAACTCAACTTCTGTAAATTCTCAACTTCTGTGAAACATGAAAGTGAGGCAAAAAAAAAAAGATTTGCCATTTGGTTCAATATTTGCAATCCCTTCTTTCTCAGTCCAGCAGAAAGCAAACTAAGGTATATAAAATATATTTTACTATACATAAATGTATTTTATTATTTGAAAAAGACAGTTTTTTGCTATTTTATAAAGTTTCCTAACTCTGTACTCCTTCTAGCTTACTGCGATGCTAACAATAATTTTCCTTCTTTATACATCTATTAAAAATTCTCAATACTTTTTAAGTATAAATGGGGGAATGTAATAAAAGTCCGTAATGGAAAAAATATTTGCAATGCGAAAAGTTATGCCTTTGTGTGAACAAATTTGCCTTTGCGCAAATATAATATAGATTTTGTGAACCCGGAAACTGTTTAGTGACCACTTCCAGAGGGGGGCCCCCACTTCCCCCATTGCGTGCTCACGCATGCGCAGTGACACGGTGCACTTCCGCGCAAGAAGAGGGCGTTCACGCATGCAGAGGGTGTTCACACATGACGTGGTTCGCGCATACACGGTGACGCCGAGCAGCGTTCGTTTGTGATCAATGCTAGGTGAGTCTGGTCTAGGGGTAGGCAGAAGAGGTAGCTGCCCAGCGCCCCCTAATCGTTTCACCCTAGGCAGCTACTTCTTCTACCTACCCCTAGTTCCGGCCCTGACCACTTCGACAGTGGAAGAAGGTTTGCAAATTTTATAGTTTTCTCCAGTGCGCAGTGAATGTAAAACTTCTTCTTGAAAAAATTGTTACGTTTGCTCCAAATGATTACGACACCTTCAAGCACTTCTTAAAAGTGGGCAATAACAGTTTAAAGGGGAACTCCGGCTTCTAAACCAAATTTGATAAAGAGGCCCACATAACACAAGAGACCCCTAATAAACCCATCACAGTTACCTGTTTCTTCCAAAAGTATGAATAAATGCCATTTTCTAAGCTGAAATCCAGCTGTTTAACAGTTCTTCTGTTTCTGCATCATTTGAAATCCTGGCAGGGAAGGAGGGACTAAACACTGATGTTACAAATTGTAACAACTACTCCACAGCTTACAGACAGCATGCAAGAACTACATAACCCACAATGCATTGCACTGGGATGTTCTGTTCCTTATTGAAATCACATGTGCAGGGAATTGTGGGGTTTCGAGGATACTGAGGACAGCTGGCTGTTGATATAAAGTAGTCAGACAGCTCAGCAAAGTAGTCAGACAGATCAGCAGGAGAGCAGGGGGTTAGGCTTAGGGACTGTTCCAAACCAGTAAAAATCATATTTTTTAATTGATGTATATCGCAAAGTTGCTTTGCTCAAGCTCAAAGCTCAAGTTATATTTTTGTGGAGTTCCCCTTTAAGGAAGAGTACTATATTGAGAACTGCAAATTTTTATTCTTATTTGTGCAAATTGTTTTGCTCTTTGTGACTTTTATTACATTCCCCCAAAGTATCTGTAGTTCTTGAAAGTCCCTTAACTTCTGGTTTGCATGCATCCCCAGTGACCCTGGGGCATGTTTCTCCTGCTTGTTCTGGCTAGTGAACAAGCAGGCTGCATTGCAAAACATTTTCTTTGGTGAGAAGTTTGGAAAGCTATGGAGTGCTGTGATGTCATTGATTAGTTAGGCATGTACCAGCATTGGCTAAGATTTGTTATGCAAATAGACCATATCCAAGCTCAGCACCCTTGAAAACCTTTACATGTATGTTTTTTTTGTTGCATTCATCAAGGAAATTTTCAAATACTGTGCAATGGCACCTTAGTCAGATGGGCAGGCTTGTGATTTAGAACCTTTAAAATACCCCATGCAAGTAATATCCTTTACTATAATGATCTGCTGAGTACTTCGCAAGTGCTATTGAATGGTGCAATCTCACTAGTCAGATGGATAGGCATTGAAACTTTTGTTATTGGTCACAATGTTCTTCTGTTTTCCCTCCAAAATATGAAGTGTCGCAATCTGATTGGTCAGATGAGAGGCAGATGTAAACTGATGGCACTTTCAGCTCAACGTACCACCTAGGTACCTTTGTCACAATGCACTACAGAGTCAGTCTCTGATACTTCACTATGGAGTAGCACAGTCTGATTGGTTAGACGGTGGGCGTTGAGATTTTTTTGTAAAAGCATGGCCAATAGAAGCTTAGTACCTCTGAAAACCCCTAGGTACATGTTTTGACCTGTGGAGTAGCTTGGCAATACTATTAAATAGCACAATCTGAACAAACAATAGCAAAATCTAAACAGTTTGAACAGTAAGGCTTAGGCGGTTATTTATCAAAGGTCAAATTTTAGAGTAATGTGAATGTTTTTTTTAAACTCTAATTAATTAAATTGTATTCACAATTGGAATGGTATGTTGTTTATGAAAAAATTCAAACATTTAAAAATCGATTGAATAATCCTGACTCAAAAACTCAAATCAAATTGGAATCCAATGCGAATCTAGTTTTTTTCCCCATTGGAGTCTATGGGGCATCATGTTCTCTACTAACATCTTCAAATAGTTCAAGGGACCTCTGCCATTGACTTCTACATTCTACATTCTTCTTAGGTGGAGAATATTCGAATTAGAACTGTTTCCAGGGTCGAGGTGTGATACATCTCATATTCTAAACTAAAATTCAAGTTAGTATTGAGGGGTGTGTGTATGGTTGCTGGGTTTTCATTTGGAGCAATTGAACTTGATGGACTATTGTCTTTTTTCAACCCAATTTGTAACTATGGTAGTTTTTAAATTCGAATGTGTGAGTTTTGAGTAAAAAAATGTGACAAATTCAATATGAATTTACCATTTCTACCTTAGTAAATCTGCCCCATAGTGTTCTTAGGTAAAGTACATGTTTTGCTGAAGCTGGTTTTGCCCTATGGCATGTTGAAATCTGAGTATTGCTCCAATTTTCCCTGAAAATGCAAAAGCAGTTAAGATTTCTAGATTGGAAAATAGTATATATTTTTTTAATGTCACAATTTTGCATAATTGAAGAATATCTTCTACATTCTACTTCAATTCTAAATGTAGTTTATTGCAAAAGCAGCATGCTTGGTATCATGTTTATTTATACTTAACCCAAACATCTCTTCAGCTCAGTCATTTGGATTCTAAAGCTACACAAAGCAAAAATAGAGAGTTTTGCAATAACGTTATGGATCATGTTGCACGCATCATTTGACTTATTTCTATCTGCCAAAAACAGAGGGCAGATATATCTGCATTTAATAGGGTTGCTGGTTCAAGGTAGAACAAGTAAAATGAATGTCTAAATAAAGAAAAAGATTGAGAAACCTGTTTATAGGATGGGGTTTCTAGCCCAAGTGTAATATTAAACATTTTGTCCAAACTGTAACCAGCCCCACGTTGTAAACTTCTTCCTGCCAACTTTGGACGATAGATCATCCCACAGTGATTATATTACAACTGTTATCCAGCAATCGTCACATAAATTATTGCCTTTTAACTGACTTTGAAACTGGATCACTTTATGTTTCACCTATTTTCAGAAATATAATACCTGGTATTTTATTCCTGTTAATTACAGTCATTTACATTTTTTTATAATTAACAACTGAAAAATCTTTTGCAAATAACCTCGTTGCCAAGATACACCTCAAAGTTAGAGTCGAGAAAACATTAAAATTGACAATGATTAATTGCAGTTATGGTTTTGTATGTGTATATACAGTACATACCATATCAAGTGATACGTTAACAAGAGAGGATGCTAAGTTTAGGGTTGTAGGGGAAAAAAGTGTCAAAACTACTGTTTTTCACTTTATATATATATATATATATATATATATATATATATATATATATATATATATATATATATATATTGTTTATAAATAAGAAGTAAAATTCATTATTATCACGTGTGCACCTTGTGGGTTTTTGTGCACTTAATACACTTTGGCACAGGTAGCATATATCCCATACATTATAAATGAAAGCAGTCCAGGGTGTTTAACCGAATGTTTAACCGAATGTCTGGTGTATTTAGCTTTACACTTGAATTAACCCCTCAGTATTAACTGAATCTCAGTTAATACTAATTGACATATTATACAGGTATGGGACCTGTTATGCAGAATGCTTGGGAATGGATCTGTAATTTGGATATTCATACCTTAAGTCTACAAGAAAATCATTTCATGGGTTATTTATCAAAACCTGAATTTTTCAGATTTTTGTAAGTAAAAAAATTCTGACCAAACTAGAATCCACAATTTGACCTTATTTATTATTAAAAAAGCTTGATTTAATCGGTTTGGGTAAAAACTCGATAAAATGGAGCAAAAACCTGAATCGCTCAATTTTCCCAAATTTTGCCGGAAAAACACCAAAAGTTTTAATTTTCGTGGCTAATTCCAGAGCAGTCCAAATACGATTTTTTCTTCAGCACACCACTTACTTTTTCCAGGGTGCATCCACTCCCAAGCTGCCTCCAAGTCAATGCACCTGAGGAAGGGGTGTTCACCCAAAAGCTTTTGTGTGAATTCCACTGAAATAAAATGTTTTAAAGGCAAAGCCTGAGGATGGTGTGCTTCATATCCTGTTATTCAAGATAATTCCAGAGCAGACCACAGAACTTTAAAATAGAATAGGGACCTCTGCTGGTATACACAACCTTGGCAGGTCTGAGATGGCGGATTTTTGGACTCAGGCTTTTTGCTGCAGCGATCTTTAATAAATCAAAAAATTTGAGTTTAAAAAAAAAAAACAACAAAAAGCCCAACTGGAGTTTAGTAAATAACTCCCTTAAACATTAGGGGGACTGATTTATTAAGTTGCAACTTTTTTCGGATTGGGCTTTTTGATGTCGAAAATCAAAAAAAGTTGCAGGAAAAGTGTGACTTTTTCGGGATTTATTATGCAACAAAACTGCAACAATTCTGACTTAAAGCTTTACACATAAATTAAATAACTTTTTTCTGGTTTTTTTTGCATTTTTAGGAGTGTGCTGCCCTTCAGACTATATATATAATTTGAAATCTATCATCCTATGGAAATGACGCATATGATAGTATTCATTTCTGAACCATTACAACCTCTGCCCTACGTAAATTATATTACAGAGTTTTTAATTAGGCACTTTAGATATTAACCTCTTGCAGCTATTTTAACTGCTCTCTGTGTTTTTCTCTGGAACTCCTGTGCTCTTTGGCTAGCCGCCTAAATAACAATTCACACTTTATGATACTCCAGTGACTCCTAAATTTAGTCTGAAATTTGGAAAACTCAAATGTTCAGAACATGTTGACATAGATTTAGTTGCAAATAATGTAATATTTCATCATGAAATGCAGGTTTTTTTTCTGTATGTGGATATGAGGTCATTAGCATAAATTACAAAGTGTCACTCAAATGTGCCTACAGCCTAAAAGGGGGGGGGGAGAGAAGAATCTGTTTTAACCACAGAAGCAATTCAGATTTGTTTTCGGGTATGCATAGACAAAGATAAAAACGTTATTTTTTTGCCAGAATAAAATTATTCACCAATCATATTTAGAATATTTCAACTGCAAAACAAATGCAATCCACAGATAAATATCTTCATGTGATTACTACAATGTCAAGCAAACATGTGCTATCTATAGAATCTAAAAACTTCATTATTGATTTTATTAATCATAATCTTGTCATGCAACAGGACAAGATTTGTAGGATGCTGCAAAATCTGATCATGCACGCTGTAATGTAAAGTCTGAACAAAAGGTTTCTTGATTTTATGCACAGACAATGAATTTCAATGAGAAGCAATTGTCTGTCAGACTTTATCTTGTGAGAAGCCTTCTTGAACAGAATGTATTCACATGCCTCATGTTACACACATAGGACTGCCTTACTACTAAAAATAAAAAGGTTTTAACCTTCACTTAAAGGAAAAAATCACAGCCAAAATGAATACTTAAGCAACAGATAGTTTATAACATATTAAGTGAACTATTAAAGAATCTTACACAAATAGAATATAGATATCTGTATATATTGCCCTTTTACATCTTTTACCTTGAGCCGCCATTTTGTGATGGTCTGTGTGCTGCCTCAGAAATCACCTGACCAGAAATACTGCAGCTCTAACTATAACAGGAAGAAGTGTGGAAGCAAAAGACACAACTTTGTCCATGAATTGGCTCATGAGACCAAACATGTATGGTTTGTTTGTGTGCACCATTTATCGTAGAATCCCTGGGGACAGCCCATAGAGTTCTTAAAATTTACTATTCCGGATTAGCCAATGGCACATCCTACTAAAAAAGTATATTATTATGAAAATGGTTGTTTACATGAAGGGTTTCTATGCAATATATTTTTACAGAGACCTACATAGGTATCGTTTTTCTATAAGGAATTGTGGGCAGAGGTATGTAAATGAATCCTTAATATCCCTGTGGCCAACTATGCATCCAAATCATTCGTTTACTACCGCAGATAGAGCCTAGTAATGCAAAACCATACACCAAACTTGCAGAAAACCTGTTTCTATCTTCTAATAGTTCATTGGTGCAAGATATTGAATCATGAGACTTCTGAGTGGGTAGGACTCGGAGAGCAGTGAAACAATGGAACCATCATAATTAGGGTTAGAAGGGCTAAAAAAAATATAATTTTAAGTTGAACTACCCCTTCAGTGTTTAATGGGGTTATTTATCAATCAAATTTTGATTTCATGTATTTTTTTTTACTCTAATTAACTCAAATGTACTCACAACTCGAATGGGAGGTTATTTATGAAAAAACTCAAATGTCTAATATTCGATCGAATAGTCCCGACCCGAAAATTCGAATCAAATTCTAAACAAATTCAAATAGAGTTTTTTTCTGAAAAAAAACTTGAATGTCAGGAAGGCAATTAACATATTCTAATGGACCTCTGCCATTGACTTGTAAATGAACTTGGCAGGTTTTAGGTGGCGAATATTCGAATTAGAACTTTAAAATTCGAATTTGTGAGTTTTGATTCAAATTTACCATTCAAATCTAAATAAATCTGCCCTTAATTAGATTATTGTAAATTTTCCTCTGGTCTTAATTATTCACCTGCTGTCATTTTTTACAGCACACAATAGGGGGTTATTTATCAAAGGTCGAATGTTAGAGTTTTTTATACTTCTAATGAACTCAAATGGTATCTTATTTAAGAAAAAAAACAGATTCAGCGAGTTTGAGTTGCAAAACTCAAATTTATAGCGTTTTCCATGGGAAAAAACGTGAAATGTTCGTATTGATTGAGTTTATCACTGGAAAAAATTTGAATTGCTAGAATTGATCGCGTTTTCTGTCAAACCACTCGAACATCATGCAGGCTATTAACATCTTCAAATGGTTCATGGGACTTCTGCCATGGACTTCTGCATAACCTCTACAGGTTTTAGATGGTGTATTTTCGGATTCAAGCTATTTGCAGGTTCAGGATTTTGACCAAAAAAAAATAAATAGAATTTTCATGGAAAACACAACTCGAACCTCAATAAATAATACCCGTATTATATGGAAAACCCAATTGCTTATATTGCCGCAATACCTGTACATATTTTATTAGACAATTCTGTTTTTTTTTTTTACAGCAGTCCAGTGTAAAAATGGAGCCGTATATGATACCTGTGGACCTGGGTGCCTCAAGACTTGTGACAACTGGAATGAAATTGGTCCGTGCAATAGACCTTGTGTGGCGGGATGCCACTGCCCTGCCAACTTTGTGCTTCACAAAGGAAAATGTATTAAACCAGCTCTTTGCCCGCAGCGGTGACAATAAGCATCCATCAAAGACTTCTGAAGTTATTTTTAAAGCTCTCTCCCAATGAAGGACTCAACTGTTTAAACTTGTAAATATATTTCCTGTTGATACAGCCACACAGAAACAATTAATATAAATATATATATAAATACAAATTATACAGCCTTTATATAAGCAAATAAGGAAATTATGTATATTTTTTGCTATGAGGATTATGTATTTTTTTGCTAGGATTCTATCCATTAAGCTATTTGAGCAATTGTAAAAATAAAACAGATGTTTTTAATTTAATATAGTGGCATGAGAAAACAATATTGGATGGCTTTGCCATAGCTATATCTTTCTATTTTTTCTTTAAAGAAGAATTTTTGTGGCAGTAAAGTTGCCAGACTGGATTATTTTAAGCATAAAACATGAATTGACATTTCAATGGGAAACAAGGGATCTCTGGAGATCGAGGATTTGCTGACATATGAGAGAAAATGATTCCTTTTCTGAAACTTGAGTGACGAACCACTGAACATAAGCCTTTAGAAGATATTCTCATTTAAGGAAAAAAAGTTTTTGGGGCTTTTAGGGCTTTCTGCTTTCTCTTATATGGCAAATAACTACAAAAAAAATGTAATCTAAAATTTCAACAGTTTGAGAAAACAACCACTCATGTACTAAACATTTTCATTCGTGAAGAACTGTAATTTACAGATATTTCTATGTCTATAGGCGGGTTCTCAGAATTTGAGGAGGCTCATTTGGGACAGAGGCCTGGGAAATGTGGGTGGTGTTTAATGATAGCCTTTGGACTATAACTGGGTGATTGCTACTACCATGTTTTAATCCCTTTGTAACCTTTATTGAACTAAGGTAGTGTGACCACATGTTGTACCACAAATATGGACATGAACCAAGTCTGAATGCCTCTATTACACAAAGGTGGTAAATCAACTAAAGATACTGTGTTGGTTGACTGCAACTGGTGACAGTAAAACCAATTTCTGATAAAGAACTGTAATGGTACTGAGCTTTGGTACACTGTTGCTAGTATTAGTTAAAAATGGAGAACTTTGTGTTCTATTGTTCTGTGTGCCATCAGCAACACACTTTCTCCACACTTATTCCTGAGATACACGTGTGATACTTCGATTGCACCACCTATAATGATCTATCAACGGGCTTCTGCAGGAAATTTAAAGGAAGTCATCAGCAATTAGAAACCTGTTTTCCTAAGCCTTTATATAATAACTCTATAGTAAGGTCTGAGAGATGGCTCATTGCAAATGAATTTCATGACAAAGCCCAGTTTATGCCTGAGGGAGCCGATGGGAACATGTTGCAGAGTGTAAGGCAAAACCATGCTCACTTTTAAAGGCCACACTCACTTTTAAAGGACAAGGAAAGGTTAAAATTAAGTCTGTTTTATTTTAACATGATTTTCAAACAGTGTTCTAAGCACTCACTGTTTCCCCTTACTTTGCTTCCTTTCTCTCTGCACACTCCAGTCTTCCAAAGCTCTCCGTAGAAGTACAGTGATGTTACTGCATTGCTAGCATTCCACACACCCACTGCCACAGGTAGTATCTCCGTTGTCTCTCATTATGGCGCATGCTCCTTTTGATTCTTCATGCTCCTTTTGATCATTCATGCTCCTTCTGTAGAAGGGACTTTGGCGCATGAGCAAAAGGATCTGCAGTTTGGACAGCTAGAGTCATGATTTATGGGTAGCTGAATGCCTTTACAGCAATAAAAACCTAGTGATTCAGGACACTATCAGGAGGTCTTACATTCCAGCAAACTATGTCGGGTAAGCTTTCGTTTTCCTTTAAGGGAACATCCTTCAAAAACCCACCCTAGTTAAAATGTGTTATAAGGTTTTATGAGAAAATATTGCAACAAAAGCCATGTTTGTTCTAGATCTAAAATCCAACAACAACCAGATGCTATAAATTGTCAAAGTGAGGTAAATTAATAGATAATTGGTTGCTATGAATGGGTTATTAAACATGGGGCAAACTCTGCTCTTTACTCTCAAACACTGAATGCACTAAAGTATAAATTGACGGCATGTATTATCCTAGGTAAATTAATCCTATTCTTTCTTTAAATCTAAAAATACATTTCTGGATTTAGAATAGCAAGGACATGCCACATCAGTTGGTGTTGGGACCCATTCTTTACATTTGGTTATGTTATGGAGGAGTTAATTACCAGGTAGACAGCTGGTGCACATTCTCATCTCCAGCACATTTTACTGTTAGACAGATGAGTAATAGCATCACCAACATATACTATAATGAAAGCAGTAGGTCCTGCAGCAAAAGAACAATATACAAAGAAAAGCACACCCAAGTAAATGATACAGTGAAAGGTTTATATTGATAAACAATGGCTAATTGCTTCCCAAGTATGTCTTTATGTATAACTTTATTTGTAAGAGCTTTTAATGAACCGTAGCGCCGTACAATGCATAAAAGTACACACAGGGAGGACAAGTCACATAATAAATACAATACATAGAAAGAGTACACAGAGTGTATAACAGCACAGACATTAAGTGCTATGTGGTAAAAAAAACACAGTAGAAGAACATGAGATACACAGAGAACTGTGCAAATAAGTGCCCAAAGCACATTATGACTAGTGAGAGGCCATGGGTACTGACACCCCAACCATATTATAAATAGTGAGAGGCTAAGGACATTGATAGCAAAACACATTACACAGTAATACATAATAGGGAGAATGTAATAAAAATTCACAAGCAATGTTTAAAATTGAAATTTTGAAAATGTTTAGAGCTGCAATGTAAAAGCAGTCACAGGTTAATATTACATCACTAAACAAAGGTTAGCGTTAACACCTGCTCGGGAGTTTTGGTAAATATTTAATTGCAAAATATGCTTTGCGGTTGCAACATTTTATTACATACACTGCAGTGTTCACAAAAGCCATTTGGTTGCAAACTTTGCAAGGAAGTCATTGAGGTCTGTAATTTGTCAAAAACATGGTAGCTAACATTTGCAATGGTCTTTGCGAATGTTTTTTTTTGCGAAAATGAAACATATTACATTCCCCAAATGGGTGCATACATAAAGTGGCAACATTTGTTCATCTTTAGTTGTTATTGTTTTGTTCCTTCCCTTTAAGACAAGGAAAATTAAAGGCACTAGTGGCATAACTCTTTGGAAAAGTTAAAGGAGAACTAAACTCAAAAAATGAATATAGCTAGAAATGGCATATTTTATATACTGAACTTATTAAACCAGCCTAAAGCTTCAACATCTCTATAGTAGTAATGATCCAGGGCTTAAAATTGAGTTTCCCATCTTGGATTTTGTTAGGAGTGCCTGCAACACTCACATGCTCTGTGTGCTCTGAGCAGCTGTTAAGCTTTGGGCAAATAGTCAAGCAAAGAACGAGATTTCCTTGTCATATAAGCTGATGCTATTGCCTGATTTTTAAATTAAGATGCCAACTTAAGCTTTAGTTCTCCTTTAACGTCTGTGCATAAACCAAGCCTGAGCTGCTGTAAAGTATTGTTAGGAACAAGGAGAAAGATTGTGGTATGGGTTAGCAATTAAAGGTACTGGGGATGCCTACAGGGGATGTTGCCCCCCCTTCACCTACTTGGCACTTACGGTCAAGGTGGGGGGCATCGCTAGAGCCGAGAGCACTATTGCAGTCTCTGCACTAGAAAAGCTGAATTTTTGTTTTTAAAAGTTACTAGAGGGATCATTCTTCTGCCTCCGGTAACTGACTGCTCACTGCTGCCTGAGACAAGGTTTTCACTGGATGCCAAGCAAGTTAGCCCCACCCCTGCTGATCCTGCTTCCCCTGCACCAGTAATGAAAAATCTTTCTGCATCAGCTGATTCAGTAAATACTTCAACTCCTAAATCTCCTGCAAACCTTAGAAAGGTGTTTTTTTATTACTGGTTCGGTGGAAGCAGGATCAAATATTACAATTATTCAGTTTAGTTTGTGCAATTTGCACTGCTTGCGACAGTATTTAAAACAGGAAATGGGGAGAGAAATTTGGGGGGACCACTTTCCCCCTGCCCCCACTGTTTCAAATGTATAAAAAGTGTTTTGGCAAACAGGAATGGAACTAAAAAATCAGTGGACAGTGCTACCAGCCACAAATCTATTGTTTTATAATTTATTTGTTTATAAAACATCCTTCTAACAGAATAAATTAATTGGAAATTAGATTTGCTGCATTTACTGTACTTTGCAGAGCAGCCATGGGTAGCCATGATCCCACTTACTGAAGCTGTTGGTGCTAGCACATCTGGATGGCATGTAAGCTAGGGGTGTGTGCAGGGTGCCCATGTACTGCACCCTGCTCACCACATATGAATGCAACACTGTGTAATGCAGGAAGCACTATATTCATGGGAGAGCTGCAGGTCTTTTCATTCTGGAATGATCTGGAGGGAAGCAGCTTATTTCATGACTTGATCAGAACAAATCAGAACAAATAATTATGCAATAATACCCTATGTTCAAGCTCTTTGGAAGGACCACAAGTAGATATATAGAATGATCTCCTCCTTTTAAAAATGTTTTCCCAAATGACAGTCATCACTAGCCTCTTTTAGTGAGCATATGTGGGCAACAGCAACATGTACAAGTTTCTTATGTCAGTGCAGGATCAATATTACTACGCCTTATAATACTACAACAATTTGTTGTAGGTGTGGTTCCTCAAATGCAAAAAAAAAAAGGTATTATCCACAAATGCATTATCCAGAAAGATCAGAATTAAGGGAAGCCCATCTCCCATAGACTTCATTTTATTGAAATAATTCACATTGTTATAAATGATTTCCTTTTTCTCTGTAATAATAAAACAGTACCTTGTACTTGATCCCAACTAAGATATAATTAATCCTTATTAGAGGCAAACCAATCCTATTGGGTTTAATTCAGTTTTAATGTATTTTCATTAGACTTAAGGTATAAGCAATTATGGAAAGATTCCTTATCCAAAAAACCCCAGGCCCTCAGCAGTCTGCATAACAAGTTGCATACCTGTATTTGTAAATACAAAAATGATAATTAGGATATGGGGCTATCCCTAATAATTTTTAAGTGGTCTAATCCTCAGAAGCTTGTTTTCTTTGAGCAGCTAAATGAGTTCAATTAAAGATTTGGAAAGAGTCATGATGTGAGTCAGAAAATCCTTGACTCACACCCAACCCTAACATGTTCTTAGTCAACTCGCACCCATCCAAGTTTGCACACTCTTACATTTCACTTAGTAGGGACGTAATAAAGGGAGGAGACTGCTACTGATGTCAGTTAGGGGGAGCACTCGCTAGAAATTGCCATTGCTGCAGTGAAGGAAAGGCACTGGGGTTGAAGGTGACAGGTCTAACAATACTGGCAGCTGGACCTGCCACCCACCCAAACAGATAACAGCAACCCTGTTTTTTCACCTGAACCAATCCGACCCAAAGGTTACCTGTAGGTCCCATGAGTTTCTGTTACACCCATACACTACTGCATACATGCCAATTTGATAGGGAGCATTGATTTTCACTGATGCAAATTCAACAACTTTATTTATATGAAATACTTATTGCAGGCAAAACAAACCTTTAATTAATTTTTAAATTAGTAAATACAAGTAGACATTAGTAGATATAAGGGGGCAAATTCACCAGCGCTGGCTTCACGCACGTCGCAACAATTAGCCTGGACAACACTAATTCGATCCGAAGTTGCACACAGGGTAATGAACACTGGCAAAGTTGCGCTAGCGCAAATACGCCAGCAGTTCGAAGTTACACTAACGTTGGCTAATTTGCATACAGCGTGCAGTTAAAGTACAATGGCCGTATATGCTGCAGCAAATATTTACACTACACAAGGCCAGGGTACCTTAATAAAATAAAATAGAGTTGTTATAATGCCCACATTATAGTTTAGGTGCCATATGTTATCTAACCTTGTTTTGATCCAAATTATGAATCCCTTATCTTGAAACAAATTACAAGTCCCTTATCTGAAAACCCCCAGGTCGCGAGCTTTCTGGATAACAGGTCCCATACCTGTACATTCATATAAATGTAATAAAGTTGTATTTGAATACTCTTTTATCCGGAAAGCTATTATCCAGAGATCATTAACTTACAGAAAGCCATCTCCAACATATGTTATTGTGTAATGATTTGCTTTTCCTTTGGAACAATAAAAGAGTACCTTGAACTTGATGGTAACTAAGCTGCATTGTGAGAATCTTCACAAACATACTGCATAAATGGGCTTTTTAAAAATGTTTATTTTTAGATCAAGGTATGGAGATCCTAGTCACAGAAAAACACCTTATTCAGAAAACCACAGGTCCCATGCTTTCAATATAATAGATGCCATGCCTTTACCATCCGGTTATTTTTCAGTTATACAATGTCAGATGAAACTGTTATACATAGCTCTGTAACATACAACTTATTCTCTGTGCTGTTGTATTGTGTATCTACAGTGACATCTAGTGGTGTTTTTGAGTATATCAGCAAGAAAATATCAGCAAGAAAACCTTCAATGAAAATGATTAATGCAATTAAAAAGAAAACAAGAATTACAATAAAGACAGACAATGTAATTAAAGGTGTAACATTTTAGGTAAAATCTGTTTAAATCAAATACTATTTAGCACTTACTACCCCAACGTGCTGTATACAAAGTGCAATTTAGGTTGCAAATTTTCCACGTTTTAATCAAGCATTTGTCCCACAATTCTAACATAATTGCACCTGTGTCATGTAGTTGTGTCTGACTTTAACAAATACAAAGTGGAATCAAAAGTTAATATCTTTTAATTTATATACACACTGTGAGCTTCCGGTTGCGAAAACCACAGCCATGACACAGGAACAAAAGCAATGCGCCAGCATGTAAGGGGGTGTGAAGTGATGAAGAGTGTTATGTGTGGGAGTTTTTAATCTTTTTTTGTGACAAAATGTGCATGTACCGTATGTAAAATGAATATATGTTTGTATGTTGGATGTAATTTCTGGGAATCACTATTAGATGGCAGCAGAGTTCTTTAATTTAATTTTAGGTGTAGTTTTTACCCCGGCCACCAGAGGGACAGAGAAGGGTATAAAAGGAGAAGCACCTTCCAAGTGAAGCCACTTGATAGGAGGGTGTGGCTGGAATAACATCTCCTGGCAGGGTACGTGAGACCCAACGGCTTAGTTTAGGAGAAATTAGAACAGGAAAGATTTAAAGTGAGTGAGCACTAGGTGCACGAGGCAGTGAGGGTATTTAGTAAGGGCAGTTGTGACCCCATCAAGGAAAAAGTGGAGTTAGTTTCCTAGAGGCACTCCAAATGAGGGAACCAGTGAAGGTTTTGGACTAGATAGGAAGGACATCAAGGGTTCATTCCTGCCAGGATTTGGATGAAAAGGCTTAACCTGGAAGAGTGAAGGGGTATCACCCTGAAGGTATTGGACCACTATTGGAGAGTGGAAGGATACAGGTAGAGCATATACCGGACCACTAGGTGGTTAGGTAGGATCCAACATCTTTAAAGAACGGAAAAAGGTGTGCCTACCAAGAGAAACTAGTTCCATGGAAAATATGTGTGTTTGCTGTGTTGGAAGAAGGAAATGCTGTTGGGTGCAATGTGTGCCTGATTGTAAAGCTTCTGGTGTGTACAGTGAATAAAATCTGCTGGTTAAATTTATCATCATGTCCCGTGTGGTAAATACCAGTTGGGAACCCAGGATACATAGTAACATAGTAAATTAAGTTGAAAAAAGACACATGTCCATCAAGTTAAACCTTTTAACTTTTTTTTAACCTGCCTAACTGCCAGTTGATCCAGAGGAAGGCAAAAAAACCCATCTGAAGCCTCTCCAATTTGCCTCAGAGGGGGAAAAAATTAATTCCTGACTCAAATGGCAATTGGACTAGTCCCTGAATCAACTTGTACTATGAGCTATATTCCATAACCCTGTATTCCCTCACTTGCTAAAAAGCCATCCAACCCCGTCTTAAAGCTTAAATCTAATGTATCAGCCTGTACCACTAATTCAGGGAGAGAATTCCACATGTTCACAGCTCTCTCCTCTAAGGAAGTGCAGAGTGTTCTGGCAAGAAACGCGTAAGTCTAAGCACACACACTGCACAATGTTCGTTCTACACAGTGTGTTGTAATAAAGCTGATTTTTGAAAATTACATTTGTCCTCCTTTGGAGTCATGGACAGCACAGATGAATGCGGAAGTACCTTTATTTGCAAGTACCAGTATCGGCATGGAGTGTCCGACTTTCCGCAAGAGCAGCGTCCGGGTAAGAGGACATGTACTGTATCTCTGGATGAGTTCCGATGTGAACCGCATCTGTTTCAATATATGCTTTTACCTGCTTAGTTGCCCTTCTCTGGACCTTCTCTAATACAATAATTTCCTGTTTGAGAGATGGATACTAAAACTGTACAGCATATTCTAGATGGGGCCTTTCCAGTGCTCTATAAAGTGGAAGAATGACCGCTTCCTGCCGTGAATCAATGTCCCTTTTAATACAGCTCAAGACCTTATTTGCCCTTGATGCTGCTGACTGGCATTGCTTGCTACAGCCAAGTTTATCATCTACAAGGACTCCAAGGTCCTTTTCCATAATGGATTTGCCTAGTGCAGTCCCATTAAGGGAATAAGTGGCTTGGATATTTTTACATCCCAGGTGCATGACTTTACATTTATCAACATTGAATCTCATTTGCCACTTAGCTGCCCAGATCGCCAGTTTGTCAAGATCATGTTGCAAGGATGCCACATCCTGGATGGAATTTATTGGGCTGGATAGTTTTGTGTCATCTGCAAACACTGATACATTACTTACAAGACCCTCCCCTAAGTCATTAATAAACAAGTTAAATAAATGTGGACCCAATACCGAGCCCTGAAGGACCCCTCTAAGAACCTTACTCCAAGTAGAGAATGTACCATTAACAACCACCCTCTGTATCCGATCCTGTAGCCAGTTTCCTATCCATGTGCAAATGACATTAGGCCTAACAGACCTTAGTTTAGAAAGCAGTCGTTTGTGGGGCACGGTATCAAATCAGTCTGACATGACCTATTCTTCATAAAGCCATGCTGATTGCTGCTCATAATGTCATTCACTAGGACACAATTTTGAATGAGATCCCTTAACAAGCCTTCAAATAATTTGCCCACCACAGTTCTCAAATTTACAGGCCTATAATTGCCAGGCTGAGATCATAATCCCTTTTTAAATATTGAAATGACATCAGCTTTTCTCCAATCCACAGGCACCATACCAGATGACAGTGAATCTGAGAAAATCAGAAATAGGGGCTGGTCTAAAACTGTACTAGGCTCTCTTAGAACCTGGGGGTGTATGTCATCAGGCCCTGGAGCATTGTTGTACATTCATTTTTATTAAAGCTTTATGGATCATATCCTGAGTCAGCCACTGACTAGATTGAGCTGAACCATTAGTGTAGCTATGAAGTGAGCCTGGGAACTCAGTCTCCTGTATTGTATACACTGAAGAAAAGAACTGATTTAGCACATTTGCCTTTTCTGTATCTGTTACTGGTTACTGGTACCATTATTTAATGGAGCAAAACTCTCAACCTGTGTCTTTTTACTATTAATATTTTTAAAAAATGTTTTGGGGTTAGTCTTAGCCTCCGCCGCAATGCACTCTTCATTTCCTTTCTTTGCCTTCCGGATTGCTGATTTACAACATTTATTATAGTGTTTATATTCATTAAATGCAGCGTCTGCCCCAACAGACTTGTAGTTTATAAATGCCTTTCTCTTCTTTTCTATTAACTTCTTTACTTCTATATTAAGCCACATAGAGTGATTCTTAGAGCTTCTACATTTACTCCTTAAGGGAATAAATTGAGAACAGTAATGATTTAATATAATTTTAAATGACAACCATTTCTGTTCTGTGTTTTTAGCTGAAAACTTAATGCCCCAATCAATGCTCTGAAGGGCAGTCCTCAAGGCATTAAAATAAGCTTTTCTGAAATTCATGGTTTTTGTGGCCCCAGTATATATTTGCTTTTTGCACCAGACATTAAATGATATAACATTTTGGTCACTATTACCCAGGGGTCCAATGACTTCCACATTTGCTATAAGTTCTGGGTCATTAGAGATCACTAGATCTAGAATAGCATTTTTTCTACTTTCCCTTTAAATCTGGAAGTCCCTCCTTCCACATAGGCATTAACAGTCCCTCTCCAACACCCTCACTGGTGTTCACACAAATTCACTTTTTAGCACTTACTGCTTCCACTGGACATAAATCCCAGAATCCTCTCTGGCGCTCACTTTAAACACTCTTGTCTCCTGGGAGGGATTTCTCTCTCCCTTTCTCCAGTCCTATTGGAGCTCTCTCCAATTCTCTTTAACTCTGTGGGGAATCACACTTTTCCCAGCTGCACTTAAGCACATCTCCTTTTCTTCACTGGGGCAAATTCACTAAGATTCGTAGTTGCGTCAGGCTTATTTTGCCGCTCTTCGCCACACTTCGCCAGGCGTAGTTTCGCCAGGGCTCCGCAAATTCACTAAAATCCAAAGTTGCGCACAGGGGTATCGTAAGGTTGCGAAGTTGCGCTAGCGTTGATTCGCTAAGCGAAGTGAAGTTACGCTAGCGATGGTTAATTTGCATACGGCGCCAAATTCAAATTTCAATGGAGGAATACGTAGAATCACTACAAATGCCTGGGAAACCTTCAAAACATCAAATAAAAATTGTATTTTGCCCTACACATGTGCCCACTGTATAGTTAAGTTGCCATGAGTTAGGAAATGTAGGGGGGAAGGAGGGGAGCCCCAAAAAATTTTTCAATCTTTTTCAGCCTATCACCCATAATATAGAAAAAACGCCAGCGTTTTTTGGGACTTAGAAAAAATTTGAACTTTTTTTGAAGCAATCCCTATCTACTCTATTGCGCTTCACCTGGTCTGAGGTGGCGAAGGAAGTCTAGCGTAAAAGGTAGTGTTCAGTACCCTGCGCGCGTTTGTGAATTTGCGTAGTTACGTCTGTAGCGAAAATTTGCCAGGCGTAAGGGTGCGAAGTAACACTAGCGAATTTACGCCAGCGTTCGTTAGTGAATTTGCGAAGTAACGAAAAAGCCCAACGCAAGCGACGCTTAGTGAATTTGCCCCAAGGAGCTTTACACGGCCCCTCACCCTCCTCCAAATCTCTAGGGAGAAGCTCTGAGGTGTAGTCTCATGCCTCCTTTTAAATACAACTGAATTAGCTGACTACCGCTTTGGCATCTGCAAAACACCTAATGGAGCAAGGAATGGAAGCCCACGCTGCTCTCTTCCATTCACTCCAGGGACCCATTACCCAGCGTTTCCTAAGCAGGTACATAATTACACAGCTTTAGCAACACAGATTTTTCCTGAAGTTTTCATTTCACCAGTCTAACACTGGTGAAATATACACACGATTGTGCCCTTTTGACACACATATCTTACAAAACATATACTGTAACATAATCAGTGACTGTCAGAAAAACACTTGAAAATCAGTAAATAGTTAAAGTTCAATTTTGAAATCTGACATGGGGCTAGACATTTTGTCAATTTCCCAGCAGCCCCTGGTCATGTGACTTGTGCCTGCACTTAAGGAGAGAAATGCTTTCTAGCTGCTGTTTTTCCTTCTCAATGTAACTGAATGTGTCTCAGTGAGACATGGGTTTTTACTATTGAGTGTTGTTCTTAGATCTACCAGGCAGCTGTTAGCTTGTGTTAAGGTGGCCATACACGGATAGATCTGCTCGTTTGGCGATGTCGCCAAACGAGCGGATCTCCCTCAGATATGCCCACCTTGAGGTGGGCAATATCGGGCAGATCCAATCGTGGGCCCTAGGGCCCAACGATCGGATCCTACCATTCACAAACGGCCGGTCGGATCGTGGGACCGCATCAACGAACAGATGCGGCCACGATCCGACTGGGGTTTTAAACCCATCCGATCGAGATCTGGCCGACTTTCGGCCAGATCTCGATCGGGGAAGCCCGTCGGGGGCCCCCATACACGGGCCAATAAGCTGCCGACACAGTCTGTCGGCAGCTTTTATCGGCCCGTGTATGGCCACCTTTAGAGAGCTGCTATCTGGTTACCTTCCCATTGTTCTTTTGTTTGGCTGCTGGGGGGAAAAGGGAGGGGAGTGATATCACTCCAACTTGCAGTACAGCAGTAAAGAGTGATTGAAGTTTACCAGAGCACAAGTCACATGACTTGGGGCAGCTGGGTAATTGACAAAATGTCTAGCCCCATGTCATATTTCAAAATTGAATATTAAAAAATCTGTTTGCTCTTTTGAGAAATGAATTTCACTGCAGAATTCTGCTGGAGTCGAACTATTAATTGGTGTGTTTTGAAAAAAACATGTTTTCCGATGACAGGATCCGATGACAGGACACTTCTGACCAAAATTCACTCACAATTCATATCATTAAATACAAAAACAGAAAAGTTAAAAATCAAAAAATCAAAACAGATTCTTTTCCCTTTTCAGTTATTAGTTAGTTTCAAAAAAACATCCAATGTTAGGTGGAAACGTTGCATCTGCAGACTCAAGGATATACAGTATATAAATGTAAACTTCCAGCACACTCTTTGCAGATCTAGTTGTGTCTGAGACATGATTACACGTGTGAGATTTGGCTGATCAGATATAAATGCACAATTTTCAGCAAACTGTGAAAGGCGCAAATCTGCAGTGCCTATTGACGCAGCCCAAAGCGGGAATCCGGAAATTACCGCCAGCTTGAAGGTGGTGGTTAGCTGCAGGTTTCACCTACATCAGAACTACTCTTGCAAATGCTTTATTAACCAGTGCAAAATCATATACAAGCTGTAATCAATGTGAGCCACCTTCAACACCAGTGCATCCGTCCCACCTCCACTACCGAAGTGTCCTATTGATGCAAGGAATCCCTGGAGTTTCCATCTCCTTCCAACTGGGTCTTATCTATGGGCAGCATTGTTATTATTAATAATAATATTACTAGTTTATCTGTTAAATATTACTGTTTTTATAAAGCCCTTAAAGTTGCCCTGTGTCTATTCCAGTGGTGTTTCAGTTACTTTAATGAACTAGTTCCCACTCTACCTGCTAAGAAGCTATTCTGTCCATGTATCACCCAGAGTTTCAGCTTTTCTCTTTTTAGCTTAAAGCTGTATCTATTGGTACTAGCCTTTATTTCTGCTTCTGGAAAATGCTTCATTCCTTATTTCTTAATTTTCTTATAGGGTAAGCATTTTAATTTCGGCCAATTACAAATATGTTAACTCACACACTACGTGGATATTTGATTTTTGTGATAGTTTGCCATTAAATAACTGATGACTAATTTTCCCTGTCAACATTCTGCAGATTTTTAATGGAACATTGAAAAAAACATGGTCCAAAGGAATATTTGATTAATCATGCAGTGAAAATGTTAAACCACAAGAGGGTAGTTACAACAGATTATTTATTCAAATTAATATAATATAGTAGTAAGGGTAGCTTGGTAAAATGAAACTATGACTTGACAACCATATAAATTTGTACAATGTGTGAATTGTATAAGATTAAAAAGCCTGTCATGTTTCCAGAGTATAAATAGGATTATCTTTCAATGCAAGTTTGAATACCCTAGTGTATCTATAATGAACAGGTGCAAATATATCTATCTAAGTTAAAATAGGTATCCATTAGGTAAGGGATATGTGTCACTTTGCTACTTTTAGTTACACTTTTACAGTGTGATTGCTAAATGCAGCATCCATATACATTTACACACCGGGGCCGATTCACTAAATTCGAGTGAAGGGTTCGAATTAAATAAAATTTGAATTCCGAAGTTTTTTTGGGCTACTTCGACCATCGAATGGGCTACTTCGACATTCGACTATGACTATCGAAGGATTCGAACTAAATATCGTTCGACTATTCGACCATTCGATAGTCGAAGTACTGTCTCTTTAAGAAAAACTTCGACCCCCTACTTCGGCAGCTAAAAGCTACCGAAGTCAATGTTAGCCTATGGGGAAGGTCCCCATAGGCTTGCCTGGGATTTTTTGATTGAAGGATTTTCCTTCGATCGTTGGATTAAAATCCTTCGAATCGTTCGATTCAAAGGATTTAATCGTTCGATCGAAGGAATAATCCTTCGATCGTTCGATCGCAGGATTTGCGCAAAATCGTTCGACTTCGATATTCGAAGTCGAACGATTTTAGTTCCTAGTCGAATATCGAGGGTTAATTAACCTTCGATATTCGACCCTTCGTGAATCGGCCCCACCATGTTACTTTTTTGTATTGCATACAAAATAGTAATGCTTGGCAGGATTAAGAGGGTTATTTACTAAACTCCAAATGCAAAAATCCCAAAAAATTTGTGATTTTTTCTTTTATAAAATCGGACTTTTAAAAAAATCACATATTTTTTTCGGAATTTACTAAACCCAGAGGATGGAAAAGTCCAAATCAGAAAATCCAGCATCTCAGACCTGTCGAGGGTGCATATACCGGTAAGTCAACGGGAGAAGTGCCAATGATTTTTTGATGCACACTGGGTTTAGTGCAATATCCTGAAGTTTTCAGGTGAAAAATCCGAAATATCTGAGTTTTCCAGTGATAAATCAGAAGAAAACATTTTCTTGTTTGTGCTCGTTTGTCCATAGAATCCTTCAGGCATGGGTGGTTGAAGTGAGCACTGCATTTATACCACTGTTCTGGGGCATTATAGTTATTTCCATAATTATTTTGACAAAGACAACTTTCTTCATCATTTTGGTTAAAAAACTGAAAATAAAAAACACTGCAGAATTCATTCGGCTGCTTCTGTCCTTTGTTACATCATGGATAAACATTAGTGTCCCAGTGCCACTGGCAACCATGTACGCCCAAGCCATCACGCTGCCTCCGCCATGTTTTATAGAGATGTGGTATGCTTTAGATCATGAGCTGTTCCACGCCTTCTCCATACTTTTTTCTTGCCATCATTCTGGTAGAGGTTGATCTTGGTTTCATCTGTCCAAAGAATGTTTTTCCAGAACTGTGCTGCCTTTTATAGATGTTTTTTTTTTTTATAGCAAAGTCCAATCTAGCCTTTCTATTCTAGATGCTTATGAGTGACTTGCACCTTGCTGTGCACCCTCTGTATTTACTTTCATGTAGTCTTCTCTTTATGGTGGACCTGGATATCGATACACCTACCTCCTGGAGAGTGTTGTTCACTTGTTTGGCTTTTGTGAAGGGTTTTCTCTTCACCATGGAAATGATTCTGCAATCATCCATCACTGTTGCCTTCCATGGATGTCCAGGTCTTTCTGCATTGCTATGTTCACCGGTGCTTTCTTACCAAACTGTAGATTTTGCCACTCCTAATATTGTAGCAATTTCTCGGATGGGTTTTTTCTGTTTTTGCAGCTTAAGGAAGGCTTATTTCACCTGCATGGAGAGCTATATATATATATATATATATATATATATATATATATATATATATATATATGTATATATATATGAAGAGCATTTTATGTACCTGTCCTTGATAAGTATTACTGTACACATGTAGAATTATGCAATTTCTACATTTTGGAGGAACCTCCCATTGTGTGGTGATGTGAGAATATGTTTCTAGATGACTGTATCTATATATGTTAGTATATCTACTATGTATATATGGTAAACTAAATATTATAAAGAAAGTCTGGTTAAATAAGTGTTTGGCTTAAAGACAGTAATAATGTTTCTATTTGCACAGTTCAGTTTTTAAATAATGGTGATACTAGCAGGAAGTACATTGCCTATGGTATGTTTCTCTAAGGTACACAGCTTGGGCATATTGTCAAGGTTGTAGTCTAAGAGCAAGTTAACTGTCTTGGATATATTTGAATGTAGTTCATTATTCTTATCACTTTCATGAATATGGAACAAACATGCAAATGAAAACATAAATAATTTCTTTTAACAAAAAGTACATGATTAATTAATGTTGGCAGATTTTTATTAATTTGCTTTGAACTGATATTAGCACTATCAATGTTAAATTCATCTGTATATGATGCTCAGGAAGTAATGCAAAAAGGCATTAAAATTTAAGGCAATTACATTGAGATTTTGACATTTTCATTGTAGCCTTTTAATTTCCCAAGATCTTAATTACTTAAGATTCCAGCAATGCATTCATTTACTCTTTTGTAAAACATCATGGATATGTCAGCATATAATTTAAAAGTTTAGTCAAAAGTCTTGTGTGAAAGTATTTTATGAATTAAATTAATTAAGAAAATACCATGCATGGAAAAGCAATTTGAAAATAGAAATCTATATCTGTCAGTACAACCTAATCAGTTGAGTGCAGAACATCATGTATTTGATGTATTTGATTTAGGATGCTCATTGTAGGGAGCTATAGGTAAATGTGGCTTATTCCATCAAAAATATTAAAAGCCAAACATTTTTCGTCCCTTAAAAATATGGGGCCTCTATTATCATCATTTACTCAAAAGAGCTTACAATCTAAAGGGATTGCAGCAGACATGGATATTTATTGTTAGAGTAAGGCTTAGCACACAAGTCTCAAGGCTACTCATTATCCCCATATACAGCTGAAAATCCTTGTCTGACATAATTGAGAAAATAGTGTCTGGAAATGTTGAATTAGTCAGTCAGCTTGTAGTACTTTGCTGTATAGTGAGACCAACATCCCCACGGCAGGTGTTGTTTTACTGTATTAAATGGTTGTTGCATTTCTCCCTTATTAATATAAACTGAGATACTATATATTCCTTACCACCCATTATGTTGAGGTACCACCCAGTTAATTATCAGGTTTCCCAGTTTCTTCTGTCAAAACCAGAGAGTTCTCAGCTTTGCCAGCAGTAAAGTGCCTTGTAGTGTGATCATATTGTAGAAGGGTGTGCTAGAAAAGGGTTAAATAGACTAAGAAATAGACAGGGCCTATTAAGCTTTTATTTTTGCATCTCAGCAAGAACCAGATTTATTTCAGATTAAATTATTAGTATTACAATTATGCTTAAACTCTACATTTATCTTCCTTATGTAACAAGTTCTAGAATAGCATTTACGTGTTTCTTGTATCGTACTATTTTCTGAATGAACTTAGCTGCTCACTTTCTGTGATTAAGGCATAGCCAAGTTCTTAGTAATTAGTTTGAAATTTTTACTGGAAATTAATTCCTAACAACCATGCTTTCTATTTAAAAGGCAAATAGTTATTTTTTTTCCACAAGCAGATATATTATGCATTTATTTATTTATTTTATAAAAGCTTTAGCTGTGTTACTACTGCTCATTTATTTTCTTTAAAGTCACTGAAAAATAATTTAAACTCTGGTTAATTTATTTAGGTGTCACTGTATAATTGGATCAAACAATGCTGCTGTTAATAGAATTATAGCAGTGAAACAAAGTTTTTAAAGTGGGAACTCACCTGTTCTAACCTTTTTCCTTTTCTGCCTTTAAAGAGGCAGTGTAACCCTTTTCTAACACAAGATTAATTAATAGGGCTTATTTAAACTTAATATTCTCTATGGTTTTTGTTATGTCTTGAGCTAGACAAGGCAAACAGGGCAAACTACTTTACACTTTATTCTTGCTATGTAGATAATTATTCAATAATTAATCAATGGATAAAGGGATTTCATTGTGAAACCTTGATCTTGTTATAATGAGCAATACTTCCTTAAATAGCCCAAGATTTGGTCTGGGCCATTTCACAGGAGAACTAAACCCTAAAAATGAGGTTGGCTAAAAATGCCATATTTTATATACTGGACTTATTAAACCAGCGTGAAGTTTCAGCTTCTCAATAGCAGCCCAGGACAGTGAAGCCCGGGACAGTGCATGCTGTCTAAGGGTACCATGACAAAGCTGCCAGGCAGGGGATAAGTTGTGGGGTTAAGTTACACAGTTGGGAGTTGAGTTTAGTGGAAGTAATGGCTAAGGAGGGCATCCATTTTGGAAAGAGAAAAATGAGTCCCACCCTCCCTCCCTTGGATTAACCATTTGTGCTAGTTATCACAATTGTGGCCTGGGTAGTGGGGCACAAGTTAAGTCGACATGGAATGGTGAGTATTGGGGCTGGATGATTAGGATGTGATATGAGGGGATAACTTGTACTTGAGAATAACTTAGCTGCATGAATCTATATGACTCCAATTGGATTTATTTAATGTTTAAATACCTTTTAGCAGACATAAAATATGGTGATCAAAATTATAGAAAAATTATAGAAAAACCCTTTATCTGGATAACCCCAAGAATTCCAGATAAAAGATCCCATACATACATGTACATATACATTTCAGACTGTCCTTTAGCAAGCAATGCCAGTCTTAATTAATATAATTGTGGTCTTTATTAAAACAGAGATGGATATAATAAATGAAAATATAACTGTGTTCCTCTATAAAATGCCTAGAAATCCCTTGAATATGAAGTTCAATACAGATATGGGATCTTTTATCCAGAATGCTTGGGAGCTATGGTTTTTTTGGATAAGGGATCTTTTCATAATCATTTAAACATTAAATAAATAATAAACATTAAATAAACCCAATAGGATTGTTTGGTCATCAACATGAATTCATGCAGCTTAGTTACCATCAAGTATAAGGTTGTGTTTTATTAATACTGAGAAAAAGGACATTTTTAAAATTTTTAATTATTTTGTTAAAATGACCTTTCTGTACAGCAAAATCATAAGGGTAAGGGTTGCAATAAATAGGGTCAAATCTATTTTATTTTGCCGTGGAAATGACCCCCAAATACTTGTATGGCGTCGTGCGACAAAAAAAAAAAAAGACGCGCGTCAAAAAAAAATTCGCCCATCTCTAGCCACATTCCACATTCAATCTGCCACATACAATCTTTTGTATAATGAGATACTTTTTAAGTCTAACTATGGGAGAAGGGAGGAGTTGTTTATACAGAGGGCTTCTCAGGGGAATTCTCATTTTTTTACACTAAGCTTCTACAAACTAAAAATATAATCTAAGTTAAATTTCAAATTGCCTTGCATAGTGCAAGAATTAACAATATTAGATGACAGAACCCAACTTCAAACAGCTGGGGAAATGTGGATGCAAATGTCTTCAAACCAAACTCTAAGCACGTTGAATTTAAATTGAATTCACAGGACATGTGCTGAACATTTCCTAGTTTTAGAGCAGTTTTGTTCATTTTAGTGCTCATTCGTGTAGTGTAGGTTTTGTAATCAGCAAAAATGAAGCCTTTTGATTGATTCCACACAGACTGCGTTTATTTTAAAGGATACTATGCAGCGAAATAATTCCTCCTGCTTCATGCACAAAGGAGAAAAGCAATTATATACTTTTGTCTTTCATTCACTGTGAGATGCAGTGATTAGTACAGTCTAACAGACAATCAGAGTTTACAATACCAATCACACCACCATTCTTTACAAAGATTTTATGAAACTGAAACTCAATAAAATTAGATTAATCAAATAGCCCAACAATTTTGTGAGTTTAATCAAACGGATGTGATTCACAAAGACAATTGTAATTTGACCAGTCTAAAACTATTTCTTAATTGTTGTAAATGTACATTATTTTATGTATTTTATGGATTATAACAATATTTATATCACTATATTACAGAAATGAATCTAAAATATGCTAAAAGAATTTAGTTTCTGTATTGAAAAAAACATTAAGAATTAGATAGTTCTTTGTAAATCAATGAAAGTAAAATCAACAGAGCTCATTATTCCTATTTTCCTCAAGCTCTAACAATGCAAATTTCAATGAAACATTTATTTTGCACAGTTTGTGCTAATGGCTTGATTCTGTAATAGATGAACATCCCTTTTTCTGCTACTTTCTATTTCCCAGCAGGTGTTGCTTTCCTTGAGATTTTTTTTATATAAGTCATAGCTCTAATAAGAAGTATTGTTCATTTGATGGATGATGAACTGCAAAAGTATTTGATAAACAAAACCTTTCAACACCTCTCAGATATTAACACAAGTAAAAGTTTTAGCAGTCATTAACAAGAATTAATTCTCTGTGCTGGGTAAATCACTGAAGAAAGCCTGAACAAGTACAACTAAGATACAGAACTATTTGCAAATCCCAATGGGAGAGAAAGTTACTGCTGTCAGTTCTTGCCATGTATTATATGCAAATCCTTATAGTCAAAAATTACAATATAACTGCAATACACGTGAGTGCATCATGCTTTCATTTAACAGTAAACAGTACTTTGTACTGTGCAATTTTACACAATAAACTGCAATTTCTATTGTCTAACATTTCAAGATGTGGGAGTGATAGCACTGCAGTTAAATAGAACTAATGTTTAAAGAAACAGTCTGTAAATTCTACTGTTTTGGACTATGTTATTGGGGGCAGGGATGGTGTTGTTTATACAGAGGGCTTCTCAGTGGATATCTCATTTGTTTTCATTGTGCTTCTACAAACCAAAAATAGAATATCAGTTAAACATAAAATCGCCTTGCATAGTGCAAGAATTAACAATATTAGATATGTGACAGGACCTAGATGCAAATAGCTGGGGAATTTATATGCACATTACTAACTACAATTTTTACACTGTTTTTTTACACAACAATGTGTGGCATTTTATTCTAACATTTTTTACACTACCTTATAATGTTTTGCACCAGCCCTAGGCAACCACAACTCCTTAGCATTACAGTTACCGCCAGCGACTTCTCATCTTCATTTTCTGCTGCTTTCCATCACATGTTCTGTTCTGCTGTCAGCTGCCTGGGCTTATTAGAGGCTGATTAGAAATAAATTAATATTCATGCATAATTATTGTTATAGGGCTGCTGGTACAGTATAATTAGCATATATGATAT
The DNA here is from genome assembly GCA_038501925.1 of Xenopus petersii. NCBI lineage: Eukaryota > Metazoa > Chordata > Amphibia > Anura > Pipidae > Xenopus > Xenopus petersii. The sequence continues at coordinate 100,510,964 of CM076682.1, read as the reverse complement.
GATAGCATTTCTAGCCAGACTTATTTTAAGAGATTAGTTTCCTTTAACATAAGCATTTCCATCTGCATTCCACATAACCTTTTTGTTGCCAATGAGATGGAAAATAACCATTGACTGTATTAAAGAAAGCACACAGAACAAGGAAAATGCTGCCATAGCTTACCTCTGAGAATTATAGAACCCCGTACTGTTAAAATCTGTTGTTATTTGCTGTTTACATAATATGCAGCAGAAAGTAAAAGCATATGTTGTTGATTAATTCATGATCTTAAATAAAAAAGCAACATCTAAACACAACTGTTTAGCACCGCAATTGCAGTTGCATAAAAATAAACAATTATTACACATATTAACACCATTTTTAAAGGTACTTGTGCCTAAACATGTTCCTTTGCCATTGAGCCCAACCAGTCTGTTCTGAGGAATTATGCTCTACTGCAACTATTGATTCAAAGGGAACCCTGGAGCTACCTTGAAAATGGTGGTAATTGCAGGGTCCCTGTGCCAGTAGGGGCATTAGACTTGCACTTAAAGAATAATTTTAATAGCAAACACTGGAACACTGGACATACTGTAATCCCCACCATCACAATTACATCTAATTCATCAAAATGTCAATTACTAATATTTCAATGCACTGAACACAAGTACAAGATCTACCTCTGGATGCAAATACCTGGAATTGGTGGGGGGGGGGTGGAATTACGCGTTGGGTAAAAAAAAAAAAAATGTGTAAAATACATTTTGAATATTGTCCAAAATTGCACATTGCACATATAAATGAGCCCTATGACCACTCTCCTCACTGTCCATATAAACAGAAAATAAAGGATACGTTCACTGATAAGTATATTTTCTATTTTGCTGCACAGTTTTCTGTATTGTATACGGATACTGCTTATATTCATTTTCAAAATGGACATGTTCAACATGAGTCCCTTCAGGAGGTATGGATCTGTAACTCCAACAGTATTCCATGACAGCTGAAGTATGTACACATGGTGCAGTTTTGGTGCTAGCAAGAGGGTTGGAGACCAGCATCAACTGGTAACAAAGGCCATGGAATCAGTTCATGGCTTCAAGTGCAGAGCAGAACAGGTAAGTGCTAGTATCCGTTCAAAAACAAGCTTACATATTTTGTACAACTAAGTAAGTCACAACTAAATGTTCAATTATAAATAAACCATAACAGTGAACTATGCATAAATATCTATTGCAAATCCCAGTTTTGCCAAACTGATCTGCAATATGCTATGTTGAATTCAGCTAAAGCAATTACACAGTAGCTGTTTCACTGTAGAGGGGGCTAAATTAATATTTGTCAGTTAATACATACCAAACAACACCTCTCAAAAATTGATTAACAGTCTGCTACATTAGGGGCTCAGAAGACAATGTACCAGCTGTTATAAACAAAGAAAATAGTATGGGAACAAACCCTGAAATTCTGAAAAATATATAACCTTAAACAGTCAACTCCACCAGTGAAATGGATGTAGGAAATAGAAATGGCATTAAGAGATCCATTGAATATGCAAAACAGATCTCGAGCTGCAGAGAAACGTAGGCTGAAAATCTGTTCTCCTACTGCTCCACCGCTGCTGGTCTCTGTTTCTCCCAAGCTAAGATCTGTATTGTGTGACCCTAGCCTTAGTGTGATTTATCACACACGGATATTCATGAGAAGACAAACATGTGGCTGTAGACATAACAGACTGCTTTTTAACAGGTCACAAGAAATTCCTATTAGACCTATTCAGGATGAAAATATGGCATTGTGGGTCCTAATCCAATTCCAGCTTATGCACTGCAAGATGTTTGTATGTTCTTGCTGTGTCTGTTTAGGTATACTCATCAGTTTCCTCCCACAGATCAAGAACAGTTTAGTTGTCAAGAACAAACAGTGCCCAAAGGCATAAGTAAGACTTTGGGCAGGACCTCATGCATTAGGGGTTTAGGTTTCAAAATGGACCTTGGAAAGGGACTTGAGGAAGGATTTCCAGCATCATATCCTGTCACCTGTGTGAATGAGTACAAAGACACTGAACCATAAAATCAAGGGTAACAGATAGAGCCACGAGTGTGTGCACTAAAAAAGTTAGCAACATTTTTAGTGTGACATGTGTGGACAATTCTTTACAGTTAAACTGTGCTGCGTCAATATACATAGGCCACTATGAGAACCCTGGAGCTACCACCCGGTTTGGAGCTGGTTGTATATATATTTATAAGGGACAGTGGCTACAATAAAATCGAATAAAACAACTGTAAAACTACAGGAAAATATAAATAGCTTACTTAAAGGGATCCTGTCAAAACGCATCAGTTAATAGTGCTACTCCAGCAGACTTCTGCACTGAAATCCATTACTTAAAAGAGCAAACAGATTTTTTTATATTCAATTTTGAAATCTGACATGGGGCTAGACATTTTGTCAATTTCCCAGCTGCCCCATATCATGTGACTTGTGCCTGCACTTTAGGAGAGAAATGCTTTCTAGCATGCTGCTGTTTTTCCTTCTCAATGTTACATAGTTACATAGTTAAATTGGGTTCAAAAAAGATAAAGTCCATCAAGTTCAACCCCTCCAAATGAAAACCTAGCATCCATACACACACCCCTCTCTACTTTTAGTTAAATTCTATATACCCATACCTATACTAACTATAGAGCTTAGTATCACAAAAGCCTTTGATATTATGTCTGTCCAAAAAATCATCCAAGCCATTCTTAAAGGCATTAACTGAATCAGCCATCACAACATCACCCGGCAGTGCATTCCACAACCTCACTGTCCTCACTGTGAAGAACCCCCTACGTTGCTTCAAATGAAAGTTCTTTTCTTCTAGTCTAAAGGGGTGGCCTCTGGTACGTTGATCCACTTGATGGGTAAAAAGGTCCCCTGCTATTTGTCTATAATGTCCTCTAATGTACTTGTAAAGTGTAATCATGTCCCCTCGCAAGCGCCTTTTTTCCAGAGAAAACAACCCCAACCGTGACAGTCTACCCTCATAAATTAAGTCTTCCGTCCCTCTAACCAATTTAGTTGCACGTCTCTGCACTCTCTCCAGCTCATTTATATCCTTCTTAAGGACTGGAGTCCAAAACTACACTGCATACTCCAGATGAGGCCTTACCGGGGACCTATAAAGAGGCATAATTATGTTTTCATCCCTTGAGTTAATGCACTTTTTTATGCAAGACAGAACTTTATTTGCTTTAGTAGCCACAGAATGACACTGCCCAGAATTAGACAACGTGTTATCTACAAAGACCCCTACATCCTTCTCATTTAAGGAAACTCCCAACACACTGCCATTTAGTGTATAACTTGCATTTATATTATTTTTGCCAAAGTGCATAACCTTGCATTTATCAACATTGAACCTCATTTTCCAGTATAGACAAATCACTCTGCAAAGTGGCAGCATCCTGCATGGAACCTATAGTTCTGCACAATTTAGTATCATCTGCAAAAATAGAAACAGTACTTTCAATGCCCACCTCCAGGTCATTAATAAACAAGTTGAAAAACAAGGGACCTAGTACAGAGCCCTGCGGTACTCCACTAACAACACTGGTCCAATTAGAAAATGTTCCATTTACCACCACTCTTTGTAGTCTATCTTTTAGCCAGTTCTCTATCCAGGTACAAATACTATGTTCCAGGCCAACATTCCTTAATTTAACCAGTAACCTTTTGTGTGGCACTGTATCAAATGCTTTAGCAAAGTCTAAGTAAATCACATCCACTGCCATCCCAGAATCAAAGTTTCTACTTACATTCTCATAAAAAGAAATTAAGTTAGTCTGGCAAGATCTATTACACATAAAACCATGCTGGCACAAACTCATAGTATTATGATTTGCTATGAAGTCCAGTAGCTTATCCTTTATTAACCCTTCGAAAAGCTTTCCTACCACTGACGTCAGACTAACTGGCCTATAGTTTTGAGGCTGAGAACGGGATCCTTTTTTGAATAGAGGCACCACATTAGCAATTCGCCAGTCTCTCAGCACTATGCCAGATCTCAATGAATCCTGAAAAATTAAGTAAAGAGGTTTGGCAATCACAGAGCTAAGCTCGCTAATTACCCTGGAATGAATACCATCTGACCCCAGACCTTTGTTAATCTTTACATGTTCTAGTCTCTTTTGAATTTCTTCATGTGTGAACCATGCATCATTAGTTGTATTACTAGATTTGGGATTGTTAAGAAGGAAACCTTCACTTACTGGTTCCTCATTTGTGTTTTCATCAACCAGCTGACCCCCCTCTGATAGTAAGGGTCCCACCCCTTCCTGCTTCATTTTTTTACTATTTAAAAAATAATTTTGGATTTTTTTTACTGCTTGCTGCAATATCCTTTTCTATATAAATTTTAGCTTGCCTTATAGCTTCTTTGCATGATTTATTGGCCTCCTTGTACCTTATAAATGTTTCGGCTGTACCAGCTAACTTGAAAGCCTTAAAAGCATGTCTTTTCTTACCCACCTCAACACCAACGCTTCTATTGAATCAAAAAAGTTTTGCTTTGCAATGACGTTCCTTGCTTACAAGTGGAATATACTGACAAGTATATTTATTAAGGAGCATTTTAAAGACTTCCCATTTTTGTTCTGTGTTTAACTTTGTGAAAAGCATTTCCCACTTAATATGTTGCAGAGATGCCCTTATACTGTCAAAGTTTGCACGTCTGAAATTTTGTGTTTTAGTTACTCCCTTATAGAATTGCTTCTGCAATAGAATCTCAAAGGAGACCATGCTATGATCACTATTCCCTAAATGCTCACCAGTTCAGTATTGTTAGTTATTACAAGGTCCAAAAGAGAGTTATTCCTAGTAGGTTCTTGAACGAGCTGGAATAAAAATTTATCATTCAGCATATTTACAAACCTACTAGCTTTTTCTGTATTAGCAACCCCATTACCCCAGTCAATGGCTGGATAATTGAAGTCACCCATAGCAACAACTTGACCAAGCTGTGAAGCCGCTTGTATCTGCAAGAGTAGCTGGGCTTCATACTCGACACTTATACGAGGTGGTTTATAGCATACACCAATGATAATTCTTTTTGTTACCTTTTGCCCAGTCAAAATCTCTACCCAGAGTGATTCTACACCCTCACCAGTGCCAGCTATTGTTATTTCTTTAGCGAATGGCTTTAATTCAGGCTTTACATACAAACACACTCCTCCACCCTTTTTAATCCCTCTGTCCCTCCTAAAAAGGGTGTAGCCATTTAAATTCACAATCCAGTCACAGGTTTCATCCCACCAGGTCTCAGTGATACCAATCATATCATAATTTTTAGAGCATGCAATTAATTCTAAGTCTCCCATTTTACCTGACAAACTCCGTGCATTTAATATATACATGAATTGCAGCACTCCAATTTGGTATTAAAACCGCTTTTAGTCCAAAGATAGCATAGCGACGTTTTGGGTACAACAGATCCTTTTTCAAGCTTGAAAAAGGATCTGTTGTATCCGAAATGTCGCTATGCTATCTTTGGAATAAGAGCGGTTTTAATACCAAATTGAAGTGCTGCAATTCGTGTATATATTGAATGGAGGTATGTGAAGGTGAACATACTTTGTTGCGTGCACCCAAGTAAGACAAAGGACTATTTAAGCATATAAAGTGCTGGATAACTGCTGTGAAACTCCGTGCATTTGCCAGCATACAGCGGAGGTTACTACTTTTACTTTTGAAATTTGCATTACTTAGTGGAGAATTATATGTTAAGTTAGTATTATTCTGTTTTCCTTGTAACAGAGGGACCTCCTTAGCTGGTAAACTGTATGCCCCCCTCACTCCTCCCCCATGACCCGTTACTAACCCCACTGCCCCGCCTACCCTAGCTTCCCCATAATTCTTTATCTCACCCACCCCCCCTTGCTCAATGTGTCTCAGTGAGACATGGGTTTTTACTATTGAGTGTTGTTCTTAGATCTACCAGGCAGCTGTTATTTTGTGTTAAGGAGCTGCTATCTGGCTACTTTCCCATTGTTCTTTTGTTTGGCTGCTGGGGGGGAAAGGGAGGGGGTGATATCACTCCAACTTGCAGTACAGCAATAAAGAGTGATTGAAGTTGATCAGAGCACAAGTCACATTACTTGGGGCAGCTGGGAAATTGACAATATGTCTAGCCCCATGTCAGATTTCAAAATTTAATTTAAAAAATCAGTTTGCTCTTTTGAGAAATAGATTTTAGTGCAGAATTCTGCTGGAGCAGCACCATTAACTGATTCATTTTGAAAAAACATTTTTTTTCCCATGACAGTATCCCTTTAACTCTCACAGAGGGACCTGCAATATACAATCTCTAATTGAATATGATGATGCAGAAAAAGGAAAGAGCTACAACAGATGACCTTGAAAATTAGTCAAGGCAAAACAACTTAGGACTCGCTCAAATCTTACAAAACAGCTGCATTTTTTTACCAAGATTTACCTAACATTAAAATAGAAAGAGTCAAATGTCTTTTTTTATAGAAAAATAAAATGTCATTCAAACCTAAAGCAGTCATATTAACATTTATGTATCACTCTAAAAAAAGATCATATTTCAAGTCTATAAGAAGCCAAACAATTTCAACATAGATTTAAAAACTCCTTTTATCCAATAACTACTCAATCTTACTGTCAAAAAAGTAAAGAATTAACCAATATATGTCAATCTTTGTTCAGTATTAATTTAACATTTTTACTCAATTATCCAGCTAAACTAAAACTTTTTCTTCCTTCAGGCAGTGCAGCAATTTGTCGATCAACTTGTGAAACAAGGTTCATCTCCTGTATCTAACCAAACTAGAGAATTAATTCATGATTTTAAGCCTTTCCCCCCCAAAAATAACTAAATTACAAAGATTACTCATGTAAACCTCAAAACAACAAGGGAACAATATTTATAGAAGAAACTGATCCAAATCTCTTCACCAATTGAGTCTAAAGAGGATGATGTGATCCATTAATTACAAGGCTTTACATTCATATGAGTATGATTTAATTTTAAGCTTTTAGATTTTTTGCAACTTTTTTTTAGATGTTGCCTTTGGCTTTGCCTGGTAACTTTTCTCAGTAAGGAAGTTTTTGGAGGCAAAACAAGGGTGATTTGAACAAGACAGAAGATAAAATATTCTATAAATATAAATATCATGCGATATTACAAAATTTTCTTTACCATAATTGTATTGGACTGAGACTGCAGATATCTGTCAACCCTTGTGCCATCCTTCCAGGCAGACCCCCCCCCCCCACTTCCCCATCTCAGGCTGCACACTCCACTGACACAAACTTTTAAGCTGGCCATAGACGCAAAGATCCGATAGTACGAATGATCGTACGATCGGACTTTCCCATCTCCCGACCTGCCACTAACCATTCCAATCAAATAAAGTAGAAAAGAACAGATGAGCCGATGTTCTGCCCCGACAGCAATTGTACAAAAGTTATGTCCGACACATAGGGATAAGACAAGCACATTGTCCCCCTAAGCCCATTAACTACTAATGGGGCAGACACTGAATGCTCTAAAGCATGCAGAAAACAAACTTCCGGTTGGTACTGGAAGTCAAGGAATTGTCACATTGCCTTTATTGCCTTGCACTATACATGAATGGTTATGTTTTTTTTTGTTTTTTTTTAAAAACTACTAATAATAATCTGCATGATACATGTGTTAATAAAAGTATTTAGAAGGGTTATTTCAATATGAAATACTGTTCATTTAAGAGTTTTCTAATATATAGATGTGAAAAATATATTGTAAAGATGAAAAACTCCAAATATTTGGAGGTGTCAAACTTAGCTTCAAAAATATAGATACATAAGAATAATTGTGTGGATCTCTGTTGTTTTCCTGTAATTAGAAAAGATATATTAAGGAATAGGTGAACTGTTTCTATAAACCATTCATTTAATTTAAAGTGAGGTGAACATCATGTATCTGAAACATTTTAAAACATAATTAGCTCTAACTAAATTTCTGCTGGCATTTTTTAACTTATCTCTTCTCTACCAGAATTGGACAGATCAACAATATAAGTGAATATGAGTAAAACATTTTGGTTATCACGATATATACTAAAAAATATCTGAGTCTTCAACTCAATCTACTGGTCCTAAATATAAAGAACAGAACATAAATACTTACCATTATTTATGATCTTGCCCAAAAATATTTTCTATGTGAAAAGAACTGGAAGACTACATAACAAAGAAAACAAAAGTTAGTGTTAACACCACAGTATATTCGCCCCACATAATACTATGTGGGGCAAATACACTCAAGAATATTTTTTGGAAAACTTGAATAGCCTTGGTTTATTAAAGGAAAAATAAACATAAAAATGTAGCCTCATGCCAATTTTTAAAAACGAAATATTGTTTCCTTCGGTCTGGGAATTCATAATTATACAAAGCAGACAGGAGCCATTTTGTGGACACTGTTATTAAGGAAATCCTTGCATCATCTCAAAATCTTGTTTGTGCACCAGAATGGAGGACCTGATGTCCATCCCCATGCACTGGTTACACAATTAAATGGTAAAGAGAGCGGGGAATGTGGGGAGTGCAGTGACATCTAGTAAGTGGTGAATGGAATGTGAAAGTAATTGCTTGCCCCACCTCTATGTCTAAGGCATAGAGGAAGGGCAGGCAATATTTGATTGACAGCTAAGATTTTTAAATGAGTTTACAACAGCTATGAATACTTTAATAAAAAAAAGAATTTGGATTTCATGTTTAATTTGAAAAGGGCTTTTATTATACAGATTTTTATGTGTGGATGACAGGTCCGCTTTAATGGTTTAGAAATATACACTTCAATTTTCTCTTTATTTTTTATGACTTTCACACAACATTCTACTAAAAATTATACTGAGCTTTTAATTTCTTACTCCAAGCAGAGACTTTCTTGTTGTTTATATTTGATATAGCTTATAAGTGTTTTTAAATGTTTTAATTTTTCCTTTAGTAAAAGTAGTTTACTTGTATTCTGTTATGTGACAATGCACATAAAAAAACAATAAAAATAAGCAAAAAGAGCAGGTACCTTATGACAAATGACACGATTTTGAAAAGAGTAAGATTTATCAAAAATGTGAGATTAGAGCTCACCACAGAAAAATTTACTCACTTTCTATTCGTACCTATGGCAATTTTAGAATCAAATTTATCAGTGGGTGAAAGCACCTTGTTGGAAATGGAATTTTGACTGAAAGAGAGTTGACTACTGCAACATTCTTTCAATGCTATTTACAATCTATTAATAAAATTCTGTTCATGAACTTTTCCCATATGAAGCATGCAATCTCTTTAGACTTACCAGTGCTCCAATAATTTCAAATTGATATGTTCTAATGGAGAAAAAAGTATTATGAGGTGAGGTTTAGTTTGGAGGAAAATAAACAAGAAATGTATTGTAATACAAAAATAATTTATTTAAACAAGAAAAAATAAAGGTCGTCTTTAAGAAAACACACATACAGTACTAACAATAAATCAGGAACAGCATGCCTTGGTACATTGGCAGTCACGATTCATTTGTTACTTTGGCTTATAACAGACTCATTAATTGTAACAGATGTTCCCAACAAGACCATGTCTCTGAGACAATACAAAAAATAAAAATTCTACTGTCTTATATGTTCACGAACCATAGTGGTGGTTTAAAAAGTTAAAATGGACTTAAGGCTAATGGAATTAAGGGTATTCTCTAACAATCTTAGGCATGTAATTGACATTTTTCACTTTTAATCGTTGGTGACGAGCTAGGGCTTTAACAGAGTGAAGTCACAGAAAACGATAGGGGTACCTTTGTTTTTTTTTTATTTTGTACCTCCAAGGGGTTGTGTAGTGGTGGTAGTATTGTGGAATGGGGGTTGGGGGATGACGACTGGGTGTAAGATACCTTCCTACAATACATTGCCTCTAGTGGTATCTCCCCATTATTTATTATGTATTACTCCACCTTAATATCTTACCTTGAGAGGAGATTTAACCAGAAAAATCACATATAAGAGGTTATTTCTAAAGAATTATATTAACAAATAGAATTTGTCCAGAGGAGGGCAAGAAAATACGCCTAAAATCAACATGGACTTTTTGAATAAAAAAATCAAGTGCCAAAGTAAAAAAAGTGAGAAAAGTGAATGTGTAATTCTGTGTGTTTTTCAACATTTTCACATTCCGTTATCGTGAGGAATAGACAAATAAAGAGACTTGACATCAAAGGTTGCCCATTAGTGATGGGCAAATTTATTCGCCGGGCGCGGATTCGCAACTCAAAAAAACGGACGCCAGCGTCAAAAAAACAGACAACAGCTTCAAAAACGAGATGCCGCCGCCGTTTTTGACATTTAGCAAATTTTTCGGCGAAGCGAAATGCCCCATATTCGCCCATCACTATTGACCATAGGTAGCCTTCTTGCCAAGATAAAGTGTTAAGTAAGGTAAGTAGGTCTCCAGTATCTTTAAGATAAGCTGGTTGTTGTAAAACAGCATCAACCCAGTCAGATAGTCCACTGTTAAGTGACCCCACTGAGGCAACAAATTATCCAAATTAAGATCATTATAATTCTCGCTTGCTTAAGTCACTACTTCAACACATTTGTGTTTGCTAAAAGTTTTAACACACCTGTATATGGTAGTAGAACAATATAGGTAAATTTTAAACAACTTGACTTGCTGAGTAATCACTGAAGACTACTCATCCAAGCAGCTCCTTCAGTTCAACTAACGGGTGTGGGAAATTCTCGGCATATAAACTCTTCCACTAATCCAATCACAATAACAAATTGTAACTCTTCAAAGAGGTGACCAGGCGGTCATTTTTATCCATGATTTGGACCTTACTGTCTACAAAGGAGTGTCCCTTGTCTTATAGGTATAGAAAGGCAACTGAGTCTTGCCCTGTAGAGTTTGCCCTCCTATGCTGAGCCATTCGCTTGGCGAGCAGTTGTTTTCTCTCTCCAATGTATATATCTGGACTCTATACACTGGACTCTGTATACCACATTTCTTTGCTTTTCTTTAGGAGTTGGATCCTTTGGGTGTACCAGTTTTGTCTCAGTGTGTTGCTAGGTATGAAAAGCACAGGGATGTGGTGTTTCCACCTGAGTTTCTCTGACTACATATGGATGACTATGTTTCGCCTACTATGTGTCTCCGGGTGGTTATTGCTATTGGTGTTCCTGTTGAGCTTGGTTGCTGCTGTTTTGACAAATGCACAAGATTCAGCTGACTTTCTACAATACAATGTGCCATTGTGAGTGGATAAGTGGAAGAGTTTATATGCCGAGAATTTCCCAAACCAGTCACTTGAACTGAAGAAGCTGCTCAGATGAGTAGTGAAATGTCTTCAATGATTACTGAGCAAGTCCAGTTATTTTAGATTTACCTATACTAGATATACCATGACCTGGATGAAAGAAAATCTTCATTCATCTTCAGTCATATTGCAAAGTATTGTACTACAGCTCTAAACATTTGTAACTCACATATACATGACAATTAGCTTTCCTTACACAGCAAAGTAATACAGTATGGTATATTGTAGAATCAAAGACAAAATGAAAAATGTAACTACAGCATGCAGTATAGCACACCATGAATTAAACAAACAAGTACATATTGTACCTGTAGTATAGTACAGTGTTCCAAGAAAAGTTAAGCTTTATAAAACTTTAACAGTAGTTATTGTGCATAAAATACAGTTTACACAGTGCTGTGCTGAACTGTACATTTAGGGGCAGATTTATCAAGGGTTGCATTTCGAAGTAAAAAATACTTCGAAATTCGACCATCGAATTAAAATACTTTGACTTAGAATATTGATGTTGAACGATTTTTTACCGAATATGGCCCTTGAACGATCAAAGTAAAATCGAACAATTCGAACGATTTTAGTGAACGATCGAACGATTTTACTTTCATGTGTAAAGACTTAGAAAAATGGTCTAGAAGGTCCCCATAGGCTAACATACAGATGAAGCCAGAACGGATTGTACATCTAACGCGCTGTAGCTCATCAAGATAAACGCGCTGGTCGCATTAAGTGCAGGGAAACACGCTGTGCCGACGTTTAGAAATCATTAGAGTGAAAATGAAAAGAGGCGCAATTCCAGTAATGAACACCAGGTGGCGCCTGAACAACTTTTCCATTCTAAGCGCAAGGTATTTCTTTAGCTGCCGACCGGCTTCAGTGAGTCCCAGTGCAGAACGATCGTGACATGCTCTCAGTGAGCTACAGAAAGGGGGCTCTTCAGGTGCTCACAAACAGAATAAAAATCATTTGAATAGAAGTTTGATTATGTGCACATTACTAGGAAAGAAGATCTGCAGAGTATAAGTGCTGAGGAAGTAAAAAAAAATTTTTTAATAAATTAAAAAATAATTAAAATATATATAAATAAATAATCAAAAGTAAGTCCCAATGCCTCTTCCATCCACCCCTGAGCTTAATTTTCCCCATTACTATGCCCTGATTATTATTTTTTTTTTTATGTGTGAATTACATCACAGATAAAGTAAAGTCTTGAACAGGCTCTTATCAGTAGCATTGTGGTGGTGCATTTGGTTAGGTGTTTGCTTTTGCTGCCAAATGTACTGGGTTCAATACCCATCTATACCCGAAGTCCAACAATTTTCTGTAATTGATATTTAAAATTATACTGTACATTTTACAACATATTAGGCTCAATCATGTATATTAAAGAAAATAAGGAATGAAAATTCTAATTAGAGAAATGAATAAAATTAAAGGCAGAAAAGGGAATTGAACTCATAAGACTTCATGACCTCCTACTTTTAATGCAAACTCCTAAACCATTTGGCCACCAGTAATTTGGCTAACTTACAGCAGTCAAAACTATCCCTTATCTGTGATGTACTGAAAAGCAGAAGCTGCAGCATCAACTAAATATCAATATACATATGAAGGGCAAAATTGCCACAATACCTGGAAAAACTTAATCCACACGTAAATGAAGAGAAGCTTAATGTGCTGCTAATACCTGGCCAACTACAGTGTGTATGTGGAAATGCTGCTGCTGACATTTTAAAAATTACTGCTGCTACTCTTGGTGTTTTATTCCTCTATAGGGACAGGTGACTCTGCCTTTTTTTACCGAAAATTCGCAAAACAGTGGGTAAAGCATTGCATTCTTGCAAGTGACTTTTTCCAAACTGCATGACTTTATTTACTGTATATTACAGTTTATGAACATTGTATCATGGCAAAATATTTCACCCATCGTTTTTCTCAACTACTGTTTCATAAAAAGTTTAATACACTCCACTGCGTCTGTCAGTAAACAGCAGAGCGTAGGTAGACCAAGTAACATAACTAGAGGGGGGTGAGTCCTAGTCGGGCCGGGGTTGCCACCTTGCCAGTATTTTACTGGCCTGGCCGGTAAAAATGATGGTTGATCCCAATGGTATTAATAGGGAAAAAAGATAAATATATAGGAAGGCCGGTATTTTTTTCTGGAAAAGATGGCAACCCTATCCCCACCCCCCCCTCCGTACGATATTTTCTGCCAGGAAATTAGCGGTGCACGAGCCGCTGGGGGGCCCTGAGGGGGTGATGGCCCTGGCCAGGCCCTGACTGGCAAACTGTGGGTTCTGGCAAATGCCAGAGGGGCTGCTATAAGATCCCATAGAAAGTCAGTATTTAGTGGGCTGGTGAGGCTGTTTGGGCCTCTATGTGGGCTGATTGGGCCTCTGTGTACCTGAAATGCCAGGGCCTATTGCACCCCCTGCTCCCCCGGTAGTTGCACCACTAGGTTGACCAAAAAACATGAAAGCAGTTATTTTCAGGCTGACATCCACTCTGCTGTATGTTTCTCTACACAAGCTGTGCAGATTAAAAGAGCTGGGGCAGGGAGCTCCATTGCTTCTCTTAGCTTGCAAACTGCAAAAAATATGCAGCCAGGAAGCAGCAGAGCTAACGCTCCAGTTAAACTCAATGTGCTAAACTCAGTGGCAGGTAATGAAAGTGTGAGACCATTCAAATGAAAATCTAGAAGGCCTCTCCACAAATCAGGGGTCTGTGTCCCCTTGCTCTTAGTGTGTTCCCATTGGCACAAAGCAGAGCAGCAGGAATGGGGCTGTTGATACTACCTGCCCAACCCCCTCTCCACTGTGTCTCAGTGTCCTGCTGGGAAGTGTAAAGTGTAATTAACATTTGTTAAAGGGGAAACATATAGTAGCTGCTGGCTTTCTGATTGTTGGGATTACCTGTGAGAGGAGTGGGGGATGGTTTAGAGCTAAGTGATCTCGTTACAGTTTCAGACAAGTATGTGAGGAGTCTCAGCAATGGAGTTCCTGTCATTTAAAGTACACAGAGGCCCAAGCAGCCCACTAAATAATAACTGTCTATGGGGAATTACAGCAGCCCCTCTGGCATTTGGCAGAACTCATAGATCGCCATTCGAGGCCGCTGGGTGATATCTGTCATTAGCCTACTACTTTTTTCAGTGTAGCGGGGGCAAATATGGGAATAATATGTTTACAGGTAAGATGGAAGGCTCCAGTGGTACTTTTGCGAGTTTCGTAAAGATTGAGTGAAAATTTGTTCTAAGTCTGTCTCAGTCTCCGGGACTCCTTGGAGGTGAATTTTGACTCTTCTAGACCTATTTTATAAGTCTTTGAAAAGACATAAAAGATTTAAGGGTTTCATGATCAGTATGCACGGCTGTCACTAATCTCTCAGTGTGGTCCTCTAGGGCACTCATCAGTTATGGATCGCACATGGAGCGTTAGCTCTGCTGCTTCCTGGCTGCATATTTTTTGCAGTTTGCAAGCTAAGAGAAGCAATGGAGCTCCCTGCCCCAGCTCTTTTAATCTGCACAGCTTGTGTAGAGAAACATACAGCAGAGTGGATGTCAGCCTGAAAATAACTGCTTTCATGTTTTTTGGTCAACCTAGTGGTGCAACTACCGGGGGAGCAGGGGGTGCAATAGGCCCTGGCATTTCAGGTACACAGAGGCCCAATCAGCCCACATAGAGGCCCAAACAGCCTCACCAGCCCACTAAATACTGACTTTCTATGGGATCTTATAGCAGCCCCTCTGGCATTTGCCAGAACCCACAGTTTGCCAGTCCGGGCCTGGCCAGGGCCATCACCCCCTCAGGGCCCCCCAGCGGCTCGTGCACCGCTAATTTCCTGGCAGAAAATATCGTACGGAGGGGGGGTGGGGATAGGGTTGCCATCTTTTCCAGAAAAAAATACCGGCCTTCCTATATATTTATCTTTTTTCCCTATTAATACCATTGGGATCAACCATCATTTTTACCGGCCAGGCCAGTAAAATACTGGCAAGGTGGCAACCCCGGCCCGACTAGGACTCACCCCCCTCTAGTTATGTTACTTGGTCTACCTACGCTCTGCTGTTTACTGACAGACGCAGTGGAGTGTATTAAACTTTTTATGAAACAGTAGTTGAGAAAAACGATGGGTGAAATATTTTGCCATGATACAATGTTCATAAACTGTAATATACAGTAAATAAAGTCATGCAGTTTGGAAAAAGTCACTTGCAAGAATGCAATGCTTTACCCACTGTTTTGCGAATTTTCGGTAAAAAAAGGCAGAGTCACCTGTCCCTATAGAGGAATAAAACACCAAGAGTAGCAGCAGTAATTTTTAAAATGTCAGCAGCAGCATTTCCACATACACACTGTAGTTGGCCAGGTATTAGCAGCACATTAAGCTTCTCTTCATTTACGTGTGGATTAAGTTTTTCCAGGTATTGTGGCAATTTTGCCCTTCATATGTATATTGATATTTAGTTGATGCTGCAGCTTCTGCTTTTCAGTACATCACAGATAAGGGATAGTTTTGACTGCTGTAAATTAGCCAAATTACTGGTGGCCAAATGGTTTAGGTGTTTGCATTAAAAGTAAGAGGTCATGAAGTCATATGAGTTCAATTCCCTTTTCTGCCTTTAATTTTATTCATTTCTCTAATTAGAATTTTCATTCCTTATTTTCTTTAATATACATGATTGCGCCTAATATGTTGTAAAATGTACAGTATAATTTTAAATATCAATTACAGAAAATTGTTGGACTTCGGGTATAGATGGGTATTGAACCCAGTACATTTGGCAGCAAAAGCAAACACCTAACCAAATGCACCACCACAATGCTACTGATAAGAGCCTGTTCAAGACTTTACTTTATCTGTGATGTAATTCACACATAAAAAAAAAAATAATAATCAGGGCATAGTAATGGGGAAAATTAAGCTCAGGGGTGGATGGAAGAGGCATTGGGACTTACTTTTGATTATTTATTTATATATATTTTAATTATTTTTTAATTTATTAAAAAAATTTTTTTTTACTTCCTCAGCACTTATACTCTGCAGATCTTCTTTCCTAGTAATGTGCACATAATCAAACTTCTATTCAAATGATTTTTATTCTGTTTGTGAGCACCTGAAGAGCCCCCTTTCTGTAGCTCACTGAGAGCATGTCACGATCGTTCTGCACTGGGACTCACTGAAGCCGGTCGGCAGCTAAAGAAATACCTTGCGCTTGGCGCCCTCTAGTGGCCATAGCTGGAACTGCATGCAGGTAACTGCGATAAATGCGATGGGACAATTTAAGATATCGCACTTGCTGGCAATTAACTAACGTTACAGCGCGCCAGATGTACAATCCGTTCTGGCTTCATCTGTAGCACTTCGGCAGGTTTAATTTGGCGAAGTATTGAAGTCAAAGTTTTTTTTAAAGCGTCAGTACTTTGATTATCGAATATTCAAACTATTTTACTTCGAATCGAATTTGAAGTAAATTCAAAGTCGTAGTATCCTAATCGATGATCGAAGTAAAAAAAAATTACTTCAAATTTCAAAATTCCCTCGAATTCACTTCCACCCTTGATAAGTCTGCCCCTTACTGTATTTAACATTGTGCACACTTATAACCTGGTACAGTACTTTTACAGTACTTTTACAGCACTTTAAGGGGTACATTTATCAAGGGTTGAATTTCAAATTCATGTGAGTTTTTTTAACTATTTATGAATAAAATAAAATACAGTATGTAAAACTCGGACAAATTTTACAGACTCGAAAACTCAAATTGAATTCGAATCAAATTCGACCAAACTGGATTTAAGTTTTTTCTCTGAAAAAAACTCAAATGTCAGGAAGGCTATAGACAACTCCAAAATGGTCACTGCACCTCTCCCATTGACTTAGACAGTAATTCGCAGGTTTTAGGTGGTGAATAGTCGAATTTGAATTCTTAAAGGACCAGAGTATGATAAATCTTTAAAATCAAATTAAATTTAAAAAAAAAGAATCGAGTTTGGATTATTCCCTAGTCGAATTTAACAGTTTTGACCATAAAAAAAAGTGAAAATTGGAATTCGAATTTTCAATTGGACCTTAATAAATCTACACCTAACTGTACATACACTGTAAATCACTTTCACCTGACAAAAAAATCTGATATTTTGCACTGCTTTGTCATTGTTTTGCCTGCTAAATCACTCAGTTTGTTTTTGCACCTTGTAAAAATTGTTAAAAGATTAATTACTTTCTACAGTGGAGAGGTAATTTCTGAGTGTAACAATTGCTGACAGTGCTTCAGAAATTTCTTCTACTGGCTCAGAGATCTCATCCTCATCATCTTGATTGGTTTCATTAATGTGATCATCCAAGATTTCATCAGTGTTATGGACATCAAAAGATGGAACGTCATTGTTAACTGCCACAAGGTTGTTGAAAGTTGTTCCTGTTTGCAATTGCTCCCGAGCATTATTCAGTTCATCATTCTCTTCTTTCAGGCTGTCTTCAGCCATTTCTTCAGTTTCACCATGAAAGCCAGCTTTCTGGAAGCAGTTAACACTGGTAGGTTTTTTAATCTGATTCCACGCTTGACTGAGTCACATACTTTCCCTCTCTTGCCTGTGGACCACACTTATCTGCAATTTCGTTACTTGATGTTCTGTGATTTATTATTGTGCTCAGGGTTGAGACAGGGATACCAAGCTCTTTGGCCAAAGAAACTCAAGTGCCATATTACTCTGCATGGTCTGGAATGGCAATATTTTCTTCTAGAGATAGAGATTTTCTTTTTCTCTTCTTAGGCTTGTTCTTTTTACATATTGCTCTGTACCTAGAAATGTTCAAAAACATTACTTTGTGTACTGCATACAGTGTTCTTGTACCTCCCACTCATGCGCCACTGCACAAACATACACAACATGTACAGTACATATTATACTAGCACACACACAAATGTTAACCCAGCATCACACAACCAAATGCATGAAAACCAACTGCAATCACATTTACAACATACATTACTGTATTCATGAGTGCTGAACTTACCAAAATTATTCAAGTGATCTCTGATTTGCTCTAGGGGTCAAGAAAGGAGACACTAAGAATGTTTGCAGTTTATTCACATGATTATACAGTACACACTTCTGTTGTTCCGAACTTACCTTAGGTGTTCCTTTATGTCAGAATACTGTGCAGTATAAGTCTTCTTCCTTATGATGTGGCCAACTTTCCAGATGTCATTTTCTATAAGGGGTCTGTAAAATGTACATCCATCACTCAAAATTAATAAAAAGATGTGGAAAAGAATATTTAGCAAAGGTGAACGTGAAAGTTCGTCCTTTGATAAATATTCCTTTAAAAATCCCACAGAAATGAACGGAGAGAGGCGGCATTTCACACTAGTGGACTGTGGCGATCTCGAGCTTTACTCTTTTATAAATATACCCCAATGTTTCTGAAGTCACACCTTACTCTTAACCATAAAATGTTTACTCTCTCTCTCTGCTTCTAATGTCTATAATAGAGCAAAACTTCCATCTAAAATATTGCTATTTGCATTATTCACAGTTTCTCATGCCATAATTGTAGTTTCCAGAGGTTGGAATGAACTCAGTTATTATAAGCTTTTAAAGAGCACTGCATTTGTTAACATTTTCACCAGTTGCAGTAATTATGTAGTTACTGTTTGAGCTTATGTGCTGAGTGCTCCTTGAATTCCTAAGAGATTTCTATCCTCTAATGTTTTCTTTGCAACAATAAAACACACAAGTAGTTTTTTTTACTGTTAAATTCATCAGATAGAAATGTTCAAATTGTAAACTGCCATTCAAGTTTTTCGTTTTATCACACACTCCATGTCTTGAATGCCTGTGTGGCCGTCTCTTGTTGGCCCTTTTTATACAAACATATTGGAGCCTGTGAGTCACTGACACTTTGAAAGAATGAATGTTTTAAAAAGTCGCTAATATACAACAGGTACATTTGGTAGACTGAAACCAATGATCAAACACAATTAAACAGCTTTCTACTGTAAATGCATCTGCTGAGAAAACTACAAGAGACTAACATGACATTTCAAATGTTATTAAGAATCTACAGTATATTGTATCTCTAAAAACTGGAATAGGGGCTTGTAGTTTTTATGAGGTTGACTATTTAAAACCTGTGTTTTCATGGAATGAAAGTCCCACTATATGGATCACTCTACTCCTTTATTTTAAATCAGCAAATTTATCAATATTTGAATTCTAAATTTTTACTTTTTTTTTCAAATTGAAAATTGAAAACTTGAAAATCTCTCACAAAATCAACAGCTCAATCACTTAAAAACGTGAAAAAACAACTCAGATGCAATCAAATCATATTCTATGCTTCACTTTTAATGAGTGCCAAATTTCAAATTGAAAAATAACTTGAATTATGAAAAAATAGCTCCCATTGACTTCTAAATGAACAGCAGATTTTGAGTGTTTGATTTTTTTTACTTTGAGAAAAATGAATTCAAATTGGTGATTTTTGCTGCAAAAATAATCAAATAGTGGTAGAGACTCTTCTTTGGAATTTCAACAATTATCTGGTTTCTAGGGTCAAATTTACTCTAGACCCATGCTATGGTTTGAAGGAGAGACTGGAAGACAAATAGGATGGTACATGGTTTGGAACATAAGTTATAAAAACTAGTAATAACAATAAAATTGTTGCCACAAAGAGCAGTGTTATTTTTCGTTGCTAGGATCAGTGACCCCCAGAAAGCAAATATTTTTTAAAACTATATAAAAATTAAGACCAACTAAAAAGTTGTTTAGGATAGGTCATTCTACAATATACTAAATATTTGTAAACAACCTATTCAGTATATAAAGCAAATAGCATAAATCATTTTCCTGATCGCAGATTCCTTTCTTTTTTGTGCCAGGCTTTTAGCATGTGGTCAATTAGGTAGATAAATTATGGGGGGTTCTGGGCATCTTGGTGCTAAATTAAAGGTAGATGGAGGACCTTATAAAGTGAGTTTAGGAATTTAGAATCTATGATTAAGTAAAGGTCTTTCATCAATGTAAATTGTATGGACAATTTAACTGTGCCATATAGAATTTAGGAAGACAGTTGGAGCTGCTTTACTTTTAATGAGTGCCAAATTTCAAATTGAAAAATAACTTGAATTATGAAAAAATAGCTCCCATTGACTTCTAAATGAACAGCAGATTTTGAGTGTTTGATTTTTTTTACTTTGAGAAAAATGAATTCAAATTGGTGATTTTTGCTGCAAAAATAATCAAATAGTGGTAGAGACACACTCTTCTTTGGAATTTCAACAATTATCTGATTTCTAGGGTCAAATTTACTCTAGACCCATGCTATGGTTTGAAGGAGAGACTGGAAGACAAATAGGATGGTACATGGTTTGGAACATAAGTTATAAAAACTAGTAATAACAATAAAATTGTTGCCACAAAGAGCAGTGTTATTTTTCGTTGCTAGGATCAGTGACCCCCAGAAAGCAAATATTTTTTAAAACTATATAAAAATTAAGACCAACTAAAAAGTTGTTTAGGATAGGTCATTCTACAATATACTAAATATTTGTAAACAACCTATTCAGTATATAAAGCAAATAGCATAAATCATTTTCCTGATCGCAGATTCCTATCTTTTTTGTGCCAGGCTTTTAGCATGTGGTCAATTAGGTAGATAAATTATGGGGGGGTCTGGGCATCTTGGTGCTAAATTAAAGGTAGATGGAGGACCTTATAAAGTGAGTTTAGGAATTTAGAATCTATGATTAAGTAAAGGTCTTTCAATGTAAATTGTATGGACATTTTAACTGTGCCATATAGAATTTAGGAAGACAGTTGGAGCTGATGGTGCTAAATGTGTGGCTAAAGTCTTAGGGGCCGATTCCCTAACTTCGAGTGAAGGATTCGAAGTAAAAAAACTTCGAATTTCGAAGTGTTTTTTGGGCTACTTCGACTATGACTTCGAATCGAAGGATTCGAACTAAAAATCGTTCGACTATTTGACCATTCGATAATCGAAGTACTGTCTCTTTAAGAAAAAACTTCGACCCCCTAGTTCGCCATCTAAAACCTACCAAACTCAATGTTAGCCTATGGGGAAGGTCCCCATAGGCTTCCCATAGGCTTGCCTAAGTTTTTTTGGTCGAAGGATAATCCTTCGATCGTTGGATTAAAATCCTTCGAATCATTTGATTCGAAGGATTTAATCGTTCGATCAAAGGATTATTTTAATTCCCAGTCGAATATCGAGGGCTAATTAACCCTCGATATTCGACCCTTTGTGAATCGGCCCCTTGGTGTAGGAAAGCAGAGTTTGGGTTTCTAGATTATTTGGCAGACTTTTCCTTGGAGATCTGCTGTTCTATGGGAAAGAATGGCATAGAGCCTGAGAAACTAATGTAGATAGCTGGGATTAGATTGGGGGTATATAGTTAACCTATCAAATAGATCTCACTGTTACAAAAAAACAGTAGGGCTCATTTTTAAACGTTCGCATAGTTAAATATGGCAAAAATCACAAATTTCGAATATTTATCTGCACACTCTGCATTTGAATTACGCCACAACTTTGTTGGTGGAGAAAATATTCGCAAAACAGTTTCGCAAATTGCAAATTAAAGTTACTGTCAACGCTATTTTGGCATACAACATCGCACAGTGGGCGCATACACGCAAACACCCGTCTCATTTGCGAGCCATTCACGAAAATGTATATGCAATGTGAATTCACAAAAACCAGAAAGAGGGTCACAGCAATGCAATATTTTAGCGTAAAGGAAAAAGAATGGGAAATACAAACATTTGCAAATAAATATGCGATGCGCAAACTTTATAAATGACCCCCAGTGAGAGCTAACAGTAACTATAGATCTTACTCTCTAATGAATAATCAGACCAAACCTCCACTGTCTGCTTGCAAATGCATTGGCCTTGTCAGGCAAAATAGGAGAGCTGGAGTTGGTTTTGTGTATGGAAAATTGTGTATAATTGAAATTACTTACAGCTAGTGGGATAAAAACATGTGACAGGGTGATGTATGCTAGAAGCTACCCAGTATACAGTAAGTGTGGAGAATGGAGCTTGCATACTTTTAAAAATGGTAGTGGCTTCAAAACTATATGTTATAAGTTATTTTTATGGGTGACTTTGATTATCCAGATATTAGCTAGTGGTATTAGGTAACCAAGTCAGAAATTAAATATGCTAAATGGCAATTTTTTTAATTTCACGTAGTTCAGAATGACCAATAAAACCAAATTCATGTCATTCATAATTTTCAGCATTCATAACTTGGTCTTCTTTGAGATTATTAAGAGACAACTGTATAAAGGCACCAAGACTCTATCATATATAGATATGCAAATGTTGGCAGTATAAGGGCATCTCTTCAATATATTAAGTGGGAAAGAATTTTCACAGGGTTAAACAAACGAGGACAATAGAATGTCTTTAAAATGCTGCTTAAAAAACATAGACAGAAGCATTAGCATATAATCCTTCAAAGGTTTATAGTGATTGCCTGTTGTAATGGGTGTCATAGGCTGCTGATCATTCACTGTGAAACAGAACATTTTCATTGTCGAGATGTCATCATTTCAGGCGCTTGTGACATCTGTGCATGAATATTTAACCCTTTCCCTGCCAGCCATTTTGTTCTAAACGTGAACAACTACTACCAAGCGGTTTTTAGACTTTTTGTACTCTTTCACTTTAAGGGCTTTTTCTGGGGAGGGGGGGGGTCTTTAAGTTTACCCAGGAAAACAATATATTGTTTTTTTCAGGACAACAGAAGTGTGGATAAATATATCTATGTACACCTAAATACCAAGTTGCAATTCTTCCCTAAATTTATAATTTTTTATAGAAATTGGTGATTGGAAGATTGGAAGATTACCTCAAAGCTTCCAATCTACAGCATCATATCTCCCACACATTATTAGGTATCAATGTAAAACACCCTGAATATGATTGCCAGGAGTACACAGAACAGTTTGATGCCAACTATGTATAGGTTTACCTAAGCATGTGGCATATAGGGGCCCCAAAGACTCTCCAGTTCTGTAATTCCAGTTACTGCAAAATAAAATACTGCATAGATTTAGGGGGGGGGGCAAAGGTAGAAAAAAGTACGTTCACCCAAGAAAACCATATATTTTTGGAATGTACACATTCCGCCGAATCCAAATTGGGTATGCATGTCTAAATTTGGCGACATTCCCAAAAATCACCTCAGAATTTCCACCCTGCAGCATCGCATTTCCCACATACTATTAGGTATCAAGATAAGTCACCCCAAATATAAAAGCCTGCGGTCCTCTGAACAGGTTCATGCCCAATATGTATAGGTGTACCTAAGCACGTGGCATATAGGAGTCCTAAAATGAAGCCCCCCTAGGGTCTGTCATTTCAGGTGCTACAAAATCAATGCATTTACATAGTTTTGGGGGGGCAAAGGTAGAAAAAAGTTTGTTCACCCCAGAACTCTATACAAACTCAGGCCCTTTCTGCCACGATCACGCTTGGTGCACAGCTCCTCAGGGAGACGGCCCTCCCAAAATATACTGGTAGGAAACAATACAGGCTGGCACACAAAGCTATTCAAACCGGGGTGCAACCCCTGGTACGTTTATTGCGTCACAACGAAACGTTGTGACGCAATAAACGTACCAGGGGTTGCACCCCGGTTTGAATAGCTTTGTGTGCCAGCCTGTATTGTTTCCTGTTCACCCCAGAAACCATATATTTTCGGAAAGTACACATTCCCCCAAATCTAAATTGGGTATGCATGTCTTTCTACTTCAAAGTACCAAGCCGCTAACCTTTCCTAAATGTGGTGATTTTGGTGACATTTCCAAAAATCACCTCAAAATTTCCACTCTGCAGCATTGTATTTCCCACATATTTTTAGGTATCAAGACAAAACACCCCAAATATGAAAGCCTGAGGTCTTCTGAACAGTTTGATGACCAATATGTATAGGTTTACCTAAGCACGTGGCATATAGGGGCCCCAAAATTAAGACCCCCTCATATACTCGGTCATATGCATTTATCTCACCCAGTTTCTTACATATAACTGGAAAACACCCTACATATTGACACCAACGGTCTAATGAACAGTTTGATGCCCAATATGCATAAATATACCAAGGCAGCTGGCATGTGCGGACCCCAAATAAAAATAGTGAATACAAATTTTCTCCGCTGCTAATTCACCTTCCGTGAACATAGACTCTTGACTTCATATTATGTGCCTCAAGACCCTCCTAACAGCAAAGACCCCCCCAAAAACATATATTTTTGGAAAGTATACATTCTGATGAATCCAAGAAAGATAAAGACGTCTTTCTACACCAAACTACCAAACTGCAAAGCTTTTCTAAAGGTCAGAAAATCGCCTAAAAATTTTGCAGTTTGCCGCATTTATCTAACACAATGTTTTATGTACAAAGAAAAATCACCCTAAATATGGATGTCAAAGGTCTACTAAATAATTTGATGCCCAATATGCATAGATTTACCAAAGTATGTGGTATGTACGGACCCCAAAGGAAAAACGTGCATATGAATTTTCATGCTGGCCAACTCAGCTGCTGAAAAAAGAGCCCCAACTGTGCGTTATGTGCTGTAAGACCCCCAAATTATATAAAGACCCCCATAAAACCATATATTTTTGGAAAGCACATATTCTGGTGGATCAAACTAAGTACAATATATCTTTCTATAGCAAAGCACCAGCAAAACTATACTAAAGATACATTTGGAACAACAATGCAGGGATAAAAATTGCAATAACACAACAAAAATAGAGTTAATCAATGAAATAACAAAATAACTGATCCAACAGCATAATTAGTGGCCAAAATCGATTATCCAATAGTCATGCTGCCTAAGTAAACATTTTTTAGGCAAACAAACAAAAGATAATGGTACAATGAATAAGTAAAAAAAGAAAAAAGACCTGTTTGTGAGTTTTTGTTTAACATGTTTGTGCACTTCTAAAAGTTGTCTGAGTGTGTAAATATATGTAAATGAGTGTACAAAAGGGAGCAAGTGTGCTAAATAAAAAAATAAAAAATACCAATCTTTACTAAAATGTGTGTGTAAGTGTATAGATGTACTGTAAGTGCATGTAAGTGTGTAAAAAACATGCACTTACCATTTTTGGAGCAGAAAGATTGCTGACATCCCTGGAGGTCCCTGGACAGCATGTCTGCAGAGTCGTTGCGCAGCAGGAAGTGTAAGGGCGGTTCTGCATGGAAGGAGGAGGTAAGTGAAGTAGCAGACGCTCCATGTGATACGTCTGCTACTTTGAAGGCGGATCTGTGACGATCGTGTTGTTGCCTAGGGGGCTGTCTTCCCTCTTGACTCTATGCGGAGGCAGCAAAAGCATTTGCCTGCCAGCACGTACACCGTATGTGCTTGGCAGGCAAAGGGTTAAGTGCAAGTGCACTGCGACTTTTGACACAGGCTGCTATGGGAACCCTTCATCTGCATCAATACACAGTTTACAATGATAGTGACACTAACATTTTTCTTTTGAAAATATTAATCTACATTAAAAGTTACCTACAGGTCATGTTGATTGTTTTTCGCTGATAGTTCTGTTTTTGTAAGTAATTGTTATTTGAAGTTTCTAAACCTGACTGTTTTGCCAACCTGACTGTTCCTTCTTAATCTGTCAGTTAGAGTTTCTAATGCTAACAGACTCCTGCTGCACAAAAATGGCAGCCCCCTCATAGAGGAACAGGGTAGTAAGAAAGGTAATATAAAAGCATCAGGCAAATACTTTTATGGCAAAATTATAAATAGCATTCAAAGACAATGTTATGATAGATAATAAAAAAAGAGTATTTTCTGATGTCAGTATCTTTTTAAGCATACTTAAAACAGGAGGTGACATATGGCAGTGCAAGGGGCAGCTTTAGTAAGAAGTACCTATGATGAGCGATCTTTTAAACGACCCATTGTGTGTTATTTTCAGTGTCGGACTGGGGTGCTTGGGGCCCACCAGGAAACCTCAACTCAAGGGCCCAAACCCCCACCCCACTACAAAATAGCGCCCACATTTTTTTTACATTTAATTTTGAAATCTGGCATGGGGTGCCCCAGGTGCCCCCAGTCAGGTGACTTGTGCTCTGATAAACCTCAGTCACTCTTTACTGCTGTACTGCAAGTTGGAGTGATATCACCCTCTCCCTTCCCCCCGGCAGCCTAATATCAGAACAATGGTAAGGTAACCAGATAACTGCTCCCTAACACAAGATAACAGCTGCCTGGTAGATCTAAGAACAGCACTCAATAGTAAAATCCAGGTCCCACTGAGACACATTCAGTTACATTGAGTAGGAGAAACAACAGCCTGCCAGAAAGCAGTTCCATCCTAAAGTGCTGGCTCTTTCTGAAAGCACATGACCAGGCAAAATGACCTGAGATGCACCTACACATCAATATTAAAACTAAAAAAAAATACACTTGCTGGTTCAGGAATGACATTTTATATTGTAGAGTGAATTATTTGCAGTGTAAACTGTGTCATTTAGAAATAAACCAGAATCCCTTTAAAATTAACTTTTAGTATGACCCAGAGAGTGATGTTCTGAGACAATTTGCAATTGGTCTTCATTTTTTTTTAATTTGAGTTTTTTAATTACTAAGCATTAAGCATTTTGTTCAACTCTCCAGCACTGATCTGGTTGCTAAGGTCTAAATTACCCTAGCAATCAGGCATTGGTTTGAGTCAGAAGAAAAAGGCAAATAGCATAAAAATGAAAGAGGCAAAATAAATAATACAATAAGGCAAATAACAATAAATAACGAAGAGCAATTAAAAAGTTGCTAAGAATTGTCCATTCTATAACAAGATAAAAGTTAATTCAAAGGTATACTATCCCTAAGAAGTTGAAAAAAACTTGCAACTAGTCTGGTCATTCCCACCCTTGTAACATTGACACAAAGAACATTTAAACATTTATTTTTTTTTTTTAAATACGTTTTTTTAGATTTTTGTTTAGTTAGACCAAAATCGGTACCTGTGCCACCTTCTGTTATAATGCTGCAGCAGGGGGTTCACAATTGGAGGCTCCCGAGCAGCCAGTAACTCCCTATTTTATTTTGCAGTTGATTTGTTGTTTTTTGTTGGTAAGTTAAAGCTGTGACCCTTCGTCATTTGACCAAGAATGGTTAGTTATAAAGAGAGTTCGAATTTTAGTCATAAAACAGGCCAGAACTGCAGTTTACAATGGTTATGAAATAACATCTGTGCCTATGGGACAGAATGTTCTGTTATACAGATACATGTAGATAGAATCTTAGCCATAAAGTAGGGCTGGGCTGCTGCTTACAATGTGGATCAGTTAGGATCTGTGCCACTGTCAAAGAATGCTCTGTTATAAATATAATTTAGATCTCAGCCATAAAACAAGATATAACTTTGTGACCACTGTCAGATAATGCTTTTTTATTAAAAGTATAAAACAATATGTAAGAGTAAATAAAGATAACCACCAGAAATCCATCCATGGGCTTTCGTGATTTCACATACAACCACTGCAGATTTCAGTACATACACTTCTGCTCTGATTTCACTGCCCCCAACACCAGCCTGGTTCCTACCTTCGCTATTCCTCTGTTCTGTTGACTTCACTGCTTCTGGAACAGACAGTCAATGCTATCTCTTCCATGTGCACATAAAACTGACCTTTCTAAAGTTGTAGGGATGGCTGAAGAACAGCCGATACTGACACGCAGCACGTTAATCACTTGACTACATTGCTTACAACAATAAACAAACTGTGTCTTGTAGGGAGCCCTTCAATTTGCCAATGTAAAGATGCTGCATCTTAAATCTTCAGTCCTGCTACAGAACTGCTGCAGCCTCACCAAGCCTTCATTATAATCCGACAATACCGGGTCACCTGGGTCAGTTGGCTGCCTCCTGAATCGCTGCCTGAAACGTAGAATTTACGTGCAGACGCAGTGCAGACGCAGTGCAGCCAATCACCAGCAGGAAAGCAGGGATGGGCCAAATGATCATGTTATGACAGGGTCCTCGGCAGCTCAGCTCCAACCAGAGGACAGTACTGGCAGGCAGGCAGCTATGGGCGGAAGCAGAGACAGGCTTGGCAATAGCCAGCAGTACCGCTGGCTGCCTCACTCGCTCCCTCTTACAGTAACACTGGACACGGCCGCGTCTCTCTCTCCTCCCCCACAGGACACGTCATCATCAGGCGACAGACGCAGTCGCACAGCCACAGTTCAGTGAGCAGGTTTGACAGCGGCAGCGCTGCAGGGGCCATTGATCCGGAAAAAAAAACGGAGCGCTGACAAAAAAATATTTAAAAAAATAAATAAAGCGTGGTTGTGGGGGCCCACAAGGACTGGGGCCCACCGGGATATTTCCCGGTGTCCCGGTGGGCCAGTCCGACACTGGTTATTTTTCAATGTTTGAAAGTCTCAGCACTATAGAAACTTCCTGTTTAAAGTTTATGCTTTTAAATTAAATCATTTAATGGGTAACATATATTAAATTGTTTTGTTTTTGCCCTCCTTCATTAATAAGCACTGTCATGTGGCCTCCTGGCCTGATATGAATAGTACTTTTCCAGAATTTGTGGCACAATGTTGAGTGATTGGCTGTTGTAATAAGTGCAAGGGACAGCTGATCATTTACTGTCCAACAATACTATAAAAATGGCTCATGGGTTGTGCATGTTGTACATTCCCTGTAAAATGTTAATACTGCCTGCCATTACTTGGGATGTTTCATTCAAAAGTTAATTTCAAACACTTTCTATTATTAGTTTCAGGAAGATGGTATATTGGAGCCTCTTAGGATTTACTTCCTCAACTCTATTGTAAAGGTTATGATAAGATTTATTGCAGTGGACCTTTGTGTTCAACCTATGAAGTTCTTAAAAAATATTCAAATTTTAACTCTTATATTTCAGCTTCAACATAAACCACACACAGACAATTGAACTTGGCTTCTACAGCAGCTCAAATTGTAATTTAAAATTGTAAAATATCTACAGATATAATTTGGGACATATTGAATTACAAACTGGAGACTGGCCCACTGTAATGGAAAGTAAAGAACTTACCCCACGGAACATCCAAGATGGCGACTTCCTGCTCCACCATGCGGCTCTTCCTGGTTGTAATATGCCTGCATCAGAAACGTGTCGCCCCAGGATTGGTCGCTGGCGACGGAATGGACGCCGGCGTCAGAACGTGCTTCGGCGTCAGGACGCCAACGTGAGGACGCCGGCGTCGGCGTCATGACGTCACTGCGTCAAGTTTGGCGCCAACTTTGGACTATTTATTTCCATGTTCCCTTTCTGTCCTTGCCCAATTATAGGTCTATCTCGTATAGTTCCTGGGTGTGATATCTTGATTTCCTGTTTACCGTGTACCGACTTCTTGCCTGTTTCATCGATTCTGATTCTTGCTGCCTGTATTGACCATTTGCCTGATTACGACTATTCTTCTGATAAACCCTCTGTCACGTGAGATACCGTGAATAAACTCCAGCAAAACACAATTGCAGGATGAAAACAAAAACAAACTTCTTTATTTTTAAAAGCTCAGGCAACTCTCTTCAACCGAAATCTCCAACTGGAAAATCCAAGCAACCCTCAGTCACCAACTGCTCCTTATTAGCACCTCTGATTGGCCAGTAAATAAAGTTGGCCCCTACTGGCTATTGGGCTTCACAGACCCTGACAGAAGATACTGCAACATGGTCTGGCTACTGACACAGGGCCCACGTCACATCACTCCCCCTTCCCAGAATTGGTGTTACCAGGTTTACCCATTGTTGGGTAAAACCTTGGAACAACAGCATTGGGTAAATCTCAATCCTCCTGTCGAGACAAGTCATCAGCATTGCCATGTAGCTTGCCACTGCAGTTTCCAGGAGCTCCTGTAAGAAGAGCCTCTCATGCTCACTGGCCGTCAGCACCTTTTGCAGCTGGTCATGAGAGCTGGCAGAGGTGCAGTTACTCTCCGACAGGGCCCCGGTCAGACTCTGCACCTTCTCTTTCAGGGACGTCTCACTCTCCTGAGCCTTGCCCAGGGTGCCAGTCAGCCGATCCACACACAGCTGCAGGGTGCTCACCTTTCCCTCACTGTCCGACAGCTGTCTCTGCAGTCCTTCCATGCGATGCTGCATCTCCTGCATCTCTGCTTCCCGGTCAGCAAGAACCAGTTTGTGTCGCTGAAGTTCCCCCTCTAGCCCCCGGCGGGACAGCTCCAGTTTGGTATTTCGGCTTTCAGAGGCGTCCAGTACCTCTTTCAGACGCCGCCGTTCATTCTCGTATTTTGCTTCATTGGCTTTGATCTTGTTCAGCTTGTCCTGTTCTGATGTGTTGCTGGATGACATTCCTGAAGTTGTCGGGGAACTGCATTGCACATCTCCTGGGGTGAGACTGCAGCAGATGTCTCCAGCATCATTGCCCACTAATACTGGAGCAGGGAGATGATCAAGAATCCCAACTGTATGCTGTATAGGTCCATTACCCACATCCAAACTGACCTGAGCCACTGGAATCTCCTTCTTAGTACCTCCAGGTAGAATAATACAAACAGAACGTCCCGGGAGGACATCAGAGGCAGAGAGCATATGGGGTTCTACTAGGGAAAGGTAGGCTCCAGAATCAAGAAATCCTTCAGCCGGTTTACCATTGAGCATTACTGGGATGATATGTTTGGTGCGAGAAATTTGGTCATTCCAGTGGACGCCCAAAATGACATACTCCAATGGCTTGGGTACAAGTGGCCCATGGGTGTGTTGTTGTACTGCTTGAATAGCCTGTTGTTGAGCAGCGGTCACTTCCTGTCTGAGAGCAGTTACTGGACGAGCAACTGCATTATTGGAGGTTCTGGGTGGTTTTGGACACTGTGCAATAAGATGAGTAGTAGAACCACAGCGAAAACAGCTCTTGTTAAATGTATGATGTGGTTGTGGTGCTGGCCAGACAGGGCAAGGAGTTGAAGAACTTGTCCGTAGTTTTGTTCCCGAATGGATCCCAACAGATGGGAGAGCTGTGGGAGAAATATTACTTCGTCCACGGCGGATTTGGGCCTGCCCTTCCAAGCACTTGTCAGCCAGCCGAGCTGCTTCCTCCAAAGTTTTCGAAGAACGATCCCATATCCATCCCCGAATTTCCGGTAAGCACTTTTCCATGAACTGCTCTAGTAGACACAATTGGCGAAGATCCTGTATTGTCTGAACCTGGCTTGTGTTAAACCATTGGTCGAAGGCTCTCCGCAATTGGTTCCCAAAATCCCAGTATGTATCAGAGGCTATTTTATTTAGAGCGCGAAATGACTGTCGATATGTTTCTGGAGAGATGGCATAATGATTCAACAATACACGTTTCACTTCCTCATAATCAGTGCGCTGGAGATATGGGATCTCTCTATAGATATCACTCGCTTTCCCTCCCAATTTACCAGCAAGTATCTTCGTCCATTCTGCCTTAGGTACAGCGTAATCCTCGCACATAATCTCAAAGATGTGTAGGTACTTATCGATTCCTTCCTGGTAGTTATCAAAAGAGGGAAAGGCAGCATGGGTGAGCTTGACCACAGGTTTGAAATGCTCAGTATTGGGATGCTGCAGTTGTACTGTGTTCACAGCAGAAATGGGAACTCTCTTCATCTGTTCTTCCTGAATAGTCAATTCAAGCAGCTTAAGACGTTCTGAACCAGTGAGATCAGACCCCAGAGCTGTAAGCCTTGACTGATACCTCACCATCGTGGGGTCATTCTCCACCTGACCCACTGCTGCCCCATACATTGACAGCTCATCCTCTGGTTCAGTAATGGTAGCGACTAGTCCACTTACATGTGTCATCTGGGTTGAGGAAGGACCTGCCTGCTCCTCTGTCTGCTCCATCAATAAACTTGCCACATCTGTCAGTCCTGGCTGAGTGACCTTAGTGTGTTGGGCAATAAGAGATGCCATCTGCGCTTTAGTTAGTCCATTACTTTCGATTCCACGATTCTTACACAGACCTTTGAGAATAGGAAGACGAAGCTCAGCCAATTCATACTCCATTATATGTGGTTCTGGCAAAAGTCTCTGCATAAAATGATCCCACCGCTGCCACCACTTTCTGTCACGTGAGATACCGTGAATAAACTCCAGCAAAACACAATTGCAGGATGAAAACAAAAACAAACTTCTTTATTTTTAAAAGCTCAGGCAACTCTCTTCAACCGAAATCTCCAACTGGAAAATCCAAGCAACCCTCAGTCACCAACTGCTCCTTATTAGCACCTCTGATTGGCCAGTAAATAAAGTTGGCCCCTACTGGCTATTGGGCTTCACAGACCCTGACAGAAGATACTGCAACATGGTCTGGCTACTGACACAGGGCCCACGTCACACCCTCTTGTACTGCGAACTTGGTGTTGTTGTCTCCTCCTTGGTCCTCACTACAACAGAGCCTTCGGGCCCTGACACCCACTTACCGAAGGGCATAGTGTGTTGGTTTTGTTTTTAATACATAGATTTTGTCTTAAAAACACTGCAAGTACAATGATTAAGGTCAACGGTGGCATGATCTGTGGACATTAAACTACATTATTATTATAAGTTTTCACTGACAGTTACACCTTCCTTATTGTATTATTATTTTGTATATGAACTATATTTTAGATTGTATGCTCTTTGGAGCAGGAACCTACCAACTCCTATACATTTTTCCACATCTTGCAAATTGTTTGCATATTTACTGAATTCCTCCCTGTTGCACATTCCCTGTATTTTAAAAATGTAAACTGCTGGGTATAGGACTATACAATATATACAGTTAAACATACATATATAATTTATTATGGACATGAACAAGAAGGATAAGATGGAAGTGTATTTTCTGCCCTTCCACACTAGCGTATGGATTAAACCCATTCCCCACTTCCATGTAGTTGTAACAGAAAGGTGTCGGAGGCTAAAAACATTTAGGGAACTCCAACGCTCGCTTACTTGTTTTGAACTTGTAATTTGTGACACGTGGTGTCTTGCTACAAGTTCCCTTGGCAGACTTATCACAAACTAAATGTCTAACTGAGCACTTCCCCCAGCAGACTTATCAAATATAGGGGTGGAAATTAAACACACACACATTGATCATCATTAGAGAAGAATAATATATTGTAAGAAAAGTAATACAATACCGATTGAAGACAACGCAACGTCTAGCCGAGCTTCCCTTGGCAAATACAGCGACTCCCAGAGCACATCAATCGGCCAATGGTCCTTACAAGACCAATTATTCTACACAACACGTCTGCTTGTAGATGAAGTCCCAAAGCCCCCCCAGCTGAGCTCCTTTTTATATTGGTACAATAACAAAGTAATAGATCATTACACATAGACATATAAAATAATAATAATGGCTACATGCCCAGTACATGGCCATGAGAATGACCATGAAAATGGAAATAACCATGTGAATGAAAATAATTGCTGTGTATAATTGCTGTGTATGTTGATTATAACTATGTGAATAAGATATGAGAGTCTATCACCTTAACACCTACTATTCCCTGTTCTCCTGCTAATGTCAGTACATCCATTTTACAACTAAGGAGCCATATTGAATGCACTTGATCACACTCACATTCATACATGGCCTGCCATGTCACATTTGTATCACACGTGGACAAGTGAGTCCACACATATACCATTTGTGCTGCTCAGAGACATTATTACTGGACTTAGCACAGTCCTTTATCTTATTGTAACATACTCTAAAAACATATCTATCATTGAATAAAAAATAGCATTGCTTATTTCAAGAGCCTACATGGGACACACACTATATAGCCAAAAGTATCAGTATGGTAAACAGGAAGATTTGGAGAAAAGAAAAATCACCGGCACAACAAGCCCCTTTGTCAAGCCCCGAAACGTTGCATCCGCAAATAAACGAGCAAGGGTTTCCCTGCTAGAAATATCCTGTTGTGCCAGTGATTTTTCTCTTCTCTGACTGTTGTGGAGGTTGCCAATACCTCCTTCATGGAGCACCAGGTGTCACGAGATTCGGACGGCCAGGGTGTGCGAGGTGACTCCTCTTTTCTTCAAACAGGAAGATTTTACATGTAAGAACCAATCTTAATACATTGCTTTTCATTTTTGCTATATATTCAGAAGCCTTAACTCCTGTACTCCTAAATTTGTACATTATATTTGTGTTGGAAATTAATTATCACCGGTTCCATTAAAGTTCTGCAAGTTAGAAAGGCTGGAATACGTTTGCTTCAGGCTTAGTGCCATATGCAGGAGTTAATTTTGCTTCTAAAAACTTGCAAAGTGAAGCCTTCTGAAATCAGAAGGCATTTACTTGTCTCATGCCATACACACAGCACTGTTAGATTCCAAAAATGAGAGTTTTAAAGGTGGCCATAGAAGTGCAGATAAAGTTGCCCATATTTTTCACGGGCAGATAAAGTTGCCGATATTCGTCCTTTAGACCAATTGTGCAATTTATGTGCCCGTGTATGGGGATTTCCAACAGGTCTTCCCGATCAACATCTGGCCAAGATATAGATCGGGAAGGTTTAATTTTTCCTGTGACCGACCCGTCGGAGCGCATTGCTCCTCATTGTAATCAGATCGTTCGGCCCTAGGGCTGAATGTTTGGATTACCCCGATATAGCCCTGGTGAGCATATCAGGGAAAGATATGCTCGTTTGGCAATGTTGCCAGAAGAGTGGATCTCTTTGTGTATTGCCAGCTTTATTCTCCAATAAGGCATAATGGGCTGAGACATGCTTCTAATAATTGTTTCACAAATAGGTTCCTTCTCCATTTCTGAGAGATCAGTACTGTATATGTTTTATGACAGATCTCATAGAACATTAAGGGAACTTAAGTGTGAAAAATGTATTGAGTAATATGAAAACTGGATAAAGGAGAAAATGCACAGGTTACATAGCAGACAAAAGATAGATACAAAGCATATATAGCAGATAAAACACCATTGTATTGGACAGGGTGTATCTGCTATGTAATGGCTTTTTTAATTTTTTCCAGCTTGAATGGCTGCCCCCATGTCTACACAGCAGCTTGTTTATATAAACTATCGTAGTCTTTCTGAAGCAAACACATAGATTTTACCAATACATGCTAATAGTACATATATGAATATATATGTTGATTACTTTAAAACACTTTCATTTTTTTGGTGTTACTGTTACTGCAATACAGACAATTTCTGGGCTTATTCTGAGTTGCAGAATTCTATACCTACCCTCAGATAACCAGGATTTTGAAAGGGTAAGTGTAAATTTGAAGTGTCAGTACAATTTACTTTTTTTGGCACTCCACAATCTCTTAATAGGGCAAATTTTTATGAAAATCTTAAAACCTCTTAAAGTCAGAATGGTTAAAAAAAAGGTCCAATAGAATCAGTACAGCTCTCATTGACTTCTATGGGATATTCTTGTAGGAATTCACTGTACGATTAAATGCATGCATGGGCTCTAGGCCTATTCTAAACTGTAAAAATTTTCTGTAGGTGAAAAAAGGAAAATACAGACCAAAATCACTCAGTTTGTGTGAGCATCAACAGGAGTTAAATCTGTCTATCACTGCACACACAGGACAAACTTTGGCAGAAGATTCACACTTCAGCTTTTTTCTGGTCAATATCTCCCCAAATCTGCCTGTACAATATACCATGGGCCTTACTGTACAAGCTGATTCCGTCTTTAGTCTTTATTCAATGACATACAGTCAGGGTGCAGATTTTCAGTGTATTTTAGCTGACAGAAATATCTAAATTACCCATCCTAAGATTCCTAAATCCTATTAATATAAATTGAATCTGTGAGACACAATACATACATTTCTCAACCTTAAAAATGCACAATAGAGCATTTCAATAACTACCTGCACTCACAAAGTTGTGCTTAATGTCTAAGCACAAAATGAGGACCATCTGATGATCAAAATAATGGGTGCTGCAGTGATGGATTCAAATTAATTGCAGCTCTATAAAATAATATAGCCCATCCATAAAGAATTTACTGTTTATAAGGTATTTATTATCTTTAATTCTCTGAGGTGTGGCATTCTGTTCCTCAAAGATAGCATAACTCGGAATTAAATCATCCTTGATAGGTCCTCTTCTTACTAATTCAATTGAAAATGCATGATACCGTAAGTACAGATGGTTCATATCCTAAAAATACACATTAGAGCATATGATAAATCCTTTAATGGCCACCTGTATTAGCAGTGTTTCCATTAGGGCTATGGCACATAGAGGGGTTGGTCCACCAGCAGTCAGTGGCAGTTAAAATGCCACTTCTGATTGCATGAAAAAAACCTTCAGTAACGCATAGCAAACAGTAAAGATGCACCTCTGTGCAATAATACTTCTGCAGTCTATGTGCCAGTCTCATCACTTCTCATTCATATCAGTGGTCACTGTGGCATTATGACCACCACTGCTTTTACATGGACAGCAGCAACAATCAAACACCCCCATGTACATAGCCTTTAAAGGAATAATTACATCACTTGGTGTGCCAATTAATTAGGCACTCCCTACTAGGGATGCATCGAATCCAGGATTCGGTTCGGGATTCTGCCAGGATTCTGCCTTTTTCAGCAGGATTCGGATGTGGCCGAATCCTTCTGCCCAGCCAAACTGAATCCGAATCCTAATTTGCATATGCAAATTAGGGGCGGGAGGGAAATTGCATGACTTTTTGTCAGAAAACAAGGAAGTAAAAAATGTTTTCCCCTTACCACCCCTAATTTGCATATACCAATTAGGGTTCGGATTCGGTTCGGTATTCGGCCGAATCTTTCACGAAGGATTCGGGGGTTCGGCCGAATCCAAAAAAGTGGATTCGGTGCATGCCTACTCCCTAGTGATTATGATTGCTAACCTTGGACTCCATTCTAGTCTTCCTCCCATGCAACTAGCCTGGAATATAGCACTGTATTGTACTTTCTTCCGTTTCTAGCAGTTTCTAAATCTATGATTTTACTATATCAAATATACACATGGTCCTGGACTAGCACAAGGGCCATGGGAAGTAGGAACCCTTTAATTAACGCTGTAGCCATGCTTAATTTATTTATTAAAGAAGAAACAACTTTTCAGAATGTGCTATGATAATGAAATTCTAGCCTAGGGTATAACAATTAAGATATATGAAGGCATGATTTAAATAAAAAATATCAGCACCATTGTATCTGTGATGTCCACTGTTCTTTTATTGGAGCATATGTTATACTGTTTCACTGGCAGGTACAATTAAAATTAATGAATTTTGAATGCAGGATGTAGTTTATAGATAGGAGCACTCTTTGTCCAGTTTCAAGCTGAGCATGCACATATTGATTTGGGAATGTGAAATTGCTGAATCAATAGAAGTATGTCCCAAATAACAGCACATTACACTGCCAAATCTACCCCTTCACTCAAGGACGTAAGTGAAGTTACTGCAAGAGGAGGTCTAGTCATTCATTATTGCTATTTTTAATGTGAGTACTGGCAGCTATAATTATTCTTCTTATCACTGCAGTTTCAGGAACCATATGTAAACCATATCCTTAGAGCAATCCTATACCCACAAGATAAAAGAGAGATTTTTTATATTCAGATCAGGGGTATTTTAAAGTACCAGTAACACAATCACACAAACAGCTTCCAAATCTAGAATGCACACAAAGTAGCTCATAAACTATCAATGGGCAAGATTGCACTTGGGCAATAATCCATAGCAACCAATCAGTGATTAGTCAAGTGTATCTAGTTTTAAAAATAATTGGATAAACCCAGTGACAATTCTGGGGCTGCTGCCGCCCTCCCTCCCACTCCGTGCTTAAAAATCAGGATCAGGTCAAAGGGGGGCACAATCACTAGTGCATTGAGTGCAATATTGCTCTCTGCACTAGCGGAACCGAATTTCCAGGTTAAAAACCGGAAGTTCAGCTCTTAAAGTTACTGGCCGATCGCTGCCGCCTGAGGCAAGGCTCTCAACTTGCCTCATGGCAGGAGTGGCCCTGGATAAACCTCACTGATGGTGGCCATGGGTTTCAGGCAAATTTGCTCACATTTATTTAAATGTACCTCACAGTCTTTTCATAATCCTTTCTGATATTTCATAAGATGAAATGCAACTAGCCTGGAATAAATAAATACATGCATCTCTCCAAGGTACAGTAGCTACTGTTTGCCTGTTATACACACAGCATTGAGGAACACAATGCTATAACATCCCATATATGCTTTCTTCTTCAAGTGATATTTTATCAGGGGACGTAAACATGTAATAGTGCGGGCAAGCTCAATCATTCTAAGTCTTAGTCAAATTCTATTATGTAACATATAGAAATTTTCAGCAACTGATGTAGCAGAGGGAGAATGAGAATAGTTGACTTCCAAAGCAAACAGCACGATTGTAACTCCTGTTATTGACACAAACCATCACACATTTCTATAAAGTGATTGCAGTAAGATGACATCCTGGCTGAATTACAGAAAATAATGATTGTATCTTTCCTTTCAGCAATAGAAAAAAGAAAATAACAGAAAATACATTAATTACAACTGCAACCAAATTGCATGTATTTATACAATGAATAAAACCCAAAACAACAGTTTGCGCATATACACCCTTTCTGATTTCTGACTACATGGCCTATTTCTCAATTTGAATGACATGATTTATGCCAGAAGAATGGTGTTACAAACGGTTTAAAAATAAATGACATATTTCCAAAGCTTTGTATTTCTCCTTATGTGGACTCTGATACTGTTCATCGCAATCCTTGCCTTTAAAAAGTCTAGTTGTGGTGTCTGATTTTTAAAATGCATACCATTATTTCACAACAC
Source organism: Xenopus petersii (assembly GCA_038501925.1). Classification (NCBI taxonomy): domain Eukaryota; kingdom Metazoa; phylum Chordata; class Amphibia; order Anura; family Pipidae; genus Xenopus; species Xenopus petersii. The sequence continues at coordinate 100,471,776 of CM076682.1, read as the reverse complement.
CACAGACCTGGCATAAGCAATTAGGGGTCTGTTTATTAAACTTCAATTTTTTCTGGCCGAGTTTCTAGAGGGGATAAGTCAGATTTTTAAAGGGGTTGTTTTGAGTTATTTAGCTTTTTATTCAGCTACTCTTCAATTTGCATCTTAGGCAATCTGGTAACTAGGATTCAAATTACCCTAGCAACCATGCATAAATTTGAAAAAGAGTCTGGAATATAAATAGGAGAGAGTCTGAATAGAAGGATCAGTAATAAAAAGCAAAATTTAATCAGTAATCGCAGCAAAAAAACACTGACTAAAAACCTATTGACTTCAATGCATTTTATGTGAAAAAAATGCAGAGAAAATGGCCAATAACATCAATATATTTTGTGCTAAAAAAAGTAAAGAAAAACCACCCACTGACTTCAATGCATTTTGTGTGAAGTTTTTCACAAAAATTTTCAGCAAAGCAAAATAGGAAAGATTCACTCATGACTACTTATAATTAATACACAGCTTCATAAATATGTGCTTTCAGAAAGAGCCAGTGATGTATTATGGAATTGCTTTTTGACAGGCTATTGTTTCTCCTATTCAATGTAACTGAAAGAGTCGCAGTGGGACCTGGGTTTTTACTATAAGGGTCAGGGTACACATTCAGGGAGATTAGTCGCCTGGCGGGATGGCACCTCGGCACGATTAATTTTTTGAAGTTGCCTCACAAGGAAACTTCGGAAAGTGAATCGCGCCAAGTGCCATCCCACTGGCGATTTATATTTTAGCAGACGGGAAGGCAGGGGAGGCAGTTCGGGGAGATTAGTCTCCCTGAAGAAGAGGAGGTTTGTTGCCAGACGACTAATCTCCCCCAATCTGCCTCTGTGCCCTAAATACTGTTCTTATATCTACCAGGGAGCTGTTATCTGGTTACCTTCCCATTGTTCTGCTGGTGGGCTGCTGGGGGGGGGGGAGGAAGGAGGGTGATATCACTTGCAGTGCAGCAGTAAAGAGTGACTAACATTTTTCAGAGCAAAAGTCTGGTGGCCCCTGGGAAACGGACAGTATGTCTAGCCCCCTGTCAGATTTCAAAATTAAATATAAAAAAATCAGTTTGCTCTTTTGAAAAACGATAAGGACAATAGTATTTTTTTTTCCTAGCAATTCACTATGGGGAAACTATTAAAGTAGACGGAAAGTCTTTTTCTACATGGGGGGGTGCCAAAAGTTACGATCGCTTCTCACATCAGCAAAAAACGGCCCGGGGATTGTACATTGGTCAGAATCCTCATCAAGACCCTCTATAATTCTGAGCCCCGTCAGCAGCTGCTGGATCTGCTGGTTATTGTAACACCCTTGCATGTTATCCATGATTCTATTTATATTTACCCAGCTTTACAATCATTTCAGTGGAAACCACTAGATAATAAATCCAGTCAAAAGCAAGGAAAAATCTCAGTGCCGGAACATACCCCATAAAATCTTCAGTTTAAGACTCATTAATTTTAGGAAAGCATTTACTTGAAATAAGTGCTGAATAAAACCTTCACAATAAGTATATATTAATTACAATGAAATAGATGGCATTAAATTAATAAGGGTCATGTTTCAAGCAGTAATTGCATGTCTAGCATAACATGTCTTGAACTATATTGTTATAAAACCCCATGTGGTTAATTAGACAATATACCAGTCACCACATTGCGTAGGAGATGCAGAATTATGTCCAGTAGCATGAGTAAATGCAATTATTTCCCATCAAAAGAGAGTTCAGAAACCCATAATTAGGAAAGGTCATGCGGCATTATTTAGCAATACATTTTTTAAAGTGTGAATTACTATATGTACATAAAATATCGGAGTAATAGATTATTTATGGAAGAAAGCAACATAGTACTGCAGGCAAAAGTGCTATTTATAAAAGTGTAATGGACCAGAAAGAGTTGCTAATGCTATTGTTTCCCAAAGCTATATCTTTCCGGCTTACCATGAGTCATTTCCCCAGCAACTTGGTTGCACTGCATTCTGAGAAGAATATTGGTGATCATAACACATTCATTTAAGTACAGTGTTTCTCCTAGACTGTAGGGGGATACTAGGGACTGGAATAAAATGAGTGTGTTCTGTGGTTATACATACGCTGATAAATACACTGGCAAAAACTATTTAGCATGAACAGAAACAAGTAGTGTTATGGCAAAGACAAAGGTTTTGAACTAATGGTGCCAATAATTGCATTTTGTTTGTCCTAAATTGCACAGTACACTGCAGTTTTCACAGCTAAATTCTCTAGAATCCCATTGTATTCTAAATAGCTTATCTGTTATGTGCTATGAAAACCCGTGCCCTTTCTCCTTTGTTCAGGCTGAATGGCTGCCTCCATGGCTACACAGCAGCTTGTTTATATAAACTACAGTGGTCTTTTTGAAGCAAATATGCCAGTTTTACCAGTGCAGGGCAACAATACATTATATAATAATTACTTTAAAACATGAGTGAATTATTTTTTGTGTTAATGCTCCTTTTTATGTGCTTCTGAAAATCGAGCCAAAAAAAGCAATCTGTAGTCCTTTTGAACAAATTCAGTTATTTTTAATGTAATCAACTTGGCTACTTATTCCTCTTTCAGTTTCCAAACCAGGTCCACTTTAAAGGGATACTGTCATGGGAAAAAACATTTTTTCAAAATGAATCAGTTAATAGTGCTGCTCCAGCAGAATTCTGCACTAAAATCCATTTCTCAAAAGAGCAAACAGATTTTTTTATATTCAATTTTAAAATCTGACATGGGGCTAGACATTTGGTCAATTTCCCAGCTGCCCCCAGTCATGTGACTTGTGCCTTCACTTTAGGAGAGAAATACTTTCTGGCAGGCTGCTGTTTTTCTTTCTTAATGTAACTGAATGTGTCTCAGTGGGACATGGGTTTTTACTATTGAGTGATGTTCTTAGATCTACCAGGCAGCTGTTATCTTGTGTTAAGGAGCTGCTATATGGTTACCTTCCCATTGTTCTTTTGTTTGGCTGCTGGGGGAAAAAGGGAGGGGTGATATCACTCCAACTTGCAATACAGCAGTAAAGAGTGACTGAAGTTTATCAGAGCACAAGTCACATGACTTGGGGCAGCTGTGAAATTGACAATATGTCTAGCCCCATTACAGATTTCAAAATTGAATATAAAAAAATCTCTTTGCTCTTTTGAGAAATGGATTTCAGTGCAGAATTCTGCTGGAGCAGCACTATTAACGGATTCATTTTGGAAAAAATGTTTTTTTCCATGACAGTATCCCTTTAAGTTATCAGTCCCCCAGGGCAAAGCTTTCATTGGTGGGCCCCCACTTTAGTTTTCCCAGGTCCTATTTGCAGGTTGATTTTTCTCTGCCATACAGTTGATCTTCAACTTCATCAACTTTCCTCTCAACCCGCACCAACGTGAGTGGGGGGTGAATGAGGGAGCATCAAGAGGGGTGCCTGAGCCTCAGAATCACTCCTGAATACAGTGTTCTCTATAATTGTTTTGGCTGCATAAGTAAATACGATTTTTCACACTATTAAAAACTGTGTGCACAGAGAAAAGGGTCAGTCAGAATAAATACAAAAATATTTTTGTGTGCACCGCAACATTTTTGTGTGCACCGCAATTTGTATGTGTGTTTCAAAATGTGTGTGTGTGTGTACATGAGTGCATGGCATAGAGGGAACATTGTTTACACTGTAAAACACAAACAAAGCAGGAGCAGATCCTGATTTTTCAATTAAAAAGATCATGCTGCCCAGTGTGCTAGTAAATATATTCCAATAATTAATGACAGTGATAGGAAAAAATCTTCAAAACTTACTTCCACTTACAAAACACAAATGTAGTATCCACTTACAAAACACCAGGGCCAGATGGTTTCTACAATAGATATCACAAAGCTTATGTGGGGATCCTAATGCTACGTTTTCAATCATAAAACCATAAGCTACAGCCACTACCATATTCCCCTTTTAAACACAGATGGAAAATTATATGAAACAATTTTAACATAAAGTATTCAAAGCCTACTACAAGCAAGGGTCAACAAGCCTATCATGATATACGAAAACTAATTTGCCTTATCGTAAAAGTAGGGCACACATTCTCTATTCCTAGCCTGGATTCGAAAAATACACTTCACAGGATAAGTTTAGCATTCCACTAAAATTTATTTCAGGAATAATGACAATATAGTCAAACCCATAAGTGAGTTCCTTTCCACCCCCTCTCCAATTACTAAGGGGACTAGGCAATGGTTCCTCATCTCCCACTAATCCATTAACATTTGTTTTTAGTACTGAACTATTAGCACAACTGGTTGTACAAACCCAAGAAATAGAAAGCATTTAAAGTAAAACTCACAACACTTCATTATTTGCAGACTTTATTGTTATCATAAGATCTAACCCACCAATTGTATCGACCAAAATTAGTGTTGTGTGACCTCTGTGCTTTGTGTCAAATAAGATGCATTAAATTTAGCAAAATTAAGCAAGAATGCATTGTAAGTAAAACCCTAGAGTGGAATGCAACTGTGGCAATCAATGTGAAGGTGAAATTACATTGCCTTAAAGGAGTTAACTTTTAGTATGACATATAAATTAATATTCTGAGACAATTTGCAATTGGTCTTCATTTTGTATTGTTCTTTTTTACTGATTTCACTTTTTGTTCAGTAATTCTCCCATTTGGAATTTCAGCAGCCATCTCGTTGCTAGGGTCCAAATTACCTTAGCAACTAGGGAATGAAAGACTGGGATATGCATAGGAGAGGGCATGAATAAAAAGATGAGTAATAAAAATGAACAAAACAAGAGAATAGTAGCAATAGTTCTTTGACTGCTGGGGTCAGTGACCCCCATTTGAAAGCTGGAAAAAGGCAGAAGAGGAAGGCAAATAATGAAAAAAACTATAAAAGAATAAAGAAAGCCAATTGAATAGTTGCTTAGAATTGGCCATTCTATAACACACTAAAAGTTAACTTAAAGGTGAACTATAGCTGCAATATACAATGACCTACATTGTTAGAGGAGCTATTTTTCCACTTTTCTTTTTCTAGCTTCCTAGATTAAAAAGGCTCCCATTTTGCCAGATTCTTTTCTAAACATGGTGGTGACTCCATCAATATCATACTGTCTACATAACCTTTCTCCCAGTTGTTCAAGCAGAAATTTTTAAATTAGATTGACCAAAACCTTATTTGAATCTTTCATCAATTATGCACTATAGTGAATGCAGTTAAAACCATCTGCTGAGAATATTACTGGTGAAACTACAGGGAGAAATTCAAGATCAGATTTGCAGAAAAGTCCACAGCTAGCAGAACTACAAATTGTGCCACAAAATTGTATACAATTGTAAAAAGAACATTACTCCCTCTCTAGTCAAAATATCTGATGTTCTTAGAAGATAGGAGAGATATCCTATTATAATTAAATGTAAATAAAATCCTCCAAACAGCAATAGAGCTATAACTCTAGGTATATTAAATATCTCAAATATTTCAACTAAATTGAAATTGAAATAGAACATGGGTAAAGAGTGGAAACTAGGGGGTGAGAGATTTAAGGTTAATACTGGTGATGGAATGGGCTCAGCTTCAGAGCTAAATTACTGTACCCTATCATCACATATTATTACTAAATATCAAAATACATATATAGGCATTAAATGACAAAGAAAAGCTTTTGTTTGCTCAAGATTGTTGTGTGTAAGACCAGTGGGTGATGGAAAATATCCTAGCATTTGTGATCAGTCTGGAGTACATTCCTGGAAAGGTTCATTAAAGTTTCTCAATGTTCATATGTCTCTTTTCCTTTTGTGAAGTGGCAATGTTCTGGGCTTCCTTGTGCATCATATTGCTATCTAGTTCCTTCAGAATTCGTTGTAAGGATGGGAATTGTATAGATTGCCACATTTTATCTAGATGTGCATTTGACAGCAAGTAATAAGTGGTGTAGGCTGTAGATTCTGTCTTTTTCTAGGATTTTGTTGGGCTGTTTTATGAGTTCCTGGGAGCACTTTATTAATATTGATCTTCTGGTTTGCTGACTCCTGGCCTGTTTCCTCATGATTCGGATTGCTGCTTGTCTTGATCTGTGTCTGTACTTTAGACATGTTTAACCCTTTAATTAGTACACTTGTTTCCTGCCATCTCTAGCTTCCTTATCAATGTCGAATACGGGTTAATGTAATTTACAGTTTATGGCAAAAAAATATCTCCACAAAACAAATGTACAAGTCTAAGCAAGAACATGGCCTAGTGCACCCATTATTAGTATATACAGTGTATTTATCCCTTCATCTCTCATGAAGTAGTGGTATGGAGCAGTATTTTATAAATATCCATACTATTTGTCAACATAAGAGTGGAGTAAGTGCATATGTTGTACAAATATGTGATCAAATATCTGGAATTCTTGAGGCGTGGGGTTTTCTGAGGGTTGTTTCTGTAAATTAGAGTAAAGGCTACTAAAAAAATATATAATAATTTAAAAATACAAGAGTGACATTTCCAAATGATTTCAAGTGACTTTGCCCCTAACATGCACTTTAATAATTATGTTGGTACTATATATCATGAACAATTTGCAGAGAGATAAAGGTTACAGCTAAAGCGGTGAGCTGAGATGATTGCACCTCATGTTATTGGCAAAGTTGGAAAAGGCCTACTATGATCTAAGTGGACAGGATGCCAAGGACTATGTTAAACTTAAAGTGGAGATCCTATCACTGCTAGGGGTTGATAACACTCTGCAAGCCCAATGTCTGCATAATTGGTCTTTTTCTAATGATCTTCCAATGAGATCCCAGATATATGTTCTTTTTTAGCTGATAAAAAAATGGCTACAACCCGCCTGAGAATTTGTGGTATAAACAGATGTTTCTGGCGTCGGCTTAGTGGCTGTCCTTTACAGGTAGTTAATGATGAGGAAACCCTAGTGGGGCAAATTTTCTAGTTACTTACCTGGTGCACGCAGTCCTCGGTGCAGATAGGGACAGGGGAACTGTGTGTGTGCATGCAAGAGAGGTTGCGCTTCAGCATGGGGGAAGTGTGAGCGCATGCACGCATGCTTCGGCACAGGGAATGGGGGGCAGAGCAGAAGGACCATGGCCGGGCTAGGGTACCAGAAATAGAAATCTAGCCCTGTCAGCTGCAGCATTATTCCATGATCCAGGGTGTTATATTATGCAACACCCTGGGAGAAATATATATAACCGAGCTGCTTTGTTACAGCAGTGACATGCAAAATGTATTAACACCAAAACCCTTCCCCCGTAACTTTTTAAAAAGTTATTTACCTGAAGGCTGGAGAAGGTTTTAGCATTGTATAGATCAAAATGAATTCTTCAATCATCTGCATTGATAAAAATGCTCCCATGCGACACCCTTTAATAGACAATTAGCAAATAATCCTAGAAAAATGAAATATCAATGTATATATTCATATAATATTACTGTTTATGATTTAAAGCATATAAGTAACTTCAAGTGGTCAAATGAAAAATAAACATGCACACAGATACAAAATCCAAGTGCATTTTCCCTAGCACTCCTGGATATATTTGCTGGTATGCTTAGTGGCAGATTTATCAAGGGTCGAAGTGAATTTGAGGGAATTTTCAAAATAAAAAAATTCAAAATTCTAAGTAATTTTTTGGATACTTCGAGCATTGAATAGGATACTATGACTTCGAGTTTACTTCGATTCAAAGTAAAAATCGTTCGACTATTCGACCATTCGATAATCAAAGTACTCTCTTTAAAAAAACTTCAACTTCAATAATACGCCAACTTAAACCTGCTGAATTACAGTGTAGCCTATGGGGACCTCCTGTGTGTTTTGCTAAGTTTTTTTAAGTCAAAGGATTTTTTTGGGAAAATCGTACGATCGTACGATAAAATCGTTTGTTTCGAAGTACGATCGGAATACGATCGTGCGATGTATAAAATCCTCCGACTTTGAATTCGAATGTCGGTGAATTCTATTCGATGGTCGAATTTCGATGTTTTTTCTACTTCGAAATTCGACCCTTGAAAAATCTGCCCCTTAATGTTAACTAATTCATGTTGCATGGTATAATGTGTATAAAGTATCAAAGTGGTGTCATAGTGGATTCATACAGTCATGCAGTATATTCTAAGTATGTTCAGTATGTTCTCTTTTTATTTATAGATTAAATTCTGTATTTCTATAAGGGACTTTGGGGTCCATTTACTAAAGTGCGTTAAAAATATTCGCACAAAATATAGACAGAATTTTCGCCAAATATGTTATCGCCAGTTTACTAACCTGCGGTAAATATAAATTTGCGAATTTTCTTGCGCAAGAATAATTGTTCGCCAGTTATCGCATTCACTGAAAATAACGCTACGTATACATTAACGCCTGGTTTACTAAACAGCGAAATGTGCTAAAGACAAAATTAACGCCAGAATATTCGCAAACTTTTACCGCCACCTATGTAGTGGCGTAAAAGTATTTTTTTTCACCAGAAAATTCTCAAGGGGCAGGAAATATCCCATAATACTGTTTTTTTTTACCCATCATTCTTTGCTGACAGGAGAGAGATCTGTAGCTATTGCTGACAGGATGTTTTGGCTTCTGCTTCTATCTGCTGCAAAAGCAGCAGTTTTAGCTCAGAGTCGTATTATTGGCAGCGGGCATCACAGTCCAAGGATTCGTCAGCCTCTACGCTTTTTTGGTTTCATTGTGATTGGCTACATTAAACTGTGCATTTCTATAAAGCAAAGAGATTGACTGGTATGATTTCTTGTTCCTATGATTCTATTGGCACTCTGGTAATGTTGCTGGATGGTATAATTATCAGTTAATTAAGTTTATGAGTTTTGAAGATGCATTTCTGGCCATAAATGTCACAGTAAAAATTGCCATAATAACCGCCATAAAACAAGACTATTTTATAGCATAAATATTCGCAAAAACTTAATTTTTCGCCAGAAAATTCGCAACTCGCTAAAATTACCGCTAACGTAAGCAGGTTCCTTAACGTAGTTACCGCAAGTGATCGCAATGACTTCTGAGTGCATCGCTGTTTAGTAAACTTAGTCGCTGCGAATATTCTGGCGTAAAAATATTCTCAGCGATAACATGCGGAAACTTAAAGTCAGATTTACCGCACTTTAGTAAACGGACCCCTTTGTCTCCTTGACAAAGCTTCAAGTTCAGGCATGCCTTTATTTTTTTATGTCCTTGTGTGTCTGAATGAATAGCTGCTGTGTGTCAAAGATGCATACATTTAGGAGAGCTTTTGTCTACAGGTTACTGTTTCTCTAAGACAATTCATGTCAAGGTAACATTATATCACCGTCTTTTAAATATCTTATCTGCTTATCTTGTCTGTGCATAGGTTACTGTGGATGACTCTCTGTTAGTGATGGGCAAATAAATTCGCCAGGCATGAATTTACGGCAAATTTCTATGTTTTGCCGCCAGAGAATAAATTAGTGATACAGGGATGAAAATTCCACGGCGAAAAATCTGCCGGGAAAAAAATCTGCTGCATCAAAAAAAAAAAAAAGACACGCGTATAAAAATTGACACGTGTCAAAACTATTTGGATGCCCATTGACTTTAATGCATTTGGACAAACTAGGCACACGTATTGATTCAATCCTAAATGTATGCAATAATTTTGAAGACCATTAACTTCAAAGCGTTTCGATAATTTTTCCCCAATTCGTGAATTTTGTGGTAAATTCGCAATATTTTTGGTGAATCGAAATGGGACAAATTTGCCCATCACTACTATCTGTGTTTGTGATGCAGTATTGGTCATAGATACTGTGTGTCATTATGCAAATGTCTTTGTAAATATTATTGAAATACTATTACTTGGGTCATTTTTTTAAATGTAGCAAAGAAATAAATGTAAATCCCACCCTTTTAAAATTAAAAAAAACTTAAAAAAACTGTCACAAATATATATGAATAAAAAAACAAGTTTATGATGATAGGAAGATAGTATAGTAACAGTATATTCTGAACCAACGACTTCTATGGAAATTGTACGTAGTTTGTAGGATATAACAAATCTAAAGTTTCATTTTTATTAGTAAGGGTGACTGCAGAGGATTTTCTCTCTCTCTCTTACACACCCTTAGTACCAAGTTTAATAAACATATTACTCAATAAAATCCACATTTAGCTCATATTTATGCAACATAGTGATATAAGGGTTTGAAAAAGTGGTCCTTAAGTTTCATTCTTAATATATCCTAAAATGGCTGCCTCTAGTGATCATAAATACACACTAACAAATTAGTTTTTTGCTCCAAAAAAGTGCCAGACTACTTAAGAATTAAGTTTAGTTTTCTCTGTGAAATAGTTTTTATGACTTGCTATATAGAGTACCTTTGTGATAGATAAATATCGGGAAGACTGTAATTGCATTGTAACATTTTTTTATGCATATCCTGTTGTGGAATGGTCTGGCAATACAGAATTAACAATTGGTTGTGGTAAAGTTTGGCATGCTTTGTAATTATTCATTTCAAGCAATGAATACAAAATTATCTGATAGTCAAAGGTGATCCAACCATCTGAATACTTGAAAACTGAAAATTATAAGGTGTTGAAATAAAACTGTCATGATCTAAAAAGTTAAATACATTACTGGGACTTACACTTCGATGAATGGAGAAAAATGATATGATGGCCATATAAAAATAGATTTAAGTTATCAACTTAAATTATACAGCTAACAAATGGAAAATTGCCAATGGCAAGTAATAACAGTTACAGGATTATATTTTACAGGAATTCAGCATTCAAAACTGTTTCATTTTGGCTATATAAATGATCAAAAATAAAAACAACATAGCAATGATGCTTAAGCTCAGTAGTAAAACATTCATATGACTGATACGACACTGGAATCAAATAACCTTCCAATGCTCATACCCATAGCTGGTTAATTTTGTTGCTAATGGGTAACATCCTAGGTGCAAATTTGCATAATGCTGGTAAATGTTTCCAGTAGACAACGGTCATGCTAATATATTTTAAAAGATATTCTCAAGTTCAAGCCTCATCCTAGAGTTACTCAAAGATCTGTGAATTGGATAGCAAGCAAATTAAAAATACTATGTACTTTTGACTTATAGGGTAGGTAGGGTGTTGTAGGGGTAAATGATTGTAAGACTCTTGTTTGTTATAAGTTAATATAAAGTTCTGTGTTACTTGATGGTGCAATAAAAATAAATGCTAAAGATGATTTCAGTGGTCTTTAATTTGGAATTTTAGGCCAAGGTGTCATTGTGCAGAGGTCCTTAAGACACAGTTAAGAAACACAAATATTCTAGCCTTATAACATACTGATAAAACAAATTCAAAATCTGAAAATGTACTAAAATAAAATATCCCCGTTGCACCTCTGCAATTCTGTCCTTAAATCTGTAGATTCTACCTTAAATCTACCTTTTTTAAGGGGCAGATTTATTATTTTTTTTATTTATGTGACTTTTGGTTTGGTTGTGCCATTGTGGTTTTTTTAGATTTCAGCAAGTGTATCCGAGGAAATATTTGGAAGAGGGGGCTAGAACAAATTTCTGTTTCATTAAATTTCTTCAAAGAAAAAGAAAGACACACTCCAGTTGCATCACACTTTGTATGTTTTATTCTGAAAGTGAATAGACTTGAACTTGGATAAAGGATAATTCATCATTTTCATGATTTTTTTAATGTGTTACCAAATGTTAAAAAACAGGCCACTATTAAAGAGGACCTATCACCCAGACATAAAAAAAAAGCTGTATAATAAAAGTCCTTTTTAAATAAAACATGGAACCCAAATTGTTTTTTTTCTTAAAACATTAATACCTGTTATAAACTTGTTTAAAAGTCTAAGCTGTCAATCATATATTGCCTGCCCCTCCTCTATGCCTTAGGCAGAGGGGCGGGGCAAAAGTCTGAAACAGCAAAAAGTTGTAAGTGCCCCAGTAGGGCAGTCACCTGTATTTCCTAATAAATGATTTGAACTTTTAATTCTAATTTTTGGTCTTTACTTTTGAAGAAAACTCACAACGTTTTGCTGTTTCAGATTTTTGCATCCCCTCACCATTTAATTGTGTAGCCAGTGCATGGGCATGTGCATTAGGTTCCCTACTCTGGTGTATAAACAAGATTTTGTCATGATGCAAAACTTGCCTCAATAACACTGTCTACAAAATGACACCTGTCTGCTTGCATTGATTGTGAATTCCAAGACTAAACAAAACAAGACTGAAATAATTTTTATAGTGTAAGTAAAGTTTATTTTACTTGACTAACATCATAAAATAGGAGTTGGAATAATTTCTTGGGGTGACAGGTCCCCTTTAAAATTGACTTATCATATTATATTACATTTTTCTATCCATAATTCTACCTCATATTTAATATTGCAATATTATTATACAATATTATATAATGTTTCTCCTTCCGTTATGTAAGATGTCCCCCAATATTTTCAGACAAAGTCAAAGAAATTCTGCAAATCATTATGTAACATTACCATTGCTAGCACAGTCATTTTAAGGATGTATGCTCAAAGCTTTAGATGAATAGTCTATTATTCATAATCAATTAATTTCTGATATTTTATTTACGTCTATGCATATTTCTATCTTTCTCTTTTAAAGTAGAGAATAATGAGCATTATGTTTATGATATTATTTATATTTTAATATTTAATATTTAAAAGGTGTATGTGGTTTCAGAATGAAGACCCAACAGTAAAAAAATTCACCCACAATTATAATGTATGCATGAAAACACACCATCATTTGTATCATCATGATCATCCTTAGACTTGTGGTATATGTGCTCCTTCCTACACTATTTTTTGAATATACATTGCTGGTTGACAACGGGTGGATGCCACTGATAGGAGGTGGTACTACTTCCAAAGAAAGCTTGCGCATGAAGAATTCTGGGTAAATGGAGCTGTATTTGTATCATCATGTGCAAGGAATTAAATATCTTGGAACCAAATAATGTAATTTAGTAAAGTCCACCAAAAATCTGACACTTGATGGTTTCTGCTCGATTGCATTGTTCGCATTTAAACAAAACTAGACTTTTTATATTTTATATAGCAACTCGTTATTTCTTAAAGACAGTTTTTTATTATATTATTGTTTTCCATGTAATATGCTGACTATATAGATATATATTTCTATGTACCCTTTTAAAGTCAATTTAAAATGACAAGTTTTCTTTCTTGGCTTTTTTTTTATAGCTGTATGAAAGAAATGTGTACATCTGACTTTGGCTCTAGCATTTTCATTTTCACATCATGATTTCTCAGGTCACTGTACAAAGTAAACATTGATCAAATGTGATGAGCAGATAATTAATTTTGTCTATATCAAGTCAAAGCTAATATTTCCTAGCTTCTGACCCCTCTGCAAAATGTAAATTATCATTGGCAAGTGAAGAATGTTATGCCAGCAATCAAATAATATTAAAATTGCAGGAGATTTCTTATATAGGTCTATTTACTATATAGGTCTATTTACTACCATCTGTTTTTCCTTGTTTTGGGCAGATTTAGGGTCCCATCTCTAAAACAATGAGTGACTTTCTTTTGTTTTTAATATATATAACATTACTATGATTTAGCCTGCAAACTAGAAGCACCCAATTCAGTCAATGCAGTAATTAAATGCTTCATAAAACTGTGGTCAAACTTATATTCAATGGTCCAAATCATTGGCAGACATAGCAACATGTAGACATTACAGAGTTTATGCACATATTTTCTCCCTAGTGACCTTTTAATTATTGGTTTAACATAATTTCGGCACCACAAAAATCTGCTCACTACAACAGTGTTACAGGATAAAAAGAGTGCTTTATTGGCCAACTAAGGTGGTAATCACAGCAACTATCCGGTCAGCAGCAACAGGGTTACAATTATTTCCTTATCTTCAAAAACATCAAAACACTCCCAGTTTTAAGCAGCTTAGATGTTTCTGTAAATTACACACAATTGCAATTACATCCCACATGAGAAAGAACCCTTTGTAAGATGTTAGGGGTCATTTATGACCGTAAGCAGTTGCAGGCTTGCAAATTTTCCCTGCAATAAGTTGCATGTAAAACCTCATTAATTAAAGGTACTTGTGTCAAAATGCACTCCTTGCACTTCTGTACAGTTGCAATTGGCACTGCTAAGTCATTACTGCCTCCCATTTCAAATGGACTGCAGTTACTATCTCTGGAACAGATGCTAGCTACAGATTTCAATGAGTACTGAGAACACATCACTTGCATGACAAACACAGAAAATTAATTTAACAAGAATTTGGTGCAACTGACACATCAGCCAAATTGCATGAGGCACAGTGTCCCCTGGCATGGGAAACAATGCTGAAATTCTGTGAAAAATGCTGCAAAAAACATGGTCATTGCACTTTAAGTTACACTTTGCTCACTGCAGTTGCGGTCGTCCCTTTTAATTAGACTTAAGTAATGTCTATATTGTACAAAATTATTGTAACAGCAAGTCTGGAAATGAAAACACAAAACATAAGAGCTCAGGCACTAATCAATTTCTCTTTCTTTATGGCTTCAAATCCTCACTACATGTGGGTATTAAAAAGGCACCACTGGGAATTCTTTCACATCTGAAGGAATCAACACCAACCTAATACTTCCCTTCAGATTCTGACAGAATATAAAGAGCTTTATGAATAGTGATGGGTGAATCTGACCTTTTTCACCAATTTGCCAAACGGTGAAAATTTGCTAAAATAAATGGTAGTCCATGGGCATCAAATATTTTTGTCATGCAATGCGGCGCACCATTTTTTTTTTTGTTGAGCCACAATTTTTTTTCAGCCATTGGAGTCTATTGGTGTCATTTTTGCAGTGAAACTCAACGGAAAATTTCGCTCATCACTATTTATGAATATATGGAGGAATTACCCTAGCATTTAGTTGGCAGCATATACAGTACATTAGCCAGCTCATTATTGGGAGCAAACCTTTACCCAAATTCACTCAACAATCCCACACATTTCTGTAATAAAGAGGTGAGGCAGAGGTATGTAGGGTCAGTACAACTCAAACTCATTGGTAGGCTGCATGTGATACAGTCTATTTTTATGTACAGGTATTTAAAGAAATTCTCACACATATTCATATTGTAGGTATCATGTAAATGCATATGATGTATTTTTTTTTTTTATAGCAATGAGAGTTTGTAAAAGTATATGACATTTATCAGACATTATTATGTGACTGGCCAAATATTAATATTTGGTTGCTCTTGAATTTCAGAAACACTATGATATTGTGCACTTTTTACCTCTCATAGGTGAAATATATAATATATAACTCAAAAGCATATTGCAGCTTGCAAACAATGGTTTCATGATTTTATTTTTCAAAGCTGATAAATGAAAACATTTTTCAAGCTATATCGCATCTCATGCGTATATATATATATATATATATATATATATATATATATATATATATATATATTTTATATGTAACGTCCAATAATGAAATGATAAGAACCATAGTTCTGAAAGTTGATTGTCAGTACAATTCTCAGGCCAAATTGTAAGCTGTTATTTGTTCAAGGAGGATATGAGGCTCCATGAAAGGGATGATTTGATGCCTGACATTTGATACCATATCAGAGTTATAGGCTGCAAATTTGATTTAATGTTAAAAAATGTAAAATGTTTCCCACACTGTTAGCATATGCAAAATCTATCCCAGCTGTATTATCCTGTACTTTTCTCCTTAAATTCTGTATATATATTTTTGTGGTCTCAGGGTCTTCAAAATGTGAACAGCTGAAATAATGTGAAGCTGTTATGCAGGCCCATAAAATAAGATGTGCTTGCTATGCATAAAGTTGGAGTGTCCCTTGGGGTAGCAATGTTATGCTGATAAGTTTCTTTTGAAGCACATTAATCTAACTAGCCAGATTCCACCAAGGTCTAAGTTAGAGTATGAAATGTATTTATTAATCATTAGTTCTAGATTACTACTACTATTTGTTTATTTGGCACAGTTATAGAATCCCTCATCTGTAAACTCATTATCCAGAAAGCCCTGAATTGTGGGTAGACCATCTCTCATAGGGTCCATTTGGAAGACTAAATAATTATTTTTTTTTAAAAAAAAATGGCTTTTTCTCTGTAATACTGAAACTGTATGGTATGTTGATACAAATTTGGAAAGATCCCTTATACAGGTCCCAAGCATTCCATGTTATAGATCATATAGATACTTGAAAAGTAGAGGGTTAATTAATTAATTAATGTGGAAGCATACATGTATATAATAAAAGTCAGAAGAAAAAGTAAAAAAGTAAAAAAAAATACAAAAAAAATAATGAAGACCAATTGAAAAGTTACTTAGAATCACCATTCTACAACATGCTAAAAGTTAACTTAAATGTGAACTTTACATACCTATTACCTTAGATATTGAATGTTTCCTGGATTTTGCCAAATTACTACTACTCAAGCAGCATTGTATGAATTACCATAATTTAAATAAAGATAGGTATATACTTTATTACTACAATATCTGAATGGATTGTGTGACTTTTCAGAATGTTGAATGATCACTTTTTACATATACACATACTTAACATATAAATTATTACATACTGTATGTATAAACATATTATAGTCAATTATTTTTACATTATTCTTTATCCGTACAGGTATGAGGTCCCTCATCTGGAAACCTTATACCCAGAAAGCTTCAAATTTTGAGAAGGCCAACTCCCATTCATTGTGTTTTTCGTCTATAATACGTCTATAATACGTGATCAGGATCTGTTATCAGGAAACCCATTATCCAGAGAGCTCTTTATTACGGGAAGGATCACTTCCATAGACTCCATTTTAATTAAATAATTCACATTTTTAAAAATTATTTCATTTTTCTCTATTATAATAAACCAGTTCATTGCATCCCAACAAACATATAATGAACCCTTATTGGAGGCAAAACAATCCTAAGGGATTTAATTAATCTTTCAATTATTTTTAACAGACTTAACACAGTTCTAGTGTTCCAAACTACAGAACCCTTATCTGGAAAACCCCAGGTCTAAAGCATCCTGCATAACAGTTCCAATACCTGTAAATTTTAACCTTATAGTGTATGCCACTGTAACTAAGCTGCTTTTACATATGAGCTTTTTCTCATGCCTGCCCCGGTAGTAGCTTGTACAGAAAAGTAGCTTGTGCATTCTTTAACAGAGCCCATTCTTTTCAGTATTGGCTGTACATACTGTGCAGAACAGAACCATCAAATACATGTAGAACATAGAACATACTTGTTCCGTGTGTTATAGTGATTACAGCCTCTACTGGAAAGAATAGGCTCCATTAACTCATACTCTCTCTTGCAGTGGAATACATATTATTGAGAAAATGCTCATGTGTATATTCACATTGGTAGACAAGCAATCCTATTGGGTTTATTGAAACGGCATATAAACAACAAACAAAAAAAGTAATCAGTGAACAGCCTCTTTGATATCTTTAAATGCATGCTATTCCGGTTGTTCAAAGCTTAAAAGTAAGGCTGCATCATCCACTTAATCACTTAATACCCCCTTCCTTGGGTATTTACTTTGGCTGTTGGCTACTGAGCATGAAACGAAAAAGGATCGGCACACAGGCATTCAATTTGCAGTGTTACCTGCTCGTTTATTGTGTAGACTGCAACGTTTCGGGGTCACGCCCCTTTGTCAAGCAAGTGCAAACCATAGTGCAGACATTAGAAATAGGGTGATCACTTAACAAATTAGCATAAATAAATATTAAAATATTCAAATTACACAATATATAAAGTGCATTCAATTCTCGACTTTCTCAGTGAAAATTAGTGCAAATTAGTGTCCAAGTGTCCATAATGATGAAAATCCAATATTCATATAAAAATCCATTTAAAAGTTCAAAATCATCCGGTGTGTTAAAACATCCTAAAATAAAAACATTCTTTATAGCAATTGACATTCAAATTTTAACATACAAATTTTAAAAAAACTTTTTCTTTGACCGACCGAAGTGACAACTCATAGGCAACAACATATCCAATCTTTCTGTCCCTAATCAGAATATGTTAGCAACATTTAACATCATAAAAGATTACAAAATAACTACTCCCTTACCATTGAAGGAAGGGGAATTTTTCTATCCCTAGGTAGGTATCAAGCTGTTTTCTTATCTGTTAAAAAAGAAAAGAAATTTAACCACAGGATTAGATACTACTTCATAAATAACAGGACAAATTGTACTCCTCATTTAGGCCCTTAGGGTTTTTTGTTTGGAGTAACCAGATCCAAAAACATTCTCTCTGGAGTAATTCACGTTTTATATCACTACCCTGTCGTGCCTTTACTTTCTCCAATATCTGCCAACGTAGCTGGGATACCCGATGTCCCTGTGTATAGAAATGTCGGGCTAATAAAGTTTCATTTCTCACTTTCTCTTGCCTTATTTTTCCTATAGGGACCACCGTTGGAACAGAAGGCTTATAGTTACGTATATTGGACTTGTGTTCGTTTAGTCTCACTTTAATGGATCTGGACGTTTGGCCAACGTACGCCAAGCCACATGGGCATTTAATGCAATAAATCACAGAATTCGTATCGCACGTAAAGAACCCTTTTATGTTGTGTTTAGAACCTTTATGCGGATGTGTGACCATGTTACCTGGAATTATCCCCGTACAATGGCCACAATTCCTGCAGGGGAAGGTACCATTAGACTTGGTACCCATTAGGCCTTGCTCACCAATCCCACGACTTTGTTTAGTTTTAATCAATTCACCTATGTTCTTACCCCTTCTGTATGAAAAGAGCGGGGGTGTTTGGAACAAATGACCATATTTAGGGTCACCACTTACGATGGCCCAATATTTCAGTATAACCTTACGGATAGCCTTAGAGTTACTATCATACGTGGATACGAACGGGATTCTGGATGGTCTAGTACAGTTAATAGTCTTTTTCTTCAACAACTCTTTCCTTGGAATCTCCCCTACAGTCTTTCTGGTAACTTCTAGGCTATTCCTCTCATATCCCTTTTCAATGAATTTATTACACATCTCTCTAGACTCCTTTTCGTATAGTTCCTCAGTAGAAGTGATACGTCTCACACGTGTTAACTGACTCTTTGGAAGGCCGCTGCACAACCCTGGAGGATGATATGATGTGGGTCTAAGTAGATTATTTACATCAGTGGGTTTGGTATATAGCGAAGTACTAAATGTGGTACCCTCAACCTTCACATTGACATCTAAAAAATGTATAGCAGAAGAACTAGCTTCTAATGTAAACTTAATGGTTGAGTGTACCCCATTTAAATACGTAAGGAACTCGTCAAGCTCTGCTTTAGTCCCAGTCCACAAGAAAAACGTATCGTCGTCATAACGCATGTATGCCTGGATGAAAGGGGAAAAGTGATTATTAGCAAAAATGAAATTCTTCTCAAAATAATCCATAAAGATATTAGCATAGGCAGGTGTCATGTTGGCACCCATGGCACAGCCTTGTAACTGTAAAAAATAATCATCTTTAAACTGGAAATAATTTTTCTGTAAAACAAAATCAAGTAGATCGCATACAAACTTAACCATATGATTGGATAGAGACCCTTGTCCCAGATATGTACAAATACATTAAATTCCTTCTTGGTGTGGAATTGAAGTGAAAAGGTCCTTTACATCCAGTGAACACAAAAGAAATTGTCCAGAGGGAATGTTGATATTATCCAGCCTGTTCAAAAATTCAGCAGTATCATTCAAACATGGTTTTAAAGAAGGTAAGATTTTTTGGAGATGCGTGTCAATGTACATTGCCAACGGTTGCCAAATTGATCCTATATTGGAAACAATCGGTCGCCCCGGGGGTCTAATCAATTGCTTATGTATCTTCGGAAGAAAATATACATGGGGGGCCTTAGGGTGTTCCATAATAAGTAGCTGACACAGTTCATCAGTAATTATTCCCTCCAACACCGCAGCATGCAAAACGTTTTTGATCTCATTTCTGTATTTAAAGGTAGGATCATTAGCCAATTTTTTGTAATGGAGGGCATTCATTAATTGACCTTCTGCCTCGGCATTATAATCCACAGTATTCAACACTACTGTCCCTCCACCCTTATCGGCCTTAGTAATGGTAACAGACGTGTTCTCCTTTAATGATTTTATAGCAGCTCTCTCCCCTATGGACATGTTAGTGCATTTATGTTTAGAGTGATTATGCTGCATTTTATTTATCTCAGCTGAAACAACAGATTCAAAGGCCTCAACACTCGGAAAATTCCCAGGAGGAACAAACTTAGACTTAGATCCCAATTTAATCTTTAAATTAGCCAGAGTCGGATCCTTCAAATTAGCATTTTGCTGTTCTGAAAAATATATTTTCAATTTTAAAGCTCTTGTAAATCTAAATATGTCCACATTGATCGGAAAATCCGGGGATGTAAACGAGGGAATAAACCCCAACCCTTTGCCTAGCACAGATAGTTCAGTATGTGACAAATCATAATCAGATAAATTAAATATATTCGTTACCTGCGCTGTTGCTTCTTGTGCTTGTATGGCTGGCTGGCACCTGGGTTTGCGTATCCCCCTTCTGGTCCTCCGTTTCGTCTTGTCTGGCTTCCTCCTAAAAAAGGAACCGCAGGCCTGTGTGATGTTGCTGCAGCCCTTTGCGATGTTACTGGGGAGCCCTGTGATGTATCCACGGATGACCTCTCAACGGAGCTCACAGAGGAAGCGCGCTATCTACACAATAAACGAGCAGGTAACACTGCAAATTGAATGCCTGTGTGCCGATCCTTTTTCGTTTGCTGCACAAGGGAGGTTGCCGGATCCTCTGGAATCGAGCACCAGGCTGATCTACTGAAGGGTGTGCGTCGGTTCCCTCCATTCTGTGAGGCTACTAAGCATGCTCAGTTCTTCTCAACTCAGATTACTCGACACACCCTCCACTCTAGCCATCAGTGGAGAGATGTCATTGCTCAAGCTGTCTGCTCCTATTTTCTCCTAACTTCCTCTTCTGAGCTCAGCGTAATCATCACAATCCAAGCAGGACTTTTTATCAAAGTAAGTTCTGCCTATGTAAGCCTACATTCTTCACTGTGCACACAGCTGTTTGCAAATGTATACATCACTGAAGATGAGTCAGAGGGTAAATGGCCGCCGGGTGAAAGCTGCTATTTGTTTTAGGAAAATGTGATGGCACTGGCAAACTGAGGGAATATATGCAGTTTAAATTATGTTTGGGTGGGGGGGATGTGCCCAACTTATATTCATGGTAGGAAAATGTAGGCTTTACATGTCCTTTAAAGGAAAACTTTACCCCCCAAAATTATTATTTAAGCAACAGATAGTTTATCTCATTTTGAGTGACATATTAAAGAATCTTACCAAACTGGAATATAAATTTATGTATATATTGTCCTTTAACATCTCATGCAGCTCTAACTTAACACAGGAAGAAGTGTGGAAGCAAAAGACAGAAATCTATATTTTAATTGGCTCGTGTATGGTTTGTTTGTGTGCACTGTGAATCCTACAATCCCAGGGGGTGGTCCTTATTTTTTAAAATGGCAATTTTCTATTTGCAATTACCTAATAGCACATACTACTAAAAAAGTATATTATTATGAAAATCTTTTATTTGAGCTGTTTTATGCAATATCTTTATATAGAGGCCTACATTGTTCAGGGTGTGTAGTTTTCTTTTAAAGTTTGAATGTTTTTTTTTTTTGCTTTAAGGTATTGCATGAATCAAATCACATCAATCACATCCCTTATCAGAATAAATCATACCCCAAGCATTCCGTATAACAGGTTTGATACCAGTTCAAATAACAGCCTTAAACATTTTCTACAGTGCTGTGCTGTACATTATAAGAAGCCTTTGGAAAAAAATCTTAATGGACATACCTTTACTAGTCTGTACAATGCAAACAGTACAATCAGGAAGATAAAAGGACCTTACAGTAAAGGATGTAAAACACATTTTATAATTATGTCACAGGTAAACCATGTCCTTTCATGTAAAGCAAAGCAGCTGTAACCTTTTTTTGCCCAGAAATGAAAATACATTTCTATGGTACCCCATCCATTCCAAGAATGAGATAAAAACAGTTATGGAGATGGTGAAGAAAAGGGCATTGTCCATGTTACTGTATGTCCAGCATACATGTATATGTAACAAAATGGTTTATTTAATATAAAATTACTTTTTTCCACTGCTTGCTTGGGCAAAAAAAATTCATACTCTTTTTGGAGAATTCATACCTGACCAAGTAGATAATGATATAGCATCTTAATGTCAGAAAACATTAAATATAGTGACCTATATCACTGATTGGTTTAATGCATTTATTGTTATTCTCTACATGCATATGTGGAGTATGTTTATTTTATTTTTATTAAATAAAAAAATCAATTGCTAAATCAGTCTTTATTTTTTCAGGTTTGTTTTTGAAACTTGAAACATGCTGTTTCTGTGCTCAGACATTGCCTAATGAAATCATTGATGCATTGAGTGATGTTGCTGTGTTTGTTCTGAGGTTGACCTGCTCAATTTCTACTCATTTAGGAAGTTGTTTAGGAAGCAAATGAAAGTCATATATATGTTTTTTTGCATGCTGGCTTTTTGCATGCTCAGTCATGCCTTAAGTAGCTTATCAACTAGTAGGTTTAAATACAAAACACAAAAAGTAGCCATAATAACATACTTTCCCAGCTGAAAGTTTGTTCGGTTTAAGTTACACAAAAATGCAGGAACATATTTTGCACCAGTTTATAAATGTTGTAGTCATGTCTCGTAGATTCATGTGGGCAAGTTATGGGATTTCCCTTATATGCCCATCATTTTCATTCAATTTAGTGGGCACAAAAATAGGGAATGGTTGAACTTTGCAGATGTAAAGTATATTGTGCTGCAATTTGCATGTACAGTAATTGTAAAATTTGTACCTAGAGCAGGGAGTTCTAATACTACTAGAGGCCCCTGGTTTATCTGCTTAGAACTCCCCCCCCCCTTAATTACAGAAGTAAAAGATTCTTATTAATTTGATTTTTGCATTGTTTGATGTGTGCCTTGTGTGTATGTGTGTATAAATATATATGTGTAACACCTATTTGGGCCACTCGGGGTTAATTCACCAGCTAGAACACTAGAGCATGGGTTACACGTGACTTACACCCAGGGCAGGGCCTTCGCTAAGTGGAAGTGTTCCCTCTATGGTGTAGTGCAACTACATCCCCCAGGCTACTGTGCACACAAAACAACTTGGGCGCCAGGAGGTTCTTAACAATCAGGAACGGGTCATTATGTCAAAAAGGGCAAATGACCACAGGTTTAATACTCACACAGGAGCTTGAGGAAAACAGCATATTGAGAGTTCACACAGAACACAGGCAGGCTCATACACAGGCAAATGCAGTACAACCTTTCCCTCCTGGAAGTTGTCAGGCAAGCAGCTTCTACCCTACAGTCCCTCTTCACTGAGGTCCCTGACTGGAGGCAACACACAGAGCCTCTGGGAAGCTACTCCCTTTCTGCAAATCCTTGTTGGAGCTTCAGCTGCTCTTTCTCTCTATCCTATCTGCCTTTCTCTCCTAGAGAGAATATGACAAGTCTGTCCTAGTATATCTATTCCTCAATCAAGGGGTTGCCTGGTCCCCGACTTGGACACATGCCTTCTTCTGGGCCTATTGCACTCAGTCCCCCTGAGCACATCCAGCTGGAATCACATCTAGAGGCAAAAGAGGAAGAGGCCACTCCCTGCACACACTATATAGGAGTGTGTCAGAGCAGTGTCATCAAATCTCTCAGCCTATCACTGTAAAGGTTATTCTGTAACAGGGATTCTACCCAATAACCCGAGGAAATGGTGAAAAGTTTAACTCTATAGGGCCTGTATCCCTATAGGGCCCTACATATGTATATATGAATAGTGCGATCATTAGCTTTTATAATGGTAAGTTTTTTATGCAGAAATGTTGATTTTGCCTTTGCTTTATTCAACTGAAGAAACAGATCAGCAAGGTGTTGGCATCAAAATATAAGTCTCTCTCACAGATGACTAGACTCTGGTCCACCACAAGGTTTGCATAAGGTTACTCACAGTTCAGAGATACAGTAACTTTCCTCTGTAGCCAGGCCACACAGTCTACTTCCAAGTCAGCTTCACAGTTGCACTTCCAAAAACACTGGTCCTCTCCAGGAACAGTCACAGGACCCTTTGCACTCACTTTGTCTCTCAGGCCCCACTCTGTCCCTATTTGTCTCAGACTCCACACCACCCTTGGTTCTCTCACATAATGGCAACAGCCAGAACCCCCAGGTATCGGAGGAGCACACCCCTTTTTTTATAAACACTGCGACTTCACAAAAAACGGAAATATATATATATATATATATATATATATATATATATATATATATATACTGAATTGCTGAATTGTCAGTCTTTAGATTAATAAATAGCAATGTGCATAAAAATCATCAACATTTTCATGAACATATCTTCCTTCTGTACTTCCATGGCAACTATGAAAATAGCTCTGTTATCCTGACAAATTATAGTCACAAAGAGACAAAGTGACACACTCTCCGTGCCAGAAATCATCCCATTGGCAGAGGAATGTAAACAATATGATACACTCAATAATTAGTTTCACCTTCCAGTGGGGATGCTTCATTAGATTTCTCCAACATTAACATAGATTTATGCCTCAGTTTCCTAATAGGCCCATTCAGTTGAAAGCAATCGCACTAGGGGGAGATTTATCAAGGTTAGAATTGAAAATTCGAATTCGAAAATAGAACTTTTGAGTTTTTTTATGGTCAACACTGTCAAATTCGACTAGGGAGTTATTCAAATTTGATCCGAGTTTTTTAAAAAATTATAATTCGATTTTTGAGATTTATGGTCCTTTAAGAACTCAAATGCGAATATTCGCCCACCTAAAACCTGCTGAATTGCTGTTTAAGTCAAGGAGAAGTCCAGGGATCAATTCTGAGTTGTTTGCAGCCTTCCTGACATTCCAGTTTTTTAAATTAGAATCAAATTTGATTCGAGTTTCTGACTGGAATCGAGCAAAAGTGGTGTGAGATAGACAACATAATATGGAAAAAGGACCCTGAGTAAATGCCACAATTCAGCCAGAGATAAATGCATACAAGTTAAATTTGTAAATAGACCATACCTCACCCCAAACATACTCAAAAGAATGAAAGATATTTAAACCTATTTTT
The DNA here is from genome assembly GCA_038501925.1 of Xenopus petersii. NCBI lineage: Eukaryota > Metazoa > Chordata > Amphibia > Anura > Pipidae > Xenopus > Xenopus petersii. Next base: position 100,446,507 of record CM076682.1, on the reverse strand, counting down.
GGCTTCAAAAGTCAAATACCAACTAGTAGAGTAGATCATGGGCTCATGGACCCATGGGATCATTGGACCCTCTTTCAGCAGGATGGGCCTTCGCTAGGTGTAAGGAGGACATGAGGGTGTTGCTGAACCTCTATACTGCTAAAAATTTAAAATAATAGGGTTGCAATATTTACAGCACATGAGGTAGGTAAATAAATATATGCCAGGTACAGTCAAAGATGAAGCAGACACAGCATAGATGGCACCACTGAAGGAATAGCAGGGGGAGTTGAAAGTATACACCTCCCAGGCTGTCAGTACCTCATGTGGTCCGGATCCCTAAAATAGACATGGTACAGGGATAGAACAATAACCTGTTTACCTTGTCAGTGCTGCAGTCCCATTCACCACAGGTAAGCAGAGCCTGGGTTTGGCTACTGTACTTGCGTCTATCCTCCTTGGTGGAGCTCAAAGTTGCTCTTCCTAGCTAATGTTCACTGACTCACTCCTCCTAGAAAGTGCTATAACAGTGGCTATTCTGTACACTAGCCTAATTCACTGGGTCCATGTTCCCTAACTTCTCTAAAGGGGTTGTCTAACACTTCTGGGGCTTTGTTGGCTCCAAGTTCAATGGACATCCACCCAGATCAACTGCTGCAGGCCAAAGAGGAAGGATATGGTCATCAACCTGAGGGTCAATGAAATATGTAAATAATTACAAATGGTTACATGGGGGAAATTAGGCACTGGTAGGGGAATGAAGCTGTAAGGGCTATTATACCTATGTGTCCCTACATATATATTTGGCAGGCCCGGATTTACAAACTGGGTGCCCGTAGGCCAACTCTACTCATAACCCCCCTCCCCTGCCCATGCGTCCCCTCACTTCTCCTGGCAGCTGCCCAGCGCTGCCCCCTCCCCTTCCCCCTGCCAGGTGCCGTCCCCTTCCTGCTTTGTATCGCTGTCCCCCTCCTACTTGCCAGGAGTCGTCCCCTTCCTCCTGAGCTTCGCTGTTTTCTTCCTACTTGCCAGGCCCTGTCCGCTTCCTCTTCCTGTGCTCGCAGGAGCACATGTGCAAGTTTTAATGGTCTGAAACAGCACTGGAGACTGACGTGCATCTCCAGTGCTAGAAGCTCGTCCTGATGTGGCTGGGCAGCATACCGCCCCTCAAATTCTGCTGCCCTAGGCTCGGGCCTTTGTGGCCTTGCCACAAATCCGGGCCTGATATTAGGGACCTTCTTACTGTAGGTTAGGAACAGCCCATCAACATGTGTCTTTTAAATATAGCCTACATATGTACAATATTAAAGGCATAAAATAACAGTCTAATGTCAGTCTATGCTGATGGGAATAATTAGAAAAACTTAGAAAGTGCACCAACTGTGAACCAAAACATTTTTGCATTCAGTTGTCCTGCTTAAAGGTGGCATTAAGAAAAATGTTCCCTTGCACGTGACAGTTCTGTGCTTGCCGCAAGCTGGGACAGGGTTACAATACATAAATTATGTTCGTTTGAAAAAAGTCCAATGAATTCAACCCCACCAAAAGAAACCCATACATACACACACTCACAGAGACCCTACCATACGCTCACATAAACTTTATATATACCAATAACTATATTCATTGCAGATTTTAGTATCACTATAGCCTTGGATATTATAATTGTCCAAGAAAAATCCAAGCCCCTCTTAAAGGCATTACTAAAATCAACCATCACAACATCATTCATCAGGGCATTCTACAACCTCACTGTGAAAAACCACCTATGCTGCTTCAAAGTCTAAAAGGGTGGCCTCTGGTGCGGTGATCATTTTTAACGCTGCATGTATTGCATGAATTGATGCTTGCAAATAAGCCAGCGTGTACTCAGTATACAGTTTATGTCAGTGCAGTGTTTACAAGTTAGCCCTTATTTCTTTGGGGCTTGGAAAAAAAACATTCGCATGAAAGCGTTTTTTTTTTTTTACTTTTAACTTAAAATGTTTAATTAAACTACAGCCAATAACTATTTTAATGTATTTTTCTACTTTTATGTACAGGTAGATTTCAAATATTAAAAATATGCTTAAGGCATTACTTAAAAAAAATTGATAATCTAAAAGCCATTAATACTGTCATCTTTGACAAGTTACTTTTATTTAAATAGGGATACTTTCCATATTTGTGCTATTTGCTACCCAAGTTGCTTCCACTCCTTTGACTACCTGTCTTTCACTGTTGTTGCTTGAGAATCAAAGCTAATTTCATTTTGGGTCAATTTTGGTGTGCTATACAAGGTCATCCCAATCCCATAAAAACACTTTTCCAATTATCAGGATTAAAGCATAAGTAAACCTTAAAACATTAATGTAAAAATGCTCAGGTCACCTTTTTTAAGCACTTTTGCAATTTAAATTAATTATTTATTAATTTTATTAATTATTTTTAGTTTCAAAGCTATTTAAGTTTATTTTTTTTAAAGGTTTAATGATCCTTTAAGCATGGGCAAGATATGGTCCACAACATTGACTGGTCTTTTACCTCAAATAAACACTTTTTATTTATTATCTTTTTACCTTTTACCCCCTGGCAAGGATTTGTGCTGCTGGAGCTCCCATCAGGAAATAATAATTAACTAAGTATTAACTCCTTGGTCGGCAATCCAAACCCTAAAAGGGATCAGGCATCCTTGATGCGGAGGGCTCCCCTTTATTCGCCCCCACTTCATTGTGCTTTCTGCTAATCTCCCCACTTTCATTGTGCTATTAATTTCACCTCTGCAGCATAGAAATATATATATATATATATATATATATATATATATATATATATATATATATATATATATACACACACACCAAATATGGAATAATCAATTCCAGGACCAGTACTCCATATTTGATTTAATGAGAAAACCAAACTTTCTAACAGTGCAATAACAATACATGCAAAACTCTTTCATTTTGATGATACTGGTCCTTTAAGAGAAATTTACATAAAGGAAATGGAACACCATTGTTTCCAAAAACCACAAAAAACAACTAGCTACTAGAAGCCCTAATGCAATGTAAAAGTTTGCTGTCACACATGAAACATCCCTTTTAATAATGGTGAAGTCTTATCATTATTAGCAAGAATGAATCATTGCAATACAGATATGTTTTTTCACACCCTAGCAAGATATATTGACCTACCGCCTCAGAAACTCTTTCATACAACCAAACATCACATGACGTCCAATTCATGAAATGTGCTACAATGGAAGGAAAAGAAAATCTTCAAGTTTTATTCTGCTCAAGTGTTGTGACTGAAATAAAACAACCACCTGACAGGGTGGAAGTATCGCTGAAGAACAAATCAAACAAACTCCTGTTAGCAATATCAATATCTGCAATACAGAACAGAATAATAGAAAACTTTAACGGCAAGTATGAAATCTAAAACTTTCCTTCTTGCTCAAATAATGGACTACTGGACAATCCATGGAAGCTCCAGACCGTTTTTTTTTTTTCCTCGATTTCAGCTCATAAGTGTAAATTACTGAGACAAATTGAATAAACTATTACAGATGCCATTTAAATAATGACACCACTTGAAATGAATACTATATATTTATTTGTTTGAATGAATATTAGTTTGTATGTATCTTTATATAGCAAAATAGGGGCTGTCCACTCAGTTTTTTAAATAATGCACTCAATTTTGAACAGGAGACACGAGGAAGGCAGCAGGTCGAACATCTGTACAAGTGGAACTTTCCTAACAATAGTGTGTTACTTCTTTATAAATTTTGCCTCTTTTTTGCAATAGTGTTTATTGGAAGGTGTACTTAATACTGGATTACATTAACTGCAACTCTCTGATGTAATTTATTATTTGCATGCAAAAAAGCGCCAGAGGCAATACTGAGTGCATTTACACTCACCATGACAAAACAAGCTTAGAAAGTTATAGTAGAAAAGATATTATATCATAATTACTGGATATCAAAGATATTGTTTTTTCACGCACTTAACAGGAGTCATATTGTTTGAACAAGAAGTATAGAATATGTTTGTATTATGTAGTAAATGAAAGGAAAAAAAACATCAGAGAAGAAGAACTAATGCAAGCAGTGAATCACCCCCTGTGTTTAGTGCATTGTTACACCATGTTTCGGGGCCACTTCATCAAGCATACAGATCCATTGTATCAGTGCTTTTTACTGTATATTTAACCCCCCCACACACAAAAAAAACTAAATTAAACTACAAAATAACAATAATAATTAATAATATTATTGGGTCAAAATACATTGTCCAAAAATGGACTTACTAAGATTAGTCCAAGATACAAACATACAACTTGCTATAAAAATGCCATAGTAAATTCTTCAGTGGGTGTTTTGTCCCGAGTTGTTGTACATCTGTTATAAGGTTTTAATCACCCTCATTCAGGTTTTATACATGTGCAATAATCCCATTACAATGGCCACAATTATTGTACAGATATTTGCTGGGAGAGTGCTTGGACAAAAGTTTTGTTTAGGTTTGACTAGGTAACCAATACATCAAATGCGTTTGTATGTTGAATGAAAACAAGGGTCATTTGTTTACATTTAGCAGGGTGCCGACCCATACTGGACCAAGCATCAAGCTGTTAAATATTCAGGAGGCCAGGGTGTGCAGGTGGGCTTCTAGATACACTAGAAGCTGCATTATGTACCAGGTCACAAGATGGTTAAACATCTGTGCAGGTATTGTCTTGTAACATGGTTTTATCTAGCAGAATAACAAGGGTTGAGTGTTAATGTACTTTTTAAGCATGTGCTCATCTATGTGTTGCAAAGAATGTTTTACTTTCAAACACTCCCTATACTAAAAATCATGTAAAATAAACCCAATATTTCTGTATAATGGGTTTCCGGGTAACAGGTGCCATAACTGTACTAGAAAACCAGTACCATTCTGTAGTATGTGTGTCTATGATTAAGTACTTCAAGTAGAAAAATGCATTTGATGTTGTCATTTTTAATTTCTTTATTCTCAGTAAAGCTTGTGATATTTACGCATTGGGATCTGTCTTAACACCTCCACGACCTGGAGTGGTGCCTGGCTGTATGTGTTGTTAGATGCTTCTACAGTATTTATTTTTAATAATAATAAGGGGACGTCATAAGATCTCACAGGAATTAATGGACCTTGAAGAACTAGCAAGTACTGTGGAATATGTTGGACCCAGATAGGCATAAAAAGGCTAGTAGGTTGCTTGTGGGAGTTAGGAGCTGGGTTCATACAGGTGTTTGTCAAGCTCCATTTTTAGCAGCACTGATCTTAAATTGGCAACAAGCTAACAGAAAGAAAATAGACAAATGTCAAGGCAGACAGCTCAGATTCCAGCGCTTTTCCTTGGCAAGATATAAATCAAAGAAAGTAACCATGAGGGAAAACAAGCTTTATTTATATAGCGAGTTTAGTTCATTATTATTTTTTAGGATATCTAAACAAATGATTGCATGGTAACCATTAACCATGCTTTACTTTGAAATCAAATCATAGTTACATTGTTGCACATATGAAAATGAATTCAGAGTGTTGCCATTCTGCTTAAGAGATGGGATAACCGGTAGCTCGATCTCACATGAGCCTGCAGCTTTCTTTAGACAGAGAAGAAACTGAACACAGATATCATGCTTCTCTGGCTTCAGGAAGACATAACTTAATTAACATTTCTGCATAGCAGACAAAGAACATGTCCAGTGACACTGTATCAGTATCAGATCAGGATGGGATCTGTATGAGAGCACACACATTAATGTATATCTTAACACCCCCACTTGCTCTCATATTACAGAAAGACATATTTAGCACAAATGGACAGTATACTGGTTTATATTCCAACTATGTAATGTACTAATGCTCTCAGTTGTTACTGGCTTAGTCATAACATCTGCTACCGTTTTGTTTGTTTAACAATACTCAAGATTTATCTTTCCCTCACTTAGTCTAAGAAAATGGTATTTGATATCACCATGTTTGCATGGCAAACCAGGTTCTCTGAGAGCTATTGCACCTTGATTATCTTGAAAATGTTTTACTGTCTCATATTGACATTCAATGTCCATTTCTTTGAGTAACTGCAAAATGTGCTCTGTAACAGTAGTCAATGTTTGTCAGTATCTGATCATTACAATCTAAGAGATTGTTTGGCATGGGTGTCTGTTCTAAACACATTTTCCCTGGCTACAAATTTCATAATTTAGGTTAGACTTATCAACCTTAACCTTAATCTTCATTCCATCAACTACACTTTGTAGTTTTAAAAGATAATCATAATTACAGGGACCAAGGATTTAATGCCAGGTCTGAATATCAACTAACAACTGTCACCAGTCTCATCAAAAGTGTTCAGATAATAACGTTGCTTATATTTCTTGATGGTGAATTTGGTAACATTCTTATGGATCAGTTCACTCACATCTTGCCGAAATTTAACATATGCGCCCCAGCTTTTTGCTGCTTCAACAGAGAAAATTTCCTATGGATATGTGGGTATAAACAGTGCACTTAGTATTGTTGTCTTTACTCTGTTCCCCTTGCTGTCAGTCAGGCACACGTCTGTATCACCTCTCCTCAGCGCTACACCAGAAGGCCATATAGTGGTTATCCGGCTTAAATGTATCATCAAATCTTTCAAACTTTTTAATGTTTGTAATTATATGTGATGTTGCTCCTGTATCCACCATTAGTCCCTTTGGTGTTAATCTGTTTGACTGCCTCTCACTTATTTTGAAGGCAAACGTTTGGTCTGTGTCATCATCTGCTTGCTTTACATTGTCCCATCCCTTGTGTCTGCAAAATGCCTCTTTATGTGTCAGGCTCTTGCAATTCTTACACCACTGTTACCTTCTTTTATTTAGATTGCTTGGGCATGCTTCGTGGCCCTTTTGGTTGCAGTTGTAGCAGACAGGGTTAATGTTTCCTCTCTCCCTTACTGTAACAGGGGTACTATAACAGGGGTACTGCCCTGCATCACATTAACAGTGTTTGGGCTGACACAGTATTTCTCAGTGTCCTCAAAATTTCTTGACTGCGTTTTAAACTCAGTAAAAGTCACTTTTCCATCACCTCGTATGATGTGGATAACAAAGGATGATTCAGGCAGGCCCTTAAGTATCACTGCAACAGTCTATCATATAGGGCAGGGCTGTCCAACTGGCGGCCCGCGGGCCACCCCCTTGTGTGGCCCTCCACATCAAAGTCTGCCTACTGTGTCTGTTTACCATATGTAAAATTTAAAAGGTATCACTACAGAGATTAACTGGCCCCTGCATTGTTTAAACCTCAAATTCAGACTCATCCCCTGCATTGTTGTGATTGTGATCCTCCTGTTCACACTTATTGTTCACACTTGTGACTCCTCTATTGTTCACACCCCTAAAGCCCTGTACTCTTCACACCTGAGACCCAGAATAAAACTGCCCACATTGTTCTCCTGTTCACACTTTATTCAAAATGCTAATGGGGCACCAGCATTGTGTCAATGTATGTAGTGCATATTAGACTGGTCCTGATTCCTGTCTCCTGCTCTGTTCTGCCTTCCATATGCTCCCTGTGTGTGTCATACTTTGGTATTTGTTCTGGGGGTTTGTTAGCATTTTAAAATTATTGTTAGTGGCCCCTAAGGTGTTTAATCACTAGAGATGGCGCGAACTGTTCGCCGGCGAACTTGTTCGCGCGAACATCGGGTGTTCGCGCTCGCCGGAAGTTCGCGAACGTCGCGCGACGTCTGCCATTTTGGGTTCGCCATTGTTGGCGCTTTTTTTTGCCCTCTCACCCCAGACCAGCAGGTACATGGCAGCCAATCAGGAAGCTCTCCCCTGGACCACTCCCCTTCCCTATAAAAACCGAAGCCCTGCAGCGTTTTTTCACTCTGCCTGTGTGTGCTGAAGAGATAGTGTAGGGAGAGAGCTGCTGCCTGTTAGTGATTTCAGGGACAGTTGAAAGTTTGCTGGCTAGTAATCGTTTTGATACTGCTCTGTTATTGGAGGGACAGAAGTCTGCAGGGGTTTGAGGGACATTTAAGCTTAGGTAGCTTTGCTGGCTAGTAATCTACCTTCTACTGCAGTGCTCTGTATGTAGCTGCAGTGGGCAGCTGTCCTGCTTCTGATCTCATCTGCTGAGTGCTGCAATAACAGTAGTCCTTGTAAGGACTGCTTTTATTTATTTTTTTGTTCCAATACAGAGCAGTATCAAGCAGATTACTAGCCAGCAAACTTACTATCATCTGTCCCTGAAATCACTAACAGCTCTCCCCCTACACTATCTCTTCCAAGCACACACAGGCAGATTTTTCAGATACATTTTTGCCCTTGATCCCCCTCTGGCATGCCACTGTCCAGGTCGTTGCACCCTTTAAACAACTTTAAAATAATTTTTCTGGCCAGAAATGTCTTTTTTAGATGTTAAAGTTCGCCTTTCCATTGAAGTCTATGGGGTTCGCGAACCGTTCGCGAACCGCTCGCATTTTTGCGCAAGTTCGCGAATATGTTTGCGAACTTTTTTTCCGACGTTCGCTACATCCCTATTAATCACATGCTAGGGTACTGTATTAAACACAGGGGAGGAGGAAGAATATGGATTTATGAGTATGTCTTAATATGACTTAGCTTTTTTCACATATGAGTGACATCCTTGCCAGGGCAGGCACAAGGTAGTTTGACACCCTAGGCAAAAGCTTCAATCAGTGCCCCCCTGTCCTGCATTACCATTTCCCTCCTTACCATGATGGTTTTTAAATAAAGAGAGCAAGAAAGTGTACATCACTTTTTCATTTATATTACAGCCCCCTGTACCTGTACCAGCAGCCATCCATCATACAGCCCTCCTGCAGCCATCATATTGCCCCTAATCTTTAACTTTAACAGCAGCCAAAAATAAATCTGATCACATCATATTGCAAGGCTGTGAGCAGCGAGAGCGAGCCACATCAAGCAGGCCGCCAGCTCTCTGCCTCTCTCTGTCATCAAACACATCAGTGACGTCTTTGAAGCGTGTATGCACATCGCGGTGGACCGCACAGAAGGAGCTATTACTTGCCGGCAAGAGGGAGAAGGGGAAGAAGATAGATTTCAGTAATCATGGTGACCATGATTACTGAAACAAATTATTAAATAAACGCTTAAAAAAGTGCGCCCCTCAATGATGGCGCCCTAGACAGCCGCCTACTCTGCCTACCCCTAGTTCCAGCCCTGATCCCTGCAGTGAGCACCAACCATTTGGTTTTTTGGTGTGCTTGGTTTTTGGTTTAAAGTGGGTGTGGTCTAAAAACAGGGCGTGGCTAACACTGGCTTTCGTTATCGGCCCTCCACCATGTAGATTGGAAAAATTACGGCCCTTAGTACCACAGAAGTTGGACAGCACTGATATAGGGGGTTAAGTAAGTATAAAATCTGACTTTTAAAAAATCACAAATTTTTTGGAATTTATGAGTTTTTGGCAGAATATATTAAGATAAATAACCCCCTTAGTGTCTATCCAGCATTTCTCAGTGCTGTAATGGCTGTTTCTGCAAGTATTATTTAGTCTGTGACACTTTCATTTACAGCTTTCTGAACAGATATTAACTCTGTGAATAAGCTAATTATTTGTGGCTTACCTTTGCCAGCATAGTGGTTTCTGAGGATTTGAAGCAGACAGACTTTTATCATCCAAATATTTAATTAGCTCAACATATGTCTGTAAAAGTAAGTGCTGATGCTGAACTTGTATTGTAGAATTTTTATTAGGGGGTGCTTAATAACTTAGGGGGTGCTTAATAACTTTGTACCTCTTACAGCATTTCAAACTTTTCAGACCAAATCCATGTGTTACAGTGGTCTCCCATCAGAGGGGGTGCACTATGCACAGGACTAGTCAGTTAGCTCAGTAAGTAAGACTTATGTGTTCAGCCATGACAAAAATAAGAGCCGGATACAGATACCGTATATCTAATACAGGTATGGTATCTGTTATATTGAACCCTGTTATCCTGTGCATGTCTGATTGGGCAGACCTATGCCTAACCCAGACCCACTGACCTACAAGCCAACCCACACCCACTACCCACTATGCTCCCCTACCTAGACCTGCTTTCCTACCCAGCCTGCAAATAGTTTACCTGCCCCCCTACCCGGCACCCATGAAACCAGAAGTGATGTCACTGTGATCTGGAAGGGACATCATGTTGGAGCCTATTCCATTGGGTAGGGCAAGAAATTTTACCACAGACTCAGGAGATTGCGGGAGGGATAATCGTGCAACTTTCCCAGGGACCCAGTTGGGTAACCTATGTACTACCAGCACAATCAAGCAATCGAAAATTTCTGCCCAAAACCTGACCATCTTGCAGGTATTCCGCAGGGACCTGCAGGTACCCAACCTGATGCAGGGCTCTAACAAATAGGCCATCTCCTACAAACTGTATTTTATTCAAATAATTAAAAATGTTAAATTATGTTTTCCCTCCAATTATAAAACAATACCTTGTACTTGATCCAAAATAAGATTTAATTAATTAGGGGGCAAAATAATTCTACATTCTAATGTTTAAATTAAAAAATGTTAAATTAAAAAAAATTTTAGTAGACAAATCATGAAGATCCAAATTCTGGAAAGTACCAGGTCCCTTATTCAGTAAATACCAGGTCCCGAGCATTCTGGTTAACAGGTGAAATACCTGTATTTAAAAAAAATTGCCCCCAAGTGTAGGTAAGAGAATAGTCTGACTGCTTGAGTCAGAATTTGGCAAAACTTACAGTGACAGACAAAAAGAACATAGGTTAAAGTCAGAAAACTGTGACAATTAGAATACCATATTCTGTTGTACTGTAACAGATTTCCAGAATGTTGAGGGGTATGGGGTAGTGATGGGCGAATTTGCGCCGTTTCGCTTCGCCGAAAAATTCGCGAATTTCGCGCGAAATTCGCGAAACGGCGAAAAATTCGCGAAACGGTGCCGGCGTCTCGTTTTTGACGCCGGCGCCCGTTTTTTCGACGCCGGCGCCCGTTTTTGACGCCGGCGCCCGTTTTTGACGCCGGCGTCCATTTTTCGAAAAAAAAATTTTTGACGCCGGCGAATTTTTGACGCGAATTTTTGCGCGAGTTTCGCGAATTTATTCGCTGGTGGCGAAACGCGCAAATTCGCCGCGAATTCGCGCCTGGCGAATAAATTCGCCCATCACTAGTATGGGGCAAATAATGGCATTTTATTTTATTAGTGATGCAATTCCCTATAATCACCTAACATCTAACCATATGCACGCACAAAGGTCCCTACACAAAAATTGTTATACAGCATAGAAATACATACCCTGGCCTTAATCGTTTTCCTTCCTTGCAACATTTTGCAGTCATTTCATAATTATGATCTTGAAGAAGGGAAGAATTCACTTCTCCCTTGATATTACGTGAATGAACATATTCATAAAATTTTGTTACTAAAGTCAGAAATAATTGCAAGGGCTGTGATCTTAGAGGAATATCACTTCAATAGATAACATAATAGTAGGTGGTTTTATTCAAGTGTTTCTTTGTGTTAAAATATAAAGAAGAGCATTTTATTCTGCTTCATTTCCTTTTCTTGCAGATCATGTACAGCATCCTTCACTCTGCCATCTCTGTTTATTTGTACATGCCCATCATTTTATGACATTTTTTTTTATCTTGAGCGAATGTATTTATATGTATGTATATAAATTCCCTGTAATTGTGTGCATGTCAAAGTACAGCAAAGTACAGTTTTTTCCATTCCCTGATTCACCCACAAATATTATTCCACTTTCTCTAGAATATCACCCATTGCCTGGTTTATACAGTGTCCACAAATTATTATAAAAGCCTCTTGCACCCAATATTGTCACAATGCAAATCACACACAAAACATCCAAAGAGTGGCATGTAGTTTTCATGTATTCACAAAACAACCTATATTCTTCTCGCATAGTCCAACTATAGGGTAACACAGACCTTATATTGTAGCAAAAGAATTTCACACTATTCCTGCTATACCCCCAGTACAGTCCCCAGTGCATCCACAGCAATCACAGAATATTACATACTCTGCACCCAGGCTCCATTTATTTACAAGCAGGTAGAAGGAGAAAGAAAGACAGATCCATGATAAATATAGGTATGGCACCTGAGATCCAGAATTCTCGGGACAGTGGGTTTTCTGGATAAGGGGTCTCTCTATAATTTGGAGCTTCGTGCACTGACATACCTTCCAACTGTCCCGGTTTACACAGGACAGTCCCGATTTGAAAGCTCAGCCCGCAAACCCAGATTGTTAGTGAAATGTCTGGAGTTTCTCTTTGAACTCATGCACTGTACACAGACACAAAGTTTCTGAAATATAATTAAATAAGAGGCTCTTTGACAGAGAACCCAAAACACTGAGCACCTGCATTTTTTTGAGAAGGAATGTCCACAGCGGTAATTTACTGGTCCCTGTGTGTTAGATTTATGGTTGATCTGTGTGCTACCTTTACCGTTCGCACCATTGAACAAGCTAAAGCAAGCTTAGGAATAACTGCTGTGGGCATTCACAGCACTCACAGAAGTAAATTACGCTGCGGACATGCCTTCCCTGCTTGCAGCACAGAAGTTAGTCCTGCCGAAGTCTATAAAATCCTCAGTACAGCAGCAAAAACTTGCTTCCGGTTCAGCAGACTAGGCAGAGATGTGGAGCACCGCACCTCAGATTTTGCAGAATCGCCCTTTCGCCAGTCCACAGTGTACATCCGGAAGCAAAGATTTAATATGTTTTTTGGACAAAGCATTGAATATAATAAACTTTATGCACAATAGAGATGTTATTGAAGCAGTTTAGAGTGGATTTGTCACATACATTTTTTTGGTGTTACTGTTCCTTTAAGATAAGTAAAGATACAGTTGTACCTATTTAAGATTAGCATATCTCTAGGGAGAAATGAGACTTACAGATTAACGGGCAATTCACCTTCTTTAGCAAAACTGTTATAACACATAAAACATTGCCCTAAACATCCCAGAAATGTATTTAAACTTTCAATAACCTGCCAAATTTTGTAAAATGGACAGGGTATTTAGGGGGTGTGGCCGCAAAATAGGCATGGTCAAAGAATTTCCATCACGCTGTGTGCAGCAGATCTTTTTGTTCCTCTTTCTGTTTTTGAAATGAAAAAAAATTTAAACATAAAATAATTCCAATATAACAGTTTTTCCTCTTGTAAGGATTCAATATATGTTAATTAGGATCAATAACAAGCTAATTATATTATTACAGAGAAAATTGAATTTATTTTTAAAAATGTGAATTATTTGCAATTTAATGGAGTCTATGAGAGGGGGCCTTCCCATAATTCAGAGCTTTCTGGATGTCAGTTTCTGGATAAGAGATCCTATACCTGTATAAAGATACCGTAGATAGATATAGCAGAATATATATATATATAATATATAGCTAGCAGAATACACACTAATCCACATTGCTGCATAAATGTAAGGATAGAAAATTATAAATTTGATGAAAACTAATGCATTTCTACCTTTTACATTGTCTGTCTATATGAGTTAAAATCAAGCGCTACCTTGCAGAATATATATATATAATGTACATTAGGTGAGCAAGCCATTATTGGAAGCATGCAGCTGAAATGTAAAGTATGTGCCTTATTACCATTGTCTGCTAGGATAGAGCATGTGGCTATCATTTTTTCATTACAGATTTCTGTCAGAGATGATGAATAGGTACAGCTTGAAGAGGGACATGTATTGCTGCTAAAATGAAGCTGCTGAAAAAGCATATGCCTCAGTCAGCCAGTGGTGGAGCAAGAACGCTGAGCTCATATTCCTTTTCACCAGGTGAACACTTTTCTCCTGCGCTCTGTCAGTGAAAAGCTGTGCCTAGCCACACATCGACATGCAAGTTAGTTTTACTGAAGCCAGTGATGTTTCCAATACCAGCTCAGAAACACTGAATTTAACTCTGACCAACTGCACCTCAACCAATTCCTCAGCAGAAATAGAAGACGAATATGCACTGGAATCTTTTTATACATCATTTAAGGTATGTCACACATTTTCTTAACGTAAAGTAGATTTTGGCTTTTGGCAAAAGTAAATATTATATATGAACATAATTATATAGTCTGTACATTTTTCCCCAGCTAGATCTTTTTAAAGGATGTATTAATAAAAAAAAATAACAAATGGACATAGGTGACACTTTATAACAGTAGATTAATTAAAACATGGCTTGTCATGTCCATTAGGAAAAATTATATATCGCTTCAATGGTACTTTAATTACCTTTATGCAAAGTCTAGGTTATGATGAGCAGAATGTTGTTTTTTTTTTTCATTTTTCTATTTTATAAAATGAAGAACACACATCAACTTCTGTAAAATATAAAGACATTGGCAGTGTACACTATACAGGGGAAGCTTAGTTATAAATATGTTTTGTTTGGTTATGTTTTGTATTTGTAAACCATTCTAAAATTGTTACATAGAGAGTGCTGGGAAATATGTTGGCAATGTATACATATGTTTTAAAAGATAATGTGATTACTTTGTAGAAAAGAAAACAAGAAGATGATATACTTTATGTTTATCAAGATAATACCTGATAATGAAACCTCTGACAACAGGCAGTCACCCATGCCCCTCAGATCTTGCTACCCATGCTGCTAATTGTATTATGCTTTTATATCACACAGCTCTGTTCTGAAAGATATCATAATGTAAAAAAGCAAAGTACAAGAGGGTTTAGATATAGACCTCTAACGAATACTGAACTTGCTGACACAATGTATGTAAATAACACAAGAGTGACAAAGAGTGAAATAAGAAAATGAACACAATCTGAAAAAAACCCATAATATTGATTTTTTTTATGTAAGCAGTTGAAGGATTTCAGAGTTATCATTTACGAGTGTTTTGTTTTCATATGTTTTAAGGAGACTTCAACCTCCACCATTTTTACGTAAATGAACCACCCCAGTACAGTTTAAAAGTGTCCAAACTAATACATAAAGTTGAAAATGTATATATTTGTACTTCATTACGGTAAGCTGGCTCCTGAAGTCATCGCAAACCACTTATCTTTAAACAAAATCATTACCTCAGTCATTAAAGTTACTTTCAGTACGGGCGCAGTTCTTATTATTTCAATGAGTGCGCGTATCTGTGTGGACGATGGACTATTTTAATGGAGGAATGTGATGTCAGATGTACTCTTCAAAAAACAAATTGACTGTGTATCCTCAATAACGGATACACAGTGAGAATGGAGAGGTTGTCCCTTAAAAAGTCAATGAAGGAAGTTGTGAAGACTTGCTGTCTTGTCATTGGTTTAGATATAATATCTATCTATCTAGATATATCCAGGCTTTTGTGTTTCTTGATCTTTCAAATGTTCAAAGATAGGTAAAACTATTTCGTATTGAAACTAGAATATAAAAGAACCATATTTTCTAGGTGTACCTGACTCTGAAGGCCAATTTGCTTTCTTGGAACTATATGGTTAGCACTGCTGTCATGCATCACTGGTGTCCTGATTTTTTTCGACCAGGATTCTATCTAGGCTGACCTTTTCTTGAAAAAGAAAAAATACTAGTGCATTGGAATCAAACACCATTTTTACTGGCCAAGCTAATATACAGGACAGGTGCAACCCTAGCACGATCTGCAATGAGTTTGCATATTCTCCCCTTTATCTGCTTGCATTTACTTTGAGTGCTCTGCTTTCATCCCACTCTCTAAAAATGTATATTCAGGCTACTTGGCTTGATTAATCCTTGTGCTTTGGGTGGATGTGTTAGGGATTGCAGGGACTTATATAAATGACAAAAATTGTTGTACAGAGCTGGATAAAATTTTGGGACTATATAAATAAAATATATAAATAAAATAATTAAAAAACAAATACATTACTAAATATTGTTCACACTTCTTTCCTTGTACAACCTGACCTATAGGCCAAGTTACTAAATAAAGATGTATATAACTTTTTATTATAGGGAGACTTTTATTGGAGTAACCAAGGCTAGCATTTTAGCATACACAAAAAGGCTCATTGACAAAATGAAGTGCACTTATGGTCTAGCAAAGTTTGCCACAGCCAT
Organism: Xenopus petersii; assembly: GCA_038501925.1. NCBI lineage: Eukaryota > Metazoa > Chordata > Amphibia > Anura > Pipidae > Xenopus > Xenopus petersii. The sequence continues at coordinate 100,430,424 of CM076682.1, read as the reverse complement.
GCAACCATTCATTACAAGTATTTGCACCCAAGCTGCTTTTTGCACTAGCATGTTTTGGCACCAAGCATCAATGAACCCAACCAATTTGTTTAGAAGTATTATTTGCAGTGCACCAACTGACGCAAGGGAAGGTAGAAGCTGCAAGCTACAATATGTGTAAAATACATACAGTAATATATGTATGTACAGATGCAGCCACTTTGGTTTGTCTGTTTGACACAGAATAACTAAACACAGATATCCCATTTATCTCATTTAACACAGAAAACTGCATCAAAACATCCCATCTGATTAAAGCATTCACCATTGTGAACAATGCTGCTTTGGTATGCTAATAAAAGGGTTAAATGCATTAAATGAGTTAAGATGACTAGATAACACAATTTCTTCAATTAACCCTGAGTCATGAGGCATTTAACTCACAAAACCAAGTGGCTTCATCTGTATTTACATATCGTATACAGTCCAATGTTTGTGTTACATATTAGTGACCTACCTCAGAAACTTGTGTGGTCTCTGACGAAGGTCACTAACGTGTAACTAAAAATTGGTATAGTTTTCAACTTTCAACTCATTCATCCTCTCTATTTCTCTATATACCGTATATTGTTTTTTTATTATCATTATAAAAAAGTAAATTATTAAAAAAAAGGTTGTTTTTCTTCTTAGTTTTCTATAAAGAATGATTTAACTCTGAAAATCTGTAAATATAAATCTACATACATCTAGAATATTTTAGACACTAGATTTTGACATAATGGCAGCAACATATATTCAACAATCACAAGGTTGAATGTGATTTTTCTGCTTTATGATATAACAATATTATTATGAGTCAGTATCTGAGGGTTAGAAGATATGTATTCTGGGGATGAATCACATTTTTTGTTTTCAGATGAATGCTAAATCCTCCTCAGATCCCCCACAAAAGATTAGTCAGATTTCAGCGTTGTATTAAAATCCAAGTTAGGATATACAGAATAAATATGGCTCTCATAATACAAATCACCTAAAAAGTGTATGTTCTGCCAACATATAAGTGATCCTTACTGTCCAAGAACTGTCCAAGAACATCGTTCATAAAAAGTTTAGGAAAGCTTTGCAGTTTGGTGAAGAAAGCCAGTTTTACCTATTTTTTATTTGTCATAATGTTTACTTTCCAAAAATATTTGGTTTTTAGGGGTCATCATACTTTATTGGAGCTTTTACCACACATAAATCTGGTGGGGTGTTTAAGAATTAGTATATATATATAAGCCATCAAATTAGTATGCACAAGGTATGTTTGGGGGCCCACTAGTACCTAACCTATGCACATTGGGCATCAAACTGTTCAGCAGACCCCTGGCATTCATGTTTAGGGTGATTTATTTTGTACCTAATGATGTGTGAGAAATATGATGCTGCAAAATGAAAGCTTTGAAAAGATTTTTCAAATGTAATCTACTTACATAGACATGCTTATACTGAACGGCATGCATACACACATACTATTCCATACACATGCATTCATTCATATGCTGACTTGAGGTATGGATCGTGGTACACCAAACATTATGGTCGTTTGAATAACTTGGAGAACAAGGAGACAATTTATGCAAACAACTCAGTTGTTTTTATCTTATTTTATTTTAGTAGCCTTGATTTTCAATAGTAAAAAGATGCAGGTTACATGTGGCTGCATTAAAAAATGGAGATACTTTGGTTGCAAGGGACCATGAAAAACACAAACGCTTAATCAGTTCTTTTCCTCTATGTATACAATTGAGGGCCAACTCTGCAAAAGTGATCATGGCTCAGCCCAACAAATTGTCCATGGCTGCTGCAAGACATGTTAAATGTTTGAGCAACATTTATGTGAATGAGTGCCTGATGGGTAACTTTTAATGTACATTCATATTTTAAAATGTACTTTTTTAGTGTCAGTATCACTTTAAGGAGCGGGTGGTACAGAGGGTGGTTGACAATAGAACATTCTCTGCTTAGAGAAGAGTTTTAGGTGGGGTGTCACAGGGTTTTTTATTGTGCCCATTTTTATTTAATTTAATTCATTATTGATGGAAAAAACTTCCATGAAGTTCCTGCTGTACTAATGTCTGTAGGAAAAAAGTTTTATACAAATTTTGGTAGGGATGCACCGAATCCCAATCCTAATTTGCATATGTAAATTAGGGGTGAGAAGGGAAAAACATTTTTTCTTTCCTTGTTTTGTGACAAAAAGTCACGCGATTTACCTCTCTGCCCATAATTTGCATATGCTAATTCGGATTCAGTTCGGCCGGACAGAAGGATTCGGCCGAATCCCAATCCTGCTGAAAAAGGCTGAATCCTGGCCGAATCATGAACCGAATCTTTGATTCGGTGCATCCCCAATTTGTGGACTGTCTGTGGAATTATTGTCATAATAATCAAAATTTTTGTCCTATGGCAATGGGTTGTTTAGTCGATCAGATAGGTATTTCCATGTATTGGTGGGTGACTGTAATTACTATTTCTGGGACACAACTTTTGTCCCATTGCGGTCTGTCAATTAATGGCCAGAACATTTTATTTTTCCTACTTTATCCTATAATTTAAATCAGAATGGTTAGTTTTAGATTGAGGCATTAAAACTAACAATCAATATCTGAACAGAAATTGCACTAAGAATAAAATATGAATACTTTTTTATTACATTCCTTTATAATATTTGCAAATAATTTTTTTTACTACAGACTAAGAGTAAGGGGCCGATTCACCATGGGTCAAATATCGAGGGTTAATTAACCATCGTTATTCGACTGGGAATTAAAATCCTTCGACTTCGAATATCGAAGTCGAAGGATTTTAGCGCAGATAGTTCGATCGAACGATCAAAGGATTATTCCTTTGATCGAACGATTTAATCCTTCGAAACAAACGATTCGAAGGATTTTAATCCAACGATCGAAGGAATATCCTTTGATCAAAAAAACTTAGGAAAGTCTATGGGGACCTTCCCCATAGGCTAACATTGAGTTCGGTAGGTTTTAGATGGCGAACTAGGGGGTCGAAGTTTTTTCTTAAAGAGACAGTACTTCAATTATCGAATGGTCGAATAGTCGAACGATTTTTAGTTTGAATCCTTTGATTCGAAGTCGAAGTCGTAGTCGAAGATCGAAGTAGCCCATGAAGTTGAAGTAGCCCAAAAAACACTTCGAAATTCGAAGTTTTTTTACTTCAAATCCTTCACTCGAAGTTAGTGATTCGGCCCCTAAGTACAAAAAAGTGTCCTATGGACCCAAGAGCTGACATGACTATGGACTACAGTAACTTATTGAGTGACTGTCATATTTTAGATGAATCCAGAGTTGTGATCTTTTCTTTGTTGAAGTACATTGGGTAAAATATCTGTTAGGGAGCCTGGTGTTTTTTACTTTTTTATTACATTCTTTTATAATATTTGCAAATTTTTTTTTTTTACGTTTAGTCATTCCATATTTACTACAAACTAAGAGTAAGTACAAAAAAGTGTCCTATGGACCCAAGAGCTGACATGACTATGGACTACAGTAACTTATTGAGTGTCATATTTTAGATGAATCCAGAGTTGTGATCTTTTCTTTGTTGAAGTACATTGGGTAAAACATCTGTTAGGGAGCCTGTTGCTGTTGAAGTTGGCTAACAAAGACTGCATTTAATTAAAAAAAATATAGTTTTTTATTTTTCAAGTCCCAAATGATAGAACACTATGGGGTGCAAAATCATGCCCCTTAGTGGTCATTCTGCACCCACAACTTTTGGCAGAAGCTTGTACCCTATAATAAAGCACATGTTTTAAATATTAGTACAATTCATGCAAATTTGTTCAAGAGAAACTCTTACCAGGGAAGATTCCACACAAAATAATTTGATTAGAATAAATTAACAGTACTGCTTCCTTTCCTACTGAAAACACAGGGCCTTGTATTTCTTTCTTTATATAGCACCATAAGTGTACACAGTGTACGCAGTGCTTTAAAAGGTGAGAACACAATCAAGGGTACAGGTAATATAAATTAAGCAACAGGACAATACCATACATAGTTGAGATGAGCTCCCTGCCCCTAATAACTGTCAATCAATGAAATATCAACTGCCACACTATAAGGCAGCAGTGCTCACCAATGAGCCACAATGCTACAATGATTTACTGATCTACATTTTGAGGACATGACTGTTTTTTTTACAATTCAAACTCAAAAACATCCAGGGAGTTAGATATTGAAAACAAGTGCATGTTCACAATCCTTGTGTCAGGGAACCGGGAGTTCCCTCTGGGGGAGTAGTCCGGATCTAGGAGGAAGCCCCTCAGGAGGGATCAGGATCGCGGTATCCAGGGATTCGGCAGAAGGGGTAATGGAGTCCAGGCAATAGGTCACAAGGCAGGCAGAATACAAACAGAGTCCAAGTCCAGGCAGGGGGTCAATAACAAGAGGTCAAACAGGAATAACTTCAGGGGTAACAGGAAACGCAGTAGGAAACCCAGGAATAAACTCAGACACGAGATCCTATTTTCGGGCGCCATCTTGGTGCTTCAGGCGTCCTTTTAAAGGGGTTTTTTGGCGCCCTTGCGTCGGCGTCAGCACGTCTGCGACCGACGCACTGCGCCTGCGTCCGTCGCGCCGTTGTGACGTCTTCGCGCCTGCGCACTTGCGCGTAGGCATCTTTGCGCCGGCGCCACTACCCACGTGGCGGCCATGGGCGCCGCCATCTTGGGAGCGGCGTCGGAAGAGGAAGCTGCGCCGTCCGGAGCTCCTGGTCCTGCTCCGGGCGGCGATCGTGACAGTACCCCCCCCCTCACGGGGGGCCTCAGGACCACCGGGACAAGGCTTCTGGGGAAACTTGGCATGAAAATCCCTCACCAGTCGAGGAGCGTGAACATCGCGGTGTCCTTCCCAGGAGCATTCTTCAGGGCCAAAGCCCTTCCACTGAATGAGGTACTGAAGGGATCCTCTGGAGATTCTGGAGTCTAGGATTTTCTCCACCTCGTACTCGAGTTGACCCTCCACAGAGATGGCAGGAGGAGGAGATTGACCGCCAGAGAACCGGTTGGTGATGGCGGGTTTCACCAGAGACACGTGGAAGACGTTGGGGATTCTCATCTCTGGTGGAAGCTGGAGTCTGACAGCCACAGGGTTAATTATCTCCAAGATGGGAAATGGACCCACGAATTTCGGACCCAACTTGGAAGATGGTATCTTCAACCGGATATTCCTGGAAGAGAGCCAGACATTATCACCCACCTTGTAGGGAGGAGAGGATCTTCGACGACGATCCGCGAAAGTCTTATGAACAAGAGCGCTCTTCTCTAGATTCAACTTGGTAGCAGCCCAAATAGCAGACATATGGGCTGCGGAGTCGTCAGCAGCCGGGACGTCTGATAGCACAAAGTCTTGGGGAAAAGCTTGAGGATGCTGACCATACACCGACATGAACGGAGACCTTCCTGTAGAGGAATGACAAGCATTATTATGAGCGAATTCCGCCCATGGGAGGAGATCAGACCAGTCATCCTGGCAGAGGGATACGTGGTTCCTCAGGAACTGTTCCAGGGCTTGGTTAACACGTTCAGCTGCCCCATTCGTCTGCGGGTGGTATGCAGATGAAAACTGAAGAACAATTCCCAGGTCTTTGCATAGAGAACGCCAGAACTTGGCGGTAAACTGGGTGCCTCTATCGGAGACAATCTCCACCGGGAAACCATGCAGGCGGAAGATGTACTGGATAAATAGCTGAGACAACTCCACTGCTGAGGGCAACTTCTTCAGAGGGATGAAATGGGCCATTTTGGAGAAACGATCAATGACAACCCAGATCACCGTGTTCCCACAGGAGGGAGGAAGTTCGACAATGAAGTCCATGGACAGGTGGGTCCAGGGACGGGAAGGAACCGGCAAGGGCTGTAGTAACCCACTGGGGCGAGAGTGGCTTGATTTAGATGTGGCACATACATTACAAGCAGCAACAAAGTCCTTCACATCTTTGCGGATATCAGGCCACCAGACCAGGCGTCGTAAGAGTTCAAGAGTCTTAGCTGGACCAGGGTGTCCGGCTTGCCTGGAGCAATGGGTCTGTTGCAGGATAGGCAGACGCAGCTCAGGAGGAACAAATGCCATTCCAATGGGAGTATCAGAAGGAGCAGAAGACTGACCAGCCAGGATTTGGTCGGCGAACTGTGGATACAGGGAGGCAATAATCTTGACTGGAGGGATGATTGATTCTTGTCTCTCAGGAGAACGGTCCACCGGAGTGAAGCTACGAGACAAGGCATCGGCCTTCCGATTCTTGGAGCCAGGGCGATAAGTCAAGATAAAATTAAATCGAGAGAAAAAGAGAGCCCACCTTGCTTGTCTGGGGTTTAGCCTCTTGAGGGACTGGATGAACTCGAGATTTTTATGATCGGTATAAATCTGAACCGGAATCAGAGAACCCTCCAGGAGGTGACGCCACTCTTCAAGGGCAAGTTTAACAGCCAAGAGTTCTCGGTTCCCGACATCGTAGTTCTGCTCTGCGGACGAGAACTTCTTGGAGAAATAAGCACAGGGGTGCAACTTCCCATCAGCGGGGTGCCTCTGAGACAGGATGGCTCCGGCTCCGATTTCAGAAGCATCAACCTCGATGCAGAAGGGTAGTTCAGGATTGGGGTGTCGAAGGACAGAAGCGGACGTGAAGGCCTCTTTCAAGGACTGAAAAGCTTCAATGGCAGATGGAGGCCACAAGCTGGGTTTACCCCCTTTCCGGATGAGGGTCAGGATAGGTGCAATGCGGGAAGAGAACCCCCGGATGAACTGCCGATAGTAGTTAGCAAATCCGATAAATCTCTGGATTGCCTTGGTACTCAGCGGGAGAGGCCACTCCTGGATGGCAGACACTTTCACGGGGTCCATCTCAAATCCCTCAGGAGAGATAACGTATCCTAGGAAGGGGATCTTGGACACCTCGAAGACGCACTTCTCCAACTTGGCGAAGAGAGAGTTCTTCCTCAGACGAGAGAGTACCTCCTTCACCTGGGAGCGATGGCTTTCAAGGTCTTTAGAAAAGATCAGGATGTCGTCCAGGTACACGACTACGAACCTTCCTAGGAGATCCCGGAACACATCGTTAACAAACTCCTGGAAGACGGCAGGGGCATTGCAAAGGCCGAAGGGCATGACGAGATATTCATAGTGCCCGTCACGAGTGTTGAAAGCCGTCTTCCATTCGTCACCCTCACGGATGCGAATGAGGTTGTACGCCCCCCGGAGATCCAACTTAGAGAAAATCTTTGCCCCCTTCAGCTGGTCGAAGAGCTCTGCAATCAAGGGCAGTGGGTACCTGTTTTTTACAGTGATTTTATTCAGGCCCCGGTAGTCTATACATGGCCGAAGGCCTCCGTCCTTCTTCTCCACGAAGAAGAACCCAGCCCCTGCTGGAGAGGTAGAAGGGCGGATAAACCCCCGCTGGAGATTTTCTTGAATGTATTCCTTCATTGCGGAAGTTTCTGCAGGAGAGAGAGGGTAAGTGCGGCCTCTGGGGGGCATGGCTCCTGGCAGGAGTTCGACAGGACAGTCGTAGGAGCGATGTGGAGGAAGGAATTCCGCAGATTTCTTACAGAACACATCGGAGAATTCTTTATAACAGGAGGGAAGAGACTTAAACTCGGTTGAGGAGATAATTACCTTCTTGAGGGGTTTAGCAGGAAGGCAATGCTGTTGGCAGAATGGGCTCCAACGAGAAACCTGCCCTGTGGACCAGTCTATGGTGGGATTGTGCAGGCGCAGCCAGGGGAGACCCAAAACAACTGGAACAGCGGGACAAGAGATAATAAGAAACGAAAGTCTCTCTCTATGCAGGGTCCCAACCTGCACAGGTAGTTCGCCAGTGGTCATCGTGAGTACAGACTCCAGAGGTTTATCATCTATGGCGACAATCCGCATGGGAGAAGGCAAAGGAAATAAGGGAATTCCCATGTACTTAGCAAAGAGAGCGTCCATGAAGTTACCCCCAGCTCCGGAATCGATGAAAGCATTCCCGAAGATGGTCTTATCAGTCAGACGAACCTGGAAGGGAAGGAGAAACCTGTGTGAATTTTCTTGGGTCTTCTCCTGAGACTTATCTCTAGACCTTTGAGTAGTGCCCCCTACATGAGTTACCAAAGACATACCTCGGGGTACAAAACTCTTAGCCTTAGCAGGACAGGCATTGGCGAAGTGGGAATGTCCGCCACAATACAGACATAGGCCTGACATCCGTCTGCGGAGTCTCTCTTGTTCAGTGAGGCGAGTTCTTCCCACTTGCATGGGTTCCTCCTGGAGAGAAATGGATGCTTGGGCAGGCGGGATGACAGGAGCCTGCAGGAGAGGCCTCTGGAAGCGGGGTGCCAACATGGGTTGAAACTTCCTGACACGATCTCTCAGGGTTTGATGCTCTCTCAGAAGAGTGTCCACCTTGACAGCCAAGGCGATGAGGTCCTCAAGTTGCGTGGGTAATTCACGGGAGACCAGGTCATCCTTGATGCGGAGGGAGAGACCATTATAAAATGCAGTATGGTATGCGTCATTGTTCCAACGAGTCTCAGCCGCAAGTGTACGGAATTCGATAGCATACTCCGCTACACTGCGACTCCCTTGGCGGATTTGGAACAGACGGGAAGCAGCGGATGTCACCCGGCCGGGAGCATCGAAGACGATCCGGAATTCTTTGAGAAATGCTTCTGCGTCATCCATCAGTGGGGACTGCTTCTCCCAGTGTGGAGATGCCCACTCGAGAGCTTTTCCTGCCAGACGAGTAATCACGAACCCCACCTTGGCACGTTCAGAGTCAAATTCAGTGGGGTGTAGGGCAAAGCGAATCTGGCACTGATTCACGAATCCTCGACAGGCTTGAGGATCGCCATCGTAGAGAGGAATATGTGGACCAGAAGTGGATAACTGGGTAGCCATGGCAGCAGCCGCTTGCGGAGGAGGTGCCGGCAGGGGGGTCGCTGGTGTCAACAAGGAGAGCTTTTCCAGGATCGCCTCCAGCGTGTGCCCCACGTAATTCTGCCGGGCTTCATACGCCTCCATGCGGGAATGCAGGCCCCGAAAGGCCCTGCCGAAATCTGGCTGAGCTTCCTCAGTGGGATCCATGGCCCGAAAATAATGTCAGGGAACCGGGAGTTCCCTCTGGGGGAGTAGTCCGGATCTAGGAGGAAGCCCCTCAGGAGGGATCAGGATCGCGGTATCCAGGGATTCGGCAGAAGGGGTAATGGAGTCCAGGCAATAGGTCACAAGGCAGGCAGAATACAAACAGAGTCCAAGTCCAGGCAGGGGGTCAATAACAAGAGGTCAAACAGGAATAACTTCAGGGGTAACAGGAAACGCAGTAGGAAACCCAGGAATAAACTCAGACACGAGATCCTATTTTCGGGCGCCATCTTGGTGCTTCAGGCGTCCTTTTAAAGGGGTTTTTTGGCGCCCTTGCGTCGGCGTCAGCACGTCTGCGACCGACGCACTGCGCCTGCGTCCGTCGCGCCGTTGTGACGTCTTCGCGCCTGCGCACTTGCGCGTAGGCGTCTTTGCGCCGGCGCCACTACCCACGTGGCGGCCATGGGCGCCGCCATCTTGGGAGCGGCGTCGGAAGAGGAAGCTGCGCCGTCCGGAGCTCCTGGTCCTGCTCCGGGCGGCGATCGTGACACCTTGCTTATTGTTTTCATTACAATGTTATAGTCTTCAACAATACATCAGTAAATATATGCATTGTTTCATTTAGCTGACAAGAATGATAAAAAGGTGATTCAGAAGCTGCAGGTTTGTGAAGAGACCTTAGTAAACAAAGACACAAATTCAAATCTTGATAAAGAGGAATAAACAACATTAATCTCATGGTGATATCTCCACTGATGGCAAAGTAAACCTTTTTTTTTCATGCACAAATTGATACAGGCTCCTCATCATACATTTCGTCTTCCCAGTTATTTTGTTAAAGATACATTTCTTTTGTCCCTGCTGACACACTTTTCATCTTTCCCACAGTTTACGCTGAAATTTATATAAAGCAAAAGCAGATATATAATTTTAACAGGGTGGCATTAGCATGCTGTACCCTTGACCACATTGCTGATAGCATCAACAAATGTTCTGCATGAGTCATAGCTAAAACATGAATTTAATTTCTGATCACGTTTTTGACCACTAACAATACACTGTAGCATCTAGATATGTAAGCAGAACTTTATGACAGGGAAAGTCAAAATATTTAGGGGCAGATTCACTAAGGGTCGAATTTCGAAGATAAAAATACTTCGAAATTCGACCCTCGAATTGAAATCCTTCGACTTCGAATATCGAAGTCGAAGGATTTAGCGCTAAACATTCGATCGAAGGATTTTTCGTTCGATCAAACGATTAAATCCTTCGAATCGAACGATTCGAACGATTTTAATCAAACGATCGAAGGAAAATCCTTCGATCAAAAAAAGCTTAGCAAGCCTATGGGGACCTTCCCCATAGGCTAACATTGACTTCGGTAGGTTTTATCTGCCGAACTAGGGGGTCGAAGTTTTTTTTAAAGGGTAAGTACTTCGACTATCGAATGGTCGAATAGTCGAACGATTTTTACTTCGAATCGTTCGATTTCGTTCGTCTTCGATCGAATTCGAACGAATTTAACCAATTCGATGGTCGAAGTACCCAAAAAAAACTTCGAAATTCGAAGTTTTTTTCATTCGAATTCTTCACTCGAAGTTAGTGAATCTGCCCCTTAGTCAACATTAGTTCTATAAGAATTTTCCTCACTGATCGCAAGACCACTGAGAACACATCCTACACTAAACACCTGTCACCTACACAGGAAACTTAATTATATTACATCTAAAGTAGTACCCTTGAGTCGCTGAAATCATTGCAGGGACTATAACCACTAATATGGATATGTCTTAAACCTAATATAATCCAGGGACTTTAAAAACTTACTTTATTGCATACATTGTCACTTTGGTCTGTTTCTTAGACCTTCATCACCTTCATCCCCCTCTGCCCACAATGAATTTTCATTGCACAAAACACGGCAAACTGCCTCCAAAATTGCACTTGCTAATTGACTATATGCCAACTGGAAAGATGTTAAGTTGAAAGATGGAATATCTTGGCCATATCATTTCTATGTATAGAATGTATATTGGACCACAGCAATTTCAATATAATCACACTAACTACTGACCTAACAAGTACTCCTGCTCATTCTTTTTTTGAAGTAGAGGCATTTGAAAACACTATTGCTGCAGTTTTGTGTGCTGCACCTAGCCACCTGAGATGGACTCTCTGATGCAGCCCCCCGTGTCTAACATTCAGAGCTTCCATGCGGATCAAGGGGGCACTCTAAGCACTAGAAGAGCTGAGAATTCAAATTTAAAAAAAATCTGAATTTCAGGTTCGTAAAGTTACCAGGAGTGGCTTTTTGCCACCATGGGCTGCTGCCATCTGAGGTGAGCTTCTCAACTCGCCTCATGGCAGCAGTGCCTCTCCTTAGCAGGTTGGTCCTCAAGGTCTCCTGCACTCAATTGCTAGAAAACTAACAATCCAAGAGAGAACAACTTCCAGTACATCCAATTTTAGTTCTTCTGTTCATAAAAATCTACAGATCAAAAGGTTTTAGGGTTCATTTATTTATAACCCAGACAAAAGTACAAGAGCAAAAAGGGGCACAAAAGCTGGTGGGAATGGGCAGGGGCAGAAGGGCGTACACCTACATTTCACCATTAATTATTACAGCGCTGTCAAATGCAGGCAGTATTCTCTTCATAGGCAAACACAGGTCTCTCAACTTGTTTTTGCGTAAGTTTTTGGCAATTTTCCTTTGTGTAGGGCAGGTTTCAAAGTGGCATTCCAACCTAGTTCTAAGACTGAAAAAACAAGATGCAATATTCACAGTAAATGTGACTGTTGTCAAGAGGCTATTTTTAAACCTTATATGCCTTGACACTCCAAACTCCTTTCTCAGTTTAAAGATCCATTCATTGCAGATATCTCAAAGCTCTCTTTTCAAGATGGTCTTTATCATCAGGACAATATTTATGTTCTGTAGACAGCTGGCTTAGAAATCTTGAAATTTCATTCATATCATACAGATATTAATTAGACTGTTCTGGCTAAGTTGTTTTTTTCTGCATTTTATAAATCAGATTCTGCCTTTTGGGTCTTTCTAGATCTCTTCCAGCCAGCCAGCCAACCCTGGGAACTCATGTCAATAGATTTAATTTCTATGTCTGCTACAAAATCATATTTTCTAGTACAAGTTTGTGGAGAAAGTTAAATTTTTGTCAGTAAAAATCTTTGTGAATCCACACTAGAATTCCACCTGTGTTTTGTTTTGCTAAAAAAGTGGCAGTTTTGCCAATCTATCTCTTGTTTAGCCCTGTTTCCTCAAAATTTGAAGCTGTTCTTAGTAGAAAGTGCAGTAGAGAAGAAAAAAATGTTGCATTGTGGATAAGCAGCATGAATATTTACTTCTGAAATCCCAGTTTGCCCACTGTACATCTGAAACTGCAATTTGCACACTGCACTTGTCATAAATGAGTGCTATTATAGCTGAGCTCCAGTAATAGATAGAAGCAATACCCAATATTTTCTGCATGAATAGCACTTTTCTGATTAATAGTCTTGAAGCTTGTCTAGAAAATTTGTTTTTCATAAAATAAATTAACTTCATATAGACTTGGTTTTCAGTATCAGTGCTGTGTCTGACCTACTGTATAACACCCTACTGATTCTATACCTGAAAGTAATGCAGTCCTTATCTATGGCAGACATACCTAGATAACAGAAAAACATTTTTATCCTTACTATGAAACATTACTAAATCAAAAAATATTTGTGAATTTATTTTTTAAAGAAATGTTGTTACAACATGTTAAACAGAATGAATGGTTATAAATTAAGCCCCATGTTTTGTAAAAAAGCATGTGGTACTGCACAGTTATCATGAAAAGTTAGAATGCTTATAAAAAAACAATAGACTTACTAAAGAAATTAATTATAAAAGGAAGGGCTTGAAAATGTTACAAGCAATAAAGTAATACACTTATACAGTTGGGGACAGAATAATTATTTCATTGGCCCCTGGGCTGTGCCAAGCTCTGTTCCCCTTTTAACCAGTGCTGAGCTATTTGGTGTTTAAGGGCCTTGGGCAACCACTTTATATTGTTATATCAAATGTGAATACAGTTCTCTCTCTACAGAAATCATCATCAGACAAGCTACAATTCAGAAGGAAAATTATAGTAAAGAGTATAATTAATCCAAAATGTTTTAAATATGTAAATATTAAAAAAATAAAGCAGGAAGAGGTGGGACCCTTAATATCAGAGGGGGGTTAGTGGGTCAATGAGAACAGAGAAAAAAACATATATTCTGAACTGTTATTTTATGTCTGTCTACACAAATGAGGAACCAGCTAATGAAGGTCCTAGTCTCACTTCTAATAATAGAACTAATGATGCAAGGGACCAGATGGCATTCATCCCACGGTACTAAATGAGCATAGATCTGCCATTGGCATTTGATACAGTACCACACAGAAGGTTACTGGTTAAATTAAGAAATATTGGTCTGGAACATAATATTTCTATTTGGATAAAGAAATGGCTAAAGGACAGATTACAAAGAGTATTGGTAAATGGAACATTTTGTGATCGGAACAGTGTTATTAGTGAAGTTCCACAAGGCCTTGGTCCTTTGCTTTTTAACTTTTATTAATGACCTGTAGGTGGGCATTGAAAGTACAATTCTTATTTTTGCTGATGATACTAAATTGTGCAGAACTATAAGTTCTTTTCAGGATTCTGCCACTTTGCTGAGTGATTTGACAAATCTGCGCAGCAAACTGAACAATAAAATAATATTATTAGAAATAATATGAATGCAAGTTCTATGCTAAATGTGCTGGGGGTTTCCTTAACTGAGAAGGATCTGGGGATTTTTGTAGAAGTTGTCTAATTCCAGGTAGTGTCATTCTATGATTACTAAAGCAAATACTGTCCTGCAAAAAATGGGCATTAACTCAAGGGATGAAAATATAAGATAGCAGGGGACATTGTTCCCATAAAAAGGATCACAGCCCCAGAGGCCACCCCTTAAGACTAGAAGAACAGAACCTTAATTGAAGGTAGTTCTTCACAGTAAGGGTGGTGAGACAAGTATAATATCATAGGCTATTGTGATGCTAAAATCTACAATTAGTATAGTTGTTGGTATGTATAATTTTAGTGAATGACTTGGTCTTTTTTCAACACAACCCTATGTAACTATGTAGCTCTCCAAGTTAAGTGCAATTAACATATGATCCCAAGAACAGTGCAAATAACAACATGAAAAACATGAGAAATAATTTAAACTGTATGAAAGAATGATTTACCAACAGGATAAAGCAATAATATGAAGTTTACATATTTTGAAATATTAGAGGAGTAATTCCCACCTAAAAAACAGTTCAGTTGTTTTCAGCTTGTACAACAGAAAACACTTTTTTCAAATAGTTTAAACATTTTATTTTTGACTTTTTCCTATAACTGAAATTTAACTTTAATGTCCCTCTCTGATTTGTCTGGCATTTCAGTAATCACTGAACTGTTACAATTCGCTACATTAGTTGAAACATTTCTCATTAGCATCTGGAATGTTAGCAACTATTGTATCAATTATAACAGCTGAGCTCAGACACTCGGAGATTTTGCAAGTACTGTCCATAAGAAATGTATTGACTAATGTAGCAAATAGTACAATTTACAGAGTTGGCTACCACCCTCCCCCACAGAGCTGTTAAAGTGAGACATGAGAAGATGAAAAATTTTACTTTACATTTTAATATTATAAAATTAGTCAAAAATAAAAAGCAATTGTCTCCCGTTTCGCTTCTTCGAAAAATTTGTGAATTTCCCGCAAAATTCACAAACGGTGAAAAATTTGCAAAAAAAATTGTGATACTCGAATATTGACGTCTGCATAAATTTTGGAAATATGTCAGAAAAGACGCTTGCATCAATTTTGACATCGGCATCAGTGGGCGTCCGAATAGTGTTGACACACAGCGATTTTGATACAAGCGACTTTTTGGATGCCAACAAATTTTTGCAGAAGTGTCACTATGTTTAAGCTTACACATGAGGGCCTATTTGCCATTACACCAGACACAAGCTCAAGAGAACTAAGGGAAGTAAAATGTTACCTCTTGATTCCCATGTACATGTTGTTACACCTGGAGCAATTATTTGGGCTATTCTCTGCACCTTCTACCATAGGCAGGAGGTGGGTACAACTGCTATGCCCCAGATGCATCTGGGGCATAGTGACACTGTGACACTGTGCCCTTTGCTGCCCTTGCTTAGAGACCAGTAAAGCATGAAAATAATATTATCAATGCATATGTCTTAAGTTTATATTAAATCTATACTGACAGCATACATAGTGTATTCAGTTCTAAGACCTGAAACCCTCTTTAGATTACCAGACCTATCGGTTTTCATAAATATGCAGTGAACCTTTTCTGAACTTGAATGTAATTATTTTAGAGAAAAGAAGCAGTCTCTGTCAGTGGATTCTGACAGTTTCTCTTTTACCCTCAGCGGTTTTGGGTTAAGGGTGTTGTAAACACTAGAGATGAACAAAAAGATCTGTGAATATATTGATTTCATTCAAATAAAAATGATAAGAATGAACAAAAATTGATATACTATATACAATATTTGAGGCTATAGTCAGGGTTACAAGAGTTTCAGATTTGTTTCAAATGATATATTTTAGACACAACCTAACAATAATAGCAAACCCAAATTACCTAATCTTAAAAATGAATGTACATTTGCTTTTAAGAAAGAATAAAAAAAATGTATGAGCAGTCACACATCAAGAATCCTTCAAGTATTCAAATATTCCATGCATCAAGACAAAATTATTTACACATTTTCTTTAAGGATACATTACTGGATGTCTGAACACTGACAGAGTATTTGTACTGCTGTATTTGTGCCATATGCACTGTATAAACTAAGAGATGTGTTGGATAATGTCATACAATGCGATTTTGAGTAGTTTGTCACCTTAGCTTTTTGCAGCTTCATGGGAGATGGACACAATTCTCAAAATTTTTCCCATTCAAAGTGACATGCACATATCAGTAGAAAACTCATATCCAACAGCAGGTCCCAAACATTTCAGATAACAGGCCTCCTACTTGTACTATATACAGTAACAGTTTATATTTGTAAGTTCTTAGTGAATAAAATGTAAATGTTTTTTGTAACTGTGCCAAAGGGTGTTCTTGCACTTCTGCATAGTTGTGCTTGGGGCCACTTTACCAGTTCTGCTCCCTCTTGTGAATTGCATATAGTGCACCTATTGATGCAGGGTTCCTTGACCATTCTGCATCAATATATGTAATTCACTTATATGTAGGTCACAATTGGGCATAGATATCATTTTGATGGGAAGGGATTCTCATTGTGTCCAATTCATGCTGAAAGGTAAGTGCAACTGTGGGAATTTTGATGCATTAGCCACAATTGACTCAACTCCTCTCAACTGCAATTATGCTGGAATTATTGGGGAAACACTGCACTGTGGATTAAAGACACTGCAACCAGTGTCGGACTGGCCCACCGGGATACCAGGAAAACTCCCGGTGGGCCCAGGTGTCAGTGGGCCCTCATGCTGCTAAATATTTGACCTATTTCATGGCCATTCCCTATTTATATGAGAACAAAGAGGCTAAATAGGTGGAATAATAGATTATAGTATATAAAGAAAAGAGACCAGAAGAGGTTGAGTGAGGAGAGAAAGAAAATAGTACTGAGGGTGGGCCCCTGGTCTAAAAACTTTTGGTGGGCCCCTGGTCTAAGGTTTGTTGGTGGGCCCCTGGTGTCCCAGTCCAACACTGACTGCAACTGTGTTTAATATTACTTTAAAATATAAGACTATATAATTTTAATATGTTTTTGAATCTGATTATTTGCACGGAATAATTGTTACATACAGTATTCCCTAGTAACATATGGTTCAGCTAAAATAAATACAGTCTACAAATTATTTTCATTTGTTATAGATGGAGCAGCTGATTACCCTCTGGATTTTGTTTATTGTCACTATTTTTGGCAACTCAGTTGTCCTATTTCTGACCTGGAAGGAAAGAAAGCGGAAATCGCGTATGACATTCTTTGTTAGGCAGCTAGCCATCACAGGTAAGATACATTTCAATATGAATTGCAATAATGACAGATTTTTGTGCTCAAAAGAAATATTACAAGAAGATTGCAGTTGCTGAATCAGAAAGTGGGACTTGATTTAAACAAAGGCAACAAGAAAAAAGGCCACCACATACAGTAGCTAGTAACCTGGTATTAAAATATGAGTCTAATTAACACTAGAAATCTGGGGGCTAAATAGTATTGCAAATAAATGGCAGGGCATTGTGATATAACTAATTAACTCAGTTAAATATAATAGTAAATGTTTTTTTTTATAAAATCTATGAGCAGTCCCTTATCTATTAAAACACTTTGGAATATGCATATATATGACAAATATAATCGTTATTACAAGATATATGGAAGCCCAACAGAACCATTTTGGTTGAGCCTCTCTTTATTTGTATGCAAAGCATTGCAATTCTGGAAAGGAAGCTCAGTACAACTCCTATACCTATCTCATGAGCTCCTCTACTTATAACTATTATTTTTTCAAGATTTTGCCTGAAACCCCAGAAAAAGTTTGATTTTCAGGCTAAACCCAGTGTAGACAATGACAACTACAAACTGAGATATTGCCTCTCCCATTGACTTATATAGGACCTCAACAGGTCTGAGATGGCGGGTTTTTTTGCCCCAAAAAGCCCAACCAGATAAATTTGAGGTTTAGTAAATAACCCCTAAATGTGTTGCCTACAGATTGGGTCAGTGACCCTCATTTGAAAGCTGGTAAGAGTCAGAAAAAGAGGGCAAATACCAAAACTAGAAAAAATGAAGGCCAAATTAGAATTAGATAGTCTATAACACTCTAAAAGTTAGCATAAAGGTGAACCGCCCATTTAATTCATATTACCCTACTAAAAGAGCATCTTATATTGGTTTAATAAATACATTTTACAGGAGATGCAAAAGCAGAATTAGTTTATTTTGCATAGTGGCAGAACATTTAATTTTAAGCAATTTTCCACAATAAGCATTTTCATTGGTTTTAACATTATGTGAAAATGCAATTGAATTGAAAGCTGTAGTTGACTCTTTATGCACTGCTGGTCCTGACTCTTGAAACAATGAAGCAACCATCTCTTCTCCAACCAAAGCTCACATTCCTACAACGATTTGCAAGCTTTTTCACAGGTCTCTTAATCAGCCGGTGTAAGTTCATTTATGTACACTGTAGCTTTAAAGAAGCAAGGTAAAAACTCTATAAATTAGCTCATTACTTAACAAGCTCTATATAGTAATTTGCTTTGGTAGTATATTAAAGACACGCAAGCTAGGAGTATGCCAATATGCTGAACACAAACAGTGCAGTATTAGGAGGGTGCAACTCCTTGAGGTACATTCTGGGACCTGTCATGTGCTTAGTACATGAGGCCTAATATTTCTTTTGAATGTGGACCTGCTATAAGCCATGTATAGGTACACATGGGTTCGTTTTCATTTTGCACACTATAAATCCCAAGGATCAATCAAAATAATGGCAACAATTATTATAGATTGAAGTCTCTGAAAGAATGTGCCTTCAAAAACAATTAAAATATTACAACCTTGGCTTTTAATAAATGTTCATGTGCCATGGAGATAAAGACATAAACTAAATATGCTAAATGCTATAAAAGAACATTTAATTTTCAAAGGCATTTCTGGTTATAATTTTACAGCAAAGTCGTAATAAATGATTTACATTTCTCCAGTGGCATCTGAATATATCATACACGTTAATGCCCCACAGTCAGCGAAGATCTTGAAGCTTATAAGAAGTTGTATACTTCAAAACGTTAAGAAACAACATTTATTGCAATCCTATCGACCTTTGCCCTTTGCAATGCATGCATGTGATATATATTTGAATAATAATATATATCCTAAAATATGCTAAATTAGTGAATACACCTTTTCCAAAATTGCATTTTTTGCATGTTATTGGGTACAAATCAAAGGCATTCTTATAGTTTATTTAATAAGCATGAAGATATTTGATACATTACAATGTATGTATGTACTGTAATTGAAGTGAGCACAAAATTTACTCTAACAAAGATAAAACAATTTAATTGAGCAAGGCTAAATCAAAACATGAGAATGCAGATCCCTGCCTGATTAAAATCAAGAGTAAATCAGACTGCCAAGGGTCTTCTTCATATAATATATGTACATAACATGAGCCAAATTATGCATCATGTAGAGACTCAAATATGTGAAAAATACCTTACAAAGTTGTAATACACTTTTCAAAAAAACACTAAAAATATCTGCTATTGAAAAATTAACTATTGTGCATTTTATATAGGACAAATTGTAATGCCAAGGGTCTATGGCATGTATAGACTCATGACAATCCTCAAAAAACACTGCATGCAGATGTCAAAAACACATCTCACGGGGCGTGGCGTAATGGTGTGCTGAGAGGACGCACTTTGTCTGAGCTCCCGACCCAAGCCTTCTAAAAAGCCTAATACAGAGCCCTTTTTCTCTTCCGGACGTTCCTGAAAGCATGGGGAAACACCATAAGAAGGGTGAGCAATCTTCCCAAACTAGCACACATAGCGCTCAAAGCACAATGTCTCCCTTTCTGGGCAGGAGATCTAGCGCCCGTGCAGGAGCACATGATCCCAAGATGGCGCGTGCAACTACCAGAAGTCCCAGCCCTACCGGCTCGACCTGCTCGTCGGTTTAGCTCGTCCTCAGCCCCTTCTGACCTGCGGGCGATCTTATCCTCCCTCCCAACTAAGGAGGATCTACGCGCCATGGCGAAGAAGCTGCGGGAATCGCAAAGGGCAGATATGGCGGACATTAAAACTGAACTGCATGCCATAGGAGAGGCGACCGGCAAAATGGAGGCCAGGCTGGAGGTGGTGGAACAGGCCCATAACAACATGACGCAATGGGTGAATGACCACCACAAATTTATATACTTGCTTTGCAAACACATGGAGGACTTGGACAATTGTGGACGCCGCAACAATTTGAGAATACGCGGCATCCCAGAAACTGTAACCACTGCTGAGCTTGGCCAAACTGTATGTTCACTCTTTAATACCATTCTAGACAGGGACATAAACACCCCTCTTGAGCTCGACAGGGTACACCGGTCCCTGGGCACCCCTAGGTTGAGAGCAGAAAAACCCAGAGACGTAATCTGCTGCATTCACAAATTCACATTGAAGGAGGACATTATGCGCAAAACACGCAATACTGAAAGCTTTAAATTTCAAGATTATGACGTCTCCATATTTCAGGACTTAGCGTGGCTAACCATCCAACAGAGGAGGGCACTCCGACCCCTTACAACAGCCCTATGCAACAAGGGTATTGTTTAAAGATGGGGTTTTCCCTTTGCCTTGATTGTGAAGAAAAGTGAGAGAGTGTTTAGCCTCAAAGACCCAGATGATTTGGAAGCCTTCTGCGAACACATTGGCCTGCCATTGCTGGATCTTAAGGAATGGAGAGACCTGGCTTATTGCGGGGATTCTTTGGATTTACTGGACTTAGCTCACTGGCAGAAACCTGCTAAAAGGCAGAGGCATACCCCTGCGAGTACTCCAGACAGAACTGACAGAACATTGCCCATGCGCTTGGGTTTGGATAAATCCATCTACAATTGGGACACTTATCAGTCTGATGACACTCCAACTCTGAGTTGGAGCCTCACTTGTCGCAACTCAGTCATCAGTTGAGAAGATTCGATGGATACTTGTCCTCCTTGGAGTTACTATTGCTGATTTCCTGCTTTCATTCCCTTTTTTTTTCTTCTTCCCTCTCCTCGATAGGATGATGCAGCGACCCTTCTGATGCTAGGCACTTACACCACTAACCTCAATGTGGAACTGCTTTCCGAGGAATGGGCATCACCCACAATCACCTCGGCTACTACAGACCCTTTGCGCCTATCTTGATATGGCCACACCATTCTAAGCCTTGGGTCCCATTCATATTTTCCTCACTATTTTGACTTACATATGTGGGACAATGTTATTTTTGCTTAAACTGTTTTGGTTTTCCAATATGTTTTTGTATATACTAATAGCTGGCAGCCTGTCTATGTTCATTTTGCCGGGTGTTCTTTTTTTTTTTTCTCCCCTCTTCCTTGAAGAGAGGGCATACCTAGCCGCCTAACAATTCTGACTTACACTTGGAAACGGCCTCCGTGCTTACCGACACTAATTGATTTCTTTCTCCGCTTCATTGCTTTTGGTTCATTCAATTTGTTAGGACATGCTGATTATTGGAATGTTTACTCATGTTTTCTGTCTGCCGAATGTAGTTTAGCTCCTGTCTCTCCTCCCCTCCTTTTCCCTTCTTTTCCTCTTCCTCTCCCCCCCTTTTTTTTTTTTTGTTAATATGCTATATTATCTTTATTATTCTTACTATTTCCGTCTCCCCTTTCTTTCTTTCCCTATTCCTACCCCCCTTTTTTTTTTTTTTTCCTCTCGAAAGCTTGTAAATCAATGATTAGAGGTTCTATAGGGACACCTCTAGGTAACTTTTCCGATATCACTAACGGTTTTGAGTTCTTATGATGTTTAGTTATGCTACTAGACCCCACTTTGTATTGGGCCCTGTAATATTAACGTAACATTATGCTTGGGTCGGAGACAGGACTTCCTGTACCTCACCACACTCATGCCCCCTCGAGGGTATACCATAGGGTTTATCTCAGACGTGACACTGGGGCACACCACGTCTGCAGTATAGTTGATGTTTTCTCTTTTTGGATGTTACAAGAAATCTTTTTCTTCCTTCTCGCTTTCTTTCCCCTCTGCCCAGGATTGTTTGACTTTGTATAATTTTATCTCCTGCTCCCTTGCAGCCTTCAGTGTGGCTGAAGCCCGGGGGCCGCGGCGTTCCATGCGATACCTCTACAGATGAGGGATGAAATCCGCGTTGGATCCCTCAATGCTAAGGGATTAAACTCACCTTTCAAACGCCATAATCTGCTGAGGGACATGCGAAGGCTTCAGGTACAAGTCATGTTGGTACAAGAAACTCATTTTAAAAAATCCAAGGTCCCAACTCTTAAATTTCGAGGCTTCTCGGCTGTTTTCACCAGCTCCCCATTTACATCCAAGTCTAGGGGTACTATGATATTACTTGCTGATTCCCTAAACTTTTCCCTTACAGACACGAGAGCTGACCCTAGGGGTAGATTTAATATGGTAAAAGGGATGATTAATAATGCTACTTACACCTTCGCTTCAGCCTACCTTCCACCCACGGAACAACACAAAGCTCTAGCGGACACGTTGCAGGCCCTTACAGAATTTGAGCAGGGTACACTCATATTCGGAGGGGACTTTAACGTTGCCCTGGAACCACTAGTGGACACTTCATCAGCGCATTCCTGCCTCTCACATAAAAAAATAGAAATCTTTAAAAAACAACTCAGAGCCCACACCCTAATCCTACAACTAGGGATTATTAATTTTATTCTCCGGTGCACAATGTCTATTCTAGGCTAGATCATATTTTCATACGTCACGCCGACGTCACACTCCTTAAAGATGCCACGATAGATGTCATCTCCTGGTCCGACCATGCCCCGATTACTTGCACTCTCCTACACTCACTACATACACGTAAATCCTCCACTTGGCGACTCAACGATACCCTTTTACGCGATCCACAGACTAAAAATGACATAGGCCAATCCCTGAAACTCTACTTTGCTGAAAACAATACTGAAGGGATTAGTCCCTGGACAGTATGGATGGCACACAAATGTGTTATCAGGGGGGCTAATTAAAATTGGTGCCAGGAAAAAGGCTGAGCGTCGAGCCGCACTCACAAACTTAATAGCAAAAGTCCGAGCCCTTGAAGCGCAACATAAGCAATCTAAACTTGCCCACATTTTCGAAGCCCTTACCCAAGCGAGAAAAGAACTCCGGGACAATTACTCCCTTTATTCTAACAAAGCCATTGAATTCAACAAAAAAAATTTTTTTGAACATGGTAATAAATGTGGAAGGCTACTGGCAGCTATGCTCAAGAAAAAGCAGCTTCACAATCATATCACACAGATTAGATCCCCGCAGGGCCGTTTAGCCACCACTACGGCTGAAATATATAAATCTGTATCAACTACCCCAAACCCGATCACTTGGCCCTACCCTTATTGAGAGGATACAAGCCTGCAGGAATTACATCCGCAGCTCTAACATTCCTGTGATAGACAATGAGGCCCGTGAGTTTTTCGATTCTCCGCTAATCGCTAATCTCCGGAAATCGCCTTAGCCCTGAAAACCACTAAAACTGGCAAAGCCCCGGGTCCCGACGGCTTTACCATCTCTTATTACAAGGAAATGGAAAGCTATCTGACTCCCTATTTACTTTCTACGTTCAATTCCATACCCACTGGATCCACCATTCCCAAAGAAGCACTTGAGGCTCACATCACACTGATACATAAAAAAGGCAAGGATCCCTTAGACCCAGGAAACTTTCGTCCTATTTCTCTACTGAACACCGATATTAAACTGTATGCCAAAGTGTTCGCCATGAGGCTTAATCAAATTCTCTCCCTTCTGATCCACCCAGAACAGGTTGGTTTTGTCCCTAGTCGTGAGACCAGAGACAACACCAACAGATTTGTTTAGTATCTTGCATCATTCCAAGATTGCTGGCCATCCTCTGGTAATGTTATCCACAGACGCAGAAAAGGCGTTCGACAGGGTTGATTGGGATTTCCTTCGCGCCACACTACTGGAATTTAACCTGGGCCCTAATATGATAAAATGGATTTCTGATCGATATACTCACCCGACGGCCAAATTGAAGATTAATGGTGATTTATCGGAATCTTTTGCTATTAGGAATGGCACGCGCCAGGGCTGCCTGCTCTCGCCCTTACTCTTTATCCTTGCCTTAGAAAGCTTTCTTAATAAAGTCCGGGCCAACCCAGATTTCGGATTCGGATTTCGAGTCGGCCTTCGGGAGCATATAGCAGCCTAAGCAGACGATCTCTTATTCTTTGTCAAAACACCAAGAATTTCCTTACCTAACTTACTACTGGAGCTCCAAACCTACAACAAATTTAGCAATTTCAAGATAAACTTGTCGAAATCAGTGGCTTTTAACATCTCCTATCCTCATGCTGATTTCGCGGCTATTTTCCAAAACTTCCCGATAAAACCCGCTTATTCTCACTTTGTATATTTAGGACTTAAAATATTCTCAAACCCCAAGCAAACTACTGAACACAACTACAAGGACTTGCTACAAGCCATCTCTCGTGACCTCCAAAACTGGTCTAAGCCACTTTTCTCTTGGATAGGTAGAACAAACGTACTGAAGATGAATGTCCTCCCTTGTTTTTTATACCTATCCCAAACAATTCCATACCCCCCCCCAAATTGCTGTTTCAAAATTTAAATAGCATCACTAGTAAATTTGTTTGGATGAACAAGAACCCTAGAATCACCCTTCAAAAGCTCTCAGCGGGCAAAAAACATGGAGGACTGGGTCTCCCCAATTGGATCAACTATCTGTAACGAACATACCTGGTGGTCTAGGGGGGGGACGACATGGACGCGGCTTCCTGTAGGCCGCAGGCGTCTTAGGGCACGTGCAGCGCGCTCCGGGTTTTCTTAAAGGCGCAGGCGCGCTGACATAGTGACGTCAGCGCGCAAGGGCGCGCAATTCAAACACTATTTAAAGCCCATTAGGGCTGTGGGACTTTGCCCATGATAGGATTTGTTCCTGGTGCTTTTGAGCTTTTGCTAAATTCTGAAACCTGTTTGATTCCTGTTTTTGACCGCTGCCTGGCTATTTGACTACTTCTGACCCTTGCCTGATTACTGACTACCGCTTCTGATTAACCCTCTGATTGACTCCCTGGTTTGACCTTTGCCTGTCTGATTACGTTTACTCTCTGCCTGCCTCGACCCGGCCTGTCTGACCACCAATCTGTCTTACGTTATTGTACTACGACCTTCGGCCTAACTGACTTTAACAACAGTTGTGCCCCTTCGCTTGCCAGAACTCCTCGCCTTGCTCCTCTCAAAAAGTCCAGGTGGCATCTGAGTACGCTAAGGGCTCCTCCCGAAGCCAAAGGCGGTCACACTACTGGTGAAGCCAAGCCGAGACCAGGGAGCTTGGCATTAGTTCTGGTTTAGGGTGCCGACCGTGACACTATCATAAAGCTGCTGTCCTAACCAGATGTTTGGATTGGTCCTTTCATAGACAGTCCAAACTGTGGACTAGAATTGAGCAAGACTCCATGGTTACACCCCTGTGGGCTAGCCTATTTATGCCGCACTCTCAAAGAGTATTCAGAGATAAAACTGATCTTAAGCTAAGGTATACTCTAGACCAAGGATCCCCAACCTTTTGAAGCCATGAGCAACATTCAGAAGTAAAAGGAGTTGGGGAGCAACACTAGCATTAAAAATGTTCTTGGGGTGCCAAATAAGTGCTGTGATTGGCCATTTGGTAGCCCCTATGTGGGTTGTCAACCTACATTGAGGCTCTGTTTGGCAGTACATCTGTTTTTATACAACCAAAACTTGCCTCCAAGTCTGGAATTCAAAAATAAGCTCCTGCTTTGAGACCACTGGAAGCAACATCTAAGGGGTTGGAGAGCAACATGTTGCTCACGAGCTACTGGTTGGGGATCACTGCTCTAGACACTTGGGACGGCTTGGTCAAGACAGGTAGATGGATTAATACCCACCTTTACATACCCCAGTTTTTGGTAATCCAGCATTCGCCCCTGGTCTAAATCTGCATTATTATAAAGGCTGTAAGCGACAATTACACTCGGGGGCCAGCTTTTTTTATACCGGGAATCGATTGAAACATATAGAAGAACTCATTCCTACTCAAGATATTTCTGATTTAGACAGATTCAAATACCGCCAGATTAGGCACTTTATCACTTCAATATTTCCTTTGCATACTCCACGTCCAGAGCCTACTGAAATAGAACTTGCTTGGGCAAAAGACAAGGCCCCTCCAAAAGCGATTTCCTTTTTCTACCAGATTATTTCTGAATTATCCCGGCGCCCGGCTCTTTATTTTAAATCTAAATGGGAATCTGACCTGGCCATTGCGATACCTATGGTATCTTGGGACAAAATTACTCAGCTAATGCACACATCATCTACTTGTACGAAACTGCAGGAACTTAATTATAAAATATATACAAAATGGTACAAATACCCTACCAAGCTAGCCCTGATTTATAGGACAGCCTCGCCTCTCTGTTGGAGATGCAAGGTCAATCCGGGCTCTCTGTTGCATATATTTTGGAGCTGCCCCGTCCTGAAACCATTCTGGGCCGCCATAAGGAATGTCATTTTAGAGATTACCGGGACTGACATTGAAGACGACCCCCTCATAGCCTTACTTCACAATACACATCTTCCCTGTTCTACTTACAAAAAATCTTTGACACCAATATTATTAGACTCCGCCAAGGCGCTAATTCCACTACACTGGAAACGGACCGATCCTCCAGTTATTAAAGACTGGTGTAACAAGGTGATGGAAGTCTATAGATTTGAGCAGCTGAGACCTACCTTGGAAAGAGAAACGAGGAATTTCACTAAAAAATGGTTCTATTGGACCCAATACGTACATTCTGACCAGTACCTGCGGCTTATCCAAACCTGAAGTCAGAGTAGGCAAAGGTGACTTTACCGGCCCGTCAAATGTTTCTTTTTATCTCTACGTGATATCTCTTACTAGCTCTCTCCCCCGGACTTCGGCCGCGCTGACTCAGGTAATGGTCTTGTTTTTGTTAAGGGGCGTTTACTGATTTTTCTGTGAATAATCCTGGACAGTTCCTCTCCTTCTTTCCCATTTCCCACTCTCTCCCTTCTGATCTTTTTCTCTTTTCCTGACTTCTTCTATCCTTTCCGTTCACCCAGGCAGTGACTGTTTTTGAGTGCACCAGCTTATTGTTTGAGACCTCACCTATTTGACCTTTTTTAGCTTTATTGTAATCTACCTCAGAGTGCTGTCATACTGCTGGGATATTTAATTTTGTTTTGGACTGGCACCCAGGCTCCAATAGGTGATATATTGTAGCTTATAGACTTCACTTCATTTCTGCAAATTTTGTCTGTTTTGCGAATTTTCAATGAAGCGAAACGTGTCAGATTCACCCATCACTAAACGAATTACTGTACCTATTTATGGATATGAAATATGAAACCTATGTGATCATTTTAATTGGATTGCTACTAGAGATGAAGTCCCATTGGTATTGGTTTAGCCTTTAAAATTGCCTGTTAAACTAATAAGGGATTGTATTCATTCTGTGTACATAATATATCACTTGCACTAGATTGAAGACCTATTAACAGCAATTTGTTTTTGCTCATAAAGTTTGGCCAGAAGATATATCGATAATCCATCTCCTACCACAACCACTGTATGTAGTAATGTGTTTGATCAGTGAATTTCCTATATAGCTCAGTGTTTATCTGTAAATAAGACTCAAGGCCACATAATTAATCTTCACTATAAAAGTCTCCTTTGTAAATTGAAAATTATTTTCATAATGATTCAGATGCTGAAAAAATTATACAGTGGCAATATAGTGGCAACATATTGTGGCAACAATATAGTGGCAACATTTGTTTCACATATGTTTCGATTGCCAAATGTATTTGTTTTCTTATTCTCATGTAGATTGGAGTATGCGGGGGAAATGGTGTGCCCATTTTAGCACAGGATGTTTGTAAATAAAACTGACTATCCAAAGTGAAATAATTATGTATAAATTATATTCCCTAAAGTAAACTGTATCTGCTTTTGGGGGAAACTACCCTTAGGGTTCAAGCTATCTCTCATAGCTAGGAAGCCTTTATCATGTGAGATATACAGTATGTACAGTATATAGAGAAGAAGCATTACAAGACAACCACTTATATGCATTAATCCAACTAATATCCCCTTAGATATGTTTTTTGCTTAAAGTTGAATGGTTGCGCCTACAATTATTCTGTCTCATGTGCAGCATCAACTTTAAATAGTTTGTATTGAACATATAAACATGCTGTACATTTTGTTACCAATTCATGTTGCTAAAGTTACCTGTATAAATGAAAAATGAGAAATAGTTCTGTTTTAATAAGCATTATTTTTAATATGTATTAGTAACACACTCTGGAATGCATGCACATACCCATTGCTCTCTTTCTGTCTGTGGATTGTGGAGACCAAGCTGAATTGATAGTGGGATTTATTGGGAATGTTTATCAGTTGTTGGATAAATGGGTGAAATGCTAACATATTAAAAAATATTGAGCTACTTTCTCATCAAACAGTAGGTCTTTCCCAATTTTTGTTTTTGATTTGCCTTACCAAATGATGTATAACCCTTGAACGGGGGGGTTTTCTGGGATATGACCACTGTATACCATTCTGCACTTAACTGAGTAATAGTTTTTGACTTTAACTGGATTTATGACCATTGCCTTAAGGTAGAACTACACACCATTATAATAGTATATAATTACAGTATTTTTAATGCAAAAGTCATATGCCACAAATTACATCATAGAGCACCAATTATATCTGATGACATCACTACTGAGAGTTACAAAATTTTCATGGTTATTGTGTAGAACTGAGTTGCATTGCATGGCTAAAAATGGTAAAGCATGAATGTTTCTTAAATTATCACTTTTTCTGCTGGTTTATATGCTGTATGCAAGGCAAGCAAAGCACTTTTTGTCAAACCCTAAATAACATATCCATATAGAGAATATAGTACACAAGCTTTGAAGGGGTTGACAGAGAATGACATCATATATATCAATATAGTGATCTGTAAAAACAGAAATAGTTATAAATTACTGTATTGTCTTTGTTGCAACTTTCTAAAATAATAAAATGCACTCCAAGTCATAGTCCTTGTTCTAGCCCTGGTAATAAAGATTTCAACTTATGGCTTGGCCTTTACTGTTATATTTTATGAAAAAAATTACTCCCTTTTCAGCAAAGTATTTTAACACTGGTAAGCTGGTGATGGACTAATGTGAAATATGAGATTTTACTGTCTATGTGTATATTAACTTGTAAATTGAGTTAAGAAGCCATGTAGGTCACCAGAAGATTATGTTTAAAACAAAAAATCTTTATTGATGCAACATCTCTATTGCCTTATGTGTTTCGTGCTCCATATCTTGTGAAGCACATCTGGAGTACATCTTACATTTGGTGAGTTATGTACAGTATAACATTTTTTCTACTAAAATACTATGAGTTATGTTTTGTTATATTTTTCCCATTTTGTGGTCTCACCTATACAGATATGACCACATAGACACCTTATCATGTAACCTAGGATATTCTGCTTATCCAAGAAGTTATCCAAGCCATACTTGGTAGGGAATTCCATACTCACTGCCCTCCTTGTGAAGAACCTCTTTTGATTTTTAGTTTCTCAAGTCTAAAGGGGTTTGCCTCTTGCTCTTTTATATTTGAAAAAAGTGATTATGCCTCCTCGCAAATGTATTTTCTCCAGAGAAAACAAACCCCACTCTGGCAGTCTTTCCTCATAATTAAATTTTTCCTTTTACCAGTCTAGTTGCATGTTTCTGCACTCTTTTCATATGAGTCATATCCTTTTAAGGACTACAGAGCAAAACTTCAATTATAATGCATGGTAGGGCCTTACAAGGGACCTATAAAGAGCCAAATTAATAATAATTAATAATAATTAATTAATTTTCCTCCCTCCAGTCAATGTCTTTTTTTATGCAAGACAGCAGTTTATTTGATTAGTAAGTTAATAACCACTGACTGACTGTCTATAGATGCACAGTCTGTTATCAACAAAAATCCACAAATTCCTTTTTAACCATTTATGTTATTTCTAATAAAATGCATAATTTATTAATATTAGAGCTCATTTGTTAATTTTGCTGCCCAGTTTCTGAAAAATTGTAAAATCCTGTGTTAGAGGGCTGAGATAAACAAGCTTATGAAATCTAACATTACCATTATTGTATGTTTTCAGTTCTCAATATTTAAATGTAGTCGATCCAAAAATCGTCCTGCATCTTTAACATACTTGATGGATTATAGATCCCAGTTACAGTACATATTTGTTGGAGTATAGGTTCCAGTATTGTGTCCAGTATGGTTACCATAGAGCACAAAAGTTTGACAGTATGACATGACCAGGCAGTTGTACTGGAGTCTTATGTATCTTGGGCAAATGGAAAAAGTAGATTATGTATCACAAGAAAGTGATCATTGTCCAAAAAAATAATTTCTATCTCTTTTTTCAGTGTACTTTGATTTTGTATTCTAATTTCAAAAAATAACTTCCAAGTTTGAAAGTACGATCAAAAAGGTAGCACTAAGTGGAGAATAATGGTTTGGAAGCAATGGAAAGTCACTAACTACAAATTGGCAAGCTCTTTGAGTTGCATGCTGGATCTATGATTCTCTTGAATCTTCTTTACAGAAAATCAATATTTCTAATGAAGGACAAAACAAAAAAATTTGGTAAAAATATTCAAAGCTTTTAGAAAAAGCAAACTAGTATTTTAAGTATTAACAAGAGATATATTTTACTGTTTTTATTTTTTGCTACTGCCTAATAAAAGCTCTTCACATTTTTAACCACATAAGCAGCATGCAATCCTTAATAATAATAATAATAATAATAATAATAATAATAATTAATATTAATAATAATTTAAAAATATATATTTGCAAAAACCCTTGTAACTTTTGGAGAGTAATGTATTGTTAATCTATTACCCATCACAGAATAGATGGATTTACAGGTATCTCTTACTAAAGGGGCACCTATATATAAATCTTTGCTCAACATGAGCAGAATGACAGAAAAAAATCAAGCTTTGAGTCACTGTGAGTTTGTAACTTGACTTAAATGCTCAGCTTTTAATTACAGATTGAGAAAGAATGTGTGAAGTATATAGAAAGAATGTGTGAAATATTAGAATGAGTGTGTACGTAACGCAATGCTGTCACACTGGATGAATTGTTGCTGCTGCTACCTAACCTGGTTAGATGCAGTGTATTATTTTTGCTTCTTCTCTGGTGTCCTGCTGTTGGGGCACATAATGATTATTTTTTAAGCATTTAAAAAAGAATCATACTTTCAGAAGAGAATAAATTAAAAAAACAATCATGTCTATTAGTGGCAAAATTGTTTCAGCTTCTTAATAGATCAAGTGTTTCCAGCTAAAGCATAAAGCCATATATAACAGAGCCACAATATAACAAGGAATGGTCAATACTGCCCAGTCCTAGGGGCTGATTTATCACAAACCGATTTAGCATCTTTTCCACAATTTAATAAAGATGCAGAGAAAAAATTAATGGGTGAAAAATATGCTCAAGTATTTTCTGAAACCATGAATAGATGGGGTTTATTAAAGGAACAAAAAAGTTCAGCAAGTAAAGGCTGATGAGGTTCAATAGAAGTTAGTGGGAATAGTCTCTAACAAGGTTAGATAATTAGTAAATAGGACTCTCCATGTTTGCACATATGTACAGAGTGCACTACAAAGGTGCAATAACTATGCATACAGGCATACTATTTAATTATTTTGATATCTGAGCAACATATTACCTGTTACTTTTTCTAAGAGCTTAAAACTGTCTTTTATGAAGGGCTTTATCTTAAAAAAAATATCAAACTTGTTAGAAAATTGGTTACACATGCCTTGTTATTGATAACTTAAGAGAATTTCCTGGAAAGAACAAAATGGCATAAAGTGCCATAAATATAATATTGTATGGGGGGATTTTAGATCAATCAGTGCCAGAACATTCCGCATTTAAAAATACCTTACAAAGATGCAAAATTTTCTTCTCCAGCGGAGTGACAAGGTGCACTTTTTTGTTTTTGAGCAGTCAGAGTTTGACAATCTCCTGCGACCAAGCAATTCATTTAAGTATACTCATAAGTAATTCCATCCACAGTGTTAAGAAGTTTTAGACTTTTCAAATTAGTCTGGAAGAAAATTACAATGTTGTGCCACATGTAAGCTTATCATCCTACTTGGAAGTTTGATGGATATGCAGTATGTTGTGAGTGCTAGACTGGCCGATTTCTGTCCAGGCAATGTTCAGATTGAATATGGGAGTTTTTTAAGTTTCTAGAGACATGATAGGTTTGCTAATTCTCTGTAACTTATTTATTATATTTGCCATAACACAAATTAATTCTCCTAGTTCTCCTTCTTTCTTTTATTCACTATAGTGTAGGTTTTACCTCACTGACAATAGAAAAAAATGAATGCTGTT
The DNA here is from genome assembly GCA_038501925.1 of Xenopus petersii. Classification (NCBI taxonomy): domain Eukaryota; kingdom Metazoa; phylum Chordata; class Amphibia; order Anura; family Pipidae; genus Xenopus; species Xenopus petersii. The sequence goes on along the minus strand of CM076682.1, from coordinate 100,397,996 downwards.
TTGTAGCTGTTAAAGTTTCAGTGGATGCCTCCAATCACGTTTGTTTTTATCTGTATTAGTGTTTGAAAAAAGTCTCTAGGCCTTTGGCAACAATTTTGCCTTATAATGGGCAAAATTCACACAATGGCCAAAAGTATAGCATATTTCACTCCAGGGAGTTACCTTATACATTATTCTCTATAAAATACAGATATGGAATCTCTATTATTCAGACTGCTTGGGCCCTAGGGTTTTCTGGATAAGAGGGTTTCTGAAATTTGTAGTAAAATGTCTTAAAGAGATACTGACTGATCAGAATACTGTCTTTGCATGCTATTAATAATTTTAACATCAAAGTATTTGCCCAATTTCAGCGAAAAACGGTAAACGTGACCTATAGGTAGGTTTTAGAGGGTTATTTACTAAAATCTGAATGTAGCTATTATTTAAATTATAAACTCTAATACACAATGTTAACTTATTGATTATTACAAAATCTCGATTTAATCGGTTTGGGTAGAAACTCTATAAAATCAAGTGAAAATCATACAATTTTTTTTAGAGTTTTTTCCAGAATCGCTTGATTTTTTCAGCCTGGATTTTTGGGATTTTTGTGGAAGAAAGATTGAGAACTTTATGGTTGTACTATGTAATGTAATAAAACTTCCTACTGGAAAATATACTGTATGTTTGCTCCAAAAGATTACGTCACCTTCAAGCACGTCTTAAAAGTTTGCAATGTGCAATTTAAATTTGCAATGCAATAGCAGCCTAAATATGAATATTAAATTGGGAAATGCGATCTTGTCTTCTTTGTGCAATTTTTCTTAGTAACTTTTTTTTACATTGCCTCCTAATTCTACTATAAAACATTTGTTTAACTTTTTTTTTTTTTTATCATCAGTATGGACCTATGTCACCTAGGGGCAGATTTATCAAGGTTCGAATTTCGAAGTAATGGGAGTTTTTTTTGAAAAGTTTGAATAAAATAAGTTTTTAACTTTGGTGAATAGGCTGTATTTGTTCGAATAGAAGTTTTACAAGATTCGATCAAATTCGAATTGAAGGATTTGCCCCAAAAAATTAGATTTTTAAAAATCCACCAAATGACTCCAGGAGGTTCTAGAAGGTCCCCCATAGGCGAAAATAGCAATTTGGCAGGTTATAGATAGCAAATGGTCGAATTTGAAGTTTTTAAGAGACAGTACATAATAGATTTCAATATTCGAATGGTCACATTTTTTTCAAATTCAAATAGTTGAAGTACACAAAAACAGCTCGAAATTCGAATCTGCCCCCTAATGTACAAGGTACTGTTTATTATCACGTACAAAAATGAAATAATTTAGAAAAACATAATTATTTCCTTAATATGGAGTCTATGGGGCACATTTACTTAAGTGTAAATTTAATCTTCACCCAACTTCACCACAGTTTGTCTCACTTCGTCAGGTGTATGTTCACAACTCATCTCCATATATATTTTTTAATATTTTTATTTGTACTTTAATCCAATATGATACACAGCAGCACATTTAACACAATTGAAATTACCGATAATTATAAACTGTCCATGTGTATAGTTGACTGAAATCTAATGGGAGATAATCCCAGTACCTGGCCACAAAAACGTAACGTTATATCCTTACTTCAGATAACACATCTTAAGTTCAGGCTTGATACATATATCCTATTGAAGTTCTGAGATTTTGTTTTTAAACATAATGTAGTTTATGTTAGGGGACTTACAACATTTTGCTATAGTTTGTCTTGCTGCTAGAAATATATGGTTCAGTAACTTACATTTTATTTTTGGGACATTCTTAGGTGGCAGTCCCATTAAGGCTTCATAAGGATTTTCTTTAGATTTAGCTGTAGAACTGAAAAAATCAAATTGTAAACTCTTCCCCAAAACTTGGTCACCTTAGGACATGACCACCATATACCGTATATACTCGAGTATAAGCCGACCCGAGTATAAGCCGAGGTACCTAATTTTACCTACGAAAACTGGGAAAACTTATTGACTCTAGTATAAGCCTAGACACAACTACAGCCTTGTCTCCCAGCAGCGCACATTCTGCCAAAGCGACCCCCCCCAGCGATCAACCGGACTTCTTTGCAAAGTTGATGGTGACAGAGAATTGCCAAACAGATTACTGTGTGCATTGTCCCACTGTCCCACTACCATGTGCAGAGGGTGCTGTGTGATATTGCCATCACTGTTAATCTTTAGTATAACCAACAGAGGGCGCTGTGTGATATTGCAGTCACTGTTAATCTTTCATATAACCAACAGAGGGCACTGTGTGATATTGCAGTCACTGTTATTCTTCCATATAACCAACAGATGGCGCTGTGTGATATTGCAGTCACTGTTATTCTTTCATATAACCAACAGAGGGTGCTGTGTGATATTGCAGTCACTGTAATTCTTTCATATAACCAATAGAGGGTGCACTGTTAGTCTTTCATATAACCAACAGAGGGTGCTGTGTGATATTGCAGTCACTGTGATTCTTTAATATAACCAACAGAGGGCGCTGTGTGATATTGCAGTCACTGTTAATCTTTCATATAACCAACAGAGGGCACGCTGTTATTCTTTCATACAACCAACAGATGGCGCTGTGTGATTTTGCAGTCACTGTTATTCTTTCATATAACCAACAGAGGGCGCACTGTTATTCTTTCATATAACCAACAGAGGGCGCACTGTTATTCTTTCATATAACCAACAGAGGGTGCTGTGTGATATTGCAGTCACTGCTATTCTTTCATATAACCAACAGATGGCGCTGTGTGATATTGCAGTCACTGTTATTCTTTCATATAACCAACAGAGGGCATTGTGGGATATTGCAGTCTCTCCCCAAGTGAACTGTTAGTAAAGGAATGATTAAAAGTGACTGCAATCTCGGCTACTCTGGTCGGGTACCGATGACCCGAGTATATGCCGAGGTAGACTTTTTCAGCACATTTTGGATGCTGAAAAACTCGGGTATATACTGTATGTCCCATAGAGCCAGGAATCATACATCCCGGAAACAGTGGTTATTGGGGGATTGGTATATCTTTGCTACTCATACAGGTGTTAAATACCATTGCATAAGAACCTTGTAACCAGCTTCTATTAGGATCGTGTTGACTGAGCTATGTTTCAGATTAGACCAAGCTTTAAACGATTCTTCTTCCGTTAGGGCACATACCACCTCTTTCTCCCGTAGTTTAATGTAAATGAGGTCAGTAGCAGTCTTGGGTGATATCATGTTGCAATATAAAAGTTAAATGGTTTTTGGGGGTATGGATTCTCTAGAGCACCACCTTTCAAAGTAAGTTCGGGAGGCTGTGTATGGATTTATTTATACACATCTCCATATTTACTAAAAATCTAAAGTTTACTTTTTCAAGAGAAATGTGGTGAATTTTCTGCTAGCAAAAATTCGCCAGTATATTTCACCATACCATAGTAGAAGGGAAAATTCTTAGAGATTTTTTTCTGACTAATTTTCTGCACAGAAAATAGAATGGAAAGGGCAATGTTGATTGCAATTTAAAAGCTGCTCTATCTTGCTAATGGGAGTCGCTAGCCTGAACCAGGCGAAATACACTTTGGCAAATAGGGTAGCATTCACACATTTATAAATTACCGGATTTTTTGTTAGAAAAATTTTGCTGGCGAAAATTCACTGGTGGAATGGTGCAAAAGTTCTCTAGCACTGAGTTTTTCACTTTTAATGTCCTATTCACCATTTAGTAAATAGGCAATGTCAAGAGGAATTGTCTTTTTGGCAAATTTTCTCTAAACATTCACAATTCGCCCTTTAGTATACAGTATGTGCCCCTATGGGAGATAGCCTTTCCACAATTTGGAGCTTTTGGGATATCAGGTTTCCAGATAAGAGATAAATGAAGAATAATAAGTCAAAGGTTGACAAAACAGTCAAAGCAGAAAAAACAACAGACACTTGCTGCAGAAAAATTATTAGCTGCCCTCCACAGTTTTAACATGTCATACTCACATTATAGTGCCCCTTTGAAAGCTTCTTCTCACCTTAATGTGTATCTTTACATGGTTGTAAGTTAAAACAAGGCAGTTCTATTTCCTTTTTGTGTTCAAATTGTGTTCCACTTGTTGTGTAATAGAGATGTTTATTTGTATACCACAGCTAGGCAAATGGATAGAACCAAGGTTCCCAGAGATTGAACAATTTGTTGTTGTCCAGCCCAGAGATAGCAAGTGATAAAAATGTGCCCACATGATATATTGTATACGGAACAGCCTTCAGAAGACTTCTACCTGACCTTCCATCCAAGTCTTCACACTATGTGAGAACTACCTAAGTTATACAGTTACAGTCTCACTAACCAAAATAGGCATGTGTTCTGATTGGATATTTAACGTGTTAATAAAATATCAAAATCTAATTGCTTCAGTCAAACAGGTAATTTCCTTAGATGTTGTTTTACCAATAACTACTGTACAAACAGTTTCACTTTGAATTGCAAAAGACCTCGTCACATATGGTATCCCGAAACCCAGAACAAACACAAAGGATCCGGTCACAGCTCACACTTATGCCTATAACAGGTGCCTTTCATGTTGAGAGGAGCGCTTCGCAACTCTGATGCCACCAGGTCTTAAAGTGAGAGAATCAAGGTGAGGGTGAGGAAACCAGAACTTGTGACAGAAGGAACAGGGAAAGAGTAAGCATATTCAATCTCCTGGCTGTATCGCTCCCTCTGCCCTTAAACCCTGTCACTCTCCTCCCCCTACTCTCCGTTAATCTCTGGTGGTGTTTCCCCTGCACTTTCCACCCTACAGTCATGCTCCCTCTGTCATTCTCCAGTCTTTTGCCGCGCCCACCCTCCATCTATCAGTATCTCCAGTCGCTCACAATGTGTCTCGTTTACTCCCACCAGCCTAGATCTCATGCTTTTATATGTTCACCTAACTCCTTGGTGACTTCTAATATCTATATAAATTGTGATAGGGGGTGCATTATCTATATATGGGCTCCATACATACCAATCAGCTGCAGTTATGCTGATGATTACTCAGGTTTAAAGGAGGAATGTCAGCTGTAGCCTTTTTCTTTTAGCATTGTATCTAGCAGCATAATTAATATTATAAGAGATGGACAAAATAATGCTGTTAAATTTTGAGGGTTGATGCACTCCTGGTCCCAAGCTTATTCTTTCAAATACTGATAAACTAGTGTGTAGTCTATAGAATTGTAACTGAAAAAAAAACTTTCATTATTTTGATAATCAATATTTTAAAATAAAAATAGCAGGGAGAAGAAAGATGTAAGTGTAGGATTTGCTATTCAGTAAAATTAGAAAATGATCATGATCTGAATACTTTTGCAAGGAACTTGCACACACTGTATACACACAAAAATACAATTTCAAAAGAGGAATCAGTCATGGTGACCTGATCAATAAGTCTCCTTTTGCATGTAAGTGAACTAATGAATGCATAGAACAGTCTGGGTGTGAGTTGAGGATGAAATTGGTTCACAAAAAAAGATGATAACAAACAACTGATAATACACAAAGAAGAAAAAAGCATAAGGAAAGGTTTTTCCAGAATAACCATCCCCTGCTGCTTTTGCTATGAATGTCAATGTACCTATTTGAACTCTACTACTAAAGGGTTTTATACTGTCACAGAATATTTAAGTACACACAAAATAATTTTAACAAATATCAAATTGAATAACTGCTGCTTGTTTCAGGGTAAAATCTGCTCTTCCCAACAGCTGGTTTTACAATATCATTTATAAAACAACTCAAGGTATCCACAGGACAGAGTTGGTCTTGTGAAAGTAAAAACATATGTTTAAAACATATATTAAAAACTAATTTTACAAGACAGATGAGCACTTTAACTCTTCCTTTAACAAGAGAGTATTGTTAAATTATAGGTAATTAAGGCTAGACTTCAAATAATTATATTCAATATGTTGGTGATATGTAGAGTGTTCCTTATTGTACCATATAATCAGGTAGAACTGTCTCTTTAAACAAATGTTACATAGTTACATAGTTACATAGTTAAATTGGGTTGAAAAAAGACAAAGTCCATCAAGTTCAACCCCTCCAAATGAAAACCCAGCATCCATACATACACCCCTCTCTACTTTTAATTAAATTCAATATATCCATACTAACTATAGAGCTTAGTATCACAATAGCCTTTGATATTATGTCTGTCCAAAAATTCATCCAAGCCATTCTTAAAGGCATTAACTGAATCAGCCATCACAACATCACCCGGCAGTGCATTCCACAACCTCACTGTCCTGACTGTGAGAACCCCCTACGTTGCTTCAAATGAAAGTTCTTTTCTTCTAGTCTAAAGGGGTGGCCTCTGGTACGGTGATCCACTTTATGGGTAAAAAGGTCCCCTGCCATTTGTCTATGTTAGTGTATCAAACATTTATAATCATATTTCATGAAATATGTGCTAAGAAATGTATTGTCTTTGAGAAATGTAGAGTTTTTATATTGAGTTTCAGTCTTGCACTAAAAGAAATTCTAATCAACTTTTAGCTGCATCTTCTAAAGTAACCTTTTAGCTAAATCATTGCCAAAAGAGCATAGAAATGCATATTAAATAGATTAATATCATCCCAATTACTTTATGAACCTGTGAATTAGAATATTGAGACTCTCAGAAGACACGTTGATAAAGATGGAAAGGTTGGAGTAAAATATTAATTACTTTGGTAATTTAACAAGCCGAGATCTGGCAGATCAATCAGGAGCAGTAAATGCATGCCTCTGTACTTTGTTTTTTATGGTACTGTTTTTTTGCTTTATTCTCTGTGTTATATTAGGTTTGTTCTGTAGATATAAATATTAATTTATACAGGTTGTATATGAATTCTCCATATTACAAACATTTTTCCACTAAATGGGCTGAGACTGGGATGGGGAACGATATACTGGAAAATGTTAAATGAGATTGGTGGCAACTTCTGATGTACTAATGTTCTTAGCAATGTGATTAAGCACTTATGAAATTCATGATAGCAAACAATCTATTGTGCTAAAGGGGCTAGAATATTCATGAGTCTGCACACACTCTTTCAGGGGGGTTACACCCTCCCTTCATAGAATTGTATCCTGATGAAAGGAGGGTGTAACCTCCCTGAAATGTTGATACTTTTGGTGATTCAATAAATGGGGTAAGCTCACCAACTGCATAACTCGTGGGTCTGCAAACCCATGAATATTTACTGTAATTGAGGTACCAAGCCAGATCAACGGATAGCCAGCACCACCAGTGCAGTGCATGTGAAATACAGGTGTGCGAGAGGGAAACATTTATTTTTAATACTATGCTTACATTCATTTGTTTAGTATTTATGTATCTTTGTTAGGTTAACATTAATACTAGTAAAACAGTATAAAAGTATAATACTATACTTTTTAAAAAGATTGACCCAGATAAGTAAAGGCTTATGAAAAAATAAAATATTTCTGAAGCTAGTGTCATTCTGTGGCTGGGCAGTGTCATTCTGTGGCTACTAAAGCAAATAAAGTTCTGTCTTGCATAAAAAAGGGCATTAACTCAAGGGATGAAAACATAATTATGCCTCTTTATAGGTCCTTGGTGAGGCCTCATCTGGAGTATGCAGTTCAGTTTTGGACTCCAGTCCTTAAGAGGGATATAAATGAGCTGGAGAGAGTGCAGAGACGTGCAACTAAATTGGTTAGAGGGACGGAAGACTTAAATTATGAGGGTAGACTGTCAAGGTTGGGGTTGTTTTCTCTGGAAAAAAGGCGCTTGCGAGGGGACATGATTACACTTTACAAGTACATTAGAGGACATTATAGACAAATGGCAGGGGACCTTTTTACCCATAAAGTGGATCACCGTACCAGAGGCCACCCCTTTAGACTAGAAGAAAAGAACTTTCATTTGAAGCAACGTAGAGGGTTCTTCACAGTCAGGACAGTGAGGTTGTGGAATGCACTGCCGGGTGATGTTGTGATGGCTGATTCAGTTAATGCCTTTAAGAATGGCTTGGATGATTTTTTGGACAGACATAATATCCAAGGCTATTGTGATACTAAACTCTATAGTTAGTATAGGTATGGGTATAAAGAATTTTAATTAAAAGTAGGGAGGGGTGTGTGTATGGATGATGGGTTTTCATTTGGAGGGGTTGAACTTGATGGACTTTGTCTTTTTTCAACCCAATTTAACTATGTAACTATGTAACTATGTAGTGTGAAAGCCATAACAGACTGTTGCTTCAAGCCACAGGAACTGCAAAGTGAAAAATATTTTGTAAGGATAACGTTTTTCATTAAAATATACATTTTTTTGGTTTTATATTTTTACAGGCATATTTATATTTATTTATCTGTAAAGAGTATTTTTTTTACTGTGTCCTTGGTTATGGATTGTATTGACATTCCGGGCTCTACAATTGGAGCCATTAAAGCATATTAAAGCATATTTGAAACACTATTCTCTTTTGTTTGGTGTACTACAGTGAATTTTGTTTTTAAAATACAGTGTGATCCATGGCAGGTTGATCTACTAAATGTTTAGCACCCGATATACAAAGGTTGCTTTACTGGTTGTGCACTCCATACTTAAGTAGAATCGACATTCTGTGGTAGACTGGGACTTTTTAGCTTTTTGTACTTCAATATTGCAGTTTCTTTTGCCTTCTGGAATTCCTGGAGGAGCTTTGTGTATGTCTCATTTATTTTACAGGTATGGATTGGCAGCAAAAAAATATTTTCTTGAAACCACAGCAAAATGTTGCAACAAAACTGTTGCAGCTAATAGACTTATTTATTTATGCACAATGTATTTTGCATGGAAAAGTTGTCACAAAAAAAGTTGCTGCTAAAAAACAGCCATTGACTTGAATGCACTGCAGGAATTTTGACCATGCAATTTTGCTGCAGTTTTGTGAATTTTCTGTTGAAACAAAACGGTATTCATATATACATATGAAAGTAAAAATGTGAGGGTGTATATTCCCCAGTCTTCCTAGTACCAGGACTATTATCCTGATTCCGTTTATTAACCAAAACGATTCCAAAATGGAAATGGTTCAATCTGTATTTTTTTAGATGATGACATGATCACTGTAGATCTCAAAAATGTTTACTTGTATGTACTCATAAAACAAGTTCATCAAAAATATAAGGCTTGCAATTTAAATAAATATGGTTGTAGACTATCTAGAATGCACTGCTCTTCCTTTGGCAAAACTAGTGCCCAAAGAGTTTTTACCAAAATTGTTGCAGCCATTGCACTTTACCTAATATCCTGTGTTTGGCCATCCTTCTATATTTGGATGACTATCTTATGAAAGCACATTTCTTAAATCACTTAAGATTAAACCTCCAGTTGGTGATTTCGGTGTTTAGAGTTTAGGATGGATACTGGAACTGAAGAAAGTCTTCTATAGAACCCTCTCAAATGAAAACATCACTGAGCTTTCTATTTTATACAGGGACTTGCAAACACAGTAGTAGGCATAGCAGGCCAGCAGCCCTAGGCAATTCAGACAGCAACCTCAATGACTGGAACGGGGGACAAAGTGAGCAGGCAGTGGAGGGACGATTTTCAAATGCATTCTGTGCAGGACTTAAGGGACTGAAATAGGGGTAGGCAGAAAGAAGTGTTAAGTAGTGATGGGCGAATAAATTTGGCAGTGTCAGGCTCTTTTGGAGACTCAGTAGGAAGAGCAGTTAGAACTGCTGTTAGTGTACAGCTTGCTGGACTTGACACGAAGGAATAGATGCAAGTTGTAGAAAGCGTGGTCGTAGAACAGGCAAAGGGTCGGTAGGCGGGCAGCGGTAAACGTAGTCAGGGACAGGCCGAGGTCAGAGGCAGGCAGAAGATATTTGTAACGAGAATCAGGCAGAAGGTCGATAGGCAGGCAGAATTAAACATAGTCAGGAACGAGCCGAGGTCAGAGGCAGGCAGAAGATAATCGAAGTCCAGGTCAGGCCGAGGTCGGTAACAAGAAAAACAAATCCAAGATATAATCAGAGAACACAGTAACAGGTACTAGCAAGGGAAATCACCAAGCACTGTTTGCTCTTGCTGACGTCTTTTTACAGGGACAAGTTTGGCGCCAAAACATAATGACGCAGCGTCAATGCGACCGCGCCCATCGCAATGCGCGCACGTCCGAATGAACGGACGCGCGCCCGCGCAAAGACACGCGCGTGTGTGACAGACGCCGGAAATACTCAGGACCCTGAGCACCCCCGTGTCCGCGCACCGGCTGCAGCTACAGGTACCTTACAGGCAGGCATACATTTACTGTGAATTTCCATGTTTCGCCAACGGCGAATGTTTTCATGAAACGGTGGCAAAAATTCACTACCGAGAAATCCATCAAAATTATTTGGATGCTCATTGTCTTTAATACATTTGGACAAAATAGTTGCGTGTATAAAAATTATCGATGGCGTCAAAATAATTTTGACGCCCATTGAGTTTAATGTGTTTCACAAATTTTTTGCTGTTTTGCCAATTTTTTGGCGAAGCAAAGCAGATTCACTCATCATTAGTGTTAAGTGCCTATTGCCCTTTACCATTAAATCCTAGACACATGCCCCTTCTCCATACCCTCTAGTTATTTAGCTATCAGAAGAGAGGCAAGCAAAAAGTTAACACTCTCTCTTTGGAAAAAAAAATCTTCTTACAGACAAGTCACAAGTCTTCTGCCATAAAGGCCATTACTTGGAAAACAACTCTTATCCAAACATCTTTAAAACTTTCTGATAAATTACTGTATTTAAAATGAAAAGCACATACAGTATTCTAGACAAGTCAACTTGAGTGACCACAGGAACTTGCTCTGGTGGCTCAAAAACAAAATAAATCATATAAATGAAGCATATCTATTTCCCTAACAGCCTGTAGTATTAAGCACCAATGAAAACCAGAATGGTTGGAGAGTACACTGTGCAACTACTTGAAAAGATCAGATTTGGAATCTACAGATGAATCACCTTCCCTGCAAACTGCTTGGAGCTAGAAGCAATGTAGAGTGGTCTTTGGTCTTTCAAAGCACAAAGAAAAATGTACAAAAACAAACAAATAATATGACAGTGGCCTACTATATAAATCTTCAATTAGTCACAAAGAGCAAGGATCTTGTAGTAATTTATATAACGATAATGTGAGACAGATACACTTATGTTAAAACATAATTTTCATTTATCAAACTTAAAAATTATTTATAAGAAAAGAAAAAATAATCAACTAAGCAATTAAAACTATGTGAGATATCCAAACATGTAACATCTTCGCTGCAAATTGCTTAGAGCTAGAAGCAATGTGGTGTGGTCTTTGGTCTTTCAAACAACAAAGAACAATGTACTGTGCAGATACAAACACATAATATTAAAGCGGCCTACTATATAAATCAACAATAAGCCACAAGGAGCAATGATCTTATAGCAAGATGATAATATGAGAAAGATGCACATATGTTAAAATATAATAATTGCAATAATAAAAGCAATTAAAACGATGTGGACACAGTCCAGTGAATAATAAACTGGGATCAGAGGTTTATTACTTGCCTATTACAAAGACTATTGTTTAACACTTAGCCCTGTGGTTGGATTTAGAGATTATTATCCATTGTATATTCATTGTAAACAATTGTACATAGCTTGATTAAATTAAAAAAAATGTAATGCACCGTTTAAGTTTGCAGGGAACTAATCCAGTTACTGTATATATTTCTACTGTAGCTTTATTGTAGCATCAGAACAGCTTTATAAACAGTTGTACACAACTGCATAACAAAACTAGATTAATATGCCCTTATCATTTGGAATTTTGCAGAAAATACAGTACAATGCCACCTAGCCTCTACTATCAAGCAAACTAACCCCTAATACAATGTGGCATCACAAAAGTGGGTAGAGTTAATCACACTGGCTTTGTTTCACAAGTTGTAATAATTAACAAAGCCAATTTTATTTGCTCTTGAAAAGAATGAACAGAAATCTTCTAATCTTCTAAATTACAGTTTAGCTGATCATTACCTTAAACTGATGTACAGTATGTGAGTAATGTGATTGCATCTAGTACTTAGTGATGACAGGCATGGATTTGTAGAGAAATTCCGCATTTTGCCATCTGAAAATGTTTTTGCAAAACTGCTGCAAAAATTCACCCAAAAAAAATTTGCTTTGATAAAAAAGTCGCCAAGATAAAAAGTCACCGCAAGAAAAAAAAATGGCTATTGACTCCATTTAAAGTGAGAATGCATTTGGACAAACAGTCGCCCAGACAAAAAAGACGCAGAGTCTGAAAAATCTCACTGCAACAAAAAATGGCCATTGACTTTAATGAATTTGGAAAAAAAATTGTTGCGTGTAAAAACGTCAATGTTATCACCTTTTTTTGTTGTTTTGTGAATTTTCAGCAGTTTCGCTTATCACTACTAGTAGTATACATATTTTAATCAGATTGATTATCATTCTGTCAATCTATGTATATGTTAATTTTATAGTTTTATTACATTTTTAACAAATGTCATTTACCTTAAAGTGATACTGTCATGGGTATCATTTTTTTTTTCAAAATGTATCAGTTAATAGTGCTGATCCAGCAGAATTCTGCACTGAAATCCATTTCTCAAAATTGCAAACAGATTTTTTTATATTCTATTTTGAAACCTGAAATGGGGCTAGACATATTGTCAATTTCCCAGCTGCCCCAAGTCATGCGACTTGTGCTCTGATAAACTTCAATCACTCTTTACTGCTGTACTGCAAGTTGGAGTGATATCACCCCCCCCCAGCAGCCAAACAAAAGAACAATGGGAAGCTAACCAGATAACAGCTCCCTAACACAAGATAACAGCTGCCTGGCAGATCGAAGAACAACACTCAATAGTAAAAACCCATGTCCCACTGAGACCCGTTGAGAAGGAAAAACAGCAGCCTGCCAGAATGCATTTCTCTCCTAAAGTGCAGGCACAAGTCACATGACCAGGGGCAGCTGGGAAATTGACAAAATGTCTAGCCCCATGTCAGATTTCAAAATTGTATATAAAAAAATCTGTTTGCTCTTTTGAGAAATGGATTTCAGTGCAGAATTCTGCTGGAGTAGCACTATTAACTGATGTGTTTTGAAAAAAACATTGTTTCCGATGACAGGATCCCTTTAATAAGTTTTTAATGACAACAAAATAACAAGGCTTCTGCTGAAGAAAATCTCTGTTATACAAGAAAGGCGCATAAGTGGGATTTTAACACTTTAGCAGGGTAATTAAGCCTTAAAGACACATAAAACATGGCCTTAAAAGCCCCAAAAAATGTGTTCAAACTGCCAAATGAAAGTGTGTAAAACGGGCATGGCATTTTGGTGCTGTGGTCCCAAATGGGCATGATAAAAAGATTTTGCAACAGACCTTTTTGAAACTCTTTCAATTTTCAAATGTTGGGAGGTATGTGTACCCCCCCCCCACTTCAGATACAGTACTTTGCACAAAACCTATATAATACTTTTCTTTTTTCTAAAGTGCCCTCTTCTGGGTTAGACTCCTCAGGGGAGTTCTTATGGGGGGGGGGAAAGAAGAAAAAGTGGGTAAAAAATACAATATTTAAGGAAAAGGAAAAAAAAATTACAAAAGTGTAATACTGTTGAGAATGTAATGCCACACACTCGTGTAATTAATTTACCATTGATAAAAGACAATAATCACCACTTCATCTGACCATTAAATGACAATCACGTATACATCAATTGATGATGGTTACACGTCAATTCTTTGCTACTGTATCGTCTTAATACGGTTATATAACAAAGAAATCATTTTTATAGTGAAAATATATAATTCACTCCTGAGTGTAAACCACTTCTGATTCAATAGAGAAATTTCTCTGAATTGTGCTTCTAATTAGAGACCAATTATGTCAACATGCATTCTATCAAAACAACATACTCGTAGCAGCTGCTACAGCTCTAATCCAGCAAAGGCAGAGAAATAAATAGAGCCACATCTGACATTGCTTTTGCAGTTACTGTGCATGTTTAGGCATCCCTACTGTGGATTCCTATGAGAATTAGATTTTCTAGGTGTTCTAGAACCTGTATAATGTCTTTGAATGGACTGTCTTTCACTTTTATTTATTTATTCCTTTCTTGAAAATTGGTATCATGAGGACTACACTGTGTTCTCTACAACGATTGTTGAATCTTTTCATTGGCAAACTAGTTATTTACTAAGTTTGATAAATGTACTTTTTCTCAGTGTTTTTGTCATATCAAAAAAGCAAGAACAAATTAAAGTGTAATAAATATACCCCTTGAGATATACAGTATACTGTATAGCTATGTATATATACGGTAGCTATACACATGTATTGTATGATTATTGTTTTTATGAAATGTTATTGATATATGTACATTTTCACAATACAGTATTTGTACAAATAGGAGACACACATAGCAATGAATGATTATTCATAATAATAAAAATATTTACAATATTAGCAAATAGGAGCAATTTTTAATGAATAAATCCAAACCAATTCTCCACTTTCAGTCCCCAAAGCCAGTTAAAGTTCTCCTTTAAACTCCAAAAGAATAGATATATGGAATAACCATTGCTCAACAGGAGCAGGGATAGACTAGGGACACAGTAGTATATATATATATATATATATATATATATATATATATATATATATATATATATATATATATACAGTATATGGGCTTATTTATCACAATTTGAATTAGTAAGGTTTTTTTCCCTACTTATAAACTCACAATTTAAAATAAAACTATAATTTATGTTCATTTGTTTAAAAATCTGAATATAAAAACCTTGAAAAACTTGAATTTGTGAGTTTACAAGATCAAAAAAAAACCTTAAAAAATGTGAAAATCCGATAGCTTGAATTTTGCCTAGGACAACTCCCATTGCCTTCTATATGTACTCCCAAGATTTTAGAAGTTTTACATTCAAGTTTTTTGTGCTTAATAAAGCCCAAACATTTCAGTTTTTGAAAATATAAATCTAATTTGTGAGTTTTTATGCCAAAAAAATAGAATTATGGCAAAAATTCAAATTCAAACTTTGATAAATCACTTCAATAGTGTAGTATTCTTGATTAGCAGTGTTGAATAATGCAATAATCTTAACTCAACTTCTGCCACTTCTACTCAACTAACATCTATTACATACTTACTGTAGGTGCAAAAATAGTATTTACACTTCAGTGAGTTACTCTGATATATAACTAAATCCATGAAAGCCAGTGATCTTTGAGCTCAAAGCCAAGTAATTTGCAACTCACAGGACACGTGGTTCATTCTGGTGTATTAAGTATAGGGGTCAAATCCTCCCCTACCCACAGATATTGATACTTACAGCTCCAATATCTAAGAGAAGTGCGAGCCAGCAGATCCTGGTGGCTTACGAGTACCACTGGTTGTTGCTAATTCTTCCAGCGGCATGGTTATGTTGATCCAGGACATTTCTCTTCCCCTTTGTGATGTCAGAACACACCTGATGTCACTTTATAAACATTATGAAACGTTTTTAATATATGTACATTTTTACAATACAGTAATTGTACAAATAGGAGACTAATTGTAACAAATGATGATAAATGTACAGAATAACAAAGGTATTCACAATGACAGCAAATTCTAAGAGACAAGGGAGGAAACAGATTCCATGTGAAAGGATGTCATAAGGTACTGTATACCTAACAATGTAAAGAATATTTTATCCTCTTCTATAGTATATTACTTCTTCTCTGACATATTGGATAGCTGTGGTCTTAACTGAGTTTTAGCTACTCACATCTTCATGAGCCTAACATGGCTCTGCTAACTGGTACAATAATGTGCTATAAAAACAATTCTGCACAGGTATTGAACTGTACTAAGCTTAGTATGTCAGGAACATTTTAGTGTACAGTTGTACTTTAATGTCTACCTGCTAAACTGTTCATTCAACACACATTAATACTGCTATTAAAAATGCATACACCACAAAATGTGTAAATATATAGTAAGATATATAGTATAGTAAGATGTATATATCAAATATACAAAACTGAAGAAATGGGGACTTTTATATAGAGAAAAAATTGTTTATTGCATGATCATGTACATATAATAAAGAATTTTCTCTCTATTTAAAAGTCCCTGTGTGCAACAGCATTTTTTAAATGATACAATTGACAATGATTGTCAAAGTTACAGAGTTGTGTACCATGCACCTTTTATAATACAGAGTTTTTGGTGCCAATAAAACTCCTCTTACTAGCAATAGAAAAAAATGTTAAGGTAGATGGGAGTGGATGTAATTGATAGTAACATAGTAACATAGTAACTTAGTAATTTAGGTTGAAATAAGACACACACACGTCCATCAAGTTCAACCTTTATAGATAACCTGCCTAACTGCTAGTTCATCCAGATGAAGCCATAAAAACTACATTTAAAGTCTCTTCAATTTGCCTCATAGAGAGAAAAATTCCTTTCTGACTCCAAGATCAGGAAGCAATCAGAGTAGTACCTGGAACATCTTGTACTCTAAGCTATTTTCAATAATCGTGCATTCCCTCACTTGCTAAAAAGCCATCCAACCCCTTCTTAAGGCTTCAGGAAGCGAATTTCATCTTCAAAGCTCTCACTGTAAAAAAAAAACTCTAAGAATTTAGCCGGAACCTCCGTTCTTCTAATCAAAATAGTTGCTCTCTTGTCAGCTTGAACAATCCTCTGGTAAATAAAGTTTTAGAGAGGTTATTGTATGATATTATATATATATATATATATATATATATATATATATATATATATATATATATATATTTTTTTTTTTATATATATCCTTATATATTTATGCATAGTTATCAAAGCACCCCTTAAGTGCCTCCTCTCCAGCATCAACAACCTGAACTGAGATTTTCCATACCTTTTACCAGTTTAGTTGTTATTGGACCCTCTCTAATTCAATAATGTCCAGTTCTAGAGCTCTGGAGACCAAAACTGTACAGCATATTCTAACCCCCTCCTTTCATGAATCTATGCCCCTTTTTATACAGCTCAAGACAGCTTTGCCCTTGAAGCTGCTGATTGAGATTGTATGCTAAAGCCAAGTTTTTTATCTACATGGACTCCATGGTCCTTTTCCATTATGGATTTGCCTAGCGCAGTCCCATTTAGGGTATAAGTAGTTTGCATACCCATATATCCAGGCGCGTGACTTTAAATTTATCGACATTGAATCTCATCTACTCATAATGCCATTTACTTGGACAAGTTTTGCATGTGATCCCTTAACAAATCTTCAAATATTTTGCCCACGATGGATGTCAAATTTACTGGCCTATAATTGCCAGGCTGAGATTAGTGTATCCCATTTGTCCCTGGCTCCTTGTTCACATTAATTTTAGTAAAACTTTATGAACCATATCCTGAGTCAGCCATTGACTAGATTGAGCTGAGCCAACAATGCAGTTTTGAGATGGGTCTGGGAACTCTGACTCCTCTTGTATATACTGAAGAAAAGAACGGACTTAGCACAATAGCCTTTTCTGTATCTTTTACAACTAGTGATGAATCTGTCCCATTTTTCTTCGCCAAAAGATTTGTAAAACTGCTGAAAAATGTCTAAAATGGCGAAAAATGTGAGAATCTTTTGTGTCATGCATATTTTATAGCATGACAAGTAATTTCTACATTAGCATCTATGGGAGATTTTTTTCTTGGCCCCTTGCTTCTGCTTTGGGAGGGCAAAATAATATACATTTTTCGCTCAGTATACTGCTATACACATGCCCTACATTGTTAGAGGAGCGTCTATCCACTGTGCTGCAACTGCTTTTTCAATAGAAAAAAGGCTCCAATGTTGCCAGTTACTTAAAAACATGAATGTGATTTTTGACATTACCTCTGGTCAACTGGTAATGGTATCTACTACTACACCATGTTGCTGACAAACACAGACACAACTAATAATAGATATGACTACCAACAGATAATATCTGTGTGCTTTGTATCACATTGAAATTAATAAACTTTATACTACTGTGTATGTCCTTATATAAACAGTGGGATGACTCAGATCCCTTCGGTTGATGTTGAAGGAGAGGGGAAAGATTAAATGATGAATGTATTGTGTGTCACATGTCATTTTTGTTTTGTTGCGCAAAGTGAAACATGCTCAGGGCAAAGTCTCGCAAAAAAATTACACCCCAGCCCAAATGCTTACGTTTGCAGAGAATCTGTGCATGGCAACATTTTCCATTCATCACTAATTACAACCATACTGGTACCATTATTTAAAGGAGCCACACTCTCAACCCACATGTTTTTACTATTAATATAGTTAAAAAAGTTAGTTTTAGCCTCTGTTGCAAAGTGCTCCTCATTTGCTTTCTTTACCTTCCAGATTGCTGTTTTACAAGATCTATTATAGTGTTTATATTTGTTAAATTCAGCTTCTGTCCCCACAGACATGTCATTTTTAAATGCCTTTCTCTTCATTCCTGTTAACTTTTTTACTGCTGTAAATGTCCATTAGCAGTAGTGGTAGTAGTTTAGGTGGGGCTATGGGGTTTATTTATCAAAGAGTGAAGTTAAAGATCGCCACAGTCTGCTAGAGTGAAATTCCACCATTCTCCATCCATTTCTATGGGATTTTGAAAGGCGTATTTATGAAAGAATGAACTTTCACCCATTGATAAATACTCTTTTAAAAATCCCATAGAAATGAATGGAGAGTGGCGGAATTTCAATCTAGAGCACTGTGGTCGCTTTTAATAAATATACCCCTTAGTCTTTTCTAGTGCACCACACTTTGCATTTTTATTTAAGGCTATTAGCAAGTTCCAAATGATACTCCTTTGGTGATTTATGGCCATAAAATGTAAATTTCTAATGCTTGGTTGAAAACCCTTTGCTGGCAATGACAGCCTGAAGTCTTGAACTCATGGATATCGCCAGATTCTGGGTTTCTTGCATTTCAATGCTCTGCCGGTCCTTTACTGCAGCGCCTTTTAGTTGCTGTTTGTTTGTGGGCCTTTCTGTCCAAAATTTAGTCTTCAACAAGTGAAATGCATGCTCAATTGGATTGAGATCAGGTGACTTGGCCATTCAAGAATATTCCACTTCTTTGCCTTTATAAACTCCTGGGCTGCTGTGGCTGTATGTTTTCGGTCATTATGAAACACCTCCCAACCAATCTGACTGCATTTAGCTGGATTTGAGCAGACAGTATGTCTCTGAACACCTCAGAATTCATTCGGCTGCTTCTGTCTTGTGTCACATCATGGATAAACACTAGTGTCTCAGTGCCACTGGCAGCCATGCACGCCCAAGCCATCACACTGCCATGTTTTATAGATTATGTGGTATGCTTTGGATCATGAGCTGTTCTATGACTTCTCCATACTTTTTTCTTGCCATCATTCTGATAGAGGTTGATCTTGGTTTCATCTGTCCAAAAAATGTTTTTCCAGAACTGTGCTGGCTTTTTTAGATGTTTTTTTTTTTTTTTTTTTTTTTAGCAAAGTCCAATCTAGCCTTTCTATTCTTGATGCTTATGAGTGACTTGCACCTTGCAGTGCACCCTCTGTATTTACTTTCATGCAGCCTTCTCTTTATGGTAGACTTGGATATCAATATGCCTACCTCCTGGAGAGTGTTGTTCACTTGCTTGGCTTTTGTGAAGGGGTTTCTCTTCACCATGGGAATTCTGCAATCATCCACCACTGTTGTCTTCCATGGGTGTCCAGGTCTTTTTGCGTTGCTGAGTTCACCAGTGCTTTGTTTCTTTCTCAGGATGTACTAAACGGTAGATTTTGCCACTCCAAATATTGTAGCAATTTCTTGGATGGGTTTTTTCTGTTCTGCAGCTTAGGCTAGGGCCACACTAGGCGATAGTGCCGCGATTTGACTCGCGGCGACTTTTCGCCGCGACTTTTAATCCGCAATCGCTGGGGAAACTTTTGCGCTGGCGTCTATGGGGAATCGCGAAAAATCGCCAGCGTAAAAACACACGCGGCGATCTTTTTTCTACTGTCGCTCGAAATTGCCTCGCTAGGCGATTTCGAGCGACAATAGAAAAAAGATCGCCGCGTGTGTTTTTACGCCGCAATTCCCCATAGACGCCAGCGCAAAAGTTTCCCCAGCGATTGCGGATTAAAAGTCGCGGCGAAAAGTCGCCGCGAGTCAAATCGCGGCGCTATCGCCTAGTGTGGCCTTAGCCTAAGGGTGGCTTGTTTCACCTGCATGGAGAGCTCCTTTGACCACGTGTTGTCTGTTCACAGCAACATTTTCCACACACTAGCACCCCCTCACACTCTTATCAGCTCCAGGGTTTTTATCTGTTTCATTGATAATGACATAACAAAGGAATTGCCCACACCTGCCCATGAAATAGCCTTTGAATCAAAGGTCCAATTACTTTTGAGCCCCTAAAATGAAGTGATTGTGTTAAAAAAAGGCTTTAGTTCCTCACATGTTATGCAATCTTTTTGTTCAACCCACTGAATTAAAGCTGAAAGTTTGCAGTTCAACTGCATCTGAGTTGTTTCATTTAAAATTCCATGTGGTAATGTACAGAACCAAAATTAGAAAAAAAGTTGTCTATGTCCAAAGATTTATTGGCCTAACTGTATATATTCATATATATATATATATTGAAAAATAGGCTAGACACATATTATTTATTAGAGTATAATATAATAATATATATCTAGACTATTTTTCTAAATTATTATTTAATTGCTGCATTTTAAGATCTGCTTACTAGTGATGGGCGAATTTGCGCCGTTTCGCTTCGCCGAAAAATTCGCGAATTTCACGCGAAATTCGCAAAACGGCGAAAAATTCGTGAAACGGCACTGGCGCCCGTTTTTGACGCCGGCGTCCATTTTTTTCGAAAAAAAATTTTGACGCTGGCGAATTTTTGACGCAAATTTTCGCGGGAGTTTCGCGAATTTATTTGCTGGCGGCGAATCGCGCAAATTCGCCGCGAATTTGCGCCTGGCGAATAAATTCGCCCATCACTACTGCTTACATACACAAAAGCTACAAATACTGTACAACCACATTGAGCACTGACTAGGGGATGCTAATTACTATACATTGCACAGGACATGTTTGTTTAATTGTTGGCTGTACTTGCAAATTTGGTTGCTTGTCTGAACAGACAAACAATTACTGTGCTATGGTATTTATAAAATGGTCTCAGGACAATGATTACATAAACTGAAAGTCTGTGATCAAATTGCAGCTTCTGATATCTAAATGAAACACATGATAAAACAATGTTTCGTCTACCAAACACAAATATTGTGAGATGTAAGAGTACTAATTGTAGTCTATGAAAAGAAAAAAGATGTACCCTTAGATGTGTAATTCCTTTTGAATATAAATATAATCTTTATTTAAAATGTTTATACACAGACTGGAAATAATTCAATAGAGAACTGACATATATTAAACAAAAAATTAAAAAGGCAGATATTGAGTGTTCAGTACTGAAGCAAATGAATTCACAAACATTTCTTGGCTGAAAAAGTAACTCTACAAAGTCTAAAAATACTGTAAATATACCTACTCTTTATAAATGTTTTCCATTTTTAGGTATAATAGCTTGTTAAATTTCATGAGAATAAACAAGAACATCATTCTTTATAATAGCTTATGTAAGGGCAGTAAGGGGCTCAGACTATTTTCAGAATTCTTACTTTGCACTTAAGATAAATTATCTCAGATGTTGAACTTGTGTTTTAATGTATAATTTGAAGGTATCTCCTTCATATTCTCTGCACCTCATTCATAATGGATAGTGCAGAAGTGCCCTTTAGAGGCTATACACTAAGATTGGCTGAAATCTGAAGGCCAATGTTAGCCCCTCACCTCTAGTAGAATCATCTTCCCTGTTCACATTTGGAAGGTTTGCTTTGGCTCCGGCACAAACACAGTCAGCAGATAGAAATGCGTACTGTGTACTGTGTTTCTTCGTCAATATCTGCTGAGTGTGTTCTCGCTGGAGCTGTCACATGACTTCGATGGGCTGAAATTGGCTTGCAGATTTCAGAAGGCTGATTTTAGCTCTTTCTGGCCCTTGGTGGTGCATTGATCAAGTAAAACTTCTTTATTTATGGTTTAGTAAAAGGGCAACCAACCACTTGCTTATTCTGCTATGTAGTGTTGTGACATTTCTCTGTTCTCTATCCTGCCATAAGACACAGATGAACATTTTCAGGATGTTACTATATGTACATTCTGCCCCCCCTTTGGATTATTTTATGATTTTATAATAATATTTTATAACATAGTTTACATTCAGTTTAGAATATGTTAGAACTTTCCATACTTTGGCCTGTAGTGGCCACTTTGCTTGTATGTAGGGATGAGCACATTTTTTCACCTGATTCCACCTGTCGGTGGAATAAAATCAAGCTTTTTCATACAGGAATTGTGCAGGAGTAGTGATGGATGAATCTGACCCATTTTGCTTAGCCACAGATTTGTGAAACTGCGAAAATTCACCAGAATGCATTGAAGTCTATAGATGCCGTGCAAGTGGTAATTCACCAGAATGCATTGAAGTCTATAGATGCCGTGCAAGTGGTGTGACAATTTTTTCAACCATTTGAATTTATGGGAGTCATTTTCGTAGCAAAACTCTGCAAAAAAAATTTGCTCATCTTTACTATGTATCCAATCCAATCAATGTATGCATTCCCCCCTCAAGCTGAAAAATTAGTAACTAGGCCTCCAAGTTTGGAGTCTTTATACATGCGTATGCCTTGTGTGCAAAGAGTACTTCATACTATAAAAAACATTGGGCCACATTTATAAACACTGGGCAAATTTGCACCTGGGCAGTAACACATTAGCTTTTTTTCAGCCAGCTGTAGGTTGAGCACTGAAAACAACCATCTGATTGGTTGTCATAGGTTACTGCCCAGGTGCAAATGTGCCCAATGTTTATAAATAACTCCCATTGTTTTTATGCACTATTGCTTATCCTGATATTCCAGAGTTTGAAAACTCTTCTTTAGCATTCTATATATGTGATAAGTTGATGAAAAGCCTCCACAAAAGTTATCTACATAATTAAATGCCCATGTGGGCTATTGTATTGTCGAAATATGGTAACTTAAAGAGATGATAGGCATGCACAGGGCATCCATAAGAGCAGCATTAGACCCTGAAAGGCACAAAAAATGGAGGACGGCAAACAGGACATAATCCAACAACCAGTTGCAAAGTATTTGGCAGATGCCCATCATGATCCAACTGCCTTTAGGTGCATGCCCATAGACAAAGAGGCTAAGGGTTGGTGATTTAGATTTAAATGAGCTCCTCAAACTAGAAGCATCTTAGATACATGAATTAAATTGTGTAGCACCAAGGGGCTTGAATGGGCAACTTAACATGGGCTGTATTCTGATATAAGTTCATGTTTAGATGACTGATTGTGATATCCTAACAAATGTTACATAGTTACATAGTGGGGAGCCCTTATGCGGAAAACCCCAGGTCCCAAGCATACTGGATAATAGATCTTATACCCATACAAGTAATGTTTGCTAGAATGTGTTTAACTTTGATTAAAAAAAAAAAAAAACAACAACTATTTTTATCAATTTATTTGAATTCACAAACTATCACAGTTTTTATTGTAATTGTATAATAATTGTATCCTGATTTAATAATTTGCATTTATTTCAAAGCAATGTATTATATGTATTATCATTTGTTTTAAATTAAAAAAAAAATGTTAATTTTGTATACTTCGCATTTATATATAGTATATTCGCATTTAATAGTGTTTAAAAAGACTCACATGACTTCGAAATTCGACCTTTAATCAATGTGCCTCCCTGTGTTTAACCATATTCAATGTAAAGTTAGATGATATTTTATATTTAAAAAAACTTTGAATAAAATAATTTCTTGCAGCCTATAGCCAGCTGAAGCATATATGTCAGTCAAGCCTGACATTCCTAATCATCTGTTTTGATTAACTACTTACAGAAAAAAGGCAAGATCTTATGATGTCAGTTTGGATGTCACTTCAGTTTTGGCAACCATTAGAATCCATGATTTAGAGATCAATCCTGCAGCAATGGCAGCTGTCATTGCATTAAGGGAGCAACCTGCCAATCTACCATCTTTAGAAGAGATTACCCAATCCACCCCAATGTTGCCTCAGGTCAAACCTTGCTTACTGTATCTAACTGTGCAGAACAGAGTTTGGTCTCACATAGTTTGACAAGACAAGGCGAGACAAGGGGCTTCTGCAGACTTACATTAAAGGCAGACCCTTTCACTACCTACTCATCAAGAATATCCACCCCCCATCTCACCTGCACTGCCATCATAGTAAAAATTAGAAGCTTCTCTGAAAACAAAATCAATATCTTGGCAATGAAGGTATAAAATGTGAATAGTGTTTTTATGCCCATTTTTCTGTGTTACAAACAAATTGATAAAATGATAAAAAATGGCAAATGATGCAAAGAGAATACATTTTAAAGATTTAATTTACAATATACTATAGCTTAGTAAATATCCTGAAAACTTATTGTTATCTTTGAGTGTCTGTGTATGTATGACTAAGCCCCAGGGAGCGAATAATCATATATAAGTGCTGCATTATGTTTGTGCTCAGGTGTTTCTCTGTTATTATCCAACTAAATGCATTTTTAATAGTCAATAACCAAACAAAATATTTTAGAAAAAGTAAACATTTAAATGATATACATATGTTTTAACTAGCAATGCATAGGTGTATTCCTCTCCAAAGGCCAATGTAATTAAAAAAATATGTTTTATAGTTGTACAAAGTATTTTAAGCAAAAATGCTAATGACATAAAATAGCCATTTGTAAAAGTTTTACTTTGTACCTGTTTTTAATTTATAGCTATAAAATACGAAATCTTGTTTACACAGATCAGTGCCAAGTACTGTATGAGAAACTACATGGCTCTTGCTACAGATTCACACCTTCTAGCAGTGAAGGACAGATTTGGAACGATACTGTATCTGTGAAAATGTGTGTGCTGTATATGCTGTAGGGCTGGCAAGAAGGACTGTTAAATAGCTTTGGAAAAACTATGTAGATACAGTATGCGTATGTGAGTAGCAAGCAAGCAAGTGCAAGCTTCAAGGTCAGAGAAAAATCTTGCTTGCTAGGCATTGTCAGAATTCTGAGCTTCTTACATCCTGCCTGACTGACTAGAAACAACTTCAAGTCAGCCTTTCAACTACGACCAAGAAAACATCTAGGACATGAAGGATGCCTCTCACAGGAAGCTCAGAATCTTTAACTCTCAAAAGGAGAATGTTGATGTTTTCTGGCCTCTTACCTTTCATTTCTGGATCTGGTGGGACACAAGAAATTCAAAGAAGGACTAGAAAATCATGTAAACTTTAAATCAATCCAACCGGCTGGTCCCTATAAGGATTAATTATATCTTAGTTGGGATCAACTAGAAAAAAAGATTTCGATTATTTGGATAAAATGGAGTCTATCGGAGAGGACTTAATTCTGAGCATTCTGGATAAAGGGTTTCCAGAAAACAGATTCCCATACCTGTACAGGTATGGGATCCAGAATGCTCTGAATTACGGCGTGCCCATTTTCCATAGACTGCATTTTATCCAAAAATTTGAAAAATTATTTCCTTTTTCACTATAATAATAAAACAGTATCTTGTACTTGATCCCAACTAAGATATAATGAATCCTTATAGGGAGCTAATCCAGCCTATTGAGTTTATTTAATGTTTATATGATTTTCTAGTAAACTTAAAGTATGAAGATCCAAATTAGAGAATTATCTGGAAAACCCCAGGTCCTGAGCATTCTGGATAGCAGGTCCCATACCTGTATATAAATATCATCAAAATAGTCAAAATAAAAGAACTTTAACCTGTCTTTTGCTTGCATCTAACAGACAGGGGCGCACAAGCAAACTGGAGAACCTAGCTCCTTATGGTAACATTAAGAGCCTAAATTCCAGTTTTTACAATGGTGCTGAGAAGGTAAGAGTGGTGGGGTTAGTGGGGTGGCATTGGGAAGGCTGCCTCATAGCACCCTGAGGTGCAGAATCACCCCATGATAACTAAATAACATTTGAAAAGAATTTGTATGAAATACTTCTAGCATTCAAATAGACACTGTATCAATATAGATGTTAAATACTGTGCACGTGTTTATACTGATGCTCATAACCCTGGAAATACATCCTTTCTGAACAAAAAGATAATTCCAGGGTTCACACAGTTAGTTGGATCAATAGCTGCAACAGGCTTGCACCAAAACACCAAAACTTTAGTCCTTCATGTTCCACCAGCCGCTGAATTCAGCTTTCATTTCTGCATCTCTCAAGCACTAGGGAAAGTACACCTATTGATGTTGAATGGCATGTATGCTTGCTCAGAGTGCATGGATAGTATATCTATGGACAGCATTTTGTTATGATATTAAGCTCATGCCATTCACTGCAAAAGGAACATTGTACTTTTTTTCCCCAAAAATCCAAAGAAGGTACACCGCATCTGTATTATATCTAAAATTAGCATTTTATGTCCATTCAGTCTGAAAAGGTTTATAGTGTCAGTAACGTCTATGCTTATCATTGTATAACTTACACTTGCACTGTGCCATTTCTGCTGCCAATCATGGTTTTATTCAATTCACCATTCCCTGCACAGTTTTATTGACATTTTGATTTAAGGGTGACTGAAATAATGATTCAGACAATGTGTGTGCGGCAGAGGTTATTATTGCTCACTGGAATGATGAGGACAGGACATTGTGTCAAAAAGATTTATATAATTGTAAGGACACGCCGATTACTCTCTGTATAAAATGTTTTCTTTTTTTGTCTCTTTTTTTATCCTTTACTTTTTTAATTCATTTTGATTTAAATTACTCAGTCTATTAATTTTTCCTTTATAAATCTAAATTTGTAGACATATTTGCTATAATTCTAAGGATACTCACACTTGTATTTCCAACTGAAGGTTGGGAGATTTGTTGTACTGAATACATTTACTTGTTTTATTAACTTATATCCGAGGGGATAAAAATAATAACATGACATGTAACATATGTAAATAATTGTAGAATACACAGTTGCATGCATTTTATAATTGTCTAAATAAAAGTTGAGCCCATTTGTTATGATTGAAAGCTTGCCATATGATTTCAACCTTGAGAGAAACTGTGGCTTTCAAAAGACTGGCTGCTCTGTATTAGTGAAATAATACAAAAATATTAATATATTAATACAGGGGACCTGTTATGCAGAATTCTCGGGACATGGGATTTTCCGGATAACAGATCAGAAATTTAGATTTTCATACCTTAAGTCTACTAGAAAATCATGTAAACATTACCTAAAGTACAAGGTACTGTTTTACTACTACAGAGCAAAACATTTTTAAATATTTGGATTATTTGATTATAATGGAGTCTATGGGAGATAGCTTTCTGTAATTCTGAGCTTTCTGTAATTCTGAGCTTTCTGGATAGCTGGTTTCCGAATAAGGTATCCAATACCTGCACTGGCTTCTCTGAAATAAAAAATATAAAATAAAACCAATAGTAAATATACTTCGAGAATGTGTGTTTATGTGGTGGAATGAAATTTTCCCAGGAGCAGTAATCCATAACAACCAGCAGGTAGGATTTACTGGTCACTTCTTTAAAAGCAAACATCTTATTGGTTGCTATTGGTAATTGCACATGGGCAAACAGTACATTTTATTACATATGGGGGATTGTTTGTAATACTGTATGTAGCACCTATTTGGCTGTATTTAGACAAATACTCACTATTACGCAACAGGGTCAGGGCCTTCACCAAGTGGAAGCTATCCCTTTAAGATGTAAAGTAGTACTGTATAAGGTGTTATGTAGTATAACTACATAACACAGGCTGCTGCATATAAAAATGGATTGATTGGACGCCAGGAGGTTCTTTGGTGCAAACAAAGTAGATGATTTATTAAACAAATGTAAATGCAAATGACCACAGGTTTACTCACGCAGGAGTTGATGCAGGTGTAGCGTATCACAGAGGAGGGAGGATAGCAGAAGATGATACAGCACAATCACTCCCATAAGGCATAGTAGTCAAGTGTACATCAATTCCCAGAAGACAGATATACCTTTGTGGGGATCAGGATCACCAGTGGAATAGTAAGGGAGAATCCTTTGGGAAGCTACTCCCTGCTACTATCCTTGATGGAGCACACAGCTGCTCATGCTATATAAAGCTGACTATCTCACACTCCTAAAGAGTCTATTAAAGAACTGCCCTTATGATAGCTAACCTCTTTCACAGGCTTTCCGAGTCCCTTTGGGGTGAATGGCTTTACTGGGGTCTTGGTGATCGCAGGCTAAATGGGAAACACCTAGGCTCACAGACACCAGGAGTCAAAGAGGAAGAGGCCACTCCCTACACACAGTATGTAGCAGTGTGGCAGGAAATGGTATTACACCCTTTGACCAATAACTAATGGTGTACTAAATGGCATGTTACAGGGGCTTAATCCAATAACAATAGAGTAAAGTAAGAGGGTAAGGATTTAACTCTATAGTAGCCTAACAGATCTGGATATTGCTAGTGTTTCACAGTAGGATATTTAGTATGTAATTTTATATTATAAGCATAATGCAGCTGTGTTTTTTAAAAATACGGCACTACATTTGATTTATTATATATTTATTATGTATAGTCATTGTTTATTGTATTTAAGCACCAGTGTGCTATTATTTTGCACAAGTATATTGTTATTTTCAAAAATTACACTGTTTTGGAATGATAAGGGTACATTTCACCACAGGTTGTACTTGTATAACTTTGTATGTGACAAATCAAGTAATCTATCTATTAGTCCAAATAGTATACACCATTTTGAGTTTCTAAAGTGTTACAGAAGGAGCAGTAGACTCTCATATTCTATGCAGAGTTTGTCTGATTTAGCAATTCAGCTGTATAGCCAGGATTACATACTGTAGTTACATAGTTAATGTGGGTTAAAGATCAAAGTCCATCAAGTGCAATCCCTCTAAACATCTTATATATAGCTTATCTATGCACTTACATATATAAACTATATATATGATATTTAAGGAATTGAAACCTTATTGGGGCAACAAAAAAATAGGTTATTTGCAGATAATAGGGGCTAATTAGTGTAGACCTTAAAATTGTAATCTCTCTTTTCAATTTACTTAAACAAAATACAAGTATTAACCATAAATTTTTCTTAAGTACCAAATTCACCCAATTTCATTACACATGGAATATTTGGGATAAAACACTATACAAGGAAGCATGAAGTGTAATTTTCTATTGGTTAATAAGGTGTCACACTGAATATTATTTTGAAACACTGGAGTGTAGTGATAACTGATTATAGTACATATCAATGAATATATGCAATAAGAGTTTTACATATACAGTATGAGAAATGTACAAATATTAGAGGTTGTGCACTATGCAACTTTTTTTGTCACATTATGTTACTAGAAAGGGTTGGAGATTGAAGTTGGCTAAATGTATTTGGCACTTATATATTTAATGATTTTTAAAGGGGTTTTTGAATGTAACAAAGAATCTTTAAACAGTCACAAGAAGGAGAGTGTCATATATGATTTACTGTAATATAAGGCTCAGTCATTTATCAAAACTGGGCAAATTTTAGCCAAGTCAGAAACCAGGCAACCAAATTTTGCTTAAACTGTTCTCTGATAATAGATAAAAAAAATCTAATCAATGATTGGTTGGCAAAGGTTACTACCCAGGAATTTCAGTATTGATAAACGACAGTTAAAAATGAATTGGATTCCAAAATGCAATGGCCCATTGTATTTTGGAGCACCATCTCATGTTATTTATGATATATAAATCATTCATGTGTACAGGTAATGTAAGAGGGACTGTCCTCTCACGATGACTAAGGACAATAACTACATTTGGTACTCAAACCATTAGTTCCCCTGCTCACAACTTGGCTCCATTCTAACTGAACAATCATATTTAATCATTTTACAAGATATGTCCAAATGCAATATAACCTATAGCTAAGGGTTTTAAAAGGCACAACATCTGACAACAAAATAAACTGTACATCAGCATTACATGTAAAGGATATTCTAAGAACTTAAATATTGCAGGTGCAATTATACACTCAAACCTATTGCTGCATTGAACAATGCTTACTGTTCTTTACCAGGTCATGCAAGCAGGTTCTATTATATTTCTTACTTACACAGTAATACAAGTATTTCTTTACAAACTTGCTATGTAAAACAAACAAATATCCAAAACAAATCACATATGTTGTACACAAAGAAATCATGTTAAATTCATTATGCAGGGGAGTGAACAGCTGTTCTCCTAGACTCTTGGCAAGTAAGTATGCCATGCTGTTATCTACTCTACTAAATTTAAATCTCAAGTACATTTTAAGAAGATACAGTAAACATTCTGAAATAATTTGGTTCATATTCAGCATGCACTTATGTCAATTTTTTTCTAATTAAGCTAACTAAAACGAAATATTAATAATACTGAACTAGAAAGCATTAGCATTTGAAAAGACATGACCAATAAAGCTACTATGTGAACATATTATTTTTGTCCTATTTTATTTATGGATTGTCAACATATTGCACAGCAATTTACAGAAATTACCATCATATCATTTCCTGCCCCTGAAGCTTACAGTTGCAATCTAATTTCCTGTGTTAGTTACACAAATGTACACAAACACACACTGGGAAAGTACCAACAAGAGCCAAATAACTGTTAGAAATGTGCAATTTTTGAGGGCAATCCTCATGTTTTTTCTCCACAATGCAACATTCTTTCCCAGAATTCCAGTGGCATTGCAGTCACCAGAGGCAGTTGCATGAGGCACAGTTTTGTTTGGTGTTTTGAGATTAACAAAAAGGCACTTGCATATTTGAACATTGGATGTTTTTGGAACCACAGCTAGATCAGTGGTTGTAAAATGATGCACAAGTCCAAATCAAACTTAGGATTCCAGAGCTGCAAGAAACAGGGTTAACCACCATTGCACCATATTCATCTAGTCATCTTCATGTTTTAAACACAGTATATAAACAAGACTCATATAACATCATATGAGAGATATCAGCTTCATATCTCTGCCCACTTATAGGGGCATAGCCTTTATAAAGAGTGAATAGAACATATAAACGTCTTATTATCGTAAGGTATGAAAGGTATGAGAGTACTTTCTCGACAACAAGGTAGAAGGCTTCCATGGTTGCATTGCCTAAACTGAGCAAAGATGAAATACATTTGGGTCATAAAGGCTGCTATCACTACAATGTAAACATCTAAATCTATACCAACATTCTCACTATTATTGGAAATGTAATAAAGGGAGCAGCAGTTTCACAAACCTACAGTAACCAATCAGTACAGAGCACTTACTGTATACCTGTTGGAATGCAACTAATAATACTGAACTCATCTCTAGCATTTGCGTGGGTGAGCATTTAGGGAATATTGACCATACCATGGTCTCCTCTGAGATTATGTTGCAGAAGCAATTCTATAAGGGAGTAGCTAAAACACTAAATTTTAGCTTGCAAACTTTGACAGTATAAGGCCATCTCTGCAACATATAAAGTGGGAATGCTTTTCACAGTGTTAAACACAAAACAAAATGGGAAGTCTTTAAAATGCTGCCTAATAAATATATTTGTCAGTATATTCCCCTTGTAAGCAAGGAACGTTGTTGCAAAGCAAAACCGTTTTGTTTCAATCAAAGAGTTGGTGTTGAGGTGAGAAAAGGTGTGCTTTTAAGTTAGCTTTCAAGTTAGCTGGGACAGCCAGATAATTTATAAGGCACAAGGAGGCCAATAAATCATGCAAAAAAGCTATAAGGCAAGCTAAAATTGATATGGAAAAGTATATTTAACAAGCAGTAAAAAGAATCCAAAGTATTTTTTAAATATGTTAATAGTAAAAAAATAAAGCAGGAAGGGGTGGGACCTTTAAAATCAGAGGAGGGTCAGCTGGTTGATGAAAAAAAAAGTGCAGATTCTGAACTCATATTTTTTTCTTTTGTCTACACAAATGAGGAACCAGTTAATGAAGGTTTACTGCTTGATAGTTCCAATTCTAGTAATGTAACTAATGATGCATGATTCACACATGAAGAAATTCAAAAGAGACTAGAACATGTTAAGATAAAGAAAGGTCCGGGGCCACATGGTATTCATCCTAGGGTACTTAGTGAGCTTAACTCTGTGATTGCCAAACCTCTTTACTTAATTTTTCAAGATTCTTTGAGGTCTGGCATAGTGCAGAGAGACTGGCGAATTGCTAATTTGGTGCCGCTATTCAAAAAGGGATCCCGTTCTCAGCCTTAAAACTATAGGCCAGTTAGTCTGACGTCAGTGTTAGGAAAGCTTTTCGAAGGGTTAATAAAGGATAAGATACTGGACTTCATAGCAAATCATAATACCGTGAGTTTGTGCCAGCATGGTTTTATGCATAATAGATCTTGCCAGACTAATTTAATTTCTTTTTATGAGAAGGTAAGTAGGGACCTCGATTCTGGGATGGCAGTGGATGTGATTTACCTTGCTTAAACATTTGATATAGTGCCACACGGAAGGTTACTGGTTAAATTAAGGAATGTTGGCCTGGAACATAGTATTTGTACCTGGATAGAGAACTGGCTAAAAGATAAACTACAAAGAGTGGTGGTAAATGGAACATTTTCTAATTTGACCAGTGTTGTTAGTGGAGTACCGCAGGGCTCTGAACTAGGTCCCTTGCTTTTCAACTTATTTCTTAATGAACTGGAGGTGGGCATTGAAAGTACTGTTTCTGTGTTTGCAGATGATATAAATTGTGCAGAACTATAGGTTCCATGCAGGATGCTGCCACTTTGCAGAGTGATTTGTCCAAGTTGGGAAAATGGGCAGCAAACTGGAAAATGAGGTTCAATGTTGATAAATGCAAAGTTATGCACTTTGGCAAAATAATATAAATGCAAGTTATACACTAAATGGCAGTGTTGGGACTTTCCTTAAATAAGAAGGATCTTGGGGTTTTTGTAGATAACAAGTTGTCTAATTCTGGGCAGTGTCATTCTGTGGCTACTAAAGCAAATAATGTTCTTTCTTGCATAAAAAAGGGAATTAACTCAAGAGATGAAAACACAATTATGCCTCTTTATAGAGCCATGGTAATGCCTCATCTGGAGTATGCAGTTTTGGACTCTAGTCCTTAAAGAAAAATTCAATCCAAAATAAAAAAAAAACCCTCCCCCCTGGGTAGACCCCCCTATCTGCCCCCCAGCCTACCTGCCCCCCCTGCCCAATATTTTTTACTCACCCCTCCGTGCAGATTGTGGCTTTGAAGTTCACGGCAGCCATCTTCTTCTTCTCTGGTAATCTTTGTGTCTTGACGACATTTTTGGCTCTTGCGCAGTTGGATTAAATTTCTGGTCCTGAACAACTGCGCATGTGCTGAAAAGTCACTAAGATTTCCAAAATGTTTTGGAAGTTTCCGTGACTTTTAGACATGCAACTTAACTGGTTAGAGGGATGGACGACTTAACTTATGAGGGTAGACTGTTTTCTCTGGAAAAAAAGGTGCTTGTAAGGGGACAAGGACTTATAGACAAATAGCAGGGGACCTTTTTACCCATAAAGGGTAAAAGGATCAGTGTAAAAGAGGCCACCCCTATATAATTCATGTGAAAGTAGGGAGGGGTGTGTGCATGGATGCTGGGTAGGGATGTAGCGAACCGCCGACAATGTGTTCGCGAACGCCGTTCGCGAACACCGGCAAAAAATGCGAACAGTTCGCAAACAGTTCGCGAACTTCGAACATCCGAAAATCGTTCGATTCGAACGATCGAAGGATTTTAATCGTTCGATCGAACGATTTCCGTTCGAATCGAACGATCGAAGCCATTGGATCGAATGATTTCATTCAATCCATTGGCTTTGATCGTTCGATTAGAACGAAAATCGTTCGATTTCAGCGATCGAATGGTCGAATGGTCGAACGATTTTGACGCGAACGCCTATTGGCGAACGTCGCGCGACGTTCGCGAACTTGCGGCGGACGCGAACAGTCGAAGTTCGCGCGAACTAGTTCGCCGGCGAACAGTTCGCTACATCCCTAATGCTGGGTTTTCATTTGGAGGGGTTGAACTTTATGGACTTTGTCTTTTTTCAACCCAATTTAACTATGTCACTATGTAACCATCAGAAGGTCAATATGGGTTAAAAGAATCGATGCTACTTTGCAAGTTTTTTATCATCATAAGGTGCTTCTTAAAATTCACTCACTCCTTTAATCAAAAATTGTTCTACCAGAGATAATATTTGTTCTACCAGAGATAATATTTGTGCTACCAGGTGTTTGGAGAGAAAATAATATAGGTATGGGATCTCTTATCCAGAAAGCTCCAAATTAAAGGAAGGCCATACGCCACAGAGTCAAATTTAAGAAAATAATTCAATATTAAAAAAAAATTATTTCCTTTTTCTTTTACCTTGTGCTTAATCCTTACTAAGCTGCATAAATCCATTTTGTGGCAAAACAATCCTATTGGGTTCATTTAATGTCTAAATGGTATGGAGATCTGAATTAAGGTGAGATCCTTTATACGTAAAACCCGAGGTCTCAAGCATTCCAGAAAATAGATCCAATATCTGTATACAGTACTATGCACATGGTGTAAAAGATGAAAAAAAAGTACTATTTATTAATCCTAATATTTGTTTTCATTTTTTTTCAAAAGATTTCCTTACAGGAATAATAAGCATCACCGTAAACATTATATGGCGAATTACTGGAGATTTCATGGCCCCTGATATTGTCTGCAAGATTGTGCGTTATCTGCAGGTAAATAACATATAATAAATTTTCTTTATTTGAATGGAAACAAATAAGTATTCTGTTTCATTTTTTAGGTATCATTGTTCTGCATAATAAAAATCTCTGGCACCAAAATGAGAGGAGTGCAATTCTGTTTTGCCCTGCGATTTTATAAGAAATCAATATATGTTACTCACATTTTATATTTTATGTTTCACTTACTAAAGCTTTCCATGTTTTACTAGGTTGTCCTTCTGTATGCTTCAACATATGTATTAGTATCTCTCAGCATAGACAGATATCATGCCATAGTTCATCCAATGAAGTTTCTCCAAGGAGGTAAGCTTTATTTGTTAGCATCAATCAGTACTGATTGATACACATATAGATAATGTAATCCAAACTTTTTTTCTTATTATAGATAAGAACCTCCTTGTATGACAAATTTCAAAGTTGTGGTTATATCATAAAAAATTTCAGTATGAGTGACTTATTACTGACTAGTGACTACATTCCCTTTCAATAGTTTATTTATTAAAGTGGAAATGTGTTCCCACAGTGTACTTCAAATACACCACCACATGGAATAAATCTTTATAAGGATCCTGAATTATTATTACAATTATCTTGAAAAATGTACTTTGTTCATCACTGATTTAATCTTGGTATGAAATGACAAAGAGAGTGATATTGGTTTGTAATGCTGTCATTCAAAAATGTATGATTAAAATAAACTTATTTTTTTTATTATTTTATGATTAAAATATACTTATGATTTTTTTTATATTGAATCTAAACATGTATATAATTGAGTTGAAACAATAAGAAATAAGAAGTGCAGTTTCCATAAGACTCTTTTGCATTTTACTAACGGCCATTTCTACTCATTCTTATATTGTATCTCAGTAGTGAAATGTATACATGTTCACAGGATTTTCTGCATGTGGGATATCTACCTATTGTATACTATAGAGATGTATGATTGGTTTATGAAAAGTAGGTTTGAACCTAAAGTTATTAGAAAGGCATATGAATAGGCAATATAAAATGATGAGTGGTATTATGATCTAAATCCAAACTAATGCAAAGCGTAGGTTTGATGGATTATGGTTTATTATCACATACTATTTTGAAGCAATAGCAAGAAAAAAATAATAAATAGACACTGGCATGTAGTGAAGGTAGAAGATGTGCAATTGTAAGCATAGGCAACATTCTATTCTATTTGGAATAGGAATTCTCCAGACCTGGTCTGTGGGAGTAAGGGCACAAGTTGGTTGGAACAAAAGGAGCCACTTAGGGGCAGATTTATCAAGGGTAAAATCAAAAATTTGAATTTCGAGTTTATTTTAGTATACTAGGGAATAGTCGAAAATTGGATTTGAGTTTATAAAAAAATAGAAATTCGAATTTTGAAATGTATCATGTACTGTCTATTTAAGAATTTGAATTTGACTATTCACCATCTAAAACCTGCGAATTGGTGTTTTAGCCTATGGAGACCTCCTACAACCAATGATTTGTTTTTATTTTCCGGTGTGAAAAAACTCAAATTGAATTAGAAATTTTTTTTAAATACATTTTAATTAAAAATGTATTAAAAATCTGCCCCTTAAGTATCTATAAAAA
Source organism: Xenopus petersii (assembly GCA_038501925.1). Taxonomy (NCBI): domain Eukaryota; kingdom Metazoa; phylum Chordata; class Amphibia; order Anura; family Pipidae; genus Xenopus; species Xenopus petersii. The sequence goes on along the minus strand of CM076682.1, from coordinate 100,361,492 downwards.
TCAAAATATTAGGTGTTCATCAATTATGACAGTATCAGTACAGTTACAGGTAAGAAATATAATATTTCATAACAGTTCCATTTAAAGAGATTAGGGGGCAGATTTATCAAGGGTTGAAGTGAATTTGAGGGAATTTTCGAAGTAAAAAAATTTGAAATTCAAAGTAATTTTTTGGATACTTCAACCATCGAATAGGATACTACGACTTCCAATTTACTTCGAATTCGATTCAAAGTAAAAATAGTTTGAATATTCGAAAATCGAAGTACTGTCTCTTTAAAAAAACCTTCGACCTCAATACTTCGCCAAATTAAACCTGCCGAAGTGCTATGTTAGCCTATAGGGACCTTCTAGTCCATTTTTCTAAGTCTTTACACATCAAATTAAAATCGTTCGATCGTATGTTAAAATCAGTGAAAAATCTTTTGACTTCGATATTCGAAGAATTTTAATTCAATGGTCGAATTTTGAAGTATTTTTTACTTTGAAATTTGACCCTTGATAAATCTACCCCTATGTCATGATATTTATGGTATTGTTTTTATTACTAAATGACACTGTGTTTATTGCCAATAATTCATTCTACCATTCAAAATTCTGGAACCAATGTATTTTTCTTTAATTTCTTATCGTGTATGCAGCCTTCTCAGGCTATTGATTCTGAGTTTTCAGAAAGAGGCAGCACTTCCCAATGGAACTGCTTTCAGATAAGCTATTAATTTTCCTACTCAGCATAACTGGAGGAATCATGGCCAGGCTTGACTGTTTCACTGTTGATTGCTATTCTCATATCTATTAGTGGGTGCGGCATGGGAGCATTTTTAACAATGCACGTGTCATGGAGCTGTTATCTGGTTACCTTCCCACTGCCAATGGGCAGCTGGAGGGGAAATGGTGATATTCCCCCAACTAGCAGTATCAAATTTAAGAGTGAGTTTATCAGAGCAAGTAACATAGCTGGGAGCACCTGGGAAGCTAAGAACTAGTGATGGGCAAATTTGTCCCGTTTGTCTACTGAAACAAATAGTTTTAAATACTTAAAGGAAAAGTATACCCCCAAAACAATGTAGGTCTATATTAAAAGATACTGAGTAAAACAGCTCATGTGTAAAACCCTGCTTCATGTAAATGAACCATTATCATAATAATATACTTTTTTAGTAGTATGTGCCATTGGGTAATCATAAATAGAAAATTGCCATTTTAAAAAATAAGGGCCGCCCCCTGAGATCGTAAGATTCACTGTGTACACATACAAACCACATGTAAGGTCACATGAGCCAATTAACATAGACTCAATTATGCGGAGCGCTCACCTCCCCAAATCACACCTTTGTAGTGTCAGGTGCTGTACTGTGAGACCCACTCCTGTCACTGGGTCAAATCAATATCCAGAAAAAAAGCCAGCAGCACACCGAATCTGGTTGTAGTTGTGTTCAAAGATGAAAATTTATTTAGCCCATATGCAAAAACTACAACCAGATTCGGTGTGCTGCTGGCTTTTTTATGAGCCAATTAGGAGACCGAGTTCTAACTTTTGCTTCCTCACTTCTTCCTGTAACAGTTAGTGTTTTTTTAAAAAAAACTCAAATCGAATTTTAACTATTCCCTAGTCAAATTCCACTAAATAAACTTGAAAATTCAAATTTCAAAATTCGAATTTCGAGTTCGAAATTTGAATTTTCAATTCAACCCTTGATAAATCTGTCCCTTAGAAACCAAATACTTTTTAATCGAGCTAAACAACCTAAACTTACCTGAAAAAAATGTAGCTTTCAAGTTGTCACAATAAATATTGATCTTCTGGACACTGTAGGCTAAAATCTGAGAAATAATTCATAGGAGGAATATTTACCCTAAGCTCATCTTCCATTCTGTGAAAAACAAAGTTGCATGAAAAAATAGGGAGCATATGACTGAAATGCTATAGACAATTGTTTACCATAAATGTATTTTTTATTTAAGATTTACTTCCAACACTTTTGATCATTAATCCATATGGCTCATAAATCATATATTCATTTGTTTTTATTCAACAGAAAAACAAGCAAAAGTGCTAATTGCTGTTGCATGGACCTTGTCATTTTTATTTTCAATTCCAACATTTATTATATTTGGAAAACTCAAACTTCCTAATGGAGAAATACAATGCTGGGCAATTTGGCCTGATGACTCCTACTGGATACCTTATATGACAATTGTTGCTCTTTTGGTGTATTTTATCCCTTTGATTATTATTAGGTAAGTCTTTATGGTTCATTATTGTTATCCCAGGAGTTTTTTTCTCCTGAATTGCAAACAGACTTTTTTTGTTGATTTTGTGATTGTTGTTATTCTACCATATTTTTATATATATATATATATATATATATATATATATATATATATATATATATATATATATATATATATATATATATATGTGGATGTTACATTTCATGAAAATTTGATAAACAAGGCTCCATAAATATATGTAGATTATTCGTTAGACAGCGCACTCTAGGATCCTTTTCAGACAGAATCGCTTGTTTCCACTTTGAACTTTAAAACAAATTTCCTTTATTCAGTTAAACATCTTGGTACACCATTCACATAGCGCCATGAGGTCTGACGCGTTTCGCGTTGGGTCACAGCATATCCTGGGTAAGATACATCTTTAACGCTGAATCTGAAGCGAGGCGAGCTTTTACCGCTCCAGTTTTTACTAGTGTGGGTTCCGGGGCATGAGGCACCCGGGCCACATTTCTTGAACGGTGAGTGAGTGCAAAAATTGGGAAACTGCCATACCAGGATATATAGATTGCAGTTTATAAAATGGAAGCTTCCCTATAGTAGCGCCAGCAATTGTGTGTCCATAAATATATGGGCGAATAAATATGCCTGGCGCGAACTTCGCTACGAATTTCCACATTTTTCTGCTAGCGAATAAATTTGCAAAACTCCCGCAAAAGTTTGCCAGCGTCCGAAGACTCACTTGACGCCCATTGACTTTAATGCCAGCGTTAAAAACTGACGCAACTGACTTTTCTGACACAGGCGTCAATTTTTGAGTTTCACAAATTTTTAGAAAACGGGAGGAATTCGCCCATCACTATCCATAAACAGAATGCACTGCTATACTTTCAGAGCTGGGCCAGACCGGCCAGGTGCCCTAGGCAACATGGAGCGTACATGCGCGAATTGATGCATAGGCATATGCAAATTGCTAATACAATATAAATGATCAAAATACAGTGAAAACATTATTTTCAAAAAATAATTAATCCTTTAACATGGTTAACCACAGGATTAATTATAAAGCTCCATTGTTCACAATGGTGAATGCTTTAATTAGATGGGATGTTGTGACGCAGTTTTCTGTGTTAAATGAGATAAATGGGATATCTGTGTTTAGTTATTCTGTGTCAAACAGACAAACCAAAGTGGCTGCATCTGTATATAAATGTAGGTGCTATGCCAGTGAAATTATCAGTAGCCAATCTAATATTAGATTTTTTTAACCCTTTGCCTGCCAAGCACGTACGGCGTACGTGCTGGCAGGCAAATGCTCAGGCTGCCAAGAACGTACATTGTACGTTCTTTGGCAGCTGAGCTCTCTCTCTGCTTCGGCGGCTTTTGCCACCGAAGCAGAGAGTGGGGAGAGAAGACAGCCCCCTAGGCAACGAGGCTGGGGGGCTGTCAAGTCGGATCTGCGACTCGATTGTCGCAGATCCGACTTCAAAGTAGCAGACGCATCTCATGGAGCGTCTGCTACTACACTCACCTTCTTCCTGCCAGCAGAGCCGCCCACGCACTTCCTGCTGCGCAGCAACTCTGCAGACACGCTGCCAGGACTCCTCCAAAGAAGACAGTGATTCTCCTGCTCCAAAAACGGTAAGTGCATGTTTTTTTTACACACTTACCTGCACCTATACATACTTACAGTACATTTATGCATTTTAGTAAAGATTGGAATTTTTTTTAATTTTTTTTTTTTAATTTTAGCACACTTGGTCCCTTTTGTACAGTTATTTACACTTATTTACACTTATTTACATGTATTTTCACACTCAGATAACTTTTATTAGTGCACAAATATGTATACACAAACAGGTGTTTTTTTTTTTTTTTACGAATTCATTATACTGTTATCTTTTGTTTTTTTTGCCTAAAAACGTGTTATTTTGGCAGCGTGACTATTGGATAATCGATTTCGGCCACTAATTACGCTGTCAGAACAATTATTTTGTTATTTCATTGATTTACGCTATTTTTGTGGTTTTATTGCAATTTTATCCCTGCATTATTGTTCCTTATGTATCTTTAGTATCGTTTTGCTGTTTGGTGCTTTGGTATAGAAAGATAGATTTTACTTAGTTTGATCCGCCAAAATATGTGCTTTCCAAAAATATATGGGTTTCTGGGGGTCTTTTTACAGTTTGGGGGTCTTACGGCACATAACGTACAGTTAGGGTTCTCTTTTCTGCAGCTTAGTTGGCTAGCGTGAAAATTCATAGGCACGTTTTTCATTTGGGGTCCATACACAACACATACTTTGGTAAATCTATACATATTGGGCATCAAACTATTTAGTAGACCTCTGACGTCCATATTTAGAGAGATTTTTCTTTGTACGTAAAACATTGTGTGTGATAAATGCGGCAAACTGCAACATTTTTAGGCGATTTTCAGAAATGTTGTAAAAACCTATATGTTTAGAAAAGCTTTGCAGTTTGGTGTAGAAAGACGTCGTTATCTTTGTTGGAATCGGCAGAATGTGTACTTTCCAAAAATGTATGGTTTTGGGGGGTCATTGCTGTTAGGAGGGTCTTGAGGCAAATAATATGAAGTCAAGGGTCTATGTTCACAGAAGGCGAATCGGCAGCGGAGAAAACTCATATTCACTATTTTTATTTGGGGTCCGCACATGCCAGCTGCCTTGGTATATCTATGCATATTGGGCATCAAACTGTTCAGTAGACCCTTGGCATCAATATTTATGGTGTTTTACAATTGTATGTAAGAAATTGGGTGAGATAAATGTGGCCAATTGCAATATTTTTAGGCGATTTTCAGAAATGTAAAAACAGTTGCTTTTATCGCCAAATTTAGGAAAGGCTTGCGACTTGGTACTTTGGAGTACAAAGACATGCATACCCAATTTGGATTCGCAGGAATGTGTACTTTCCAAAAATATATGGTTTTATGGGGTGAACGCACTTTTTTCTACCTTTGCCCCCCCCAAAACAATGTAAATGTGTTGATTTTGCAGTACCTGAAATGACAGACCATTTGAGGGTCTTTGTTTTGGGGCCCTATATGCCACGTGCTTGGGTACACCTATACATATTGGGCATCAAACTGTTCAGAGGACCCCAGGCTTTCATATTTGGGGTGATTTCTCTTGATACCTAATAGTACAGTATGTGGGAACTACGATGCTAGAGGGTGAAAATTTTGAGGTGATTTTTGGAAATGTCACCAAAATCACCAAATTTAGAAATGGTTTGCGGCTTGGTACTTTGGAGTACAAAGACATCCATACCCGATTTGGATTCGAAGGAATGTGTACTTTCCGAAAATATATGGTTTTATGGGGTGAACTTACTTTTTTCTACCTTTGCCCCCCCCAAAAACAATGTAAATGTGTTGATTTTGCAGTACCTGAAATGACAGACCATATGGGGGTCTTTCTTTTGGGGCCCCTGTATGCCACGTGCTTGGGTACACTTATACATATTGGGCATCAAACTGTTCAGAGGACCCTAGGCTTTCATATTTGGGGTGATTTCTCTTGATACCTAAAAGTATGTGGTTAATACGATGCTGCAGGGTAGATATTTTGAAGTCATTTTTGGAAATGTCCCCAAAATCCCCAAATTTAGGAATGGTTTGCGGCTTGGTACTTTGGAGTACAAAGACATGCATACCCAATTTAGATCTGTGGGAATGCGTACTTTCCGAAAATATATGGTTTTCTGGGGTGAACTTACTTTTTTCTACATTTGCCCCCCTCAAAACAATGTAAATGTGTTGATTTTGCAGTACCTGAAATGACAGACCATATGGGGGTCTTCTTTTTAGGGCCCCTATATGCCACGTGCTTGGGTACACCTATACATATTGGGCATCAAACTGTTCAGAGGACCCTAGGCTTTCATAATTGGGGTGATTTCTCTTGATACCTAAAAGTATGTGGGAAATACGATGCTGCAGGGTAGACATTTTTAAGTGATTTTTGGAAATGTCACCAAAATCACCAAATTTAGGAATGATTTGCGGCTTGGTACTTTGGAGTACAAAGACATGCATACCCAATTTAGATTCGTGGCAATGTGTACTTTCTGAAAATATATGGTTTTCTGGGGTGAACTTACTGTTTTCTACTTTTGCCCCCCCTCAAAACAATGTAAATGTGTTGATTTTGCAGTACCTCAAATGACAGACCATATGGGAGTCTTCCTTTTGGGGCCCCTATATGCCACGTGCTTGGGTACACCTATACATATTGGGCATCAAACTGTTCAGAGGACCCTAGGCTTTCATATTTGGGGTGATTTCTCTTGATACCTAAAAGTATGTGGGAAATACGATGCTGCAGGGTAGAAATTTTTAGGTGATTTTTGGAAATGTCGCCAAAATCACCAAATTTAGGAATGGTTTGCCGCTTGGTACTTTGGTGTAGAAAGACATGCATACCCAATTTAGATTCAGGGGAATGTGTACTTTCCGAAAATATATGGTTTTCTGGGGTGAACGTACTTTTTTCTACCTTTGCCGCCCCCCAAAACGATGTAAATGTGTTGATTTTGCAGTATCTGAAATGACAGAACAAACGGGGGGTCTTCCTTTTGGGGCCTCCTATGCCACGTGCTTGTGTGCATCTATTCATATTGGGCATCAAACTGTTCAGTGGACCCAGGATTTTATATTTGGGGTGTTTTACATTGATACCTAATGATGTGTGGGAGATATGTTGCTGTAGAGTGGAAGCTTTGAGGTCATTTTTCAAAAAATTCACCAATTTCTATAAAACATTATAACTTTAGGAAACAATTGCAACTTGGTGGTTTGGAGTACAAAGATATTTCTACCCATTTTTGATTCACCAGAATCTGTTCTTTCTAGTAATGGGTAGTTTTCTAGGGTAAACCTACTGTTAGCGGAATGTTTGGCCTTGAAATCAAAAGTATGCCGTTTGGGGAGTGTTGCTTTGGAAATTTGGTTGTGTATTGCTTGTAGATTTTGAGCTATACAAGTGAGAAATCTCCATAAAACTATATATATTTGGTATTGTCGCGTTCAGGAGACATAGACCTTTCTAAATCGGCTGTGTTCTCGTACATAAAATGAATGATGTTTCTGATATATGTGATTGTTCTTCGTGCAACATGATTTTTTTCATTTTATTTGACACTTAGAATCCAATATTTTTTTAGAGAAGTAGAATTACACCAAAATTCTTGCATATTGTGAAAGTTCAGGTTGTCCTGAAAAAAACAATATATTGTTTTCCTGAGTTAACTAAAAGACCACCCCAGGAAAGGCCCTTAAAGTGAAAGAGTGCAAAATATCTAAAAACTGCTTGGCAGTAGATGTTCGCATCTAGGACAAAACGGCTGGCAGGGAAAGGGTTAAACCAGTCCACTACAATAAAAATAAACATATTAAAATGTCATTTTTACCTCAATAATACAAGTTTTTAACACCTTAAATTTATAGTTAGGCAGAATGATGTGTGAAAGAACATTAATTTAATCATCCATTTAATCATCCATTTAATCATCCATTTACAAACCTTATGAACTTTATAAACTGAAGAGTACTTAGTAACAATAAATAGGTTGCTTCAATGAATTCTAAGAATTTTGTGGTCCTGAAAAAGCATAACATTTCTACTTATTTAAGACATCACTTTCCAAATGAACATGTCAATCGATCGTGTTTTAAAAATAGATCTGATGATTTACAAATCTAATCCAGTTAAAGAAGCTGAGTGATGTGACCTATTTGAACTAAAAGAGATATGTTTTATGGTACATGGATATAAGTAGAATAGTCAGAAAGTATTTTTTACGGGCATATTTATCAAGGGTTGAATTTCAAATTTAAAAAACTTCGAAATTCGAATTCAAAAAGACCAACCGAAATTAAGTTGATGTTTTTTTTGGTTGAGTAGGTCCATTTTCGATCTAATAGGTCTGTATTCAGCTGAATTTGAATCATATGAATCGAAGGAATAGCGCAATCGATCGAATTCGATTCAAAGTTTTTCCCAAAAAAACCTTTGATTTTTTAAAGTCCACCAATTGACTCCAACTAGGTTCTAGGAGGTCCCCCATGGGCTAAAACAGCAATTTGGCAGGTTTTAGATGGTGAATGGTCGAATTTTTAAAGAGACAGTACATGATACATTTCGATATTCAAATTTTTTACTTTTTTTCAAATTCAAATCGAATTTGGATTATTCCCTAGATGAAGTACACAAAAAATATCTTGACATTAGAATTTTTTTCAATTGAAAATTCACCTCGACCTTTGATAAATCTGTCCCTTAGTGTTTTATTAAACTGTACAATTTCCTTTAAATTTCACCATATGCTAAATTAAATTTCAACATATGCTAAATTACATTTATTTAAATTTTGTTTTCTTTATTTAGACAGACCACTTCTTTAAGAAATCTTCCTGTTGCTAGTATGCAGAAATATAAAGTTATAAGACATAATAAACCATTCCCTAGTATTTGTGTAATTAGAGATAATGGAAGATAAGGTTGCTGATTTATTAACCTTTGATATTTATTTTTGGTGCAATTCTCACAGCAAGAAGATAAAAAAATGTAATATTCAATCTTGAAAGTTGCTGCACTTTTTCAAATTATCACAATGTTCACTAATTAACTAACCCTCGATATTCAACTAGGACTTAAAATCCTTCGACTTAGAAGTCGAAGGACTTAGCGCAGATAGTTCGATCGAACGATCGAAGGATTTTAATCCAACGATTGAAGGAATATCCTTCGATCAAAAAAAGTTAGCCAAGCCTATGGGAACCTTCCCCATAGGCTAACATTGACTTCGGTAGCTTTTAGATGGCGAACTAGGGGGTTGAAGTTTTTTTTAAAGAGACAGTACTTAGACTATCGAATGGTCGAATAGTCGAACGATTTTTAGTTTGAATCCTTCGATTCGAAGTCGTAGTCGAAGGTCGAAGTAGCCCATTCGATGGTCGAAGTAGCCCAAAAAAAACTTCGAATCCTTCACTCGAAGTTAGTGAATCGGCCTCTAACATATTCCTCCTTGAATTTTCAGAAATGTTGTGGAGGATTCACTGCCAGTTAATTCTTTGACTAATGGACTTATCTATTATGCCTAACAATAGCAGCAATGAGAAGAAGGTGAATCTCATTAAACAAAGTTCATACTAGAAGAATGCACAGCAAAGAGTTAGTTTCTGCTACAAAATGAATCTAAGTCTGTAATAAAAAGAAAAAAAATGTTTAATATGATTTTTTCTCTAAATATTACCTTACAACATAAAACCTATTAGTATACTATACATTTTGCACTTTTGCTTTCTCCTGATTCTAATGAGTGATTGTACAATTTATTGAAGTATATATAACATATGTATTTTGTGTAGTGTTTTTGGCCTTTCAGCTCCTTGTAGATTTAGAGACTTGCACACAGACACTACTAGCAAACCCTTGTAAAGCATTCAATTCCAATGATGTACACCAGAGACTCAAAATTTATTGAGATTACATACAATATGGCTTTCATTTTGTAAGATTTTTGTTTGTTTGTAGACCCATTTCAAATGATAATTCAACGTGTTCATATTTTTTTACGGTTTTATTTTATCAAGTTTTTTATATTAACATTTTTAATAAATAAACAAACATTTGAGGTTAGTAAAATTTTCAAGTTTATTCAAATTAAAAAACTCTAAAATTCACAATTTAAAATTTTGATAAAAATATCACCACATGTTGGATGCCAGTTCAGCCAGATAAGGAAGTCAAGAGTAACCTTGGATGCAAAGGTGACCTACTGTTTCAAAGGGAAAGTAGGAAGAGATGAATGATCGTGGTGGCCTGTTTTATGGTGAAACAATAGTTATTCGATGAGGCATCAGGCATTGTAGAGATGGTGGCACTTATATAGTTATCGAAGCCCAAAGGAGAGGAATGAGATTGTTTTTTTATATGGACAACTCAACTGGTAAATCAACTGGTGTAACTGAATCCACAGTTAAGGATTTATTATGATTTTATATTGTTGTGTGTAACCCTCAAATAAACTCTGTTGATGATGAGCTCATTGTTTTTGGAAACTTGGTGCACTGATCTTTGGCTATTAACAGTGATAATGTGTTAAGATTGAACATATAAATATTTACAATACTTATTTTTGGTTGTCAAGTTTTTTTGAGAATTTGTAGACCCATTGCAAATGATAAGTAGAATACAAAGTCAATAGCAACTAGTGTTGAACAAAACTGACCCATCTCACTTCACTGAAAATTAGCATAATGCTGAAAAATGTCCAAAATGCATTGCAGTCTATGGGCGATAAATTTTTTTGTGAGCAACAATTTTTTTTTACCCATTAGTGGCATAAGGGCATAATTTTTGTGGCTAAACTCTGCTCATCACCAACAACAACTAATCAGCGATTATATTTCAAAAGCCATCTACAAGTTAGAAAACAAAAGCACATTTCTGCTTGTTTGCTATGGGCAACATCATCAGTGATGTTTTTCTCTATTGTTTTATACAGCATGATACATTAGCCTCATAATGTATGTAAATATGCATAAAACAAATACATACATATGAGAACATAGAATTCATTTTCATTAGAATGCATGGATCAAAAGGGAAATAGAAGGTTGTCCTAAAAAAATAAAGTTCACATGACATAATATGAATTTTGACTCTGTTTGTACCAACATATCACAGTCTCCACTTATTATTCATTTATGATTAAATCTTCACTAATGATTACTCTTTTTTATACACAATAAGGGTCATTTACAATGTGGAAGACAGGGTGCAAAGTGCAAAAAAGGGGAAGTGTTCTGAATTTCTGCAGGTCTCTGCACTCCAAAATAGAGTGCAGGGATTTGTGTGTGCCCCATTTATAAGGCCCATTATTACAGTATTCATGCAGGAGGGCAGGGGAGATGAATGTACAATATCTGTCCCCAATCTTGTACTTTATTCAGATACACAAGTTAGGGAGTGCTTAAGGAAGCATGCTATGATCCCTGTACTTGCTGCAAACCCTTTGGCAGGTGTAGAACAGGGATGCCTTGCACCTGATGGAGCTGTGTTCTGTACCTAGCAGCTAATTTACAATCTGACATTAGGGGGCATATTTATTATGTTGTGTAAAATTAAATTTGCTGTAAAATAAAGGCCACATTTATCAGTGTGTGTAATTTTATGCAGTGCAAATGCCACATTTGCCATGGTTATTTTACATTGCTTCTGGTGGAAGTCATTCTAAGAAAAAACATAAAAATGTTATGTCTTTTTATGCTGTTTTTGACACGGTGAAGCCTGACGATGTGTGGTGTATCATCCCTCTGTCTTTTACACAGCATAATAAATATGCCCCTAGATGAAGAGTGCAGCCATACCCCAGTTGCATTTACTTTTTCAATTTGCAGGATGTGATTTTGTGCTCCATAGTGCTCTAGCACTTGTGTCTGGTAAAGAACCACTTGATTTTTTTATCACATGCAGTAATATATATGCTGCTTTAGAGCATATACTGCTTTAAATAACTGTGAAAATCCTTTAATGTATTTTTCAAAGAAAGGGTTAGTTGTTAAATACAGCTGAGACCATGCACTGACAAAATGTTAGAATTAAAATGAATCATGCAGGGTTTTTCTCTTTTTTTACTTTCAAAAGCATACATTTGAAGCAGCAGAGATAGTCTAGACGCTAAATTGCATACTGCAAGTCCTAATTATTTTCATATCTTTTTCAATTTATAGTGTGATTTACTTCATTGTAATACGAACAATATGGGTAAAAAGTAAAGCACACACAGTGATAATTTCCAACTATACTGGTAAGTGATTTTTTTTAGCCCACATATACAGTACCAGATGTGTCATGCAAAATAAGTAAGGATAATGGTTTACAATAATATACAATACTATACAGGTATGGGACCTGTTATTCAGAATGCTTGGGACCTGCGGTTTTCCAGATAAGAAGTCATCCCATATCTGGCCAGTCATACACTTAATTGAATTCTTAATGAATCAGATGAAAATTAAGTGTAGGACTGGCCAGATATGGGATGACTTTGACGTAGTTGGCCAGCTTAAATATATTGCAATATATGGACAAACAATCCCTGTGTTGTTTAAAGGGTAAGGCATTTTTTAGTAGCAGTATGCACAAAATGTCGCTGTCTTAAATATATTGATAATGGGTTGAGTGCAGAGGACCTCTTGTAGTTGAAAATAAGGTTATTTCCCATTAACTTCTATGGAACCTCACCAGCTTTTACTTGACAAGTTCTTCTTAACAATCCAGATGTCAGAATACCTGTGCGGCGGGGTCGTCCGCTGCGCCATCGGCGGGGACGCCCACCGCACCACTCTTCCCTCTAGCCACGCCAGCGTGTCTTCGCTGGCGCCTGGCTCCTCTATAGGGTGCGCGCGGTGCGCCTCCTGGGGATTTAAAGGTGCAGGCGCGCTGACATCATACGTCAGCGAGCAAAGGCGCGAAATTCAAATAGTATTTAAAGCCCAGTTTTGCTGTTTGTAATTGCCCGTGATAGAACTTGTTCTAGTGGTTTTTCTGAGCCTTGTGCATCTTTCTTGAAAATTCTGATCTGATTATCCGTGTTTGACCCTGCCTGTTCCTGACTACTCTCCAATCTGTATTCTGACCCTTGCCTGCCTACGTCAACTCTCCTGCTTAACCCCTTGATTGACTACCCGGTTTTGACCCTTGCCTGCCTGATGATTCTGATATCCGCCTGCCTCGACCCAGCCTTTCTGACCATCTGCTTGCCTAACCCTCTTGTACTGTGACCTTCGGCTCAAAAGACTCTGCTTCCTGCCGTGCCCCTTTGCCAGCCAGAACACCCACCTCGCCTTGTACCCCTCGTTAAGTCCAGGTGGCACCCAAGTAAGCTGAGGGCTCCTCCCGAAGCCCAACGGTGGTCACACTACTGGTGAAGCCGAGACCAGGGTGCTTGGCACTTGTTCTGGTATTGGGTGCCGGCCGTGACATTATCACGGGCCATGGAGGATGACGGTCACGAAGCTGCTGCTGCCTCTGCTACACCATCTCCTCAAACTTCCACTGAGATGTTGCTCTCTACTTTGCTGCAACGTATGGAGGAGCAAGAGCAAAAGCAGATCTATTTGCTTCAAGGGTTCCACAATCTGACCCGTCAGTTGGGGCCTTCACAGCAGCTGTCTAATCCTGTTCCTGCATCTCCTGTGGGTTCTTCTGCTAATTGGGGTAACTCATCTAAACATCATGAACCCAAAATTGTGTTCCCCGAGAAATTCAGTGGGGATCGTACAAAATTTTTCGTCTTTAAAGAGGCGTGTAAGTTATACCTTAGTTTTTTCCATCACTCATTCCAATCTGGTGAGGAGAAAGTAAGGTTCATAATGATCCTGCTTTTGGGTGACCCCCAAATTTGGGCCCTAAGGCTGCCTTCCTCTGATCCCGCTTGTTATTCCCTTGACACTTTCTTTAACAGCATGGCAATTCTTTACGATGACCGGGATCGTGCATCTTCTGCCGACACCGTGATTCGTAAGTTGCGCCAAAGGAAAAGGGATGCAGAGGTGTACTGCACCGAATTCCACCGGTGGGCAGTAGAAACTGGGTGGAAACTGGGTGGAACGATTTGGCTCTATGGAGTCAATTTCGTTTGGGGTTATCTGATTCAGTAAAAGATGGTCTGTTTAATTACCCCCTACCTTCTAACCTGGATGGTCTCATGTCCCTTGCCATCCAGGTAGATAGAAAGCAAAGGGATCGAAGGGGTGAGAGGAGTACAAACTTCTCTGGGGTTTCTAATATAAGATCAAATGTGGTAACCAATGTAAAATCTCCTAACCCCTTTGTTCCTCTAACTCAGGAGGAGCCTATGCAATTAGGCATAGCCCATCTAACTCCTGGCGTTCCCTGGGTCTTTGCATATACTGTGGTGAAAAGGGACATTTTCTGAACCAATGTTCTAAGAGGCTGGGAAACTCCGAAGCCTAAATGGAGAAAGGGAGCTCCATTTGGGTGCAGGAGTTTCCTCTCCCCAATCTGCCTCCAAGATTTTGATTCCAGTTAAACTAACCTGGCTTATGGGCTCTGTCAAGGTGTCCGCATTTGTGGATTCTGGGGCAGAGGGAGACTTTCTGGATGCTGCTTTTGCAGCCAAATACAAGATTCCTTTGGTTTCCCTAACTACCACCATGAGAATATGGGCAGTGGACATAACCCTCTGATTGACTGGGTCTCGAGGGAGGTAATTCAATGGGGTTCTAAATGTGGTGGGGTATGCTTTCCCTCAGTAGTGGCAACTACATCCCTTGAGGGGTTACCTGCTGCATATGCAGAATAGCCTGATGTGTTCTCTAAAAAGGCAGCAGAAACCCTACCCCCACACCGGCAGTATGACTGCCCAATTGATTTGATCCTCGGGTCCACTACTCCTTGTGGTAGAACCTACCCTCTTTCATTGCCGGAAGCCCAGGCCATGAAAGAGTATATAAAGGAAAATCTTGAGAGGGGTTTTATCAGACCTTCTAGTTCTCCTGCAGGGGTGGGTTTCTTTTTTGTTGGGAAAAAAGATGGTGGTCTTCGTCCCTGTATCGACTATAAGGGGCTCAATAAGATCACCATAAAGAACCGCTATCCTCTCCCTTTAATTTCTGAACTATTTGATCAGGTTAAAAGAGCTAAGGTCTTTACCAACCTTTATCTTAGGGGGCTTATAACCTGATACGTATCAGGGAGGGTGATGAGTGGAAGACAGTGTTTAACACCAGAGATGGCCACTACGAGTATCTTGTAATGCCTTTTGGTCTCTGTAATGCCCCCGCAGTGTTCCAGGAGTTTGTCAATGACATCTTCCGAGACCTGCTGGGGATCTTTGTAGTGGTCTACCTAGACAATATACTTATTTTTTCCTCCAACATGAAAGAACATCAAAATCATGTTTGTGAAGTCTTACGAAGGCTAAGGGGAAATAATCTTTATGCATAACTTTTGGGGTTTCTTCTGTTCAGTTTTTGGGGTTTAACATTTCCAGCAAGGGTCTAGAAATGGATCCAGGCAAGGTGAGAGCAGTCCTGGATTGAACTCTATTGCTCCCTCTTCAAATATCTGCTCCTATGGATACCCCTTCGGGAAGATGGTTTGTACCACAGATATTAAGGGAGCAAGTACTAAGAAAGGTTCATGATTCTAAGATGGCAGGGCATCCAGGCATTTCAAAGACGGTGTCCCTGTTATCCCGTCATGTTTGGTGGCCATCATTCAAACAGGATGCTAAGGCCTTCGTTAATTCCTGCCCAGTCTGCCAAAGATCCAAGGCTTCTCGAAATTCTTCCCAGGGTCTGTTAATTCCCTTACCCATTCCAGTAAAACCTTGGTCCCATCTTTCAATGGACTTCATTGTTGATTTGCCCCCTTCTCAGGGGAAAACTGTGATCTGGGTGGTGGTGGATAGGTTTAGCAAGATGAGTCATTTTGTTCCCCTTCCACACCTCCCTTCTGCTAAGACCTTGGCTGATTTGTTTGTTAATCAAATTTTTAAGTTACATGGTTTTCCTGAAAATATTGTTTCTGACAGGGGGGTTCAGTTTGTCTCAAAGTTTTGGCGTGCTTTCTGTTCTTTGGTGGGGATTGAGTTATCTTTTTCCACTGCTTATCACCCCCAAACCAACGGCCAAACTGAGAGGGTGAATCAGTCCCTGGAGCAGTACCTCAGGTGTTATGTGTCCAACAACCAGTCCACTTGGGCTGAACTATTACCCTGGGCAGAGTTTGCATACAATAATGCTACTCATTCTTTCTCTGGAGAATCCCCTTTCTTTATTATCAATGGGTTGCACCCCAAAGCTTTTTCATTCTCTGGGCCTGGTTCCCCTGTACCATCTGCCAACTCCTCTGTTGAATTATTTTCTAAGGTTTGGTCTCAAGTGCATGAAACACTGTCTGCAGCTACATCAGCTCAAAAGAAAGCTGCTAACAGATCTCATAGAGAGGCACCCCAGTATAAAGTGGGGGATTTGGTCTGGTTATCTACCAAGAATATCAAGTTGAAGGTGCCCTCTCTCAAACTGGGTCCTAAATTTATTGGTCCATATCCCATCACCGCAATAATTAACCCTTCCTCTGTTCGTCTTAAGTTACCTGTTAATTTTAAAATTACTGACTCCTTTCATGTCTCCCTTCTCAAACCAGCTTCACAAATCCGACATCATCTGTTCCTCCCCCAGTGTTGGTTGAGGGTCAGCCTGAATTTGAGATCCAAGACTTCCTTGATTCTCGTCTAGTAAGGGGTAAGCTCCAGTACTTAATTAAATGGAAGGGCTATGGCCCTGAGGAGAACTCTTGGGTCTCAGTTGAGGATATCAAGGCTGACCATCTCCGGGAGCAATTCCATCAAAAGTTTCCTGGGAAGCCTGGGGGTCCAGTGGCCCCCCCTGGAGAGGGGGTAATGTCAGAATACCTGTGCGGCGGGGTCGTCACCCTCCTGGGGATTTAAAGGCACAAAGGCATGCTGACGTCATACGTCAGCGCGCAAAGGCGCAAAATTCAAATAGTATTTAAAGCCCAGTTTTGCTGTTTGCAATTGCCGTGGTAGAACTTGTTCTAGTGGTTTTTCGGAGCCTTGTGCATCTGTCTTGAAAATTCTGATCTGATTATCCGTGTTTGACTCTGCCTGTTCCTGACTACTCTCCAATCTGTATTCTGACCCTTGCCTGCCTACGTCAACTCTCCTGCTTAACCCCTTGATTGACTACCCGGTTTTGACCCTTGCCTGCCTGACGATTCTGATATCCGCCTGCCTCGACCCAGCCTGTCTGACCATCTGCTTGCCTAACCCTCTTGTACTGTGACCTTTGGCCCTGCTTCCTGCCGTGCCCCTTTGCCAGCCAGAACACCTCGCCTTGTACCCCTAGTTAAGTCCAGGTGGCACCCAAGTAAGCTGAGGGCTCCTCCTGAAGCCCAACGGTGGTCATACTACTGGTGAAGCCGAGCCGAGACCAGGGTGCTTGGCACTTGTTCTGGTATTGGGTGCCGGCCGTGACACCAGACTAGTTGAAGTTTCAGAAAATAAACACTTTTGTATTTTTTGCCACATTTTTTCTCAGATCGAGAACAAAACACGAACTCTGATAAATGTGCCCCTAAGGGACATATTATGCCAAAGCAACCAATCAAACTTTTGATCGGTTATTGTGGGTTACTGCCCAAGTGCAAATTATAATAATTATAAAAGATAATAATAGATCACATAGCTGTACTTGAATGTGAATGTTATGATTTCATAGGGATCATTTACTGAAAGTTATTACATCTACCAGTAACATAAATTTATTTTTTAAAAAAGATTTGTTTCTACGTAACAAAAAAAACCCCACCAAGGTTCTCTGCATGCGCTCCTCTTCAGAAACGGTGATGATCCATTGTGCGGCGCTCAATTTCTCCTCCCTGGCTATCTCCTATAGAAGGCAGGGAGGAGAAATCAAGCGCCGCACGATGGATTGTCGCCCTGTCGCCGTTTCTGAAGAGGTCGCGCAAGCAGAGAATCAGTAAATAATTTCTTAATAAAGACTTTGCAAATTGAAAGCTAAAACTGCCTTGGTGGTTTTTTTTTTTCGTTAAGTAGAAACAATTTAAAAAAGAAAATGATATCACTGGTCTTTTAAGAGCCTGGGCAGAATTGCAAGATCAAGTCCATTCGTGTACATGCAATGATCCTTTTGCTGGGGTTTGACTGCCCTAGATTAAAAAAATCCAGCACGTGGTGAAGAGCACAGTTTTGGAATAGTTGACCATCTATACATAGGGCATTGATTCTATTTATGCCTTTAAGAGTGGATTGGATGACATTCACAAGTACAATATCCAAGGGTTATGGTGATTTTAAGATCTACATTTTTTTCAGTTTGCACTGCTTAGTGTGCTAGCACTTGTGTTTGGGTCACACATAAATGAGGCCCAGGACAGCAGACAAAAATTCAAGCAGGTCTGTGTTCTATTGACAGTCACTCTGACGCATTTAGAACTGCTGCCAGATGAACAGAATTCTGTCTGTTCTGATTTCCAATAAACACATAAAGCATGCATATACAACATAATAAGTATAATATAATATACAGACCCAGAAATAAAATATGGTATTTATAAAGATCATTTTATTTTGAAACATCTCATCTGTAAAAAACCATAAATTTAAATTTAAAATTACCAGGTGACAGGTGCATATTTTTCTCTTTTTTTCCCTCTTGTTCCTGTGCAGAAGGTTGTTAGTTATTTCCTCCACAGCTATTGATCAGGCCAAACAAAGTCAAGGCTGTTAAGTTGTAGTGTCAGAGTAACAAATGAACCACATGATGCCTAAGCATTCGTTGAACTACAACTATTTTACATGAGGTAGTTTGGGGGATAAAGGGACCCTAAAATATGTTTCTGCAAAAACAAGTAATGCTTCTGTATTTGACTGTTGTGGGATGCTGAGATTTGTATATTAACAACATAAAAAGGGCTACCAGGACAACCTTTGTGTATGGTGAAAGCATTTAGATGAAAAAATTACCTGGTAAGGAGTCTCAGCTATTGATGGGCGAATTTGCGCTGTTCCGCTTTGCCGAAAAATTCTCGAATTCCTCGTGAAATTGACAAAATGGAGAATAATTAGTGAAACGGCGCCGGTGTCTAGTTTTTGACGCCGTGTCCATTTTTGATGCCCGTGAATTTTTGCGTCCGTTTTGCGAACCACGCAAATTCACCACAAATTCACGTCTGGTGAATAAATTTGTCCATCACTAGACTCAGCTGGTAAGCAAGGCAGTAGCACATACCGTATATACTAGAGTATAAGCCGACCCGAGTATAAGCCGAGGTACCTAATTTTACCTACGAAAACTGGGAAAACTTATTGACTCTAGTATAAGCCTAGACACAACTACAGCCCTGTCTCCCAGCAGCGCACATTCTGCCAAAGCGACCCCCCCAATGATCAACCGGACTTCTTTGCAAAGTTGATGGTGACAGAGAATTGGCAAACGGATTACTGTGTGCATTGTCCCACTGTCCCACTACCATGTGCAGAGGGTGCTGTTTGATATTGCCATCACTGTTAATCTTTCGTATAACCAACCGAGGGAGCTGCGTGATATTGCAGTCACTGTTATTCTTCCATGTAACCAACAGATGGCGCTGTGTGATATTGCAGTTACTGTTATTCTTTCATATAACCAACAGAGGGTGCTGTGTGATATTTCAGTCACTGTTATTCTTTCATATAACCAACAGAGGGCGCACTGTTATTCTTTCATATAACCAACAGAGGGTGCTGTGTGATATTGCAGTCACTGTTATTCTTTAATATCACCAACATGGGGCGCTGTGTGATTTTGCAGTCACTGTTAATCTTTCATATAACCAACAGAGGGCGCACTGTTATTCTTTCATACAACCAACAGATGGCGCTGTGTGATTTTGCAGTCACTGTTATTCTTTCATATAACCAACAGAGGGTGCTGTGTGATATTGCAGTCACTGTTATTCTTTCATATAACCAACAGATGGCGCTATGTGATATTGCAGTCACTGTTATTCTTTCATGTAACCAACAGATGGCGCTGTGTGATATTGCAGTCACTGTTATTCTTCCATATAACCAACAGAGGGTGCACTGTTATTCTTTCATATAACCAACAGAGGGCATTGTGGGATATTGCAGTCTCTCCCCAAGTGAACTGTTGGTATAGGAATGATTAAAAGTGACTGCAATCTCAGCTACGGGTACTGCTGACCCGAGTATAAGCCAAGGTAGACTTTTTCAGCACATTTTGGATGCTGAAAAACTCGGCTTATACTCGGGTATATATGGAAGTCAGTCTGCTGGGTCAAATAACTATTTGATTAAACAAAGATAGGTGCTTCTTTGTTGCTAGGATGTAAACATTTCTAAAAACAACTAATGTTCTCAGTAAAATAATTGCATGGAAACAATTTTAGATTTAGCTTAATGTCATGTGTCATTTTGACACCACTATTTCTCACACCATATGTGCAGTGGGGTGGTGATTAGCAAAGTATTTAAATATCCTGGGGATAGCATACCATTCAACAAGTGACTATACAATAATTTGAGAAAGTTTGGGAACCCCTCTTAATTCTTTGGAGTTTTATTAATCATTGGCTGAGCTTTCAAAGTAGCAACTTCCTTTTAATATATAACATGCCTTATGGAAAGGGTAGTATTTCAGCAGTGACATAACGTTTATTGGATTAACAGAAAATATGCAATATGCATCATAACAAAATTAGACAGTTGCATGCATTTGGGCACCACAACAGAGATATTATAGCAATACTTAGTTGAGCCTCCTTTTGCAAATGTAACAGCCTCTAGATGCCCCTCATATCGCCTTTGATGAGTGTCTGGATTCTGGATGACGGTATTTTTGACCATTCGTCCATACAAAATATCTCCAGTTCAGTTAAATTTGATGGCTGCTGAGCATGGACAGCCTGGTTGAAATCATCCAATAGATTTTCAATGATATTCAAGTTGGGGACCTGAATTCCAGAATATTGTACTTCTCCCTCTGCATAAATGCCTTTGTAGATTTTGAATTGTGTTTATAGTCATTGTCTTGTTGGAATATCCAACCCCTGCGTAACTTAAACTTTGTGACTGATGCTGGAACATTATCCTGAAGAATTTGTTGATATTCAATTCATGGGTCCAGGGCCATGGTCTCTGAACTAGCCACACAGCCCCACAGCGTAATGGGACCTCCACCAAATTTGACAGTAGGTAGCAGGTGTTTTTCTTGGAATGCAGTGTTTTTCTTGTCATGACCAAATAGCTAAATTTTTGTCTCATCAGTCCAAAAGCACGTTGTTGCAAAATGATTGTGGCTTGTCTAAATGAGCTTTTGCATACAACAAGCGACTCTGTTGCGTGAGTGCAGAAAAGGCTTCTTTCTCATCACCCTGCCATACAGATGTTCTTTGTGCAAATTGCACAGAATTGTAGAACGATGTACAGCTACATCATCTGCAGCAAGATGTTCTTGCAGGTCTTCGGAGGTGATCTTTGGGTTGTCTGTAACCATTCTCACAATCCTCCACATATGCGCTTCTGTATTTTTCTTGGCCTGCCAGACCTGGGTTTTACAGAAACTGTGCCTGTGGCCTTCCATTTCTGGATTATATTCCTTACAGTTGAAACTGACAGTTTAAACATCTAAGATTGCTTTTTGTGGCCTTCCCTTAAACCATGATACCGAACAATCTTTGTTTTCAGATCTTTTAAGAGTTGCTTTGAGGATCCCATGCTGTCACTCTTCAGAGGAGAAGCAAAACTTGAAATTGGCCACCTTAAATACTGTACTGTACCTTTTCTCATTATTGGACATACCTGCCTATGACGTTCAAGGTTTAATAAGATAATCCAACCAATTTGGTGTTGCCAGTAATCAGTATTGAGCAGTTACATGCATTCAAATTAGCAAAATTACCCAAATTTTTGCACAGCCAGTTTTTCCCATTTGATTTAATTTCATACAACTGAATACTGCTTCACTAAAAATCTTTGTTCGGAAAACACCCCAGTACTCAGATGTTCCTGAGAAATAAAATACATACCACTGTTATCTTTTTTGTTGAAAGTGGAGTAAATTATTATGCAGGCTGGGAAGGGTTCCCAAACTTTTTCATAAGACTGTTAGTGTGGGGTCTAGTGCCTATTCTTGCCATGTAGTTATAGGTGACAACAATTATTAGCCAATGGAGTCAACCAAACCCTTCCCTGTTCGGTATTTATAACAAAACTTTAGCATCATCCATATCTATTTTTCCCAAACTGCTCCAACCTGGCCCTTCCTAGTGACACTGTTAGCCTTACTTTTATGAGGTTGGTGCCCTAAAACAACAATGTACTTTTTAGCCCATAGACATATGACCTCTAACCTAGGGGCAACATGATCCACTGTGCACAAAACATGTGAGTTTAAAGTGATTATTATTATGTTTGTTTGTATTATGTCTCTTTTCCTACCAAAACAAAAAAATATATATATGTTCTTTTAGATGGAAATTTTTGCACTAGTTACAGTCATCGAGGTCTTATTTCCAAAGCCAAAATGAAAGCTATTAAATACAGCATTGTGGTTATTCTTGGTAAGTAAAACATTTTTCTAATATCAAGTGCAAACATTTCCTATATCTGTATTAACAATATTAATAAAATCATATACTACGCAATCTCAGAAACAGTGAAATTTTTATTACTGAAGATATATTACAAAAGAACAGCTAGCATTGTCATGTGCAAATATATTCAGTCAATTTTAATCCAAATAAAAAAGCAAGCATTAAATAACTTAAAAATGTGTATGCTATCCTATGCATGTAATTAATAGCTGTGTTTGCCTCCTGTAGCTATTTAAGATAATGTAATAGCATGCCCTTTCCTTTCTTTTTGCAAAATGTATACAATCACCCTGGCAATAGATTAATTTGGGGTACCAGGTTGTTGGTAGCTTTGAGTACAGTATTTGTAAAGGAAAACTGGTTGTACTTTGTATTACCTGTATTAATTGACTGATTCTTAACAATGATAGTACTCACATAGTAAAATGAAATGTAGTTTATATAAATACTGAAGCCATAATTTAATATATATATATATATATATATATATATATAAATATATATATATATATATATATATATATATATATATATATATATATATACAGTCAAATTTAATATAATACTTTTTTTGGCCACCTTATTCCAGCTGCACCAGATGTCAGTTTTCCATAATCCAAAGGTTATATGTCCAGGTGATACTCTCTAAACTTGAATGTGACAGTTCTTTATATATATATACTGTATATATATATATATATATATATATATATATACTGTATATATATATATATATATATATATAAGACTCCAAAATCCGCACACGCTATCTGCTGTTAAGTAAATGTCGGGTGCTGTGCTGTAGTTGAACGTTGTACAGGACCAGAGAGTAGCACGCACACCGTATCTTCTTTGCTCCAAAGGATTTATTTAGAATACAAAAAGCATTTGCGGTTATACATGATAGGCTAACATTGAGTTCGGTAGCTTTTAGCTGCCGAACTAGGGGGTCGAATTATTTTTTAAAGAGACAATACTTCGACTATCGAATGTTCGAATAGTCGAACGATTTTTAGTTCGAATCGTTCGATAGTCGTAGTCGAAGGTCGAAGTAGCCCATTCGATGGTCGAAGTAGCCCAAAAAAAACTTCGAAATTCGAAGTTTTTTAAATTCGAATCCTTCACTCGAATTCACTCGAATTTAGTGAATCGGCCCCTTGAAATTCGAAGTTTTTTTACTTTTTTACGAATCCTTCACTCGAAGTTAGTGAATCGGCCCCATAGATATATAGTGCTACTACTTCAACCTCATGTTCATGTGCAAAGTTTAAAACCATTTTTCATGCCTCCTAAAGCTTTATTCTCATTCCAAGTTGCAGTGCCAACTCATCCTCATCTCTAAGCAAAAGCAAAAGTTTAATATACCATAAATTGGTACATAATACAGGTATGGGACCTGTTATCCCAAATGCTCGAGACCTAGGGTTTTCCTGATATTTCGAGTCCCCCCAATAGGCTAGTTTTGCTTCCAATGAGGATTCATTATATTTTAGTTTGGATCATGTACAAGGTACTGTTTTATTATTACAGAGAAAAAGGAAAGTGTTTAGTAAACTTGGATTATTTGGATAAAATGGAGTTTATGGAAGCCTTTCCATAATTCAGAGCTTTCTATATAAAGGGTTTCCAGATAACGAATTCTATACCTGTGCTGTAGATTGGAATATGTTGGTAAAATCAGTCAGAAACAGATTCATAAAAATATAATGGCCTCATTTAAATGTGGATGGAATTTTAAATTGAGGGTGACACAATATTTGAAAATTCGGTCTTGAGCATTGTTTGTGGTGAGGAAGAGCAGTTTTCAAAATTAGAATGTTAACTTCTTAGATTGGGAGCTGACAAATGACCCTAGAAGTGGGAGAGGGTGGGGTTGACTATAAACATAAGGGGGGCTGTCATATGAAATTGAAGAGATGAAATATGAATACATGAAATATGAATAGGTGGAAAACACATGGTTATATTTATAACTAGAGGTTGTTTCCACCCTCATACCCATCATCAAAACATATCAGCTTTCAAATACAAACCATATGATTAATAGGGAGCTGACAACAAAAAAGGAAGATAAATATCCCATTACATTCAGAAGCCAAAAAATTAAAAGCTAACATAAAACAGTGATATACAGTAAAAACTTTGTAATATACAGATCACTTGCAAAGAACAATACTATGTTCATACAGTAAGGGGCACATTTACTAAGCTCGAGTGAAGGATTTGAAGTAAAAAAAACTTTGAATTTCGAAGAATTTTTTTGGGTACTTCGACCATCGAATAGGCTACTACGACATTCGACTACGACTTCGACTTTGATTTGAACGATTCGAACTAAAAATTGTTCGACTATTCGACCATTCGATAGTCGAAGTACTGTCTCTTTAAAAAAAACTTAGAATACATACTTCGGCAGTCTAAACCTACCGAGGTACAATGTTAGCCTATGGGGACCTTCCCCATCAGTTTTCTAAGGTTTTTTTACGAGTCGATCAAACGTTTTTTTCCTTTTGATCGATCGTAGGATTTGCGTTAGATCTTTCGAATTCGATATTCGAAATCGGTAGGATTTTACTTCGAGGGTTCATTAACCCTCAATATTCGACCCTTAGTAAATGTGCCCCTAGGTGTCAGTTTCTTTTTAATTCTGTCAGTTATGCCATATTATACCCCATTTGGTATTTAATAAGAGAAATGGCAAAATAATACAATATCAGGGGAATGTGATATGTGATACAACACATGGCAATAACTTGTAGAATAATAATTTCCCTACCTATTGGATATGTCAAATAAATAATACCTTTGTTGATCTGATCACACTGCATTGGACAACCAATATTTTGTATATCAAAACAACAGTTCTGTTTATCCATCATGTAGCAGATAACTGAGAGCTCTTGGTATTTTAAATTTGCATTGCTATAGCAACCACGAGTAGTTGAGCTGCTGCTTGAAGCAACATCTTGAATGTTATGTGTTCTAATCACATTTCATTTAGTGTCATGAAGACATGTCAGCAGCAGCCATAGTCAAATTATATAACACATATGCAAACTTTAGTTTATCTTTATTAATGTAAAGTCATGGTAGTCTTTAGAATGTATTCTTAAATCAAAAATATTTTTCGTCAAATAATCATATCAAAAAATCTCTTTGAAAGGCACAATGGGAAACCTCTACTGCTCTGTCCCATACCTGATAATTCCATTTCTAATACATAGATTAAGGGGCAGATTCATCAAAATGTGAGTTTAGGGGGGCGCATGCGCGTGCCGTTCAAGATGGCTGCACCTTGATTCGGCTCCGCACTGGCCCAGCACTTTACAGCCTCCGGTAGCGTTTTAATCACTTCAGTGTGGACTCAACTGGTACAACTGGCCACTTCCCTACCTTGCTCTTGTGTATGGCCAGCCAGCGGACCCGGAGATCCCGTCGGAAAGGGGCGAAAACGGCATCTCCGCAAACTGCGTCACGGCCGATGTCAGATTTTCTTCGGCGGCCTGATCCTGCTCCCCCGTCTCCATGCTCTCCACAGATGGCTTCGCAACCCAGCCTCTTTGATAGTCAGCTTCTTACTCCATCGGAAGGGGAGTCATCTGCCAGGGCATCAGATGAGGTACTGTTGGGCAAATTTAAATTACTATTGCAACAGGAACTTGATGCTACAGCTGCTAAAATCACAGCTCAGCTTACTACACAGGTTGCTGAGCTGGGTCAGCGTACCTCTGATGTAGAATCCAAAGTGGATGATATTATTACTGTTGTGGAATCGCATGAACAGGACATTGTCACCTTACAGTCCCAAATGGCTGAGATGCAGGCCAAAATTGAGGACTCTGACAATAGGGCTAGACGTAACAATGTCAGGCTTAGAGGATTGCCGGAATCTATTGTGGATTTACGAGCTTCTATTACGGAATTGCTACAGGACCTTTTACCTGGTGTCCCAGCTAACAGATTGGAAATGGATAGGATCCACCTAGGGATGTTATCCTTAGGTTCCATTTCCACCAGACCCAAGTGGCCACATTACTTGCAGCTCGCACTGCGGATAAGTTGGAATTTCGGTCCCATACGTACCAGATTTTTGCGGATTTATCTCCTCTAACCTTACAAAGACGGCATAATATGGGTCCTGTCACGAAGATATTATCGCAGCACAAGATTCCTTATCGTTGGCTCTTCCCTTTCCGCCTGCTTTTTACACATCATAATAAGCAACATACTATCCTCACTCCGGAAGGGCTTACCATCCTTTTTAAATTGGGACTGTCGGAGTCTGCTTCTACTGACCCCTCCTCTTCACTGAGACCGCGTACCAAGTTGACACCAATATGGGAAAAGGTTCTATCCAGATCTCAGAGGATGTCGGCCCGTCAGGAGGCTCCTACCTGACATGAGGATGGGGTGAGACTATAATAGTGTTTTCCGGCTGGAATACGTTTTTCTCTACATTCTGCTAGAGTGTCCTCTTGAGACTGGAGGAAACTTTCTGTTTTCTATTTCAATAAGTGCGGGCTGAGTATGCTTCCCCCGAGTGGAATCGACTCATGTGGAGCCCTCAGGATTTTCCAGAAGGAACTCCACAATGTTTTCTTTCTCCTCATTATATGACGTAATCTTTTGGTTTTTTGTGATTTGTTTGTTTATTTGTTTCTATGTTTTTGCTGTTTTTGACAGATCTCTATATGTGTTTCCAGAGGGTGAATATTTTTTATTGTATTCTGGGTTTCTCGCCCGGTTAGGAATGCATCAGCCGTATGTCTCACACAATACTTCTATACACTGTGTCCCTTCTCTGAAGCTCTTTTGTTTCCCTTTTTATGGCAATTAAAGTCCTTAGTGTTAATGTACAGGGATTGAACTCCCCTGTGAAAAGGACCAAAGTGTTCTCATATTGTGCATCCATTCACGCTGACATTGTGTGCTTCCAAGAGACTCATTTTTCCCATCTCTCCTACCCTAAATATTTCCACAAACGTTACCCGCAGGTGCTCCTAGCTACTAGTCCCACAAAGACCAAGGGAGTAGCTGTTGCCTTCCATTCCAGATTGGCCTTCACTATTCATAAAACAATCAAGGACCCAGAAGGTCGCTATATTATAGTAATTGTGTATGTTGGTGATACACCTATTACTATTGTGTCATATTATGCTCCTAACACCCAACAGTTAGCCTTTTTGCAGAACTTGGTCCAGATTTGTTTAGAAGTCCAAGAAGGACAGCTTGTGTTATGTGGGGATTCTAATCTTATTTGGGACCAGACGCGGGACCGTATGAGTATCCCTAGAGGCCAACAGCGTCCTATCTTTAGTAAAGATTCGATAGCTTTTAAGGGATTGCTCGGCTCTTCTGGTTTAATTGATGCTTGGAGAGAATATAATCCTGATGTTTTGCAATTTTCACATTATTCAGCCCCGCATAAAGTGTCCACTAGAATAGACCACATTTTTCTTTCGGCTACTTTGGTCCCTTCTCTTCGTTCTGCTAAAATGCTTAATATTGGGTGGTCTGACCATTGTCCAGTCCTGATTACTCTATCTAGCATATTGGAAAAACCCAAGACTAGATTTTGGAGACTCAATGAGTCCCTGTTGAGTTTCCCTGACGTGGTTACTTCAATACAAAAGTCCCTTACTGATTATTTTGCTGAAAATATAAATTCTGTCTCCTCCCCTATTTTGCTCTGGGAAGCTCATAAACCTGTTATTAGGGGATGTTTTATCCAGATTGGCTCTAGACGTAAGAGGGATAGAGACTCTAAAATTAAGGTTCTGACACGGGAATTGGATAAATTAATAGCTTTACAGATAGCGTCCCCATGGGAGAATCACACTCTACAGATTAGGCAGTTACAAAAAGATCTGGATTTATTAATGACTACTCATGCTGAAAAGAAATTACGATGGGCTAAACATAAGATGTACTGTTGTCTTGATAAACCGGGTAGGATGTTAGCACGCAAGTTGAATGAACGCAATGTTCCCCAAACGATCCATAAAATTCGGACGGCTTCTGGTCATTTGACCGGGAACCCATCTAAAATAGCTACTGAATCTGCCAACTTTTATCAGAAATTGTACTCTAAACCGGGTGATGTCCCTCTGGTTAATTATGATAAGTTTTTTCGGGATCTAGATCTCCCTAGATTAACAGAATACCAGTCTCAACGGATGGACGAGGACATTACCCTTGAGGAAGTTCAATTTGCGATTAGAGATCTGGGGTCTCCCTGAGGTCGGCCCATACTTGACCAAAGTGTTCAATGCCCTGAAAGTGGGAGGGTCATTTCAAGCTGAGACCTTGAAGGCTCAGATATCTGCGATTCCCAAGCCTGACTCCAATCTATCGGATTGTAAGAATTATTGGCCGATTTCAGTGTTAAATACGGATGTTAAACTGTTAGGGAAAATATTAGCTATTAGGATCAACTCCTTTCTACCTCAAATAATACACAGGGACCAAATCTCCCAAATCTTAGCTTTACACTCTGTTCATGATTGCCCTCATTGGGTTGCCTTGGAGAGATCATATACCCTTCCATATTCTCCGGCAGCATTGGTATGGTGTCCCCCTAAACAGCAACCATTAACGGGGAGTGTATGTCTGACTCACACCCTGAAAATTTGGGACTCGGTTAGCTTGAGAAATACTTTGCTAACTGCTTGCACGCCGGCTATGCCCCTTCTAGGGAACCCCCTCTTTCGCCCAGGGTTACAGCCTTCAGCTTTCCAATGGTGGACCTCTACTAATATACGCTATTTGGGACAGTTATACACTGCTACAGGACCATACTCCCTTCAACGCCTTATTGATAAATATCTCGTTCCTCCTTCAGAGTGTTTCCGTATGCGACAACTATTACATTTTGCCCGGTCTCAATGGATCTCTGAAGGAGGGGTGAATACATCTCAGTCATTTTTTGAATTATGGTGCTCCCGCAACCCTTTGAGTCGGAAAGTAATTTCCTTGCTGTATAGAAATTTTTATGACAAGGTTGTGCCAGATCAGTTGACCTACGTACAATCGTGGCATAGAGATTTGACCTGTCAATTAGATGGGGACGAATGGGAGTCGATTTGGAGCAATGTCATGCGATCCTCTAAAAATGTTTCTTTGCTCGAGGCTAATTACAAAGTTTTATTCAGGTGGTACCTGGTTCCAGCCCGGATTGCTAAATTTGCCCCATCTGCTGACCCTAGATGTTTTCGTGAGTGTGGACAAGTGGGTTCTATGTTCCATATTTGGTGGGAATGCCCGAGTGTGCGTCGCTTCTGGATTAGAGTGTACACTATGACTCACTCTGTGTTCCACGTTGTAATTCCTAGACATCCTAAAACGGCTTTATTGGGGCAAAAACCTGACCAACTCACTCGGTCCCAATTCCAACTTTTTACGGCCATTACTACTGCTGCTAAGAGCACTATTGCAAAAGCATGGAAGACAAAAGTATTGTCCATTGAGATCGCTAAGCATAAGATTGATTGGATCATGACTCAGGAAAAAATGACCAGTATCTTAAATGATTCCCATAGCAGATTTCTAAAAATTTGGGGTCCGTGGTTGGAATACAGGTACGGGCCTGATTATCATCTGACATTGCTTAGTATTTGAATTCAATTTCCTATACCGGTTGATTGGTGCCCTTTGTGGGCCCATCTCTCTCTAGGTCCATTGGAGGATCTGTGATTTAGTTTGTTATTTGTTATTAAAATACATCTTGTGTTTTTACTATGCTTTATCGCGCATGGCTGGTTATATTCTGTTAGCTGCTGTGTTTGGTCTATTGGTACAGCTGAGATTTTTTATATCCTACTACATATTATTTGTCTATGCCATGTGCCTTTCACTGCAGTATTCTTGATTTCATAGCTGTGTCCTGGCCGTCATTTCCATTTTTTACTGCTGTATGCTACCTATGTGTCTTATGTTTTGTAAAACACAATAAAAATTATTGAAATAAAAAAAAAAAAAAACAAATGTGAGTTTAGAACTTAACAAATAAAAACTCCCCCATGTTCTATTCATTTCTACAGTATGGGATGTTTAGAACCATATCTATCAAATTTTGAGTTCTAATTCACCTATTGATAAATAGAATTCTGAAAATCCCATAGAAATTAATAGAATATAGGCGAGTTGCTATTTATTAAACTCTAAACTCACATTTTGATAAATCTGCCCCTCATACTGGTACTAATTTTCTGGTGTAACTGGAATATTTCCCTAGATACATTTCCCATTGTACTTTTTATTTCATTGTTGTACAGTATATACAGGATATTTAGTAACACGCCTTCTTATCGGTACTCTTCCAAACTCAAACTCGTTCATTTTTTTGCATTACTCTATGAATCAAATTATCAGTCCTATAGAAATATATTTCTCATAATAAATTTCCCATTCACAGTTAGTTTTCTCACTAAAAGTTCACTAGATTTGTTAAGGCAAAAAGATTTTGCAAATTTGTAACAAATACATTTTCATGTGCACATAATAAATTATTACAGCAGAAAAACAAATTTTAAAAGACTGAATACAAATGTTTTGCATAAGATCTGAAAAGGGATTAACAGAGAAGTAACAAAGTAAATGAGCCCTAAAGATGCTAGTACACTAGGAAGTAACCAATTTTTTTTTAATTATAAATTATACAAATTCTAAATCATTAATTTACGTCATTTTTTTTTCTACCTCAGCTTTTATACTTTGTTGGAGTCCATACTTTCTTTTTGATATATTGGACAACTTCGAAATGCTCCCTGAAACCAAAGAACGTTTCTATGCATCTGTTATTATTCAGCATTTACCATTTTTAAACAGTGCCATTAATCCAATCATTTACTGTGTATTCAGCAACAGACACTGTCGCTTATCCAGGTAAAAACTTCATTTTATTTTGCTATATAAGAAACTATGTGTTAAAATATAGATGCGCTCATTTCTGGCATAAATACATGTATCTTAGATGACTCTGCAGATGTAATCCATACATATGCATTGACTAGTTGTTAGTTGACTCAATACTTGCTCAGGTGATTAATTGGCCTGTTTTTCCATTTTGAACCATTTTTGGCTAGTGACAAATGTGTTGGCAGAATGTAGATATGAATTACTAAAGGCTCAATGTGGCTTAGATCAGTAAAAGAGAAGCTTTCCATGTCAACAGTTTTGCGCTAAGAGATTTCAGAAAAAGAAATACACACGCACAAATGCATCAACAAGACATATACACAAAAGCTACAAGAGACATACAGGGGCATATTTATTAAGGGTCGAACCTCGAAATCTGAATTCAAAAAGACCAACTGAAATTAAGTCGAAGCTTTTTTTTGGTCGAATAGGTCAGTTTTTGATGGAATAGGTCTGTATTAGGCTGAATTAGAATCTTTCAAATTGAAGTAATAGCGCATTCAATCGAATTTGATTCGAAGTTTTTCCCAAAAATAACTTTGATTTTTCAAAGTCCACCAATTGACTCCAAATAGGTTCTAGGAGGTCCCCCATAGGCTAAAACAGTATTTCGGCAGGTTTTAGATGGCGAATGGTCAAAGTCAAATTTTTAAAGAGACAGTACATGATACATTTCGATTTTTGAATTTTCAAGATTTTTTCAAATTTGAATCAAATTTGGACTATTCCCTAGTCAAAGTACACAAAAAATAGCTTCAGATTCAAATTTTTTTCATTCTAAAATTCACCTCGACCTTTGATAAATCTGCCCCACAATGTTATATATACAGATGAAGCCACTTGGATTTGTGAGTTAAATGCGTCATGACTCAGGGGTAATTGAAGAAACTGTGTTATCTTAAGTCATCTTAAGTCATTTAATGCATTTAACCTTTTCATTAGCATACCAAAGCTCCATTGTTCACAATGGTGAATGCTTTAATTAGATGGGATGTTGTGACGCAGTTTTCTGTGTTAAATGAGATAAATGGGATATCTGTGTTTAGTTATTCTGTGTCAAACAGACAAACCAAAGTGGCTGCATCTGTATATATATATATATATATATATATATATATATATATATATAATAGAAATATCACAATTGTATATAATAATATACATATATATATATATATATATATATATATATATATATATATATATATAATTTAATAAAAGAGTTTCATAAGCAACTGCAAATACTGAAGTCTTTCAGCTATCATTTACTTGCCTCACCTACACTTATTTGAATTACACTTGACAAAGAGCCAGGAGGCTCGAAACATCTAGGGGCAGATTCATTAAGGGTCGAATTTCGAAGTTAAAATTACTTCGAAATTCGACCCTCGAATTGAAATCCTTCGACTTCGAATATCGAAGTCGAAGGATTTAGTGCTAATCGTTCGTTCGATCGATCAAAGGATTTTTCGTTCGATCGAACTATTAAATCGTTCGAATCGAACGATTCGAACGATTTTAATCAAACGATCGAAGGAAAATCCTTCGATCAAAAAAAGCTTAGCAAGCCTATGGGGACCTTCCCCATAGGCTAACATTGACTTCGGTAGGTTTTATCTGCCGAAGTAGGGGGTCGAAGTTTTTTTTAAAGGGCAAGTACTTCGACTATCGAATGGTCGAATAGTCGAACAATTTTTACTTCGAATCGTTCGATTTCGTTCGACTTCGATCGAATTCGAACGAATTTAACCAATTCGATGGTCGAAGTACCCAAAAAAAACTTCGAAATTCGAAGTTTTTTTTATTCTAACCCTTCACCCGAATTTAGTGAATCGGCCCCCTAGTGTTAAAGACCAATAAAATCACTTGAGCAGATACCTTCTGCCTCCCAGGTTTTTCCTTGCTTACGCTATAAGATTGTTCCGATTTACGAAATGCATTGAAGACGATGGACGTTCAAATAATTTTGACATGTGTCAATTTTTATGCTTGCTCCAATGTTGACGTGCAACATTTTTTTTTGTTGCAGTGGATTTTTCGCCAATGAATTTTCAATGCAGTTTCCCGAAAACATTAGTTGGTGGTGAAACATGGAAATTCCCAGTGAATCCATGCCTGGAGAATTTATTCGCCCATCACTAAGGGGCTGATATGGGTCGAATATCGAGGGTTAATTAACCCTCGATATTCAACTAGTAATTGAAATCCTTTAACTTTGAATATCGAAGTCGAAGGATTTAGCGCAGAAAATTCGATCGAACGATCTAAAGATTATTCCTTCGATCGAACGATTAAATTCTTCGAATCAAACGATTCAAAGGATTTTAATCCAACGATCGAAGGAATATCCTTTGATCAAAAAAACTTAGGCAAGCCTTCCCCATAGGCTAACATTGACTTCGGTAGCTTTTATCTGTCAAACTAGGGGGTCGAAGTTTTTTTTAAAGAGACAGTGCTTCGACTATCGAATGGTCAAATAGTCGAACGATTCTTAGTTCGAATCCTTCGATTCAAAGTCGAAGGTCGAAGTAGCCCATTCGATGGTCGAAGTAGCCCAAAAAAACCTTCGAAATTCTAAGTTTTTTTACTTCGAATCCTTCACTTGAATTTAGTGAATCAGCCCCCAACTATCAAAGTTGAAGCTACAATAGATATTTGTAAGGAAGTTACCTGTGCGACTGGGATGCCCGCCACATGGTTCTTCGCCGCGTGGTTCTTGCTCTCCGGCGCCATCTTGATCCTTAGAGCGCACTCAGCGCTCCTGCGTGCCTCTTAAAGGTACAGGCGCGCTGGCGTGATTACGGCAGAGCGCATTTGCGCACGTTTTGGTGCAAATTTGACTGTATTTAAGGCCCATTCTGATCCCCAGCCAGTGCCTGTGATAGAACTTGTTTCTAGTGGTTTCCCTAGCCTTGTGCATCTGATCTGAATCTCGTCTGTCTGATTATCCGTGTTTGACCTTGCCTGTATCCTGACTATTCTGAAATCTGTATCCTGACCCTTGCCTGCCTACGACAACTCTTCCTGCTTAACCCCTTGATTGACAACCCGGTTTGACCCTTGCCTGCCTGACGATTCTGATATCCGCCTGCCTCGACTCTGCTTGTCTGACGATTCTCTTGCCTGCTCCATTTGTACCGTGACCTTCAGCTCAAAAGACTCTGCTAACTGCCGTGCCCCTTCGCCAGCCAGAACATCTTGCCTTGCACCCCTCGTTAAGTCCAGGTGGCACCCAAGTAAGCTGAGGGCTCCTCCCGAAGCCCAACAGTGGTCACACTACTGGTGAAGCCATATCTGCCGACTGCCATAAAAAAGTCTAGATATTGCATTTGTCCAGATCTATCACAAGGATGTATTATTGGACTTGTGCCATTCCACTTGTAACTTTTGTCCAATTACAGAATGTTCAATTGACAACTACTCCCTGTCCTATAGCTATTGTTTTCTTGGCACAACCAAGAATAACAAGTCTTAGTTTGGAAAGCAAACTTTTTTATTAAAAGCTTGGACAAAATGTATAGACTTCATCTACTGTAACACCACTGTGTTAATATTAAAAAGCAAGTAAATTTGTTTGGCGTGATCTGTCCTTCATAAAACCAAGCTGATGTAGTACCTATATGTCATTTTCTATGATATAATGTTAATAGTCTCTTAACAAATCTTAAAATAAATTTCTTAGTACAAATATCTTTACAACTATAATCACCAGGTTAAGCACATACCCCATTTTTTAGTATTGGAATTCAATGCATTGGTACCATACCAGATGTGAAAAAGTCTAAGAAAATTAGAAACACTTGCACTAATTCCTTCAAGCCCCACAGCCTTGTTTACTTTGCCCAAAGGGGACTAATATCTACAGTACCCTTGTAAATTAAAGTTTCCTTTTACACTAATCCTAGTTTGCATCACAAAATCATCTGTGATAGCTTTGTGATTATGAGGGTTGACAACTTTGATAAGGTATAAAGCATACATTTTGCAAAAGACAACATGCAATAATAAAAGCTATACTCAGAGAGTTGTCTGAACTGAAATTGATGAAATTCATCTGTTAATGAGTAACTAATAGGTATGACACAGATGTTTCCTATTATTCTTGAGTTGGAGGACAAGGACTAAGTGATCACATGGTCAACATAAAAATTAAAAGTTGAACCTAAAATGAAAAGGTGAAGTTATTAACAGTTTTACACTGTTAAACTTCCACCTTCTGTTGAATAGCTCTCATGGCTGCTGATTCGTCCATATCAAGGTTTATTTTTTTTGTAAATAATTTTTTTATTAAATTTGTAAAATAAATCCAGGGGTACAGAAAAGAAAAAAGGGGGGGTGCAGTAAAAGCAGTACATGCCATTAATACATTGTATTAGTCTTGAACCACTAACATCAGCAGAAAAATCCATAGCAAATAGTTTGAAGTACTAATCTATGTAGGCCCAGCAATTCAATACAAGAGATATAAGAATGGATAATCATGTCAAAAGGGAAGGGACTAGGAATGCCTAGTCTAGGAGAGGGGTCTCTTGTAAATGTATGTTGTTATTTCAGGAGTTAAGTGAGTGTGTTATGGGCTTACTAATTGTTTGTATTCAGAGATATCAAGGTTTATTGGGTGTGTTATCAGTGTCTCCAGTGAAACTTTAGTTTGCATACGTTGCTGGAGGCAAATAAACTTGTGTAGAGTGTTCTGACTTTTAAGCAAATTTATTTAAATTTTTTACTTGACTTTAGATTTTGTGCTATCTCTGCTTATGCCCCAACTCACTTATTCCCCTAGGGTATTGTATTGTAACAGAGCTAGATATTTTACATGTGTACAGAGAAATTACATACATGTATAAACTGCCATCAAGCATACATACCTCAGCTATTACAATATCAAAAATGCTATCATGTGAATACTCACACATTGTGTTATGGCTTCTTTAGACTCCGTACTAATATTTTATTTATTTTAGTTGTCTGAAAAACAGATCCATTGAATTACATTTTGTTTTATTGCAGAGATAGAAATTCGGCAAAACTTGGTGGCACCATGAGAGATAAAACAGAAGGGATTGAAATGCAAGTGGTTTCGAGACCAGAGTACCTCTAATATTTGAACTTCTTATAGAGATATAATCTAACAAACAAAGAATCTATTTCCTCTAGTCATGTCACTAGATTTAAATAATGTCATATATTAAAAAAATGCTCCTTTTATTTATGCCTCTCCCTTAATTATAAAATTTTTACTGCAAAGAGCCTTAAAACTGTCATGTATAGTATAGAGATGCCCATGCTTTTTTACCTCAGTTTATAATACCCACAAAATACAATAATTAGATATTGCTTCTTATAGCATATACTTTAATTTTACTGTGTATTTATGACTTAGAAGAAAGTCATATTGCTCCTGCATTTAGTTGAGAGTGCTATTTTGTACATATACCATTGCTTAGTTATTGCTCCTAAATTATTTATTCATTCAAGATCCTTGACAGTTTTTAAACATTTTATTATGTGAAATAAATATTCTATAAAATTACATTTTGCCTTTCATTTTATTGTTGTACTGTTTCAAACATTTTACTGCAAGTTCAACCATAGATAATAATAATCAATGAAGGTTAATATTTAAATCCATACAGTAGTTTGGCATTTGATTAAAATAAGCAGAAAGCCAGGACACTGCCTTAGTGATTAAGTTTGTTAAGAGTATAAAAACATAGAAGTGCTTTCTTCTGCATTGCATAGAAAACTATTTTGACTGATTAAGTAAAATTAGGCACCTCTCAAGTTTTTATCTTTATAAAAATAATCAATCATTTTACCAAAAACTTTGTAAAGAAAAGAGGACATACGGGAGTTCTACTTGTGAAATTATAAAGAAAATCAATTGTCCTACAAAAGAACAAGTTGTAGCTGGTCAGGACAAATCTATGTGGCTCTACTAAGATCGTTTTTGGTTTGGGTAAATAAAATAAAAATCACACACTCCTAATAAGCCTCAATAAACCCTACACAAATTATCACATAAATCAGAGGAATTACATAAATCATGAGGAAACTTCGGATGACTTCGGAAAATGATTCGCCGAGTTTGATTAGTGCAGACGATTTTTCATTTTAGCCAGCGCAGAGTGAGGGAAGGCGTTTGGGGAGATTGGTCACCACAAACGCGAGGAGATTAGTCACGGAAACCTAGTCGGCGCAAACCAGGCCAGGGGGGAGGAGGGAGGGTGGGAAACAAACGGGTGGGGGGGTGGGGAGGTTTGCGCCAACTAGGTTTCCTTCCCCTTTAAGGTTTGTCTTCTGTCTCCAAAAGATAAAGTAGGCTTGCACATAAAAGTAGATGGCAGATGACAATAAGCCTTTGT
This sequence comes from Xenopus petersii, assembly GCA_038501925.1. NCBI lineage: Eukaryota > Metazoa > Chordata > Amphibia > Anura > Pipidae > Xenopus > Xenopus petersii. Next base: position 100,323,782 of record CM076682.1, on the reverse strand, counting down.
TTGTAAAAATATCCTATGTGTTATGCACGTAAAAATGTAACAACAGACAACAAGGGCCATATCAAGACCTTAAGAAAGGGTCCTTGAGGTCTTAAACATGCCATTATTCTAATACAAGAACTGCAGGATAGTTACAGTATATGTAGAGTTATGTTGCTCCTTCAATTTTTCTGATTGTGATACAATTTGGGTATCTACGGTGTGTCCTATGGGGGTTGAGCTTCCATGATGTGAAGAGGTGAAGTGTTCAAATAACTGTTCAAAGTTCAAATAACGACCATTAAAAGACTTAACTGTCATTTAACTTGTATCAATGAAAGAATATGAAAAAGCTTCAAAACAACATACTTTATCCTGCCCATATCTACTCTAAACAAATTGCCATTAGGGATGGGTGAATTTGTCCCGTGTCAATTCTGAAATGCGCGTCAATTTTGACACCAGCATAAAGTCGATGGGCGTCCAATTTCGCTGCAGTTTCATGAATTTATTTGTCGGCGACAAAACACAGAAATTCGCAGCAAATTCGTGCCTGGTGAATTTATTTGCCCATCACTAATTGCCATTAATAAATCATTCATGCATTACAAATAACTTGAAAGACTGAATTAAGTTGTATTTCACCATTTTAATATGTCTGTCTCCAGTGGCCAAGAAGTCTTCTCTATACACCTGTATTCTACTTTTGCTCTATGTGGCTGTAATACCCTCCAGGACCTGTATCTCTATCTTCAACTTCAATAATTTATATCCTCAGATCTGTCCTTTCCTAATTTAAAGGAATTGTTCAGTGTAAAAATAAAAACTGGCTAAATAGATAGGCTGAAAAAATGTTTCTAATATAGTTAGTTTGCCAAAAATGTAATGTATAAAGGCTGGAGTGATTTGACAACATGTCAGTCAGAACACTACTTCCTGCTTTTCAGCTCTCTTGGTTTACACTGACTACCAGGCAGTAACCAATCAGAGACTTGAGGGGGGGGCCACATGGGTCATTTCTATTGCTTCAAGTCGCTGACTAGCTCAGAGTTATAGAGCTGAAAAGCAGGAAGTTGGATGCTGGCTGTTTTATTAGACATCTGTTCACTCCAGCCTTTATATATTATATTTTTGCATAACTAACTATATTAGAAACATTTTTTATTTTGCACAGTCTATCTATTTACACAGTTTTTATTTTCACACTGAACTATTCCTTTAAGATGCATCAATATCTCTACTGACATTTACAACAGTTCAACAACATCTTATTTTCTATCCCTTACTTACTCCCTTGGATGCTTCCTTGGACAATTTAAAAGACTAGTCATTACTTGTGTTCAAATTTCAAATAATGACCATTAAAAGACTTACCTGTCATTTCAAATAATGACCATTAAAAGACGTGTCCTTTAAAGAGATACTGACATCAGAAAATAAACTTTTTTAATATCTATCATACAATTGTCTTTGAATGATATTTATAATGTTGCCATAAAAAAATACCCTCCTGGACCTGTATCTCTATTTCTGAATAACTTCAATAATTAGGGATGGGCAAATAAATTCGCCGTAGTTAAATATTGCGCCAAAAATTCGCCTTGCAGCTCGTTTCGCCACGTGTCGAACTGAACATCACCCACAGCAGCCAATTAGATGTGAGCCATCCCACTGTCTATATAAGGAGCTGCAGAGGTGGCCATTACTCGTGTAGTTTTTGGTAGAGGTAGAGAGAGCAGGATAGTGAGAGATTTGTGTGTGATTTAGCTAGTGGAGTTTGTGTAGAGAGCTTTTTTTTTTTCAGTGCTAGTGGAGGTTGTGGATTTCAGTTTACTGTTTTCCCTCTTCTGCTTGCCTGCTCACCACCCAATAGCCCTTTTTATGGCTAACTGTCTTTGTCTGTGCTTGTGTGTGTACTCCTTGTGGGTACACACTTCTGCTGAGGGGATTTAGTTGAGTATTTTATTTTTTTCTCCTATCTTCCCCCAAATATCCAAACCCCCCCTTATTTATTTATTTTTTAGTTTAGTTGCCCAATATGACGGGCCATGGGAGAGGGGGGAGGGGTGGTGCTGGTGGGAAAAAGGGTGGGATAGGGAGGGGTGGCCGAGGAAGAGGCCGTGGTGCTGGCCATGGGCATCCAACCCCACAACAGCCCAGCCCATGTGCCATGCCCAGTCTGGGCACTGTAGCACAGCACAAGCTGCCATCAAAGCAGCTGCCATCACAGCAGCAGCTGCAACAACAACAGCAGCAGCCACAACAACAGTAGCAGCAGCAGCAAATGCCACAGCAGCAGGTGGCTTTGGGTCGCAGTGGGGCAACTGGCACATGTAGGACTGTGCCAGATTTTTTTGCCACTGTTTCGCAACCCATACGGTGGTAGACTGGCTGACCCAGGCTACCTCGTCTGCAGCGGGCACCAGTGAGCTGCAGGAGGTGGCATCACCTGCTAGCTCAGTGTGGGATGACACCCCATCCCTCTTATTTGATCCTGAGGTGGACTTGAGCCCAGACACCCAGGATCTTTTTGATGATCAAGCAGGAATGGGGGGGCATTCATGTCTGATGAGGAGGAGGTCATGTCACAGCCCACATCAGTAGGGGATATTGGGCAGGGACCCTTATGGCAGGGCAGCAGGTTGCTGGTGTGGGGTCAGACACCAGCATGCTGGATGTGGGTATTGATGCTATGTATGAGGCGGGTCTGGTCTGGGGGAGGACGATGACAGGGACAGACCCTGGGAGCAGCAGCAGTTCAGGGGGGGGAACTGTTTGTTGTTGATGAGGATGAAGAGCCGGCTCCACCGACCACTGCTAGGGGGGGCAGGCAACAGGGCAGCACTGCGTCTCGGTCCAAAGCGTATGGGTGTATGGGTGGGGACCATCCCCACCCTCCACAGCAGGCAAGGCAGTGGCCCGCACTTCAGCAGTGTGGGCATTTTCACGTGCCAGGCAGAGGACCAGGCAGTAGCAGTGTGCCAGCTCTGCCGGCAGTATGTTCGAAGGGGGCAGGCAGGGTCACATATGGGAACATCAGCTTTAAGTTCCCATATGAAATGTCATCACAGGATGACGTGGGAGCAGCACCAAAGTGGCAGGGCACTGGGGGGCAGCGGTGCTTCCTGTCCACCTCCTCCCATTCCTCAGGGAAGAAGTGTTAGCTCCCCAGACCCTGCAGCAAGGGAAGAGGATTCTAGGGCTCACAGTCGGAGGCAGCCACTGTGTAGCTCAGCCTCTTCTGCAGCCTCCTTCTCCTCAATGCGGCCCCTGTCCCACCAGGTTTCCCTCCCCCAGTTCCTCACCCTCAAGACGCCTGTCTCCCCCAGCCACCCCCAAGTGCAGAGGCTTAGGGGCAAATTCACTAAGCGCCGAAGCGCCGTACGCTAGCGTTAATTCAGTAGCGTTTGGCATTTATCGTTACTGCGCAAATTCACTAACGAACACTGGCGTGGTTTCGCTAGTGTTACTTCGCACCCTTACGCCTGGCAAAGTTTCGCTAGCGACGTAACTACACAAATTCACTAACGCGCGCCGTGTACTGAATGCTACCTTTTAGGCTAGACTTCCTTCGCCACCTCAGACCAGGCGAAGTGCAATAGAGTAGATAGGGATTGCTTCAAAAAAAGTCAAAAAATTGTCTAAGTCCCAAAAAATGCTGGCGTGTTTTCTACATGATGGGTGATAGGCTGAAAAAGATCGAAAAATTTTTTGGGGCTCCCCTTCCTCCCCCCTACATTTCCTGACTCATGGCAACTTACCTAGACAGTGGGCACATGTGTAGGGCAAAATAAAATTTTTGTTTGATGTTTTGAAGGTTTTCTAGCCATTTGTAGTGCTGATACGTATTCCTCCATTGAAATTTGAATTTGGCGCCGTATAGCACTTAGCGAATCAACGCTAGCGCAACTTCGCAATCTTACGCTACCCCTGTGCGCAACTTCGGATTTTAGTGAATTTGCGGAGTGCTGGCGAAACTACGCCTGGCGAAGTTGCGCCTGGCGAAACTACGAATGTTAGTGAATTTGCCCCTTAATGGCTTGTACAAACGAAAAGGCGATGTGGCAATGGCTGAGCACTTCCCATGCACGCCAGCTCCTGCTAAACTGCAGCTCTCGCAATGTATCGGCTCCTTCTGACCAGCTACTACATCATACCTCTGTTACTGCTGCAGAGCGCTGATCAAAGCATTCTTGGAGTCTGGTAAGTTAATATCAATGTATCGGCTTTATTTTGCGCTTTTTAAAATTACAAAGGAGGGAATTTACATCTAACGCGTTTCGTGTCAGAAGACCTGACACTTCATCAGAGATGAATGTGATGAAGTGTCAGGTCTTCTGACACGAAACGCGTTAGATGTAAATCCCCTCCTTTGAATGAAGAATGCTTTGATCAGCGCTCTGCAGCGGTAACAGAGGTATGAGGCTTAATGGCTGCATGGCAAAACTTCTGGCAGTGCAGCTGCTGCCCTATCAGTTAGTCAAAGCAGCCCCCTTTCAACAGCTGATGGCTTGCAGCCGCCATTATTTTGCCAGGAAGGCAGTCCCTGCCCTCCACCAGCAGGTGGTGGAGAATGTGTCCCTGTCACTGGATCATGCTGTCGGCGGCAGGGTACACTGCACCACTGACACGTGGACCAGCAGGCACGGGCAGGGGAGGTACATAACCTACACTGCAAACTAGGTCAGCCTGATGAGTGCTGGGGAGGGTGAAAGCCGGGGCGCTCCCCTCAGGCTACAGGTGCCTCCCCGTGGGGTACAGGGCAAACCCCACATGCCCACTTCCTCCTCCTCCTCCACTATGGATGAGCCACCCCTGAAGCATCCCCACAGCTATGCTTCAGTACAGCACAGGCGATGTCAGGCTGTGCTGCAACTCCTCTCCCTGGGTGAGAGGAGTCATACTGCACCTGAGCTCATGGCTGCCTTCCAGACTCAGATGCAGCGATAGTTCACTCCCTGCCAGCTCCAAGCAGGTAACATTGTTTGCGACAATGGTCGCAACCTGCTGGCCGCCATCCACCTAGGCCACCTGACCCACGTGCCTTGCTTTGCACATGTCCTCAACCTTGTGGTGCAGCACTTCCTCAAGAGCTACCAAGGGTTGGGTGATATGCTGGAGAAGGTACGTAGGGTATGCGCCCATTTTCGCAGGTCCCCCACCGCAAGCTCGTCTTTGGCACGGATGCAGCGGCAGCATAATCTGCCACCCCACCGGCTCATCTGTGACCTGCCGATGCGCTGGAATTCCACCCTGCACATGGAGCAGCGCTGGGCGGTCAGAAATTACCTGCTGGAGCACAGTGCCAGGGGTACTCAGGGGCAGATTTAGGGAACTTTAGTGCAGAGCAGTGGCAGCAAATGAGGCAGCTCTGCCAAGTACTTGCCCCCTTTGAGCAGACAACATGCTTTGTTAGCAGGGACAATGCGTGTCTTAGTGATGTGATACCCCTGGTGTTCCTCCTCAAGCGCACGTTGGATGGGCTGCTAGAGGAGGGTGACGTGCCTGAGGAGGAGGAGGAGGAGGAGATAGGCCCTGTAGGCAGGCAGAGGGGGCTGAGGAGGAAATGGTGCCCAATGAGGAGGATTAGGGAGAGGAGGACTGGGTGCCTGCGCAGCATGGGGAGCAGGGCACATGCCACCCAACCACCCCAGCTATTATCCGTGGCTGGGAGGGTACAGAGCAGGGGCAGGTTGAGCCAGATGACCTGCTGCATCTGGAGGGCAGTCAAGAAGAGGTTGGTCAGAGGCACCTCTTTTACATGGCTGCCCATATGCAGACTTACCTCTGAAGCGATCCCCGGGTCTGTTCTATCAAAGACCAGGAGGATTATTGGGTGGCTACTTTGCTTGACCCACGGTACAAGGGAAAGGTGGGGGAGTTCCTTGTACCCAGCCAGAGAGAGAGGAGGATGGGTCAACTGAGGAGGGCTCTGTGCTCAAAATTAGTGGAGGCCTTCCCCCAGTCTGACACTTTTCAGGCCTCCACTACTCCACACACCCAGCAGAGATGGGGGCCTAGCAGCAGCAGCAGCAAGGGCGGAGATCTCATGGTGTGTGGAAGAGCTTTTTTTAGCCTCAACGGCCAGCAGCAGGCCCAGTCAGCACCCGAAAGGCCACCACCAGCAGCGGGTGGAGCATATGGTGCTGACTACATGGGGTCAGTCAGTGTGCAGGATGCCATTCGCCCTGATGATGACCCCATGCATTATTGGGTATCGAGGCTCGACCAGTGGCCAGAACTGGCACAGTACGCTCTGGAGGTGCTGGCTTTGCCCCCTGCCAGTGTCCTGTGAGAGCGTGTCTTCAGTGCCGCAGGTGGGGTGGTCACTGAGAAGCGGACACTGCTATCCACTGGCAGTGTGGATAAGCTGACGTTTATTAAAATGAATGAGGCATGGATAAGCGGGGATATCCAAGTGCCCATTGCAGACAGCAGAGACTAGCCTCCTCTCCGCCTCCTCCTCCTCCACAGATTCAGCTTTTTCTCTCCATTGGTGCCCATACTCTCCTCCTCAGTAGTATTGCCCATTCCACATCTGTCTGCACCTGCTGCCCTTGCTGCTGCTGCTGCAACCTGCTACTAGCCCTAGCAGTACTGCTGCTGTGCTGCATTGTTGGCAAAATTTTTTATGGTGGGGGCCTATCAAAGCTCCTACTGCTATCGTAGATACTACTGCTGCATTGTCGGCAAATTTTTTTAGTAGTTGAGGCCTAACATGGCCTCTAAATATGTTTCTTCGAATATTGCCACATTGTTGGCTAATTTCATCGGGTTGAGGCCTAACATGGCTTCTAAATATGTTGCTTATAATTTTGCCACTTTTGCCTCATTATTTGGCAAAAGTCTTCTGTTTGAGGCCTGCCTCATTTAATTCCTCTGGCTCTAATACAGAGTTGATTACAACATGGCTTTTGTTGCTGCTGTTGCTACTAATGCCTCATTATTTGGCAAAAGTCTTCTGTTTGAGGCCTGCCTCATTTAATTCTTCTGGCTCAAATATAGAGTTGATTATAAGTTATAACATGACTGCTGCTGCCGCTGCTGTTGCTACTAATGCCTCATTATTTGACAAAAGTCTTCTGTTTGAGGCCTGCCTCATTTAATTCTTCTGGCTCTAATATAGAGTTGATTATAAGTTATAACATGACTGTTGCTGCCGCTGCTGTTGCTACTAATGCCTCATTATTTGGCAAAAGTCTTCTCTTTGAGGCCTGCCTCATTTAATTCTTCTGGCTCTAATACAGAGTTGATTGCAACATGACTGTTGTTGCTGCTGTTGCTACTAATGCCTTATTATTTGGCAAAAGTCTTCTGGTTGGGGCCTGCCTCATTTAATTCTTCTGGCTCTAATATAGAGTTGATTATAAGTTTTAACACGACTGTTGCTGCCGCTGCTGTTGCTACTAATGCCTCATTATTTGGCAAAAGTCTTCTGGTTGAGGCCTGCCTCATTTAATTCTTCTGGCTCTAATATAGAGTTGATTATAAGTTATAACATGACTGTTGCTGCTGCTGCTATTGCTACTAATGCCTCATTGTTTGGCAAAAGTCTTCTGTTTGAGGCCTGCCTCAATTAATTCTTCTGGCTCTAATACAGAGTTGATTATAAGTTATAACATGACTGTTGCTGCTGTTGCTACTAATCCCTTATTATTTCGCAAAAGTCTTCTGTTTGAGGCCTGCCTCATTTAATTCTTCTGGCTCTAATATAGAGTTGATTATAAGTTATAACATGAATGTTGTTGCTGCTGTTGCTACTAATGCCTCATTATTTGGCAAAAGTCTTCTGTTTGAGGTCTGCCTCATTTAATTCTTCTGGCTCTAATACAGAGTTGATTACAACATGACTGTTGTTGCTGCTGTTGCTACTAATGTCTCATTATTTGGCAAAAGTCTTCTGTTTTAGGCCTGCGTCATTTAATTCTTCTGGCTCTAATATAGAGTTGATTATAAGTTATATCATGACTGTTGTTGCTGCTGTTGCTACTAATGCCTCATTATTTTGCAAAAGTCTTCTGTTTGAGGCCTGCCTCATTTAATTCTTCTGCCTCTAATACAGAGTTGATTATAACATGACTGTTGCTGCTGCTGCTGCTGCTGTTGCTACTAATGCCTCATTATTTGGCAAAAGTCTGGTGGGGGCCTATCAAGGCTCCTACTGCTGTCGCTGACACTACTGCTGCATTGTCGGCAAATTTCTTTAGTAGTTGAGGCCTAACATGGCCTCTAAATATGTTGCTTATAATTTTGCTGCTTAGTTGGCTAATTTCTTCTGGTTGAAGCCTAACATGGCTTCTAAAAATGTTGCTTATAATTTTGTTCCTTAGTGGGCTAATTTCTTCTGGTTGATGCCTAACATGGCCTCTAAATATGTTGCTTCTATTTTTGCTGCTTAGTGGGCTAATTTCTTCGGGTTGAGGCCTAACATGGCCTCTAAATATGTTGCTTCGAATACTGTAACATTGTTGGCTAATTTCTTCGGGTTGAGGCCAAACATGGCTTCTAAATATGTTTCTTCGAGTACTGCCACATTGTTGGCTAATTTCTTCGGGTTGAGGCCTAACATGGCCTCTAAATATGTTGCATCTATTTTTGCTGCTTAGTGGGCTAATTTTTTCTGGTTGAGGCCTAACATGGCTTCTATAAATGTTTCTTCGAATACTGCCACATTGTTGGCTAATTTCTTCTGGTTGAGGTCTAACATGGCTTCTAAAAATGTTTCTTCGAATACTGCCACATTGTTGGCTAATTTCTTCGGGTTGAGGCCTAACATGGCTTCTAAATATGTTGCTTCTATTTTTGCAGCTTAGTGGGCTAATTTCTTCTGGTTGAGGCCTGCTTCGTTTAATTCTTCTGGTTCTAATACAGTTGTAGTAGTTGAGGCCTAACATGGCCTCTAAATATGTTGCTTATAATTTTGCCGCTTAGTTGGCTAATTTCTTCTGGTTGAGGCCTAACATGGCTTCTAAATATTTTGCTTATAATTTTGTTCCTTAGTGGGCTAATTTCTTCTGGTTGATGCCTAACATGGCCTCTAAATATGTTGCTTCTATTTTTGCTGCTTAGTGGGCTAATTTCTTCTGGTTGAGGCCTGCCTCATTTAATTCTTCTGGTTCTAATACAGTTGATTCCAATGCTTGCTGCTTGGTTGGCAAATGTAGTCACACTATTATTACCCCTGAAACGACTGCGGCCAAAAGTCCTGTGCCTTAGTCATTATTCTTTCTTTTGAAATGATAGGAGTGCTCTATAAATGTATACAGGGAGGGCATGTGTGTCTAGCAGTTACTGAGTGAAACATAGGTGCGAATTGCTCTTCCCATTGACTCCAAAGCAAAACATGGCATATATACATTTATCACTGTGTACAAAGCTTAAAAGTAAGGGAAAATGTTTTAATGGTAGCCCCAAAGCCATGTCTGCTCCGGGAGTCAAAATAGGCCCTGGCATTCAAATTACACAGAGGCCCAAACAGGCCCCAACCATCATCCCACTAAATTTGACTGGAAACCAACCAACCTGGCAACCCTGGGTGACACAAACATAGCCATAAACTCTACTTAAATTCATGCTGTAAGCAATAATTCAGATTGAATTTGTCCTCTATGAATACTTTTGTCCTTGAGTTAAATAAACGAGACAACACAGTTTGCTGGATGGAAAGAGGAATTTCATTCCTAGATGATGTCCAGCTAAAATCCCACTTTCAGCTGCATCTGCTATTTTGCAACTTTCAACTTCACAAGAAGTTTTGTCCCAGTTTGCTGTCCATAACCTTCAAAGAGAACACACGCCATCCTTTGTTTCCAAACACTTTACACAACGTATTCATAGATCCAATGCAAACCCTTAAAGGGACGGTTCACCTTTAAGGTAACTTTTAGTATGCAATAGTATGCAATAGTATGGCAAATTCTAAGCAACTTTTAATTTGGTTTTCATTATTTATTTTATTTGCTTTTTTCTTCTAAGTTCTGACTCTTTGCAGCTTTTAAATGTGTGTCACTGACCCCAACTAAAAAGCAAATACTATGTCAGGCTACAAATGTATTGTTAGTCATTGCTACTTTTTTCTATTTAGGCCTCTCCTATTCATATTCCAGTCTCTTATTTAAATCAATGCATGATTGCTAGGGGAATAATGTTACTTTAATAGTGCCTAATTAGCAAATATGGTGTGACTTAATGTCAAAATTTATTTAAAAAATCAATGTATTTGAGTGTTTCAACTACAAGAGGTCCTCTGCACTCAACCCATTATCAATATATTTAAGACAGCTGCATTTTGTGCATACTGCTACTAAGAAATGCCTTACCCTTTAAACAACACAGGGATTGTTTGTCCATATATTGCAATATATTTAAGCTGGCCAACTACGTCAAAGTCATCCCATATCTGGCCAGTCCTATGCTCAATTTTCATCTGATTCATTAAGAATTCAATTAACCTTGTTTAAAGGGTAAGGCCTTTCTTAGTAGCAGTATGCACATAATGTCGCTGTCTTAAATATATTGATAATGGGTTGAGAGCAGAGGACCTCTTGTAGTTGACTATATGTATTTTGTGGTCACAGCCTCATTGCACCCCCGCCTAATGGTTTTAAAAAATAGTGGTGAGCACAACTTTCCCTTGTTTGTTATAGTTATACAGGAGCAGTGACCAGCTCCATGTTGTAGCTCCCACCCTTCCCAGCTATAGTCAGGTGATCCCACTGGTGTCTAATAAAAGGGCAGCCAAGTATGGAGGTTTACTTTGAAAGCAGCTAGTAAGTTGCAGGTAAAACTTAGTCCCTTTGTAAAATGTATAATTAAGCAATTGAATTCTTAATGAATCAGATGAAAATTAAGCGTAGGACTGGCCAGATATGGGATGACTTTGACGTAGTTGGCCAGCTTAAATATATTGCAATATATGGACAAACAATCCCTGTGTTGTTTAAAGGGTAAGGCATTTCTTAGTAGCAGTATACACAAAATATCGCTGTCTTAAATATATTGATAATGGGTTGATTGCAGAGGACCTCTTGTAGTTGACTATATGTATTTTGTGGTCACACCCTCATTGCACCCCCGCCTAATGGTTTTAAAAAATAGTGGTGAGCACAACTTTCCCTTGTTTGTATATATATATATAATATGTCATAAACAAATGCAAAAGGAGTACATTTTAGTTTCTGGGCTTGCGCTAAAGGAGAACTAATAATGCATCCTATAAGATACATACCAATGGGCATTTAAATTTATATTTGCTTATCATTTACAGTAGGGGGTACATTATCCCTTATAATATATGAGTGATACTCAGAGTTCCCTGTATAACTCAGCCTGCAGCCTTGTGCCTTTATATGGTCACAGAACAACCCCTCAGTGACTTCAAATATCCTTATCATTTACAGTAGGGGGTACATTATCCCTTATAATACATGAGTGATACTCAGAATTCCCTGTATAACTCAGCCTGCAGCCTTGTGCCTTTATATGGTCACAGAACAACCCCTCAGTGACTTCAAATATCCTTATCATTTACAGTAGGGGGTACATTATCCCTTATAATACATGAGTGATACTCAGAATTCCCTGTATAACTCAGCCTGCAGCCTTGTGCCTTTATATGGTCACAGAACAACCCCTCAGTGACTTCAAATATCCTTATCATTTACAGTAGGGGGTACATTATCCCTTATAATACATGAGTGATACTCAGAATTCCCTGTATAACTCAGCCTGCAGCCTTGTGCCTTTATATGGTCACAGAACAATCACTCAGTGACTTCTAATATCCTTATCATTTACAGTAAGGGGTACATTATCCCTTATAATGCATGAGTGATACTCAGAGTTCCCTGTATAACTCAGCCTGCAGCCTTGTGTCTTTATATGGTCACAGAACAACCCCTCAGTGACTTCTAATATCCTTATCATTTACAGTAGGGGGTACATTATCCCTTATAATACATGAGTGATACTCAGAGTTCCTTGTATAACTCAGCCTGCAGCCTTGTGTCTTTATATGGTCACAGAACAACCCCTCAGTGAATTCTAATATCCTTATCATTTACAGTAGGGGGTACATTATCCCTTATAATACATACATTTTTTTAGTCCAGCTTTCTCTCCGTTCATTCCTTATTCTGCTTCCCCATCTTCACTCCTATTTAGTTTGGCCCTATATTTTTTATTCGATCAGCCTCTCCTCCTTTTGCTCCTATTTTTTTTTTCAATTGTATTTTAAAAAATGGATGATTGAATGTTACTGTGTCAGGGAGCATTCAAGGCTTCAGGCTCAGCACAGGCAGACCAGCAGTCAGCATACACAATATAATAAACACCTGTCCACAGCCTCAGTAACTACTAGGCAGACGTGGACCTGCTGGCTGCTGCTCTACAGTAGTGTGTGCTGCAGCCTGACTGTACTTACTGAGCTGATGCGGGAGACAGGAGACTGAGAGGCCCTGTGTATTCTGCTTCCACACCACTAGTGCATGGCAGCGACAGCAGCAGAGAGCAGAGACGAGTGGGAGGGGCGGGGCCACAGTTGGAGCTAGGACTGAGGAGCGGGGTCCTAGAGCCCGCCAGATGCAGTGAAAGTTCTAAATTAGTATTGCCGCGGCCCAATTAAACAAAATATAGTGCAGCCCCTTGGGCATTTGCCCGAAAAGTTACATTGCCAGTCCGGGCCTGACCACCACCTGACCAGGCAGCACTGCCACCACCTGACCAGGCAGCACCGCCAGCTGTCCAGGCACCACCACCTCACAGGGCAGCACCACTACCCAAACGGGCGGCACCACCACCGGACCAGGCAGCACCACCACCTAACCAGGGGCTCAGTGTAGGCACTCAGACTGGGAATGCCTATTATGACCACACTGAGCTCCTGGTCACCCTGGTCCACCAGGTGAATGCCATCAGGCTGGATCTGGGAGAGGTCAGGGACATCGTGGAGTCCCTGCAGAGGGTCATTGCTCCTCCTCCTCCACTGTAATATAATCCTTTTTTGGCCTAGCAGCACCGTTGTGCTATTTTGTTTATCAAAAAAGTTTTTTTATATCTCTATATTTTGAGTTCATTTTTCATTTAACTAAACTAATACTCACATGGTACTTGAAATTGTTTGGATTCTAATAACACAACAATGACTATTCTTAATCTGAGTCATTAAAATTACATTACATAGTATTTCAGAATCATTACAATTACATGATGTAAATGTAAGGTTCATTCGCATAAACATATGGTTTATTAATTTTTATCTGAGATACAAAGCATCCAGATACTATCTGTTCAGATTTATTAGTTGTACTTGTGTTAGTAATCTACTATTAGATATATAAAGTACAGATGGTACTTTTTCTGTTAAACAGTGATATAGAGTAGTAGATACCATTACCAGTTGACCAGAGGTAATGTAAAAAAATCCACAAGCATTAAAAGTTTAAGAAACTTGCAAAATGGGAGCCATTTTTTTCAAGATAGGAGTCCTCTAACAATGCAGGGCATGTGTGTAGCAGTATACTAAGTGGAACACACGTGTCTATTGGTCTTCCCATTGAGTCCTATCCAATTCAGCACATTCAGACACAAAGCAAAAGATACCATATTCATTTATCATCACAGACTACAAAGCTTGAAACTAAGGGAAAATTTTTTATTCGTAGCCCCAAAGGTGAAAAAGGCGCCCACACCAAAATTATTTTGACGCGCAACGAAATCGGGCCGCGCGTCTCGTTTTGCTGGAAATTCGAGAATTATTCGGCAAAACGAAACGCCACAGATTTGCCCATCACTATCAATAATTTATATCCTCAGATCTGTCCTTCTTATTTTATGATGCATCAATATTTCTACTGACATTCACAACAGTTCAACAGCATCTTATCTTCTATCCCTTACTTACTCCTTTAGATGCTCCCTTGGACAATTTAAAAGACTAGTCATTACTAGTCATTGTATCTGGGCCTGAAAATCTAAATAAAGTGCTTCATCTCTTAAAAAGAACCAATATATAGTTCATTGTTTATATATATTCATATTTTCATAGATTTTATTTGCAATTCAGCAGTGATCAAGAACTGCAGAGTGTCACTGGAGAAAATCACGCACAAAGAAAGGCTTCATACACTACAAGTTCAGGTTTTTATCTTATAATAATGTTCTCACTCTTGCCAAGAAAACATATTTTACCAAATGTGTTCCATCATTGAAGGAACAATGAATTCTGAACCATACCAGAGAATTCTAAAGGAAAAATGTCATCTTTTTGACATCTGTATGTGAACTGAATCTCATAAGTCAGTGGATCATGCAGCAAGACAATCCAAAATACACAAGTAGTTCTACCAGAGAATGGTTAAAGAAGAATAAAGTAAATGTTCTGTTATGGCCACATCAAAGTCCTGACCTTAATCCAATTGAAATGATGTGGAAAGCCCTTAAGAGAAAGCCATGTGAGGAAGCCCAACATCCAAAAGATGACGCTGTTCTGTACCGAGGAATGGGCTGAAATTCCTCCGAGTCGCTGTGCAGGACTGATCAACACTTAATGCAGCAAATGTTTAGTTGCCGTTATTGCTGCTCAAGGTTATTGCTTGCACTCTGAGCCAGTCTTTAGAACACTTCGGGTGCTGGGGCAAATAAGTCTATATAATACACAAAAGCCATGAATATCTTGTAAATTATATCCTTATAAACGGTGGGTTCTGATGTCATCAGTTATAAACGGTGAGTTCTGATGTCATTTCTGTCACATGACTCGCTGAAATTTATGTATTATAATAAATAAAGTACCCCCAGTTGCAAAATATGAGGATATTAGAAGTTACCTCGGCATTTCATGACCTTTATAAAAACACTCGGCCTTCGGCCTCGTGTTTTTATATGGTCATGAAACTCCTCGGTAACTTATAATATCCTTATAATTTACAAGAGGGGGTACTTAATTCACTATATATTATCCGGGTCCTTTGAAAAGTAATATATATATACACACAACAACTGTAGAAAGATCCACACTCACAGGTCTTATAGAGAAAAATAAATAATTAATTAGTTACACAGGACTGACATTTCGGCCTCTCCAAGGCCTTTTTCAAAGTGCCAAATGATTCACAGTCATGCCTTATATTCACTCACTGGTGGGAAACATCAGCTATAACAAAACTCATATAATCATTGTCACAGACAAAATCAATTAACTAACACATTCATTCACCAAATATCAGCAAGGTATACCATATGTTAAACAGCAAGTTTAAAACATGTTACCAAACCCCTAGTTAAATACAAGACATAATGTAGCCTTATATTACTCAATCCATCTAAGCATGCAACATATTGCTATTAATATTACAAATGTGTTGCTTATTGAGAAACAATTAGGCATCAAACACAATAAATATCAATCTCTCATTTTTCCACTGGATCAACCATTTCATATCTTATACTGCTCTGTCGGTGTCTGTGCTGATAAGAGGGCAGAATTATCTAAAGCTAGATTTGTAAAAATATAAAGCATCTTGTTGCTATGAGCTTCCCAAACTAGCAACAGAGTACTATGTGAAACTAGTTAATAGGTTCCTGGGAATGTTAGGGCAGTGTTACAAGTGGATCCCACTACATCAATGTCGCTGCGAAGTTCCCACCATTGGTTTGTGTAGATATGAAGCTTCTTGTTGCTATGAGCTCTTAATATGCTCTTGGGAATGTTATATTAGGGCAGTGTTACAAGTGGATCCCACTATATCAGTGTCGCTGTAATTTGATAGCATTCAGCATATAATATTTATGTCACTGTTCATTTTTCGTTTCCATTTGAATACACAGTTGACTGTGCATACTGAATTTTCATTATTGGATGACAACTTACACTATATTTTCAATTTCTTAATTGTTTGAAAGTACTGTAATATATTTGCGAAAATGTCAGGAGTTTATCTCTTTATGTTCACATATTATTTATTAATTAATAAATGTGGATGTTTTCCTGAATGCATTTAATATGGTGGTTTCTGTCCCTTTATACAGTATAAAGTGAGAGTCAGCATTGTATTCATTCATGTTAATTCTGAATGCTTGATCCAGGGAATGTTTCTAATTGCCATTGGGGCCATAATTGGCACTGGCTTCAGGTTGGTTTTTTTTGTCTTCCTCTGGATCAAAACAGTGAATACTGTATATGATAATGTATTTTAAGTTTTATTTTTCACAGCAGCAGTAGGACCTTGCCGGAGTACTGCACAGGAAATTTTAGAAGATGGAGAAAAGAGGTTCCCTTCTGTGACTGCACAGTGGGCTGAATGATATGGACGCTACTACTGCTTGTGCTAGGTGACAGACTGCTTAGATTTTCTATCATTGAGACACTGCAGATTCAGGGCTGCCAACAGGGCTGCTGAGCTTCTTTCATGGTGGGAGATGCAGCTGTTGCGGGTAGCAAAGTTTGGGGGCCATCCTCTCTTTATGTAAGTGCAGCCTAATACTCAGTGGTGGATAAAATGACATAGTGCTGGTCTCAAGTCTTCAGTGAGGAATGTCAGATCTTTTATGGAATTCTGGCTTTGGAATATTACATTGGGTTAGGCGGGCAATGCCCTATTTTTTTTTATGAAATGTGAATAAATGCTGTGGCCATTTTTCCCCATTTCCGTTTCCTAGTTCTTCATTAAGGTATGTAACAATGGAGTTCAGTGGGATGTCTGAAGGCAATTGAGGAGTTCCCTTGTCATACATTTTATACTAAGATTAGGAAAATATATGCTCAAAGGCTTTTTTTTACCAAATAATTAGTGATGGGCGAATTTATTCGCCAGGCGCGAATTCGCGGCGAATTTGCGCGTTTCGCCACCAGCGAATAAATTCGCGAAACTCGCGCAAAAATTCGCGTCAAAAATTCGCCGGCGTCAAAAATTTTTTTTTCGAAAAATGGACGCCGGCGTCAAAAACGGGCGCCGGCGTCAAAAACGGGCGCCGGCGTCGAAAAAACGGGCGCCGGCGTCAAAAACGAGACGCCGGCACCGTTTCGCGAATTTTTCGCCGTTTCGCGCGAAATTCGCGAATTTTTCGGCGAAGCGAAACGGCGCAAATTCGCCCATCACTACAAATAATTTTTTTCCCTTACAATTATTTATATTTTTAGAAATTCAATTTATGAGTTCTTAAACCTCTATTCTGAGTTGTTTGTAGTAGGTAAAATAATTAGAAAGGATACTTATAAACCATTTACATGTGAATAAATATGACACTTCCACTAAAAGTTTAGGGATCTATTTATTACATATTACCTATTGTTTAGGTAGTGAGTTGTCTTTTACATTTCTGGAGGTGATCTCTGTGACAAACAGAATGTTTTGGACCTGGAGTTTTCCTGATAATGGAGCTTTCTGTAATTTGGATCTTCATACCTTAAGTCTACTAGAAAATAATTTAAGCATTAAATAAACCCAATAGGATGGTTTTGCTTCCAATAAGGATTAATTATTACTTACTGTTTTATTATTGTTACAGAGAAAAAGGAAATCATTTTTAAAAATCTGGTTCTGCAGATAAAACGAAGACTATGGAAGATGGCCATAATTTCTGGATAATGAATGAAACTATGCCATGGGCTAGGCTTCGTTCAACATAGATTTACCTATGTAAAGGGTCTCCATTTGCATCGCCCTGTAGAAGTGGTTCCTTGGAGTCCCTTTCTAATTCAGTCCTTCTGCTTCTTGACGCTAAAGAAACTAAACATGAATTTTACAGTGATTTCCCAGCCTCACCATTAGCATTTTTTGTTGTATCTAAAAATAAGAATGTCACTGGTAACTGGAGTTGCCATGGTCTCAAAAAAGCAAAGAAATTTGTGACAATTTTAAAGCGGAATACAAGTAAATATCATAAATGCCAGAAATTGGATCCACATAGGTAAATCTATGTTGAACGAAGCCTAGCCCATGGCATAGTTTCATTCATAATCCAGAAAGGATGGCCAGCTTCCATAGTCTTTGTTTTATCTGCAGAACCAGATTTTTAAAAATGATTTCCTTTTTCTCTGTAATAATAATAAAACAGTAAGTAATAAAACTTATTCTAACTCAAGGGACCACTGCTACAGGGCGATGCAAATGGAGACCCTTTCTAATTCAGTCCTTTTGCTTCTTGACGCTAAAGAAATTAAACATGAATTTTACAGTAATTTCCCAGCCTCACCATTAGCATTTTTTGTTGTATCTAAAATTTTACACAGTTATAGACAACGTGACAACTTTAGAACTTCTTTTCCAGTGGAATACATATACAGCTGCTGCAGATTATAGCAGCACAATTTTTTATTGAAAAAATATAATTTTATAGGGAAGGGGGAGTGGATAGGAGAGGTAGGTGGGATACGGATAGTGGAGTTGACTGGCCCAACACTTTATTTTCCTAGTAAAACAATTGGAGTAGGATGGGGAGAAGGAGAGTCATTTTAGTCCTCTTCTTCCTAAAGGATGTAACAGATTTTGTAGTTGTGGAACCTACTGAATCTGCGGCAGTCTTGGATGCTTTTCCCACCTAAGAATAAGGTGGCTCCTGGAAAACTACAGAATATCCTTAACACAGTTCATAAGGCACCAAGATTCCAAAATTGCCCCTTCCATATGGGTGCCCTGAAACACTTCATACAACACCGCATGATGGGTAAGGAAGTTCCTGGGCACACAGTCACGAGTTCATGTTCCAGGGCATCAATTCCAGAAAATTTACATAGATGTTTCATCATGAATAATGCCCCGTGGGCAATTCTGGTACCTACACAGTTTACAGGCATGCATGAAGGTCGTAAGGGAAAGTCCACCTTGAATAGCCATCCATGCAATGTCCTTGTGCTTAGTAAAACACTTGATGCACCCGGAGCGGGGGCATTGCTCAGTAATAACTTATTATTGTAGAGTCAGCCATGGCTCTTATCTACTTTTCGTATTTGTGTGTGGTCTGTATTGAAAACCCCCTTTACAATATTCTGTTGTTATCAAACAAATTGCGGAACACATTTTTATGTTATTTCTGCCTCTGGATTCTATGAAACATGAAGTATTCTTCTTTTATCATCTGCTTCCATCCATCTAGAGGTTCTTATTTTGTCCCTCCTGCTAATTACAAATAGTTCCTTGCACCAAGTTAGCACCATTAACACCATGTTTAGCAAAAAAACTGTATTAAATACAAGGGCAAACAGAATATATTTTCGTTAATTTTAGTATGTTATTGAATGGCCAATTCTAGGTAACTTTTGCTTTTTTTTTTTTTTTTTGCTATCCAGCTTTAAAATAGTGGTCACTTACCCCTTCTAAAAACAAATACTATTTAAAGCAACACATTTATTGTTATTGCTACTTGTTATTACTCGTCTTTCTATTCAGGTCCTCTTCTATTCATATTCCAGTCTCTTATTTAAATCAATGCATGGTTGCTAGGGCAATTTAGACCATAGCACCCAGATTGCTGAACTTGCAAACTGGAGAGCTGCTAAATAAAAAAAAACACAAATAAAAAATGAAAACCAATTGCAAATTTTCTTGGAATATCATTCTAATAGATATCCTAAAAGTGACCTACCCCTTTACCAACTGAAGTCAACAAGGATGCAAACAATGAAAATCTTGGTTACGTTTTTTTGTGAATGTTTTTTTTGCCCTAACAAACGTATTCCATTTCTCCATGTTTCTCTAAAATCATGAATGCCATGATATATATACTGTAGATGTATGAACAGAAAAAAAACGAATCGGAAAAATAAGAATATCTCTAAAACTATAAACATTTGAGTTTTTTGGACAATTAGAAGCAAAGCAAATCTAAAAACCTTCAAATGTCTGAATGGCTAAATCCAATAGGATCATCGCAGCTCCCATTAAATTCTATGGGATTTTGACTGCTTTTATTTGGCAAAGTTTACAGTTTTTTGTGTTTTCTCCTCTTATTGAATCTCAATTTTGGCTTATCCCATTTATTCTGCCAGTGAAACCACAAACATCTGTTGTGAGGTACAGTACATGGCATGTTGCTAAAATTTAATTTGTGACACCCTATCTGCCACCAACCTCCTAGGCAATGAGCCATGGGGGCTGCCACACTATTTACCCGATCAGTCACAATGTGCCTTCTTCCTGAACCCAACCTTGTGAGATCAGTGCCGTCCACTCACTTCCTGCTGCCTGTCTCTGTGTTTCTGGAGACTCCAGCTCTGATAAGGACCCCTTCTTCATCTAGAAATGGCAAGTGCCCTTTTTTACACATATACACACACATACATACATAAATACATGCATTTACACATACACAGTACAGTAGGTAGTTTTTATATTTATTTTCTTTGTTTATGGACTTGATTCTAGTTACGCCTTCCTATGCAGCAGAAAGCCCGGGGCCCCAAAAGGGCGTCATTGAACACCAGAATCTACACGGCCCACTTGTGCATCTGAAGGTATCCAATACTGTACAAGGTTCCCAATAACATGAACGTTACAATTGTTGTTCCTTATGGGTTTTTTTGGTGTAGTTTGTCAGAATGTGTACTTTCCACAGTTACGGGGTCTTGCAGCCAAGCCTGGACTGGGAGTCAAAATAGGCCCTGCCATTCCAAGTACACAGAGGCCTAAATAACACATTTACCAGCCCAAGCATCCCCCTACCAGCCCACTATATGGTAACTTTCTATGGAACCATACAGCAGCCCCTCTGGCATTTTCCAGCACCCACAGATTGCCAGTCCGGGCCTGCTTGCAGCACATAATACGCAGTCAGAGGTTTTTGTTCACAGAAGGCAAATCGGCAGCCGAGAAAATGCACTATTTTATTTGGGGTTCACAAATGCTAATTATTTGGTATATCTATGCATATTGGGCATCAAATTGTTCAGTAGACCCTTGGCGTCAATATTTATGGTGTTTTCCAATTGTATGTGTAGGGATGTGAAAATCTTAGACACCCTTACACTTTACAGTCAGGCACATCCCTAGTAATATGGTCATCTCAGTGGGTCCTTATGGGGACCTTGTGCTTATATAACCCCTGTAATTCACACAGTGTACACCAGATGGCACTGTGCAAGAGTATAAAAGGTTTAGGAACCACGTGCTCTGGGCTTTAGCCCAACCAAGCAGGCTGGAAGCGAATGGGTAGTGCTGACCCTAGGCGCCTTGGCCCTAGTAATTAGACAGCTTTACTCATTTTATAGATCACTCTAGGAGTGATAGAGAGGTTATTTAGTTGAGCAGCTCAAGGCTACGCTGAGGAGATTAGAGGGATTAAGATCCCAGGGTATTACTGACCCAGAGTAAGGAACCAAGTGTTGAGATAGGGGTGTCAGGAGTTCCCCTAGTCTGCCACTGGAAGATATCCTGAAAACTGGGCAATACCCATCACATGCTGTCAACTTACTCTCTGCTGTATATTCCCTAGCCTGTGGGGATTCAGCCTATACGTGCTGTGAGTATATGCTTCCTTTATGCTGCTGTGTATGTTCTATACTCCATTGTGGATCAATGTGCTAAATGATCTATGTGCTATTGTTCAATAAATACTGTTCTTTGTTCAACTGTTAAAGAACTACTGGCACCCATCATTGTGCTATCACACAAGGTTACAGTTACACTACACCCTTGCCTCCACACCATTGCGAGGGCTTACCCCTGAGAAAGAAAGCTCATCTGTGGTCTCAGCCCACAAAGGAAAGTAGCTAAATCTGCCCTAGCACAAGTCAGTTTACTATAGCGCTACATATGTAAGAAATATGGTGAGATAAATATGGACAATTACAATATTTTTAGGCAGTTTTCAGAAATATCAGAAAAACACTGCCTTTAGTGTAGCTTTGCAGCATGGTAATTTGAAATAATAAGACATAATTACCTATGTTGCATTCATCAGAATGTGTACTTTCCAAAAATATATGGTTTTGGGGCATCACCATACCTTTTTGTAACGTTTATCCCACAGAAAACTGGCAATGTTTATAAATGAGTGTAAATGTAAATCAAATAAGTATGCACAAGGTAGATTTTGGGGTCTTTACATTCTATTTACTTCAATAAACCTATCTCCATTGGGCATCAAACTGTTTAGCAGACCCCAGGCTTTCATTTTATAGGGTGTTTTATCCTGATACCTAATAGTATGCAGAGATAAGATGCTGCAGGATGGAAGTTTTGTGGTGATTTTTGGAAATGTGACCAAAATCACTTAAATTAGGAAAAGCTTGCGACACAAATACCCAATTTGGATTCAGGGAAATGTGTACTTTCCAAAAATATGGTTTTCTGAGTTGAATGTACTTTTTTCTAACTGCCACCCAAAAATTATGTAAATGTATTGATTTTGCAGTATCTGGAATTACAAAACCGATAGCTTAAATAGGGTGTCTATATTTTGGGGCCCCTATATGCAACATACTTAGGTAAACTATTTATCTATTTACCCATATTTAGGGTGATTTATTTTTACACCTAATAGTATGTTGGAGATAAGATGCTGCAAAGTGGAAGTTTTAAAGGTGATTTTAGGAAATGTCACCAAAATCACCAGATTTAGCAAACGTTTGCAGCTTGCTGCTTTGGAGTAACGAAAGGGTTAAAATCATATTAAATCATTACTGTTCCCTTAAGAAGTAAATGTAGGAGCCTTAAGGTCCACCCTATGTGGCTCAATTAAGAAGGAAAGAAGAGGAAGCATGGTATTTAAAACTACAAGTCAGAGGGGACAGCTGCTGTGTTCAATCAATATAAACACTATGGGGGTTATTTATCAAAGGTAAATGTTACAGTTTTTTTATACCTCGAATGAACTCAAACTCAGAACTCAAATGGTTTCTAGTTAAAAAAAAAATTTGAGTCAGTGAGTTCAGGGTTAACAACCCAAAAACTACATTGAATCCTGTTTTCGTCAGGAAAGAACTTGAATTGCTAGAATTGATTGCGTTTTCTGGCACAACCCTCAGAAAAAAACGTGAACATCATGAAGGCTATTAACATCTTCAAATGGTTTAAGGGACCTCTGCCACTGACTCCTACATGACCTTGACAGGTTATAGATGTATTTTCGGATTCATTCCTGGGGCAGGGTATAATAAATCTTGAAAAATTCAAGTTTTTTTCAACCTGAGAAATTGATTTTTGAGAAAAAAACCTCCAAAACTCGAATTTCATGGAAAACAAAAGTTGAATTTAGGCATGTTCTGACGGGCCCTGCCAGAAGCACAATATGAGAGGAATAACCAATCACAGCCCTGTGGTCACACAAGCAAATACAGGCTTCAGTTCCCTATAAAGCCTATAAAGTTTTTTAGATTTGAATATTTTTAAGTTTTTAAGTTTGGTAGGTTAAGACATGAGGTTTTTATCTGCACAAAACACACACATACAAATGATTGTCATTTAATATGATATTAAACCATTACCATTACTACTTGTAGGATCCACAAATATGTAAAGTTTTCTAAAGCAGCAAGACAAAAATAGCTTTGCTGCACTGAAAAGACTCATCATACTATTCCAAATATTATTAGTATTTCATTAATGTTAGTAAAGATGTGGGTTGTGTGGTTGGGGACAGTGAAAAAGCAAATGTACAGTTCTTTGCTTCAATGTACGTCAGAGGAGTCATATAGGTACACAAGGCTCAGTTCAAGCAAGTTGTGAGTCAATTGAGTTATTACATGTACGGTAATAAAAGTTGTTCATGGAAAAATATTTGCAATGTGAAAATGTGTGAACAAATATTCATTTGCACAAATTTAATACAGCTTTTGCAAACCCAGAAACATCTGCCAGTTGAAGAAATATTGAAAATGTTACAGTTTTCACCAGTGTGCAGTGTATGTAAAATATGCCACCTTCAAGCATGACTTAAAAGTGTACTAAGTGCAATAAGTGCAGTAACTATTTAGCAAATAATATTACACTGTGAAATTGTACATTACCACAATGAATTTTCAAAGAAACGACTCAGATGCAGTTGAACTGTAGACTTTAATTCAGTTGGTTGAACAAAAAGATTGCATAAAAATGTGAACTAAAGCCTTTTTTAATCACTTCATTTCAGGGGCTCAAAAGTAATTAGACAAATTAAAAAACTGAAATTAAAATGTTCATTTCTAATACTTGGTTGAAACCCCTTTGCTGGCAATGATAGGCTGAAGTCTTAAACTCATGGACATCACCAGATTCTGGGACAGAAATGCTCTGCCAGGCCTTTACTGCAGTGGCTTTCAGTTGCTGTTTGTGGGCCTTTTTGTCTGAAGTTTAGTCTTCAACAAGTGAAATGCATGCTCAATTGGGTTCAGATCAGGTGACTGACTTGGCTATTCAAGAATATTACACTTTGTTGCTTTAATAAACTCCTGGGTTGCTTTGGCTGTATGTTTTGGGTCATTGTCCATCTGTATTATGAAACACCTCCAAATTTGACTGCATGTAGCTGTCGCGATCGCCGCCCGGAGCAGGTCCAGGAGCTCCGGACGGCGCGTCCTCTCCTGCCGGCGTCGCTCCCAAAATGGCAGCGCCCATGGCCGCCACGTGGGTAAGCGGCGCCGGCGCGATGACGTCAGTGCGCCGACGTCGGCGCAAGGACGTCAATGACGTCAATGGCGCCAAATTCAAAATAAAAACACCATCCAGACGCCAGAATGGCGCCCAAGAATAGGAAACCTTTCCCAAAGTATTTCCTGGGTTCCCTGTGTGCTCATATTGCTAATTCCGTTCCTGTTTATTATCCTTGACCCTTGCCTGGACTTAGGACTTTGCCGTTATCTGCCTGCCCCTGAACTCTTGCCTGGATTCTGACTATTCTTTGGATTAACCCTTGGACACCGCGAACTTGCACCCTCAAGAGGGCTTCCTCCTTGATCCCGACTACCTCCCTGGAGGGAGCTCCCGGCTCCCTGACAGTAGCTGGATTTGAGCAGACAGTGGGGCTCATTTATCAACACTGGGCAAATTTGCCCACATGCAGTTACCCATAGCAACCGATCAGTGATTAGCTTTTTAAAGTCACCTGCAAGTAGAACAATGAAAGCAACAACCTGATTGGTTGACATGGGTTGCTGCCCATGGGCAAATTTGCCCATTGTTGATAAATGTTCCCCACTATGTCTCTGAACACCTCAGAATTCATCGGGCTGCTTCTGTCCTGTGTCACATCATTGATAAACACTAGTGTCCCAGTGCCACTGGCAGCTATGCATGCCCAAGCCATCACACTGCCTCCAACATGTTCTACAGATGATGTGGTATGCTTTGGATCATGGGCTGTTCCACACCTTCTCCAAACTTTTTTCTTGCCATCATTCTAGTAGAGGTTGATCTTGGTTTCATCTCTCCAAAGAATGTTTTTCCAGAACTGTGCTGGCGTTTGTAGAAGTAAGTACAAACTTGGTAGATTCCTGTGGATAATAAACCTAGCTGCAATAAGCTATGCCAGCTATACTTGCACCCTCAAGAGGGCTTCCTCCTTGATCCCGACTACCTCCCTGGAGGGAGCTCCCGGCTCCCTGACATTATTCTTGGGCCATGGATCCTACTGAGGAAGCTACGCCTGATGTCGGACGAGCGCTCCGTGGACTGGCATCCCGCATGGAGGATTATGAAGCCCAGCAGTACCGCATAGGGCAGGCACTCGATACCCTTCTCTCTCGTATGCCTCCAGCGCCTCCAGCTCCCCAGGCTGCGGTAAATCCTTCCATGGCGGCCGTCTCGTCTACCGCAGGTTCTTCGTCAAGTGAGCCTCGCATTCCGCCTCCTCCTCGCTTCAGTGGGGACCCACAAGCCTGCAGAGGTTTCGCTACACAGTGCCAGATCCAGTTTGAGTTCCAACCCTCGCACTTCCACAATGAACGATCCAAGGTGGGGTATATGATGTCTCGTTTGGTGGGCAAACCGCTTGAGTGGGCAACATCTCTTTGGGAGAAGAATTCTCTGCTGACTTTTGATGCCAAGGTTTTTCTTCAAGCATTTCGTACTGTGTTTGATGCCCCCGGGTCGGGTCACTAATGCCCCTTCTCGTCTTCTGCAACTCCGGCAGGGAAACCGCAGTGTCAGTGACCGTATTTTATCAAGGTCTGTCTATTCGCATTAAAGATGATCTTGTCTCCAGGGAGTTCCCTGACCTGCTGGAGGATCTGATCACACTTTCTATTAAGGTGGACACTCGGCTCAGAGAGCATCAAGTAGAGAGGGAGCGCTGTAAAAGATTTCAACCTTTGCTGGCACCTCGCTTCCAGAGACCTCTCCTGCATACTCCTGCAACTCAAGCCTCTTCTCCTCCTCCGGAGGAACCAATGCAAGTTGGAAGGGCTCGTCTATCCGAACAAGAAAGACTCCGTAGACGAATGGCTGGCCTATGTCTGTATTGTGGCGGACAGTCTCATTTTGCGAACTCTTGTCCGGTGAAGCCCACGAGTTCTTTTCCCCGAGGTATTTCTAGGGTAACTCATGTAGGGGGCACTACTCCGAAATCTCAAGAGAACACTCACAGGTTTCTCCTTCCATTACAGATTCGCCTAGCCACTAAGACTATTGTCGGCTCTGCTTTCATTGACTCTGGAGCTGCTGGGAACTTCATGGATGCTCAATTCGCCAAACACATGGAAGTTCCCTTATTCCCATTGTCTACTCCTCTCCGTGTCACTGCCATTGACGACAGACCCCTGGAGGCTGAATTTATCTCCATGACGACTGGGGAATTGCCTGTGCAGGTTGGGATGCTGCATAAAGAGAGACTTTCGTTCCTAATTATTTCCTGCCCATCCGTTCCAGTTGTGTTGGGTCTCCCTTGGCTGCACCTGCATAATCCTTCCATTGATTGGTCCGCAGGACAGATTTCCCGTTGGAGCCCATTCTGCCAGCAGCACTGTCGTCCTGCTGAACCCCTCCAGAGGGTGAATATCTCTTTGTCAGATCTGAAGACTCTACCCCCCTTTTACAAGGAATTCACTGATGTATTCTGTAAGAAGTCTGCAGAATTCCTTCCTCCACATCGACAATACGATTGTCCTGTCGATCTCCTGCCTGGAACCATGCCCCCTAGAGGTCGTACTTATCCTCTCTCTCCAGCGGAGACCACTGCCATGAAGCAGTATATCCAAGAAAATCTCCAGCGGGGGTTTATTCGCCCTTCTACTTCTCCTGCTGGGGCTGAATTCTTCTTCGTGGAAAAGAAGGATGGAGGCCACGTCCTTGCATCAACTACCGGGGTCTTAATAAAATTACGGTTAAGAACCGGTATCCCTTGCCCTTGATTGCCGAACTCTTTGACCAACTGAAGGGGGCTAAAATCTTCACTAAGTTGGATCTCCGTGGGGCGTATAACCTTATCCGCATCCGGGAAGGTGACGAATGGAAGACAGCATTCAACACTCGGGATGGGCACTATGAGTACCTCGTAATGCCCTTTGGTCTCTGTAATGCCCCCGCTGTCTTTCAAGAATTCGTGAACGACATTTTCCGGGATCTCTTGGGAAAGTTTGTGGTCGTGTACCTTGACGACATCCTGATTTTCTCCAAGGACCTTTCAAGCCATCGTTCCCAGGTGAAGGAAGTACTCTCTCGTGTCCAAGATCCCTTTTCTGGGTTATATCATCTCCCCAGAGGGTTTCGAGATGGATCCTGTGAAAGTGTCTGCAATCCAAGAGTGGCCCCTACCGCTGAGCACTAAGGCAATCCAGAGATTCATTGGTTTTGCCAATTACTACCGGCAATTCATTAAGGGATTCTCTTCTCGTATTGCTCCTATCCTGGCCCTCATCCGAAAAGGGGGTAAACCCAGCTCATGGCCTCCGCCTGCTATTGAAGCCTTTCAATCCTTAAAGGATGCCTTCACTTCTGCTTCGGTTCTCCGCCATCCTGATCCAGAGTTACCTTTCTTCATCGAGGTAGATGCTTCTGAAGTTGGAGCTGGAGCTATCCTGTCCCAAAGACATCCCTCTGATGGGAAGCTGCACCCATGTGCGTATTTCTCTAAGAAGTTTTCGCCTGCAGAACAAAATTGTGATGTAGGAAATCGAGAACTCCTGGCTGTTAAACTTGCCTTAGAAGAGTGGCGTCACCTCCTTGAAGGTTCGTTGATCCCAGTCACGATCTACACGGATCATAAGAATCTTGAGTTCATTCAATCTCTCAAGAGGCTGAATCCCAGACAAGCAAGGTGGTCTCTCTTCTTCTCTCGATTCAATTTTGTTTTGACTTTTCGCCCTGACTCCAAGAATCGGAAGGCCGATGCTCGGTCTCGAAGTTTCACTCCGGTGGATCGTACTCCTGAGAGACTTGAGCCTATTATTCCTCCTGTCAAGATCATCGCTTCTTTGTACCCTCAATTTGCTGATCAAATCCTGGCTAGTCAATCCTCTGCCCCTCCTGAAACTCCCATTGGTATGGCATTCGTACCTCCTGAACTTCGTCTGCCTATCCTGCAACAGACTCATAGCTCCAAACAGGCGGGACATCCTGGTCCTGCTAGGACTCTTGAACTTTTACGACGTCTAGTCTGGTGGCCGACTATTTGTAAAGATGTCAAAGACTTTGTTGCTGCTTGTACCGTTTGTGCCACTTCCAAGTCTAGCCATTCTCGCCCTAGCGGGTTACTACAGCCTTTGCCTGTTCCCTCTCGTCTTTGGACGCATTTGGCAATGGACTTCATTGTTGAACTTCCTCCCTCCAGTGGGAACACCGTGATCTGGGTTGTCATTGACCGCTTCAGAAAGATGGCCCACTTCATCCCTTCCATCTGCAGTGGAGTTGTCACAGTTGTTCATCCAGTTCATTTTTCGCCTGCATGGCTTCCCGGCCGAGATCGTTTCTGACAGAGGGTCCCAATTCACTGCAAAGTTCTGGCGTTCCCTGTGCAAAGATCTGGGTATTAATCTTCAGTTCTCCTCAGCTTATCATCCCCAGACGAATGGAGCGGCTGAGCGAGTGAACCAAGCCTTGGAACAGTTCTTGAGAAACCACGTTTCCCTTTGTCAAGATGATTGGTCTGATCTCCTCCCGTGGGCGGAATTTGCTCATAACAATGCCTGCCACACTTCCACTGGAAGATCCCCATTTATGGTCAACATCCTCAAGCCTTCCCACAGGACTTTGTGTTGTCCGATGTTCCGGCCGCTGATGACCATGCAGCCCACATGTCTGCTATTTGGGCTGCAACCAAGTCCAACCTGGAGAAGAGTGCTCTGGTTCATAAGACGTTTGCAGATCGTAGACGTAGACCCTCTCCTCCCTACAAGGTCGGTGATAAAGTCTGGTTGTCTTCCAGGAACATTCGGTTGAAGGTACCATCTCCTAAGTTGGGTCCGAGGTTCGTAGGTCCTTTTTCCATCCTGGAGGTGATCAATCCTGTGGCTGTCAGACTTCAGCTTCCCCCTGAGATGCGAATTCCCAACGTGTTTCATGTCTCCTTGGTGAAACCCGCTACCTCCAACCGCTTTTCTGTTGTCCAGCCTCCTCCTCCTACTATCTCTGCGGATGGTCAACAAGAATATGAAGTGGAGAAGATCCTTGACTCCAGAATCTCCAGGGGATCTCTTCAGTACCTCATCAAGTGGAAAGGCTTTGGCCCTGAAGAATGTTCCTGGGAAGGACGCTCTGATGTCCATGCTCCTCGTCTGGTGAGGGAGTTCCACTCCAAATTTCCCCAGAAGCCAAGTCCTGGTGGTCCGGAGGCCCCCCGTGAGGGGGGGGGTACTGTCGCGATCGCCGCCCGGAGCAGGTCCAGGAGCTCCGGGCGGCGCGTCCTCTCCTGCCGGCGTCGCTCCCAAAATGGCGGCGCCCATGGCCGCCACGTGGGTAAGCGTCGCCGGCGCGATGACGTCAGTGCGCCGACGTCGGCGCAAGGACGTCAATGGCGCCAAATTCAAAATAAAAACACCATCCAGACGCCAGAATGGCGCCCAAGAATAGGAAACCTTTCCCAAAGTATTTCCTGGGTTCCCTGTGTGCTCATATTGCTTATTCCGTTCCTGTTTATTATCCTTGACCCTTGCCTGGACTTAGGACTTTGCCGTTATCTGCCTGCCCCTGAACTCTTGCCTGGATTCTGACTATTCTTTGGATTAACCCTTGGACACCGCGAACTTGCACCCTCAAGAGGGCTTCCTCCTTGATCCCGACTACCTCCCTGGAGGGAGCTCCCGGCTCCCTGACAGTAGCTGGATTTGAGCAGACAGTGGGGCTCATTTATCAACACTGGGCAAATTTGCCCACATGCAGTTACCCATAGCAACCGATCAGTGATTAGCTTTTTAAAGTCACCTGCAAGTAGAACAATGAAAGCAACAACCTGATTGGTTGACATGGGTTGCTGCCCATGGGCAAATTTGCCCATTGTTGATAAATGTTCCCCACTATGTCTCTGAACACCTCAGAATTCATCGGGCTGCTTCTGTCCTGTGTCACATCATTGATAAACACTAGTGTCCCAGTGCCACTGGCAGCTATGCATGCCCAAGCCATCACACTGCCTCCAACATGTTCTACAGATGATGTGGTATGCTTTGGATCATGGGCTGTTCCACACCTTCTCCAAACTTTTTTCTTGCCATCATTCTAGTAGAGGTTGATCTTGGTTTCATCTCTCCAAAGAATGTTTTTCCAGAACTGTGCTGGCGTTTGTAGAAGTAAGTACAAACTTGGTAGATTCCTGTGGATAATAAACCTAGCTGCAATAAGCTATGCCAGTCAGCAACTACAGTACAAAGGCAATCAAGGTTTAAAACTGTATTAAAACAGGGAATTGATTCATAGAAGGATCAGGTAATTCTTCCCCTTTACAATGCAATGAGAAGGCCACATCTACAATTTGCAGTCGAGTTTTTGTTTCCAGTGCTCAAATGGGCTATCATTGAATAATAGTGCACAGAAGGGCAAATAAACTTGTTAAGAGTATGGAACTTCTCAATTATGAACAAAGGCTGGCTAAATTGGAGTTCTTTAAACTGAAGAAGAGGCACTTAAGGGGGTATATGACAACTGTATAAATATATATGGTTACAATAAACTCTGATTCTTTATTAATCAACAGATCCTTCCAGCAGTGAGAACTGTGAAGTGGTGGAATTCTCTTCATGAAGTGGCTATTCTGGCACATACATTGCTTATCTTAAGAAGGGGTTTCATAAAATCCAGGGTATCTGCTTTAAATACAAATTTGACCCAGGGACAGGTTCGATTGCCTTTTAGAGTTAGGAAGGATTTCCCCCCATTTGATGCAAATTTAAAAAAGGTTTTATTACCTTTCTCTTGATCAAATAATAGTTTTTTTTGTTAAACCTAAATTGCTGTCACCATACATTAGGCTTTTCATAGAAATTAGACGGTAATGGACAATATTTTGTAATAACATACTGTATATTTACATGCACATATTATATTTTTAATTGCTGCCAAACCAAGTAACCTGGTTTATAATCACACATTCACAATGCTATTTAGCAAAGTGCTGTATTAGTGTATAAATTCTTCTTAACTAGAAACTCTTCAGGTTTGGAATCATTTCTACCAGTAATAAAACAAGCTGATAAGTACAGAAT
This sequence comes from Xenopus petersii, assembly GCA_038501925.1. Taxonomy (NCBI): domain Eukaryota; kingdom Metazoa; phylum Chordata; class Amphibia; order Anura; family Pipidae; genus Xenopus; species Xenopus petersii. The sequence goes on along the minus strand of CM076682.1, from coordinate 100,292,263 downwards.
GTGTCACGCAGTGCTAAATTCAGTCTGTTAAACAGCAGCAGCTTCTCTGCAAACTTATGGAAATTACTATCAAGCTAGTATGCTGTAATGAAATTAACTAGTAATTCCATCGTGACATATTGGCTTGTCAGTCATTTAAATTCCATGATCTGCAGTTAAGTGATCAGCGAATAATGAAGTATAAATTAATAATAAAAGGTATATTAAAAAAGACAGAGCTCAGTAAACAGCGTATAGTTTTTTCCCAATTGTCAATTCCTGGTGCATATGTTCCAGAAGCACAAAGTATACTACGTTTATTAAAGTTGTGTGTGATTTTCTGGTTGTTTTCCTTATTTTAGTTTATTAACTTTAGTGAGGGTTGTAAAACGGACAGTTGCTAAGTCTGTAAGGTAGACCTTCTATTTCTTGGATGGCACTTGTGTTTAGAGAGAATTCTAGGGCACTGGTTTCATTTACTTATGCCCAAAACAGGAAAAGGTACGTTAACAGAAAATTACAAGGAAATGTATAGACTAACATAACATAAAAATATTATCGTGTTAGAAACAGAGGGAGCTAGATTTATTAATTTTCTAATTTGTCTCTTTTCAAGGTGAATTTAAAGGAACAGTAATACCAAAAAAATTAAGTTTTTATAATAATGAAAATATGATGTATTGTTGCTCTCTACAGGTAAAATGTGTGTGTTTGCTTCAGTTAGAAAAGTTTTCATAAATAAACTGCTGTGTAGCCATGGCGGGGGGGCATTCAAGCTGGAAAAAATGCACAGTTTTACATAGCAGATAACAAATAAGCTCTGTAGAATACAATGGTGATTTACTGAGGTTATCTGTTAGCTGTTATATACAGTAAATTCAAGTTTAAGATAATAGTTATTGAACTTTTTTTCTATTGATATTAATAAATCTTGAAATTTCAATTTTATGGGATTATAAAAATGGAGCATATAGATAGGCATCCAGCATTCAAATTTACACAGCCTTACTTCAAGGGGTGCACGCCAATTGATGTGTTCACCTTCACATCCTTCAAATGACATTGAAAATAGGTAGCAGCACCTATTTTCGATTATAAAAATGGACCCCAGTGTCAAAAAAACAGAGGTCGGCGTCAAAATTGGGATGCCGGCTCTGTTTCATGGTTTTTTTGCTGTTTCAAGAATTTTGCGAATTTTTCGGCAAAGCTAAACGCGCCAAATTTGTGCATAACTACTTGTGAGGGGTATTGCCCAGTTTTCAGGATCTCTTTGAGTGGCAGTCTAGGGGAAGTCCTACCATCCCTATCTCAACACTTAGGTCCCTACTCTGGGTCAATAATACCCTGTGATTTTAATCCCTCTAATATCCTCGTCTGAGCCTTGAGCTGTTCAACTATATATATCCTCTCTATCACTCCTAGAGTGATCTATAAACAAGTATGCTATCACTTTACTAGGGCCATTGCGCCTAGGGTCAACAATATCCATTCCCTTCCAGCCTGCTGGATTGGGCTAAAGCAATGGACCCCGACCTCATGGTTTCCAAGACCTTTATACTCTGACACAGTGCCATCTGGTGTACACTGTGAGAACTACAGGGGTTACATAAGCACAAGGTCCCCATAAGGACCCACTTGGGCGTCCATATTACTAGGGATGTGCCTGTCAATAATGTGGACTGGAACAAGGATGAAGCAGAGCACACTCCTCACTTCTTCACTCACAGATACTTCCAGTAAAGATATACTGGCACACAAGTTAAATTGCAGTGCGGGGTGACCCCTTGCTTGTTTATTTGTGCGGATGTGTGACATTTCGGGGTGAGCCCCTTTCTCAAGCATACAAAAGTGACCATGTGCATACAATATAAAATGGAAACAATTAAGATAATTAACAAATTTTGTATGTTAATTATCTTAATTGTTTCCATTTTATATTGTATGCACATGGTCACTTTTGTATGCTTGAGAAAGGGGCTCGCCCCGAAACGTCGCACGTCCGCACAAATAAACCAGCAAGGGGTCACCCTGCACTGCAATTTACCTTGTGTGCCAGTGTATCTTTACTGGAAGTACCTGTCAATAATGTGGAAGGGTGTCTAAATTTTCACATCCCTATATTGTGATTGTCTTTAAGCAGCTCAAAAAGGACTAGGTGCAAGAGCATAATAAACAAATGTTTTGTGGCCCTAGCTGGTTGTAAAGGGAACCTAGTAATTGTGCTGCAACTGTTTGGGAGATTGGAAAAGTGAATAAAACAAGAAGTTCAAAAGTAGCATCATATGTTAGATTCAGGAGTACTATACTATAAATATATAATATATAAATAAGACTAGCACCATCCAGAATGTGTAATGCAGGTAATCTGAAATCCCTGGTGTTTTCCGATAAGAGGTCTTATATGAAAGATATTCTTTATATCTATAAATCATCCTACAAAGGAAAAGTAATATATTGGTTGTAGAAATAACCTCTACACTATTTAAATATTGTAGAAACAACTGCACCATTATTGTAAGCAGAATGTTTCCGATGTGGCTTCCAAAATTTCCATGACATTATAAGCAAACCACCATAATTTAACAGTGGGCCCTTTTCCATGACTCACAAATTTGTTGAACCAACAGTTTTGTACAGTTACTATACACAGATAAAAATAAAACTGTCATTATTACATTTATACTTCATTCACATAATGTAATTAATAATGTCATGCTGACCTTGCTATTTTGATATACTGTATAACAATACATGTATATATATGAAAAATATTTCGAATATGTCCCATTTTTTGGTGCTACTATAAAATAAGGTGACAGCTGTTACATTTAGACCATTTTTTTAGTTGTGCTGCTGCTTGATAAATATGCACACTGTGTCCCTGTGCTTTCAAATAATACAAAGCATTTCACAGCCCAAGGATTCTGTTCAAAAGCAGATGTTCAAGTGCATATGTACACAAATCGATTATTGCGGTCTTACTATGTTTGTATTATTTTATTGACTTAGTAACAAGATTAGCTTTTTTGTGTTTATCAATAGAAGACTATTTTTTAAAAATGTATTCTTTGAAACATGAAGATAATGAAAATTGTTTTCATACTAATAATATATATATATATATATATATATATATATATATTAAATTTTTTTATGGATTTTACAATTATTTCAATTTACAGTTAATACTATTTACAGTTAATAAAATAGAAACATTCAAAAAAGACACAATGCACAACAATTGAAAGAATGTAGATTGACTTATGCCAGTGTTGTTATTATAAAGGGCTGGTTCCCGTCTACTGGGTGTCAAATATTTCTACTAATTTTGAAAAGGACACGTGTCCGTGTTGATATAAAGCTAGTACCAATGTTTCAAAGTGATACCCTATCAGTGTTATTATGAAAAAAAAGAGCCAGTGCTTGTATAAAAAGGAATATCCGTATTATTGTAGGGGACTGGTGCCCGTGTAATACTAGAAAACAACTTCCTGTGCTGTTTATGAAGTGTAAGTGCCATTAATAATATAAAAAGCCAGTGTCATTATCCTTGTGTGGGACAATGCCCGTGTTATCGTGAAAACCCCTTACCAGTGCTGATACGGGGGACAGGTGTGACACTGTTTTATTACAGTGAATTATAGTGAATGAGTGTACACTATTACCCCAATAGACTTTCCCCTGCCTTACACCTAGCTGTACCACAATCGCACAGTGTGTAGTTATTGCTAGCTGTGCTTCTTAAGGAAGAAGGGGGAAAATATATATTTTTTATATGACCACATTTATATGAGAACAGCCTATTCCAATGATGGACAAATGGATATGTGTCAGAGGGTAAGAATAATAATGTCTAATAACAAATGCCCCTATCATTCTAACTTAGCAATAACCACATGCCCAAGGCAGGAAAGATGAAGGGATGGGTAATGTTCCCCCATTTATTAATTCTCTCTTAATGACACTCCGTGATGAGAGTCCACTTTGTAAGTTACTGACAGAATTCAGAGTGTCAGCTGCTACTAGATGAGGCCCCTTTGTACAGAAGTGCTTTCTTCGTTTGCTTAGGTCATCCCTGTGTCTGCTTTTAACAGATAAAGAACTGCAAGGCTGAGGGTCAGTTGTAAGCATGGAAACTATTTTCAGTGCAATATCTGTAGCTAAGAACATTCAGTCCTCTTCCAACATTTTGGGAGGGTTCAAGTTATATAACGTATGTATGTGTACTCCCATTTTAATCTATAAAAGCTTATGAAAAAGGGAGTGTCTTTGACAAAGCCCTCATGTTACACTTTGGTGTAAGATTGACTGTTTTCCCAAAGCAAAACCATTATATGTTGTTTGTTAAACTCAATAAACCTCATTCTATGTGAAATAGCCTTATGTCTGAGTTTTGCTTTCCATATAATGAGGTCATAGCAATAAAATTAGCAACAATACCCACCGCCATCTTCTAAATTATCTTTGGACAAGGCAGGACTGAAGATCTGAGGCTAAGGAGCAGAGTTATCCAAATAAAAGAAACCTTCACTTTGTCACTGTTATTGTTTACTGTTCACTGCTATTGACCACATACTAAGCCAACATCTACTACATTCAGCTTGCGCACATCTGATTGATCAAATGGGCACAAGTCCAGCTGGAATGCTGGATAAAAAAAAGATGTGTTAAAAAAAAAAATTGTGAATTGTACCAGAAATGGCAAATTTCAAAAATTGGCAAATTGTTTGATGGAAGAATTGACACAGGGGACAAAAACAGAAAAGGAAAATGCTTTGGGATGTAAACCATTAACAATAAAAAATGGAGATTCACCAGTGGAAGAATGAGTTGCATTATTGTAAGCAAATTCAGCCCAGGGTAATAGTTCAGCCCATGAGGATTGGTTGTCACATAACACCTCAAAAATTGTTCAAGGGACTGGTTAACCCTTTCAGTTTGACCATTGGTTTGAGGGTGATATGTGGTAGAAAATGACAACTCAATCCCCACCAAAGAGCAGAATGCTCACCAAAATTTTGAAACAAACTGTACCCCTCTATCAGAAACAATATTGACCAGAAAACCATGTAACTTAAAAATATTAGAAATGAATAACTCAGCCAATGTTTTGGCAGAAGGGAAGTGTGGGAGGGAAATGAAGTGGCTCATCTTGCTGAACCTATCCACCACCACCCATATCACAGTTTTTCCCTGAGAAGGGGGCAGATCAACAATGAAATCCATCGAAAGATGGGACCAGGGTTTATCAGGGATAGGTAGTGGCCTCAACAAACCCTGTGACAAATTCCTAGAGGATTTAGACCTCTGACAGACAGGGCAAGAATTAACAAAATTTGTAGCGTCTTGCTTAAAGGAAGGCCACCAAACACTGCGAGACAAAAGGGACACTGTTTTGGAAATACCAGGATGTCCTGCCATTTTAGAGTTGTGAGCTTCACCCAAAACCTGTTCCCTAAGATCCACAGGTACAAATAACCTCCCAGAGGGAGTTTCTGCAGGAGCAGAAGACTGAGCTGAGTATAATAGTGTGGCAAGGTCTGATCCCAGAGCTGCCACAATTCCCTAGGAATGATGGGGATGCATTCACTAGACTCAGATGTCACATCCGACTTAGTGTTCTTGGAACCAGGCCTGTAAGTAAGGGAAAAGTTAAACCTGGTAAAAAACAAAGCACATCTGGCCTGCCTAGGATAGAACCGCTTGGCAGACTCGATATATAGCAGGTTTTTGTGGTCAGTAAAAACCGTCAAATGTTTAGCCCCCTCCAACAGGTGTCACCATTCGTCAAAGGCCCATTTGACAGCCAACAACAAGCACAAGGGTGTACCTTGTTGGTTGTTGTATGCTTTTGAGAAAGGACTGCCCCTGCCCCAACCTCTGAGGCATCAACCTCAACAATGAAAGGGAGAGAAGTGTCAGGGTGACAAAGAATGGGGGCAGATACAAATTCTTTTTTGAGAAATTCAAAAGCTTGAATGGCCTCGGGGGGGCCACATGCTCAGGAAAATGATGGTAATAATTAGCGAACCCCAAGAACCTCTGGGTTGCATGCTGGGCCCACTCCAGAACAGCTATAACCTTTCCAGGATCCATTTCTAGACCAAAACTGGAGATGTTGAACCCCAAAAATTTAACTGAAGAAACCTCAAAGATGCACTTTTCAAGTTTTGCAAAAAGATTATTTCTCCTTAACCTTAGCAACACCTCTTGAACATGCTTATGGTGAAAAGACAGGTTAGGGAAAAAAATTGAATATCGTCTAAATAGACCACCAAGAATAACCCCAGCAGGTCCCGGAAGATATCATTAACAAATTCCTGGAACACTGCGGGGGCTTTACAAAGACCAAATGGCATTACAAGGTATTCGTATGGGCCGTCCCTGGTGTTAAAGGCCGTTTTCCACTCATCCCCTTCCCTGATATGGATGAGGTTATAAGCACCCCTAAGATCAAGTTTGGAGTAAATTTTTTTTTAACCTGATCAAACAATTCGGAAATCAGAGGAAGGGGGTAATGTTTTTTTATGGTGATCTTATTAAGACCCCTGTAATCTATACAAGGACGAAGACCACCATCTTTTTTCCCAACAAAAAAGAAACCCGAACTGGCAGGGGAACTAGAGGGTCTGATGAAACCTCTCTCAAGGTTTTCCTTGATATACGCTCTCATTGCCTGGGATTCAGGCAAGGAGAGAGGATACATTCTACCACGAGGGGGAGAGGAACCTGGGACGAGGTTAATAAGACAGTCATACTGTCTGTGTGGGGGCAAGATCTCTGCAGATTTTTTAGAAAAAACATCAGCGTATTCAGCATAGGCTGCAGGTAGACCTTCTAAAGAGGTAGTGGCCACCATTTGAGGAACACAAGAACCACCACATTTAGAACCCCACCGAAGAACCTCCCCGGTTACCCAGTCAATTTGTGGGTTATGAATCTGGAGCCAAGTTAACCCCAATATTAAAGGAGAAGACACATCCTCAATAATATAAAAGGTTAATTCGTCGCTATGCAGGTTGTTGGTGCACATGGTTAAGACCACAGTCTTCTTGGTTAAACCTGACCCTAAGGGTTTTTTATCCACCGCTAATATTCTCATGGGAGGATTTAAAGGGGTTAAAGGAATATTAAACTTTACTGCGAAGGCAGTATCCAAGAAATTCCCCTCCACCCCTGAATCCACAAAAGCGGAAACTTTGACAGAGCCCGTGGGCCAGATTAATTTAACCGGTAACATAATCCTAGAGGAAGAATGGGGAGAGGAAACTTCTTCACCCAAATTGAGCTCCCCTTTCCATTTAGGCTTGGAAGTTTCCCGGCCTCTTAGGACATTGATTGAGAAAATTACCCTTTTCTTCACAGTAAATGCATAATCCCAGCAACTGCCTGCGAGCCTTTTCCTCAGGAGAAAGATGAGAAATGCCCAATTGCATGGGCTCCTCCTGAGGCAGAGGCACCAAAGGACTAGGAGGCTTGATATTGGTAGCCACATTTGAAAAAGAGGTTTTTACATTGGTAAGACCAGTATGAAAAGAAGTAACCCTCTCACCATAAAATTCATTGTGGTAATGTACAGAACCAAAATTAGAAAAAAGTTGTCTCTGTCCAAATATTTATGGACCTAACCGTATCGTATTGGTTCTTAAAGATATTGACTTATTGTAAGATTGTAATATAGTGATTGGAAAGGGTTGTTCTTCCACTTTTGCCTTCATCTGGGTGGATTTACTGTATCTCGAAGCCTGGGATAAATATGGACCAGTCAAGCTGTTTTGCCCTAAAGGGACCACCCTTCTAGTAAAAACTGGGGAGCAGAGACCACGTGAAGAGGTTTATTCAGGACTAGCAGGACTGTTATAGTGTATACCTTGTAGGAACATGAGTCAGGAATAGCTAGAAAAAGCAGCATGCACTTAAGAAGGATTGAGAGCTGAGTGAAGGGACTGCAGTACTAAAGAGGATTCATTCTATTTTCTTATCCCTGATCAGTTTCTGCTTTACGGGATCCAGGCCACATTGGCTAGAAACCCTAGAACTCAAACCTTCCAGACCATCTCCACAAGGTGACACATTGTTGTCTCTGTCTTTGATTGTGACTGATTGCTCTTGTCCTACTTATCCTAATACTATCTCATTTGGATCTGTGAGTATAACTCTGTGACACTTTATTTTTGCAAGAACCTCTGATGTCTTCCATCTTTATTTTTACAATATGACAAGAGAGGTGTAGTTCAACCTCACCATCACCATAAAGGGGTTGTTCACCTTTAGATTAACTTTTAGTATGATGTAGAGAGTGATATTCTGAGACAATTTGTAATTTGTTTTAATTTTTTATTATTTAGAGTTTAGCTTTTTATTCAGCAAGTCTCCAGTTTGCAATTTCAGCTGGTTGATAGGGTCCAATTTTCCCTAGCAACCATGCACTGAATTCAGTACTAGACTGGAATATGAATAGGAGAGGACCGGAATAGAAATAGATAAGTAACAAAAAGTAGCAACAATCACACATTTCTAGCCTTACAGAATAGTCGCTTTTTAGATTGTGTCAGTGACCCCCATGTGAAAACTGGAAAGAGTTAGAAGAAGAAGGCAAATAATTCAAAAACTATAAAATGAATGAAGACCAATTGAAAATTGAAAAGTTGCTTAGAATTAGTCATTCCATAACATATAAAATTTTAACTTTACGGTAAACCACTACTTTAACTAGCTGGACAAAGCCTGTTTTAGCCAAGATGGTGTTGCAGAAGTTTTTAGTAAGTGTGATAAAATCAAACTACTGGGAATAGATTAGGAATATCTTTTCATAATAAAAGTAAATCTGCTTATAAATTCACGATTACAGTAAGGAAAAGGAAAAAATAGTGCTTTAGAAAATCCAGTAATCCAATAGTGGTAGGCAAAGATTTATTCCTATACCTTTCTCCAGAAAGGGATTGATTGGATAAAAAGTATATCATGTGAACAGGGGCGTTTCTGCCAGGAGGCAAGGTGAGTACCTTGCCTCAGGCAGCAGCTGCCCAGAAGTTACCTGTGAATTTGTGCCTGGTGAATGAATTGCCCATCACTACTCATTAATATACTTTTTAAGGATTGGGCACAAAACTGCACATTGTCCTCTAAGGTCGTTGTCCTCAAGGTCTTATCAGAGATTTAACAGTTCCGGTCTCTGGATTACTAAAACCCCAAAATCCTTTTGTCCCTCTCGACACAGCTATTCTGTTAGAAGGCAGAGTCTTTAAAAGGGTTGTTACCTTTTAGCATGATGTAGACTGTGATATTCTGAGACAATTTGCAATTGGCTTTCATTTTTTATTATTTGTGGTTTTAGAGTTATTTCACTTTTTATTCAACTCTCCAGTTGGAGATTTCAGCAATCTGGTTGCTAGGATCCAAATTGCAACCATGCAATGATTTGAATAAGACTGGTATATGAATAGAAAGATCAGTAATAAAAAGTAGCAATAACAATACATTTGCACATAGCACTTGTAGGGGCTGATTTATCAACCTTCAAATTTAAAATTTCTGTGATTAAGGGTTTCACTAAAAATCATAAAATGTTGATTAGAGCTTTCAGAACTTGAACTTTACAGATTTATTAAGCACAAAAAAACAGGAGTGCAAAAAACATCTAAAAGCTGTCAGATTCATGTAGAAGTCCATAGCCAGATTTAAGTGATTAGTAGACCCAATAAAGATGATGATTAGAATATGTTCTCTGCATTCAAGTTTTTTTTACATGAATCTTCTTATATTCAAAGTTTTATTTTCATAAATAAGCATACAGTTGACTTGAATTTAGAAGAAAAAAACCTCTCAGGGGCAGATTTCTCAAATTATGAAATTAGAGAGCTCACCACAGAAAAAAATTCACAACGCTCTATTCATTCCTATGGGCTTTTAGAGGCATATTTAGCAGTGGATGAAAGGTCACCATTCTCCATTTGATAAATACACCTTTAAAAACCCCATAGGTATAATTTCACACTTTGCTATATATGTCCCTAAAATTCAAAAATTTTATAAATAAGCCTCCCTGCATAAGGGGGAGATAAATTGGTTAATGAGAGCAAAGAATCCACAGAGATATTGTTAGTTTGACATCAGAAGTGGGAACGCTTTTGGAGCTTTCCTATAAATACTATGAATTTGTGTCACAACATTTTTTTCATAGATAGATCTTGCAAGGCTTATATTCAATTACCATCTATGAAAAGGTGAGCAGATACATTGACATAGAGGTGACAGTGATGTAAAGGCAAAAAAATTAAATCCCATTTTTATTTTCTTTAATGAAAAAGAAACCTGTCTCCATTATGCTTTAATTAAAAAGTGTATAAGAAACCTGACTGTATGCAGTGAAATTTAGGCTTCTGGTGCAGTAAGTTCATGTTTATGTTTAGTATACAAAATACAGCATTTCTAGCATTATTTTGCTTTAGACTTTAGTTCCCCTTTAAGAACATTTGGTTGTAAAGAACTTTCATGTTCATGTTCCATGCTTAGCACATTCCTTTATTTCTACATTAGTAATTCCCTTAGAAGCCAGGCTGTATGGTTCCTAGGGCTCCCCCAGACGGGCAGGATACTGTGAGGATGCAATGATTCCTCCTTTCAGTGGCCCCTTGTTATCAATACATTGCCTGATTGGAGGTCTACATTGCTACAGTAGCAGCTACAGTTGTTCCCTGTGGAGTTTGATTACTTGGCTTTTGCTCTGTTTCTAACTATTTTTAAATGCAGTCTGGCCTGTCCCATGTCTGACTTGCTGATCATGACATGGCTATTTCTTGTACTTTGCTTAATCTACTTTTTGCCAGTACTAATTTCCTCCTCAGTCCCTACTACCTGATCTTAACTGCCTTATAGACCCGACATTTATTTCATTTTTTATATGGAACATTGCTGTAGCTGAGTACTGACCTTTTATCCCTTTTTCTTTCACCAATTTAATACAAAGGATAACTACTGATGCTGTTTCATGATTACAAATCTACCTCATTAAAGGCTGTCTGGAGGAGTATTAAATACTTTCTTATATTGTAACTATGGTGGTAATTACATTTTATGCAGTACAGCAATCAGTTTTTATGCATTTTTGTGCTTATTCGTATTTCTCATAGTTGCCATAAATAAATATGTAGGTTTAAATTATCCCTTATATTACATAAAAAAAAATAGGATAACTAAGAATAGCTCATAATACGGAGTATAATAACAAATGTTGTCTAAGGGGCACATTTACTAAGGGTTGAATTTCGAAAATTCGACCATCAAATTGAAAAAATTCGATAGTCAATGTATTTTTTTTGATTAAATTTAGCTGTTTTCGATCAAATTGAAATCGTTCGATCAATCTTAAAAATCGTTGGAATCGAACGATCTGAACGATTTAATCGATCAATCGAACGATTTTCAAATAAAAAACTTCGCTATAGGTTCTAGGAGGTCCCCGTAGGCTAACATAGTAATTTGGCAGGTTTAAGGTGGCGAAGTGTTGAATTCGAAGTTTTTTAAAGAGACAGTACTTCGATTTTCAAATAGTTTTTCAATTCGAATCAAATTTTGGCCTATTCAATGGTGAAGTACCCAAAAATTACTTCGAAATTCAAAGTTTTTAAATTTGAAAATTCACTTTGAATTCACTTTGACCCTTAGTAAATGTGCCCCTTAGTAAGTCTTGAGTTTTAATGATTTACTTACAGTAATATCTTTGGTACTTTAAATAGATTCAGATATTTCTCGAAGAAAGTGATTAATTTTCCTTCATTACAAATACATTAATATACAAACTCTTTTCAGTCTTGATTGAAACACATATTCATCAAGTTTCTTTAAAAATGCTAATAAATATATAAAAATTATGAAAAAGGATTTGTATACATTGTGGTATGCAACTTAATTTTATACTGTACCTACGGTATGTATCCTGAATAAAATAATGAAAGAAAAAAAAACTCCAGTTAAATGCTATTGCTGAAGTGGAAGCCAACAATGGTTGTTTTAGGTGAAAAGTAAAGTGCACAGAATCCAATGAATTCCAAAATATATAAAGTGATAATACATTTTTTTTTCAGTTGAGATAGAATCATACTCAAGAATCTTGTAAGTGCACTATATGCCAGTAATTACTGGAATTCTTCATGTTTCATGTAATTTGTATCAATAGTACTTTTTAATCCATTTAGAATTCTTATGAAAGACCAATAAGGTAATTTTTTTAAAATAGCAAAATTATACTTATTAAATAAAGGTAATTATCTTGCTATGATGTGTTATTATATAAATATATTGTGATGTCAGATATAAAACTTAAATTGAAAGATATTCCTTTTACAATCTCTAATGTATATACACATATTTAAATTTACATGTACAGTTGTACCTCAAGGGTAAGACTAGGGTCTTATGGTCACTAATGGCAATACATCAGTAGACATGTCACCTGCATGGAATCTGTCTATACCTTTCCATTTACTAAGACTGAGATCGCTGCTAGTGATAGGCGAAAAATACGCAAATTTCCTGTGAAATTCGCAAAACGCCCATCACTAATCACTGCATGTAAACCTTTGAAAAATGTACAAGAAAGTATTTTCCCACAATAACTGTGGGGTTTTAGATGAAGCAATACCAATGTTAATTAATGTAAAGGTATTTTCAGAAGATATGTTGTCTGTAAGTAGCACGTGTGAAACATTTGACCCACCATTGCCATAAAGAGGTAATGTGCAGGTGTAAAGTTTGCTCAATATTTAGTAACCCAGGGCAGCTAATCAGCATTTGTTGTTCTTCTTTTTGAAAGCAAACATCTGCAAATACAGTGGTAAGGAAAGGCAAAACCGCGCAGCAAATACAAATAAAAAATACTGCTTTCGCTAATTCACTAAAATCCGAAGTTGCGGTCAGGGAGGCGAAAGGTAGCGAAGTTGCGCTAGCGTTAATTCGTAAAACAAAGTGAAGTTACTCTAGCGATGCCTAATTTGCATACGGCGCCAATGGACGTATCTGTAGCAGCAAATACATTAAACTACACAAGCCTGGGAAACCTTCATAAATAAAATAGAGTTGTTATTTTGCCCTATACATGTGCCCACTGTATAGTTTAGGTGCCATATGTCAGGAAATGTAGGGGGGAAGGAGGGTACCCCCAAAACAATTTATGATCTTTTTCAGCCTATCACCCTTAAAAAAGAAAAAAAAGACGCCAACTTTTTTTGAAGCAAGCACTATCTACTCTATTGCACTTTGCCTGGGCTGAGGTGGCGAAGGCAAGTCTGGCGCAAGAGGTAATGTTCAGTAAACTGTGCTAGTTAGTGAATCAGATTAGTTACATCCATTTGCCATAGCACAACTTCGTCTGGCATAAGGGTGCGAAGTAGCGCTAGAGCATGTCTGCTTCACTAGCAAATTGACGCCAGCGCCTGTTAGTAAATCGGCAAAGTAACAAAATGACATCACACTGGCGAATTTGCGCTAGCGTTAGCCGCTTTGCGCTTTAGTGAATTTGCCCCTATGGATCTTCATGACAAGTACCTAAAAAATGTTCTGAAATGCATTCATTCTGCAGGACTAAAACTGAACCTTTCCAAATGCCACTTCAGACAAACTCATCTGTCATTTCTGGGTCATATAATTTCACAAGATGGATTACTGCCTGACCCTGACCATGCCAACGCTGTTACACAAGCACCTGATTTCCAGACCTTACGAGATTTCTTAGGTCTTACTTCATGGTATTCTAAGTTTATTCCCAACTATGCTTCAGTTGTGGAGCCACTTAGAGCACTACTACGTGGAACTGGTGTGGTCAGAGTCTGCTCAATATAGCTTTGAAATAGTGAAAAAGCTAATTGTGAACAGTCCAGCGCTAGCTTTATTTGATCCTGCACTACCCACTCTGGTTACTACAGATGCTTCAGACTATGGCGTTGGTGCAGTTCTCACACAAATCCATGCTGATCATACTGTACATAGAAAACTGTTGCATTTGCATCCAGAACACTTACAGAGTCAGAGTGTAAGTATGCAACTGTTGAAAAAGAAGCTCTAGCATGTGTTTGGGCAACAGAAAAATGGAGAACCTACCTATGGGGTAGAGAATTTACATTATGCACTGATCATAGCCCTTTAACTACACTGCTTACAACAAAGGGACTAGGAAGAGCTCGAATGCATATAGATAGATGGTCAGCAAGTCTACTGAATTTCAACTACAAAATGCAATACAAGCCAGGTTTGGAAAATGTTACTGCTGATTGTTTGTCACGTTTACCTTTACCTACAGCTTCTGATACACTGGATAAGGACATAGAAGATGTAGCATTGACTGATTTACTATCATCTACAGTTACAGCTGCTGATTTTAAGCAAGCTTGCCTCACATGTCCAATTCAAGGTAAACTATGGGACATCTTACAAAGCAAATGGCCAAATGCTGAGAAGAAACTCAGTCCTGATCTTCAAACTTACTACAGGATTAGACACAAACTGCCCTTAGTAGATGGCTATGTTGTCGGTGAAGCTCACCGTTTACTGGTACCAGAGACCTTGCGAGAAAAGCTCCTGCAACTTGCATATGAGAGTCATCAAGGATTTGTACATACAAAACAAAGACCACGAGAACTATAATGGTGGCCAGCAATAGATGCGCAAATGGTAACTGCCATTCATTCTTGTGTTACTTGTCAGAATCATGACAAAACAGCAATCACACATATACCACAACAGCCAGTACCATTCTCTGATTCAGCATGGGAAAAACTTGCTATTGATATTGTCAATCCTTTTACAAATGCTCCTATAGACTGTAGATTTGCTATAACCTTGATAGGCTCTTACAGTAAATGGCCCGAAATTGCATTTGTTTCTCATATACTGTAACATCATCTACAGTAATAATATTTCTGTCTACAGTCTTCAGCAGAGAAGATAATCCAAAGGAGTAAATATCAGACAACGGACCACATTTTTTCTCATCTGAGTTTGAATCCTTTCTGACAGAGTGGAATATTGTGCATAGGAAATCTTCAGTGTAAAATTACCCACAAGCAAATGGAGAAATTGAGCGATTCTACAGAAGTCTGAAAGAAGCACTACTAGGGATGGGCGAATCGGAGCCATTTCATCTCACCAAAAATTTGCCGCCGGCGAATTGTCGCAGACGCCCATTAAAGTCTATGGGCGTCAAAAAAATGTCGCACAGCATTTTTTTGATGCGCGTCTTTTGACACACGCTGCCATACAAGTCTATGGGCGTCATTTCCATGGTGAAACAAGGTGAAAAAACTTGCCCATCCCTAAGCACTACAGACAGCAAATCTTGCTGGGAAATCTTGGAAAGTTTTTACAATAGAGTTCCTACATAACTACAGAGCAACGTGCCATGCAACAACCCAATCATCTCCAGCTGAATTATTACCTCCTGCTCGATATGATGATTGGAGAAGCTCCATTTGATGAAGGACATTTTCCTACTCCTTTTGTCAACTGCAATAGGTCTGAAGAAAGTGAACCTATAAAGAATACTTAGAGAATCAGAAAACTACCTGCATGGACCAAGGACTTTGTGATTTGAAGAATGTATAATATTGTTTTACAATGCAAACTGTTTAATTGTTGCTGTTTATTTTAGTTGTCCAAATGCTTTCCTACTATAGGAGGAATATGTGATGTTTATACAAATGGCCTGTAGATGTCATTGTGCTCAAGACTTATACTGTGCATACTTTCTATACAGCTTGTGCTGTTAGAGTTGCTTACTGTTGTGTAACGGCTGCATGAACCTGCTAATAAAGCACTGTTATACTCTACTCCTCCTTGGCTACCAAAACATAACACTATACAAATTGTGCACCCATAATACATCAACAGAAGGGTAGCAAGAAGGTGAAATTTGGCATATCATTAATCTGACACTTAAAAGTCTGCACTAAGTATTTGGACACATTAGCACATAAAAATTAAGGTATCTCAGTTGCTGACTGTTATATAACTTCATTGCTATACCTTGCACAACCTAAAATAATAAAAATAAATAAAAAATAACTTTGGCAAAATGTATTGAGTGCCAAATTAAGAACATGTATTTGATAAATCACAGTGAACTATACCAACTGGTACTCATCCCCATAGCTTGTATCCACTGGGGCAGGGACTGATTGAAATGATCAATCACCTCTGTAAAGATCTGCCATACCAAGAAAAAAGTAAAAGTTGGAATCACAACTCAAAGGCAGTTCAAGGCCATCTAAACTATTCATGCTCTAAAGGTATGAATACATTAGCAATACTGTTGCAGAAATGTCTATATCATTCCTGTCATCTTATGAATGTATGAAAATGAAATATAAACTAAACTATTTTTTTCAAAAGATTTGCAAGTTAGTATCCAAATAGTTAGAATATTAAAATGAAGTACACTCAGTATTCACAGTTCTGATCTCACCTGCCAAGTCCAATAGGGATAGCAACAAAATATGTAAAACAGGTTCTATAAATGGGTTACACCCTCCTGTTTCTTAAAAGGTGGATGAAAAATGATTTTGAACTGCTCTGTTGAAATTTAAAAGTCAACCTATCTAGCCAGCAGTTGCCCAGGAAAATTCTTTTAAGCATGGAAAGTATGGCTTGAGAAGGCGTTCAGATGGTAGCTTTAATACAAATATATTTTGCATATGTATCTCTGTAAGGTTACATCTACTAAGGTCATGGAGGTCCATGCAGGTCCTGATGTCATCAAGCAGGCACCAGACACTGGTCACAGGTTCAAGATTTCAATCCCAGCCAATACCTGGTTCAATGCCCATTGATACTGTAGGTCTTAGTGAGTCTTACTAAGTTCCTGAATTTTATATGTAAAAAAAAAAAATTAAAAAAAATAATATATAAAAAATTATATATATATATATATATATATATCCAGCAAAATCACTCACGGCATTGACTCCTCAAATATACATCAAAGGGTTTGTATTAGTGGATGGTGCAAATATTTATTTTTTTTGGAACTATTATCATTGGTCCCTCATAAAATTATTTCCTTTTCCAGGATGCATTTATTTTGTCGTTACAAGGTGCCACAGTGGGTTCCAATATTGCCCCTACATATGCTGACATCTTGTAGGCCCACAATCTGTCTTAAATAATGGCACCACATTGCCAATTTGTTGGTCAAATGGACATAATTGTTTATCATAAAAGATGCAAGCTGCTGTATGGGCAAAATATGTGTTCCTACACAGAAAACATTACCTTCTTTGAAAGATAGTATGTACCCTTGTGGTAGATCCAGAGTGATAGACATTATATTTTTGAGACTACAACCTATTGAGACTACAAACTATATATAGGACCAGTCAACATAAATAAACATCTGGAAGAAAATACTCACCAGCCCTGCACTTCTATATGGCCCATCAAACAGCAGACTTATTCAGATTTTTTTGTTATGGAGTCTGTTGACCCCCCATGAATGTGGAGCAACAAACAACTTCAAATAAGGGAAACATTTTGGATTCAGACTCTGAAAACTCTAAACCCTAGAGGCTTTAATAAAGAATATGACTTACAGTATATGCGTTTGTTTAATCTTTTCTAAGTAGACGTTTAAAGGCACTGTATTATTGTACCCACCATTAATTATAATTTATTATTATTTTTGGAAACAGAAGCAGATTGCCTTTAGAAACCAGAAGGGAATTATGGTCATAGTTTAGTTTCTTGAAAACAAAGTGGGAACCTCATAACGTCACATGTACTTGCCAAGTAAAGATTTTACGAGCAAACTTTTGGGCTTTTTTGTTATTTTTATGTATTTAGTTTTATATATCTTCATAATTTATTTCATTGACTCCAGGCCTGTTTTCCAACTATTCTAATCTGCATTTTATTATACTTAACTCTTCGAATACCACACATCAGGCTTAGCCTGATTCCTGGTGCCAGCTACCTTCTTAGGGGTATATTTGTCAAAGAATGAATTTAGATATCGCCACAGTCAGCTAAAGTGAAATTACACCACTCTCCATTCATTTCTATTCCATTTTAGCTGACTGTGGTGATCTCTAACTTCACTCTTTGAAAAATATACCCCTAAGGGGCATGTTTACTAACATTGGAGATAAATATCTGGAGAGATTTCTGGAGATGTTGCCCATGGCAACCAATCAGCAATTAGATTTAAACAGCCACAGCCAAGTTAGAAAACAAAAGCAAAGATCTTATTGGTTGCTATGGGCAACATCTCCAGAAATCTCTCCAGATATTTATCTCCAATGTTAGTAAACATGCCCCTAAGTCTTTAGAGTCCTTCTATGTCTTGATGGCTTCAAAAACCTTCAGCCTCTTCTTTCCCTCCTGCTTTTTTTTCTACCTTTTCATGTGTCTCTTTCTTGTTCTGTGTGTCAGTTTTGTATAGATGACATCTATATAGTTAATTATTAATATAATTTTCACATATTTCTAAAGCAATCACACATTCCACAGCACTGTACAACAGGAAACAGAAGGAAGCATACTTAGTGCAATACTGTTTTGTGTTGTCTGATAAGGGCAATCCAGCCAAAATAGGGTTAAAAAGGCTTCCGAAAAAAGTTGATTGGATCCACCTAAGGTGCACACTCAAATCAGGCTTCCCTTTTGGGCATGTACTTATAAACAGTCAATGTTCAGCATGCATATCATATTTGTTTTGTGCTCCGCATGAAGTGGAGATAAAAGAGAAAACAATACAGGCATGGGATCCATTATATGGAAACCAGTGATACAGAAAGCTCTGAATTACAGAAAAACCATCTCCCATAGACTCTATTATAATAAAATATTCAAAATTTTAAAAAAGAATCTCCCTTTTTTCTGTAATAATAAAATAACACCTTGCACTTGATCCAAACTAAGATATAATTAATCCTTATTGGAAGCAAAACCAGCCTAATGGGTTTATACATGATTTTCTACTAGACTTAAGGTATGAAGATCCGAATTATGGAAAGATCTGTTATTTGGAAAACCCCAGGTCCCAAGCATTCTATATAACAGGTCCCATTCATGTAGTATAATTCCATTTAATAAATATTTAAAAACAATCACAGAATGCCTATTGCCTACTCACAAACAGTTCAGCATCAAAAGCACATCACATTCTGATGTAAAAATCCAAACTCCTCAGAAGGATCTGCTGTTTGGAGATATGGTGGTGTTTATGAAGTAGCAATTGGTGCCACACTGTCTTTTCCTACGGATTTTATGGACTCCCTCGTTAGTTCCCAATTTAAAATTCTTAAGTTTCCACCTATTGTTCTCTTTATACTATAACCCATTATACTACAATTCCCATGATCCTCTGTGGGACCTCTGTAATTTTATGTAAAGTACACTCCTCTTTGTCTAGGGGCTTTATAATGGATATATTTACCAACATTTAGACACTGTCTAGTTAGCACAAAGTAGTTGCTCATTACAGTTTAAAGTTTCTAAATTTGCCCTAAGCTTGATGTGTACAATAAGGCCTAATGAGATTTAATAAATCACGATTAACAGCAGTGATTTATTATAAGTGTCATGAAGCAAGCTTCAGAGTAGACAGACATCATTTGGAGGGAGCAGAGATAAAATAGGGCTTGTTAAGATTAAGAAATAAATATACACGGTAACAGAAACTAATAAAACCAATGTACTTTCCAAATTAGAGGTTATTATCTTAGCAACTCTGGTGGAACTCACCTTGTAGCTTGTACCCACACATGAAGAAAGCTCTGTATACATGCTTGGTAAAATACAAACATGGCATAAGTAATTAATGATGAAATTATTATTTTCGAATCAGGAAAATGTATTTGATGTTGCATGAGAAACCATGATAAAATCAAGATAAATTTGATACATCCAGAATCTTGGTATTTGGTTTATGAACTGATTCCTTCACATATTCAGTTGGGTCATCCTGTATATAGCACTGAAAACTGTAATTTACACATTGCTTGCATACTTTTCTTCTCCTATGTGTTATTAGCTAGTAAATTGTAAATAAAACTTTTTAGTTTTACTTAAATGAATCTAAGGTCCTGCATCCAATTTAACAACATTTTCTGATTAACCTTTCTTTTCTTGTTGATGTTTCAAGATACACTAGAATGTGGAATGCCATATCTATTATTCTTTAAAGGTCTTGTATTACAGACACAAAGAAACTCATTAATAGTTTCATCTGCCTCTCCTGATTTTATTTCTTTATAGACATAACCTTGAGCTCTGTCATTTATATTTTCCAGTCACTATCCTCCTCCTCCCTTCATTGAGGCTGATATATTAAGTATGTTCTTAAGAATACATATATACATTTTTTTTGTGTTTACTCCAGTATCCACATTTAAAACTAAAATGATCTGGATGTGCATACAATTCCCTGTCCAAAGGTAAATTTCTTATATAAAGTTTAACAAAGATTTAAAAAATAGCAAATGTCTTATGTTATTATCAATTGGATTGCTATTATATGCTAGTATACCAGCTATACACTATCCATCTGCTTGGTCAGACTTGAAACACAGTTATTTTCAAAACAGCTTTGACATTCTACCAGTTATACTTCACAGGCACTTTATCCATTAAACTGGCCAAATAACACATGTTCAAAGTTATCATGAAATAATGAAAATCAAATAGAGAGCAGATAAGTGCAATTTATTTGTGGATTTATTGGGAGATACATGTCATGTTCAAAGTTACTACACTGGAATGTGACACTGAAATAAATGTCACAAATTCAAATTAATAAAATCCGATGTAAGAAAAATCCTACATTGTTCAATTCATAAACATGTTTCCTAAATACTAATGGACACTAGTGATGGGCGAATTTGTGCAGTTTCGCTTCGCCGACAAATTCGCGAATTTCGCGAAACGGCGAAAAATTCACGAAACTGCGCCGGCGTCCGTTTTTTTCGAAAAAAAATTTTTGACGCTGGCGAATTTTTTCGCCGACGGCGAATCGCGCAAATTCGCCACGAATTCGCGCCTGGCGAATAAATTCGCCCATCACTAATGGACACTTGTATTGTGTGGGCATAGTTAGAGCAGCTTCTCTTAAAAGTCAGCTTGCAACACAAACTCACATGCTTAGATTGTTATTTATCAAGGTCTGAATTTATCTCAATATTTCTAATATCAAACTTCAAGCAACTCTGAATTCCCGAATGGACCTTATTTATGAAGAAAAAAGCCAAAAAAAATAGGGTTGGGCTTTCCCCAAAAAATTTTTTACGATTTTTTTCAGAGTTTTCGTAGTTTTTTGCCTCGAAACCCAGAAATCATCGGATATCGGTACGGACATCAGCACAGACACTGGGACCTTCCCTTATACTTATACAGGACCTTGAGAGCTTTTAAATGCCAGGGTTTTGGATTCTGAGTTTTTAGACCATTGCTACGAAAACTATGAATTATTCGAGGTTCGGATATTCAGACCTTGATAAATAACCCCAATAGTGGCTTTTACTGAGGTAGGACATCATTTTTGAGAGTGAGATTGTCACTACATACTGTCATATCAACTTTAATATCACTTTGCAGATTTAGTTAAGGGAATTATTATTAATGCAATGTTCCAAAAAATACAAGAATAGTATACAATTATTACTGCAAGAACACATTGTAACTATTCTATTTTCATTCCCTTCCCTTGCATGCAGCTGTTCTCTAAGGAAATGTCCAGAAAATGTCATGTTTTAACAAAATGTCATTTAGATACCATTTGCAGTACTTAACTATGAGCTTTCAAAGACTGACTGATGCAGTTTTATTAATCCTGTACCATCTGAATAGGAATGAATCAGGAGCAGGTGCAGTATTCGCAGTGTATTTGCAGGTTGATACTCTGCAAGGTTTAGAAATGAACTCGTGTGCAGCAAGAGAAAGGACAGGCATTAAACCTTTGCCTGCCAAACAGGTTGGCAGGCAAAGCCTTTAATTTTCAAAATTATATTTTTTTAGTGCTTATTTAATGCACTGTAGTATGCAATGTGCAATTTTCCGCTGCAATTACTATGTTATTTTAGAGCATGAAAGTGTAAGTTTTCCAAATAAGAGCACAAAATGTTCAAAAATGTTCTGGCAGTTGCAGGCAGCTGAAGGGCCAATTTTTTTCGGCAGTAAAAGGGTTGAAGAAGTTGTTTACCATTACATGATTTTTGTTTCTTAGTATAATATAGACAGGGATCGGAGAATATTTACAATTCATCTTCACCCTGTCAATCAGAAACATGAATCAGAGACTTGAGCATACGTATATACCCGAGTTTTTCAGCATCCAAAATGTGCTGAAAAAGTATACTCAGGTCAGCAGTACCGGAGTAGCTGAGATTGCAGTCACTTTTAATCATTCCTATACCAACAGTACACTTGGGGAGAGACTGCAATATCCCATAATGCCCTCTGTTGGTTATATGAAAGAATAACAGTGCGCCCTCTGTTGGTTATATGAAAGAATAACAGTGACTGCAATATCACACAGCGCCATCTGTTGGTTATATGAAAGAATAACAGTGACTGCAATATCACACAGCGCCATCTATTGGTTGTATGAAAGAATAACAGTGCGCCCTCTGTTGGTTATATTAAAGAATAACAGTGACTGCTATATCACACAGCACCCTCTGTTGCTTATATGAAAGAATAACAGTGCACCCTCTGTTGGTTATATGAAAGAATAACAGTGACTGCAATATCACACAGCACCCTCTGTTGGTTATATGAAAGAATAACAGTGACTGCAATATCACACAGCGCCATCTGTTGGTTATATGGAAGAATAACAGTTACTGCAATATCACACAGTGCCTTCTGTTGGTTATATGAAAGATTAACAGTGACTGCAATATCACACAGCACCCTCTGTTGGTTATACGAAAGATTAACAGTGATGGCAATATCAAACAGCACCCTCTGCACATGGTAGTGGGACAGTGGGACAATGCACACAGTAATCCGTTTGGCAATTCTCTGTCACCATCAACTTTGCAAAGAAGTACGGTTGATCGCTGGGGGGGTCGCTTTGGCAGAATGTGCGCTGCTGGGAGACAGGGCTGTAGTTGTGTCTAGGCTTATACTAGAGTCAATAAGTTTTCCCAGTTTTCGTAGGTAAAATTAGGTACCTCGGCTTATACTCAGGTCGGCTTATACTCGAGTATATACGGTACTTAAAAAAGTAACAATAATTTATAAAATAGTAACTTCACAGTAGGGTTGCCACCTATCTAGTTTTGAAAGAGATAGTTTGGTATACAGTTGAGATTTCTGGTTCAAAACTACTTTCTTAAATTTCAGATTTCTGAAATCCAGACAAAACTGCAACTCAGTAGTACTTTTAAAATCTGCCCAATCCCCACCCACCACATCATTGTCCAGGCCACTGATATCATCAACCCACCTGGATACTCCATTGAAAGGTGGTTTTGCTAAGAATATAAATATATACAGTAGCAGACGAAAAATTTAATTAAAGGGGTAATGTATCTCAAGAATATATATATGTTAGTATTGCCAAGTTGAGCAGAGAAGATAACTTTTTTAAAAATACACTATTTCAATATAAGCAGTGTACAGTAAGTCCACTGGATGGGTAAGTTACACATAGAGAATAATAAAAAAAATAGTCTGCCCTTAAATAGCATTCAATAGAGTAAAATAGGAAATAAAAAAATTCAAATGTAGACTGAACAATAATTCTAGGAAGTACAGCACATGGAATTCATTTAGAGATGACCCTTTTAGTTCACTTGAATGCAAGCTATATATCAGTATGAGAAAAAAAGTGTGCAAGTTAGACACAAAATTAGAATGCAATTATTAGCAGAAGATTACTGGGGGTGTGGGGGTGTGCTATTTGCATACAACCCTTTTTAGAATATAAAAAATATAATTGTTCCACTGAAAACGATTTTAGAACGTGTACGTGTCGTTTAATTCTGTTTATACCATGTATTCCAATGGTAATTGCAGGCATTTATAACTTGGGCATACATGAGTACAAATAAGTTCAGTGACAAAGTATGTTTTTTTGTAGAGATGAAATCACAGAGACGTGCATGGGTCAATAGCGGCATTAGCATACAATTCACTTGGTGCAATCTAGTTACTGTATTTCCATGGTGTTGTTGCAATTTAGTTATTTTCATACCATGTTTTTTTTAATCATGTCCATGGGCACAAAATAAAAACAAAATATCCTCAGCTCTTTGTCTATAATTCCATTTAACATATTTATAATGAATCATGATGAAGCATACATATTGTTTTTACACTAACGGGCAGATTTATTAAGGGTCGAATTTCAAAGTTGAAAATATTTTGAAATTCGACCATCAAATTCAATTACTTCGACTTCGAATATTGAAGTCAAAGTTTTTTTTAATTGAATTTGGCCATTTTCGGTCCAAGTAGAATCGTTTGATCGAACGATTTGAAGGATTTCAGCGATCGATCAAACAATTTTCTTCGACTTCAAAAAACTGCTCTAGAAGGTTCCCATAGGCTAACATAGCACTTCAACAGGTTTAATTTTGGTAAATATTGAAGTCTAAGTTTTTTTAAAGAGACAGTACTTAGATTATCTAATGGTCGAATATTCAAACTATTTTACTTCGAAACGAATTCAAAGTCGTACCTATTCGATGGTCGAAGTAGCCAAAAAAATACAACAATATTTCTTAATTTATCTAGTAACCTTATGTGCAGTAAATGTGTTCAAGATGTGTTAGCATAAAAATAATCCAGTACAACCACAAGTTCTAGGTTCTGCTTCCCACCTCTTAAAAGTAAATTTGATTTACCTGACAGTATTCACTGCATAGAAAAAACCATGGTGGATAGCACATAACTTTAAATTATGTGCTTTGAAATTTGACTATAGTTTGAAAATGGGAACCCTTTATTTATAAAAGAACAGCATCATCAATTCACGTTGGTACCGAAATGTGAATACCAGCAAGTCCTTTATCTTTGCCCTAGAGCTAGAGCAGATACGCAGGATTGAAGTCTTTACATACATTACATACAATCATCATCCACAGCTCAGAGATGGGATTGGAGACAACCTCATTGTATCAGCATGATAAGCTGAAAGGCCCTGCAACAGAAAGTGGAGTGTGGAGTGCAAGGCTTGCCAGGTATGGCCAGCTCATATGTTTTAGGACACCCAAGACATTAAAGAGGAAATAATAAAATAGTTCTGTTCTCCTATAAATTATTCCTCAAGAACAGAATAAAAGAAGCAATTTAAAACAAATACCTTTCACAACTTTTGAAACTGAGCAAAGTGCGGTGAGCAAAATGCAGTGTACAAAGTGCGTCTTCAAGCGCAAGTCCCCATATATTTTACCCACAATGCAGCACTTTTCCCAAAGTCTAGCATCATTGCATCCTTAAGGGAGTGATGTGCTTAACAAAATTGTGGCCCATATGCAATAAAACAAGCCCATCTTTCACAAGAATCTGACATAACTATACAAAGATTTTGGCTGTGGGAACCCTGGAGCTACTGACACCTTCAAGGTGGTAGTTAAAAAGTTCCTCCTATGTCAGTAGGTGTACTACAAGGGATTCATGAACCAAATCTTATTCACATTACTTTTTATATATCATTCTTAATAAAACTGCTTCAAATTAAATAATGCATACCTTTGTTACCTGTTGATCAAAAATGTTTTTTTAGTATCTTTGCCCTAATTCCTCAGAAATGTCCAGCAATGTCCCTTTCTTTTATGCTGCTTGAACTGTCCTTGGGAGACCTTTCGGTATTTCCTGAGTTTCTAAAGATAGAAAATGATTACCACATTAAAGGAAATTATACTGGAACATATTTTGTACTTTTACTGTGCAATTAATATAAAATATTGGTAACCCTGTAGTAATACACACATCTACGTTTATAGTTTGAAGGTAAGAAGGGGATTTTCTGTTACATTTTATACATCTGGGAATATGCATAGTATCTAGTAGAAATAAGGCTAAATCAACTGGACTTACATTTTCTTGATAACATATTACCATTTTAATGAGAGCCTTCTTCAGATGCCACCTGGTTTTGAATAAAGCAGACACGTTATCAGGATGTAGAGCTGCCCATTACTGTAAATATTGGATTACATATTGTTGTTGCTGCACTGCAAGCATACAGCTTTGAATCTGGGAAGTTTCTAATGCATACATACAGCTGAGGCATAAGCAGACACATCCTAGATTTCAGCTTGTGTTTATTAAGGTGGAGTATGTAAAACAATAGGGAAATACACTGCCTTGTACAGTATACTTCAAGGCCACCAGTTTACCTTTTCCATAGATCTTAATAAAATAGGGCCAATTACTACATGCAAGGTGGGGTGCAAAGTGCAAAGGTAAATGTCTGGGTGTTAAACATAGATAAACATAGATAAATAATAAATGTATCAAAATAACCGCAGTCACAGGACTTCATGGGATGCAAAAAAGTTGTGATTTACTTCAACACTTCCTGTTGACAGCTTGAGTTGAAAGCTGAAATGTTGAAATAAATCAAAACTTTTTTTGCATCCTATGAAGTCCTGTGAGTGAGGTTATTTTGATATGCTATTGGTTGAAATTTGCTATGACATCTTATGCGTCGGGTTGAGAACCACGACGTTGAACTAGTACCAACCATGAAGCCTACTTTGATTATCGGTGAGTGTAGCAGACTCCAGCATATCAATTATATCTGTCTTGGCTAATAACACACCACCAGTATCACTCATTTTGATAAATTTCATTGCCACACCTTTAGTCTTTATTGTTTATCTCTTTATAATTTTTTATTTTAGTGGGTTTATATATATATATATATATATATATATATATATATATATATATATATATAAAACAAACAAGGGAAAGTTGTGCTCACCACTATTTTTTAAAACCATTAGGCGGGGGTGCAATGAGGCTGTGACCACAAAATACATATAGTCAAATACAAGAGTCCTCTGCACTCAACCCATTATCAATATATTTAAGACAGAGACATTTTGTGCATACTGCTACTAAAAAATGCCTTACCCTTTAAACAAAACAGGCATTGTTTGTCCATATATTGCAATACATTTAAGCTGGCCAACTACGTCAAAGTCATCCCATATCTGGCCAGTCCTATGCTCAATTTTATATGATTCATTAAGAATTCTATTGCTTAATTACACATTTTAAAAAATAGTGGTGAGCACAACTTTCCCTTGTTTGTTATAGTTATACAGGAGCAGTGACCAGCTCCATGTTGTAGCTCCCACCCTTCCCAACTATAGTCAGGTGATCCCACTGGTGTCTAATAAAAGGGCAGCCAAGTATGGGAGTTTACTTTGAAAGCAGCTAGTAAGTTGCAGGTAAAACGTAATCCCTTTGTAAAATGTGTAATTCCATCAGTATGTCGACTACTACAAGGGCAACGTGGGACACAGTATCCAGCTGTTAAGAGCCCGCCTCAGGTAAGGATCGATGCGCTTTAATGCTCCCACTCTGTTAGGAGGGCAATTTGCTTCACTATTAAGTAACGACAATGTGCACGGTAGTGATTTTTTCATCCACTATGTTTTATATATATATATATATATATATATATATATATATATATATATATATATATATATATATATATATATATATATAAACACCTATATCACCTAGCTTTGCGGTCTAAGTCAGATGACCGCTTTTCCCATGCACAGAGGTTCCCAGTTAAACTTGCACTATGTGTATACAAGATGTGCTTACACCCTATGATGACATCACATCCTATTTTGGTGCCATTTTTGGGTTTAAAAGGGTTGATTGTGAAGACGGCTTGAGTTTAGGAGCCAAAACGTTGAAATAAACCACTACCACTTCCTTTTTTGTACCTTTACTTTAATTTACAACCAGCACCCAGGCAGTTGTGATCCTTTGATTGTGTGTGTGTATATATAATAATATGATCCATAAATATGCCTAAATATTACTAAAAATATATAATAAAAATACATCTTGTCATTCTGTGTACACACAACTTTAATGCACAAATGAAAAAATAAATCCCGATGCTGCTGGTCTTTCTTTTATATATATATATGTATATATGTATATATATATATATATATATATATATATATATATATATATATATATATATATATATATATAAAAGAAAGACCAGCAGCATCGGGATTTATTTTTTCATTTGTGCATTAAAGTTGTGTGTACACAGAATGACGAAGATGTATTTTTATTATATATTTTTATTAATATTTAGGCATATTTATGGATCATATTATTATGTGTACTTACTAAAGGGTTTTATTTACAGTAAATTATTTCTTATGTGTGTGTGTGTATATATATATATATAAAGAAAGACCATCAACATCAGGATTACATTTTTCATTTGTGCATTAAAGTTGTATGTACGCAGAATGACCAAGATATATATACTCACAAGTTTTATAGGAAATTACATCACAAATGTTCCACCTGATCAGTGCAATACATGTCATTAAAAAGTAAAAGACCATAGTAAATACAATGTGTAAACCAGTAGCAGCTTGTAAAAAAAGTGTATGTGAAGTGAGAACAATTGTGTAAATAAAACCTTTTAGTAAGTACACATAATAATATGATCCATAAATATGACTAAATATAACTAAAAAATATATCATAAAAATATATCAAAAGTGAGTTGTACCATAATTGATACTATGATACACAGCCCCCCTTTAATTGCTATTTCTCTAAAAATCAATTCATACAGTTACTTAAATCCATTAGTATACATGTAAACTAAAAACATATTTATCTGTTATGAAAACCAAACCAAAGCTATTAAAAGGTTAAATAATCTGACTTCTGGAAAAATCATCTTATAATATTAATTATTCCACAATAGCCAGGTCACTAGAAACAACCGAGACCCAGTAATATGAGCACTTGCTGCCATTTTCACTACTCAACATAAAAAAAAAAATTGTGTCAGCAGTTAAGGGGGGTCCATTTAAAATCTTGTGCATTTTTTAATAAGGTATTTGTACTGGCTGACTTACTGTTACACTATTCAGCTTTATAAAAAAAACTGTATGAACTTCAGCCACATGTATTATTGCTGCTGAACCATTGAAAATAAACAGCAATGTAGCATGCATATTATATGAGTGTGCAGTTTTTATCTGATAACTAAATGCTTATGGAAACATCATGCTGCATTAAATAGAACAGTTTTCAGAACGTGATAAAGCTAAATAATAATCACCCCTATAACATGGAATGTACGTATGTGACTTCTTCAAAATAGTTGAGGTAGAAACCCTAAAATGCATGTACGTTTTATAAATTTGATCAAACCATCAGCCTGATTTTATTAAAATTTCTTTACTCATGTGGGTTAAAAGTTGTTAATAAAACTGTTGTGTATTACAGTCATATGTAGGGTTACCACTTTACACCATTAAAAGCAGAAAGACAGGAAATCAATAACTTGTATAATTATTTAGATTTGTGTTTCAGATAGCATTGATTATTGTGTAGTGCAGCCATGCAATATGTATCCTACTTGATAATTAGTCATTAAGCATGGGGATTAAGGGAGCAACATCAGGCAAAATGAATTTAACTATATTTTGAGCATGGGGGAATGTACAATAAAGTGAAAAGAGATGGAAATGGGGTCAGAGCAGATCTTTTTGCAACATGCACTAGTCCCCTTTGCACAATTACACTTTTTTCTTAAAGAGACAGTACTTTGACTATGGAATGGTCGAATAGTCGAACGATTTTTATTTTGAATCGTTCGATTCGAAGTCGTAGTCGAAGGTCGAAGTAGCCCATTCGATGGTCGAAAAAAACACTTCAAAATTCGACGTTTATTTTCTTCTATTCCTTCACTCGAACTTAATGAATGGGATCCTAATTATAAGCATGAATGTCACTCTGGAGAACCACACAAATTAATCAAGAACCCGAAGAAAGATCAGTGGATCTGAAACATGATGTGCAGAAAAAAATAAACAACATTGAATTTTTGTGGTTCTCCAGAATGACATTTTATTTTATTAA
The DNA here is from genome assembly GCA_038501925.1 of Xenopus petersii. Taxonomy (NCBI): domain Eukaryota; kingdom Metazoa; phylum Chordata; class Amphibia; order Anura; family Pipidae; genus Xenopus; species Xenopus petersii. Next base: position 100,262,194 of record CM076682.1, on the reverse strand, counting down.
CATGTATTTATATAGAGCCAACATATTGCGTAGCACTGTAAAGTAAATGTGATTATACAACTAAATCACATGAATTCTATACATAGAACATATGGAGTAACAAACATCACAATCAATACCGGTACAAAAAGATGAGGAAGGCCTTATGCATAGGCATACACTCTAAAGGGAAGGGAGTAATACACAAGATGTGGGAGTGGGCAAGATCGAATTAAGTGGGTGAGAAATGTGGTATTGTATGTGGTGTTGCGTTTGTTAGTTAAGCAGAGTGAGGGTAGGCTTCTTGATAGAAGTGCGTTTTCAGAGATTTCTTGAAAGCAGAAAGGTTGGGAGAAAGTCGGACAGACCGTGGGAGAGAGTTCCAGAGGAGGGGTGCAGCCCTTGCAAAGTTTTGAATGCGAGCATGTGAGGAGGTAATGAGGGAAGAGTTGAGTAGCAGGTCAGTAGAAGTAGAAGAAGATGTAGTAAGTGATTGGGTGAATATATAGAGATGAGTTCATAGATGTAGGGTGGAGCAGAGTTATGAAGTGCTTTGAAAGTCAGTGTCATTAATTTGAATTTGATTCTGAAAGGTAACGGAAGCCAGTGCAGGGATTGACAGAATGGCGAGCCAGAGGAGGAGCGGTTGCTGAGGTATATGAGCCTCGCAACAGTGTTCATTATGGTGACAGTCTCTGGAGGGGAAGGCCAATTAAAAGAGAGTTACAGCAGTCTAGACACGATATGATGAGAGAGTGAATAAGAATTTTGGCAGCATCTTGGGTGATAAATGATCGTATTTTGGATATGTTCCTTAGGTGGAAGTGACATGATTTAATATGTGACTGGATATGAGGAGTGAATGACAGGGCAGAATCTAGGATAACCCCAAGGCACCGGGCCTGGGGAGAGGGGGTGATGGTGGAATTGTTAACTATGATTGATACTTCTGGGATGTTACTGGTGTTAGTTGGAGGAAAGAGAACCATTTCAGTTTTAGAGAGGTTTAATTTAAGGTAGTGTTGCGACATCCTGGTAGAGATAGCGGACATGCAGGAGGAGACGCGAGTTAGGAGTTCTGGGTTGAGATCAGGAGATGAGAGATAGATCTGAGTATCGTCAGCATATAGGTGGTAGTGGAAACCATGAGATGGCTGAGATATTAGAATGAAGAGAGTCAAAGGAAGAAGAGAGATGTGACACGTCCACAGCTTGCAAGTCACGGTAAGTACGTGTTTGAGGAATGGCAGGGGGTGAGGAGGGAGTTAGTGAGAGTTGAAATGTGAGCATATTGTGATCAGAGAGGGGAAATGGTGAGTTAGTAAAATTGGTGGTTGAACAGAGTCTGGTAAATATGAGATCCAGAGCGTTACCATTGGAGTGAGAGGGGGAGTCTGAGCACAAAGATAAGCCTAGGGAGGAGGTTAGTGAAAGAAGTTTAGAGACAGAAGAGTTGTTAATGTCGTTAACGGGTATATTAAAGTCACCTAATATGATGGATTGGATGTTAGATGAAAGAAAGTAAGGAAGCCAGGCAGCAAAGTTGCCCAGAAATTGTGCAGTTGGTCCTGGTGGTCGATATATAACAGCAATGCAGAGTGAAACAGGAGAAAAGAGCCTAATGCAGTGAGCCTCAAATGAGGAGAATGATAGAGAGGGAACAGGTGGAAGAACTTTAAAAGTACAGTGGTGAGAGAGAAGCAAACCTACCCCACCTCTAGGTCTGTTACCAGGTCTGGGAGTATGAGTATGGTGTAGGCCCCCATAGGACAGGGCAGCAGATCAGGCAGTGTCAGTAGGAGAAAGCCAGGTTTAAGTAAGTGCGAGTAGGTTAAAGGAATTTGCAATGAAATGGTCATGTATAGCGGTGAGTTTGTTGCAGACAGATCTGGCATTCCAGAGAGGACAGGAAAGATGAAGTGGGTTTTTGGGTATAGGAGTAAGAGTTCTGTTTATTTATGCTGATATTTAAAAATGTATGGTTGTAGCGGGCCATTACTTTGTAAAAAGGAGAAGAAACACTGTGTGAGGATATCACCAGAAGTTTGTGAATAATCTATGCACAACATTAACCCTATACTCAATGCAAGATTTGAACTGCCTGCATGTCTTACACATGGGCATTGCAATATAAATTATTGTGGCTTTTTGTGCATTCTGCCACATGGGCAGTATTTGTTAATGGATTCAAGTTACTTTGTACTCATGCAACATGCAGCACCTCACCTGCAGACACACGCCACAGTGTTTTATGCACATTTGCATCATCCTGCACTTTGCAGAAAAGCCATAGTTCTTTGAGCTTCAAAATAAAGTACAAAGACTTGTGTCTGCCCCATAAATACATGGCCTGTCTGTGTTTGGCAGCATTGTATTAATGAGGAAGAAGGCATATATTTGGCATAAGTTTGCACCACTTCATCCTGTGCTTGTGGCAAAGGCAGAAGTAAATTATTTCTTCTGTGTTTTCTGTGCCCCAAAACAAACATCTTGAAAAAATGAATCACTTTCAAAGTGGTGAAGATTTTTCTGCAAAGCCATTAGGGAAAATTGATATACTGAAAGGGGCTAGCATTCTGTCTAAAGATTGGGCAGTTGCGCAGCTTTAGAAGCCAGCACTTTCATGCAGCTCTTGCCCCCAACAGTTTGCATTCTGGTTCTTGTTCCCGGAGAGTGTCGGAATTTCACTCTAGCAGACTGTGGCGATCTTTAACTTTACTCTTTGATAAACATACCCCAAAGACTACCTCTGAGAGCACCTACTGTACATAACACTTGAACTGGGAACTGGCACTTATATGGCAGTGTCACCCACTGCAACCTACAGCACTTAATACCCCCTCAGAATTGTGTCTGTAAGTTACCCTCCAATTTAGACTGGAAGTCTTACTTGGCATCCTTTTGTCTCCTTGACACTGAGCACTTCATATCTATTGCAATTATGTCTTATATTTATGTGAATTTTATTTTTAATAATGCACTAGGCAGTTTCCCCTTTAGTTCGAAAACCTATGGTGGTCCTTTGTGAACCCTGGGTGATTCTTTTCCAGGATAGAGCTTGATGTAATAACAATTCAGTGCAAATCTACTAGAGGGCAAAGTATCTTTGTATAAAAGGGAAACTGCATGTGCTCTGGGCTCTTTTTGTGGATCTGGGAGCTTTAAGGTGCAAAAGTTTTTTTTTTTGTTATTAAAGCTTGTTTGGGTAAAATAACAATGATTGCTGAGGTTTTTTCAGCACAAAACCCTGCATGATTAGTAAACCAAAATGTACAAACAATCTTAAACTAGCCACTAAGTAAATATACAAAACATAGCTTATTTTTAAATATCTGCTGAATACTAAAGTACCTTGCATTTCAAAATATTAACCAAAACTATTTGCATTCCAAAAAAAAGCAAAGTTAGATGTCACAGCCTTGGATCAGCTGTAATACTTGAGGTTTCTCACAGGAATGCAATTATTTGTATAGTAAACAAAATAAGAAATTCTTGACCATCTGAGCATCAGGTGAAAATAGAAAATGTGTATTACTTGGAGAGCCTGCTACTTTGTTTGTAATATTTTTCCATACATGGGGAAAATGTGGTGCTTTCCAACTTATTGTCCAAATTGTCTAGCCCTACAATAGATACTGTAGGGTGTAAAAAGTTGATGAACACACCAAAATACTTCAATTTAAATTAGGACACATTTTAGATAAACGTTGTGGGGATTTAGTCAAGCCTTAGCAATAACTTGTCGAAATAGAAAGTCAGCAACATACAGATAACAGAAATCCATCAAAAACCTGTTTTATTCACAACAGGGTTGTTGTGAGAGAAGAAACTTGTAACAGCGTGTAACAAAAGTAACAGCAACTTACAGAGTTTGTTCATTAACCAGAACAGCCTGTTCCACTGGCAGACTGGCTACTTACTTCCTGCTCTTTGCAGCAATGTTTTAGCCCTTCACTTAAAGGAAAACTATACCCCCAAAATGAATACTTAAGCAACAGATAGTTTATATCAAATTGAATGACATATTAAAGAATCTTACCAAACTGGAATATATATTTAAGTAAATCTTGCCCTTTTACATCTCTTGCCTTGAGCCACCATTTTGGGATGGTCTGTATGCTGCCTCAGAGATCACCTGACCAGAAATACTTCAACTCTAACTGTAACAGGAAGAAGTGTGGAAGCAAAAGACACAACTCTGTCTGTTAATTGGCTCATGTGACCTTACATGTATGGTTTGTTGGTATGTTTGTGAGTACAGTGAATCCTACGATCCCAGGGGGCGGCCCTTATTTTTTAAAATGGCAATTTTCTATTTATGATTACCCAATGGCACATACTACTAGAAAAGTATATTATTATGAAAATGGTTTATTTACATGAAGCAGGATTTTACATATGAGCTGTTTAATGCAATATCTTTTTAAAGAGACCTACATTGCTTGGGGGGTATAGTTTTCCTTTAAAGATAGTAATCTGTATAACTGTTTACAACAGCATTGGTTTTTCTTCAAGATTTTTCCATACTTCCCTCACTTCAGAGACCTACCTCAAAGCCTTTCAGTTTCATAAACTTCCTGCTCCCCCCGGGCAGTGATTCCCTCCCCAGGTGTTGATATCACCCACCACACCTGCATTCATTATATCACATGTTGATTCCCCAGCCTGTATTTTTCTCCTCATAAACTGGGTCTCATAGAGCATTCTGGGAGATATGTACCTTCCCTCTAGTGTTTTCCTTGCCACTGTGCCTCACAACTTCTATAAATACAGTAATTGATACGTACATTAGCATGAATACTGTTAATTTTGTGGTTCTATTGATCTTAGTATTCTTAATTTGCTTCCTATTGTCTAAAGAAGTGTCTCAGGATATTAATATATTCCATATGTTCCACAGTTGATACAGATAAGGTAAAGGTGATCCAGAGCCTAAATAGTTGCTTATTTCATACAACAGAGGCCTAATAACTTATGAATCTTCAGCCTAGGCAATTATATACAAACTAGCTTTGCATCAGTTTTAACATGCATCACTTTTTATGCAGTCATAAATGAGGATCCAAAGATAGTACTTTGATCTACTCTGCACCACATGTTTACTGGCAACACACAGTTCTTTAGATGAGTTTGTGTAATTTATGTTGTGTGCTCTGTTGCATGGAAATGCAGATGTTAACTGCCCATAGACTTCTGAATGGGGACTGTACCATTACGATGGTCTGTAAATACCATACACAGTTAAAATTGTGCATGTATTAATTTATATGTAAGAGCCCTAATATATAGTGATGGGCGAATTCGCTGAAAATTTGCCCGTTTCGCCACTGACGTATAAATTTGTGAATTTGCAGTGAAAATTCATCGAATTGTCACAGGCACCAAAATCACAGTTTCACTGATTTTTCACCAGTTTTGCGAATTTCATGGGAAATTAGTGAAATTCGTGGTGAAGTGAAATGGGACAATTTCGCCCATCACTACTAATATACAGTATTGATGGGCACTGTCCTGGCAGGAGATGGACAAGAAGAGACCCACTTTCTTGTGTTTCATAAGCGTGAGTAATTACTTTTAAATTTCAAAAATATAGTTATGTTTTTAAAAGCCTATGTCATATTTATGTTTCCCAATGGGATCAGAGCCCTCTTAAGTAGGGATGCACTGAATTAACTATTTTGGATTAGGCAGAACCCCCGAATCCTTTTTTTAAATATTCGGCCGAATACCAAACCGAATCCGAATCCTAATTACATATGCAAATTAGGGGTGGGAAGCGGAAACATTTTTTACTTCCTTGTTTTGTGACAAAAAGTCACGCAATATCCCTCCCTACCCCTAATTTGCATATGCAAATTAGGATTTGGTTTGGCTGGGCAGAAGGATTTGTCTGAATCCTGCTGAAAAAGGCAGAATCCTGATTGAATCCCAAACCGAATCCTGGATTCAGTGTATCCCTACTCTCAAGTCCTGCCCATCTATATAAGGTAGAAATCGGCAACATGGGTTTTTCTTTGAAGAAGAAGTTTTTTCTTGGAAGAGAGCTTCTCTAAGAAGGTAGGGCAATGTATATACTTTCACAGAACTAAAAAAAAGCTCTGTGTATTTAATGCTTAACATTCTTGGAAAGTATAACTACAATAGAAACATGTGTCATTCATATCAAAACTGGAGACAGCTTTTCTGCTAGGCAGACTTTAATGCAATATATTTTTTCTTCAGCTCTGTAGCTGTGTGTATTTAAAACTTGAATGAATTATGCTGCACACTTCACAATAAAGAAGGATAAACATATTTTAAATGAATCATTTTAGGAGGAATGTGAACACAATGATACAAAGAAAAAGTACATAAAAGCAAGAACATATTGAAGACTTGCAGATAGATAATATATGGAAAAGATTTACTACATAACACAGAAACATACTTTAAAAAGACTTGATTAATATCAGATTTGAGAGATATACACAGTTGTTTTCAGCATATTTTAACCAGCTAAAAACCCCAATAATGTCCTTTAGTGTCTCTCATACTTGAATGATATATTTACTGAAGTGAAGCTGTGAGCAATTTGTTTTTATTATCATGTTTTTATGATTGTACTTTCAACCTGACTGAAAACCACTTGTGTGTGACATACAAAAGGTATATTTATATCTATAATATTTAATATACAGGTATGGGATCTGTGATCCAGAAACCTGTTATCTGTAAACTCCGAATTATGGATTTTTTTTTCTCTGTAATAAAAGGCAGTACTTTTAAGTTGATCCCAACTAACACCGTATTAATAACCCTTTAAGTGCCACAAAACGTAGAATCTACGATCTGTGGATAAAAGTACCTAAGTGCCACAAAACAGTGGATCCTATGTTCTGCGGCACTTTTAAAGCTGCTCACTCTTTACCCGCTCACTCTAGCCATTAGGCCAAGTTAAAATATTCAAACTGTTTGATGGCTGATTATGCTAAGCAAAATAAAGCATTGATTTTAGTGGTTTTATTGCATTTTTGTGATTTTATTGAGTTCTGCCTTTCTTTGTTACTTCTTTTCTGCTCATGGAAATTTTGTGTGTTGTATATCCATGTAGATGCATCTGCACACTACACAGTTTGGTAAATCTATGCATATTGGGCATAAGCTGTGCAGTAGTAGTAGTAGTAGTAGTAGAAGAAGTAGTAGTATATGAGGTACAATACAAGCTGTGTGATGATTTTTATAACTATCCTAAAATGCTTTAACATGATTGTGCAATTTCATAATTTGCATTTTTACTGATTTAACCCTTTTGTATTTGTCAGAATGTGTACTTTCAGAAAATGTAAGGTTTTCTAGGGTCTCCCTAGGGCTTATAAGACACATACTGGGTGCTTATATTGGCAGTGTCAAACGTGAAAAATCATATGCACTGCTTTAATTTAGGTGCCTCTGTACACCACATAGTATTGAAAAATGCATATTGGGCATGTCATTTTTCAATAGACCCCTGGCTTTCATGTTTAGGATGTTTTATATTGGTACATTACAGAATGTGGAGTGTATAATGGATCAAAATTCAAGTTTCGTTACAATTTTCAGAAATTTCATAAAAACCGATACGTTTAGCATGGCTTTGCAGTTCGATAGTTTGCAGTAGAAAGACATATTTACCCATTTTGGATTTGTCAGAGGCATCAGATGGGGCATACTCAGAATCAGAATTGCTAAATTCCTCTGAGCTGGAGTCCATGTAAAACCTAGCAACTTCCTCAGCACTATAAAACTGTTTGGCCATTGTGTCAGAAATATACAGCCAGCTGCAAAGCTAGCAATCAATAGGCAAAATGAAACAGATGAAAAGCAAGAAAAGACAACTCCTCTAACACTTGTAATATAAAAAAAAACTAGAAAAAACAACTTACTTTTTTTTGTAACTTAAAAAAATAATTAATATTATTTCACTACAAAAGGAGAACAATAAAAAGAAATCACAATAAACTTAGGTTAGACTAAATTAGCGTCTCACCAGAATAATACCCCTATTGATTTCTATCTCTCCCCAGTAACTGCTCGTAATTAGCCCAGGTATCTGAAAATTAAAGGTGTCGAAGTTCCCAGGGTGTCCAGACCCTCAAGAACTTGACTGTATTTTGTATTAGAGCCATGGAGTATTCAAATCTTTTGTTGCTTTTAGTTGTATTATTTATTTCTGTCCAGGAGTGAACAGACTATATGAATTCTCCCATATAGTCAGTATTAACCACGTGTCAGATTTTTAAAAAATAATTCTACTTTGGGGCCTTTTAACCAACACAGATGCTAAATTGCCCCAATTATCTATTGCTAATAAAAAGCAATACAATATCCTATAAATATCAGGAATAGTTTGAATTGTGTTTTCTGTGTCATCCATATGCAGCATTAGGTAAATATCTGCCAAGATTTTCACTAATTGTAGGTCCAGTTATGTGATAAATCTTTTGATATGGCCATGTAATAACCTACTATCTGTATATTTAGGCAGAACTAAGAGAATGGTTTAGTAAAGAATTGTTGAAAATATCAGCATGTCGTGCTGGCAATCCAAAAGGGTTATTTTTATTTAATTAGAAGAAATTACATTAGAACATACCCACCCTCTGAAAGGTGGTGAAAGGTTAATTTGATTGAAACACACAAGAAACATACTATAGCTTTAGTTAGACATAATGAATTTAACATTGATCTGAATTTGTTTTGTTTTATTGGGGACTTTGTATTTGTGTCTTAATGACTGGGAACTGTATTCTCACATTCTAATTTACATATCTTTATCTTTACACTTTTTATTAATATAAAATTCATAAATAATAATAATATTTTATATGCTATATATTGTATTGTTTTGGGGATACTTGTGTACATGTTTATTTATTTATATTTTGTTATATATTGTATTTCTGCTACCTAGCTGTCTCTTCTTTCTCAACTCACCGCAACAGAACATAAGTGCCTTCTTGCAGCAATGTCGATTTAAGTAAAACAATTTTTACTTTCCAGCTTGGTTCATTAGATTTAATTTTTTTTTTCAAATATGTCTTTATTGAATTTTTACAGAACAAATAAAAAAAAAAAACAAACACAAAGGAATTTGGAATTACATAAAGAAGGAATGGCGGGTAAATCTATTGGTAATACAGTTCGAGCGTATACACACGACAGCCAGAGCAGCAATCTCCACTTAATGGCACAGTGTAGGATATACAGTACCAAGGTATTATAACACACAACATTATTTCCCACATACAGATCAGTGAAAGGAAGAGAAAAACAATTAAGAATACCTCGTTAGTAACAGCTGATTTACGTGGTGGTTCCTGGGGGGCGTTCGTGACGTTTGTTCCTGCGAGCGGAGGAGATTTTGAATATACTGATCCGTTTCATGGACACTAATATTATTGAGTAACAGTTCCATATCATACCACGTAGTGTATCTAAACGCATACATCGTTAGGTGTCTAGTATGAGTCGGGAGTGATTGAATGTAACTCATCCATGTCGAAAAAAATTTGTCAGTAAATTGTTCTTTGTTTGTAGTGGATTCCACCCAATCCATGTGAAATATATGGTGTAGCTTTTGTTTGACCAGATATAGGGGGGGTGAAGATGGGGAGAGCCAATGGTGTAGGATAGTTTTCCGAGTAGCAGCCATTAACCTTTCTGCCAGCTGTCTTTCAGAGTGGGAAAGTTTCAGGTGTGGAGGGGGAATCCCAAAAATCACCCATGTTAGCGTAAAAACATCCGCTCGTTGAGTCAGAGACTTCCAGTATATCTGCACCTCCCCCCATAATTGTTGAATGGTAGGGCATAGCCAAAGACAATGCACAAGATCGGCCCGGGGTTGATGACATCTCAGACACTCATCCGAATGTAGGGTACCCATATGATGCCTCCTAAGAGGAGTAAGATAAGAGCCATACAATACCTGTAAAGCCATTTCTTGATATTTACTAACGGAAATAGCTTGCATCGCTTTTGCGTGATACTGAAGTATTTGGGAGGCCTCAGTTTGTGGGAGTACAGAAGTCCATCTGAGGAAAGATTTGTTCTGTGCTTCAATAGATAGTGAGGTCCTAATAAAGCGGTAAATCTGGGAAATAGTTCTGACTGTATTATATCTGGGCCACAGTATATTTATAGGATTATCTTTATCTGTCGTGGAAAGATGTCTCAACACCTTCGTGGCATAGTGGACAATTTGGTTTAGCAACATATAGTCATTCGCTAGGAATGGGAATTTCTGGATAAGCTTGTCTTTGGGTAATACTGTGAAAGTGTTATCGACAATATCTTTAACAATTTTCAAATTTCGGTTATGCCATTCCACTAGAGTGTTATTATGTGTCCCCATCGGAAATGTGGGATTATCAAGCCAAGACAGATAGGTAGAGTAACAAGGTGTTAATTTAAACCTGCGCCTCACCGAATTCCAAGTTCTATAAGTGTCTATAAATAAGGGATGGTCGCGCAGATCTTGTGGAATATCCCTTAACGGAGAATGCAAAAGAAAGTTAAGGGGGAGACCTCCTGTCAGAAGTTGATCAAGCTCTGTTGAGGTATATGTGCTTCTATCATATATCCAGTCCCCAGCAAAACGTAATAATGCTGCTTCATTATATTCCCGAATGTTTGGAAAGTTAACCCCACCTAAGGCTTTAGTCTGCTGTAATTTGAATAAACTTATTCTTGGACGTTTCTGTTGCCAGATAAAAGTCCGTAACATTTTAGACAACCTTTTGTAGTCGGATGGTTTTATGCTGTAAGGTAGCATTTGTAGTTGATAGAGCAATTTAGGAAACAAAATCATTTTGATTAGGTGGATTCTCCCCATAAAGGATAGGTTTAGTGAGCCCCATTTATTCAAATCTTGTTGAATATTATCAATAGTATGTCTAATATTGAGGGAATAAAGCTCCGTATGTCTTTTTGCCAGTTTGATACCCAAATATGTTATATGGGATTGTGCCCTCTTGAAAGGGAATTCGTCAGTCCCAAGTGTCGCTATCCCCGGGCCACCAAGTTCCAATGCTTCGGACTTATTAAGATTGATCCGGAAGCCTGCAAAAGTACTGAATGTCCGTATGGTGTCATTAGATTTAATTTAAAAATGTCTAAACGTAAATAAATGATTTTGCAAGTCTATTGATTTAAAAGAATTTGTGAATATGTGGCTAGAAAAGTTTGTTTGATACCAACAAAACTTTTTTTTTTTTTACTTGTTGGCAGGGCAGCCATCAGGGGGGACAGGGGGGAGAGTTGTAGGGGGCCCCGAGGGTAAGGGGGGCCCTGCCACGCCACACTTACTTGATTAGCCGGGCCCCCCATCTTTCTGAGAGCTGCTGACGGGAAGGCATGGTTGTTTAAGGGGCCCTGGCCATCAATTTTCTCATAATGTGGGGGGGGGCCCTGGCCACCAATTTTTCTTTTCTCATGTGGGGTCCTAGCCACCAATATTTTTTAATGGGGGGGCCCTGGCCACAAATGTTTTTTATGGGGGGCCCTGACCACCAATATCTTTTTATGGGTGCAGCCCAGGGGGCCCAGGAAATTTTGTCGTATGGGGCCCTGAGATTTCTGATGGCTGTCCTGCTTGTTGGTATGACTTGGGGGTTCCTTGCTACATAGTGCTCTATGGTGATAAGGAAAACAAAAGGACAAAGTGAAGGCTAGATAAAAGACAAAAACAAAAGAAACTGCTTGTGAGGTTAACTTTTGGCATTAGCCTCCTGTCCTGCCTTTACCTTGAACAATTGTGTCGGCCTGAATGCAGGTAAAGCGGTGGATTTTGATGAAGAAACACAAGAATTTGTACTCTTGCACCTAAATTCACCACATGTGCCAGCACCCGGGATGACACAATTGTTCTGGGTGTAGACAGGAGAGTACTTCACAACAAACCGCATTAGGCAGGCACCAATTCGGAACATCCAACAAAAATAGATTCCAAGAGCCAAAAATTTGTATATTAAAAATATGATACTTTAGTTTACATCACATCTAAAAAATAACGCCTGACGCGTTTCGTGTCACACAGGGAAACTTAATCATAGGCATTTGATTTTTGGGGAAAAAGGAATGCAGAGTCAGCGATGACGAACGGCTGCATCATGTGACCGCAACGTCATCACTTTGCAGGGAAGCAACAAGATCCTTGTGCACATGCGTAGGGCTTGCAGAATTTCTTCTGCGCATGTGTGAGCCCTAATAGAGCTGGTTTTGTTAGCGAGAGGGATGTCTTCTGTATTACATGCACACAGCAAAATTGTTTACTTTGATCTTTGAACACAGCTGAAGGGAAAGACATATAGAGGCACAATTCTTGTAAGTAGTTCTCCATTGTGTGCTCAATATATACAACTTTATTTGTTTTTTTCCTTTCCTTCTCCTTTAACTGTGGTTTAACTGATGCTGCTTAACGCCATCTGAGTCCTCCTAGCATCATTTTCCTATGGCCAGGAGCCAGCACAGTTCCAGCTAATCTGGTCTGAACTTTAACAGTGTATACTTCCAGTTAGTGATAGCTGGAAAAAGGTTATCATGCCTCCCTGCTGCATTCTCTATTCTCTGGGTATTTATAAAAGATGTGGTATACAAGGCTATATTGGGAGTCCATTGTGTTGCAGTTTGAGAAGGAGGAGTCAGGAGGGAGCCTTTTTTTCCCTTCAAGCTATGGCACCACAGATAATTGCTGGCATGCACAGAGGCATACACACAGATTCAGATAGGCATTCACATTGATGCTGATGGGTTCAGATGTGTAGGGAGATCAGGAAGTGTAGGGAATTAAAGCCATAGGGTCATATTAACCTTATGGGACCCTACAGATATATTAGATCTCTTTCAAAATAACAAACTCCAAAACACATGTTGTCTCTCTGCATGAAGGATTTGTGTTGGAGAAGGTTGTTTTGAAGGGGTTAGATTTAATGGCTCTTCTGGGCAACAGACAGTCAAAAGGTGTATTAGCCCCAATTAGTAATATCTGTCTCTGATGCCTAAGGAGACTCATAAGGAGACAAAAAGGAGAGACATATTGCTGAGAGGAAGATAGAGAAGAATGTAGTGTTTAATAAAAAAACTGTACATAATGTTCAAATTATGATATTTAGATTCGTAATTCCATCAAGTGAAGCTTGCATTTATTTTGCATTCCTTTCCAAGAGCTACAAGGAATTGCTTCATTGTACACATATCTTGCAAATGTGAGCAGAACACAATTTGTATTTATTTTTTTTAAATATTTTTTAATAATAGGAATGGTCAAACACTTCCACTACCAGTCACACGCGAGGTGGGGGGTCCAGTCTGACCCTGCTAGCGTTCATGACATATTAAAACAAAGAGAGATAGATGTTGAAAATAACACACTTACTTTAGTTAAAACTGCATATTTGAGTTCAAATGCATAAAAACCTTTTTATTGACACATCAACAGACCCACTTTCTAAAGTCTGTGCGTAACAGCCCTTAAATAAGTAGAGTTTTTTTTACCAGGGCCGGAACTAGGGGTAGGCAGAGTAGACACGTGCCTAGGGTGCAAAGCTGAGGGGGCGCCAGGCACGTACCTGCTCTGTCGCCTACCCCGTGTCCGGTCCTGTCTCTCCTCAACTGGCACTGGCATCTTCTGTGCAAATGCACTTCTGTCGAGCACGCACAAAGCCCGCGCCTTGGCCTGCCAGGCTGCCTAGGACGCCTGGCCGGGTTGGCCCGGCTCTGTTTTTTTACATGTGTTTTGGAGACTGTTAGATATACTTACATAAAGTACTGTATGTGGTAAATTATATGTGTTCTGTCTACATGGTAGAAATATTTAAAGATGTACTGACACCAGTCAGTACTATACACCAGTATAACATTGTCTTTGATGTTAATTATAATTTTGCCATAAATCTATTTGTCCAATGCTTTTACTTTACCTATCTGATCCCCCATGTTCCTCTATGTGGAGGCTGCCATATTTGTGCAGCAGTAGTCCGTTAGCAATAGAAACTCAGCCTGAGAAGGGACAGTCAATTTGGCAAAACAGGTTTAGAAACTTCAAGTAACAATTACTTACAAAAGAAAATCGATTAACATAAAATATAAGTAACATTTAGGGGCCTATTGATTAAACCTCAAATTTTTCTGGTCGAGTTATTATTGGGGAAAACTAAAATTTTTATAGGAACAAAAAATATTTTTTTTTTTAGAGATTTATTATACCCCAAAGTAGTGATGGGCGAATTTGCAGTGTTTCGTTTCGCCGAAAAATTTGCGAATTTCCCACGAAACCGCCAAAAATGTGCGAAACAGCGCCGGCGTCTTGTTTTTGACGCCGGGGGCGTTTTTTGACGCCATTGTTTGGCGGTGGCGAATCGCGCAAATTCACAGCAAATTCGCGCCTGGTGAATAAATTCGCCCATCACTACCCCAAAGCTGCTTAGAATCCAAATCTTGAAATACTCCAGCTGAAACCCATTGAGGTCATGTAGAAGTCAATGGCAGATGTCCCTAAGATATTTCTTGACAATTTTTAAAGCTGATTTATGGATAAATTAGTTAAATTCGGGCACAGGAGTTACATCAACTAAAAGATTTGATAAAGTCGAGTTTTAGGAAATACCCCCCCCCTTAATGTACATGAATAGTTTGAGAGTAGTTCTTTGGTGTTGGTATCATGTTAAAGGAAAACTATACCCCCCAAATAATGCAGGTCTCTATTAAAAGATACTGAGTAAAACAGCTCATGTGTAAAACCCTGCTTCATGTAAATGAACCATCATCATAATAATATACTTTTTTAGTAGAATGTGCCATTGGGTAATCATAAATAGAAAATTGCCATTTTAAAAAATAAGGGCCGCCCCCTGAGATCGTAAGATTCACTGTGCACACATACAAACCACATGTAAGGTCATATGAGCCAATTAACAGACAGAGTTCTGCCTTTTGCTTCCTCACTTCTTCCTGTTACAGTTAGTATTGTAGTATTTATGGTCAGGTGATCTCTGAGGCAGCACAGATAGTCATGAAATGGTGGTTCAAGGCAAGAGATGTAAAAGGGCAATATTTATGTAAATATATATTCCAGTTTGGTAAGATTCTTTAATATGTCATTCAATTTGATATAAACTATCTGTTGCTTAAGTATTCATTTTGGGGGTATAGTTTTCCTTTAAAGCAATTATTGTTTTTTATAGGTGAAGTACAGTAAATAAAGAAAAAACTCTACCTGCAGAGATATAGTTAAAAATATCCCTATTTAAACTTTTAATAGTATAAAATTTATATCAGACATTCAATTTGTTACTGAAAAATGCATATCCTGCTTTTTGGTTATACTAAGGGCCCTAAGCAAACTCCTTAGCCCAAGGACTTATATTGCAGACATCAGCATTTGAGTTTGATGTTCTTAGAAATGACTCTGCTGGCACATATTATTACTTATTTCTTATAAGTAATAATATAGCTTTCAATGCTTTACCATTAATGTATATGTCTACACAGTCCAATCTATATTTATGAACTTTAATAAGTCATGCATTTAGAAATCCATATGCACAGTCCCCTAAAATTAAATACTGCTGAAACACAAAACTGACTTTAACTATCATGCTACCAAGAAAAAATGTAAAATGTTATTTAGTAAGTCTGATTTTAAACAGTGACGCATTAACTGCCTGCTAATTTAGCACAAATATTTGTTTTAAAGGGGCAGTATACCTCCTTGTTCAGCAGTAGTTTTACAAATAGGGCTTGTGCCTGTTGTTTTAATCACACAAAATATATTTGGTTTTATTTCCTGTACCACCAGGACACAAGGAAAACTCCCGGTGGGCCCAGGTGTTAGTGGGCTGTCTTGCTGATAAACTTGATTTGGCCTATTTCATGGCCATTCCTTAGTTCTATGAGAACAAAGAGGATAAATAGATGGAATAATAGATTATGGTATGTAAATAAAACAGACCACGCGAATAGAGGTTGAGCGAGGAGAGGAAGAAAATAGGTGGGCCCCTGGTCTAAGATTTTTGGTGGGCCCCTGAATCTTTTCACTCATTATTGTGGCTGTTTTGTAAGCAGGAGTCCAATATGTAGCTGGCTTATCAGTGCTCTGGTAATATAATTAACTACCTCGCAAGAATCAAACATCGAGTAGCTTCAATTTCCCTGTTTGGCCTGTTTAGCTCAGGAAATAAAGAAAAGCATAGATTTTTTTTGTTGTAATATAACGAGTACAAACCCTATTCATTGAAGTACCATTGAACAAGGGGCCATACAATTTTCATGTCATTTTAAGAGGTATATCCTGTGGGTATCATTTAGTTTACCTTGACAAACAATATAATTTTGAAAACAGGACAACATAAACTTCTAATTATTTCTGAACTTCTTTGTATTTCCAATTCACTAACAAGAAAAAATATATACAATTTATTTTACAATATAGACATTCACATTGGAATGGTACAAAACAGCCAACTACAATATCTTTCAATAAAATTTCTATATGCCTTGTTTAAAAAAAAAAACTAAAAAGATTATGATCAACTCTATCAGAGGCACATTTATCTAGGGTCGAATTTCAAATTCATGTGAGTTTTTTAAAACTCCCATAAACTCAAAATTCGACCAATTGTAATGTATTAATACAATCAAATGTTCTCAGCTCAGATGATTTGAATCAATCAAAAACTCTAATCGAATTTGAATTAGAAAAACTCGATTCAAGTCAGGAAGGTTGCAAACATCACCAAATGAATCCCTGGACCTCTTCCATTGACTTATACAATAATTCCACAAGTTTTAGGTGACAAAGAGTTGAATTCGAGTTCTTAAAAAGCCAGACTATGATAAATGTCGAAATTTGAATTCAAATTAAACTCAAATCGAGTTTGGATAATTCACAATTCGAATTTGAGAGTTTTGACCAAAAAAAGTTTGGAAAATTCAAATCTTCACTTCGACCCTTAATAAATTTGCCCCTTAAATTTCCTCGCAAGATTAGCAACTTGTAAACATCAGTGTTAAACAGAATTAAAATGTGGGTTTGTGATTCTTTTCCCACAATAAAACATAACAGAACACTTTTTGAATTTTTAATGTCCTATATTTCTGGCAGAGTACATCCTACTACATTGCAGGCTACATCCTGGTCTGCAAACATCAAAGAATATATTTGAATGACTGTGCTATATTATGACATTATGGTTAGCAGGGAGAAGAAAGGCATTTCCCATCTTTGTTAACAATATAAATATAATGGATCACAGCTATTGCCTTATAGACTATACCAATACATTTATATACCCATATAATGTACATTTAAGAGTGGGATAACTCGAGTGATGATACCATTTCCTGTTTAAATCATGCATTTATGTGGTTATAATCATGCAGCAGACGATCTTCTCCAGCCAAAAGTAATTTTTTCATAATGTTTTGCACACTATCGTGGTTATCTTTCCATTCAGGATCTAGAAGCTTGACTGGAGGGCATTCCAGTGGTACATGTAGTCAGGATCAAATTCTTGAGGCAACTCCTGTTTTGCATCTTGTATTCTCGAATAGTCTTTGGAAAGTGAAACTGACATTATTATTATATTTTATTTTTTGCTTTACAGATCTTTGTATACATCACTTATTTTGTAATTATTCTGCTACTGTATAGTGATGGGCGAATTTGCGCCGTTTTGCGGAAAAATCTGCGAATTTCGCACGAAATTTGCAAAACGGCGAAAAATTCACGAAACGGGCGCCGGCATCTCATTTTTGACGCTGGTGCCCGTTTTTCGGAAAAATTTTTTTTTGACGCCGGCAAATTTTTCCCGCGACTTCGCGGGCGTTTCGCGAATTGTGTATTTTCTAATATAATGAAGTCAACTCCCATTTCAAGTAATTTTTACTTCCTTTAGTGGGTCATGTCCATAAATTGAGTACACAATTGCAGTACTCTAGAGGTTTCAAATGAAAATGACCAGAGAAAATTTGCCGAAATACATTAAAGTCTATGGGTGTCAAAATTGTTTTTCCTCTCATAGGAGTCTATAAGTGTCAATTTTTGCTGCAAAACTTGCCGAAAAATTTCGCTCATCACCAAAAATGACTATTAGTGAATAAGATGTACAAAGTACTAGTAGCAAACCAGATGAACATAATTAGTTTTACTTCATTGTTCACAACAAAACATTATTACCCTTAGTTTTATATTTTAAATCTTGCTGTTTGAAATTTTAAAGTAAGTTATTTTCCTGGTAAGATTATGTGTTTTTCCCACTATTTAGGTTTATTTTACATTTGTAAAAGCTTTTCCTAACATTTTGATTGTTATCCAGGTTTGAGAACTATTTAACTCTGTTCTCAAAAACTTCCAAGTCTGGTGAAAACTTTAAAAAGTTTACTGAATTAAAAAATTGTAAGGATTTTAAAGATCTGGGGAATTTGTAACAATACAAGCCTGTGGTAAATTCCCACATCTCAGTATATTTTTTTTCTAACATTTGTTAGTTTTTTCACCATTTAAGAAAACATGAATTTTGCCACTAATCTCTAAATTTTCATTCACCTATACACTTGCAGACATAATGGTAAAGACCATCTCTAATAGAGACTATTTTAAACAAAAACACCTAAAAATTTCTATACTTTTTAATGATTGCTTTTCCTTTTTAAAAAAAATAAATCTTACAGTAGGGCAATAGATCATTCACTAGAAATATTTACTATTCTATTAGTCTTCATATTGATTCTAAGTTTTGTTTTTAACCTTATGTCTCCCTAGAAAAACTCTGTGGGAGAGAGAAAATTAACAATGTAACTATTTCTAATTTGCTACAAAAGTTGATACATTTCTTAACTTCATCCCTACTGAGCTATTCAGCAAAATCTCTAAATGTTATTGAAGGCAACTGTAGTTGATGATAAAAAAAGTTGCTAACAGTGTACAGATGCTTCTGAGAAATGTTAAAAATAATGTAACAAATGGTAACAGTTCAGAGTGCCTAAATTATGGACCAAGGCCAGAACTAGGGGTAGGCAAAAGAGACATGTGCCTAGGTTGCAACTATAGGAGGTTGCCAGGCACATACCTTTACTGTGTACTAAACCCAAGTTCTGGCCCTTGATTAGGTATACTTCAGTACCAATACCCCCCCCCCCCGCTATCATCTAGTGTGCAAGAGTGCCCATGTGAGGAGAAACTTCAGTACCAGCACCTCCAGAGTTGTGGTTTGTGTCCCCTGCCAGTCACAGCTATCATCTTGTGTGCACACAATTATGTCTGGGAAACTAATTGTATAGAAGGTAACAACCCCTTAAAGCAACAATAATAGAAATTAATTTTACATTGTGAAGTAAAGGCCTGAAAATTCCTTCCTGTACATTCTTCACTGTACAGAGATATTTTAGCCTTTAATTGACATATGAAATAAAGTATGAAATGCTGTACATGTTAATACTTTGAGTTTTTTTTTACCTAGAAAGACCTCCAAACCTGAATGGTATCTTACTGTTTTTTTTTTACCTAGAAAGACCTCCAAACCTGAATGGTATCTTACTGTTTCTGTAAGTTAGAGTCCAGCAATCGAATTGATCAAGTTTTCAGTGAAAAAAGAAACTCGAATTGCTCAAATCGTTCCACTTTTTGGGCAAAACCCTCTGAAAAGCAGATTGTTTGTTCAAATATTATAGAATGCATCACATCTAGGGGCAGATTTATCAAAGGTTGAATTTCGAAGTTAGAAATACTTCGAAATTCAACCATCAAATTGAAATACTTCTGACTTTGAATATCAAAGTCGAAGTTTTTTTCATCAAATTTGGGTATCCTGCGGTCGGAGTAAAATCGTTCGTTCGAAGGATTTCAGCGGTTGAACGAACGATTTTACTTTGACTTCCAAAAACATAGAAACATGCTCTAGAAGGTCCTCATAGGCTAACATAGCACTTTGGCAGGTTTAATTTGGCGAAGTATTGAATGGTCGAATATTCAAACAATTTTACTTTGAATTTAATTAGTAGTCGTAGTATCCTATTCGATGTTCGAAGTATCCAAAAAAATTACTTCAAATTTCAAAGTTTTTTTACTTTGAAAATCCCCTCGAATTCACTTGATAAATCTGCCCCCTAGTGATGCAAAAAGAACATTATCAGCAATTTATTTATTGGATTCATTTCATTCACTGAGGGGGTGTTTACTAAACTCTGAATGTGTTTTTTTTGTATAAAATCTGAATTTTTAGTGGGAAAAAAAATCACAACATTTTCAGAATTTATTATAGGATGGCAAATGTCAGAATCTGAAAATCAGGAATCTCAAGCTTAAACTGCATATAAGTCAATGGGAGAAATCCCAAAGATTTTTTGATCTGCGCTGGGTTTCGTGTAGTAACCCGAAGATTTTTGGGTTTTCAGGCAAAAATCCACAAAAAACGGACAATTCTTATTTTTCACGATTTTTTTTGTTTTTTATCCCACAAAGTATATTAATAAATATGGCAAAAAAAACTTTTCTTCAGAAAATATTAAGATAGATTCGAACTTTGATAAATTAACCCCCGTTTGTTCTAACATCGGTCCCAGTTAGGACCTTTTTTTTACTCACAATTTTTCATTAACTTAGGGTATCAGTTACATAGGGATGACATCATGTTAAAATCGTTGTACAGGTACATATGTTGTTTTGGTACATCACGTTTAACATTGAAACTTTACTTTAAAAGCAATTTATTGGGTTAAATATAATATATGAGTATAATACCCTAAAATATGATCATGGTATAAATTAAACATACTGTTTCTAATCCTATAAACTTTATCGATTTTTTTTCAAAATTAAATGTGCTCAGTGTAAATTCAAGTTCTCACCATTAGGTGCCACCTAAGTGTATCTATATTGCTTTATCCAAGTTCAGAATATGCTTTTATGTCCATGTAATATATATATATTGTACAGATTGTAAGGTAAAACACATAAACCAATTGCTTTAGACATAATAAAAAAAATGTTTTACATAAATTATTTAAATAAAAACATTTAAAACAAAATTGTTTTCATGTCTTAAAGGAAAACAATACCCCCCAAACAATGTAGGTCTCTATAAAAAGATATTGCATAAAACAGTTCATATGTAAAATCCTGCTTCATGTAAATAAACCATTTTCATAATAATATAGTTTTCTAGTAGTATGTGCCATTGGGTAATCATAAATAGAAAATTTCCATTTTAAAAAATAAGGGCCACCCCCTGGGATCGTAGGATTCACTGTACTCACAACCATACCAACAAACCATACATGTTAGGTCACATGAGCCAATTAACAGACAGAGTTGTGTATTTTGCTTCCTCACTTCTTCCTGTTACAGTTAGAGTTGAAGTATTTCTGGTCAGGTGATCTCTGAGGCAGCACACAGACCATCACGAAATGGTGGCTCAAGGCAAGAGATGTAAAAGGGCAATATTTACTTAAATATATATTCCAGTTTGGTAAGATTCTTTAATATGCCACTTAATATGATATGAACTATCTGTTGGTTAAGTGTTCATTTTGGGGGTATAGTTTTCCTTTAAGTTACATGCTTGTCGAAATTACCTTGAAACTGCATTGCCACTAGGGTTGCCACCTTTTCTGAAAAAAATGCTGGACTTCCTATATATTTATCTTTTTTCCCTATTAATAACATAATAATTTTTACTGGTAAGGCCAGTAAAATTCTGGTCAGATGGCAACCCTATTTGCTGTGGGGGTCATTTATCAACACTGGGCAAATTTGCCCATGGACAGTAACCCCTGGCAACCAATCAGATTGCTGCATTCATTGTTCTACTTGCAGCTGGCTTCAAAAAGCTAATTACTGATTGGTTGCTATAGGTAACTGCCCATGGGAAAATTTGCCCAGTGTTGATAAATGAGCCCCAGTATGTCTAACCTAGGAATCAGCTAAGCACCAATTGTTCATTTAAGCCCCTAGGGGCCATACAGTTCAGCTCATGGATCCAGAGGTTTCCTGCTACAATAATATTTTATTTAAATCACTGCGCCCTGAACATGATTGATAGGTATAACCTGAATGCTGCTAGCCGTATCCCAAATCTTATCTGTATTAATTGTGACAGATGATAACTTCAGAAAGATGGCAAACCCAGATTCAGTTATACTAGGGGAAGGGGTGGCACATGGGACATAATGGTCAAGTTACTTTGCTTTTGAATCTGAACTGTGTATGAAGGATCAAACACAAACTACCTGAACATTTTATGTCCCATGTGGCATAACTACAGGAAGTTGAATTCTGGCTATTAAATTCCAGCCTTTATACATTACATTTTTGGCTGACTACATTAAAAACATTTTTTACTTACCCATTTTTATTTTTACACAGAACTGTTCCTAAAGGAAAACGAAACCCTATTCTACAAAACTGGGTCCCTGCACTGTCTATGGTAATATATAGTATATTTTATTTAAATTCAAGCAGGCTGCAGTCCAAAAAAATCCATGTCTGTAAAGATGAATTAAAAGCTCCACTCCCAGAACTGAAATTGTATAAATTATATTTATTGTGTAGAGTAATGTTGTGACTAGCATTTTTGTTTTTTTCATAGAACATATACAAAAAAAAATTGCATTTATAAAAACCATTATATGGGGAAAATTGAACAGACCAAACTGAATGGCTTCATCTAAGCCCCATTCCAAAAAGTAAACATAAAAAAACTCACCACTATTCCAAAAGAAATGAACTACACACGTCAAACCAGGCGGATACAATGTATGCATATAAAGTAGCATTGCGCTCAATGCAACATAAACAGTGCAAGCTAGATTGTCAATACTGCTAATATACTGAACTAGTATGCTCAGTCAAGGGGAGACGCTAGGATCAATCTCAATTCCAAACAATCCTCGGGAGATGTCCATTCATGCTGTTATATGTGTAATTAGGGTAATCTTGCTGGTACAATAGTCAAAATGTATAAATAATAATAAAAGCTTTTACTATACTTTCCTACTAACAATCACAAATTAATTGTATCACAGCAATAAATAATGTGCAGTTGCCAGAAATCAAATATATATATATATATATATATATATATATATATATATATATATATATATATGTTGTTTAACTAATGAGCTGGAGAGAGTACGTGTATATATATATATATATATATATATATATATATATGTTGTTTACCTAATGAGCTGGAGAGAAGTAAGTAGACAATCTGATAGGTGGGTGGAGGAGAGAGACCAATAGAGGACATACAGTAGTTCGCAGGCAGCGAAATGGTTGACAGACATTGTGCTGATAGGGTTTCCACTTTTCTGAATAATTTACATTGCCCAGTGGGGGCAGACACAAAAGGAGGTGTCGTGGTGACGTAAAGGGGCCAGGGTCATGGTATAAAAGGGGCAGAGACATGACACATGTATGGCCAGAGAGCAGATTATAGAGTGGATAAATATTTAATATATGAAACTTCTTCAGAGGAAGAAGTGTTGAAGCAAAATAACTCTGTTAATTAGCTCATGTGACCTAACAAGTATAGTATGTTTGGTATGTTTGTGTGCACAGTGAATCATGCGATCCCAGGGGGCGGCCCTTATTTTTTAAAATGGCAATTTTCTATTTATGATTTCCCAATGGCACATACTACTAAACAAGTGTATTATTATGCAAATGGTTTATTTAAATTAAGCATGGTTTTACATACAGTATGAGCTGTTTTATGCAATCTCTTTTTATAGAGACCTACATTGTTTGGGGGGGTATAGTTTTCCTTTAAGGTGCCCCTTTTTGTTTAAGTAACTGGGATATCGGCAAAACTAGCACCATCTTGTAGCTAATGATCAGATCATTAGAACGTTCTCAGTTGAAATGTTAAAACTAAGTTAACTATCATATACACAAAAGGATTGCATCAAAATGTGGAAAACATGTTTTTATATAGCAAAGCCCTGACAGTACATAAAACATTTAAATACACGACCCACTGTTAAAAGCAAGTGAAGTTATTCAAATTGAATTTCATATTACTGCAATAAATTGTTATTGCACATCATACTTTTTAGTAGTTAAAAGAAGTTTTAATATTTAAATTACCAATTTTTATATACCTGTACTTATATTTACTGAATGCCTTTATTCAGCAAATGATGCTTGTTAGACGAATTATCATTTCCAGGAAATCAGTGGAGGGATAATGCATTTTTAGGAGTCTGGTAGGAGTCTGGAGGAATAAAAGCATTCACTAAGATAATAGAAATACAAAAAGTACAGCTACAAACTATTTGTTAGTTGTAATAATTCATACTTAACATTGCCTTTCATTGCAATTTTTGAATTAGACCAATTTTAATGTATGAGGCATTATACAGAAATACTAACAATACTTGGAAAATAGCTATTACAGCATTAAGATAATGTTAAGAGACCAATTTTCTTCTGTATTGGTACGCAAATAATCTTGCCTGGCTGTGGGATTTTTTTGTAATGCAAATTGACCTCAGTTGGTTAAATAATTTAGAAATTAAACTATTAATGTGGTAATCTGTGTAGATATTTACCTATAGATACTTTTAAGAAAAAACACAGCACCTGAAAAAAAAGCAGCAGATATGATTTGCCAAAAGCACAACAAAAGTAATTTGTTATACTAAAATCCAATTTTATTTAATTTTTTCTTAATAAAAAAAGCTCAACCAAACACCCATCCAAACTTTTGTCTTATTTATCATTAAAATATCTTGAAAAAATCGGATAAGGGAAAAAACTCAATAAAATTTAGCAAAAACCTCAATTGAATGATTTTTCTGACTTTTCTTCCGAAATGCTAGATTTTATGTTATTGCCTGAAAACCCCAAGTTTTTCGGATTATCAGCTAAACCCAGCGCAAACCACAAGATATTCAAATTGAGATAGAGATATCTGCCATTGACTTATACATGACCTCATGGTTTGAGATGAAAAATTTCTGAATTCAGGCTTTTTGCAAAATCAGGGTATAATATATCTCGAAAATAAGAGGTGTTTTCCCCACAAAAAAATCTGAGCTTTTGTACCAAAAAGCCAAACCAGAAAACAATTGTGTATTAGTAAATAACCCCCAAAATGTCACTGGACCTCACAGCAAATCCAAACTAAGGCCCTAAACTTTGGTAAGTTGACCTATTCTGCCAAGATATATAGAAATTGTTCATTAATTAAGACCTCACTCCTGGCCCTCCTACAAGAATAGGGTCTGCTTCTTCTCTAGTCAGACATCCAAAACCCCTTTTAGGTTCACATATTCTATAACTCAACACACCATATTTAACATTACAGAACAATACAGAAATATAAATTATCAAACAAGTATGTAATTAAAAAAAAATATTCTATGGCACGCGAGGCACACACTTCTGGGATTTATGCGCGTAGTGTCATGAGGTCATTGCAATTTGACGCAAAGTTTGAATATTTAAAGGGACTTCGGGCCAGAACTTGATTGCCTGTTGTTAGGTCTAATTCATTAGTATCTGGGTGTGATTTCTGTCTTGTTTGGTTCCGTTTTTTTATCCTTGCCTGACTGACTATTCTGACACTTGCCTGCCGGACTACTCTTTAAACGCTGTCTGTACAGACCCGACCTGTCTGACCCTGCTTGAATTCCACCTGTATCGACCACTGTATGTCTGACTCTGTTTGAATTCCGCCTGTACCGACCCCAGCCTTCCTGACTTAGCTTTTTGTCTACTCCTTGAACTGTTGCCTTTCATCCAAAACCTTGGGAATGCATGTGACCCTTTGATCGTTCAATACCTCTGCTTTGCTCCTCTCAAGTAAAGACCTGGCGGCATCTGAGTAGCTGAGGACTCCTCCCGAGTTCAAAGGCTGCTGCTACTGGCAAAAGATTGAGCCGTGACCAGGGAGCTTAGCACTTGTTCTGAATTTAGAGAGCCGTACGTGACATTCTTCTTATAAAGCTCTTGATATGTTGGTTGATGCAATTTACTTCTCAGCTACAATCATTTTCAGTACATTTAGGGGCAGATTTATTCATGATCGAGCTTAGAGTTCCTAAAGTCATACATGGTTACTGTATCTGATAATCTAAATTTGTTGACAATTGTTTTTTTCCCCTGAGGGTTTTAAAAAAAAAAAAATATCAGCACCTAAAACCGGTTAAGCTTTTTATTCTTTTTAAAACCCTCCTCGGGGGTCCAAATGACATCAAGTTAAATCACTTGTTTCAACAGTCATTAGTACAGGTATGGGATCCGTTATCCGGAAAACTGTTATCCAGAAAGCTCCGAATTATGGAATGGATGCCTCCCATTGACTCCATTTTATCCAACTAATCTAAATTTTTAAAAACTATTTCTTTTTTCTGTGTAATAATAAAACAGTACCTTGTGCGTGACCCAAACTAATATATGATTAATCCTTATTGAAAGCATAACCAGTGTATTTGGGTTTATTTAAGGTTTACATGATTTTCTAGTAGACAATGTATGAAGATCCAAATTACAGAAAGATCTGTTATCCGGAAAGCCCCAAGTCCTGAGCATTCTGGATAACCGGTCCCATACCTGTATATGGCCCAGAGTATACTTTTTATCCTTAATGTCTGTTCCTGTAACCCGTCCCTGGTACCACGGAGCAATCAATACATTGGACAAGACAATGGATGGAAACAGATGAAGAAGCACATTACTATGCTGCAATTTATCATTTAATTAGACACTACATGTTTCGAGCAGGGATGTAACAATGCACTTTCCACCTCAACTGATGCAAACAAACTTTCATTTCCTCTGTTATTAGTGCAGTGTTATTCTAGAGGAGTTTTCTAAATTTTACTAATGTTTTTCTAATGTTACTAATCTTCACAAAATGGTTCAAAATGTTGGTTGTGCGTGGAATCAACAGAGCTTTATTTACAAATAAAAGCTGATTTTGCTGTGAAATCCCCAAATCTGGTGAAACCAACGGGCAGAGGGAGTAACTGAAGGGAGGAAAGTCTTAGTGCTACAAAAACGTACTAGTGATCGGAAGATATGCTGAGAGAGATTTTGATGAAGGAGTAGATAAGTATAAAACTCCTCATTGGCTAAAGTCTGGGAACAATGCAGACTGAATAGATTCTGGTTATGTGCACTGTGTTTTAATACCCTGAGTGCTCTGCATGCTACATGTGAAATCTGAGAAACTGGGGGCACCCTGGGTGTAAGTGTGAAGGTTGCTTAAAGACATTCTCTCACAAATACACTGCAGGATCTTTTTATGTAAAATCGTCTATATAGTACATACTATATGGCTGTTCCTCCCTGTGCCTTACAACAAGTTCAAGTGTACGGCTTTTTTTAAACTAATTGATGAACACACAAAGCTAAGCTGCATTGTTGGGCCCACAGGGAGTTTTCCTGGTATCCCTGTGGGCCAGTCCGACACTGTGAGTGGGCATTATACTGACTGTAAATGCAACATCATAATACCTGAGAACTGTGAATGGCTTAAAGGTGTTTTTGACATCTATAAAAAGAAGAAAAGGTTTTGCTCAAGCTCAATCATTGGTGCCACAAACAATGCATAAAGCAAGGGAGGGGTTAAGGACATTAAACCCTTAGCTTGTGTTTGATTGTATTTATTGGTTGCTTAGATTTGAAAATTGTAAAATAAAAAAATTGGCCTTGAGTTTGATATATGTGCATCTTTTTCGGGAAATGTTTTTCGTGAATTATAAAATATGTTTTATCATGAATTAAATGTGAACAGCAATTAAATTGCCTAAGGGCAGTTAATACTAGTTTGTGAGAGACCTCATTTTTGATGTTTAGATGATGTTAGATCTCTAATTGCTTTGTTTGCTAAGTGTAGAAGACCTACAGCACACTCCAATAATAGGAGTATAGTGCATACACAGTGTATAACTCAGGTATATCTTGTCTGTGGTCCAAAAATTAACAAGTGTATGTATGGAATCAACAGAGCTTTATCCACAAATAAAAAATTAAATTGCTATGAAAACCAGATCAGGTATTATTAACAATGAATGTGCTATTTATGTCCAATAATGGGTGCATTTATTTGATCAACACATGCTTGATATGAAACCGGTTCACAATCACAATCTCAGGGATAGACTACCATCTAGTGGTATATTAAAGGAACAGTAAAAACAAAAAAATAAAAGCATTTAGTAATGTGCTTTAAAAAGACTATTGTAGTTTAAAACGTAGTCTGCTGTGCAGCCCCGGGGGCAGCCATTCAAGCTCTGTAATAGAATACAATGGCATTCTATATAGTGCTACTGTAACCTGTGCCACAAATGGCTGCCCCTGTGGTTACACAGCAACTTGTTTACATAAACTAATGTAGTTTTTCTGAAGCAAGCCAACCAGTTTTACCAGTGCTGCACAACACTACATTATATTTGAATTACTTTAAAACACTTTCATTTATTGTATTACTGTTCTGTTAAATTATAATACAAAATCACAACTACTACTTTTTCTGGCATTCAGTGCAGAGAAAATCAGGACTTTCCAGTAAAAACGAGGGACTGCGGGTTGAGCTGTCAAAAGAGGGACTGTTCCTCTGAAAACAGGACAGTTGGGAGGTATGGCTCAGATGGCCTTCCTGTAATTATTCTTTTGCCTCCCAGGTTTCCTGATTATTGATCCCCAGTGTCAGAATGGTCCAGCGGGACAATGGGGAAAAAACCCAGTGGGTTCCGTTCTCCATGGGCGCCGTCGGCCCAGACCTGCTCCCTCGCCTGGACCGTGCCCTTTCCTTTCCCCCCTAGACGGACCAGACCAGGGTAAGAGGGAAGTAAGTGCCAGCATCACATGCCCACGGGGGGGGCAGGGTGTGTGTGGGAGTGATGCCAGTACCACCGCCAATAGGAAGGCTCTTTCGTTTTCATGGAAGGCCCTGACATTTGCGGCTTTAGTAGAAGAGGTCTTAAGTGTTGCAAAATAATGAGGTCAAATGCAGCAGTCAGGTGGGCGAACGTAAAACAACAGCTAAATAAATTCACCACTTATTTTTCTGGCATTAAGCTTTTTACACAGTATGCTTAAAAGCTACAATACTAGTCATCATTAAAAGGAGAACTAAACCGTAACTGAAGAAGTAGGTTAGAAATGCTATACATTATATTTTGAGCTTTTGTACCAGCCCAAGGCAGCCACAGCCCTTTAAAAGGGAAGATCTGTGCCTCCAAAGATGCTCCAGTAGCTCCCCATCTTCTTTTCTGCTGATTCACTGCACTGCACAGCAATGTCTTTGCTGCTGTCACTTAGTGAACTTAGGGACCTACTCACAATATACAGTACACAAAGAATATAAATGTCACAATATAAGGCTGATTAATAATTCATACAGATAATTATTACATGGCAGCACAGAAACTAGTGCAACTAGCATCAGAATGTTCAGCCCTGTAGCATCAGCTTATATGACAGACAAACCTCATTTTCGGGGGGCATGGCTGGCCAGCAGACCAGATGGCAGCATAGTGAGCAGGCTCCGTGATCCACTGCTCCTAAAACCCAATTTACGCAGTAAGACATGGGGAAAACACACAAAGTGAGACCGGAACATGAAAGACATCACATGGAGAAGGAGATGGCCACAAATAAAGACTTAGCGCCGATATTTAAACCGCAGAAACCAGAACGCGGTCATTCCAAGATGGCACCCACAGCACGAGAAGCACCGGAGTTCAGTGCATGACAGATGCATGATTCATCAGACGCAGATCTCCAAACTTTTTTAAGAGCTCTGCCGACCAAAGAGGATATTAAAAATCTCCTCAGGGAATCGGTTGATAATCTACGGTCGGAGCTACAGGAAATAAAAACTGACATTTCCAATATGGTGGAGAGAACATTCGCAATGGAGAAAAAGCAAGGTAAAGTGATACAAAACCAGAAAAAGCTTTTACAAGTGATAGCCAAACAAAAAGAGGAGATAGAGGAGACCAAGAGACACATTGATGATTTAGAAAACAGGAGTAGAAGAAATAATATCCGGGTCAGAGGGATACCAGAGACAGTCTGTAGGGAAAACATTCATGTAACCCTGCTTCAGATATTTAATAATGTTCTCGGAAGAGAAGTACACACCGAGATCAAAATAGACAGGGAGCACAGAGTTTTCAAGCCAATAAATGCTCCAGCAGAGGCCCCTAGAGACATACTATGCTGTATAAATGACTTTCAAGTGAAGGAGGAGATCCTTAACAAGGCCAGAACGGCAGGGAAAATAACATTTGAGGATATGAAAATCTCCCTTTTTCACGACCTCTCTAGGTATACACTTACAAAGAGGAAACAGCTAAAACCCCTAATCAACATGCTCAGATCCCACAATATACAGTATAGATGGGGGTTTCCTTTCAGCCTCATAGTGACTAAAGATGGTCAGCAGGCAATATTGAAAAGCACGAAAGAGACAAAAGACTTCCTCATAAACTACAGCTAGAGGAAATTCAACTTCCGGGGTGGATTGAAGAAGAGGAGGACATCGGTCACACAAATTTAGAGTCTAACTATGACTGGAAAGAAGCTCCTGCCCCCAAGAGAACACCTCGAACTCCAAGGCATAGAGTGTTTTAAGGATCACAAACTGACCCCCCAAGAGGATCAGAGAGCGACATTTGGCTATCCATAATCAGACCTTCACATGTAAGGAACTTTTTCTCCACAGACTTCCCCCTCCTGGCTAAGACCCCTTGGGAAGCCTGATCCCCATGTAACATTTTGGACAATTTCAGAGGTTGGACGGCAGGTGGTAAGAGAAAGGAGCCTACTAACATCTAAACACTTACCGGACTGTACAGTCTGTGACCCACCACAGCCCACCCACAGTTAGTCAACCCCACCACTATATTCCTCCTAATGGGCAAAAGAACACCCAATTGGGATGAGTGGTTAAAATGTTTTGAAAACACACTAGTAGTTTTCATTATTGTTCATTTGATATTAAGGTTAAGTTTGAATAACCATGCGTTGAAATGTTTTAAATTTACAAGTCTACAGTCGCATCAGCAATATAAAGCAGAAGTTAAGGAAATGACAAACAAGAGTGTCAGAACAGATAACAGAGACAGGGAACATGTCTATCAATCTAACTCTCTATGGCCTATGTGTTGGTCTTTACATATGTTATGCAGTATAAATATCAGGGAAATGAGCTGTCAGAAAAACAGAGCCACCAGAAGAACAGGCGGTACTAATTGTAGGATTAACAGTGTAAATTACAATTATCCCCATTTACCCAGGTATTATAACAGAGTAACTATAGCAACAAGAAATAAGAGTCAGAAAAGATGTTAGTTTAAATCTCTTTATTTCCAATGGATAAAATGAAATGTACATTATTGTCTTTTAATGTGAATGGTTTGAACGAACCCAAGAAAAGAGCACAAGTTTTCCGGGAATGCATGAGACAGGGCGAAAATAATATTTATTCAGGAAACCCATTTTAAAGTAGGTAGCCAACCCATTATCAACAAAAACAAATTTCCACAGATTTACACTAATAACAATCCAGAAAAGAAAGCATTGGGAGTTATGATTATGATACATAAAGATGTACCATTTATATGCACTGGAGTTCTAAAAGATAAAGCCGGCAGATACATTATAGTTAAAGGGAAGTTAGCTAATAACATGGTTACTTTAGCAAACATATACTTACCTAACCAAGGACAAATAAAAGTACTTACTGAAATAGCTACAGAGCTGGAAGCATTCTCGGAGGGCTTGTTGCTCTTGGGTGGAGATATGAACATGACTATGAACCCAACACAGGACTCATCCACGGGAAAATCCCATCTTTCATATAAAATTCTGAAAAAGGTTAAAATAATAATGCAGAATTTACAGGTGGTAGATACTGTACTTGGAGAAGTGCTCATCCCACAGGGAAAGACTACTCCCACAGCCGGCATAGGCCATATAGCAATCTCGGATCATGCACCCACCACTATAGAGTTTGAAATTCCGAATACCCTCAAACCAGAATTCATATGGAGATTGAACGAACAAATACTCCTAAAGAAAGAAAATAGAGAGTTTATCAAACAAAACATTATACAGACTTTTTCAGATAATGACTCACCTCAGATTAGCCCAGGAGTCCTTTGGGAAATGCACAAATGTGTAATGCGAGGACATCTTATTACATTTTGTTCTAAACTTAAAAAATAAAGAAATAAAGAGATTGAGATGATAATTCAGGACATCAATAGGTTAGAAACGACACATAAACAAACACTGGCGAAGCAAGTACAAAGCAAATTGGAAAGAAAAAGAATAGAAATTAAATTTTTTCTTGATATTAAAACATATAAGGCCTACTTGGGTACAAACAACCATTCTATGAATATAACAGTAAATGTAATAGGTTCTTTACGAACCAATTGAAACAACAACAACGTAGAACATATATTGCTGGTATAAAGGATAAAAATCAAAGACTACAACAGGGTACAAAACAAATTGCTCAGTGCTTCCATGATTACTATCACAATTTGTATAACATCCAAAGCGTACCAAACATGACCAAAGAAATAGATCAAATTAAACAATTTATACAGACAGCTAATTTACCTCAATTAACCAAAACCCAAGCACATCAATTTGATAAACCCTTTATGGAATTAGAACTCCAACAAACGATAGAGGATCTTCCTAATAACAAAAGCCCCGGCCCTGATGTCTATGGAGCATAATATTATAAAGTTTTCAAAGAGGAAATATGTAGGCACCTATTGAAAAATTGTAATCATTCCAGGGAAGATAATCCCTTCCCTCAACAAGCGAAAGAAGCCCACATCACAGTAATCCCTAAACCCAAGACAGACCATCATATCTGTGGGAACTATAGACCGATATCACTTATCAACATAGATTTAAAAATTTATGCCAAGATGATAGCAAACAGAATCAAAAAAATAATCCATTCTCTAATACACCAAGATCAGGCAGGGTTTGTTCCAGCAAGAGAAGGAAAGGACAACACCACCAGGTTGATCTCCATTATATAATCTGCCAAAAACAGAAAGGTACCTAGCATGCTTTTGACAGCAGATGTGGAAAAAGCATTTGATAGGGTTTCCTGGGATTTCTTAAGACATACACTAATGGGCTTTGGTATAGGAGACCATACTATCAAAAAGATACTGGCACTTTACCAAAGCCCAACAGCTAGAATTAGAATTAATGGCACCCTTACTAATCCAGTTAATATTCAGAATGGTACACAACACGGTTGCCCACTGTCGCCACTTCTCTTTATTTTGGTCATGGAGGTCCTACTATCTCACATTAGGGCGAATAAAGATATTACAGGGTTGAAGCTTGAGATGACAGAACACAAATCCATTGCTTTTGCTGATGACCTGCTGTTAGTTTTAACCCCATATTTCTCTACCTAATGTGGTACCAGGACTGGGCTGGGATTCAAAATAGGCCCTGGCATTCCTAGTACACAGAGGCCCAAACATCCCCCACCAGCCCACTTAATAGTCACTTTCTATGGCATCTTACAGCAGATTGCCAGTCCGGCCTGTGTGGTACTCCTCCTTAAGCAATTTGGAGAGGTATCACATTTCAAGATTAACGCTAACAAGTCCGAAGCACTGAACATAAATTTACCAGAACAGGAGGTGAACAAGATAAAGCAGATGGGCTGAGAAGACAGTTAAATATTTGGGAACAAACATACCGGGTGAGCTGCATAATATATATAAGTTCAATTTCGGCCCATTATTACTGGGGATAGAGGAGTCAAAATACAAACAACATGGTTTGGTAAAGTCCAAAATATCAAATCAATCATATTTCCTAAGATATTATATATGCTACAAATGCTACCAGTGAAAATTCCAAATATGTTCTTCCAAAAAATTGAAAGGGCATTCTCCAAATTCTTATGGCACAACAAAAAGCAGAGACAAAATGTAATAGGTTAACCAGAAACAAACAGCAGGGAGGTCTAGGAGTTCCAGATACATATCTATACTATATAGCGATACATCTGGCACGCATACACCAATGGCACCTAGGAACAGAATAAGGGAAATACTGGTGCACGACAGAATATGAATGTTCTAAAGTGCCTTTAGCTAATACAATATGGGGGACACCCCAGAACATCCCTAAGGAATGCGTCAACCATCCTCTGACTGCAGGTGTGGAAAAATAATATGCTGAAATATCGGTCATCCTCAAGGCCTTCCCCATTACTCCCGATCATAGGGAATCTACACTTCACCCTTAGTTTGGATTCTAGAGCATTTTCCCATTGGGCAAAAACAGGAAATAGAGTTGCACTAATTGTGGATTTTATGCAGAACTAGGACATACTTCCTCTAAGACAAATTTGCGTAAGATACAAATCCTTGCCTAGGGACACCTGGTGCTATACACAACTTTGCCACTATATCCTTTCTTTACAACCGAAGGCACTAGAGAGAGAGAGTTAACCTGGTGGGAGAAACTGATAAGCAAGCCTAAACCACTCAGGAGATCCATTTCCATATTTTACAAAGGTCAGCTTGAAGCAAAAGTAAGAGGTATGATAGAGACAGAGTTAAGATGGGAAAGAGACCTACAAATCACCCTAGAACCAGAGGATTGGCAGGCTATCTATAAATCAATGCATAAAAGCTCTGTCTTTTTCAGAACACATGAGGCTAATTATAAACTTATAACACAGTGGTGTTTCACCCCACAAAAGTTGAGTAAAATGTTTAATTCAGCAACAGACTTACGTTGGAGATGTATGAAGGAGGTGGGCTCTGTCACATACATATGGTTTGAATGTCCTAAAATACAATGCTATTGGAGAGAAATTTATATGGCTATACACTCAATAACTCCTTTACTCCCCCAGGTGCACTGATTGCATTGCATTACAATACAGAAACTAAATGTGTAATAAAAAACCAATTGCTACTGTTTATGATCCAAGCGGCTAAAGCCCTGATGCCAAAGAAATGGCGAAATTAAAAAATTTGAAGAAATAAAGATGATTAGACAAGGTTCATATTTGAAAAATAAAGGCATATGGGACCCCTGGTCACTTTATATAAGTACTCTCGTAAAAACAACATGATATAAAGTGCTCATTTAACCCACCAGACACTCTTTTTGAAATATACCTTAAGGATAGAATGTTCTGAATAAAGATTTCATAGATTGAAACAGATTATCAAAAGAGATTCAAGTGACTATGTTCCCCCCCCTTTCTATAACAAGTCTTGTCAAGTTCCCCCCCTACAACCCCCATGAGGGAAGGGTTGTCATAATGATAATGCTATTGTTTGCATGCTCAGATAACTGATTTATACTTACTGTATGTTTAACATCTTTCCCCCATCCCCTCCCTTTCTTTTATCTGTATCCCCCCTTTACCCTCCATCTACCTCCTTTATTGCAAAAGGAAATAAATAAAGAATTTACAAAAAAAAGACAAACCTCATTTTCTGCTTGATAATTTGCAGTGACCCCTAAGCTTACCTCCTATACAGCTGCTCAGAACCCACTGTGAATGTGAATGTCGCAGACAGTTTCCAAGATGGTGACCCCCTGTGACAAGTTTGAAATCCTGGATCATTGCTGCTATTGAGATGCTGAAACTTTAGGCTGGTGCAATAAGTTCTGTATATAAAATATAGCATCTTTAGACATATATTTATTTTTAGGGTATATTTATTTTTACGATCCAGCCACACAGGCACGTTTAAAAGTCTGTTACACTTATCACGTTACTGTTCCTGTGCTAGCCACCACCTTGTGAGTCCACTGCATTAAAGGAGAAGGAAAGCCCCAGGGTGCAAAACCCCTCCCCCCTCCCCTCCGTTGCCCCCCCTCCCTCCTCCCCCCTGGCCTACCCCTCCCCCTGGGCAAATGCCCCTAACTTGTTACTCACCCCTCTGCGCAGGTCCTGTCCATGGAGTTCGCAGTCACCATCTTCTTCCACGCGCGTCTTCTTCCTGCTCTGACCGGCGTCTTCTGGCGCATGCGCAGTAGGAACAGGTACCGGTACGGCTCTACTGCGCATGCGCCGAATGTCACGAAGTTTTCCGATTTCACTTCGTGACATTCGGCGCATGCGCAGTAGAGCCGTACCGGTACCTGTTCCTACTGCGCATGCGCCAGAAGACGCCGGTCAGACCAGGAAGAAGACGCGCGTGGAAGAAGATGGTGACTGCGAACTCCATGGACAGGACCTGCGCAGAGGGGTGAGTAACAAGTTAGGGGCATTTGCCCAGGGGGAGGGGTAGGCCAGGGGGGAGGAGGGAGGGGGGGCAACAGAGGGGAGGGGGGAGGGGTTTTGCGCCCTGGGGCTTTCCTTCTCCTTTAAAACTGCCAAGATGCCTTTAATTGTAGTTTGGGGTCCTCTTCTTCATAATTGCTTGTCTTTAAAGGGGGTGCACCACCAGTTATTTCTGAAAGTTTTGAATGAAACATCATCTAGAAATGCCATTCAAAATAATTAAACTTTTATGCATGGTGTAGAACTGTAGATAACTGTAGATAACAAGTAAATAATCAGTTAGATATCTAATATTTAATATGGTCTTCCAGTCACCCTCACTACTGAACTCAATTGAATGACAGCTTTCTTATTTACTATAAAAATACAAGAAAAGTCTCAGTAACTGGGTATCTGGTAAACTGTACTACAGTATAGCAGCTGTATAGATACAATATTTTAACAATGTAAAATTCATGATTTTGAGTCTTTAAGAAAATGGTGATATATGACTATAAATGATGAATGGTACTACTATAAACCCTAAGTCATAGAAGAAGTCTTGCACTGCAATTTTTTACCTTATATGATGGCACTGGTTGTTTCAGGCTCTGACAAGGTGAGCAGAGTCTAAGCCATGTCTTTAACTTGAATTCCCCCTTTTTTCTCTTCCTGACCCTATTCTATCTTTCCTCAATAGCATTCCATATAAAGTAAGAATAGGTATTCAGGGGAGCCTGCCTCTTTTTTCTGTGACCCTAGATTTGTGTTGGAGCTAAAATGCACAGCCATCACAGTAAAGTCCCACTCTTCCTATTAATTTTTATTAAATATGTATCTAAAAATCTGCCCATAATGCAAACAGTTAGCAGAGTATGCCCTACAAATAAGCCCAACTATACTATACATGCTATACATGCAGCAGTACGTTTCCACTTTCCACGTGTCTGCTGCTGTATAGCGGCCCTTGCTTGTTCTCTGCTCTGCTCATTGCAGAGGGGTCGAAGAACAAGCAGGGTATGGAGGATTGGCTTTAAAACCCACTCCCTTCCCTGCCGAAAGTGTTGAATCTACATTCTGTTAACAAAATTTAGCTTCTATGTTCTGTGGCACTTAAAAGGTTAAAAGGAGACAAGGTTAAATAAGCACTCCCCCCAAATAGTCTGTTCTCCCCCTCCCCAGTGATTATAATAGGTTACCTGATCCCCTGAGCTGGGGCGCTATAAAATAGTGGATTATTTTAGCATATATTTTAGTATCGATATTGATAAAATAAATTGTCCAGTGGCTAGAACAACCTTTATGATCCTTATTCATTTTAAATATAAATGTCATATGCTTGTTGAGAGACTGAAGAATTTAAGGTTTTCCAGAGAGGAGTAATGACTAAATATTTATTATATTTTTGCCAATATCTGTTTTACCATTGTAACAAAATTAGCCTTAATACTGTCATACTGATTAAGCCTCTGGCCCGAACATTTGCAAAAAAAAAACATTAAAGTCAATGGGTGTTTTTCGCTGCAAACTATAGTGACTTTTTCTTAAAAGCAACCTTTTTTTAAGTGTCTTTTACTGTGCCAAATATATTGGAGTCTAAGAACATTTTTTTTCACAGCGACTTTTTCCAAGGCAACCTTTTTCAAAGCCAACTTTATCTGTGCAGAATACATTGAGGCCTACATTGGGTGATTTTTTTGCAGCAACTTTTTTTTGTGCAAAATACATTGAGATCTATGGGTGTTTTGTTACCCTATTTTACCACTACAAAACATTCTTTCAGCAAAACATTGAGGTAATTTCTGATATTCACCAAAATGCAGAATGTTGTGCTATATTATACCTGATAAAAAAATCACTTTTATTTTAAAGAGCTCAAATTCATTTTTTATTGTAGCATTGTTTTATGTTTTGCTCTGTTTATGGTACTCAAAAAACATTTGATAAAAAACTAGTGAGATCCCAAATCAACAACCCTAGGGCCCAAGAAGTTTTAACATTTCTTTGGCCAATTACAATCTCAAAGGATTAATCTGCCCCCTTCCTGCTGCAAAAACAGTTGCTGAAATGAAGTGGTCTATAGAAGGTAATTTCAGAAAGGTTTGACATACAGACAATGGAGAAGTATAAAAAAATTACTAAAGGTGATGCATTGCTCAGAGCTCACATTACTTTTCAGTGTGAAGGATTCCAATTTTAATGAATACACACAGCAATCCTTTTCAGAGAGTATGGGGTATATTTATCAAAAAGTGAAGTTAGAGATCACCGCAGTCCACTAGAGTAAAAAACCGCCTCTCTCCATTCATTTCTATGGTTTTCAAAGGGTGAACTTTCACTTACATCCTTTGATAAATACGCCTTTAATACGCCATTCATTTTTTATAAATACGCCATTCATTTCCACGCCTTTCATAGGAATTTATGTAGAGAGGCTGTACTTAATTCTAGCGGACTGTGGTTTCTCGAACTTCACCCTTCTGTTAACACAGAAACTTGTTTCCCACCATGCTCCATACTCAGTATTGTTTATCACTGTTCAGCAAGAAATCTCAGTGAACTAAATTCAGCTGAAACTTCCTTGACTCCCAGTCTTGCCATATGTATAGTGATGGGCGAATCTGTCGCGTTTCGCTTCGCCGAATAATTCGCGAATTTCCAGCGAAATTCGCGAAACGGCGAAAAATTCGCGAAACGAGTCGCGCGGCCCGATTTTGTCGCGCGTCAAAATATTTTGTCGCGGACGCAAGTATGTGTTTTAACGCGCGACGTTATTTTTGACGCGCAGTGCAATTTGATGAAGCCCATCTTCTATGGGTGTTTTGTTTGTATAACCTTTTTTCATCTTTGGGCCTACAAATAAAAATTTTCCCCTTAGTTTCAAGCTTTGTAGTCTGTGATGATAAATGAACATGGTATCTTTTGCTTTGTGTCTGAATGTGCTGAATTGGATTGGACTCCATGGGAAGACCAATACACATGCGTGTTTCACTTAGTATACTGCTACACACATGCCCTGCATTGTTAGAGGACTCCTATCTTGAAAAAATGGCTCCCATTTTGCAAGTTTCTTAAACTTTTAACGTTTGTGGATTTTTTCACATTACCTCTGGTCAACTGGTAATGGTATCTACTACTACTCTATATCTCTGTTTAACCAAAAAGTACCATCTGTACTTCAAATATCTAATAGTAGATTACTAACACAAGTACAACTAATAAATCTGAACAGATAGTATCTGGATGCTTTGTATCTCAGATAAAAATTAATAAACCATATGTTTATGTGAATGAACCTTATATTTACATCATGTAATTGTAATGATTCTGAAATACTATGTAATGTAATTTTAATGACTCCGATTAAGAATAGTCATCGTTGTGTTATTAGAATCCAAACAATTCCAAGTACCATGTGAGTATTAGTTTAGTCAAATGAAAAATGAACTCAAAATATAGTAACAAATAATAAATAAATTAAAGTGGAGGAGGAGGAGGAGGAGCAACAACCCTCTGGAGGTTGTCAACAATGTCCCTAACCTCTCCCAGCTCCTGCCGCATGGCATTTACTTGATGAGCTAGGGTGACCAGGAGCTCAGTCTGGTCGTAGTAGGCATGCTCTGTCTGAGTGCCTACACTGAGCCCCTGGTCGTCCGCTGGTGGTGCCACCTGGTGAGGTGGTGGTGCCGCCTGGTGAGGTGGTGGTGCCGCCTGGTGAGGTGGTGCCACCTGGTGAGGTGGTGGTGCCGCCTGGTGAGGTGGTGGTGCCACCTGGTGAGGTGGTGGTGCCGCCTGGTGAGGTGGTGGTGCCGCCTGGTGAGGTGGTGGAGGCGGTGCTGCCTCATCAGGTACAGGCGGTGCTGCCTGGTCAGGTGGTGGTGGTGCTGGTACTTCCCCATCATCATCATCATCATCAGGATCATCTTGGATCCACTCAGCTGGTAATGAATAAATTTCAGTTTGAGTAACACACCAATTGCATTTGTACAGTATACATTATACAGGATAAGGTGTCATGTTGTAACTACAGGAAAATTAACTTTATTGTAGTTAAGAAGGGAAACCTATTTATTACGTTTAAATAAATCTACCTTTATGTGAAGTAAAATTCTTATTAGCCTTGTCACAGGCCTAAACAAATACACATTTGCTCCAAAATACCAAAATAAATAGGAATCAAGTGCAGGGCAAGATTTACATAGCGGACACCCCTAGGCCCACTGCCATTCGTCGCCCCTGTCCCCTCCCCTTTATTCGGGAAAATTTTTATCATCTGGACAGGAGCAATGGGGATTGCTGCATGGGAAACTATTGTATCTCCTGTGCATCCCCAGTGTTTCTGAAC
Organism: Xenopus petersii; assembly: GCA_038501925.1. Classification (NCBI taxonomy): domain Eukaryota; kingdom Metazoa; phylum Chordata; class Amphibia; order Anura; family Pipidae; genus Xenopus; species Xenopus petersii. Next base: position 100,221,616 of record CM076682.1, on the reverse strand, counting down.
CAATATGGGTGTGGTTGGACAGCATGCCGCCACCCTAAAATCTTCCAGCCCTAGGCCCGGGCCTTGGTGACCTTTCCACAGATCCGAGCCTGATCAAGTGGCTTTATTGTAGTTAAGAAGGGAAACCTATTTATTACGTTTAAATAAATCTACCTTTAAGTGAAGTAAAATTCTTATTAGCCTTGTCACAGGCCTAAACAATTACACATTTGCTCCAAAATACCAAAATAAATGGGAATCAAGTGGCTTTATTGTAGTTAAGAAGGGAAACTCATGTATTGCATTTAAATAAATCTATTATAATCTGTTTAAATAATCTCCATTTGACAGCTCATTTACTTGTTATTTAACTTGTCTGCAATTATGTCAGTCAGTCAAAGTCAACTGTTCCAATCCTAATTACAGTATTCACTTAAATACATTTTTGCTGTAAAATAGCAAATCATTATAAGATGTTTTCTTTTTAAATAACTCTACCTTCCACTTCCACGCGCAGCTCATCAACAAATGCGCTGTGGCGTCTTTTGAGATCGCTCCAGATCCTCTGGAGCTCCCTCAGACTTAAGCGCAGGCGGTACTCCCTCCGCAGCCTGCGCCTCAGCCGTTCCATTATGCTCCTCCGGAGCGCCTGGATTCCTCTCACTCCAGGAGGGATATTGTCGTATCCCTCCTGGTGCAGGTACCTGACGAAGTACCGCAGCTGGTCTCGGTTCATCATGCCAGGTCCTGCCATTTTCAAACTGCACTCCTAAAAATGTAAGCATGGGCGGGGCTATTTATAGTGGTGACGCCCATTTTTGATGCGCGCATGACGCGCGTCACATGACGCGTGCGCGCACACGACGCGCGTCACATGACGCACGCGCGCGCATGCGCAAACACAGTTTTGATATGGCGCGCGACGAACCTCGTCGCGCGGCGACGAACCTCGACGCGACAGCGACGAACCTCGTCGCGATGACGACGAAATTGATGAATTGACTACTGTAACACTCAAATACATTGATTTTTTAAAATAAATTATGATATTAAGTCACACTATATTTGGAAATTAGGCACTATTAGAAGTAACATTATTCCCCTAGCAATCATACATTGATTTAAATAAGAGACTGGAATATGAATAGGAGAGGCCTAAATGTAAAAAAGTAGCAATGACTAACAATACATTTGTAGCCTGACATAGTATTTGCTTTTTAGTTGGGGTCAACTCATTGACCCACATTTAAAAGCTGCAAAGAGTCTTAGAAGAAAAAGGCAAATAAGTAAAACCAAATTAAAAGTTGCTTAGAATTTGCCATACTATTGCATACTAAAAGTTACCTTAAAGGTGAACCACCCCTTTAAGGGCTTTGCACTGGATCTATGAATACGTTGTGTAAAGTGTTTGGAAACAAAGGATGGCGTGTGTTCTCTTTGAAGGTTATGGACAGCAAACTGGGACAAGACTGCTTGTGAAGTTGAAAGTTGCAAAATAGCAGATGCAGCTGAAAGTGGGATGTAAGATGGACATCATCTAGGAATGAAATTCCTTTTTCCTTTAAGCAAACTGTGTTGTCTCGTTTATTTAACTCATTTATTATTAAATTAAATTATTACTTACAGCATGAATTTAAGTAGAGTTTATGGCTATGTTTGTGTCACCCAGGGTTGCCAGGTTGGTTGGTTTCCAGTCAAATTTACTGGGCTAATGTTTGGGGCCTGTTTGGGCCTCTGTGTAATTTGAATGCAAGGGCCTATTTTGACTCCCAGACCAGACATGGCTTTGGGACTACCATTAAAACATTTCCCTTACTTTTGTACACAGTAATGAATGTATATATGTCATGTTTTGCTTTGGAATCAATGGGAAGAGCAATTCACACCTATGTTCCACTCAGTTACTGCTACACACACATGCCCTCCCTGTATACATTTTTTAGAGCACTCCTATCATTTCAAAAGAAAGAATAATGACTGAGGCAAAGGACTTTTGGCCGCAGTCGTTTCAGGGGTAATAATAGTGTGAATACATTTGACAACCAAGCAGCAAGCATTGTTGTAATCAATTGTATTAGAGCCAGAAGAATTAAATGAGGCAGGCCTCAACCCCCAGAAGAAATTAGCCAAACAATGGGGCTGTATTCGAAGAAACATTTTTATAAGCCATGATAGGCCTCAACCACCAGAAGAAAGTAGCCAACTTAGCGGCAAAATTACAAGCAACCTATTTAGAAGCCATGATAGGCCTCAACCCCCAGAAGAAATTAGCCAAACAATGGGGCTGTATTCGAAGAAACATTTTTATAAGCCATGATAGGCCTCAACCACCAGAAGAAAGTAGCCAACTTAGCGGCAAAATTACAAGCAACCTATTTAGAAGCCATGATAGGCCTCAACCCCCAGAAGAAATTAGCCAAACAATGGGGCTGTATTCGAAGAAACATTTTTATAAGCCATGATAGGCCTCAACCACCAGAAGAAAGTAGCCAACTTAGCGGCAAAATTACAAGCAACCTATTTAGAAGCCATGATAGGCCTCAACCCCCAGAAAAAATTAGCCAACAATATGGCAGTATTCGAAAAAACATTTTTAGAAGCCATGTTAGGCCTCAACCACCAGAAGAAATTAGCCAACAATGTGGCAGTATTCGAAGAAACATTTTTAGAAGCCATGATAGGCCTCAACCCCCAGAAGAAATTAGCCAACAATATGGCAGTATTCGAAGAAACATTTTTAGAAGCCATGATAGGCCTCAACCCCCAGAAGAAATTAGCCAACAATATGGCAGTATTCGAAGAAACATTTTTAGAGGCCATGATAGGCCTCGACCCCCAGAAGAAATTAGCCAACAATATGGCAGTATTCGAAGAAACATTTTTAGAAGCCATGATAGGCCTCAACCCCCAGAAGAAATTAGCCAACAATATGGCAGTATTCGAAGAAACATTTTTAGAGGCCATGATAGGCCTCGACCCCCAGAAGAAATCAGCCAACAATATGGCAGTATTCGAAGAAATATTTTTAGAAGCCATGATAGGCCTCAACCACCAGAAGACATTAGCCAACTTAGCGGCAAAATTACAAGCAACCTATTTAGAAACCATGTTAGGCCTCAACCCCCAGAAGAAATTAGCCAAACAATGTGGCAGTATTCGAAGAAACATTTTTAGAAGCCATGATAGGCCTCAACCCCCAGAAAAAATTTAGCCAACAATATGGCAGTATTCGAAGAAACATTTTTAGAAGCCATGATAGGCCTCAACCCCCAGAAGAAATTAGCCAAACAATGTGGCAGCATTCGAAGAAACATTTTTAGAAGCCATGATAGGCCTCAACCCCCAGAAGAAATTAGCCAAACAATGTGGCAGCATTCGAAGAAACATTTTTAGAAGCCATGATAGGCCTCAACCCCCAGAAAAAATTAGCCAACAATGTGGCAGTATTCGAAGAAACATTTTTAGAAGCCATGATAGGCCTCAACCCCCAGAAGACAGTAGCCAACTTAGCGGCAAAATTACAAGCAACCTATTTAGAAACCATGTTAGGCCTCAACCCCCAGAAGAAATTAGCCAAACAATGTGGCAGTATTCGAAGAAACATTTTTAGAAGCCATGATAGGCCTCAACCCCCAGAAAAAATTTAGCCAACAATATGGCAGTATTCGAAGAAACATTTTTAGAAGCCATGATAGGCCTCAACCCCCAGAAGAAATTAGCCAAACAATGTGGCAGCATTCGAAGAAACATTTTTAGAAGCCATGATAGGCCTCAACCCCCAGAAGAAATTAGCCAAACAATGTGGCAGCATTCGAAGAAACATTTTTAGAAGCCATGATAGGCCTCAACCCCCAGAAAAAATTAGCCAACAATGTGGCAGTATTCGAAGAAACATTTTTAGAAGCCATGATAGGCCTCAACCCCCAGAAGACAGTAGCCAACTTAGCGGCAAAATTACAAGCAACCTATTTAGAAACCATGTTAGGCCTCAACCCCCAGAAGAAATTAGCCAACAATGTGGCAGTATTCGAAGAAACATTTTTAGAAGCCATGTTAGGCCTCAACCACCAGAAGAAATTAGCCAACAATGTGGCAGTATTCGAAGAAACATTTTTAGAAGCCATGATAGGCCTCAACCCCCAGAAGAAATTAGCCAACAATATGGCAGTATTCGAAGAAACATTTTTAGAAGCCATGATAGGCCTCAACCCCCAGAAGACAGTAGCCAACTTAGCGGCAAAATTACAAGCAACCTATTTAGAAACCATGTTAGGCCTCAACCCCCAGAAGAAATTAGCCAACAATGTGGCAGTATTCGAAGAAACATTTTTAGAGGCCATGATAGGCCTCGACCCCCAGAAGAAATCAGCCAACAATATGGCAGTATTCGAAGAAACATTTTTAGAAGCCATGATAGGCCTCAACTACAAAAAAAATTGCCGACAATGCAGCAGTAGTGTCAGCCACAGCAGTAGGAGCCTTGATAGACACCCACCAGAGTTTTGCCAAATAATGAGGCATTAGTAGCATCAGCAGCGGCAGTCATGTTGTATCTTTCAATCAACTCTATATTAGAGCCAGAAGAATTAAATGAGGCAGGCCCCAAACAGAAGACGTTTGCCAAATAATGAGGCCTTAGTAGCAACAGCAGCGGCAACAACAGTCATGTTGTAACTTTTAATCAACTCTATATTAGAGCCAGAAGAATTAAATGAGGCAGGCCCCAAACAGAAGACGTTTGCCAAATAATGAGGCATTAGTAGCAACAGCAGCGGCAGTCATGTTGTAACTTTTAATCAACTCTATATTAGAGCCAGAAGAATTAAATGAGGCAGGCCCCAAACAGAAGACGTTTGCCAAATAATGAGGCAGTAGTAGCAACAGCAGCGGCAGTCATGTTGTAACTTTTAATCAACTCTATATTAGAGCCAGAAGAATTAAATGAGGCAGGCCCCAAACAGAAGACGTTTGCCAAATAATGAGGCATTAGTAGCAACAGCAGCAGCAACAACAGTCATGCTGTAACTTTTAATAAACTCTATATTAGAGCCAGAAGAATTAAATGAGGCAGGCCCCAAACAGAAGACGTTTGCCAAATAATGAGGCATTAGTAGCAACAGCAGCGGCAGTCATGTTGTAACATTTAATCAACTCTATATTAGAGCCAGAAGAATTAAATGAGGCAGGCCCCAAACAGAAGACGTTTGCCAAATAATGAGGCAGTAGTAGCAACAGCAGCGGCAACAACAGTCATGTTGTAACTTTTAATCAACTCTATATTAGAGCCAGAAGAATTAAATGAGGCAGGCCTCAAACAGAGAAGACTTTTGCCAAATAACGAGGCATTAGCAGCAACAGCAGCGTCAGCAACAGTCATGTTGCGACTTTTAATCAACTCTATATTAGAGCCAGAAGAATTAAATGAGGCAGGCCCCAAACAGAAGACGTTTGCCAAATAATGAGGCAGTAGTAGCAACAGCAGCAACAACAGTCATGTTGCAATCAACTCTGTATTAGAGCCAGAAGAATTAAATGAGGCAGGCCTCAAAGAGAAGACTTTTGCCAAATAATGAGGCATTAGTAGCAACAGCAGCAGCAACAACAACAGTCATGCTGTAACTTTTAATAAACTCTATATTAGAGCCAGAAGAATTAAATGAGGCAGGCCCCAAACAGAAGACGTTTGCCAAATAACGAGGCATTAGCAGCAACAGCAGCGTCAGCAACAGTCATGTTGCGACTTTTAATCAACTCTATATTAGAGCCAGAAGAATTAAATGAGGCAGGCCCCAAACAGAAGACGTTTGCCAAATAATGAGGCAGTAGTAGCAACAGCAGCGGCAACAACAGTCATGTTGTAACTTTTAATCAACTCTATATTAGAGCCAGAAGAATTAAATGAGGCAGGCCTCAAACAGAGAAGACTTTTGCCAAATAACGAGGCATTAGCAGCAACAGCAGCGTCAGCAACAGTCATGTTGCGACTTTTAATCAACTCTATATTAGAGCCAGAAGAATTAAATGAGGCAGGCCCCAAACAGAGAAGACTTTTGCCAAATAACGAGGCATTAATAGCAACAGCAGTGGCAGCAACAGTCATTTTGTAACTTGTAACTTTTAATCAACTCAATATTAGAACCAGAAGAATTAAATGAGGCAGGCCCCAAACAGAAGACATTAGCCGCAAAATTGTAAGAAAAATATTTAGAAGCCATGTTAGGCCTCAACCCCCAGAAGAAATTAGCCAACTTAGCGGCAAAATTATAAGCAACATATTTAGAAGCCATGTTAGGCCTCAACCAGAAGAAATTAGCCAACAATGTGGCCGTATTCGAAGAAACATTTTTAGAAGCCATGTTAGGCCTCAACCAGAAGAAATTAGCCAACTTAGCGGCAAAATTATAAGCAACATATTTAGAAGCCATGTTAGGCCTCAACCAGAAGAAATTAGCCAACATTGTGGCAGTATTTGAGAAAACATTTTTAGAAGCCATGTTAGGCCTCAACCAGAAGAAATTAGCCAACTTAGCGGCAAAATTATAAGCAACATATTTAGAAGCCATGTTAGGCCTCAACGAGAAGAAATTAGCCAACATTGTGGCAGTATTTGAGAAAACATTTTTAGAAGCCATGTTAGGCCTCAACCAGAAGAAATTAGCCAACTTAGCGGCAAAATTATAAGCAACATATTAGAAGCCATGTTAGGCCTCAACCAGAAGAAATTAGCCAACAATGTGGCAGTATTCGAAGAAACATATTTAGAGGCCATGTTAGGCCTCAACTACTAAAAAAATTTGCCGACAATGCTGCAGTAGTATCTACGATAGCAGTAGGAGCTTTGATAGGCCCCCACCATAAAAAAATTGCCGACAATGCAGCACAGCAACAGTACTACTAGGGCTAGTAGCAGGCTACAGCAGCAGCAGCAGCAGCAAGGGCAGCAGGTGCAGACAGATGGGGAATGGGCAATACTACTGAGGAGGAGAGTATGGGCAGCAATGGAGAGAGGAGGATAAATCTGTGGAGGAGAAGGAGGAGAGGAGGCTAGTCTCTGCTGTCTGCAATGGGCACTTGGATATCCCCGCTTATCCATGCCTCATTCATTTTAATGAATGTCAGCTTATCCACGCTGCCAGTGGATAGCCGTGTCCGCTTCTCAGTGACCACCCCACCTGCGGCACTGAAGACACGCTCTGACAGGACACTGGCAGGGGGGCAAGCCAGCACCTCCAGAGCGTACTGTGCCAGTTCTGGCCACTGGTCGAGCCTCGAGACCCAATAATGCATGGGGTCATCGTCAGGGCGAATGGCATCCTGCACGCTGACTGACCCCATGTAGTCAGCCACCATATGCTCCACCCGCTGCTGGTGGTGGCTTTGGGTGCTGACTGGGCCTGCTGCTGGCCGTTGAGGCTCGAAAAAGCTCTTCCACACACCCATGAGATCTCCGCCCTTGCTGCTGCTGCTAGGCCCCTGTCTCTGCTGGGTGTGTGGAGTAGTGGAGGCCTGAGAAGTGTCAGACTGGGGGAAGGCCTCCACTAATTTTGAGCACAGAGCCTTCCTCAATTGACCCATCCTCCTCTCTCTCTGGCTGGGTACAAGGAACTCCCCCACCTTTCCCTTGTACCGTGGGTCAAGCAAAGTAGCCACCCAATAATCCTCCCGGTCTTTGATAGAACAGACCCGGGGATCGCTTCGGAGGCAAGTCTGCATATGGGCAGCCATGTAAAAGAGGTGCCCCCGACCAACCTCTTCTTGACTGCCCTCCAGATGCAGCAGGTCATCTGGCTCGACCTGCCCCTGCTCTGTACCCTCCCAGCCGCGGACAATAGCTGGGGTGGTTGGGTGGCATGTGCCCTGCTCCCCATGCTGCACAGGCACCCAGTCCTCCTCTCCCTCATCCTCCTCATCAGGCACCATCTCCTCCTCAGCCCCCTCTGCCTGCCTACGGGGCCTACTCTCCTCCTCCTCCTCCTCAGGCACGTCACCCTCCTCTAGCAGCCCATCCAACGTGCGCTTGAGGAGGAACACCAGGGGTATGACATCGCTAAGACACGCATTGTCCCTGCTAACAAAGCGTGTCGCCTGCTCCAAGGGGGCAAGTACTTGGCAGAGCTGCCTCATTTGCTGCCACTGCTCTGCACTAAAGTACCCCAAATCCGCCCCCTGAGTACCCCTGGCACTGTGCTCCAGCAGGTAATTGCTGACCGGCCAGAGCTGCTCTACGAGGCGCTCCACCATGTGCAGGGTGGAATTCCAGCGCGTCGGCAGGTCACAGATGAGCCGGTGGGGTGGCAGACTATGCTGCCGCTGCATCCGTGCCAAAGACGCGCTGGCGGTGGGGGACCTGCGAAAATGGGCACATACCCTACGTACCTTCTCCAGCAAGTCACCCAACCCTTGGTAGCTCTTGAGGAAGCGCTGCACCACAAGGTTGAGGACATGTGCAAAGCAAGGCATGTGGGTCAGGTGCCCTAGGCGGATGGCGGCCAGCAGGTTGCGACCGTTGTCGCAAACAATATTACCTGCTTGGAGCTGGCGGGGAGTGAACCACCGCTGCACCTGAGTCTGGAAGGCAGCCATGAGCTCAGGTGCAGTATGACTCCTCTCGCCCAGGGAGAGGAGTTGCAGCACAGCCTGACATCGCCTGTGCTGCACTGAAGCGTAGCTGCGGGGACGCTTCAGGGGTGGCTCATCCATAGTGGAGGAGGAGGAGGAAGTGGACATGTGGGGTTTGCCCTGTACCCCACGGGGAGGCACCTGTAGCCTGAGGGGAGCACCCCGGCTTGCACCCTCCCCAGCACTCATGAGGGTGACCCAGTGCGCAGTGTAGGTTATGTACCTCCCCTGCCCATGCCTGCTGGTCCACGTGTCAGTGGTGCAGTGCACCCTGCCGCCAACAGCATGATCCAGCGACAGGGACACATTCTCAACCACATGCTGGTGGATGGCAGGGACAGCCTTCCTGGCAAAATAATGGCGGCTGGGGATCCGCCAGTTAGGGGCAGCGCAAGCCATCAGCTGTCGGAAGGGGGCTGCTTCGACTAGCTGATAGGGCAGCAGCTGCACTGCCAGAAGCTTTGCCAGGCAGCCATTAAGCCTCTGCACTTGGGGGTGGCTGGGGGAGAGAGGCGTCTTGCGGCTGAGGAACTGGGGGAGGGAAACCTGGCGGGACAGGGGCCGCATTGAGGAGGAGGAGGCTGCAGAAGAGGCTGAGCTACACAGTGGCTGCCTCCGACTGTGAGCCCCAGAATCCTCTTCACCTGCTGCAGGGTCTGGGGAGCTAGCACCTCTTCCCTGAGGAATGGGAGGAGGTGGACAGGAAGCACCACTGCCACCCGGTGCCCTGCCACTTTGGTGCTGCTCCCACGTCATCCTGTGATGACGTTTCATATGGGAACTTAAAGCTGATGTTCCCATATGTGACCCTGCCTGCCCCCTTCGAACCTTCTGCCGGCAGAGCTGGCACACTGCTATTGCCTGGTCCTCTGCCTGGCACGTGAAAAAAGCCCACACTGCTGAAGTGCGGGCCACTGCCTTGCCTGCTGTGGAGGGTTGAGGATGGTCCCCACCCGTACGCACATAGGCTTTGGACCTAGGCGCAGTGCTGCCCTGTTGCCTGCCCCCCCTAGCAGTGGTCGGTGGAGCCGGCTCTTCATCCTCATCAACAACAAACAGTTCCCCCCCTGAACTGCTGCTGTTATCCTCTGGAGCCGGCTCCCAGGGTCTGTCCCTGTCATCGTCCTCCCCCAGACCAGACCCTGCCTCATACATGGCATCAATACCCACATCCAGCATGCTGGTGTCTGACCCCACACCAGCAACTTGCTGCCCTGCCATAAGGGGACCCTGCCCAATATCCCCTATTGATGTGGGCTGTGACATGACCACCTCCTCCTCTTCATCAGACATGAATGCCCCCCCCATTCCTGCCTGATCATCAAAAAGATCCAGGGTGTCTGGGCCCAAGTCCACCTCAGGATCAAATAAGAGGGATGGGGTGTCATCCCACACTGAGCTAGCAGGTGATGCCACCTCCTGCCGCTCACTGGTGCCTGCTGCAGATGAGGTAGCCTGGGTCAGCCAGTCTACCACTGCCTCTGCCTGCTGCGACCGTATGGGTCGCGAAGCAGTGGCAAAAAAATCGGGCACAGTCCTAAATGGACCAGTTGCCCCGCTGCTGAGACCCACAGCCACCTGCTGCTGTGGCATTTGCTGCTGCTGTTGTTGCGGCTGCTGCTGCTGCTGTTGTTGCAGCTGCTGCTGCTGTTGTTGTTGCAGCTGCTGCTGTTGTTGTTGCAGCTGCTGCTGTTGTTGTTGCAGCTGCTGCTGTGATGGCAGCTGCTTTGATGGCAGCTTGTGCTGCGACTGATTTACAGTGCCCAGACTGGGCATGGCACATGGCTGTTGTGGGGTTGGATGCCCACGGCCAGCACCACGGCCTCTTCCTCGGCCACCCCTCCCTATCCCACCCTTCTTCCCACCACCACCACCACCCATCCCCCCTCTCCCACGGCCCGTCATATTGGGCAACTAAACTTAAAAAAAAAATATATATATAAGGGGGGGGGTTTGGATATTTCGGGGAAGGAAAGGAGAAAAAAATAAAACCCTCAACTAAATCCCCTCAGCAGAAGTGTGCACCCACAAGGAGTACACACACCAGCACAGACAAAGACAAAGACAGTTAGCCCTAAAAAGGGCTATTGGGTGGTGAGCAGGCAAGCAGAAGAGGGAAAACAGTAAACTGAAATCCACAACCTCCACTTGCACTGACTCAGAAAAAAAAAAAGCTCTCTACACAAACTCCACTAGCTAAATCACACACAAATCTCTCACTATCCTGCTCTCTCTACCTCTACCAGAAACGCCACGAGTAATGGCCGCCTCTGCAGCTCCTTATATAGCCAGTGGGTTGGCTCAGGGATGGCTCACATCTTATTGGCTGCTGTGGGTGATGTTTAGTTTGTCGCGCGTCTTTTTGTTTTGACGCGCATTAGCGGCGTCGCGGCTCGTCGCGCGACGAAAATTTCGACGCGCGGCGAAACGAGTCGCGAGGCGAATTTTTGCCGCAATTTGCGAAAAATTCGCCCGCAGCGAAACGCAGAAATTCGCCGCGAATTTAACCATGGCGAATTTATTCGCCCATCCCTACATATGTATAATTAGCATTCAGCGTCAGACTCAATCAACCCTAGTCTCTTTTCTTTACATACTATAATCTATTATTCCATCTATTTAGTCTCTTTGTTCTCATAGAAATGGGGAATGACCATGAAATAGGCCAAATGTTTAGCAGCAGGAGGGCCCACTGACACCTAAGCCCATCGGGACTTTTCCTGGCATCCTGATGGGCCAGTCTGACACTATTTGCATTACAAATGTGTTTAAAATCAAATGTTAGATGTTTATATTGTCATGCAGACAAGTCCAAGCAACTGTTCAGGTAGACCATTGACTCCCTTCATCAGACTCATGCAGGGTGGCTGCAGTACACACCAATATATTGAACGCACATGTTTGTCCAATAAATGAGTTACAGTAAATCTATCACACAATACAGTTTAGTTGACATGGATTTTTGGGGGGTAGGAAGTGGGTGCCTATCCTCTCAGTAGGATCTTCTACCAACAAAATTGGTATGTTAACGCTTCACTACTAAAGCTTGCAAAAGGAGCATAAATGATATAAACCATATAACATTACCATTACCTTTATTTTTGCTAGATTAGTGTTGTTTGTGAGATTATGTGGTTTTCTACTATTTTTACAATCAGACAGGGCTGTAGTGATGTGGTGTTGCATGCCGGCCATATAATAATACATGGTACATAAAAGTTAATGTGAACATGGCACCTGGGCCAGATGGAATACACCACTAAGAGAGTGTAGATCTGTTTAAGACTGGCCTCTACTTATGATTTTCTCAGACTTGCTGTCATCTGATATGACATCTATGAATTTGGAAAAGCTGTTGAAATTTATATGTTTAAAAGGGAATTAGAATCTCAGCCAGGCAATTATAGGCCATTAAGTTTGATATCTGTGTTGGGCAAATTACTTGAAGGCTTGTTAAGGGATCTTATTCAAAATTATGTTAAGGAGAATGACATTATGAGCAATAATCAAAATGGCTTTATGAAGCATAGGTCATGTCAGACAAATTTGATTGCTTTTTATGATGAGGTTAGTAAGAAGCTTGGCGTGGGTGCATAGATACAATGACCCATTAATCACTGCCTTATAAACTAAGGTCTGTTGGTCTTAGTAAGGTTGTACATGGAAAGGAGACTGGCTACAGAATTATGTATAGAAGGTGGTTGTTAATGATACATTTTCTAATTGGAGTAATGTTCTTAGTGGGGCATTGTGGCACTTGGAGTTTGCCCAAGAAGCTTGTCTCAAGGTCCCGCCAAACCGAGTGCAAAGCTGAAAAATGTAGGCAACTCCTTCTTTGGCAATATAATTAACCAGACAATAAACATTCACTCAAATAAACCTAGATATGTCAGTAAAATCACTGCAGAAAACTGAGAATTTTAGATTAATGGGGTTATGTAATAAAAGACTCTAAGCTTGCCCAGGTGCAGTAACCCAGATAAATCAGCCAGTAGCATTTGTTTGTTACCTGATTAAAAGCAAACAAATTATTTTTTGTTAAAGGGTGCTACACTTAGCAATTTAGTGCATTTATTACATATAGGGTTAGGGCTGTACAACAGTAGTGCAAAAGAAAAACCAATCTCAAATCTTTTTTTCCCCTCCCCTAATAACGTCAGGGCATAATCTGCCTTTCATTGAGTAACCTTTTTCACACCACCCAGTCTTATTTACACAGAGAAACTTGCTTTTGCAAACTTGCAATTTGCAAAAAATTATTTTTGAGTTATGCAACAAAAATGTATCATCTTTATTAACACAGAACTGTTGTTAAATTATAAAGCAACATCCGCAATAAACCTTCATGGAACTGCCAACATAAATGTACAAAATATTTAAACTTCTGCATAAGAGGATGACATATGTACATTTTTAGATTGTAAACTCTTTTGGACAGGGTCTTTTGTTTACCCTTTTTTAGCATATTGTATATTAGTTATGTTTGTATGCAATCTGTAATCTTGTATAAACAGACATTTATTGTAAAGTGCTTCAGAATATGTTGCACTTAAATCTGTATTTTTAATAATAATAATAATAATAATAATAATAATAATAAAAATAATACAAACACAAATACACGCACAAAACCAACTGTAGCCACTGTAGATATCTGGCCTGTCCAAGAGGTCATCCAATTCCCACCTAAAGACTGGTGAAATTTGCACAGAAGCAGAATTGAATGAAATAAATAACAAATAAAACAGATTAATGGAATCACAAATTAACCTAGTATTGCATAACCTTACCACAATGACGGTGAATGACCATATTAGAGCAGCCCAGTTAATTCCATCCAGGATGTGTCATCCTTGCAGCAAGATATTGATAAACTGGCAGTCTGGGCGGCTAAGTGCATAGTCATGCATCTGGGATGTAAAAATTTGCTACTTATACTCTTAATGGGACTGCACTAGACAAGTCCATAATGGAGAAGGACCTTGGAGTCCTTGTAGATAATAAACTTGGCTGTAGCAAGCAATACCAGTCAGCAACTCCAACAGCAAACAAGGATTTGAGCTTTATTAAAAGGGGCATAGATTCACAGGAGGAGATGGTTTTTCTTCTATTTTATAGAGTGCTGGTAAGGCCCTGTCTAGAATATGCAAAATTTGCTGTACAGTTCCAGTGCTCAGACAGGATATTATTGAATTGGAGAGAGTCCAAAGAAAGAAGCCCACAGAGTGCCCCTGGGACAGGTGAAGCGGAGAGTGGCATGACTGGGGATTGTAGGAAAAGGAAGGTGAGGCTTAAGGGGAGGGACTTAGCTGTTACATAGGGGTGAGAGAGGTGGGAAGAGCCATTCTTACCTTTTAGGGACAAGGAACAACAGGTTTTTCCATCGTGCCCGCCCGACAAGGAAAGTGGGGGGTTCAAAGTCGCAGCTTGGCATAGTGGGGCTCCCCTACTGGGTAGCCAAAAGGGGTGGTATTGCCAAGGTGAGTTGGCCCGGGGCTAGGCCTAGAGGCAACGAGGCACAACAGGTAGGAAAACAAGTGATGGTGGCTTAGCCTTAGGCTAACGGGTAGGTTAACAGGAATACTGTTAAGTTATTGCAAAGATATGGTTAAATGTTATATGCAGCCTTCAGCGGCATGTAATTTTACACATGTCAAATTGTTACTCATTGTTTTGATAATAATAACGATGGTTTGTTGGTGGATAATTTTATCAAAGTTTTGAATAAGGTTATGGAATAAACAAGCTGTGGCCTTTTCACCCAAAAAAAATCTTATGGTCGATTATTTGGTGGGGTTTAATAAAGATTTTGGGGAACAACATCGAGTTATATTAAGTCAGGGCAACTAAGCTGATAAATTCTATGGAAAGTCTCAGTTTATAAAGAAGACTGGCCAAGTTGTGGTAGTTTACGCTGAAGGTAAAAGTGCTTAAGGGGGATATGATTACTATGTATAAAAATATAAGGGTATTGTATAATAATCTCTCTATGCTTTATCTGTCAGTAGGTACTTCCAGCTGACACAAGGGCATGCACTCCTATTAGAAAAAGGAGGTTCCATATAAATATTCTGAAAGGGTTTTTTTTTAGAGTGAGAGGTGTGAAGATGTGGAATTCTCTCCCTGAATCTGTTGTAATGGCAGATACATTAGATTGCTTTAAGAAGGGGTCAGGTGTTCCTTTAACACATGGTATTATACGTCAGTTTTGAACAACAGATGCATTTTTAAACTAAAATGAAAAATTGGCCCATATAATTCCCAGATGACCAAAATGCACCCCACAGGCCTAATAAATAGTGGCTGTCTGAGGCATCTTATAGTAGCCCTGTTGGAGTTTGCTAGAATCATCAGAATGGCATTCTAAACAAATCTTCATTTATAAGCAAATAAATACCTGTATGCCTTTACATCAATTATCTATGGAAAACTTGAGAAATTAACACCCATGTGTATAAGCCAAAAAGCATACAAGATAAAAACTCTAATAACAGATCATCTATCTCCTCCTCCTGATAAACAAGTACAGAGCCAGTGTTTTATACTAGCAATCTTAAATAAAGGCCACATGGTGGCAGCAGGGTACCAGTTATAGTTAAAACATGAGCTGCAAATAAAGTTGCAGAAGGTTACAATTGTGAAAGAAAAATAGAAAATGTCAGTTG
This sequence comes from Xenopus petersii, assembly GCA_038501925.1. Lineage (NCBI taxonomy): Eukaryota > Metazoa > Chordata > Amphibia > Anura > Pipidae > Xenopus > Xenopus petersii. The sequence continues at coordinate 100,206,353 of CM076682.1, read as the reverse complement.
TTTTTAGTGTCGTTAATAGCAGAAGCATATTTGATATACACTACCTATTACATTAAAGATATTTTAAAAATGCTGTTATAACAGCACATGTCATAGAGCTCATTTACAAATACAGCCACAAGTGCATCATCCATAGATGTTGCTTGCACTTCCTTAGGGTAGAAATCAACTTTGGTTTTGACGCGATCCGACGCAATGCTCAAAAACGCAGGTGTCAAGTCAGATGCAACAAAATAAGGTAAGAGATGGAAATGTAAGATGAAGTCTCAGCGTTCATCCGACACGAGACACGACTGTCAGATGCAGACGCAGTGTGCAGCGTCTGCATCCGACAGTCATGTCATTTGGACGAACGATGCAATACCATCCAAAGTTTCTGTTGCTTACCTTATTTCCATCGCATCCGACTCGACGCCTGCATTTTTTCGCCCGTGGAGTTCTACCCTTATAGTTGCACTTGCCACCAGTGCATCCATTTGTCTCCTATTCCAAATAGTGTGCAAGTGCATACAGTATAATAATGCAGGGAAAATCTAAAGCTACAAAAGCTAAATCTAAAGCTACCACAACTCAAGTTGGCAGCAATCCCAAGGTTCTCTAATTACATTAATTATCAATGACCCAATCCCCACTCAAACTCTGGACACATTTTTGTCTGATTTGCCAAAAAGTGTTTTTGCACATCAGAAGGAATTGCAACAAGTACAAATCTGTCTCAACTGTAATGGTGCACACTTTACAGATACTGGTCATCAATAATATTAGTTGCTTCCAGGGTCAGACTGGGCCATCGTAACACCGGGGAGGAAAATCAGGTATATGGCACAATAGAGGGTGTGGAAGCTGATAGCAGGTTATTAGCAGCTTGGGTGGAGGAGGGCCTCGGAGGTGGCAGCCTCAGTGGGCACTGGACGCCCCAGTCCCACACTGGTTGCTTCACCAGTGAGCTTACAGCCACTGTCACATTCATTCATTTAATGCACATTAGTAACACTTTTATTGAGATCTAATTATCCTGTATCTTTTTTGAATAAGCAAACACATTCCTTGCAGACAGTTCCTTGGCCAGGTTTTAACTCAGGACTGCAGGTGCTACAAGTGCTAAACCATCATGCTATCCATTTATCCAAAATGACTTTTGATTACCTTTATTTATGGAGAAGGAGCTACATTATCTATCCTTTATTCAAAACCTTTGGCTAAATGTCAAATCCTCCACAAAAGATTTGTCCGAATAGGAAATTTAATCCAAATTTGGATATTGAGTTTAAAAATTGTGTCATCTAAAGTGTCACCTTCAAATTCCAAATATGAATGCACTGGCGTTATATGGCTTTAAGGCTAAACACTACGAGGCCTATTTACTAAAATTTGTATTTCTTTTTTTTCACAAATAAGATTTTTTTCCTCTAAAAATGTATTTTTTTGTTTCTCTAAACCTCTAAAATTTGAGATTTATTAAGTGTAAAAACCACAAGAAACTCAATACAAACCTTGCCAGGTAAAAGCAGTTGAGGTCAATGGGAGCTGCTCTGATCCTTTTGGATCATTTTCAACCATTTTTTTCTGATCATTCAGCACTTTTTTATATAAGTGCTTTTTATGTTACGATCTTTGAATCACTTTCATGGCATTGATGTTTTTAGAGAAATATAGCTTAATCATGGTTTCAAAAAGCACTAATACCACTAAATTTGACCTTTAATAAATGGGCTTCACAAGGAATGATTTAGCAATTTTCAAGAGAGCCAGGGGCCCAATGAAATTAAGGCTGAGTGGCTCATGACCAAGGTTGCTTGGGGTGGGAATGCTGGTCAATGTGAGGCTTTGGTGGGAAAAATTGAAGACAAAGCTGCTGGGACAGCTAAAGGTGATGGCATTTTGTGTTTAAGTGGGCACTAGAAAGATTTCTTCGAAAGGGCCACTTTTCCAAAATTCCATGAGGCTTTTATTAACCAAAAATAAATGCCGTTTAAAAGGCTTTGATATTATTAAAGCAGCAGGACTTCTTTTTTTGCTTTTTTTAATGTCCAACATGGCAAGCATAGAGGAGCTCCTCAAGTCCTCAAGCAGCTGACAGCTCTTGTGGCGGAGGGAGAGATTCAGTGACTTACCTGAAGCAGCTGGCAACACAGAAGGCAGAATTGATCACAGCCAGATGTCTATATGAAGGAGGAGAGTGGGTCCACTAGAATACCTAAATTCCTCACAGGCCGGTAGCTTGGACAGAAGATGCAGGAATGTTCCTCATTATAGGGACGAGCAAAAAATTTGTTCCAAGTTTCACAGCGAAAATGCTGCCCATAGGCTCTAATGAATGGAAATATTTGTTGCGTGTCAAAAATTTGTTGCATCAAAAAAATGTTGTCATCCATAGACTTCAATACATTTTGGCAAATTTTTGCCATTTTGTGAATTTTTGACCAAGCTAAATGGGTCAGATTTGCCCATCACTACTCGTCAGGCTATGGAGAAGAAAGCAGAAAGCAAATCCAGCTTCACAAGTGATAACCTACCAAGGAAAAAGGCAAGTGTGAGTGACGAAAACAGGTTACTGTGGTAAGTATGAACAAGAGCCGGGTCATAATTCAAGACACGACACAATGAAGAGAGGCAGGAACTGGGGGGAGAGAGGAGACTAATACAGACACTAACACTATAGAAAGGGTCACACAGAGTGAGAAAAAGTCATCCATCAATAAGTAACATCTGCAGAAGAAAGGTGAGTGGTCCAAGGAGCAGCAATGTGGATTCAACTGAAAGGGTTGCGGAGACTGCACAACATAGTATCTCAACAGAGGAAACTCCTATACAAAACAACAATGTATCTGAGCATGTTGTGGTTTTGGGACTTTCGCCAGCCTTCCAAACGGATCATCAATCTTTCATTTTCAGCAGGTGTTCATCTTCTCTCTTGTGTGTTTTGTATTTCAAAATAAGGTTTCATGTATGAATGGCAAAAGAACTGACATCTAAACAAATATATTTATAACATCCATCATCTACAACAATCTAAACAAACATATACTTACTTATTAGAACCATTTACTAGCCATGTCTAATTTTTTAAATTAAAAAAAAGTCATTCAGAATGTGAATTTAAAGGGTTAAATCACCCTATCAAGCATTTTTGTGGTGGCAGGTTGTCATTTTTGGGTTTCTAATTAGTTTATGTTTGTGTCTATTTCTACTGCAATTCTAGTCTGCCGTTACAAACACCTAAACATTTTTTTTCCCTTAGATGCCAAAAAATTGTTCACAAGTTTCAGTATAATAAAGCCTACACACCCCACGGTGACCCCGATGAGACAAACAAGGTAAAGTTGGGCTCACCATTAATTTTTAAAACCATTAGGTGGGGGTGCAATGAGGCTGTGACCACAAAATACATATAGACAAATACAAGAGCCCTCTGCACACAACCCATTATCAATATATTTAAGACAGAGACATTTTGTGCATACTGCTACTGAAAAAAGGCCTTACCCTTTAAACAAAACAGGGATTGTTTGTCCCAGGAGCAGTGACCAGCTCCATGTTGTGGCTCCCACCCTTCCCAGCTTTAGTCAGGTGATCCCACTGGTGTCTAATAGAGGGGCAGCCAAGTTTGGGAGTTTTACTTTGAAAGCAGCGAGTAAGTTGCAGGTAAAACTTAGTCCCTTTGTAAAATGTATAATGAAGAAATAGAATTCTTAATGAATCACATAAATATTGAGCATAGGATTGGCCAGATATGGGATGACTTTGACGTAGTTGGCCAGCTTAAATATATTGCAATATATGGACAAACAATCCCTGTTTTGTTTAAGGACTAAGGCATTTTTCAGTAGCAATATGCACAAAATGTCCCTGTCTTAAATATATTGATAATGGGTTGAATACAGAGGGCCCGATGCGACAAACCCACATGGTTATGTAGCTTAAAAAAAATCAGGTCACCTACCACCTCCAAACATGGCCCATGTAGTTCTGGTAGAAGAACAAGGAGTTCTTCAAGCCAAGTCAATCCAACAAGATCAGAACATCCATTGAGACCACATTCATGTCAATCCAGTGGATGATGATGATCATCATCCATAAGCCAATTCCTTATGGATTATTAACACATTGTTTTTTGAACAGACTAACAACCAAAAAAACAAGCACCACCCACGGGACAATCTTGTGCTGTAGCACAAAAAAAAGCAACTTGGCCAAAGAAAAAAACACATCTTAAAACACTTTAACAATGGATGTTGTTACAAGTGACACTCCTAATCCATCAGAAAAGGAAATTGCACATCATCCTGAAAATGTAAAAGAAAATCATCTTTTTAGGCACCAACTATATTTTCCTAGCTCACCAACAACACACCCATATAGTGTTTATGGTGCAACAATACTCAATGTATATGTTAGTAAAAACAAAACAAGAACACCACCACTTTATGATGTTCCACCAGGTACACATCATCATGATTCTGTTTTACACACTTATGATCCATATCCACAACTCTTATTCCAATGTGTCTCCTTATATGTGGCCTGCACACAGGCCTATTTTAGCAAAAATTAATGCCTACAACATCAATGTCCTCTCCAAATGTAACAAATACTTTAAATACTAAAATAGCAAACACTGCATTATAACAAAATATTCCAAGAACGGTATTGTGTGTTTGTACAAGCCCAAATTGCTTATAGTTGCTGTCAGCCAGTTGCTGATAATGCAACAACCTATAGTGACCAAAATCTTGACAATACACATCATCCTGTAAGTGAAGTAGAAGAAGCACAATCCCATGATGATGCTGTACTTTCAGAGGAGCCAGAAGAGAATCGGGAACCATATTCAGATGAAATTTGGCTGAATTGAAAGTAAGTGTTGCCAGTACTTTAATAGAATTGAATTGCAAGCATGCAAAAAGCACTTATTACACGAAAAGTACCATATCACATTGAATTGAATCAAGCCCAATGCTTCAAGCAGTGATATGAATGAGCAAGAAAGTGAGGTACTGAATAATACAGAAAGCAATAGTGCTCTGGAACAGTTACAGTTATTGGAATGCAAAGAGTAAAGATTCAGAAATAGGCAGATAGTTACCAATGTTTTGATGGTCCATTAGGTGCTCATTTCTCCAATTAAATAAGGGAGACAATATGGATAAATGAAAACAGTATGCTGATATTTTTCTATTTTACCTTGTGAAAGGTTTAATCTGGATAAAAGGGAAAAGGGAGAAGGAGCTAGGAAATAGGAGGGTCATCATCATTATCATTTATTTATATAGCACGGACAAGTTATGCAGTGCCTTACCTTAGTTATAACAAATGGGAAATACATGGTGAACAACAAACAAGGGTTTACAGAGTATAATAGGAGGCCCTACAGGTGAAAGTTTACAAACTAAAGGTTAGGGTACAATTGAGACATTAGGATTTTAGAAACAATTTTGTGATTATGAAACAACAATGATTGATTAATTAAAGTACATTGAATAAGCTTTTTTAAACAGGTAAGTCTTTAAAGGGGATGTAAAGACAAAAAAAATAAAATCCCATTTTTACTTTCTTTAATGAAAAAGAAACCTATAGCCAATATACTTTCATTAAAAAATGTGTACCGTTTTTATAAGAAACCTGACTGTATGCAGTGAAATTCCCTCTTCATTTACTTGCTCTGACTGATGCAGATAGGAAACTTCAGATGGTCCCTAACTGCTCTGCAGTGAAACAATCATACTTTCAAACAGTAGGGGGGAGGGACTTCCCAGAACCCAAGCAGCTTTGTTTTTTCCATGTAGAACAACCTGCAACTGTGTAGAGATTCATGTCTGCAGCAATCAGAGCAAGTAAGTGAAGGGGGGATATCACTGCCTTTACATCCTCTTTAATGTTTCCAACTCCAGCTGCAGGGACAAAGATCATGGAGCCAGATTTAAACAGATAAACTGGGATTGGAGGATTTTTTTTTTGCTGCAATCACTGGTTCTGGAGAGTTGGAGAAAGTTTACATTAAACAATAAAAAAAACTATAAAATCCATATTAGATTACATGACAACACTGTAAAAATAGTCTAAAAATCTTAAATTTTAACAAATTTTCCCCTTTGTGCAAAGTTGATCCCAAAACAGGTATGATGGTCCCTTTTGAGTCACGGAGGGATATTTCCCATCTACGGTTAAGAGAGGCTTTAGTTGGGGTTTGTGTGCCTTCCTCTGGATAAACTAAAAAATAGTTTTCACTTTGATGTACTTAATGGACAAGAGGAAGAATTCACATAAACTCTATATAACATGCAGGTGGAAGTTTAACACATTGACCACTTGTGCACAGCATTTCCGAGGAAGGTTAAGGGGGAAGCAACTCTCTCATTGTTTGAGATTGAAAATATTATGTTAGGTAAGCTTCAATCATTGATGGTGAGAATCAGAGAATAACAGTGAAAAAAAGGCTAATTTATTATGGGGAAAAACTTTCAAATACAGGATGGAAGTTAAAGAGGAATAAAATGTTAGCAAATATGCAATAACCTGTGTCTGGCGTTTCAGTCCTGCAGTTCAGTAATTCAAGTTCAGATTCTGAACTGTTACAATTAGTTGATACATTTCTCAGCAGCATCTGTGCAATATTAGCAACTATTGTAGCAACAATAACAGCTGACTTTAATGAAACTCAGGGATTCTGCTCAGTTGGGCCAGAGATAAGAATTGTATCAACTAATATATCAATTTAGAATAGTTTATAGTGTCAGCGACCCCCCTCTCAGTGCAGCTTTAGAAAAACATAAGCATTTAAACCAGGCATGTCCAAAGTCAGGCACGGGGGCCAATTGCGGTCCATTTTCAAATTTACAGCGGCCCTCAGCCTCCATCATGAAATTAATAATAATGTGGTCCCCCAGCACAGTAAGATCAGGAATCACGTAGCTGTACCAGTAATATTTAGTGAAATGATCTGCCACTTGGTCTTTACTGCTGCCTGTGTGTTGAAGGTTTTAGCAATAGATGGCAATAGATGCACCGCTCTTGCATACTTCTTTAGGGCTGAAGGTGCAATAGACGTACAGACGTGCCAGTAAAGTGAACTAAAAAAGTATGTGAGAGTGGTGCGTCTCTACGTGCCTAACTACTTGCTAACACCTTCAGCACACAGGCCAAGTTACAAGATCATTTCACTAATGTGCCCAAATATTGCTGTTACGATTGTTTAAATTAGTTAAATTACCGTATATACTCGAGTATAAGCCGTTCCGAGTATAAGCCGAGGTATTTAATTTTACCTACGAAAACTGGGAAAACTTATTGACTTTAGTATAAGCCTAGATACAACTACAGCCCTGTCTCCCAGCAGCGCACTTTTTGCCAAAGCGACCCCCCCAGCGATCAACCGGGCTTCTTTGCAAAGCTGATGGTGACAGAGAATTGCCAAACGGATTACTGTGTGCATTGTCCCACTGTCCCACTACCATGTGCAGAGGGCGCTGTGTGATATTGCAGTCACTGTTATTCTTTCATATAACCAACAGAGGGCGCTGTGTGATATTGCTGTCACTGTTATTCTTCCATATAACCAACAGATGGCGCTGTGTGATATTGCAGTCACTGTTATTCTTTCATATAACCAACAGAGGGTGCTGTGTGATATTGCAGTCACTGTTATTCTTTCATATAACCAACAGAGGGCGCACTGTTATTCTTTCATATAACCAACAGAGGGTGCTATGTAATATTGCAGTCACTATTATTCTTTAATATAACCAACAGAGGGCACTGTGTGATATTGCAGTCACTGTTAATCTTTCATATAACCAACAGAGGGCGCACTGTTATTCTTTCATACAATCAACAGATGGCGCTGTGTGATATTGCAGTCACTGTTATTCTTTCATATAACCAACAGAGGGCATTGTGGGATATTGCAGTCTCTCCCCAAGTGAACTGTTGGTATAGGAATGATTAAAAGTGACTGCAATCTCAGCTACTGGGGTTGGGTACTGCTGACCCGAGTATAAGCCAAGGTAGACTTTTTCAGCACATTTTGGATGCTGAAAAACTCGGCTTATACTCAGGTATATACGGTATGTTAATGGTTTAAAGAATGTCAGGCTGAATGGTCGGCCCCCACACATTTTCACCTCACCAAATCTGGCCCTGGTTGCAAAAAGTTTGGACACCCCTGATTTAAACTTCAGTATTAGAAAAACAGTCACAAATAGAAAATAGAAAGTAACTGAAAACAAGCTTTATTTCTGGTGAACTACAGGATCTGAAAACAACTGAAATTAAAAAAAGTGTTGAAGTTGCACAACCCCTTTAAAAGGTATCAAAATGTAATTTTACATTACACTGTGGTTTAGGGTTCAGCATTGCATTGTTTCTGCACTAAAATATTTGTAGGTGATGCATAAGAATTTAGAATGTCTGCCTAATGGCTTTAACACATGGGTGTTTTTACCTGCTTTTCTCTATGAAACTGTACCCATGGGAGTGCATGTTAACACTGGACACTAATAAAATTGGACATATCCAATGTTTTCTTCAGCAGCCACTGTCTGATATTGCCTACAATTACAAAGCCACAATAACCCCCATAGCCTTGTTTTTGCCTGAAAGTATAACCTTGCAGTTATCAAACTTGAAACTCATTTCCAATTTATTTAACTCACTCATTATATAATAAGACAAAACAACTTCAATGCCATGGAGGTTAGTTCATATATACATTCTAGAGTATCTAGAGTCTGAGAATCTTCACAGACATATTGCAATTCATTTTGGGGAGAAAACCCTTAAACTTGTACAGGAATATGAAAAAACAGCAAGAAAACTGACAAACTATAGAAACCACCTGCACTTCAACCTCAGATGCCAACAACATGGGCTTATACCATGCAGTATACATTTGGATTCCACGGTAGAGGGCCACAAAGCCAAGCAGATTCAACAGAAGGCCCAAAAACAACTGTTTTGTCATTGACTCCATATAGGTTCTAGGAGGTCCCCCATAGGCTAAAACAGCAATTCGGCAGGTTTTTAGATGGCGAATGGTCGAAGTCAAATTTTTAAAGAGACAGTATATGACATATTTCGATATTCAAATTTTCACATTTTTTTCAAATCGAATTTGGACTATTCCCTAGTAAGTACACAAAAAATTTCATTCAAAAATTAACCTCGACCTTTGCTAAATCTGCCCCTAAGTGAATGTTTGGGTAATAACATAGCTCCACAAATTGTAAGGGACAAGTATTAAATAGTAGAAGGCAGTGGTCTTGTTCTGGATTAGAAACAGCACAACACCAAGGTAAAGTTCAAATAGGAAATATAATCTATTTTATATAAACAGCAGAACAGTTCCACTGGGTGATTTTCCAAAATTCAGCCCAAAATAAATCACAACTAAAACTATCACAAATGGATCACTGTCATATTAGTTGTGTAGTCATAGTTCCAATAATATCTAGTATTGAAAATAAGCATTCACCCTCAATTTTCACCTTAATGTATACTTTAAAGTATCTAGGAGAACCTACAGGCATTTTCTAAATAGCCTTGAGACTAGGCCACCAGTTTAGGACCCATTGCTCTAACTATTAACCAGTTTTTATCTTCTGGTAGTTAGTGGCATGAATGCAACTGGCGATGTAAAATAATTAGTGACTAGTTGTTCTATCAATTATTGATGGAGGGTAGTTTAGGTGTTTCCCTAAAATCTGGTTCAATTCACCCTTTATCGTACCACCATCTATTCCTTTATTCAAACATTCTTTAATTCTTTCTAAATCAGCTAACACTGTTCTGCATATTTGTCAGACTTTACCTAACTAAAGCCTCTCTGCATTCATCTGCAATTACCTCCCTGCTGTTGATGACCTCTTCATCTCTAAACCATTCAATATTCTTACTACTACCAAAATTTTGCTTACCGCTCCTAAAATTGCCTAACCCCCTGCCCTCTTCTAAGGAGGCTTCGCTTGCAGCCATACACCTAAACCTGCAGAGCATAATGTAATAATTTAAATTCCTCAGATCTACTTGTCTACTCCAGATTTTTTCTTCTGCTCTACCTGAAACTGTTGTGACTACCTTTAATAAAATGTAAATAAAAGATTACAAAAAATGTAATGTCACAATGTAAAGTATGTCTTTTTTTAAGTAAATATAGTCAATAGCTTCAGGGCAAGTGGGAATTCTAGTTTGTTAATTACTTGCTAGCTAAATAACAGTAATATGAGTTATGAGACACAATATGTGTTCTTAATTTTTTCTCATATCAGTACTTCATAAGTATGATGGACTAAAAGTGACCTGCATTAAAACAAGAAGGTATCAGAACTCTCACAGTGAACAGCATTTTCACAAAAATAATATTCCAAATATAGATATCACAGGGATGTTATAAACATGTAGGGGTTGTGGAAACTGGATATCCCTATAAAACTTGCAGATACATTTAATTTGTCTTTCATGGCTCTGCTTAGAGAAAGGACTTATGGCAATTCCATTGGGGCATATACGTTAGGAGATATGGTTACATAATTGTTAGAACAAGAAATTAAATACAAAGAGCTATAAATTGGGATTGTCAGTGAATAAGTGAACAGTGGTCTACTCTATGATCACCTTAAATCAATTCAAAATCAGTTAGTTAACCTATTAACATTGGGTAAAGGAAGTGCTCTTCTACAATGGCCTACTGAGCTTATTTCTAGCCCAAGTATGAATAATCATACAGCAATGAAGTGCATAACCTTAACATTCTTTTCCACTGCATTTCATGGAACTTGCATTTTACAATTGTATCATTTTTATTTCATTTTACCATAAAATAATTTGTGTGCTTGGCCTAAAATTAAAGTTATTATAGAAAGCAATATTTAACTATACAACAGATATATACTTGATATATATATATTAGTGCTACATGAACTAATCTGCAATAGGAAACTCATATAATATATTTTAGTGCAGTTTTTTCTTACAGTGTACATGTAAGTGGATTGTGAGTTAGGGTGAAGATTGACGGAAGGTAAAACTCAGGACTTTAAGGGGGTTATTTGCTAAAATCCAATTTTATATCATTTTTTAATTAAAAATAAAAGCTGGACCAAACTCCCATTTGTGATTTTGCATTATTTATCATTAAGATAACTCAAATAAATCAGATCGTGAAATGTTTGCCCCAAAAAGCCAGACCAGAAAAAATAGAGTTTTAGTAAATAACCCCCTAAAACTCTAGTCACCCCAAAAACATTTAAACCATATTTCACTTATTTGTAAAAAAAAAAAAAAGGGAAACATTTTCAGTTTCAAACACACAAAAGAAGAATGACTATAGTAAAAAATAGTTCAGTATTAAAAATTATGTCATCCAAGGTGATACTAATGATACTTTGAGGATGAGTATACAGTGCAAGTATGTATATGGGTACATGAAACTTTTGGAAGCAAAGCAAGTTTTTTTTTAAATACATACGTATAGAATATATGACACAACATCCTGTTTCACTGTGGGGAAAGTACTTGAGCTGTAGTTATACTTATTTTAGTAAAGTAGTCTGTTTTCCATTTTGTTACATATATGTATCAAGGTTCATACTGCAACTCTATGATTATGTCATTATTTTTAGAACAAAGTACCCATTTAAAGCAAGAGAACTTTGCTGTGATATAAAAACACTTAGCAATCCATTAGCAAAGCTTGGCATCATCTAAGCAAGAATGCTTTACAGGTCAAAGGGTGACTGTAGCAAAAAGCAGGTTCGGTTTGTGTAATACATTTTTATCTGCAGCAAATGAGAGTAAATTCTTTAAAACCAGTAAACAAGAATAAAACCTTCCCTAAAGAATTATACTGTTGCATCATCCAACAAGATATTTATTGGATGACCTGATAACTACACTAACACAAAGTGCTGATGCAGCCAGGCTGTAACATCATTTTAGAAACAAAAGAACAGTGGTACACATAGGCACGGCTTTTATTAGCATTCGGGTAACATGTTGGCAGTGAACTGGAAAGTATATGTTTTAATCAACCACTGTCAATGATCAATTGTCATCTGAAGTGCTAGGATTTTTAATGGGCCTAAATATAACCATACATGCCCATGTTTCTTCTACTCTCTTTAGTTTATAAATAAACGTAATTTTTAATTTTCATTGCAAATGTTCAAAGCTAAGAAAACATATATTTTCTAATAGTCTTCTTGTGACTGATCTGTATATGCTGTTTACATTTTTTTTCTCTCTTTTTTTCCCTCTTTATAGAAAAAAAACATATCTGTTAAAATTCTAATGTGAGTTGCAGAGGTGCTCCCAGCCCATTGTGCAGAATAACTGTCAGGTTAAATTAGGGAGTACGAATTCTATGAGTGTAAAAAAATCAATACTTGATGGAAGATTGCTCCCCGTAAAATCTGTTTTGATTCTAGGATTAATTTGTGACCAAAGGCTTCAGCCAAATGACATGCCATTAGACAGAAAATGAACACATTCTACCCTGGATATTGGATGGAAATATGTCAGGTGCTTGACCTATTCATTTACTTTGATCTCTGGGCAGAAGTAGTGGGTGTGGTTTCACATCCATACCAGCTCCATTTTACAGTAGGATTTTAAAAAGAGGTCCATGGTGAATTCAAAGTATTCTCCTGACCATTTCTGTAGAGCAATTTCAAATTCATTCCGTCAAGGTAAATGCATTTGTGTTCAAGGCCCTACTCTCCAGTGTTTTCTAAATCTTAGAATAAACCGTAATAACTATCTTAAAATAAAGCTGAGATTTTTTTTTACATCAAAAAAGCACTTGCAATATTAATGACAATGTAATGTGTTTGTCATCAGACAAAGAAGTCTTTTCTTCTAACTTCATCTTATTGATTTCTTCAAGAAAACTTTAAAAGAAAACGAGAAGGAAAAAGCTTTTTATCCATGCATCTAAAAGTTTTAAGGTTAAGTATTTTAATTTGCTTAGAACAAATGAATTTAGTAAACTATTACCCAAAATACCTGTAATATGATTTTCTATACAGAAGCCCATAACAATAAAGCTTCCATGGGATTAATTACTGTATCTGTTTAGGAATCCATGGTGTGGCTTTGTTACAATTCAATATTATTTCTCTATTATTATTATTATTTCTTCAAGAGTAATGCTTATGCTAAGGTTTTTCTCTTAAAATGTTAACTAGCAGCAGCTGCTAGCTGGGATTTATTATTTGACTACCATTTGCTGAGGTGTGTAGAAGAGAGAAAGGTATAAAGGAATGTTTGTAATATTTCTGGATGCTAATTTCCCTTAGCATAAGGCCAGTAGCTACGGACTCGGCTGGCGGGATGCCAGGAATAAACCCTGTGGGCCCCAGATCCGCTCCCTTAAACATTTCTTTGTTCTATTATTCTCTCAACCAACATGATTTATAATCAATCAAGTGTGCAGAGGATTAAAAGTTTGACCTTAAAATAAAAATAGTAATTATATTTAACATGTGTGTCATGCCATAAATGATATTCTACCTATCATTTACCGTGACCCATTTTATCATAGCAGAAAAGTAATCATAAGGCAGTCTATTTATTTTTTAAATATATATATGTAATTCTAGGTGATGACCTCTAGTTGATATGGGTATAAAAGGAAGTGCTGATGATGCTTTGTTAGCTTGAAAAAGGACCTCTTGTGTCTGAAACGTCGATATCCTACATTTGGAATAAAGGTGGTTTTTACGCATAATTGGAGTGCTGCACTTCTTATATATTCGCAATTGGAGATATTATTTACCTGCCAGTTTATACTGGCACTATATACCATATTAAGTTAATAAAAAGAATCGTTACTACTTCACATTACTTATTAACTACTGTGCTGTTTATGTTTTTCATTCTCTACAGCACCTGTGTGGAGACTATCATTCTTGCAAGTGTTATAGTTTACAATTCCAGTTCAAACTTAGGTATTCAAACTTATTCTTTTCTGCTCAGAGCCTGATATTGGGCCTCTACAGACCAGATAATGCAATCCTATGTGTATTGGGTATCACACATTTAGAATAACTGCTGATCATATCTCTGATGTTTTTCTTTATATGTTAGGATATGTGGGTCATAAAATTTGTTTTGAAGTACTTGGGTCAGCACACGCTCCTTTAGGTTGTCCGGTGCACGCTCCAGTAGTGGCTACAATCCACCAGCTACAGTAGAATTTCGGAAAAGGACAGCACCGTTTTGTAAATAAAAAGCCTTTATTGTAACTTGGCTACGACCAAAGACACAGTTACGTTTCAAGCCACATCCTGGCTCTTTATCAAACTAACCGATACATTTTTACAACTTCCTTTTTAAGGCATTCAATAAAGCACCCTCTAGTGTTCGTTAGCTGGTATGGTTACAATACATTTAAAACAGATAGCATACAATTTAACAAATTTGAACAGTGTAACAGTCTGGACAAAGACATTATTATATATATATTATTATATATATAATAATGTATTATATATAATATATATACATATATTATATATGGCACTTATCTGATCCTGTCTTCAACACCTTTCGCATAATTGTATATAAATAATTCTGTAAAAGATAAATATTAAAAACAAGATTAAAAACAACATTTTAGAAAATTGCTTGTAAATCGTATTCCTTATTAAGGCCATTAGGGGTTAAAGTTTCTAAATGTCGGATCCAGTATGCCTCTCTTATTAAGAGTTTTTTTATCCTATCACCCCCTCGTCTAGGACGGGGTATCGTTTCTATCACCTGTAATCGTAGTTGTTGTACCCCATGACCCATCTCTATAAAATGCCCCGCTACCGCTTGCTCTACTTTTTTCGTTTTAATGGCCGATTTATGTTCCCGTATCCTCTCACGCACTTGTAGTTTGCCCTATGTACAAGAATCCACATGGACATTTTATAGCATAAACAGCGAATGTGGATAAACAGGTATGGTAGCCTTTGATCTTAATCGGTGTTCCTTTACGAGGATGATAAACATTCGGACCCTTTAAACAATTTGTACAACAATTACAATTTAAACATGGAAACGGTCCATTTTTTCGTGGTTGTAGGGTCGTCTGTCTATCATCCACCCCTCCAAGGTCAGATTTCACTAGCTTAGAGCCAATGGTGCGTCCCTTCTTGTAGGACATTACCGGAGGTAATTTAAAGGCCTCCACATTGGGAATACCATTTGGGGACTTATTGAGGTAAATGTAGAGATAAACGGAATACGTTCCAAATGTTTGGGGGGACCACTCGATAACACTTTGTCCCTATCTAACTGTTCCACCTCTAATCTTTGTTGTTCAAGTAATTCATTTGGGTATCCTCTGGTCCTAAATTTGTCCTGCATTTCATTGAGTCTTTCACCCAAGATAGTCGGTTCACTAACTATACGTTTAATGCGAGTAAATTGGGACTTTGGCAAAGCTTTTTTTACATGAACCGGATGAGCTGAATCAAAGTGTAAAAGAGTGTTTCTGTCTGTTGGTTTCGTATAAAGGTCTGTGAGTAGTTTACCACCAGACCTATATACTCGTGTATCTAAAAATGATATTTCAGATGTATGAATATGTAAAGTGAACTTTATAAAGGAGGACACTGAATTAATATGTCGCACAAATTCATCCAGGGTCCAACGTGGCCCTACCCATATCATGAAGACATCATCGATAAAACGAAACCATCGAAGACAATGGTTACGATATTTGGTATTGGTGTAGACATATTTCTCTTCAAACCTATTCATATAGATATTTGCATATGCCGGGGCCACGTTGGACCCCATGGCAGTGCCCCTAATTTGCATATAGAATTTGTCTTGAAAAAGAAAATAATTATTCCTCAACACTATATTCAGACAGTTTATCACAAACCCTTTTTGAGACCCATCCAAGGAATCATCATTCTCCAACTCCACGTGGACCGCCTCTACACCCCCATCATGTGGGATGGAGGTGTAGAGGCTTTCCACGTCTAAAGTAACCAACAGGGTATCATCTGGCAACGAATCTATTTCTTTCAATTTTGACACAAAATCCCCCGTATCTTTTATATATGATTGATGTTGCATAACATAAGGGTTAATTATTTTATCAACAAATACTGAAAGGGGCGTAAACACTGAATCCACACAGGACACAATCGGTCGCCCTGGTGGATTTTCCAGATTTTTATGAATTTTTGGTAAAACGTAAAAAATTGGATGCACCGGATTTTGACTCTGTAAAAATGCAGACAAAGAATTATCGATAATTTCAGATTTTAAAGCCCTTTCCACTAATTCAGTTATTATTCTTTGTATTCTGGGGAGAGGACTGGTGGTGACGTGTACATATGTAATAGCATCGGCTAGTTGGCGTATGATTTCTTCTATATACTTTACTTTATCCATCACCACCAGTGCACCCCCCTTATCTGCGGATTTTATAACAAGGGCTTGATTAAGCATCAATTCATTAAGTATAGAATGTTGTTCCCTGGTCAAATTGTATGGGGAGAAGCGTCGATCGCCATTCCTTACTGTATCTTCCAAGATAGAAATATCCTTGGTCACATTTTTGATATACGTATCAACAAATACATTATTACTATCGGATGTATATCGGCTAGAACACTTTAAATTTAATTCTTTCCCTATAAATGTATTTGGCATTGAAGGGAGATTTACGCATTCCACCCCTGCGAAATGTGACTTAAGTTTGATAGCCCAAAAAAATCTATATAACTCAAGGTCCAAATCAAAAAAGTCTGGATTTGAAGAAAGTCCAAAAGAAAGCCCCTTTTCAAGTACCTGTAATTGCGGTTGTGTCAAAATGACTGATGAAATGTTCACCACCGTTTTGGCCGACGCCGGTTGTATGCTCGTGGTTGTTTTTTTGTGCTTGCGCCCTCCACGCTTTCTTCCTCCGATGTGGCCGTGGCCTGAGATCCATCTAAAAAAGACAACGAGGATGTGGATGCTGGGGAACCTGGGACTGATCCGGAAGGCCCTGCTCCATCGCGTCTTTCTGTGGTTCCTCTGGGTCTTGGTCGGTATGGCGGCTTGCGGCTCCTTGGGGACCCTCCGTGTCCCTTTGACTTCCACCGGTATACATTGCCTGCCTTATAATCCTCGGCATCCCGTTGGAATTTGTTCCGTTTGAGCGCCTCTACTTCTGCCCAGAACTTAGCAAGATGGTCCGTCAACTTTGCCATCCCCCCAGACACCACTGGTGCAGCAAAGGAGTTCCGGATATTCTCTTCCGCCCGGTCAACCTCTCCCTTCACTTCAGGCAGCGCCAATTGCAGCTGTTCCATCGTTAGTAACATCAAGTCAAGTGAGCATTTGTTAACAATGGCTTCCCACTTTGTGCAGTATTGATCATTTTCAGAAAATAGTGTTGGACTCAAATGAGCCCGCAAACCTCGTGGTATACGTTGGAGTTTAACATACTCAGCCAAAGTTCTTAAATGCAGGTCATATGCAATGTATTTACGCTGTAAGCGTTCAAGGACACGAAATTCCTGGAAACAGTCTTTAGAATTTAGGAATTCATTCTGGCCCCCCACTGCATCAGTTATTCGTTTTGCATCTTGGTCAGAATAAGCAAAAGTCATCTTAGGACAGTGCTCGACTCACGTGGTAATATCACAGTGAAGTACTTGGGTCAGCACACGCTCCAGTAGTGGCCACAATCCACCAGCTACAGTAGAATTTCGGAAAAGGACAGCACCGTTTTGTAAATAAAAAGCCTTTATTGTAACTTGGCTACGACCAAAGACACAGTTACGTTTCAAGCCACATCCTGGCTCTTTATCAAATTAACCGATACAATTTTAAAATCTGAAATTATCGATAATTCTTTGTCTGCATTTTTACAGAGTCAAAATCCGGTGCATCCAATTTTTTACGTTTTACCAAAAATTCATAAAAATCTGGAAAATCCACCAGGGCGACCGATTGTGTCCTGTGTGGATTCAGTGTTTACGCCTCTTTCAGTATTTGTTGATAAAATAATTAACCCTTATGTTATGCTACATCAATCATATAGAAAAGATACGGGGGATTTTGTGTCAAAATTGAAAGAAATAGATTCGTTGCCAGATGATACCCTGTTGGTCACTTTAGACGTGGAAAGCCTCTACACCTCCATCCCACATGATGGGGGTGTAGAGGCGGTCCACGTGGAGTTGGAGAATGATGATTCCTTGGATGGGTCTCAAAAAGGGTTTGTGATAAACTGTCTGAATATAGTGTTGAGGAATAATTATTTTCTTTTTCAAGACAAATTCTATATGCAAATTAGGGGCACTGCCATGGGGTCCAACGTGGCCCCGGCATATGCAAATATCTATATGAATAGGTTTGAAGAGAAATATGTCTACACCAATACCAAATATCGTAGCCATTGTCTTCGATGGTTTCGTTTTATCGATGATGTCTTCATGATATGGGTAGGGCCACGTTGGACCCTGGATGAATTTGTGCGACATATTAATTCAGTGTCCTCCTTTATAAAGTTCACTTTACATATTCATACATCTGAAATATCATTTTTAGATACACGAGTATATAGGTCTGGTGGTAAACTACTCACAGACCTTTATACGAAACCAACAGACAGAAACACTCGTTTACACTTTGATTCAGCTCATCCGGTTCATGTAAAAAAAGCTTTGCCAAAGTCCCAATTTACTCGCATTAAACGTATAGTTAGTGAACCGACTATCTTGGGTGAAAGACTCAATGAAATGCAGGACAAATTTAGGACCAGAGGATACCCGAATGAATTAATTGAACAACAAAGATTAGAGGTGGAACAGTTAGATAGGGACAAAGTGTTATCGAGTGGTCCCCCCAAACATTTGGAACGTATTCCGTTTATCTCTACATTTACCTCAATAAGTTCCCAAATTGCCAATATACTGAGAAAACATTGGAGCCTGCTAAGGGATGGTATTCCCAATGTGGAGGCCTTTAAATTACCTCCGGTAATGTCCTACAAGAAGGGACGCACCATTGGCTCTAAGCTAGTGAAATCTGACCTTGGAGGGGTGGATGATAGACAAACGACACTACAACCACGAAAAAATGGACCGTTTCCATGTTTAAATTGTAATTGTTGTACAAATTGTTTAAAGGGTCCGAATGTTTATCATCCTCGTAAAGGAACACCGATTAAGATCAAAGGCTACCATACCTGTTTATCCACATTCGCTGTTTATGCTATAAAATGTCCATGTGGATTCTTGTACATAGGGCAAACTACAAGACAAGTGCGTGAGAGGATACGGGAACATAAATCGGCCATTAAAACGAAAAAAGTAGAGCAAGCGGTAGCGTGGCATTTTATAGAGATGGGTCATGGGGTACAATAACTACGATTCTAGGTGATAGAAACGATACCCCGTCCTAGACGAGGGGGTGATAGGATAAAAAAACTCTTAATAAGAGCGGCATACTGGATCCGACGTTTAGAAACTTTAACCCCTAGTGGCCTTAATAAGGAATACGATTTACAAGCAATTTTCTAAAATGTTGTTTTTAATCTTGTTTTTAATATTTATCTTTTACAGAATTATTTATATACAATTATGCGAAAGGTGTTGAAGACAGGATCAGATAAGTGCCAGCGGCAATATATAATAATGTCTTTGTCCAGACTGTTACACTGTTCAAATTTGTTAAATTGTATGCTATCTGTTTTAAATGTATTGTAACCATACCAGCTAACGAACACTAGAGGGTGCTTTATTGAATGCCTTAAAAAGGAAGTTGTAAAAATGTATCGGTTAGTTTGATAAAGAGCCAGGATGTGGCTTGAAACGTAACTGTGTCTTTGGTCGTAGCCAAGTTACAATAAAGGCTTTTTATTTACAAAACGGTGCTGTCCTTTTCCGAAAATCATAAAATTTGTTTAACACATACTGTTGACTACACAATATACATTGTTTTCAACATTAGTTCAGTGAATAGGGCTTGTGCTGAATATACTTTTTACCTATTATTTAAATTAAGAAAAAAGACCAATGCTGAAACTGAAAGTTTCGGGAAAAACATTTTATCTGCAAATATCAAGTTTTCAAGAATTGGTGATAAGGTTTCAGAAGTGTCAGTAACCAATATCCTTAAAGAGATACTGACACCTGAAATTAAACTCTTTTTTACATCTATGATAATATTGGCTTTGCAAGGTTCTTCTAACTTTGCCATAAAGTATTTGCATGATGCTTTTACATTACCTGTCTGAACCCCCATGTTCCTGTATGAGGGGGCTGCCATATTTGTGCAGCAGGAGTCCGTTAGAATTAGAAACTGTAACTAACAGGCTGAGATGGGAGAGTCAGGTTGGCAAAGTCAGAGTGTCAGAGAGTCAGGCTTAGGAACTTCAACTAACAATTATATACAAAAACAAACCTCTCAAGCAAAAAATGATCAACATGACCTATAGGTAACATTTAATGTACATTCATATGCTAAAATTCATTTTTTAGTGTCAGTATCACTTTAAGTAGATCAACAATGTACTGCATGAGTAGAGGTATGGAATTTATTTTTATTTATAATTATGGGTTTTGAAATCATAACAATCCCTTCTGTGAATTATTTTTTGAAAGGCTATTGTGACTCTTTTTCTTGTGAGGTTGTTCTTTTTGACCTAATCAGCAACTAAGGTGTACACTGCTCGTTAAATGGCTATTTCATGCCATTAGTTTTTATTTATATATATATTTTTGTAAGATTTAGGCTTTTCAGGCATTTGCCCCTTTACTTGCCTTTCATTTAGGAAGGAGAAAATACAGTTGCTAAATTGCTGTAAAAGGTTTAACGCTCTACTTTTAAACAATAGGTCAAAGCTCTCTATGGTTTCTAAAGATACAAGGTATAGTTATGCTATGAGAACTTAATAAAAAAAATGTGCACTTTAACAGCAAAAGGAAAACTTTCTTTTCAGCTGCCTGTTTTAAAGCATATGATTTATAACAAAGTGAGGGAAACAAAAATTTTATCTGAAGAAAACAAAACATAAGAAATGCACAGAGGAGAGTCAGTTAAATATTATTACATTCTGCCCCTGGGATATCAAGAAAAGTATGAACTTAAGACACACAAAGTATGTCGACTGGAGATTGTGTTTTTTCTAAACTTTAAGGGGCCGATTCACGAAGGGTCGAATATCGAGGGTTAATTAACCTTCGATATTCGACTGGGAACTAAAATCGTACGACTTCGAATATCGAAGTCGAACGATTTTGCGCAAATCCTGATTAAATCCTTCGAATCGTTCGTTTCGAAGGATTTTAATTCAGCGATCGAAGGAAAATCCTTCGATCAAAAAATCACAAGCAAGCCTATGGGGACCTTCCCCATAGGGGCTAACATTGACTTCAGTAGCTTTTAGCTGCCGAAGTAGGGGGTCGAAGTTTTTCTTAAAGGGACAGTACTTCGACTATCGAATGGTCGAATAGTCGAACGATTTTTAATTCTAATCGTTCGAATCGTTCGAATTCGATCGAATTTGATCGAATTTAACCAATTCGATGGTCGATTTCAAAAAATACTACGAAATTCGATTTTTTTTTTATTCGAACCCTTCACCCGAAATTCGTGAATCGGCCCCTTAATCTCTGCTGCTGCAGAGATAGCTGCAATTGGTTATATTATACCATAGGACATTTTTATGAAATCCATATGGCAAAAAAATCACTTGTGCTGGAGACGGGGGCCCTTAAAAGAAAACTATACCCCCCAAACAATGTAGGTCTCTATTAAAAGATACTGAGTAAAACAGCTCATGTGTAAAACCCTGCTTTATGTAAATGAACCATTATCATAATAATATACTTTTTTAGTAGTATGTACCATTGGGTAATCATAAATAGAAAATTGCCATTTTAAAAAATAAGGGCCGCCCCCTGAGATCGTAAGATTCACTGTGCACACATACAAACCACATGTAAGGTTACATGAGTCAATTAACAGACAGAGTTCTGCCTTTTGCTTCCTCACTTCTTCCTGTTACAGTTACAGTTAGTGTTGCAGTATTTCTGGTCAGGTGATCTCTGAGGCAGCACAGATAGAGTCACGAAATGGTGGCTCAAGGCAAGAGATGTAAAAGGGCAATATTTATGTAACTATATATTCCAGTTTGGTAAGATTCTTTAATATGTCATTCAATTTGATATAAACTATCTATTAAGTATTCATTTTGGGGGTATAGTTTTCCTTTAAAGATTTCTTTTAGAAAGGATTTGATTTTCTGCCTTGGGTAGTAAAGATGTAATAAGGATGAGTATTTACTAATAGCAGGGAGATAGACAAAATAGCTAAAGCGAAATGCATTTGCATTTTTATTTCTATCTAGATGGATTCCATTTTTATCCTGTATGAATATAGAGTCTCTTAAACATTAGACACTAAAATACATCATATACATAATATTAGGGCTCCAGAAATAGGTAACCCACTATTATCAACTTTGCAGGGGTTAACCTTTGTAGCAAAGGGCAATTTCAAGAGCAACCTCCATCTTTCCAGCAGTATTGTGGTCAACATTGGGAGATGCACCACAACACAATTGCAGCTCAAAAAGTCTGGTTGATGTCATCTTCAGAATTCGGTGTGCAAGAGACGTCTAGGAACCCCACAGCTACTGTATTATTCGAAGGTGGTGATTGCTTGAGGGTTCCTATACGGTAATAGGTGTAACTGTGCATAATTTAGAACAGGAGGCAGGAAGTTCAATGCATAGCCAGGCAAAACTAAGCAAAATGGCAAGGAGTGATGCAAATTAAATAAATAGGACTTTTTATGCAACTGACTGTGAGGGAAATTTGTGTAACTCCGACAGCAGTCGAAAATGATCAAGGAAGATCTTATCCCGAACACAGATGTGCAGAACTGGGCCTGACAAGAAACTGCTGCCAGCTCAGCACTAACTACCAGTGGTAAAGATACAGATAAATATACTGCATCTCCCTCTTTTCAAAGAAAAGTAAATTAAGAGTTAAAGTAACTGATATAAACACTAATCTGAAAGTTTTCAATGCATTTACTATCCAATCACTTCTTCTGAAGGTGATCTGTTGGGGCTCAGCAGTATATTCAATAGTAGGCTTGGAAGTAGGGTTGCCCTTTCCATTGTTAAAAATCAGGACTAGGGATGGGGTGGATTATGTCAGAGATGAAGCAAATGAAGCTGGGGTGGGGTGATGATTTTTAAGGGGGGCTTTTGATGTTAGGGGGAGGGGCAATTACATGGCAGGCAGTAATTGACTGCAACGTCATTCAATGCAGAGTCCTGTCTGTCTGAAATCCATATCAACAGTTTTGAACTAAATGGCCCATGCAAAAACTGGACTGTCCAATTGAAAACTAGACAGGTGGCATCCCTATCTGGAAGGTTCCTGTCGTGGTTCCTAAACAAACAACAAGATTTCCCTTTAGAACAGAGGAACAGAATTTACAGTGTCAAATGTACAGCGTGGAACTTGATGGACTTGACTTTTCTCAAACCAAATAACTAGGTAATTGTGTATAAACCAACCTTTTCTTCTTTTAAATACGGAATTATTTATCAGCAGAATGCACAGCATACAGATTTTGCATGCCAGCTTTTCTACTTTTAATAGTTCAGAAGTATTAATATGTCTATGAAGATTCTTAACCAGGCATGATATATACAGTATCTAGTAGAATTAAATCAAAGACAACTGAACTTTTAGGATGTTATTTACTAAACTCTGAATGTATTCAAAATTATTTTATTTAAAAAAACCATGACCAAACTCCCATGTACAATTTGATCTTATTGATTAATTAGAAAACTAGAATTAATTGGATCGGGAAAAAAACAGATAAAATCCAGGGAAACCCCAAAACATCAGTTTTTTTCTGACTTTTTTGCTCGAATTTTGGGGTTTTTGGCCAAAAACCCCATATTTTTCAGATTATCGTGCTAAACCCAGTGCAAACCACATCTTAAAATTGGGATATGTGCCTCTCCCATTGACTTATACAGGACCTCAACAGGTCCGAGATAATGGATTTTCGTATTTAGGCTTTTCTCAGTATTAGGATATAATAAATCTCGAAAAATGCAAGTTTTTTTCCCCTAAAAAGCCCCACCAGATAAATTCAAGGTTTCGTAAATAACCCCCTTAGAGTTTTCCCCCCAGCATTTAAACCCTTGAGAAGTAGTAAAGTCACAGACATACAGTAAAATCACAATGTTTCAGTTGAACTTCAGTTAGGTGTGAAACTCAAAGTGTGAAAGTGTGATCCAGTCAGAAAGGTACCATGACTTTCATTGAGACAGGTGTTAATCTTTCAATGTACATGACTGTAAGTGTGAATTGTTGAGAAGTTGTTTACCCAGATAAATGCAGACAAACTGGTAGCTCTTGCCGATATACTGTACATCAATATGACTACAATGTGATGAAAAGTTCCAACATCATATTTGATTGTAATATGAATCTAACAGCTTTATATCTGAGATCAAAACAAGGATTATATGAAAGAAAACAAACCTATTTCCATCCATTTTCTAGAATACAACTGATTTTCTGCAGCTTTTTCTTGTGTTATCCAAGACTTTTTATGACTTTTTATGATTATTTTTTCTTGGCTATAAGTAAGGTTAACAAACATAATACATCCATGAGTTTGATGTATTGGGATGTGTTATTATGTTGTTCTGCTTAGGCACTCAGCGCTGAAAATAATTCACTAGGCAGATGCTACATCCATTTACCATTTAACCTAAACAACTGTTTCTCCCCTGTTGAGGCACCTAATGCTAATGCTCCTCTCAGGCATGAAACATCAGCTCCCATCCCGCTGAGAGCCACACACATGCAACCCTCTGGTCAATCCAAGTGGAGCCCTTAATGACAACCTTTAAGAGACACTTTTCACATTTATCCTGTGAAGATCAAGTGAGGAACCTGGCATTTTAAGTGGTAGGAAGTCACCATGGAGATGCTACAAATTGTGAAAGATAATAATAGTGACTGCTTTGTGCACACATGTACACTGTATTTACCTTTTACAGAAAGTGCTATTGTTTGCAATTTCTTAACAATCCAACTGCTATTTCCTTTTAATTTCAAGCAATAAATGCTTAATAGTATGTGATTTGATAAAAGTAAGAATTCACAGTATCGTTTAGTAGATACAAGAGAGCACAAGAAAAAAAGAGTAAAACAGAAGACAAAATGCATAATAAGAAATATGTATCAAATATATAAATGTCTTACATTTGGGATAGTTGCATTAACATGCTGTAGATTGCCATCATATCTTTGGGGTTGCTTCATTTTGGCTGTGCCTGTAATACAATCACTGGCATATTATGAGTTTTTAAAATAAATTTTGTCTGTTTTACACAGAGGGCATAATCTTTGTACATATAAACAAGTAATTTGAAGAAACTAAGGAAAGTCACTGTCTTTGCACTCTAAAGATGCATTTTGTATTTTATCTTGTTAGCCTTACCCCAGCACTGATAACATTACCAGTATTATTAATGAATAACATCTTAATTGTAATTATTAACATTTATCTGTTTTAAACTGCTAGAAAGAATAATTGTGTATAGTATTGTCAAATAGTGTTACACATGACACTCAAAACAATGGAATTGGAAAGGGTAACTGAACTCTAACTCTCCTTTGTTAGTTGAAACAGTGTAATGATTAGTGCACCAATGGCTCTCAATTTAGAACAGAAGAATTGTTTAACAGGGCATAAGCAATACAATAATATTTCCTTTTTACACTGACATTCAAAGTAGATCACATGCATTAATATACAGCAACTGAAAGACCTCCAAGGACCCAGGAACACCCCAGGGCAAATTTCACCTGGGATGTCCAAACCCCCAAACTGTCCCTCCTTACTGGAGTCTTGCTGACTAAAAATGACTAAAAAAGTTACACACTGTCACTGTCATGATATAAGAGTCTGCCACTCACTAACACTCATTCATGGGAGCCCTGACTTCCACTAAGGTACTTCCTCTGGTTCTGGGACCTTTCCTGGGGAAGCTACAGAATATCCATAACATTAATATACCACCCTCTTACTGGGCAGATGTTACAACATGGGACATGGGACATAGGGGAAAAAGTTGATTATTTCCCATCCCTAACACCCTCATAATATTTGCTTAATTTATAGATACACTGTTAAAGAATACCAAAGATTTCCGTAGGTGGGAAAGTTGGTTTTATCTCAGGCCAGAAAAATTCTAGCTGAAAGTATGCAATTTTAAACTCCTCTGTATATGGATCTTTTACTAGATTCTATCGTACTTTGAAAAAGTTTATTTAGGTATATGTAAAGAACATTTTTTTAATATGGCAACGGACCTACTGTGATATGACTTCCCCGGCCAAAACATCATCACATTGCCCATCAGGAGTGTATGTTAAAAGCCCATCAAATACGTCAACATTACCATTTGTTATACTGTAAGTTCTATGAGATGCAGAGGGAAGCACATCATACAGTAAATATAAAAGACAGCAAACAAAGAATAAAAGTATAAAATGGACTTATTTATAGTACACATCCATTTCAACATTAGCTCAGTGAATATGGCTTTTGTATGTATGTATGTATATTTTTATTTGTAAAGCGCTCCTTGAGAGCAAAGCACTGTACAGCAAAAAAATAAATTAGTAGTAACAAACAAGGGGTCATTAAAATAAAAAGTAACAATAAGTGCATTATTAGAAATAGAATTCACATAAATATAAAAAATACAATTACAATACAGATTAAGTGCCCAGTGTCAAGGAAACAAAAGGCTAGAGGACCCTACCCTGTAGGGCTTACAGTCTAAGCGGGAGGGTAACATAAAGACTTTTATAGGAAGCCATGATAAGGACTTCAGCAGCAGAGGGGCCTGTACCCTTTTGGATGAGGGGAGGATAATTCTTGCAGCAGTGTTTAATACAGACTGTAAAGGGGAGAGATGGGAGTTAGGGAGGCCAGTTAGTAGAAGGTTACTGTAATTGAGTCTGGATAGGATGAGAGCATGCATGAGTGTCTGTGATGTATCAGGTGAAAGGAAGGGACGGATTTTGGCAATATTGTGTAAGAAAAAGTAGACTGGAGATTACCCCCAGACAGCGAGCTGAGTTGACAGGATTAATGAGCATGCCATCAATAGAGAAAACAGGGGAGTAGGAACAGGCTTAGAGTTTGAGGTGGCGCTGTTTCATCCAATTTGAGATAGCCAGGAGGCAGTTAGAGATCTGAGCCTCTGTTTCAGCTGTTAATGAAGGGGTGGATAAATATATTTGGGTATCATCAGCATACAGATGATAATTAAAGCCAAATGAATGGATGAGATCTCCCAAAGACAGAGTGTACAGGGAGAACAACAGCGGACCAAGTACAGAGCCTTGCGACACCCCCACATTAAGTGGGACTGGAGATGAGGTTTTGTTATCATAGGAGACAGTGAATGATCGGTTAGAAAGGTAAGAAGAGAGCCAAGATGCAGCCTGGTTACAGATGCCAAGCGAATAGAGAATCTGCATCAGGAGAGAGTGATCAACTGTATAAAATACAGATGATAGGTCAAGGAGCAGAAGGATGGCAACCTGAAGATCATTTGTAACTCTGCACAAAGCAGTCTCAGTAGAGTGACCAGGCCGGAAACCAGATTGCAGAGGGTCCAACAGATCATGGGTGTGTAGAAAGTTAAAGAAAAACGTTTTTATATCAAAAGATATATATCCCAAGGCTCATATTCAGTAAAAATAATGTATTTATTAAAGTTCATATTTAAAAATTAGATATATACTGACCCCACATGGCCCACCTTATGCGTTTCGTACCCTCCGGCACTCTCAAGAGACCCCAAAAGTCATAGGTGTCTCTCAAGCAACCCCAAAATGTCCACTTTACGTTTAAGTCATTAGGTACAAAGAGAAAACATTATGCAAATGAATATCAGGATTTTTTTGCACAGACTGATGCCCAATATGCATATCTTTACCAAAGTGTGTGACATGTAGATACCTGAAATCTTGTGTATACAAATTTTTATCGCTGACATTTCACATACTACCTGAGTTTTACATGTAGAAAAAGTACTTTACTATGCATGTATGTCCTTTAAACTGTAGGTTTTTTGAAGGCAGTTCTTAAAAATATTTAAAAATGTATGTCTTTCTATTCCAAACTAGCTTTTGTGTTCAATGAAAACAATTTCAGTTCCTCATGGACAATCAAAGTTGCTGTTCTTGAGCGGCACTGCTAACTGCAGATAACAATGGAATGAAAAAGATGCACATTTGAAATAGTGGATTTGGTCAAATTAGATTCTTTCTGTGTTTCAAGAAGCTTGAGAAGAAATTTAACTTTTCCTGTAGGATTTATATGGCTGTTATCTAAGAGTTCATTGAATATAACAGGTTGTGTGGGCCTTTTAGACAACAGATACAAGATGGCTGATATACTGTATATAGTTGTCATAACTCTGAAGTACACACATTATAAGCAGCAAACACACAGAACTTTTACACATGGAATTTACGGCAAAAGGGAACAAAGATTTTATTATTTCTTTACCATACCATTAAACAGACATAATTACTATTATTATTTTATTATTATTATTATTATTAGTAGTAGTAGTAGTAGTAGTAGTAGTATGATTATTATTATTAATAATGATAATAATAATAATCTCAACGTATAGTATATTTTGCAAATCTGGTAGGCAGACAATTTTAAAAACTGATGGCACTTTTAGAAGCAAACAAAAAGAGCAAAGAAAAATTATCCCTGGAGTGCTGAGAAAAATGGGGTGATAGGAGCAATAATATACTTATGGAAATTATGAGTGTGGGAAGGTTGTGGAATGCCCTGCTGGCAATGGCTTGCATGAGGATGTTGGGTTCTTAAGACATACAGTTAGTATAAGTTATTATTAAGTAAGTATTGGTATACAGTATATAGTTTATATATATATATATATATATATATATATATATATATATATATATATATATATATATATATATATATATATATATATATATATATATATATATATATATATATAAATAAGTTTATCGGTCTGTATATATCTACTGGGGATTATTTGGAGAAGTTAGATGTGCTGAACTTTTGTCCTTTTTCAACTTAAAGTAACTATGTAAGGTTGTGCTGTACTATGAACAAAGATTTTGGGGGTCTTTAATTAAAGGGGGTGCTACTTTGTGGAAAGATACTAACAATTGTGTTCAATAAGTCTTGCCTTCCATATTCTCAAAGTGACACAGGGCAACCTGCACCTTTTACCTGCTGTTCCTTGTGGCCACTCTGAACTAGCCTTGCCCCTTTTGCATTTATAAATGTGCAATGAAATGTTCTTGAATAGTGTTTTGACTGTGGAAATTGCTGCATGCACCAATGATCAGCTGTTCTATAACTTCAGTTAGGACAATGGGTAACCAAAGTATAAATTTAGTAAGATAAATATTTCCACTGTTTTCTGCCTGTGATTTGTATTGATGGTAAAGTATATGTAGTATACTTTTTATATAATAATGTATATATAATACAATAACTATGTATATTTTCCTGAATTACTTTCATTGCAACTCTGCTGTGAGAACACACGCTGGTGGTCTAGTGGGCTGGCGGGGACGCCCGCCGCGGTGATCCTCTTCTCTTAATTGCCGATTTTACTATGGCACGAGTTTTGAATATTTAAAGGGGCTTTTGGCTGGTAATCATTGACGTTGTTAGGTCTAACTTGTTTAATATCTGAGTGCAATTTTCTGTTTGATTCCAGTTTTGAACCTTGCCTGCCTGACTATTCTGAACTCTACCGATATTGGCCCGTGCCTGCCTGGCTATTTTTTGAACACTGCCTGTACTGACCCCGGCCTGACCTTGCTTGAACTCTGCCTGTATCAACCACTGCCTCTCTTCCTGACATAATATTGACATAAATTTAAGGGCAATTTCATAAAAAATAATATAAAAAATAAAAATTGATTGGAAGAAAAAGCTAGTCCTTAAAGAGAGAAATAACAAAAACTAAACCAAATAAACAAACAAAAATAAA
This sequence comes from Xenopus petersii, assembly GCA_038501925.1. Taxonomy (NCBI): domain Eukaryota; kingdom Metazoa; phylum Chordata; class Amphibia; order Anura; family Pipidae; genus Xenopus; species Xenopus petersii. The sequence goes on along the minus strand of CM076682.1, from coordinate 100,176,283 downwards.
AATCTTAAAGCCAATAGGGCCAACTATAACTCTCTGCACATAGAGCAACCCAGAAAATGGGAACAAAATAAAGAAAAAGAAAAATAATAGAAATACGCACCATATAATCATATGATATCTGTTTAAATATATATATCTAATTAAAGCATTCACCATTGTGAACAATGGAGCTTTGGTATGCCAATGAAAAGGTTAAATGCATTAAATGAGTTAAGATGACTTAAGATAACACAGTTTCTTCAATTACCCCTGAGTCATGACGCATTTAACTCACAAATCCAAGTGGCTTCATCTGTATTTCAGAGCCGAAACGTTGATAATAATACTTTCACTTTTTTTGAATATTTGAAGTCCTGGATGGTGCGGTTCTTTGAGTTTAACTTTATATGTGTTTTTTGAACTTGCACACAGGCATAAATGCCTTTCGCTGTGTGCACCAGCAACAAGTTTTCTTTTTGCTTTTTTTTTATATTTTAACTAATTTATTATACATCCATTTAATAAATTATGCCTAAAAAAATGTTGTTTCCCTTTCTCAGGGTGTTAGGCTGCAAAAGTCCGTACATTTTTTTATGGGTATCTGGTCTCCCCCATACATTTCCTACCATATGGCACATAAACTATACACTAGGCTCATGTATAGGGCATTATAACAACTTTATTTTATTTATTACGGTTCCCTGGGCTTGTGTAATGTAATGTATTTGCTGCAACATATACGTGCTTTGTACTTTCACTTCCCGCCATATGCAAATTACCCAACGCTAGTGCAACTTCACTTTGCTTGCCGAAGTAATGCTAGCGAAAATTCGCCAGCGTTCGGCGCCCTGGACGCAACTTTGCATTTTAGTAAATTTGCGTTGTCCTAGCGAATTTACGCCTGGCGAAGTGTTGCGATGGCTGCGAAGCTGACGCTGGGAATTTTTGCCACTTAGTAAATTTGCCCCCAGGGGTGTAACTACAGAGGAAGCAGATCCTGCGGCTTCAGGGGGCCCCATGAGGGCCTAATCAATGTGCTATTTTAATACTGTATATATTGGTAAAACCGAAAACCTCTGGATATTTAGGAGGGCCCTAAAATTAATTTGGTTTGAGGCCCAATAACATCTAGTTATGCCACTGCATGTAACAGTATATAATGCAAAGTGATGTACACATTTCTACTGCAAGGCACAAAGACCACATTTTTGAGCTATATTTAATTTCAGTGGAAGAACCCACCATGGAACATGTGCAATAATCATCACACTATGCAATCCATGTGCAGCAAATTTGCTTTTAAAATATACTGTAGTTAAAATCACTAGCTGCAACTAAAAAAAAAATTCATAAAGCCAACTGTATGCAGTGAATTTTGTTTAGTTAAAGGATGTATCATTCTGCCAACAGTAACATATGAATACAAAAATCCCTGGCAAGTGGTCAAATCCTCCCACATTTATGTGAGTGTTGATAAATAACCCTGGCATTCTTTCTCTCACTAGAGACCAATTTAGCTGTGTAACAACCCATTTAGGCATTTTGGGCAGAAATTGTTACTGTGTGCTTAAAGCTGTTATCTGTGTTGCCAATAGTTAACCTAACTTTGAGAGCAAGGGAAAATATTTATCTAAAATGCTTAAGACAGCACTGTCCTCTGAAATGCAGCACATTGAAGTTGTAAATCTACATTATATCATGCTGAGAGGCAGCTAGCCAATGAACAGTGAGATTTGGATGACAGTTATATACGGCATTGTCTGTAGATAATGCCCTCTGGAGAATGTTAGGCCTGTTTGAAAAAAGGCATCAAAAGGATAATTATTTTCTCAACATCTCTTAGTTCAAGTGACTCAGAGGATTTATTATTCAAACCAACACAACAACCAGGCATCACTTGGAATAGTTTCTGTAATGCACTGCTGTAAGGAACAAATAAACCCTATAAACTAACTGCAGTTTGCAATGTTTGCATATAAGACACCTGTTGTACACATATATATATATATATATATATATATATATATATATATATATATATATATACACCGTGTATACTCGTGTATAAGCCGAGTTTTTCAGCACCCAAAATGTGCTGAAAAAATTGACCTCGGCTTATACGCGGGTAAGATAGAAAAACCTCTACCTCTAAATTTAACCTCACCGGTAAATTTCAGGAGGCGCCACTCCCCGAGTCCTCAGCCCGAGTCCCTGGAAGTCCACGTGTCGCGCCCGGAAGCCCCACAGCTCGAGCAGCAGCCGGACACCCCCTTGTGTTTCCCCGCAATTTACACCCGATCCCCGGCCGCCTCTGCCTTGTGCTCCCGGCCGCCTCCCCTCTCTCTGCTCCGAGCCGTATCTGCGCAGTCCCCGGGCAGCACCTCTGTGTGTCTCTCCCCGGGAGCGTCTGTGTCTCTCCGCGGCTCTTCTCTCGTCTCCAGCTGCTGCCGCCGGGTCTCACCTTCCGGCCAATGGGGGAGGAGGAGCCGGAGAGTCGGGGAGAGCGACCTCAGCAGCCCCAGCGCGGAACTGGCAGTCTGTGTCCGACACAAACAGAGAACTACCGGTATTAGAAACGTTCTCAGCTCTGCATTAACATATGTTATCAGCCTTGTCATTATTGTGTGGGGAGTGTGTGTATATAGTGTATGATGGTGTGGGTAGAGAGTTTGTGTGTGTATATAGTATATGTGTGGGGAGTTTGTGTGTATAGTATGTGTGTGTGATTATTTTGTGGGAAGAGTGTGTGTGTATAGTATATGTGTGTCTATGTGTGTATAATTGCTAGTGGAAAGTATATTTTGTCTCAGCTGAAAAATATCTGTAATATAAATCCACTGGGGGGGGACAAATTTTCAGTGATTTAGTTTGCGCTGTAGTGATTGTAGCATAAAGGGTCTTAGTTGTGTCTAGGCTTATACGCGAGTTAATAAGTTTTCCCAGTTTTTGTAGGTAAAATTAGGTACCTTGGCTTATACACGGGTCGGCTTATACACGAGTATATACGGTATATATATATATATATATATATATATATATATATATATATATATATATATATATATATATATATATATATTGTATATTCAGAATTCACTCACCTTTTCAAGGTAATAGGCAGTAGCATCCAGGGAAACATTAAACAGAAATGTGTCTGTTTTTCAAATTTGCAAGAGGCATTGCATTTCAAGAGGCATTGCATTTTATATTCAATTTTGAAATCTGACATGGGGCTAGACATATTGTCAATTTCCCAGTTACCCCAAGTCATATGACTTGTGTTCTTCAGTCACTCTTTACTGCTTTACTGCAAGTTGGAGTGATATCACCCCCTCCCTTCCCCCCCCAACAGCCAAACAAAAGAACAATGGGAAGTTAACCAGATAATAGCTCCCTAACACAAGATAACAGCTACCTGGTAGATCTAAGACCAACACTCAGGGGCACATTTACTTAGCTTGAGTGAAGGATTGGAAGAAAAAATACTTCGAATTTCGAAAGTTTTTTTATTGCTACTTCGACCATCGAATTGGCTACTTCGACCTTTGTCTACGACTTCGACTTCAAATCGAACGATTCAAACTTAAAATTGTTCGACTATTCGACCATTCAATAGTCGAAGTACTGTCTCTTTAAAAAAAAACTTCTACCCCCTAGTTCGCCAACTAAAACCTACCGAGGTACAATGTTAGCCTATGGGGAAGGTCCCCATAGAATTTCTAGCTATTTTCTGATTGAAGGAATTTCGTTCAATCAAAGGATTTAATCGATTTTTCCTTCGATCGATCGAAGTATTTGCGGTAAATCCTTCGACTTCGATATTTGAAGTCGAAGGATTTTACTTCGGCGGTCGAATATTGAGGGTTAATTAACCCTCGATATTCGACCATTAGTAAATGTGCCCCTCAATAGTAAAAACCCATGTCTCACTGAGACACATTCAGTTACATTGAGAAGGAAAAACAGCAGCCTGCCAGAAAGCATTTCTCTCCTAAAGTGCAGGCAAAAGTCACATGACCAGGGGCAGCTGGGAAATTGACAAAATGTCTAGCCCCATGTCAGATTTCAAAATTGAATATGAAAAAATTTGTTTGCTCTTTTGAGAGCTGGAGTAGTTATTAACTGATGCGTTTTGAAAAAAACATGTTTTGCGATGACAGGATCCCTTTAATGATATATAAGTCTTTAATGATATATCTTTATTGATATATGACATTTGGGGGCCCAGTTACTTAGCTCGAGTGAAGGAATAGAATAAAAAAACTTCGAATTTAGAATGATTTTTTTGGCTACTTCGATCATCGCCTACGACTTTGAATCGAACGATTCGAACTAAAAAACATTCGACTATTCGACCATTCGATAGTCGAAGTACTGCCCATTTAAAAAACCTCGACCCCCTACTTCGCCACCTAAAACCTACCGAAGTGCAAGGTCCCCATAGGCTTTCTAATGTTTTTTAGGTCGAAGAAAAATTGTTTGATCGATGGATTTAAATCCTTCAAATCGAACGAATCGAAGGATGTAATCGTTCGATAGAACTATTTGCGGTAAATTCTTTGACTTCCATATTCGAAGTCGAAGGATTTACATTCGGCAGTTGAATATCGAGGGTTAATTAATCCTCGATATTCGACCCTATGTAAATCTGTCCCTGTGTGTTAATATGTTTTCAATATAATATTATAAAATTTCATTCCTGAACCAAAAAGTGTATTTTTTTAGTAATATTGGTATGTGTGTGTAGGCAGCAATGTCAGGTCATTTTGTCTTGTCATTTGCTTTCAGAAAGATCCAGTGCTGCACGATGGAACTGCTTTCTGAAAATTTTTTCTCCTACACAATGTAACTGAAAGAGTTGCAGGATTTTTACTGTTCTTAGATTCACCAGGGAGATGTGTCACGGCCGGCACCCAATACCAGAACAGGTGCCAAGTACCCTGGTCTCGGCTCGGCTTCACCAGTAGTGTGACCACCGTTGGGCTTCGGGAGGAGCCCTCAGCTTACTTGGGTGCCACCTGGACTTTACGAGGGGTACAAGGCGAGATGTTCTGGCTAGCAGAGGGGCACGGCAGGTAGCAGAGTCTTTTGGGCCGAAGGTCACGGTACAAATGGAGCAGGCAACAGAATCGTCAGACAGGCAGGGTCGAGGCAGGCAGATAACAAGAATCGTCAAACAGGCTGGGTCGAGGCAGGCAGATAGCAAGAAACGTCAAACAGGCAAAAGGGTCAAAACCGGGTGATCAATCGAAGGGTTAAACCGTAGAGTAGTCGTAAGCAGGCAAGGTCAGGATCCAGAATTCAGAGTAGTCGAAATAGCCAGGCAGGGGTCAAAACAGGAATCAGACAGAATCAGACAATAGCACAAAGCTCAGAAGCACCAGGAATACAATCCTATCACGGGCAATTACAAGCAGCCACCCAGGGCTTTAAATACATTTGAATTTCGCGCCTTTGCGCGCTGACGTATGACGTCAGCGCGCCTGCACCTTTAAATTTCCGGGAGGCGCGCCGCGCGCGCCCTAGAGAGAAGCCGACGCCAGCAAGACACGCTGGCGCGGCTAGAGAAGAGGACGTGCGGCGGGCGTCCTTGCTGGCGGACGACCCCGCCGCACCCCAGGTACCCTGACAAGATGTTTTAGTTGGGGAGCTGCTTTCTGTTTATCTTTCCATTGCTCTGTTGTTAGTCTGCTGGGGGGAAAGAAAAGGGGTGATTTCACTCAAATTTGCAGTACAGCAGTAAAGAGTGACTGAAGTTTATCAGAACAAAGCCACATGACTGGGGGCTCCTTAGAAAACTGACAATATGTCTAGCCCCATGTCAGATTTCAAAATTAAATATAAACAAAATCAGTTTGCTCTTTTAAAAAATGGATTTCAGTGCAGAATTCTGCTGGAGCAGCACCATTAACTGATGTGTTTTGAAAAACACATGTCTTCCCAGGACAGTATGCCTTTAAAATAAGAAAACTACAACAAAAACGTAGTACAAAAATATCTATATAAAAATAAACACAGTGTGGAAAGGCAAGATGTTGGAACATGGTACAAGTTTGGGACCTGCTATCCAGAATGCTTGGGACCTGGGGTTTTCCTGATAACGGATCTTTCTGTATTTTGAATCTTCACACCGTAAGTCTACTAGAAAATCATGTAAACATTAAATAAACCCAATAGGCTGGTTTTGCTTCCAATAAGTCTTAATAACTGTATATTTAGTTGGGATAAAGTACAAGGTACTGCTTTATTATTACGGAGAAAAAGGAAATCATTTTAAAAAAAAAATGTATTATTTAGATAAAATGGAGTCTATGAGAGATGACCTTTCCATAATTCGGAACTTTCTTGATAACGGTTTTCGGATAAATAGGTCAAATACCAAATACAGGTAATGGAACTCCAATTTTACATTAGGAGATACAATATTTGTTATAATACACAAGTTTCAGTTAATCATGTAACATCACTAAGGGGGTTATTTACTAAAACTCAAAATGATCTCATATTTTTATTAAAACAAGCTCAACCAAACTCCCATCAACGATTTTATCGTATTTATCAATAAAATAACTCGTAAAAAAGTCAGGTCGGGAAAAAAAACTCAATAAAAGCGAGCGGAAACCTGAATCGCACACATTTTTCAGATTGATGGCCAAATTGCTAGTTTTTTTTGGGTTATCAAATGAAAACCCTGAATTTTTCAGATTATTGCATGAAGCCCAGCACAGATCACAATATCACAAATTGCAAAAGGGATATCTCCCATTGACCTATACATGACCTTGACAGGTTTTAGATGGCAGATTTTTGGATTCTGACGTTTTGCAGCTTTGGTGTATAATCAGGGGCCCATTTACTCAGCTCGAGTGAAGGAATAGAGGGAAAAAAACCTTCAAATTTCGAATGGTTTTTTTGGCTACTTCAACCATCGAATGGGCTACTTCTACCTTCGACCTTCGACTTCGAATCGAACGATTCAAACTAAAAATCGTTCGACTATTCGACCATTCGATAGTCGAAGTACTGTCTCTTTAAAAAAAAACTTCGACCCCCTAGTTCGCCACCTAAAAGCTACCGAAGTCAATGTTAGCCTATGGGGAAGGTTCCCATAGGCTTGGCTATCTTTTTTTGGTCGGACAAAAATCGTTCAATCGATGGATTAAAATCCTTTGAATCAAACGATTTTTCGTTCGATCGAACGAATAGCGCTAAATCCTTCGACTTCGATATTCGAAGTCAAAGGATTTAACTTCGACAGTCGAATATCGAGGGTTAATTAACTCTCGATATTCAACCATAAGTAAATCTGCCCTTAAGTGTCATAAGGATATCATTTACAGGTTATTCCTGCCTCTTGTGTATTATAAGAATCTCATTTACATGCTGGGATAGCTGCCATGGTTAATGTGAGGCACTGACATATATATGTGTAAGTGTGTGTAGCCATGTACTATAGGCTTAGCATACAGTTTTCCAATGTACATAACCAAGGCAGCTGAACAAACTTACCTTTTTTTTAATTGAATAAACATATAACTATTAAACAAGTCAAGTTTCTTGGCTTTTTCTTGAATGCATGTGGTTGTTATTTGTCAGTTTGTTCATATATAGATATAAGGTCTGATTTTATATGATTACTAGAGATGGCGCGAACTGTTCGCCGGCGAACTTGTTCGCGCGAACATCGGGTGTTCGCGCTCGCCGGAAGTTCGCGAACGTCGCGCGACGTTCGCCATTTTGGGTTCGCCATTGTTGGCGCTTTTTTTTGCCCTCTCACCCCAGACCAGCAGGTACATGGCAGCCAATCAGGAAGCTCTCCCCTGGACCACTCCCCTTCCCTATAAAAACCGAAGCCCTGCAGCGTTTTTTCACTCTGCCTGTGTGTGCTGAAGAGATAGTGTAGGGAGAGAGCTGCTGCCTGTTAGTGATTTCAGGGACAGTTGAAAGTTTGCTGGCTAGTAATCGTGTTGATACTGCTCTGTTATTGGAGGGACAGAAGTCTGCAGGGGTTTGAGGGACATTTAAGCTTAGGTAGCTTTGCTGGCTAGTAATCTACCTTCTACTGCAGTGCTCTGTATGTAGCTGCAGTGGGCAGCTGTCCTGCTTCTGATCTCATCTGCTGACTGCTGCAATAACAGTAGTCCTTGTAAGGACTGCTTTTATTTATTTTTTTGTTGTTTTACTACTACTACTACTACTACTACTACTACTACTACTATAAGAGCCCAGTGCTATTAGTCTAGCAGTGTTGGGGAGTGGGACTGGTGTGCTAATCTGCTGCTCCTAGTAGTTCAGCAGCACCAACTGTAATTTTTTTTTTTTAATATTCATTTTTTTTTTATTTTACTTTTTTTTATTTTACTACCGCTGTAGTAGTGTATAAGTTGACCTTTTAGGCATTATTTGCCCTGTAGGCATTTTTTGCCCAGTGTGTTATTCAACCAACTGCCATCTAGCTGTGTGACCTTGTTCACATTCTGTCTAAATATCCATAATATTACCGTCTCCAGAAAAAACACCGGAGTGACTTTTTTCAAGCAGCCATAATATATTTTACGTAATCCGTATCCATCGCTGTAGTAGTGTATAAGTTGACCTTTTAGGCATTATTTGCCCTGTAGGCATTTTTTGCCCAGTGTGTTATTCAACCAACTGCCATCTAGCTGTGTGACCTTGTTCACATTCTGTCTAAATATCCATAATATTACCGTCTCCAGAAAAAACACCGGAGTGACTTTTTTCAAGCAGCCATAATAAATTTTACGTAATCCGTATCCATCGCTGTAGTAGTGTATAAGTTGACCTTTTAGGCATTATTTGCCCTGTAGGCATTTTTTGCCCAGTGTGTTATTCAACCAACTGCCATCTAGCTGTGTGACCTTGTTCACATTCTGTCTAAATATCCATAATATTACCGTCTCCAGAAAAAACACCGGAGTGACTTTTTTCAAGCAGCCATAATATATTTTACGTAATCCGTATCCACCGCTGTAGTAGTGTATACGTTGATCTTGTGGGCATTATTTGCACAGTGTTTTCTTCAAACCGCCATCTAGCTGTGTGAGCTTGTTCACATTTTGTCTAAATATTGATAATATTATCGTCTCTAGAAAAACCACTTGAGTTACTTTTTTTCAAGCAGCATTCTTATATTTTACGTAATCCGTATCCACCGCTGTGTATACGTTGACCTTGTAGGCATTATTTGCACAGTGTTTTCTTCAAACCGCCATCTAGCTGTGTGAGCTTGTTCACATTTTGTCTAAATATTGATAATATTATCGTCTCTAGAAAAACCACTTGAGTTACTTTTTTTCAAGCAGCATTCTTATATTTTACGTAATCCGTATCCACCGCTGTGTATACGTTGACCTTGTAGGCATTATTTGCACACTGTTTTCTTCAAACCGCCATCTAGCTGTGTGAGCTTGTTCACATTTTGTCTAAATATTGATAATATTATCGTCTCTAGAAAAACCACTTGAGTTACTTTTTTTCAAGCAGCATTCTTATATTTTACGTAATCCGTATCCACCGCTGTGTATACGTTGACCTTGTAGGCATTATTTGCACAGTGTTTTCTTCAAACCGCCATCTAGCTGTGTGAGCTTGTTCACATTTTGTCTAAATATTGATAATATTATCGTCTCTAGAAAAACCACTTGAGTTACTTTTTTTCAAGCAGCATTCTTATATTTTACGTAATCCGTATCCACCGCTGTGTATACGTTGACCTTGTAGGCATTATTTGCACACTGTTTTCTTCAAACCGCCATCTAGCTGTGTGAGCTTGTTCACATTTTGTCTAAATATTGATAATATTATCGTCTCTAGAAAAACCACTTGAGTTACTTTTTTTCAAGCAGCATTCTTATATTTTACGTAATCCGTATCCACCGCTGTGTATACGTTGACCTTGTAGGCATTATTTGCACACTGTTTTCTTCAAACCGCCATCTAGCTGTGTGAGCTTGTTCACATTTTGTCTAAATATTGATAATATTATCGTCTCTAGAAAAACCACTTGAGTTACTTTTTTTCAAGCAGCATTCATATATTTTACGTAATCCGTATCCACCGCTGTGTATACGTTGACCTTGTAGGCATTATTTGCACACTGTTTTCTTCAAACTGCCATCTAGCTGTGTGTATTATCGTTTCCAGAAAAACCAACTGAGTTTTTGTTGTTGTTGTTTTTTTAAAAATAATGCCAGGCAAAGGCAGGCCGCCACGCAGAGGCCGTGCTAGGGGCCGTGCTGCTATGCAATCCTGTGGCCCTAGCAAATTGCCCAGTTTTAAAAAGCCAATGACCCTGAACTCCCAAAATGCTGAAGAGGTAGTTGACTGGCTTACACAGCACACCCCATCCTCTACCGTTTCTAACTTTACCACAACATCCTCCTCATCCTCCACTGCTATGGCCACCCCACGTAACACTTCCTCCACCACCGGTGCCCCTTCTTCACTGGAGTCAGAGGAGTTATTTTCCCATGAGTTTCTTGAACTGAGTAATGCGCAACCATTATTGGCAGAAGAAGATGAAGGAGATGAGGACGTTACACCAGATTTAATTCTGGCAGAGAACACGACAGAGATGGACATAATGATGAGTGATGAGGAGGAGGTCCCCGCTGCTGCTTCCTTCTGTGATGTGTCAGAAGAAATTGATGCATCTGAGGAGAATGATGATGAGGAGATTGATGTTTTGTGGGTGCCTAGTAGAAGAGAGCAAGAGGAGGGTAGTTCAGATGGAGAGACGGAGAGTCAGAGAGGCAGTAGGAGAATAAGACTTAGAAGAAGCAGGGAGGACAGCCCGCAGGGATCAGTAGGGCAACAACATGTATCGGCACCTGTGTTCAGCCGGCCAACGCACCCGCCATTGCCGCCAATGCCGCCAACTTCTACTGTTACCGCCAGATCGCACACTTCCAAAAAGTCAGCAGTGTGGGATTTTTTTAATGTGTGTGCCTCTGACAAAAGCATTGTAATTTGCAATGAGTGCAGTCAGAAACTGAGCCTTGGTAAGCCCAACAGCCACATAGGTACAACTTCTATGCGAAGGCACATGAGCGGCAAGCACAAAGCACTTTGGGAGCAACACCTCAAAGGCAACAGGCAAACTAAAAGCCACACTCCTTCTGGTCCAGCATCTTACTGCTCTACCTCTGCTCTCCTTGACCCATCTGAACCACCCTCCACTCCGCCTTCCACCTTGACCACCTGTTCCCATTCCCAGTCATCTGCCACCAGCCAAGTTTCTGTGAAGGCCATGTTTGAGCGTAAGAAGCCAATGTCTGACTGTCACCCCCTTGCCCGGCGTCTGACGGCTGGCTTGTCTGCACTCTTAGCCCGCCAGCTTTTACCATACCAGCTGGTGGACTCTGAGGCCTTCCGCAAATTTGTAGCAATTGGGACACCGCAGTGGAAGGTACCCAGCCGCAATTTTTTTTCTAAAAAGGGAATACCACACCTGTACCAACATGTGCAGAGCCAAGTTACCGCATCTCTGTCACTTAGTGTTGGGCCAAAGGTCCATATGACTACTGACGCATGGTCCTCCAAGCATGGTCAGGGCAGGTATGTCACCTACACTGCCCACTGGGTGAACTTGGTAATGGCTGGGAATGGGAAGCAGGGAATGGGTAGCTCAACAACAACAACAGTGGAGTTGGTGTCACCGCCACGGATTGCGCACGGTTCTGCCACCACCTCTACTCCTCCATCGCTCTCTACCTCGTCTTCTTCCTCTTCTTCTTCTTACTCTGCTGCTGGGTCCTCCTTCTCCTCCTCCACACCTGTGCACCCCCAGCTCCCCCTAGGCTATTCGACGTGCCAGGTACGCCGTTGTCACGCTGTCTTGGGGATGACGTGCCTGGAAAGCAAAAACCATACCGGATCTGTACTCCTGTCATCTCTGCAGTCACAGGCCGATCGGTGGCTGACCCCACACCAACTGCAGATCGGAAAAGTGGTGTGTGACAATGGAAGCAATCTGTTGGCAGCGTTGAGACTGGGAAATTTAACACATGTGCCCTGCATGGCACATGTGTTAAATTTAATAGTCCAACGTTTTGTCTCCAAGTACCCAGGATTCCAGGACGTTCTCACCCAGTCCAGAAAGGTGTCGGCCCATTTCAGACGTTCCTACACAGCCATGGCACGCCTTGCTGACATTCAGCAGCGCTACAACATGCCAGTCAGGCGTTTGATTTCTGACAGCCAGACTCGCTGGAATTCAACGCTCCTTATGTTGGAACGTCTGCTGCAACAACAAAGGGCCGTCAACGAGTACCTTTTTGAACTGGGTGGTAGGACTGGATCTGCAGAGCTGGGGATTTTTTTCCCCCGTTACTGGGTGCTTATGCGCGATGCCTGCAGGCTCATGCGACCTTTTGAAGAGGTGACAAATATGGTCAGTCGCACCGAAGGCACCATCAGCGACCTAATACCCTTCGCTTTCTTCCTGGAGCGTGCCGTGCGACGAGTGACAGATGAGGCTGTAGACCAGCGTGACGAGGAGCTGGAAGCGCACGATTTATGGTCGGAATCACCAGAACGAACCCAGGCACCTGCTGCAACGCAGGGAGAGGTGCCAGAAGTGGAGTCAGAGGAGGAAGGTGGCTTTGTGGAGGAGGAGGAGGAGGACCAACAGGAGCAGGCTTCCCAGGGGGCTAGTGGTGACCTTTTGGGGACCCCTGGTCTTGTACGTGGCTGGGGGGAGGAGACCATGGATGATGCAGTCCTTGATAATGAGGAAGCGGAGATGGATAGCTCTGCATCCAACCTTGTGAGAATGGGGACTTTCATGCTGTCATGCCTGTTGAAGGACCTCCGTATCAAGAGGCTTAAGGAGAAGGACCTGTACTGGGTCGCAACGCTACTAGACCCTCGGTACAAGCATAAAGTGGCAGAAATGTTACCAACATACCACAAGTCCGAAAAGATGCGGCATTTACAAACCAGCCTGCAAAACATGTTGTACAATGCTTTTAAGGGTGATGTCACTTCAGGAACTCATCAACATTCCAGGGGCAGAGGTGCCAGTAATCCTGCCACGAGCACACCTGCAAGGACAAAGCCCTTTGGCCGGTCTGTAACGTCAGACATGCAAATGTTTTTCTGTCCAAGGCAGCGCCACAACCCTTCTGGATCCACCCTCAAAGAACGCCTCGACCGGCAGGTAGCGGACTACCTGGCATTAACTGCAGATATCGACACTCTGAGGAGCGATGAACCCCTGGACTACTGGGTGCGCAGGCTTGATCTGTGGCCAGAGCTGTCACAATTTGCCATGAACCTCTTGTCTTGCCCAGCCTCAAGTGTGCTCTCAGAAAGGACCTTCAGTGCAGCAGGAGGGATTGTAACTGAGAAGAGAATTCGCCTAGGTCACAAAAGTGTCGATTACCTGACCTTTATTAAAATGAATGAGGGGTGGATCTCGGAGGGTTACTGCACGCCGGAAGACTTGTTCTGACTTCTATGCAGCTGTCCTTCTCTTCAAGCCTCATGACTCCACACACAGCTGTCCTTTAGCGTCCTCCTCCCTCCGCCACCGTTACAAACTAGGGTGCAAACCCTACTGGTTTAATTTTTTCTGGCCTCTGTGCTTCAGTGGCTGCAACCAAAAAAACTGGGCAAACAATGTCTACAAGGTCAACGTATGGCGAAAAATGACTATTTTCAGCATTTATATGGCATATTTTTTCTGGCAACTGTGCTTCAGTGGCTGCGTCCAAAAAAATGCATATTTTCTGCATTTATATGGCATAATTTTTCTGGCCTCTGTGCTTCAGTGGCTGCAACCAAAAAAATTTATATTTTCAGCATTTATATGGCATAATTTTTCTGGCAACTGTGCTTCAGTGGCTGCGACCAAAAAAATGACTATTTTCAGCATTTATATGGCATATTTTTTCTGGCCTCTGTGCTTCAGTGGCTGCGACCAAAAAAACTGGGCAAACAATGCCTACAAGGTCAACGTATGGCAAAAAATGACTATTTTCAGCATTTATATGGCATATTTTTTCTGGCAACTGTGCTTCAGTGGCTGCGTCCAAAAAAACTGGGCAAACAATGTCTACAAGGTCAACGTATGGCGAAAAATTACTATTTTCAGCATTTATATGGCATATTTTTTCTGGCAACTGTGCTTCAGTGGCTGCGTCCAAAAAAAACTGGGCAAACAATGTCTACAAGGTCAACGTATGGCGAAAAATGACTATTTTCAGCATTTATATGGCATATTTTTTCTGGCAACTGTGCTTCAGTGGCTGCGTCCAAAAAAACTGGGCAAACAATGCCTACAAGGTCAACGTATGGCAGTTGTTTAAAGAGAACAGTAGATTACTAGCCAGCAAAGCTACCTAAGCTAAAATGTCCCTCAAATCCCTGCAGACTTCTGTCCCTCCAATACAGAGCAGTATCAAGCAGATTACTAGCCAGCAAACTTACTATCATCTGTCCCTGAAATCACTAACAGCTCTCCCCCTACACTATCTCTTCCAAGCACACACAGGCAGATTTTTCAGATACATTTTTGCCCTTGATCCCCCTCTGGCATGCCACTGTCCAGGTCGTTGCACCCTTTAAACAACTTTAAAATCATTTTTCTGGCCAGAAATGTCTTTTTTAGATGTTAAAGTTCGCCTTCCCATTGAAGTCTATGGGGTTCGCGAACCGTTCGCGAACCGCTCGCATTTTTGCGCAAGTTCGCGAATATGTTCGCAAACTTTTTTTCCGACGTTCGCTACATCCCTAATGATTACCAACAGAAGTGCAAGATAACTTGCAAAAGCATAACCCCTTAGTCCTAATTCTGACAGCAGGCTGCAGAATGGCGCACAGAGACCTACAACAAATCATATAGAGAGTAGAGCAAAATGTAAAAATATGTTGGATACTTTGATAATTGCTTTGTATTATACTATGCTATGGGGTATGTTGGTACAGTACTTTAGTACATTAACTTCATTATATACAATATTTCTACTGTATGCTCATTCATTTTGCGGACTACATACATTTATTTACTTTCTATGCCATTCATGTTACATCATCTTCAGTTATGCAGGTCAAGGAAAATAATAGTATAGTATGCTAATGACTTCAATATGCTAATGACTTCAATGTATTGTGCAAAATAAAAGTTGCCACAAAAAATGTTGTGTGGTCACTGCAAAAAGGCCCAATTGACTTTAATGCATTTTGTGAATTTTAAACATTTTTAAACAGGACATACAGTATTCACTTAACACTATCCAGCTGCATCTCAAATGACTAATTATTATTCTGCTAGGTTATGGGAACCAATTGAGATGCAACTTTTGGCGAATAGGGGCACATTGCAGCGACTGCTAAAGCAGTGGGAATTTGTGTTGTTTCCACCATGCACCGTTATTACCACCATTGGCATCTTATTCATGGTCCCAAGTTGCATCTATGGATGCAGTCAGTAGACTTTTTTTATTCAAAACTTTTAATAAATGCCATGATATTTGTAGTTTTAGAGTTTGCAAATGTAGTTGTGGTTTGAAAAACCTCTAAACCCACTAAAATCCAACTTTTGAAAAATAGGCCTCTTGCATTTTTTCCCTTGGAGTTTTCACAGGAGAAATCATTCTGTATTAAATAGCATCTCAAATTGAATCTTGTACATGAGTTTTCATGTAATAAATCTTTTTCTCACTGAACTGAATCTGGCCCAATGTGCCACCCTCTTTCTTTTCTGTATATTCACATGGTCTGGACCAGAAGTGACATCATGCACACGTCCTGCAAACATTTTTTTGTTCTTAAGCAATTTTTTTCCATTAATAACTTAATACATTTCACCATTGGTTCCAGGAATTTGGTTGCCTGGTACATATTGAAGTCATTGGGCGTCAAAATAATTTTGATGCTCGACAATTTTGATGCGCCAACAATTTTTACACATGCGACGCTTTTGTCCAAATGCACTAAAGTAAATTTTTACGTGTGACAATTTTTACATGCGCAACTTTTTTGTTGCAGCAAATTTCTCTGCCGTGAATTTTTGCAGTAGTTTTGTGAAAAAATTAGCAGGAGACAAAGTGCGCAAATTTGCCCCGAATCCATGCCTGGTGAATAAATTCGCCCATCACTACTTAGTACCTTTGCACAACAGTTGCACTCCAATAGCTAGATAGATAATAAAGACATTATTACTACAAAGACTTGTAGGTGTGAGGTGTGTACTACGGATTATCAATAATTTATAACAGTGTTTCTGATTATGGCTTCAGTTTTTAGTGCTTTAAGAATTTTTTATAGTGCACGGGGTCTTCTGAACAATTAGATACCCTATATAGGTTTACCAAAGAAGTATTGTACAGTATGTGGCATACGAGCCCCTAAGTGTAAGCTGACCACAAAAACAATATATACACATACAGTATGCATAGGTTTAGCAAAGTACATTAAGTGAACCCAAAATGAATAGTGCATATGAATTTTCATGGATGGCACTTTTCAAAAAAGGCATACTGCATGCATTTTATATATCACAAGAGCCAATAATTGTTATCTAGCCCCAGCAAACTATATTGACAATTTCCAAATGGTTAAATATGTCTTGACAAGGGGACTCCTCAATTGACCCTTTTTCTTGAGCCTTCCCACTGAATCCAATTGTTACATACTGTATCTTAATGAAATACCGAAAACCAGAATTGGGGTAAAATGACCACAGCATGTATTCACATTTTATCAAGTAAATAGGACCTTGCCAGCCTATTCCAAGGTAATATTCTAAACTCAGCATTTCACAGGAGATCACTACTATTCTCTGCCGTTGCTCAATGAAGACTTGAGTTTAAGGGCCGGACTACATGGGCGATTCAGCCGAGAAAAATCGCAAAATCGCAGGCGCACGCTGCGTCTGCATCCGACAGTCGTGTCGCGTTGCATCAACAATGCAACACGATCCGACACTGCCATTACTTACCTTGTTTCCATCGCATCCGATGTGACGCAGTGCGTCGGATCGTGGCTGAATCGGCAATTGTAGTCCTGCCCTAACTTACCATAGTTGCCATTTGAGATCAACACTATGTATTAGGCTGCCTCTACCTATAGAGAGGCAGGAGCTACATTTTCCACCTTGAAAGAAATTAAGCAGCCCTTCTGCTAGTCCTGAATTTCCTGAATCTCAATGATAGCAAACCCATGCAGGTTGTCACCTATCAGAAGCAGTAGTAGCGTCTGTATCAATAAACCCGCCATACAGTCACAGGAGAAAACCTCCTTCCTCCCTCTTCTAAAATTTCCTGTGCAGTACTCTGGCAAGGTCCTACTGCCGGTAACAATAAAACTTAAAATACATTATCATATATCCACTGTATTAATCCAGAGGAAGGCAAAAAATACCAGCCTGAAGGCAATGCCAATTATGCCTCAGAAACATTCCCCGGATCAAGCATTTGGCATTCATTTAACACAAATTAATACAATGTTGATGTTCACATTTATAGTGTATAAAGATATAGAAATCAGCAATATAACAGCACATTCGGGAAAATATCCACATTCAGTTATTAATAGATAAAATGGGAACATAAAGAAGAGAAACTCCTGACATTTTTACAAAATATGCAAAAAGGGTGAGGGAGGGTTTTTGGGATGTTTCTACCTGCTTGGAAGATGAGGAAGTGAACTGCTTCTTCTCCTGCCATCACATCTCTCTCTTTCACCACCCCCAATCACAGCTGAATCTGATTCTGCCAATCTCTAAATGTAAATCAGAGAAATCTGACTGCTGGTCATTCAGATCCCTTGTAATGCAGCCCCTGCACTTATAGGAAAAGGAACGTATTTTTTTGCTTGGGGGTGCCAAAGGTTAGGCACCCCAAGTGAATGTATTTACTTTACCTGACACCCTAGGCCAGTGCTCCTATCAGCAGAAAACTGCATCAGCCCGAGGTTCTTTCAAAGGGCACCACTGAGTGATCCTCTTCCAGCTTCTTCTTTCTTCTCACAGGTGCGCATTCACAGTAGAGTGAAAAGCTGAACGTTAATGAAAAAGCTGGCTATTTTATTCTACTGAGCATGCTTTCGCCCAGGAAATTTGAAGAACGAAGAAGTCAATCACTCCATGGTGCTTGCTTGCAAAACCCAATGTTAGCGCAGTTTTCCTCTGATAGGAGCACTGACCCAGGTTTTTAGGTAATTAAATGTAACCACTTGGGGGTGCTTATGTTTAGCACCCCCAAGATAAAATTAATTTCCTTCTTTATAGCTACAGGGATTTCCTTTCTACTCTATCTTACTACAGTTTGGGTTTTTTGCCTAACAACTTTTTGCATTTCGTGGCATCTTAGAATTTATATAAAGAACTGTATAGGACTGTATAGAACTGTTTAATTATATATAAGTATATATTCAGTGCACAAAATGTGATAAAAGCAAAATTAAGGTTCATTATAATGATACATATACTATTTATTTTCAGCGCAAAACAATACAAACCAAAAAGTTCATTCAGTACTCAGACTGTGGATGGAATCTTCAATCAATATTATGGTACTGCTTTCCTAAAACCATGTGTGAGTTCCTAAAGTCACTTCTGGTTTCTGCATCTGAATACCTTAGCTTGCTGGCAATCTTTTTTTCTTTTTAAAGAGTTTACACCCCTTTAAAAATATGTTCACTATCGATGTATTTAAAATAATTTCTATTATACACTGCAGCATTTTTTCACCTTATTGTACCGTAAGGTGAATAATCCGATAAAGTTGGGGTTTTTATTGCAGGAAAATTCGTTAAAGTCGGGATTTCGGATCGTCCATCGTACTATTTGAATTGACGCTTGATTTTGTTGTGATGTTTTGCCACTCCAACTTTTTCGAGAAAAATTATTGATAAATTAGTTCAATTTGTGGGAGTTTCATTGACTTTGTTTTTAAAGAAAAGTAAAGCACTGTGTGTACAATACATAGTATATGAAAACAAATGTTAACATACAGTACAATATTAATATGAGCAAAAAAAAAACCTTTATATTCATCTTTAATATAATTTGGATACATGTTAAGCACTAGCATGTTGCCTGGTTGTTTGTAGAATTGATGTGTTTCTTATTGTTCACACCACTGATGTTTGTGTTTTAAATAATATAGCCCAATTCTGCTACTGCATAAGATCTAGTTGTGTGTGGCGCTACAGGAGTCCTGTCCCTCCACTATATGGAAGAGCAGGTTCACTTTAATATGGCATGCCTCCACCCAAGGTCAGGACAGGCTGAACTGTAATACCCCTCCCTGGGAACTTCTCTGATCCGTAATACACATACATAGTGGAACGGCTGATTATTTGGCAGGACACTATACCTTTAATATGCAGTGATATTAGTAGCCTGCCAGCCAGGAGCAACTTCATTCAAATAACACAGCTAACACTCTCTGGACTGCTGAAGGGAATCCCCACTTATGTGGCAGTTGCTTTAAAGTCCTGAGAAGGACTCCCTTTGCCTTTCTGTGCCCTGAGAAGAGCACGCTTTGTTCTTCAGAGCCCTGACAAGGACCCCCTTTCCTTCCGCACCCCAAAGAGAGCGTGGTTTTCTGCCACTGGGGTTCCCTACTAAGTTTCACACACACAAACTCTGGGAGTATGTACACTTCACTCAAATAACACAGCTTATGATCTCTGGACTGCTGAAGGGAATCCCCACTTATGTGGCAGTTGCTTCAAAGTCCTGAGAAGGACTCCCTTTGGCTTTCCATGCCCTGAGAAGAGCACACTTTGTTCTTCAGAGCCCTGACAAGGACCCCCTTTCCTTCCGCACCCTGAAGAGAGCATGGTTTTCTGCCACTTGGGTTCCCTACTAAGTTTCACACACACAAACTCTGGGAGTACACTTTACTTGTAGTCTGCTAATTCTATATCCAAGCAGCACTTCCTTTCTCCCATCAGCACTTTCTCTCTCCCTCTTCCTTCCTGTCAGCCCACCTCCCCCTCCTTACACAGAATCAATACAGAAGAAAGACAAGTGTAGACAGCTCTCCTACAATAACATTGCACAAATTTATTTTTCTACCACTAAACATGTCAAAAAATGCATTGGATTCCTGATTATATCTATCCTATGTGGTCAGGAAATAAATCTTGTTACTATAAATTATGGATTATCCAATATTTCCTTCCTATTCCTTGTCTGCATAAAAAGTCCTCTGTCTACCCCTCAAATCTACAAACACTCCTATTCTGCAGCATATGGGCATTCTCATGTGTTCTCATTTTGATAAAATAAATGATGTGCCCATATGCAATAAATAATAATAACCTCTAATCTCGTATTATCATTTTATGTGTCTAAGTTGTCCATCTAACTTACTGTATTATATTGTTTCTTCAATTTACTTCTTCAAACATGCCAGTGATCATTGACTGGGCACAAGTGTCAAAGTAACAGTCTCTGTCCTACTACAACTAACAAGTGAGGGAGAACTGTGGAAAAATATCATTAATGATGTCAGGAAAACAATTCCAGACTTACAAATATAATTATGTAGAGACCTTTTCCTTTCGAAGGTTACAAACTGTACATCTCACAAACCTGGTATCACTATAAAACGTTACAATAAATAATACTTCTTTTTATTTATTTGCCTGAAAACATTTATTTGGAATACAAATGCACAAACATATGCATCAAGTAAGCACATACCCAACTGACACAAAACACTTACCACATACTGTATAAATACTACATCATAGATAACATAACACTCCCTCACACACCCACATCATGATGCTGAAATATAGGATCTTGAGAACAATGGTCAAACTTTGCTGCCATTAGCTAGAATTCAACAAATGTAAATACTATATGCCACTTGCATAAAGGCAAGAGTTATGGTTGATGAATCAAGCACAATGAAACATACAGTAAGTGGTTGTATATACCTGTATAGCCAATAATTACACTGGAAAACTGGTCATAATTCAGTATAGTGTTTTATTGAAGATGCATAAGCACTACATGTTTCGGACCTCTAGGGTCCTTCCTCTGGTGCAGTTGAAGAAACTAAATGTGAAATGAGCCTCTTTAAGGGCTCCTACCCCCACACCTCATCATGTGACCAAAAATGACCCCTCATCCCAGGATCCCGCTCATATACTTGCTTCCAACAGTACATAAAACCCACCAGGTCGCCCCATAGTCTCTGGTATGGGATCCATACTACAACCACTTTCACAGTACATGGACAGATTCCTACAGGAAATAGTTATTAAATTACCCCAGTGCCTTAAGAATACCACTGATTTCCTAACCCAGCTAATTTGGGTACAATGAAAAAAGAGTGCATACTTTGTAGCATAGATGTACAATCCCTATATACATCCATACCCCATGAAATATATTGAAGAGAAATTGCTGCTTGAAAACATACCACATGCAAAAGTCTACTTCTTACTGGACTTAGGGGCATGTTTACTAACATTGGAGATAAATATCTGGAGAGATTTCTGGAGATGTTGCCCATAGCAACCAATCAGATCTTTGCTTTTGTTTTCTAACTTGGCTGTGGCTGTTTAAATCTAATTGCTGATTGGTTGCCATGGGCAACATCTCCAAAAATCTCTCCAGATATTTATCTCCAATGTTAGTAAACATGCCCCTATATATCACTGGTCCTTAAACAAAATTATTTTAGATTCAACCAAGATCACTACATACTAGGGATGCACCGAATCCAGGATTCGGTTCGGGATTCGGCCAGGATTCGGCCTTTTTCAGCAGGATTCGGATTCGGCCGAATCCTTCTGCCCCGCCGAACCGAATCCGAATCCTAGTTTGCATATGCAAATTAGGGGCGTGGAGGGCAATCGTGTGACTTTTTATCACAAAACAAGGAAGTAAAAAATGTTTTCCCCTTCCAACCCCTAATTTGCATATGCAAATTAGGGTTCGGATTCGGTTCGGTATTCGGCCGAATCTTTCACGAAGGATTCGGGGGTTCGGCCGAATCCAAAATAGTGGATTCGGTGCATCCCTACTACATACAAATACAAGGGATGGCTATGGGGAGTAACATGGCCCCCAGTTATGCAAATATTTTTATGGATGCCATAGTGCATAAATTAATTCTGGATAATCCCATACATAAGGCCAAGATTGCATGTTACTATCGCTTTGTTGACGATATCTTCCTAATATGGGAATCCATTGAGGCAGAGTTGGAAAATTTTGTGGACAGCTTAAATATACAACAGCCGACAAATTCACTGCTGAATTTAGTAAAAATAAAATACACTACCTGGATGTACAAATAAACAACCATGAAGGGTTGCTAACTACAGAATTGTACACAAAACCCCTGGAAAGAAATAATGAATTATGTCACGACACTTTTACACACCTAGTACAATTAGAGGGATACCGAAAGGACAATTTTTGCGTAGAAGGATCTCCTCTAATGATGACAAATATATGGAGGCCTCTAATACTCTAATTAAAAAATTTGTTGAAAGGGGATATAACAGTAGTGGACTAGAACAAACAAGAAATGAAGTCCTTGAGATACCACGCAATTCCCTACTAGTGTTGGGCGAATTTGCGCCCTTTCGCTTCGCAGAAAAATTGCGAATTTCGCGCAAAATTTGCGAAATGGCGCCGGCATCTAGTTTTTGACGCCGGCACCCATTTTTGACGCCGAATTTTCGCAGGCGTTTCGCAAATTTATTCGCTGGCGGCGAATCGCACAAATTCGCCGCAAATTCGCGCCTGGCGAATAAATTCGCCCATCACTATTCCCTACTAAATGCTAAAAAGAGAAATAATGCATGTGAGAAAATTCCATTAGTAATGGAATATGGTCCACAAAGTAAAAAAGTGGAACAAATTGTATAAAAACATTGGTCACTTTTGGGACAAGACTACGCGTATGATAAAGCGTTTAAAGAGACCCCTCTGTTTTCATAAAAACGAGGCAAAAACATTACACATCCACATAAGGGCTACAAGATACCTATTAAAGACTACTATACGGAACATGTAATCTATGCCCTCAAATGCCCATGTGGAAAACTCTAAGGGGCATGTTTACTAACATTGGAGATAAATATCTGGAGAGATTTCTGGAGATGTTGCCCATGGCAACCAATCAGCAATTAGATTTAAACAGTCACAGCCAAGTTAGAAAACAAAAGCAAAGATCTGATTGGTTGCTATGGGCAACATCTCCAGAAATCTCTCCAGATATTTATCTCCAATGTTAGTAAACATGCCCCTAAGTGGGCCAAACATCACGTGCAGTGAAAACTAGAATTGGGGAACATAAGAGATCTATCACAAACTTTGACCCTAACAAAATACAAACACACCAAACACCAATAGAAAAAAAGATAGAAAAAAAAGATAGTTAGTTACATAGTTACATAGTTAAATCGGGTTGAAAAAAGACAAAGTCCATCAAGTTCAACCCCTCCAAACGAAAACCCAATATCCATACACACACCCCTCCATACTTTCACATAAATTATATATACCCATATCTATACTTACTATAGAGTTTAGTATCACAATAGCCTTTGATATTATTTCATCCAAAAAACATCCAAGCCATTCTTAAAGGCATTTACAGAATCACAACATCACCGGCAGTGCATTCCACAACCTCACTGTCCTCACTGTGAAGAACGTTGCTTCAAATGAAAGCTCTTTTCTTCTAGTCTGAAGGGGTGGCCTCTGGCATGGTGATCCTCTTTATGGGTAAAAAGGTCCCCTTATATTTGTGCTCTAATGTACTTGTAAAGTGTAATCATGTCCTTTCGCAAGCACCTTTTTTCCAGAGAAAACAACCCCAACCTTGACAGTCCATCCCTCCAACCAGTTTAGTTGCAAGTCTATGCGTCTCTCCAGCTCATTTATATCCCTCTTAAGGACTGGAGTCCAAAACTGCACTGCATACTCCAGATGAGGCCTTACCAGGGACCTATAAAGAGATATTTTCATCCCCTTAAGTTAATGCCTTTATGCAAGACAGACTTTATTTGCTTTAGTAGCCACAGAATGACACTGCTCAGAATTAGACAACTTGTTATCTACAAAAACCCCAATTTAAGGAAACTCCCAACACACTGCCATTTAGTGTATAACTTGCATCTATATTATTTTTGCCAAAGTGCATAACTTTGCATTTATCAACATTGAACCTCATTTTCCAGTTTGCTGCCCAGTTTCCCAACTTAGACAAATCACTCTGCAAAGTGGCAGCATCCTGCATGGAACCTATAGTTCTGCACAATTTAGTATCATCTGAAACATAGAAACAGTACTTGCAATGCCTAGCTCCAGGTCATTAATAAATAATGTGAAAAGCAAGGGACCTAATACAGAGCCCTGCGGTACTCCACTAACAACACTGGTCCAATTAGAAAATGTTCCATTTACCACCACTCTTTGTAGTCTATCTTTTAGCCAGTTCTCTATCCAGGTACAAATACTATGTTCCAGGCCACCATTCCTTAATTTAACCAGTAACCTTCTGTGTGGCACTTGCATCAAATGCTTTAGCAAAGTCTAAGTAAATCACATCCACTGTCATCCCAAACTCGAGGTCCCTGCTTACCTTCTCATATAAATAAAAATTAAGTTAGTCTGGCATGATCTATTATCCTTTATTAACACTTTGAAAAGCTTTCCTACCACTGACATCAGACCTACTGGCCTATAGTTTTGAGGCTGAGAACTGGGATTACTTTTTGAATAGCAGCACCACATGAGCAAGTTACCAGTCTCTTGGCACTATGCCAGACCTCAATGAATCCTGAAAAATTAAGTGATGAGTTTTGGCAATCACAAAGCTAAACTCGCTAAGAACCCTGGGATGAATACAATCTAACCCTGGACCTTTATTTACCTTGCATGTTATAGTCTCTTTTGCATTTCCTCATGTGTGAACCATGCATCATTAGTTGTGTTACTAGAATTGGGACTATTAAGAAGGAAACCTTCATTAACTGGTTCCTCATTTGTGTAGACAGATGAAAAATACGAGTTCAGAATCTGCACTTTATTTTCATCAACCAGCTGCCCCCCCCTCTGATATTAAAGGTCCCATCCCTTCCTGCTTCATTTTTTTACTATTAACATATTTTAAAAATAATTTTGGATTATTTTTACTGCTTACTGCAATATCCTTTTCCATATCAATTTTAGTTTGCCTTATAGTTTTCATGCATGATTTATTGGCCTCCTTGTACCTTATAAATGATTCGCCTGTCCCAGCTAGCTTGAAAGCCTTAAAAGCACGTCTTTTCTTACCCACCTCAACACCAACACTTCTATCGAACCAAAAAGATTTTGCTTTGCAACGATGTTCCTTGCTTACAAGTGGAATATACTGACGCGTATTAATTAAGCAGCATTTTAAAGACTTCCCATTTTTGTTCTGTGTGTAACCCTGTTAAAAGCATTTCCCACTTAATATGTTGCAGAGATGCCCTTATACTGTCAAAGTTTGCACTTCTGAAATTTAGGGGCAAATTTAATAAGCAGCAAAACTTTGCAAGCTAAAGCTTCGCAGGTAAGGCAACACTTTGCCAAGCGAAAATTTGCTCAGACAACTCTTATTCACTAACATTTGAAGTTGCGTCCAGGGCACCGAACGCTGGCGAAGTTGTGCTAGCGTTAATTCCGCAAGCACAGCGAAGTTGCGCTAGCGTTGGCTAATTTGCATGTTAAAGTTGAATGGACTTACAGTATATGTTGCAGCAAATACATTACATTAGACAAGCCCAGGGAAGCTTAATAAAAGAAAATATAATGCCCTACACATGAGCCCAATGTATAGTTTATGTGCCATATGTTAGGAAATGTAGGGGGAAGCGGGTTACCCCAAAAAAATGTTACCCTCTTTTGCCAATTGAGTGTGAAAGAGCGCAAGCGTCAGTCTCTTCCGCTAGCGAAGTTACGCCTGCGGCCGTTAGTAAATCAGCGAAGTTCCAAAATGACGTCACGCTGTCGAATTTATGCCAGCGTTAGTCACTTTACCCTTAGTAGTAGTAGTAAATTTGCCCCTTAGTGTTTTGGTTACTCCCATATAGAATTGCCTCTGCGACAGAATCTCGAAGAGACCATGTTATGATCACTATTCCCTAAATTATCAGTATTATTAGTTATTAGTTATTACAAGGTCCACTACTAGAGTTATTCCTAGTAGGTTCTTGAATGAGCTGGAATAAAAAGTTGTTTCAGTAAATTTACAAACCTACTAGCTTTTTCTGTCTTGGCAACCCCACTACCCCAATCAATGTCTGGATAATTGAAGTCACCCATAGCAACAACTTGGCCCAGCCGTGAAGCTGCTTCTATCTGCAAAAGTAGCTGGGCTTCATACTCTTCACTTATACGAGGTAGTTTATAGCATACACCAATGATAATTCTCTTTGTAATCTTTTGCCCAGTCAAAATCTCTACCCAGAGGGATCCTCTCCCTCACCAGTGCCAGCTATGGTTATTTCTTTAGTGCATGGCTTTAATTCAGGCTTTACATACAAACACACTCCTCCACCATTTTTAATCTCTCTGTCCCTCCTTAAAAGGGTGTAAGCATTTAGATTCACAGCCCAGTCACATGTTTCATCTAACCAGGTCTCAGTGATACCAATTATATCATAATTTTTAGAGAATGCAAGTATTTCGAGGTCTCCCATTTTACCTCTGTACATTCACCAGCATACAGTGGAGGTTACTACTTTTACTTTTGAAATTTGCATTACTTAGTGGAGAATTATATATTAAGTTAGAATTTGTATGTTCCTCGTAACAGAGGGACGTCCTTAGCTGGTAAATTATATGCCCCCTCACTCCTTCCCCATGACCCCTAACTAATCCCACTACCCCATCTACCCTAGCTTCTCCATAATTATTTATCTCACCCACCCCCATTTGCTCTTCCAACCTCCTCTAACCTCTTAGCCATTCTTTCCCCTAGCACAGTGAACCCCCTTCCTTTGAGGTGCAAACTGTCATGACTGTATAGGTTGTACCCCAAGGAAAAATCAGGCCAAACCCTTCCTTCCTACGCCAAGGGGCACATTTACTAAGGGTCGAATTTCGAAGTGAAAAAACTTCGAGATTTGACCATCGAATTGCAGTAGTTTTATATTCGAAGTCGAAGTTTTTTTTGATTGAATATGGCCATATTAGATTGACGTAAAATCATGCCATCGATCAATAAAATTGTTAGAATTGAAAGATTTGAACGATTTAATCAAAGGATTTTCAAAAAAAACACTTTGACTTCTAAAAACGTAGCCAAATATTGGCTATAAGTTGTAGGAGGTCCCCATAGGCTAACATAGCAATTTGGCAGGTTTAAGGTGGCGAAGTGTCGAAGTTTTTTTAAAGAGACAGTACTTCGATTTTCGAATGGTCGAATATTCCAAGTTTTTCCAATTCGAATCAAAGTCAAATTTGGCCTATTCAATGGTCGAAGTACTCAAAAATAATTTTGAAATTCGAAGTTTTTGAATTTAAAAATTTACTTCTAAGTCACTTTGACCCTTAGTAAATGTGCCCCCAAGACTTGAGCCACATATTTAACTCCCTAAGCTTCCGCAAAATTTCGGAAAAAATTACATTAGAAGACCTTCCCTTGATCTTAGAGCCGAGATCCCTGAAATCACTCTTTAAGGTCTTCCATCTACCATTTATTTTGTCATTAGTATAGATATGCACAAAGACAGTTGGGTCATGCCTAGCCCCACCCAATAATTTGTCTATCCGATCAACCACATTCCGAATCCTGGCACCAGGTAGACAGCAAACTGTTTGGTTTGTCACAGTCGGCACCCTAAACCAGAACTAGTGTCAAGTTCCCTGGTCTCGGCTCGGCTTCACCAGTAGTGTGACCGCCTTTGGCTTTGGGAGGAGCCCTCAGCGTACTCGGATGCCACCTGGACTTTTCGAGAGGAGCAAGGCGAGGAGTTCTAGCAAGCAAAGGGGCACGACAGTTGTTAAAGTCAGTTAGGGGAAGGTCACGATACAACAGGATAAGACAGATCTGTGGTCAGACTGGCCAGGTCAAGGCAGACAGATAGCTAGTATCGTCAGGTAGGCAAGTGTCAAAACCGGGTAATCAATCAGATGGGATGAGGCAGAATCGGAGTCAAATAACAGGCAGAGGTCAAACCAGAACGTCAATTAGGAGGGTTAAGCAGAATCGAGGTCGGTTTCAGGCAAGGGTCAGGTTCCAGAGATCAGAGTAGTCAAAACAGCCAGGCAGGGTCAAACACAGGAATCAAACAGACTAGAAGCTTTTCAGCACAAGGTACAAGGCACCAGGAAACAAAACCTATCACGGGCAATGACTAAAGAAAAAATGTCCCTTTAAATACCATTTGAATTTTGCACCATTGTGCGCTGACGTAATCACACCAGCGCGCATGTGCCTATAAAATACGGAAGTGCGCATGCGGCGCACACTAGGAAGCCGGTATGGAAGGAGCAGGATGGCGCCACCGCACCACCACTAGACCACCAGGGTGAGGATTTTTTACAGGGTTGTAACGATCCGGACGACAGATTACCCTATCCACTTTCCTAATGATTGAATCCCCTACAACCACAATCTGCCTGACTCTGCTCTCCTCCACACCTCTACTAGAGAAACTAGTCTCCTGGCTGTTAGAGAGATCAAACCCAACTAGAATTGCCAATCCAGAGTTCACACTCCCATCTTCTTCACACAATCTGGGAAATTTGTTTGCTTTATACATTTCGGATCAGCCTCCTATTTCCTTTTGTTCACC
The DNA here is from genome assembly GCA_038501925.1 of Xenopus petersii. Classification (NCBI taxonomy): domain Eukaryota; kingdom Metazoa; phylum Chordata; class Amphibia; order Anura; family Pipidae; genus Xenopus; species Xenopus petersii. The sequence continues at coordinate 100,147,531 of CM076682.1, read as the reverse complement.
TTAGATTTTCTAACTGTCACCCAGCTAGTTGCCTCAATATCCTGCTGCTGTTCTGTTCCCCCAAAACTATCCCCTGCTAGGTCCTGCTCAGTGAACAAGAGACTCCTTTCAGGATTGTCACCAGACATTAAATGCAGTATAATAAAAGTCATTTTCAATGTTAACATGATATCTACAATTTATCTTTTTACTAGTGATGGCGCATTAATTGGGAAGACACAAATTCTCAGCAAATTTCTGCATTTCGCACCAGCAAATAAATTTGTGAAACTGCAGCAAAAAAATTGTCATGCGTCAGAATAGATGCGCACATAAAATTGTCACATATCAAAATTATTCATACACACATATTGGAACCAATAAACCTACATTTTGTTTGGTGAAACTGTTGCCTCAAAATTACTCACCTTGGTATCTATTGTATTTATTTGGACTGGCACCCAGGTTCTATTTTTGGCTAATGGTGTGCATCCCATGCTGGCACCCAGGTATTAATTTTGTCTACGGAGTGCACCATTCCTTTGGTTATATATATATATATATATATATACACACACACACACACACACACACACACACACACACACACACACACACACACCCAGGGGCAGATTTACCAAAGGTTGAGGTGAATTTTTGAAATAAAAAAAATTAGAATTTCTAGCTATTTTTTGTGTACCTCGACTAGGGAATAGTCCAAACTCGATTCGAATTTGAAAAAAATGCAAAAAATCGAATATTGAAATTTATCATGTACTGTCACCTTGAAAATTCGACTTCGACCATTCACCATCTAAAACCTGCCAAATTGCTGTTTTAGCCTATGGGGGACCTTCTAGAACCCATTTGGAGTCAATTGGTGGACATTGAAAAATCTAAGTATTTTTGGGAAAAACTTAGAATCACTTTCGATCTAATTCGATATTACTTCAATTCGTACAATTTGAATACTTATTCAATCGAAAAAGGACTTATTCAACCAAAAAAACTTTGACTATTTCGGTTGGTGTTTTTGAATTCGAATTTCGAATTTTTTTCAATTCTGAATTCGACCCTTGATAAATATGCTCCTTAGTGTTATCTTAAAAAATTACATACAATTACATAAAATAACATTTTTCCCATGGAAAAAATGTGTTTTCCCCCTTTTAAAGGCCAATGAGAAAAAATTTGACTTTAATAAACAATCCCCTAGATCTACACATGTATTAGAATTGATATCAGCAACATTTACAGGACACACCATATCAAATTTTCATGTCAAACAGTTCTTTATTTTTATGGTACAAATTAAAAGTGACAGATCCAAAGCTGTTCAGAAATACACAGTGCAGCTTTACTAAACATACAGATATTGCTCAATATTAATTACAGAATTTATTTCAGTCTATAAACTTTAAAGCAAGATGTGCAGTTAAATCAGCTTTGGTTTCAGTGTCAGAGCAGTAATGAGTTTTCAGATTTCCAGTATTTCCCCCACTGGTCACAAGTGCACCTGTAAAATTCCTCTTGATGAGGAAACAATCTCACAGTGCTGTTTTCCCATTAGCACGTTGGATGCTTTCAAACAAAAACAACTTAATAACGTGTTTTAATTCTGTCCTGGTTTACTCTCATATATGCAAATAAATATCATATGAATATTGAGTTGAAAATGAGCATGATTTATAAGAGAGAATCCTTTCTTGCAAAGCATAAAAGCACAAAACAAAACTTTTATATTTGTTATAATATTGTTATATCTTTGAAAAAGACCTCAGAATTGTTATCCTGATTTGAACCCTCTCAGTGCTCTGGTTGTGTTCCACTAAACATTTCCATTTGCTCTATGTCTACACACTGCCAGATATATTAGTGTGATACATTTATGAAGGTGTATATCTAATTGTCTTTCCCTAAGTGACTGTGTACTATTGCAAGATTGTCAGCAATATATAGCCATTTTTAAACAATGTGCATACTACATACATTGAGCTTTGGTCCAGCATTAAGATGAGCAAAGGCATTTTTTTGTTTATTTCTTTTTGGTAATAGCTTGAGTTTTTTTAGACAGCCTACTTTTTCTGTTTTGCTCCCCCTTTTCATTTGAATTTTAACTTACAAAAGCATTTAAACTTTTTTTTTTATTATTATCATAAACGTATAACATAATTCTGTAATTCACAGTATTTTTACAAGGAAAGTAACCCCTATGTTTGTACTAGGGAAAAAAACAAGCATTGAAATATCAATAAATTCTAAATGTAGTCTATCAAGAAGTAGCAAAGCATCAGCCATATAAGTTACAGTGTTTAGAGTGAGCAAATTATTTTATTTAATTTGTAATGACAATGTACATTAAATAGATGTCATTTTACATCTAATCCAAAGCATATGGTTACATAGCATAGTATTGCTTGATGCATCCTTTGGCATATTGTTTTTTGTGTTTCCATGGGATTTATATATGTGCTACAGTTTCTTCCCATGGTCCAAAAACCTACTGGTTGGTTTACTGGATCCTGATGGAACGGATTCTAGTGTGCAGTGGCATAACTAGCTGTTGCAGGGCCCCACCACTTCAAACATGTGGTCGCTTGACATACACCACAGTATAATTCCCCCACCCTGCTGCCTGCAATATGCTTATCGCAAGCACTGGCAGGTCCTAAATGGGTACAGGCCTGGGTGAGATTGCACCCCCAGTAGTTATGGCACTGCTAGTGTGTGCAGGATGTTGGTGCCTATGGTACAAGAAAAGGTTGACAAAGATCAAAAGGAACAGGCACAGGAAGTCAAATGACCTAACCATTAAACCATTACTTCTCATTTCACTGAGAAATGAAGTTGGGTATTTATAGAAATGCAGTGATGATGGTAGGTCAACAAGATTTGATGAAATTCAATTTGAAGAGAAAAATCCTTTCTCCTAATTCAGTTTTTGTTTGTTCCCATAGTCTTCAATTTCAGTTTTCACGTGATAAAACATGAGATGATTTTTCTGAATTAAATTGGATCTCAAATTGAATCTCGTCCATGTCTTTTTACTTGATAAACCTTTTTCTTATGGAATTGGATCTGGCCCAATATGTTTTAAATGTCTAAACAATACAAATCAAACTTTAAATTGAATTAAAAGTGATCACTGCATTTCTATAACTATCCTGTTTCTATACAGGTGGTTGATGTAGCACAATGGACTACTGCCCTCCAACTTTTACATATTTTGCCTAAATTAAAATGTGTACACAATAGTATAAATCATACAATCCATAATATCTAATAACAAAGAACACCAAGAGCAATAATCTAAATTAAAAAAAAATGTGTTGATGTGTATTTAGAGGTTTTTTTTTTTAAATTTACTTTTCTACAAAATCGTATTGTGCAGACATTATGCAGTAACATAAATAGTGATTACAAAGATGAATGGTTTACATATACTGTATATACATCTCACATCATTTAATAAATTGCTAATATCTCTAACATTCTAAGTTAGTAAAATTAATGTAGGAAGCATTACAGCACATTTGCAAGAATACAAAAGCATAATACAAAATTATAAAACTGTAAAAAAAATCTTAGCATATCAGTGGCCATAACATAAATAACTGGAATTTTCCATGTTTGCCCTTCTATAACAAGTAAACACATTAGAAGGGATTAGCCGTTCTGTCACAAAGTAATTCAAACAGACGTGAATGTTTACATATATATTGCATCTACACCCTACGCTATATGGGAAAAGTGAAAATATTGAAAAATTGAAAATCATTACACATTTCTGTTTTCAAATGCATCTGGGAAGTAGCCTTTTGTTTGTTTCTGTGTTGGTATTTATTTGGTTTTCACTAAAGAAGCTACCATTACAGGCTCAGAATAATGTTACAAGTGGACTATAAATTCTACACTTTTAAAATGTAATTTTTTCAATACCAGATCACTTGAAAATTCAGGGAAACGTCTAAAAAAATCCAGCTAGAAGGACTGCACTGATTGCAATTTAATTTAAATCAGTGCAGCCCTACAACTTGCATTTATTAAAAGGTCCCTGCTTTTGTTCTCTTTTATCATATTTATGACTTAATTATGTTGCCCGTTCTTTGGCCCAATCCAAAAACTGCCTTATTAGATTATCTGTGCAATAGAATGTCCTAACCTAAAGCATCTCCCTGCTAGAATATAAAATATCACTGTGCTGCTTTGTAATATTTACTTCAAACTGGCGGTTAATATATTTTGCGGTAAATTTTCTACTCAGTATAGCATGCTATTTTAGATGTTTGATTTGTTTGATTGTGGTGGACTATTAGGGGCAGATTTACATATGGTTGAATATCGAGGGTTAATTAACCCTCGATATTCAACTGCGGAAGGTAAATCCTTCGACTTTGAATATTGAAGTCAAAGGATTTACCGCAATTCGTTCGATCGAACGAGAAATCGTTCGATTGAACGGTTAAATCTTTCGAATCGTTCGATTCGAAGGATTTTAATCCATCGATCAAACAATTTTTCTTCAGCCAAAAAAGCTTGCAAAGCCTATGGGGACCTTCCCCATAGGCTAACATTGAGGTTCGGTAGGTTTTAGATGGCGAAGTAGGGGGTCAAAGTTTTTTTCAAAGAGACAGTACTTCGACTATCGAATGGTCGAATAGTCGAACGATTTTTAGTTAGAATTGTTCGATTCTAAGTTGTAGTCGTAGTCGAAGGTTGAAGTAGCCAATTCGATGGTCGAAGCAGCCAAAAAAAACATTCAAAATTCGAAGTTTTTTTTATTCTATTCCTTCACTCGAACTGAGTAAATATGCCTCGTAGTATTAATACAAAATGTATGCGTCTTTGGCACAATGGGACATATTTTCCATCTCATCACAGAATACACCCATGTGCCAGTAGTAACCTTGTGAACTAACTAGAGAGCTTTTAGGAGGACATTTCAAGTGTGCTTACCATTCTAAAAACACTAGAAATGTAGATACAGTTTCAATCAATAAAAAAACTGCATGATGTGTGCTTTGTGAAATTAACTTTTGCTTGTGTTTTATGGGGTTAAAACATACTGTACTTTCAATAGTCCAGCCTTTAGTATACTGTATATAGGAATATTGTATTCCTAAACTCAAAGGAACATTGAAGAGGTCTTGCCCTTGACATCTCACCACAATGAAGGGCGACTTTGTAACCAGCAATAATAAAGACTAACACAATCCAAACACGTGCTCATTGATATAAATTATAATATATGTTGATGGTATACTGGTTTCACTTAATTTAAGCACCAGAACATGTAAGTTCTTTGACACAGGCATGATGTGGAGAAAAATTTGGTCACATTCATATTCAAATACTCAACAATTTAAACAGTATAATAAACAATCCTTCAGCCTTCATCTGGTTTGGTTTTCGTTGACAGCTTATTTTCCTTCAGAATCTGAGGGTTTTTTCTTTGGCTAGTAGACTTTAGAAACATGTAATAGGAAACAAAACATGGATTCAGAACATAGCTGTGGAAATACACTTTTTGCTCACATTTCCACCAAGTGATAATTTTTGCAATCAATGATGTTAGGAGCAAAACAACGTTTGGCTATTTTTTTTGTAAATACCAACTGTTTTTGTGTGGCAGAAATATTATCAAATGCCTTGGATATTTAATGGACTGCAGACACTACCTATAGGATCAATGTGCTTTAGCCACTAGTGTCTCACTTAATACTCAAAAATGGCTTTGTCATTTTCTTGCATCAGGGTGTTTTTATTTTTTGATATTCACCAAAGTAGTGATATATATTTATTTAGTGATCAATGTAATCAAAATGTTTGGACATTTGGGATCACATAAGCACAGGGCTTCATAAATACATACCACTCATAAATGTATTAGATTTATTTAATTGGGGTAGTTGGAATTTCATAAATGTTTGTTCACACTCATGAAACATATAAAATGAGTTTAGAACGTGAATGAGTGTATTAAGGTTCTTCTGACCAATGTAATCAAAATGTTTGGACATTTGGGATCACATAAGCACAGGGCTTCATAAATACAAACCACTCATAAATGTATTAAATTTATTTAATTGGGGTAGTTGGAATTTCATAAATGTTTGTTCACACTCATGACACATATAAAATGAGTTTAGAACGTGAATGAGTGTATTAAGGTTCTTCTGACCCCTTAAACAGGGGTAACTGGAAGCGATGTCACTCAAACTAAATGTAACACAACAATTCCAGGCCTGATAAGGAGCTTTTCTATTTGTACAGGTATGGAATCCGTTAACCAGAAAGCTCAGAATTACTCCCATAGACTCCATTTTAAACAAATAATTCACAAAACAATTTTCTTTTTCTCGGTAATAGAAGAAACAATGCTTTGTACTTGATAAGATATAATTCATCCTTATTCAAGATAAAACAATCCTATTGGGTTTAATTGTTTAAATTATATTTTAGTATATTTTTTTAAGATATAGAGATCCAAATTACGAAAATCCCAAGCATTCTGGATAGCAGGTCCCATACCTGTACCATAGCATAACTGTTTCACTCATAATTTCGTTTTTCTAGTAACTTTGTGTTTCTATCAAAGTCTTGATTATTCTTCCAAAAAGACCCAGGTCTTTTTAATTAGACAAGAAACAGTTCACAAATCTCTACTACAAAACTACTAATACAGTATATCTCTCTATCATCAAGTGGGAATTCAGAAACAATATGGTAAATAACCCTGGGTTTGGTCAAAGCCTCCTAGCTTTAAAGTCTCAATATCTTATTTTACAACAAACCAGTGGTTAAAGATGAACTCACTGGTAGTTTCTGATGCTTTTTTTTAATCCAGAATAATAATTTATTTTTAGGGCTAGTTTTCAAGACAAGTAACCTCCCCTCATATCCAAACAGTACTTGTAAAATAGTTGTGGCATTAAATGTGGCATATTATTACAACAAACCCAGTCACTAGTTGAAAAATTCTAAGCTACACTGTTATGCATATCCAGCTGAATTTTGGTGTACTATGAAACAAATGTTTGTGAACAGATAGTAATAATAATAAATAATTATTAAAAAATACAACCATTCCATGTAGTTTCACATTTTCCTAAAAGCAGACATCAGTCTTGTTTTGCATTACATGTTTTCGACTTTGGTTAATACTGAAGATTTTGTATAAACTGAAGGTTGATAAGTGATCCTCCAGATGGCAGGCTTATTTTCTCTTTAAATAGATAAAAGATTCTCTTGTTTTGATATAATGCTTGCATTGTCATCATACACAGAAAACAAATGAATGTGGTTATTTGGTTTACTTTAAGTGACACCCATAAAAATGTTTCTGTTTTGTGTCTGTTTTGTCTTTTTTGGTTTAATTTAAAGACTACTTCTACCACGAACACACATACACACTAAGTGGTGTGCATTGTATTTGGAAAAACTGATGTATACATTATTAGTCCATCAGTCTGTTTCCTCAGTCTCTTGTTTTTAGTTTTTTTACTTACAAGAATGATGAACAGGCATGTCACAAGTTCAAGTCCACTGGTTTAGGAATTCTCTTCCATTGAGTCTGTTAAAGACTCTAAAGGGACTGCTGTACCTGGCTCATGTTGTTTTATACGTTTAATTGTGTTCTTGAGTGCTTGACGCTTATTGCAGAACCAAACTCTAACAACCTCCCGATCATAGTTCAGCTTTTCTGCGATTTCAGTCATTTCCTGACCAGATGGGTGTGTGTTCTTCTCAAAATGGGCATTCAAGATCTCTAGAGCCTGCGGTGTGAAAGATGTGCGCCTCTTGCGCTTTTTTGATGGTTCGCTGCCGATAAACTCTGTGAGGTTCTGCATACCTGCTCGGTGGCGGGCCTCAGCCTCAGCCATCCACCGCTCAAGGACAGGCTTTATCTTCTGGGCACTTTTAGGAGTGATGTCCAGCTTTTCAAACCTGGCAGGATACAAAAGGCCAGGGTTCAGTTTGGCTGTCAGACTGCTAGCTATAGTGTTCTCTTGGGCTTCCTGTGGTAGGAAAAAGTGGCTTCTCAGGATGGTGTGTCTGGGGGGAAAATTGAAAAAGAAGAGTCTTACACTGATGCTCTGCCAGGGTGGGACTTCCTGCCTGCCTAACAATTGGACTGGCAGAGGTAATTTACAGTGGATTAAAAGAAAATAAATATTGTACAGTACAAAAACAATAGTGAACACACATGCATTATTTAAATCATGTAAATATGTTAGAGGTACCAAGTAAAATATAAATTATATATATATATTATAAGAAATAAGCATTAAATAAAAAACATATAATGTCCCTGCAAAACTGCTACTGCAAGTTACCCCTACTATGCATATGCCAATTACTCTTGTGAAAAAGTTTCCCCAAAATAAATGTATTCATTCCACAAGAGAATGCCAGGTTTGCATCTAAAGAAAAATATCTTTAACTATAATAGATACTCATATATCTACTAAGCAGGACGTGTGGTCCTTGCTATATATATAATATGCAAACTCATGAACAATTACAAAACAAACTTTTGACATGAATTTAAGTGCTTCAAGAGTTCAAGAATACTTATATGATTGTGTGGCTGTAAAGTCTGAGCATTTATTTAACCTATTTTAAGAGTTAACTTTTTCTTTTTAATAAAATGAGTTCAAGAATACTGTGATCAGCATTGCTCACATTGACCCCTAAATGTGTCACATAGCATTACTAGTGCCTCTATAGTAGCACAATGTTAATTGTGCAATGTACTGGGAACCTTTTGTGTCCTTCTGGCTCCTTCCAGTTCCTGAAATCCTTTTGCTCAGATTTGATCTGTATGCTAACCCTGCATCCTCATTCCTGTTGCATTACCTGCAATCAATGCCATTCTTACCTTTCTTGACTCTTTGTAATGCCTGTTAGCATGTATGCTATTTCTCTGAGAAACTAACTGTATTGACATATTGACAGTTATGAAGGATGACAGAAAGTGCTGTACAACCCAAGAAATTGGGTGGGAGGGGGGATCTCCGCAACATAAATTGTGTCAACTGGCAACAGATTACCTTTCTAATTTATTTAATTAATTAATTAAAGACTAATAAAAGAAAACACCCTGGATTTAAAAAAAAAACCCTGGCTTCCTTTCCAGCCTACCTTAATCAAAATGAATAATTTTTGGAAAATAAATCTAAGTACCCCTTTTTCCTCTGTCCTATCCTGCAGCAGTCAAAGATCATTGAAAGGCCAGTGATTGAAAGTTTAAAGGGTGGTTTACCCCCTTTTCAACATGAGTTCAATGAACAGGGAATGTGCTGTACTTACTTTTTCTCTATCGGTGGTTATCTATTAGATTACCAGTTCACAAAAAAAACCCTTGCATTATAGACTGCAGTCACAACAGAGGGTAAAGGAAATGTTTTCTGTTTGCCCTGCTTAGATCAAGAAATAACAAATACCATAGAGTTTTCATGATTCAAACTAAATGAAAAGAAGTATGTACAGCACAAGCACTATTTATTTAACCAGAGACGTAACTACAGAGGAAGCAGAGGGGGTCTGGACTGTGGGATCTGCTTCCATTATAGCCACTCTCTAGTGCTTGAAAATATCAATGATCTGCTGTAGACATGACACTCACAATAAGGAGTATTCTGTGTATGTGTCAGTTTGCTGCTCAGGGAAGAACTATTTGCATATTTACTTATTTACAAGCCTTTGCTCTAATAATAATGTAGGGGATCAGGCAAATCCTGTTTTTCTGTATGTGACAACATCAAGCCCGGTTACAGGCTGGAGTACAATCTGATTGGCTGGGAGCCTCAGTGCATCCTTGGGAGAAGGGAGTACCCAGTGAGTGTCTTGCTTTGGAGCCAAAGGCAAGGGGTTGGCAGAGAGCTAGTAAAGGAGCCCCTGCTACAGCATCCAACCAGAGCCAGAGAGAGGCAGCAGAGAGGATGCCAGTGCTGCTTGGAAAGATTGACCAGGGAGAGCATGGAGCGAGCTGCTGTGTGTTCTGCCTTGAGTAAGCATTTGAGCTTCAGACATTAAGAGAGCCTGGGTTCTGTCTCCTGCACTTGGATGCTTTGGCCACGTGTAATTACCCTGGGGTAGAGCAGGTCTTGCTCGTGTACTTGTCACATGGGAGTGGCTACTAAATCCAAAAGGAAAGGTACTTTGAGGCAGCAGGTAGGGCTACCTGTTGACATAAGAGCTCTTGGGGAGGGGGGGACAAATTATGAGGAAATGAGCTGTGCTAATTTGCATGGGTCGACCTGGAGAGGAATTTGAGACTGTGGCATTGAAAGACTGTGCCAGGGGTTTGATAGTCCAAACAGGTTCTCTAGAGCAAAGTTATATTGTGTGATTTCTATTTACAATTATTGCATTCAATTTTCTATAAAGTTATATTTGGTTACTGCAAACTATGTGCTTATTTTCCTAGTGGAACTCCACTGAGGTGTGCTCCTCAGCACCCACTAAGTGGAGGCACTGAGCTGTAAATTAGCTCTGAATAGTGCACGAACGGAGTCCAAATTAGAGACAGGTGAGCGTGCTATCCAGGTTCCCAAACACTCCACTCTGAATTTGAAACTGAGCTGTAAATTCCAGTTCCCAGTGTTTTTCATGCAAAGGGAATTCAGGGCCCTGGGTTACAATGGGTTAATTGCTATTTAAAAGAGTGTGACCCGATTCTACAAGCAGTCTGTTAAGAAAAGGGTACTATAATAATAGTAATAATCATAATAATAATGTTGCATTATTTAAACTATTTTAACCTGACTATAAAGATTTTTCATTCATCCAGGTCATGGTATATCCAGTATAGGTAAATCTAAAACAACTGGACTTGCTGAGTAATCATCGAAGACGTTTCACTACTCATCTGAGCAGCTTCTTCAGTTCAACTGAACTAGAGCTCATTTATTTGCAGGATACCACAAGTTAGATGGTCGTAGGTTTTATTTAAAACAAATGTAAAAATCACATAATTTTTTCCGGGGAAATAACTTTTTAACTGTCTATAACCTTGGCAAAAGCTGAAGCACAATGATGAATAAAGGTAAATAGCAGCACCAGTATTTTGTTACCCTTGAGAAAGGTCACTGTCTGTGACCGAAATGTTGGGCTTCTAAAAAAATCTTTTTCATCTACTGTATATTTTAAGTTCTATTGAATGCTATACTTTGCAACTTTTTTTTAATAACTACTGTATATATATAGTATGTGGTTACAATTGCTAAGTCTATTAATACAATAATATTAAAATTAACAGAAATGGAGCATGTTTCCACAAATATGAGGATCAATGCATTCCTACACAAAAACTGATGCAGTATTTGGATCATTGCTGATCCTAATCTGTGTTGATTCTTGAATACATGATGTTTGGATGTTTGGTATAACAACATACAAGTCATGAAACACATTTACCAGCGGTGGTATGCTTGTATAGACTGAATAAAGGTTATTTTCTTCAGGGAGGTATCTTATAAGAAAAAGCAGTAGGGGATGCCATAGAAGTGAGAAGATCCTATGGAGCTTTTTGTATTTAACAACAATCAATGGGTTTTATGGAAAATCATTGAGCAAAATGTGAGCTGCAAGCACACTACCCCATACTGATGTTATTTATAACCTTAGTCTTAAACCACATGAAAAGTACACTTCTGGTCTACAGGGAATACATTAAAAATATAAAGAGCGGATAAAGAGAAAGAGAATTTCATGGATCACGAAGAACAAAATCCACTTAAATGAACTCATATTTGGTCGGCTTTTTTCTTTTTAAAGAAAGTATGGGTGACTCAAAGGTCTTCTTAAAGCCTACAAGGGAAGTTGTTCACGGAAACAACAGAAAATAAATCTGCAAAAAAAAGTCATTGGTGCAACAGCACATTCATTAAAAATAATTTAGTACTTTTAACTACAGTACATGTCAAATAAATATGTAGAAGAGTATATTCATACAGTTTAGGGAATATCTATTTTCTGATGTGTACCACACATATTTATAAACCAAATGATGTGCCTGGGTGCAGAATCAATAAATGTTATCCAAACGTTGAACAGTGTCCACACTCTCAGTTCTTACAAACGTTTTTTATTGTTAATAAAAGCTACAAACCGACGTTTCGTTCTCAAACATTGGGAATGGCACAAAGTATATACCAATTGGTCATTGTATCAGTTTGTAAAAATAGTAATCTACCCTTATACTACGGAAAAATCATTGTATCGCCCTTCCTCATAATAGTCTTAGCCTGCCAACACCTGTTATCTCTGACCATATTAACAGCTCTTAGTGACTTTGGTGGTTAGATGAAGCTAATGGCACACTCCCTATTTGTCAAGCAATAGTTGAACCACTGCAATAGATCATTCAGTCTGGTTTAAACATAAAACCGTATTTGTATTCTATTTTAGCCTGTTCAACCGTACAAACTTAATTATGTGAACAAATATACTGTATATATACCAAAATATTATTACCATTAAATCATGTGTGAATAAACACTATAATGATCCCCTCTAAATACAAATTGGATTTGAGTTTTATTTACTAAAATACAAATTTATCTAATTTTTTAAATATAAAAACCACGACCAAATACCAATACCTGATTTTAATTTGTTATACCTGAGTTTTTGGGATTATTGCCCAAAAAGCCCAGAATGGTTGTATTTTTGGGCTAATTCCAGCACAGACCACAGCAATTTCAAAATAGCATCTCTACCATTGGCATACACACCTTGGCAGGTCTGAGATGGCAGATTTTGGGCTTTTTGTAGCATCAGGCTTTAATAAATCTCAAAAAAATGTTTTTAAAAAACCTGAAAAATTCGAGTTTGGCCCCAAAATGCCCAACCAAATAAATTCAGAGATTAGTAAATAACCACATGAAAAGTACTTTTGTGCTTTGGTTCCCTTTGATACATTAAATGCTAATGTATCAAAGGGAATGTACTTAAAGAGTAATGTACTCTTTAAGAACATTACTGTTTAAGTACATTAGAGGATATTTTAAATAGAAAACAAGGGATGTTTTCTCACAAAGAGAAGAACAAGAAGCCACTCCTTTAGATATTAGGAGGCAAATATTGTTCTGTACAGTGAGGGCAGTGAGGTTGTAGAATAGCCTTCCAGGTGATGTTATGATGGCAGGGGCTTGAATGATTTTTTGGACAATCATAATATCCAAGGTTTTGGTGATCTTAAAGGAAAACTATACCCCCAAAATGAACACTTAAGCAACAGATAGTTCATATCATATTAAGTGGCATATTAAAGAATCTTACCAAACTGGAATATATATTTAAGTAAATCTTGCCCTTTTACATCTCTTGCCTTGAGCCACCATTTCGTGATGGTCTCTGTGCTGTCTCAGAGATCACCTGACCAGAAATACTGCAGCTCTAACTGTAACAGGAAGAAGTGTGGAAGCAAAAGACACAACTCTGTCTGTTAATTGGCTCATGTGACCTAACAAGTATGGTTTGTTGGTATGTTTGTGTGCACTGTGAATCCTACGATCCCAGGAGGCGGCCCTTATTTTTTAAAATGGCAATTTTCTATTTATGATTACCCAATGGCACATACTACTAGAAAAGTATATTATTATAAAAATGGTTTATTTACATGAAGCAGGGTTTTACATATGAGCTGTTTTATGCAATATCTTTTTATAGAGACCTACATTGTTTGGGGGGGTATAGTTTTCCTTTAAAGGGATACTGTCATGGGTAAAAAAAAATTTTCAAAATGAATCAGTTAATAGTGCTGCTCCAGCAGAATTCTGCACTGAATCCATTTCTCAAAAGAGCAAACAGATTTTTTTATATTCAATTTTGAAATCTGACATGGGGCTACACATATTGTCAATTCCCCAGCTGCCCCAAGTCATGTGACTTGTGCTCTGATAAACTTCAATCACTCTTTACTGCTGTACTGCAAGTTAGAGTGATATCACCCCCTTCATTTTTACCCCCAGCAGCCAAACAAAAGAACAATGGGAAGGTAACCAGATAGCAGCTCCCTAACACAAGATAACAGCTGCCTGGTAGATCTTAGAACAGTACTCAATAATAAAAACCCATGTCCCACTGAGACACATACAGTTACATTGAGAAGGAAAAACAGCAGCCTGCCAGAAAGCTCCTAAAGTGCAGGCACAAGTCACATGACCAGGGGCAGCTGGGAAATTGACAAAATGTCTAGCCCCATGTCAGATTTCAAAATTGAATATTAAAAAATCTGTTTGCTCTTTTGAGAAATGCATTTCAGTGCAGAATTCTGCTGGAGTAGCACTATTAACTGATTTTGAAAAAAACATGTTTTCCGATGACAGGATCCCTTTAAGATCTACAGTTAGTATAGTATAGGTTTGTTTATATTTATATATGTGCATGTATTGTTAGGATATCTGTAGCACGTGTGTATATTCAGGTGGTCATTTAAATGAACTTTTGTCTTTTTACAACCAAAATTAACTATGAACTACAATTTACATTTACTTTGAAAACTATAGACATTAGTAAAATTATTTTATAAATACCTGTGAAACCATAATGTACATTAAAACCAGTGCTCATACGTTTTTTTGCAAGCAGAATCTTATTTTGCATGCCATATATTTTAGGATACATTTGCACTTTTTGGCATAACATTTCCTTTAAATTCCTTATTCCCATGACTTTATTCTTTAATCTGATTACACACCAAAGATGTGTAATTGCCATCCCTGCAAGGCCATCTGGTAAAGGTGGATGTGTATTTGCAATGTTTGATGCTCAAAGCCTTTATATTTTTTTAATACAAAACCTAATTAAATTACAAGAGATCAAGAGAAAAACTTTAAGATTGAGAAAACTAAAATGAAAGAAAGCAAATCAAGGCTAGATCAATATGTCTCATTTCATTAAAAATGAGTTCGTTAACTAAGATTTCATGCTTTCAAATCAGACTATATAAAGGTGTTTAATCTTTCAGGCAATTCTAGCAGAAGCTCATGAAGGGTGATTTAATGTGTTATGAGCCCACATGTTTGGGCTACTAAAAATGTGGTTGACAAATCTCCTCAAAACTACCTGTGCTAAATTGCCCTAAAAATGGAAGTAAAAAAAATAAAATAACATGGAATTATTTATTTAGGGATTATTTATCAAAGGTCAAATTTAAGGGGCAGATTTATCAAAGGTCGAGGTGAATTTTCGAACTAAAAAAATTCTAAATTCAAGCTATTTTCTGTAAAAAATATTTTTTGGCCGAATTCGAGTCGAATCTGAAAAATATTTATCATGCACTATCTCTTTAAAAATTCAACTTGACCATTCGCCCCCCTCATGAGGGACCTACTAGAACTTTTTGCAGTCAATTGGTGTACTATTAAAAAATCTAAGTTTTTTTGGGGGAAAACTTTGATTCGATTGAATGCGCTATTACTTTGATTCATACAATTTGAATTTGGCTGTATACTGACCTATTTGATCAAAAACGGACCTATTCAGCCAAAAAAAAACTTAATTTCGGTTGGTCTTTTTTAATTCTAATTTTTCAAATTCTAAATTCGACCCTTTATAAATATGCACCTATGAGTTTTGTATAACTCGAATGAACTCAAATTAATTCACAACTCGAATGGTTTCTAATTTAAAAAAAAAACTCGAATGGGAACAACCCGAAAACTATAATTGATTAAGTTTTCATAGAAAAAAACCTGAAACACTTGAATTGATTGAGTTTACGGGCAAAACCCTCTGAAAACAACTCATGAAGGCTTCTTCAAATGGTTCAAGGTACCTCTGCCATTGACTCTTACAAGACCTCAACAAGTTTTAAATGGTGTATTTTCAGATTCAAGCTATTTCCAGGGTTGGGGGTATAACAAATCTCAAAAAAATTGATTCGAAATATGTGAGGTATTTTTAACCCGAAAATGTGAACTTTGAACAAAAAATCAACTCAAAAACTCAAATTTTTGTGGAAAACACAACTCGAACCTTAATAAATCTGCCCTTCAATGTTCTTACAAAAAAGATAATATGTATGCTACACTTTTTAATGTCTACACTTAGGGACAGTGTATACTTTGCAGTAATTCTGTGTGAAATGAGACTTGGATTTTCAGCTGGAAGCAAATTGTTCATCTTCATTTGGGTAGTTTAAATCATGCATTTCGAGTGAGTTTCAGACATATACACATGCAAACACAGTAATATTTAATTAATTAACATATTATGCATAGTTACCTGCAGATAGCAGACTGGCTATAAGCTGGGCCTTCTGTTGCACTTAAAGCTTGTCCTACTTGAGTTTGGGTAAGTCCAAGGGAAAGACGTCGGATTTTAAAAGCTTTAGCAAACTCTCGTATTTCTTCTAGATTGACTCCATCCACTTCACCACTTGCTGTTTGTGGATCTAAAAAAGAAACGCTCAAAGCTTATTGAGAATGTATGTTATTAATTCTAACATTGATTTAAATGACTTATACTGCCACACAACATACTGGTTTGGTTATTGGGTTGACATTTTATATTTTCTCCCTGTGCTTGCATGGGGTTGCCTACATTTACAAAAACATTCAGATAGGTTAATTGTCTCATGAAAAATGTGATCATAGTGTGTGTGAATGGTATAGAAAACTAGAATATTGAATATATATTGTAAACTCCTCAGGGATTCACTAAAGTGAATCATGTAAAATATCTCTAAAGAGCTGCAAAATATGTTTGACTTTGCAAATAATAATGAGTGTTTTATTTGAAATCAACTCTCAATCCACTCCACTCGAAAAAATCCCAAAAATTGTTGCACATTAAGGGGCAGATTTATCAAGGGTCAAATTTCGAGGGGTTAAAACCCTCGAAATTTGAATATCGAATTCAGAAGGATTTAGCGCTAAAATAGCATTCGATCTAATAAAACCAATTAAATCCTTCTAATTGAAGGATTTTTATTCAATACCAATAAATAGGCTAATATAGCAATTCGGTAGCTTTAATTTGGCGAAGTATTGAAATCGAAGGATTTTTAAAGAGACAGAACTTCGACTTTCGAAAGGTCGAATATTCGATCGAAGTCGAAGAAAATTCGAAGTCGTAGGGGCCCATTCACTAAGTTCGAGTGAAAAATACTTCGAATTTCGAAGTATTTTTTTGGCTACTTCGACCATCGAATTGGCTACTTCGACCATCGACTACCATTTCGACTACGAATCGAACAATTCGAACTAAAAATCGTTCGACTATTCAGCCATTCGATAGTCTAAGTACTGTCTCTTTAAGAAAAAACTTCGACCCCCTAGTTCGCCACCTAAAAGCTACCGAAGTCAATGTTAGCCTATGGGGAAGGTCCCCATAGGCTTTCCAAGTTTTTTCTGATCAAAGGATAATCCTTCGATCGATCGATTAAAATCCTTCAAATTGTTCGATTCGCAGAATTTAATAGTTCGTTCGAACGATTATTCCTTCGAATTGTGCAAAATCCTTCGACTTCAATATTCGAAGTCGAAGGATTTTAATTCGCCAGTCAAATATCGAGGGTTAATTAACCCTCGATATTCGACCCTTAATACATCTGCCCCGTAGTATCCTATTCGATGGTCGAAGTATGCAAAAAATTACTTCGAAATTCAAACTGTTTGGACTTCGAAAATTCACTCGGGCTTAGTAAATCTGCCCCTCAAATTGTCATGCCTCAAAATTATTCAGACGCCCATTGACTTAAATGCATTTGGACCAAATAGTCACGTGTATAAAAATTGGTGCTGGCGTCAAATTTATTTTGAAGCCCACTGACTTCAATGCATTTTGGCACAGATTCTCCCATCACTACTGAATATCTTTGCATGAGACCTGCAAGTGCGGACCCATCCTTGCATTTACTTACTTACTGTAACAGAAGTGCATCATGTAAACATAACAATGTTCATAATATTGCTCTAAAAATGCTTTTCCATAAATATATGTAAAAAGAAATGTCAGAAGATAATCAAGCAGATTATGCAAGAATTTTTTGCAGGGAAAAATATCCACAATTTTTATTGCGACACTTAGGGGCCCATTTACTTAGTTCTAATGAAAGAATAGAATAAAAAAAACCTTTGAATTTCAAATGTTTTTTTTGGCTACTTTGAATCGGCTACTTCGACCTTCAACTACGACTTTGAATCGAACTATTCAAACTAAAAATCGTTGACTATTCGACCATTCGATAGTCAAAGTACTGTCTCTATAAAAAAAAACTTAGACCCCCTAGTTTGCCACCTAAAACCTACCAAAGTCAATGTTAGCCTATGGGGAAGATCCCCATAGGCTTAGCAATTTTTTTTTTTGTCGAAGAAAAATGTTTTGATCATTTTTCGTTCTATCAAACGAATTGCGGTAAATCCTTCGACTTCGATATTCGAAGTCGAAGGATTTCCATTCGGCAGTCGAATATCGAGGGTTAATTAACCCTCGATATTCAACCATAAGTAAATTTGCCCCTTAATTTAAGTTGCTAAAAGTTTAATTATCATATTGTCAGATCACACATCATGACATTTCAAGAAGGAATATGTGAATTTGACCCGTTTTGTTTCGCCGATAGGCATTAAAGTCTATGGGCGTCCAAAAAATTTTTTTGCAAGGCAAAATTTTTTTGATACACAACGCCATACAAGTCTATGGGCGTCATTTTTGGTGGCGAAACAAGGCAAAAAAATTCGCCCATCCCTAATTTCAAGGACTATTTTTTAAGAAATATAATTGAGATATTAAGCTTAAGAGTGTTTTTATTGCTGTGTTGCCTTTATCTATGATCTATGTTATCTTCTATGTTTTAAAAGGCTAAAAGTTCAGGGATAGTTTTGAAAATATTAGCTTTTTTTTTTTTTGCTTCACAATAACCTGAGAATTGAAGCCTTTCATAAATTAAAATAATGTTGTCTGTGCCTTAAAAACCTAATACATTATTAGTAATGTATTACTAAAGTAAATTTAAAAACATTATTGTAAGTTATTTGTCCTGCACTCCCAAACATCCATTCAGTTTTTTTAAATAGTCAGATTGCTCTATAGCAAATATAAAACACCAAAAATGTATTAGTCATATAAAATAAAGATGTTTATCTCTTATAGGGAAACCTATGTACAATGAAACAAAGGAACTAATTTCCTTAGGTAGAACTACAATTTCATCACATAGTCAGTAACAATAATGTTATACCCAAAATTCAATATTTATTGAATTTACCATTTAAAAACCATCCCTAATCCTGAAAAGCATGCAGTGATTGTGGAATTGACTGTCCTTAATAAGACTACTCTACAATAAAAAAACAAATAACTGTTCATAATAAGCATATGTGGGGACATAGATATGGACATAGATATCTGTGTGATCAGTCTGTATGATCAGTCTCTAAAAGTTACTAAGTTAGAGTGAATCTGCCCCTTTTTGCAGAAAAATTTGAAAACCTGGAAAAAAATATGTGAAACAGTGAAATTTTTCGAAACGTATTGAAGTCAATGGGCATTTTTATGCATGGCAATTTTAACGCACGCAAAAAAATTTCTTGCTCAAACTGCATTAAAATCTATGGGTATTTTTTCTTATGGCGACTTTTTTGTCCTAATGCACTATAGTCAATGGGTATGTTTTCTTATGGAGACTTTTTTTGTCCTAATGCATTAAAGTCAATGTGCATTTTTTCTTATGGTGACTTTTCTCTCCAAATGCATTAAAGTTAATGGCGTTTTTTTTCTTATGGCGACTTTATTGTCCTAATGCATTAAAGTCAATGGGCATTTTTTCTTATGGACACTTTGTCCAAATGCAATGAAGTCAATGGGTATTTTAACAAATTAAATGGGTGATTGCGTGAGTGCACCCACTGTGCAAGGTTTTTGTGAGCAAAAAAGTGTTGACAGTAAAAAAATTGCAAGTCTTTTTTAGCACATAAATTACTTTTATCCAGATTTATAAATAAAACCAATTGGAGGGCAAATATATTTACTTTGCGAACCATTCTGCCCTGCGCAATATTTATAAATGAGCCCCACTGTGTTAATTGATATGATCAAATGGATAAAAATGTATGTTATGCTGTAAAGGAAGTGCTCAGCACACAATGAAGTTCAGTTAAAGAGTAAGCTTGCCCTGACAGTATAAGATACACTGAAGCATCCAGGCTGCAGCAACTATAAATCTTGTATCTGAATACAAATGACCAATACTAATCATGCAGGACTTTCTCTTTTCAAGTGGAGAAATGGCAGAACATTAAAAAGATTCATGGGAAACCAAGGTGCACATAACCTGTACAAAACAGCGAATTCTCTGCTGGGCATTCTTAGATCAAAACTGTGCCAGTGGTGTGGTGAGTTTCAATATATGTCTCTGGGAGGTGGCACAGATGATTTCAAGTGTTTATCTGCCTGAGAAAATATGCTGGCAGACAGTTTGCCTGCCATTATATTGCCTGCTTAATGCATCAGTACAATGCAAAATTATCTGAGACACATACCTGCTCTATATCAAGTAATTAACAGGATAATAACTAGTATCAGAAATTCTACTCAGCAAGTCCATTTGTCTTAGAATTACAGATCATAGATATAGCATGACTTGGATAAATTAAATCTTCATAGTCAATAGGATAATAAGTAATCTACAATCAAAAAAAAAAAACCCTTTCTTGTAAAAGTAGACAATACCAGCCACTCAAAACATATCATAGCCTTATCATAGCTTCTTTTCACTTGGTTTCCTGAATTGATTCTTGATGACTTTCAATAACTTTGTCGTTGGAATCAATGTGTACAATGAGTGCTGGGTTTTCTCAAGTCCTTCCCAATAATCTGTCCATTCACTCCACCAAATACCAAACACTAACACCAAGCAAGCAGACACAGGCATGTAGCATTATGGTGACATTACGGATATATTATCCTAGCCACTTTTTTAATAATTACATCCTCTATTACTTCAACTTGTCTTAAATTCTAACATTATTCCACTTCCTGTTCTAGAGTGGCTGTCCCTCAAGTTATTCTAAGGGTTATCTTGCTGCATACAGAACTCAGAACTGTCCAACATTACTCATAATGGGAAATCTGTTTTGGGGAACCAGCTGTGGACCAGCCAAAAATATACAAGACATAATGTCACATGTGTATTCAGTAAAAAGACCAAAATAAAACCATGAAAGTTTATAATGGGTAGATGTAGTCTCTACCATTATGTCATGACTACTTTTCAAATTATGCTGTCTTCTAGAGCTTCTTAAAAATTAATCTTTGTCAGTTGTTTGAAATAATGATAACTTTTTAAGAACTATAGTGCCCTGAAGAATCGTGTTGCTTCAAATGGGACACAAACATCAAGTCTAGTTGCCACAGTAAGGTGGTCATTGTGAGCTTATAATTAGCATTGCATGTTTGGTATCTGGATTCCATAGAGCACAACTTAGTAGAGCTTAGGGTGGTTATTGACTTAAATCTGAATTTATATCATATTTTATTAAAAAAAACAAGACCAAACTCCCTTGCCCAATTTTAACTTATTAATTAATTTAAAAACTTGATTTAATCAGTTTGAGGAAAAACATGATACAATTTAGCGAAAACCAGAATCACTAGATTTTTTCAGTCTTCTTCCCAGAATTGCTTGGATTTTTCTGGCGTTTTTTCCTGAATTGCTCTAATTTTTAGAGTTTTGCCTGAAAACCCAGAAAAACAAAGATTTTCAGACTAAATCTAGTACAGATTTCAAATTGAGATAGATGCTTCTCCCATTGACGTATACAAGACCTTGACAAGTCTAAGATGGCAGATTTTTGGATTTAATAAATCTTAAAAAATCTAATTTTTTTTCATCTAAAAATGTTGTTGATTTTAATAAATAACCTCCAAAATGTTTGGATATGGAAAAATTGTGTTACACAGATTATTGCATACAAGGGAGACAAGACCAGAAAGTATTTTAGTGAAAAGTAGAAAAGAAAACAAATAATTAGAAGAAAATACAATACTTACTGCTGACTAACTGGCCAACACTCAAAGCTGAAGAAGAGGAAGATGGAGAAGAGGAGGAAGAAGCCTGACGTACTGGGCTTTGAGACAGAGATGGTTGATTTTGAGCCAAGTGCAGAAGATTAGCTTGTGAAGTTGCTTGATTGGATTGTGTCTGTGCTGGTTGATGAAGCTTAATTTGAAAATATAGGAGAAATGGAAATGGAATAGATTATATAGATTATATTATATATAAGATATAGCATAAATATAATATATATAATAAGTATACACACAAGGAAGTGGAGTTGCCCTTTAATGTAATTTTGTCATGTGATTTAATATACCCATTGAAGAGTGAAAAATGAAAGGAAGTGAAAGACTGGTGAGCGTGAGCATTTTTTTTAATAACTACTTCTCCTTACTATGACTTATTTACATATTTACAAATGCACTAAAATGGGTGCAGCATTGCAGGCAATAATTCCTATTGAAAAAGTTTGTGTCTATACTTGCGTCCCTGCAGTGAGTATTTTCCTTGTATAATCATTCCCTTATAAGATGTTGTATACAGTGGCTCAGTGGATGTCAGCAACATATTCATAAATCTGTGCGTGGTAACCATTGCATGTTAACTTAATTGCCTAATTATTCTCTTCAATAATAAATGGATTTGGAGATAATTCAAATTAAACATGACACTCGAAATGAACAGCGCATCAGCAATTATCTTGTTTTCTTGTGATTAATTACTTTCTGTAATGTATTTAAGATTCAAATAGGACTTTATTTATTCTTGATGTGCGAACATACTTTCTGAATACATTATTTTACCATTTTTATGAAAAATGCAATATTTTTACATGAAGTTTGATGTGCAAATAATTACAAATCTCCTTTTAAAAAATATGCAGTAGTGTGTGCTACTGGATTACAGAAAAACTGCTTGTACAAAAACAAACTATACATATCAGTCAACCCTAAATACCTGTTCAGATGAAGTCACAATCCATATTTTGAACATACTTTCCAATGTAAAAATGTCAAGGGATCATGTTTTGGCTCTAATTTCTTGACTTGTGATAATTTTCAGTTCAATTAACTTATCTTCCCTAATACACTTTTCATGAAATGTACCAACTAAGACACAAGGCAGGAACAAGATGCAGAGCACAGTAGGAGCAAGTGCAATTTTGTGCTGATTAGTGGACCATCATATGTAAATTTCACTGCAGTGTTCATAAATTCCATGTAGTAACTTATATAAATGGGATTCACATTGCACAAAATGCAGTAAAGGTGCTTAATGTTTTTTTAAGTGTTGTGATATATACACTGTGTTACTCACCCTTACTGCATTTTCCATGCAATTCATATTTTATTGTTACTCTACTTTATTTATATAGCTCTGACATGTTCTTCAGTGGTTTAAAGAGATATGGTAACACATCATGTACACTGCATGGTACATTTGAAGAATATCTAGTGCTGTCATATACAAGAGGGCTGGTGGGGTGGCACATGATGCTGCCTCTGTGGCCTAAGATAATTTGTTGTATACTGGTGGCATTGGTCTCTCTTACTGCATTTATTTTAATTCCAAGCTGTGCTGTATACCTTTGTGTCAAATGCATAGACATTGGATGAGTAATGTATATACATATACCAGGACTGTAAATTGGAAATATACATATAGCAATGTTTAAATTTAAGAATAAAACTTGTTCATACCAAGTTTCTTACGTTAACTGAATCATTTTATGCTGTGTTTTCCTGTTTATGGCAACCTTTCCTTAACATAGCAAATAGTGTGATTTCTTATTCTTTGAAAGGGATCATTTACAAAATCAAATTACTCCTACGATGATGACCCCAACAAAACTCAAGATGAAATAGACAGCAAACAATTCTCCACATTCTCCACAATCCACATCTAACATTACATAGTAACCAGACTAACTTTAATAGGAGAAACTGCTGGGTATAGTTGCAAAAACCATTCAGTGTGACTGCCTTTGGACTTTGATGAATGAGGACCCATGCATTTTCAGCAGCACTCAGCATGAGCAAAAAATTCATTTCTTTTATTATGGAATGCAAAGCCAATAACCTGTAAACAGCTATCTCCATGACTGCCTCAGGGCTTCTGTGTTACCAAGTATTTCTCATATAAACTAGCACACACTAAATCTAATTGGTCTGTGCTGGAAGTGATGTTACACATCTCATCACGCACGTAATGATGCTTTTAGGAATTTTCTGCCAGTGTAAAACCCATAGTACTAAACATGTGATAAGTCTACTCCACTCATCATGGATTCCCCTAGACAGCAATTTCAACTGCACAACTAAATATTTATTGTCTGCTTTGAATATACTTAACATTAACACAGTTTAGAAGTAACTAATTTTTATGGCAAGTGACTACACAATAATATTTAATTGTCTATGAATACTGCATATACAGTAAATTAATGTTAAGCATAATTTCAAATCGATGCAAAAAATATATATATATACTATATATATAGTAGTGCTAATGATTTTATTATATTGAATCTTATCTGCAGTGCTTACTTAAATATAAAAGTATTGTCTATCAAATAGCAGTATAACAAGACTTGCCTGTCAGGCAAGACCATATATTTTGTTTCAATGGGGCTTATGCTGCATTGGAAATCCATCAGATATACAGAGTTTTGGGGGAACAGTAATAGTAAATATATAGCAATGGGGTTTGTAAAACTTAACATGTAAGTAAAAATGTAGGAGTGTGTTCCAAAACTTATTGCCAGCTTTGCACACATTTGCTGGCCATGTAAGGTACAAGAAGGAGGACGAAAAATATTTCCGTTCTTAATTTTTGTTTGCATTGCCTGCATTTTGTCCTTTTGCCTTTTTTTATGTTTTGCCATATGTGATATACCTTGAGCTTTTCACTATAGTACCGTATTTAATGAATGGTCTAGCCATTGCTGTTGGATGATGAATAATGACCAACTAAATCTAAAACATTCCTTCGTCCTATTGGTACCTGTTGAATCAAACCAAAACACAGTGGACAAATTTGCACCTGGGTAGTAAGCCATACCAACCATAAATCAATGATTAGATATTTCTAAGTCAGTTACAGGTGAATAATGAAAGCAGACATTTCATTGGTTGCCATTAGTTACTGCCCAGGTGCAAATGTGCCTAGAGCTTATAATAAGGCTCCACTTTTCTAAAGTCAAGCATCAAACAATTAAGGCTCATTTAGGAACATGACACCTACACAGACGTCTATTATATAAACCTATCTGTATGACACACTAGTTTCTTCCTAGAGATGTTAGACAACTACTGAACTTCAGTTATACAGGATTCATCAAGGAAGAAGAAACCATTTAGGAAAATTAATATTTGAAGCTGCAGTTTTTCTTTTGCATCTTCAAAAATGACTTTTGCCAAAAATTAATCATTCTGAATTTGATGCAAGTTCACTTATCCTTGTATCTGAAACATCATGGCAGATGAGAAAATTACCTGTTGTCCGGGTTTGATTGGTGAAAGTGTTATTCCTTGTGTGTTGATCACTGGCAGGATCTGATTTCCTATTACTGTGGCAATGATCTGGCCTTGGGCATTGGTCAGGAGCTGTGGAGTTATTGGTTGCACTTGAAGTCCCTGAGCAGCTCCTGTTGCTTGATTTGACATCGCATTTGGCATAAGTGGGATCGTCCCAATGATCTGAAAAAGATAACATTGTTTACTTATTGTAGTCATGAAATATTCTGGATAATATGGTAATATTTTGTATTGTTACAAAATATAAATACTGTACTTCAAATCTAAGGGGGTTGTTTATTAAAGGTTGAGGTTTTTTTATAACCAAAAAAATGTAGTTTTCAAGGGTATTTTTCAGTCAAAATGTAAAAAATGTAGTTTGGCTTTTTCAAGATGAGGGGGCACATTTACTTAGCTCGAATGAAGGAATAGAAGAAAAAAAACTTTGAATCTCAAACGTTTTTGTTGGCTACTTCGACCATCGAATTGGCTACTTCGACCTACAATTTAGAATCGAACGATTTGAACTAAAAATCATTCGACTATTCGATAGTCGAAGCACTGTCTCTTTAAAAAAAACTTCGAGCACCTACTTCGCCTTCGTTCAATCGATGGATTAAAATCCTTAGAATCGTTCGATTCGAAGAATTTAATCGTTCCATCAAACGATTATTCCTTAGATCGTTCGAATGAACGAATAACGCTAAATCCTTCGACTTCAATATTCGAAGTTGAAGGATTTTACTTCGACCCTAAGTAAATGTGCCCCTTATTATATCCTGAACATGAAAATAGCTCCAATTTATAAATACTCCAGCTAAAACCTATTGCGGCCATGTAGAAGTCAATAGCAGCGGTCCCTTCAACCATTGCAGCCTTCATGAAGTTCGGGTTTTTCAGTGGGTTTAGATTAATTCTATTTTTTGGGCTTTTCCCCCCAAATTCACTGATTTAAGTTTTTTCTTAAATCAGAAAACGTTCGAGTTGTGAGTTCATTCGAAAACTCGACCTTTTATAAATAACCCCCTAAATGTATACATAATCTTTAGTCAGAACCCTCCTTTAACTCCAAACAAGGGTACATATAATGGAAAATGTCAATCAGTCATAGTTCCAAGAATATATAGGATATCTCACTCTACCTGATCACCAAACTGAGCTTTTATAGGTGTGTAGGAGAATAAGTAGGATTTCTCCCCAACTATTACCCTAACAGACCTTCCCTATTAAAAGATTCACTAATGCATTGTAGTTACCATTTAAGACACAATATATTGATGAGTTATATGTTTGTGGCATACAACATTTATTTCCAACAAAAAAGGGATGTTTTTTTCAGAAGATATTTTTGGGAGTAAGGAATATCTTATTGCTATAGGTTACTGCCCAGGTGTAAATTTGCCCACATATGATTGAACACATTGATAATTGAGTCCAGGTGCCATCAATGAGGCACTGGAAGTTAAATAACTTCCTGCACCCTATATAAATGACAATTTTATTTTACCTGTCATAGGCTGTATTTCTTGCAAGCTACATAGGCTTTATTTAAAAAAAACTGACTATTTGCATTAGAATTACATTTGAGTGAGTTTTACTTGAAGTGTCTAACAGCAGCGGTCAAGACAATGAAGATGCAAGCTATTGATTTAGCAAATACTGAAAACAAAAATTTGAAAGTAATACACCTGTCAGATTAGAAATTGTATATCATTCTGAAAAGAAGGCTAATGAAAGAATTGAACTGTACTATTGAAGAACAGTGTCTATTCTATTTGGAATGTAAATTGAAAAGCACATTCTTGCTGTTGTAGAAATCACTTTGCTTGCTCTGTACATTACAGACATGATCCTATTACTCTACCTTATGACTTACAGCAGCAAGCCAAGACTAAGCAGAAGAGATGCATACCAAAATGTACAAAAAAAGTTGAATGCTTTGGAGTCATTGATCAAAATGGAATATTTTATAGCAATTTTCCTTCAATCTAATTTGAAAGTGTGAAGGAAAGCTGCACCATATACAGCAAGTACTAAAATCATAACAGAGTAATATACATTGTCAAGCAGACAGTATAAACAGAAAATAAAGTTTCATGACATTTATAACTGATGCTGGATATACAGTAAATTCTGTAAAAATAACAATTAATCATGAAAAGTGTGGATGTTTTATTATTATGTAGGTTTTTTTCTTCTCATTTAATGCGCATCTGCCTCATGACAAACATTGCCATAGACACCTTTATATTTTAACTATGAAAATGATCTTCAAGAAACATATCATGGTCAATACACCAGGAGATATGGTGAATGGTATGGCGATTATTTCTTCCAGATTTATGAATACACATGAACACTCAAGTGGATTCTGTGCAGTCCCCGATAACATTTGGGGGCCGATTCACTTAGGGTCGAATTTCGAAGTTAAAAATACTTCGAAATTCGACCCTCGAATTGAAATCCTTCGACTTCGAATATCGAAGTCGAAGGATTTAGCGCTGATCCTGCGATCGAACGATCGAAGGATTTTTCGTTCGATCGAACGATTAAATCCTTCGAATCGAACGATTCGAAGGATTTTAATCAAACGATCGAAGGAAAATCCTTCGATCAAAAAAAGGTTAGCAAGCCTATGGGGACCTTCCCCATAGGCTAACATTGACTTCGGTAGGTTTTATCTGCCGAAGTAGGGGGTCGAAGTTTTTTTTAAAGGGCAAGTACTTCGACTATCGAATGGTCGAATAGTCGAACGATTTTTACTTCGAATCGTTCGATTTCGTTCGACTTCGATCGAATTCGAACGAATTTAACCAATTCGATGGTCGAAGTACCCAAAAAAACTTCGAAATTCGAAGTTTTTTTCATTCGAACCCTTCACTCGAGCTGAGTGAATCGGCCCCTTACTGTGTCCAAGATTTGATTGTCTCTCCTTAGAAAACAAAGATACATACAGTACATAGAATATTTCCTATCCATGAGTTTTACTATTGTGGTCATTTGCCACCTAAAACCTGCCAAACAGTCAGTGGGAACTGTATCTTCAGTGTTCAAATTTATATAACATTTTTTTAGAACAATGTGATTTTCATTGCTTTTTAAACGTGAGTTAACATGATTGTGGTTAGCCCATCCAAGTTTATTCTTTAATGCAATAGTAGACAAGATTTTATTACTATAGTTTCACCAATCATGTGCAAAAAATATTCCCTTTGGAAAATTTAAGGATGTAAGTATTAGGGTAGAATTCCACTGTGTGGCCCGAGCCACACTGTGGAGTTCTACCCTTAATTAAGAGACATTCCTGGAGCATAGAGGTTAATCTAAATCTTGTACTGCCAAAATAGTATTGAGAAGCCTTTTTATAAATTTTCAACAAGAAAATCATCATTTTTAAGAAAAAAGTGTTAATCCCAGGAAAATATAACATAGGTATGAAATAGAAAGGATTTTTTTTCAAATATCATTACCCTTTTAAAAGTTTTTATTTTTGCTTTCAATAAACAAAAAACAAAAATTGACAAAGCAGGAGTGGGGTTGTGGGAAAGGTCTTAGGGGGTGGTCTGGGGGGATAAAAAGGGAACACTATCATCAGTAATGATCATCTCTGTCATTAGTGTCAGAAGTGGGAACATCTTCTATCTGTTGTAACATTTCCCTCTCTTGAAATTAAGCAGATTGTAAATATTGGTTAGTCCTTTTTCTTAGGTGGGATCCTGAGCACCTTCTCTAAGGCTGGAGGCTCCAGTTTGGGCATAGATGGAAATTGTGTATGGAGGGCATGTCAAACTTGCATGCACCTGTGCAACATGATACTAGGTCATTTAAATTATTGGCATAGCTATGTAAACAATGATCTGTATAGAGTTGGTTAAGATATTTAATTCTATATCTTGCCCAGATTTGTGGGCCAAGAACCATGGGTAGGTCTTTCAGAGTAGGATTAATAGTGTGTGAAACTGTGTGGATGGCAGATCTGTCAAGTTTCAGAGCTTTTTTTTTCCAGGATAGAGTACCTGCCTGGAAGGTGCAAAGTTTACATCCATTTTGAGTTTCACACCAAAGGTTGGCCAGGCATCTAAAGGAGTGGCTGCAGTTACATTTGGAGTGTCTTCTGCTGAGAGACCAAGCAGTCTGGCTACATGCTTTTGTTGCTAGGCTAAGTATTAAAGAAATAAATGGAATAAGTAATAATAGAAATTATAAAGAATAAAATGTGGCATGGCCAGGCCATCTTTGTCTTTTGTTGTAGTTAGTGCTGTGAGCTTTGTTTGTGGTTGTTTATTTATCCAACCTGGAGAACAGTCCTGCATATAACATTATTAGTGATGGGCGAATATTCGCCAGGTACGAATTAGTGGTGAATGGACCGCCGGTGTCCGGTTTTTTTTATGCTGGCACATTTTTGGAAAAAATGGACGCCAGCGTCCAAAAAATGGATGCCGTTGTCAGAAATGGACGCCAGCATCAAAAACGAATGCCAGCATCAAAAACGATAAATTACGCCATTTTTTAAAAGAGTATTTATCAATAAGTGAAAGTGAAAGTTCATCCTTTGATAAATACGCCTTTCAAAATCCCATATAAATGAATGGAGAGTGGCGGAATTTCACTCTTTGATAAATATACCCCATTGTTTCTACCCCATAAATTAATTTGGACCAGATGGACAGTTTATGTATTATGATACACATTAATGGTTCTATGTTTATATCGCAATATTTGGTTAGATCTAAGTGGATCTGTATCCTCAAGTACTTCAATTGTTCAACTTGTTGATTGTGTAGAGCAGGGGCATGTTTTGCTGCAAAAGGTAAACCGATGGGTAAAAGGGTAGATTTGGCCCAATTGATTGTTAAGACAGAGGCCATGCTAAATAGGTCAACCACACACATCAGTAATTGATGGGCACCCCTAATTATGTTGTCAACATAGAGGACATTTTTTTCCTCTAGTGTGGAGTCTCATTTTGCGCTAAATAGTTTTCTGCTGAACCTTACAGGTCGTTGGCAGTATGTGCTGTCATTTTCACACAGACATTTTCATCTATACCGAGATGGGGTTGAAGAATATGTAAAGGTTATTATTTATATTGACTAATTTCTCATACAATGGAATACACCAGTTCCTATCTACCTTTAAGTGTTACATCCACCATCTCCTGTCTCCCTCGCTGTGTTATTTACCATCTCCTGTCTCTCTTGGTGTGTAATCCACCATCTCCTGTCTCCCCCAGTGTGTTATCCACCATCTCCTGTCTCCCCCAGTGTGTTATCCACCATCTCCTGTCTCCCTCAGTGTGTTATCCACCATCTCCTGTCTCCCCCAGTGTGTTATCCACCATCTCCTGTCTCCCTCAGTGTGTTATCCACCATCTCCTGTCTACCTCGGTGTATTATCCACTAGCTCCTGTGTCCTACTATAATAATTAATACACTATAATAAAATAAATGAATAATTTAAAATGAAATTAGAAACTAACTAACTTAAAACTATATGAAGGAACAAGAGACCAAAATGTAGTTGTTTTGAATTTGTCCCAAACCTTTTATTATAATGTTTTTGCCACTGGATGCATTTCTTGGTGCCTTTGTTCAATTGCTATCCTCCAGTAGGTTTGAATTAGCTTTATTATACATTTGCTTAGTTTAATGGGCCTATTTATTAAACACCAAAGCTGCTAAAAATCCAAAAATACTCCAGTTAAAACCTGTAAAGTTTCTGCAGAAGTTAATTGCAAATGTCCTTGAGGATGTTTCTTGACACTGTGATCTGCACTGGTATTTGTCTGATAACCTGATAAATTTGGGTTGTTGTGACAAAATTGTGCATCAATTCGAATTGACCCTCCAAAAATTTGGAAAAAAAGTTGTTTTATTTTGCATTGACTTTTCCTAGCTGATTTTTTGATAAATGAGTTAAATTCATGATGGGAGTTAGTTCAACTTTGTTTTAATAAAAAAAACTAGATAAATGCTAGTTTTAGTAACTACCACCCTAAATATCATGGAAAGGAGAGCTTTATACATCATTAACCACTGTATACTGAAGTTAATACACAAAGGCCAAAAAGCTCTTAGCAGTTTGTTTACGGCCTACAACTAAATACTATTACTATTACTATACTTTAATAATGAGGGCACATTTCTTTGATAGCTGTAGGACTGACTTTCTGACATTATTATGTCAAACAGTGTCAGAGCCAGAGATAATGCAAAGACCAATGCATCCTATGCACTCAAGATATTCTCTACATTCTCTCTCTCCAGGTATTCAGTTTTCTTAGAGAGCAAATAATAAATAAATAATGAGCAACTTATGTCAAAATAGTGGACATTTTAAAACAGAAAATGATTGATTAATAGACTTGATTTTTTTAACAAAAATATTCCACTTGCACAAAGCCTCATAACATTGGGCACATATAGGGGCTTATTTATGAAGCCTCGATTTTTTCTGGTCAAAGCTTTTAAAGGATTTATTATATCCCAGAGCTGCTAAAAATCCGAAAATACTTGAAGAAGGAATCCATGACTGACAAAAAAAACTTGCTCATCACTATTAATGCGATGTTCCTATACCTATGTGCAATTTGTAATCACTGACAAAGATCACCTGCAAGGGACTGAAATGTTGGGCTTATGCATTGGGCATTTATTTGTTTTAGTGTATAACTTTTATTATCATTAATAATAATAACTTAAAAATAAAATATTAAGTTGTTTAACACATACAGGATAAAATATGCCTATTAAGCTATCTGTCTAGCTATTTTCAAATGTGGTTTCTTCCTATCTATAGATACAGAGATTTCTCTTCTCCTGTTATTCCAAACAATGTTCACTAGAGGGTGCATGCCATCTTCAGTACTACTAAGAGACTCAATATTTGTTTTCAAAAAGCAGAAATGCAGACTGTACATCATTTCCAAACTTTTCGAACTGTGCCCAGAATATTTTTGCTGCCAAAGCACATTTCATCAAAATGAGGATTAAATGATTAAAAATAATCTTTATCCAACCTTGAACATCTTAAAAAGGAACTGACACCTGCAATCAAGATATCATATACATTTTAAAAGATGCCCATTTGTTGTAGTGTTTTTCTTTTCTTTCTTTCTACATGTATCATAAAGTGAGTTTCTAGATCTCTAAGGTTACCTTCTTGGGAAAACTTCAGAACTATAATTATATTATTATTATTACTATTATTATTATTATTATTATTATTATTATTATTAACACAGGCATACAGATTCCATAAAACCATTAACTGATACAGGATGAAGGAAGTGGGTCCTGCTCAACAGAGTTTATAAAAATATGTAAAAATATGGTACACAGCTTTAAAAGTGTGCTGTGTTTGTTCCTGGCCTTGGCATGTGCACTCATACTCATCAGATTCTATTCAGTCATAATGTATCTTCTGGGCAAGTCAGACTTTTGGGGGTTATGTCAGAGTCGGACTGGCCCGCCGGACTCCCGGGAAAAAACCCGGTGGGCCCCGGCCTTGGTGGGGGTTTGGTCCAGGTTCAGACCAGGTCTGGGTAAACACTTAAGCAGCTGCAGGCGGCATGGGCCCACCACCTCCCGCTGCTGTCTCCATCCATCTATTTGCTTCTGGCCATAGTTGCTGCCAGTACCTTGCTCTGGACTCTGGTTGGAGCCGAGGGCCAGAGCCTCCTGTAATCACGTGCTATGCTGCACCTCAGTGCCTGCACCACGTAACGAAAATTCTACTTACTGGCAGGGAGGCAGGCAGGAAGCTACTCAGCCAATGTAAATGTAAATCAAATGCTCGAGGCTCAAAGGCTCCCCCCCCCCCCCCACACACACACACACACACGAGCATTCAGAGCAGAGACTCTAGAGAGAATGCTGGTAAGAATCACTGGTCCAGTTTTATTAAACTTTACTTGGTGGGTTTTTTTTACACTGTCAACCTTCTCACTTCCCACATCTTGTACAGGTATAGGATCCCTTATCCAGAAATCCCATATCCAGAAAGCTCTGAATTACTGAATGGCTGTCTCCCATAGACTCATTTTATCTAAATAATCCAAATTTTTAAAAATGATTTCCTTTTTCTCTGTAATAATAAAACAGTAGGTTGTACTTGATCCCAACTAAGATATAATTAATCCTTATTGAAATCAAAACCAGCCTATTGGGTTTATTTAATTTTTACATGATTTTGAAGATCCGTCATCCGGAAAACCCCAGGTCCCGAGCATTCTGGATAACAGGTCCCATACCTGTAGCAGTTTCTCCTCCCTTTCTTTAACAATTATTAACTCTTTGAGCTTAAACTCCTTGTTTCTTTCTGAATTTTAACAGTTGATGTGTTATACATGGAATTGCCATCCTACTGTGAATTACAGGGTATTATATATGGAATTGCCCCTGTGCCATCCTACTATGAATTCTGGGGTATTATATATGGAATTACACTGTGCTATCCTACTGTGAATTCTGGGGTATTATACATGGAATTGCCTCTGTGCCATCCTACTATGAATTCTGGGGTATTATACATGGAATTGCACTGTGCTATTCTACTGTGAATTCTGGGGGTATTATACATGGATTTGCCCCTGTGCCGTCCTACTGTGAATTCTGGGCGTATTATACATGGATTTGCCCCTGTGCCATCCTACTTTGAATTCTGGGGGTTATTATACATGGATTTGCCCCTGTGCCATCCCACTGTGAATTCTGGGGGTATTATACATGGATTTGCCCCTTTGCCGTCCTACTGTGAATTCTGGGGATTTGCCCCTGTGCCATCCTAATGAGAATTCTGGGGGTTATTATACATGGATTTGCCCCTGTGCCATCCTACTGTGAATTCTGGGGGTATTTATATATGTAATTGCTACTGTGTCCATCCTTCAGTTTTTATATATTTTTTTAATTGGGGGGGTTGGCGTGGGGGTGGGCCCCCCACCCCCAGGCTGGGCCCCCACACCCAGGCACCCCAGTCCGACACTGGGTTATGTAATAAAAGGTACTAAGTTTGCCCAGAAGCAGTCATCCATATCATCCAATCAGCAGGTAGAATTTACTGGTCATCTGTTTAAAAGCAAACATCTTACTGGTTGCTATACAGTATGTTACTGCAACTGGCCAAACATAGTGCCCTTTATTACACATGGGGGTTTGTGTACAACTAATGGCAGTTATAAAAATATAGACAAATAAATATGAAAATGTTACAATTCTCTGGTATCTCACGGCTCATACGACATAAGTGTGTGCATGCTAAATGCAAATGTAAGCATGCTATATGCACCTTTCCCCCATACAAAAATATGGGGAAAATTCCAGGAATATATGTATTATGTACTGAAAAATGTTGTATTAAACTGAATCTATGCACCTTGGTGAAGGACATTATCTCTACTGCAATGTATATTTTGAGTATTGCAATAAGCTACACGAAACAGTGTTTGTTCAGCATACTATCCTCTTTCATTTAGAGTTCAGTAATGTTTTGAGACAAACATTACAATCTATATACATTACTGTGTGCTGCAGCAACAATCTTGTGCAAAATCACAATATATTGGTAGGATTGTAAAATGGATTTAAGCCTCAGTATTTATCACTAATAGGTATGAAATCGTAATTTCAATGTGTGAGCAGCTAAACTGACTGCTTCTTTGCAAGCATTATACACATTGGTTAGATTCTTAGAAACACCCCGCCAAATCACAGATGTCTTGAAACAGGCTCTGTATAAGATCTGTTGTATAAGATGATGGTTTGATGAAAGGGATTGAAAGCCAGGTTAAAGTAGACATTGAAAGGTTATTGTAGAGGGCACATTGTTCATACAATCCTCTTTAAATACGTGTGGTGTGCACCTGCGATAAGATGATTCATTAGATATGGTCTTACTTTGACAAGCTCCATCGTTCAACACCCAGGATAGTGATGGAACAATTCTGCACCCACCCTCTAAATATGACAAGGTCAGCATATTTTCTAGATTGTGAATGGGGGTGAAGTGTAGTTTTAGGTTTTTTGTTTACTATCTGTGCAGCCATAGAACGAATCTAAATGAACACTGAATAACACAACCAGTTTACACTAAGGTTTTTATAAAATAGAAGAATTCATAAATATTCACTTTTTTGCGGACTGAGAATAGCAAATCGTAGCATCTGTGAAGTTATCATAGATGCATGAATACTTTTTGAAGAAAGAAGCAAGTAAACTATGTTCCAATATTATTTTAAAGCTTTTTATAATGGAATCTTTTTTCATCTTTTCAGAATGAAGGCATCAAAAGACCAAACGTATATATGCTGTTAAGATTCAGATCTGTTTTGTGAAATGGACTTTGCTATTTTGGCCATATACGAGCTCAGTCTTGCAATTAAAGTGCTATTGCATATACAAAAAACATTCATTTATATGTCTATTGCAAGCTAGTATGAACTGAATTTAAAGAAAACATCACTGTTCTAATGTAATTTAGTAGACATGTCACTGCATTGTTTTTGAGTTACAGCATGTTCAGCATTTTAGTTATTACCTGTCCTTGTGCATTTGTGACTAGCTGACCTGTAACCCCTTGTAGACTGGAAAGAGCATTTCCAAAGGCTTGTGAACCTGCTATTGACCCCATAGCTGCTGCTGCCGCCGCCGCTGCTGCTGCTTGATTTGCTAAAGGATTATTAACCATCTGCAAAACAAAGTGTAGGGAAGATTAAGGATATGTATTAAAACAATGAGTATTTATGATATATATATATATATATATATATATATATATATATATATATATATATATATATATACATATATATATATATATATATATTATGTTTATTTATATATAATGACATGATCATGGTTTCAAATAAGATTTTTTTCTAATTCATAAGAAGGAAATGTCTAAGTTAATAAAATGAACGAATAATTGATTAATTAATTAATTGTTAACAAGCACAACCCTATTACAAATAGCACCAAAATGTGTTATGGGTAATTACCCCTGAAGAAGTACTGTATATGTTGTATACGAAACGCATTGGGTTTTCTTTTGAAATAAAGTAAAATTATTTATCCTAATTAAGAGGATCTTTATTATTATACGACCCTGCAAGAATTAATCCAATAACTACTCCCACGAAACTAAGACACAACAAAGTTTCGCAAAGTATTCACGGTGAACGTACAGACCGGAATCATTTGAGACCGGAATCGTCCCACCATAGAGTCCCACGAAGAAAGCATTCCATCTGGGTAGAAAAAAACACCAGCATACCATGCACCGCAGACTGAGGGAATTGGTGAGAACACCCCACAACCAGGACACACTCTGTAGTTGAAAATCCCGTAAGCACAAACCTGGTGTGGGCCAATTAAAAGATCCCCGCAGTACTTCACTATATGCGGCTTTTCATCTAATAGGTATAACCCCGAGGGAGACGTCCATCTTTCAACATCCTACGAGCGCAAATGTGTACTACTGAATGTGAGTAGTTCTAATATGACAAAATGAAAGTGTTTTAAAGTAATGAAAATATCATGTACTGTTGCCCTGCATGGTAAAACTGATCTGTTTGTTTCAGAAACACTATTATAGTTCATATAAACAAGATGCTGTGTATCAATGGCGAAAATTGAAAAAAGGCTACATGGCACAGGTTAAACAGTTGATAACAGATAACATCATGTTCTACAGAGCTTATCGCCTATCTGCTGTGTAACTAGACCCTTTTTTCCTTTGAATGGCTGCCCACATTGCTACACACCAGCTTATTTTTATAAATAATAGTAGTGTTTCTGAAGCAAACACAGCAGTTTTACCAGTGCTTTACACTACATTATATTTTTATTACTTTAAAACACTCTAATTTTTTTGATGTTACTGTTCATTTAAGGAGTCAGAGGTAGAAGGGCAAAGTATGTGAATAGTCAGACAAATACTGCTTTTTATGGCAATTATATTTACAAATATATTTAACCACTGAACATTTGTAATTAACATATATTGTAAAGTTGCTTAACATTGCATTTTTTTTCACTACATACAAATAGTATTTGAATGGCAGATCTATTAGGTCATGGGATGCTGACTTCTGCATTAAGTACATATAACAGTTGTAACAGGTTGTTACATTGCAGTTCCTTGTAGAACCATTTGTAGGAATGTAGTAAAATAACAGGCATACAATATGCCCTAGAAAGGAAAGGAGGATAAAACCTACCAACAGAAAAAGATTTTTCCTAGGGAAGAGATTGTGTGAGCTTAGGATAGACTACTGGTGATTCACATACTATTAATGAGTGCTAAAGGAAGAGCCATGTGACAGGATCAGTTGACATAGAAACGAAATGTACAAAAGAAAGGACCACAGTCAGTCTCTTGGATCCTCTTTAATGGATAAGAAGATGTAACTCCATAATCTTGGGTATTATGCTCCCCCCCCCCCCAGGGCCTGCCACTGCTCTCCCCTTTTGGTCCAGAAATAAACTCTCTATATCAAAATAGAGAAATATTCAAGATTCAAGATTAGCCCAAAACATGTGAAAATTTTTGACCACATTTTTCTTGCTAGACCAGAGAGGGACATATCTTACTACAAGACTATTACATCTAGAAACTAAATGGCTACAAGATTTCCATGAAAAACAAATTTGATGTAACTTTTTACTTTTGAACTAATACTGTCACTGCTGGTGTATGGCTAGATTTTGCAAATCCCCCATCAATCAGTTTCTCTCATTATGTTCTTATATAATGTTTATTGTGTTTTCTTTATAAAGGTCTTGTTATTTTGAATTGCTTTCAACATTGAGATTACCAAGATGGCATTTAACCATCCCATTAGAGGTTGGTTTACTTTGGTGGGGTCATATCTAAGGCAACCACTAGTGTTAATTTATGTTGCCTTATGTGATAGACTACATTGTTCATAATGCCTATTGGCTCTCTCCCCCTTTAAATATGCTGTGGGATATTGGATTATTTAGCCTATGATTAAGTGTCTGAAAGATACAAAACACATAAGACTGTATCCTTATGTACCTAAATTAACTACTAATTATTTTACAAGTCTGTCTGGAAGATTGGCCTTTGGAAGTTCATGCTCTTTTTTGATAAGTCAATTACTAATCAGCCTTATATTGTGACATGTATATTCTATGTGTACTGTATATTTGAGTAAGTCCCTAAGCTTAGTAACTGACAACAGCACAGAACATGTGCAGTGAATCAACAAAGAAGAAGATTGGGGGCTACTGTGGGCATCTCCAGAGGCACAGACCATCCCTGCTAAAGGGCTGTGGTTGCATTACAAACAAAACTTTCAAGTAATTATATAATACATGTTGCTTTGTGTTAAAAAGATAAACAATTTGCAATATTACTTTAAATTATTCACATTTTACTTTAAATTTCTACAAACCCACCTGCTGCTATATAGTTGCATACTGAACTAATTTAACATACAATATGAATTATGTGTATCCACACCTTTCTCCCAGTGAAATTACCTAATTAGTACTTCTGTTTACACTCCAGAATTGTACAACCCTACCAGTGCTTAAAACAGCCCTATTGATTTTACTGGAATACTCAACAGAAAGGGCAAAGTGGGCAATGGGATCCAAGCTGAAAGCTGGTTCTTATAGATATGCACAAATAACTAAACCTCTTTGGGTTTTTTATTATTGAGAACAACAAGTTAATGTAAGAGTACTTGGTGGTCTAGTGGGGTGGCGGGGATGCCTGCCTGCTGCTCCTGTGCGCAACCGCTTCCAGGTTTCCGTGGCGCTCAGGTAGTTTCGCCTATATTTGGAGCACCAAATTCAAATATTTAAAGGTGCAAAGGTTCCATTTTCATTGCCCAACGTAAAGGCCTATTCCTATAATTCCAAGGTGCACTTCTCTATTCATGTTCCTGACCCTTGTCTGTTCCGGACCTTGCCATTCTGCCTCCTGTATCAACCTCTGCCTGTATTTGACTATTCTTTGAACTCCAATTTTGTACCACACTACTGTTTGGAACTCTCTCCTTGGTCCTCTCACATTAAGTGCTGGTGGCTTCTGAGTAGTGGAGGGCTCCTACTGAAGCCAAAGGAGGCGGCTATAGGCAGAAGAGTGAGTTGTGACCGGGTCCTTGGAGTTAGTTCTGATTTTAGGATACCTTACAGTTAAGTATCACCAGACTGTGTGCACTGTATTAGTTAGGTTCTGTTCGTATCTCTATACTAAGGTCTAACCCTTTCAATGTTTTATTCGGGAACCACCATTCTATGAATTGATCTGGATGACAGGCCTGGTGATATTTACATTGGATTGCTGCAGGTATTACTTTATATGCTCACTAATACCATATAACGATTGAGCTAGTACAGATCTAAAATTTGTCATTAAAACAGATGGCAATTGTACAGGTACAAAGCTATCAATTGTCTTCAACTGAAGTTTGAGATTGTGATTGGGTTCACTGTCCAAGTGGAAGAACATGAAACATAGTTTCAAAATCAACAAAAAAGCTTTTAAAATCAGCCAGATCCTATATTATGAGTGAAATCATTCCAACTAAACTAAACATGAGACAGAGAATCATACTATAAACAGTAAATAACTGATATTTATTAAGACCACATAACTATTTTCAAATAACTTTGCTTTTTTCTTGTTGTAAAAGTAAAGGGATATAAAAATACTATACAATCATATAGCTGAGCCATAACTACTTTGCCAAAAGAATGCAGTGTCTGTATTTTACTTTATTGATTATAAAATTAGTTCCATACAATGAAACCATAGACTGTGATTATTCAAAGTATGTTTTGTCCTCCTAAAATACTTTTATAAGGTTATCCTTTGATGTTCTTTTCATCTATTTTTTTGCTGGCTTCTGTAACTGCCACTCTTCTTTACAATAATCTCCACTGCCACTGTCGCACACTCCTTTCACTATCACATTTTTCTATCTTGATAATGCTAGATTTGAAAATCGTGTGCAAGCACAATTTACTATGGCAAATAACTCACAGCAGGATATAATGAGAGGACGTGTTTAGAACCACACAAAACTCCTATTGACACCTACTGTGAGTTGCTACCAAAGGGATCTCAGGAATAAAAGGCTGAAAATATTCTATTTCCAAACGCTTTTTTCCATGTTAAATTATTTTTGTAAAAAAAGAATTACAGAATGTAGACATATAAAAGTCTCATCTGTGGAAACAGATACCATGTACAGAATCTTAGTTATCAAAATAATGTTTTTTTTTCAATGACCTTTATAAAAAAGCTCAAAATCAATTAAGTAATACATTTATTTAATATGTGATCTTTTACTATTAACAGAGATTTTCTGTCCAACATTTGACTTCTGGTTTTCCTTGACTTTTACTGCAAAAGTCACTGCGGTTATTGATTACAATTGTAGAATTATATTCATGTGAGAGAATCTGAAATGATTATTAGAAATGCTTCTTTTTTCAGCAATCAGTACCATGTCACTATCTTTGTTTGAATTGAATTAAAACTAAGGCAGTGTACTAATGGATCCAATTTTTTAAAATAAACTTTTATTCTTTAAATTAATTTTTTACAACCCTGAAATGAACAGGGTTGCCAGAGATGGGTTTTTAAGGCGCTTCCATCTAATTAGTAAGGTTTTGCAAATATAGAATAACAAAGCGGCTGACAAATTGTATAATTATTGGGTAAGACAAGACCATATGCCATAAATCACCTGGTTCTATAAGACATCTAGTACACTAGTTCACTTCACGGAGTTAGATACATTCTATCTATCTGACTTGGTCAATAGTTATTACAGTACAGTAGAGGTTATGAGGTATGCCATCTTTTTTGTCTCCTACTTGACAGGCTTTGTGCACCTCTTCTCTGCCCCTTGAGGAGAAGGAAAGCCTAAAGTAGAATAAGGCTAGAAATGCTGTATTTTGTATACTAAACATAAACATGAACTGACTGTACCACAAGCCTAATCAAACAAATGATTTATGCTTTCAAAGTTGGCCACAGGGAGCTGTCATCTTGCAACTTTGTTAAACATCTTGGCCTGACCCTGACCCTGCACATGCTCAGTGTGGTCTGGACTGCTTAGGGATCGTCATAAACAAAGCTGCTTGAGTTATGCATGGCTGGGAAGTTAGACGAGGGCTCCCCCTGCTGTTCATAAGTATAATTGTTCCCCATAGCAGTTAGGGACCATCTGACAATTCCTATCCACAGCAGTAAATGAAGGGAGAATTTCACTGCATACAGTCAGGTTTCTTATAAAAACGGTAAACATATTTTAATTAAAGTATATTGGACAAAGGTTTATTTTTCATTAAAGAAAATAAAAATGGGATTTTATTTTTTTGCCTTTCCTTGTCCTTTAAATCTAGACAGATTCTAGACCAAGGCAACCTGTATGTAACAAAATCCCTTTTTTTCATATTACTCCCCCCCAAATAACAACTCACTGGTGATGCAAACTTTCCAAAATAAACATCCTTTTTTATGTCTCACTTAGGGTGACATTATATTCTATAAAACCCTGCCCTCTGAAATAATTGTCAGTCTTAAAAGAACACATTATGGCAGCATGCAGAAAAATATGCCACAAATCAGTCATTTAAGTTAAGGGGGATATGGAGATTCTTAGAATATAAACAAACTGTAATGTATTAAAAACTGACAAGCATCTGTAGCTAACATCAACAAATCAGTCAATGATTCTATAAAATCCTACTGATATTTGGTCTGAGAATTGTGAAACGTAGAAAAAATTCGGGACACAGCAAAAATTTCACAAAACTCAATTTTTTTATGTGTGCGCAAAATTTTTCTCAAAATGTATTAAAGTCACAAGGAGTTTTTTCTTGTGGCAACGTTTTTTGTCTCTGCAACTTTTTTGTCCAAATGCATTAAAGTCAATGGACATTTTTTCTTATGGAGACTTTTTTGTCCAAATGCATTAAAGTCAATAGGCGTTTTTTCTTATGGCGACTTTTTTGCCTCGTAAAATTTTTGTCTTGGCAACTTTTTTGTCACAGCAAAATGTTCCATGGTTTCGCTGAACAATTTGCAGATGGCGAAATTTGTGAATTTACGAAATTTCGCTGCAAATCCATGGCTGCTCATTAATATGTATATCTATTTTTGGGTATTGCTTGTTGACATAATTACTGCCTATTTACTTCTTGGTTCATTTCAAAGTTCATAATAAATGGCTAAACAAAGTTAATATTTTGCTGTAAAATGTAATTTAACAGACCCTAATATAAAGTCTAAATATAATTAAGATTATTTTGTAATTAAATATTTCTAGAATAAAAATATCTCTGTGATATTTCATAAACTTGTAATTCATCATTTCCACATTAGTGTCATGCACATTAAACTTGAATAATACATTATCAGATTTTTACATTATAATGCTCCATATTGAAATGTTTAGCAATACAATGAGAAGGAATAAAAATCTAGAAGTTACTGCTGAAAGTAAAAGCCATATCTGGAATTGTAATAAAAGACCTAAAATGTAATTCTTTCTTTTACCAATACATTCGGGAGCTGACTACATGGTCACTGGGTGCAACAGTCCATGTAATCTTCTATATGAAAAAGAATTAGAATGAAAGTACAAAATAGACACCTAGATCAGAATATTGGGTAAAACTAGCATATTATCCCAATCGTAAGCTTCACCTAAATTTTTTTAGAGAAACACAGAGAAATTCCAGTCATTTCTCATTACTCTGAAGGTCAACCTTGCTGGGAAAATTGTTTCTGCTTTACAATTCCCCAAACTGTAGAAAGCAGTTAGAGTTTTGGACAAAAACTAATGTTGCATTCAAAGGGAAAAGAGGCTGATATGGCAGCCTGCTATAATAAGAGAATTTTTTACTCTTTCCACTTCCCTGTGAACCTAATCAACTGTGACATGAGAAAATATACAGGGCTCACCCAGCCAGAATCTGACTGCCACCTGAAAGTGTCCTCAATATTCCACTGTTTGGGACTCTACAATGATCCTTCCGACATCAGTTGTGAGCATGTACATCAAAATGCCATTAAAATGCTCACAAACACCTCCTGCTCACAGTCTTGCTCTCAAAACTCCAATCGAAGTCCGTCTGTAAAGACTCCCTAGTGGTTGACTAAAGGTTTCTTTCG
Source organism: Xenopus petersii (assembly GCA_038501925.1). Taxonomy (NCBI): domain Eukaryota; kingdom Metazoa; phylum Chordata; class Amphibia; order Anura; family Pipidae; genus Xenopus; species Xenopus petersii. The sequence continues at coordinate 100,103,863 of CM076682.1, read as the reverse complement.
TTTACTAATTTGAAAGCATTTGCTAATGGAGAGTTGTCTTGAGAAATCTAAAGCTCTGCATGCCAAAATGTCATTAGAGGCAATATCTTTATACTCAATGTTCTGTAAATCCTTTCAAAACAGTTCAATATTATTCATTGACCTACCAACTTCTTTTCTTTCCTAAAATTAATGGTATTCACTAATTGCACTGTACGGCGAAGGACACAGTGTTTCAGCATATATTACATTAATGCATTAGAATGGATGTGAACTGAGTCATTTGCCCGCAATTATATCACAACATGCATTAATGCATTACTGATTTTGTATTGGATTAGATAATAAAGCTTGTATAGTGATGTGTAAATATATAGATCAAGCTAAAGCTAGTTATAGCTACACTGTTACAAAGTGTTTTTCCAAATGATATCCAGGACAAATAAATATCACTTTACCCAACTCTTCTTGATTTTCTGTTTTCCTTTTGACCACAATTCAATCCTTGCTTTATTCTAAGAAGACTCTGGTATTTATCTCTACTGTAAAGCATCTCAACAAAAAATGAGTCTAGTCTGGATGATACATTTCAGGAGAAATCTAATACAACATACAGACAGGTTGAAGTATTTTGAGAAAACGACATTTTTATATTATCTGTTGTTCTGTGTACATATAAGCAAAAATAAGGGTATTTTTAAAGTGTAAAAAAAGAGGAATTTTACCTAATTGATTAAATTCTTCCTGTAAAATAATAACATATATATATATATATATATATATATATATATATATATATATATATATATATATATATATATATATATATATATATATATATATATATATATATAAATCATAGATTGTGTGCTCTATGAGGCTTATGAAAATATATTATGAATATATAATTGCTGCTTAAAGTAGTGCTGAATAATAACAATTAACACTGTGCATTGCCACACTGGAAGTGATTCCTTCTCCACTTGCTTATTGGAACTGCCATTTTTAGCTGGAATTCTAACTATTCTCCAAAGATATTTTTGCAGGGGACCTGACACAAACTAATTAAGCTACTGGCTTCATGTTTGGTGTACGGTTGCTTTTCTTTGTTTTACCAGATGAAAAATCTTCTATAGGTCAGCTCAAGCTTTTATTTTTCATACATTCAGTGAACATACTCACAGGTCTTTCTCTGTAGTTGAAACCCAGACACAACATGACTGAAAAGAATATTGGGGGAATGTAATATGTTTCGTTAGAACAAAAAAATTTGCAAAGTCCATTGCGGATGTTAGTGACCATGTTTGTATCCTTTTTGAACAATTACAGACCTTAACGACTTCCTTGCAAAGTTTGGGACCAAATAGCTTTTGTGAACATTCACAGAGTATGTAATAAAACATAGCAATCGCAAAGCGTATTTTGCAACTAAATGTATAACAAAACTCCAGAGCAGGTGTTGAGACTAACTTTTGCTTAGCAATGTAATAAATTGCATTCCCCCTTATTTCTCTGTATGATTATTTTATTTTATATTTTTTTTGCTTTATTTGCAACACTGTTGCTTGGAGCTATTACCAAAAGCCAGTGCTTCATCTCCCTGGGCCTCATGATTAAAATAATGCATGCAGGGTAAAAACATTGTGACATATGTTTATATGATTATAATTTCATTTATTTTGTGTGGTTTAACCTAAGTTGTATTAGACACAAGCATGAGCCACAAACTTGATTGTACAATTTATTATAGAATTTGACTTCCATTCATGATTGGACTAAATTTTTCAGTAGAGCATACCAGATTAGGTGACTTTTTTCTACCTAACTGAAAGGTCTGTGTGACATTTGCATTTTCTCGTGCAAGTATGCTGAAATAATGCATGTTTCTTTCACTGTGTTTTCCTCATAGAGGTTTGGGATTTTGACCTAGAGCTGAAAAGAGCAAGTGACAGGATTCTTGACTTCACCAAGATTGATTGGAATTATAGCATTGTGCTGTGATTTGTTAAGGAGAAGTAATGTAGAAAGAAATACTGGTAAATGCAGATCATCCCAAGAATCTCACTCAAATCACAAATAGTTATGTAAATCTACAGAGGTAACCTAATAAACACTTACAAGTTTGGAAAAAAGGCTATTGTTGTTTCCATTATCTGGGGAATGCATGGCATCAGGAATAAGTGCAAAAAAAAAAAGAAAGAAGATCACAAAGACATGCCAGAGCTCCAACATATCACCTTTAATTTGTTTTTACAGATGTCTAATTCATCTTTGCATTCTCCATATGCGTTTGATATTGGATACGAAGTGGCATAAGTCTATTTTTCTATTGTATAGATGTGTTTCTTTATTGTACCATGGACGTGATGAACCTGTTTAAATAGTTGTAGTATAACCTCTATGTGGTATGTCCTTCTAACATTTTCCAGGATGAATCAAAATACTAATACTCTAAGTCAGGTCCAACAAATGATCTTTAAAGTGGCATCATTATCTCTGTCTACCTGCTGCTATAATTTTTCACTATACATCTTGGCAACATGCTGTCATTTCCCCATGTCTCATTGCTGGTCTAATTTAAGTCAACCTAAATCCCATGAATGCCATTGAGGTCACAAGCATTTTGGAACCCATTGTTTTTGAAACCAGGTCCCAAGCCGTGAAGTAAGATGGGCTTTTGTTTATTACAGGCAATGAATATTTTGTCTCTAGCAACAGAAGAAAAAAAAATCATATATTTTATTGCATTTTACCTATTACATTATGTACATACTGTACATCTAACTGCAGTTTGAATCTACTTTGCATAGTACATAAATTAAATGTGAAAATATTAAGGGATTGATGTACCAAGTAACCCCTGAGCAGCAATGATAGTTACCTCTCAGTAAAACATTATAGAGGGTTTCAAGGTGATAAACGCTACCATCCAATACATCATAATGGTGATTGATTGCTCAGAACAGTCTGGTCTTTTATCAAGCTAGCTTGATAAAAGACCAGTTGGTCTGAAACGTTGCTGTAATGCCCTTGGTCCAATAAAGGCCGTTTTATTCAAGAAACAGTGAGTGCTGGACTAACTTTTTTTCACTAATATTGCCAGTGGAAGGTGGCCATTGGAGGACGTGCACTCAACAAAAAGAAGTGAGTTGCAGTTGTGCTGACTACTATTCTGCTTTTGCTCAGAACAGTCTAACACATTTTAATGAACTGACACATTAGCTTTATTATTATTTTCATATACATCCTTAATTAAATACTTTTTGCAGTATCTACTATTTTGTAATGATTAGATACTATGACACTTGCCAAGGGGCCATTCAGGGCTGATTTACTAACTTTTTGTGGGTTATTTATCAAAGATTGAGTTTGTGAAGTTTGTGAGGTTTTTTATTCCTCAAATGTTTTCTAATTTATGAAAAAAACTCAAATGTAAAAACTCAAATCAGTGCATTCAGGGGAAAAAAACAAATACTCAAATTTATCTAGTTTTTGCAGAATTGCTTGAATTTATTAATATATTCGAGCGCAAACCACAGAAAAAACCCTGAACATCATGAAGGCTACAAATATCTTCATATACTTAAAGGGACCTCTGCCATTCTACATGAGCTCGACAGGTTTAAGCTGGAGTACTTCCAGCGTCAAGGCTTTTTTAATACCCGAAAAATTAAAATTTTTACTGAAAGCTGCCCTTGGAAATTTTTTTGGAGAAAACAAAACTCGCTCTTTAATAAATAATGCCCTAAAAGTCAGCTGTTTTAGTGCAGAGTATGTAATTGCATTCTCTACTTTAGCAATGTGGCCCACTTTGATCCACTGTGATGCAAAAAATGTAAGCACTGGAGGCTGAGGAGGACCACATTAGGGTTGCTGCCTAGAGGGCGAAATGGCAAACGCTGGTGACAATTTGCCAGCGTTATCGCCCACAAGGACATTGACAATTTACTAATGGGCACAGGTGCCAATTCGCTAGTGAAAGAGATAGGCATTAGGGCTCATTCGAACTCTATCGCCAGGCAACAATCACTCCGGTGAACGGCCGTTACTCCACAAATTCACTAAAATGCGGATTTTACTGAACGTTACCTCTTTTGCACTTCGCCAGCTCTGACCAGGCAAAGTGCAATGGAGTACATAAATCTTCCTCAATCTTCTGTCACTTACATGGAAAAAGTATCAAAGTTCAAAAAATGCTGGCGTCTTTTCCTTTATTCAGAGTGATAGCCTGCAAAAGTCCTAAAAAATATTTTGTGGGTAACTGGTACCAACTCTATTTTCTTATTAAGGTTCCCTGGACATGTGTAATTAACTGTGGAAATGTAATGTATTTGCTGCAACATATCACATAAAGATGTCCAATCAACTTTATATTTCTCATTTTCTCTAGGCAGAAATGAACGCTAGTGTATCTTCGCTTTCAAATGCTTGCAATGCCGAAGTACTGTTAGTGAAATGTCACCAAGGTTCGACACCCGGGGGGAAACTCTGCATTTTAGTGAATTGCCATTGTCTGAGCGAATTTTCACCTGGCGAAGTTTCGTGCTGGCGACTTTTCACGGGTTATTAAAGCTGCCCTATAGCTTCTCTAGGCTTTAGCTTTTCATTCCAACCAGGACACTGTATTTATACAATTTTTTATACAAATTAGAAGGGTTAATATTAAGGGGTGAATTTCGAAGTGCAAAAAACTTCGAAATGTGACCTTCGAATAGGTTAGTTCGACATTCGAATAAAATTTGTAGGATTTTTAAGATTGTATCATCATACTACGATCGTACTAAGATCGTTCTTCAAATCAAACATTTCGAATAATTTAATCTTACGATCATACGATTTCACTTCGACTTCGAGGTTTAAGGTGGCGAAGTGTCAAGACAGTACTTCGATTATGGAATGGTCAAATAGTCAAAGCATTTTCATGTCGTTTCGAAGTCGAATTTGGCCTATTCGATGGTCGAAGTACCCAAAAACTTCTTCAAAATGTTCAATGTTTTTGAATAATCACTTCAAATTCATTTCGACCCTTAGTAAATCTGCCCCTTAGTGATGAGCAAATATTTTCGTCAAGTTTGTCCGTGTAAATTTCACAAATAGACTTCAAAGCATTTTACAGAATTTTTGCTATTTTGCAAATTTTTGGCGAAGTGAAACAGGTCAGATTCCGCCATCACTAATTATGCTACTTAAGCAAATAGATATTTTTTTCTTTGACAAAAATGTATGATTGGTTTATAAGGATACACCAAATCCAGGATTTTGTTTGGAATTGAACAGAAACTGAGCCTTTTTCAACAATATTTGACCAAATGTGATAGCCTAGTTGAAGTGAATTTGAACTCGAAAAAAAAATTACAGGGATTTTCAGTGCACAAAAGGCACGCACTTTCTAAAATCAATCCTACTGCTAACAATTAGGGTTTGGATTCAGTTCAAGATTCAAGCTGTGTAGAAAGATTTAGGATTTTCCCGAATCCCGAACATTGCATTTTTTTCATATTGTAGAGGAAAAGCAAATCAGGGAAACATAATTTATTTCCTATACAGTAATCTGTATAGAAAATCCTTTATGGTTTCAGAAGCTTTCTAGGTAGAAGAGGTAATAAAATGCAAAAAGTTTGTCCAGGAACAGTAACCTTTTATTACATATGTGTTTCTAGATAATAGATCACATAGCTATATATGCATGGATAGTGATGGGTGAATTTATTAGCCAGTCCCGAATTTGTGGCAAATTTGCGCGATTCGCCGCCGGCGAATAAGTACACAAAACTGTCACAAAAATTTGCTGTTGAAAATTCACCGGCGTCAAAAAAAAATGTCGTCCAAAAAAACGTGTTTCGTGGATTTCCCTGGAAATTTGCAAATTTTTCGGCAAAGCGAAACGGCGCAAATTCGCCCATCACTATGCATGGAGTTTATATGTGTATAGAATGGTCCAAAGTTTCTCTCACTGTCCAAAAAGTTACTGATTAAATGGTTAAATAGATTAAATGGCTTCCAGTCAAATCAACCCTACAGCACCACTGCCACTGAATGTGGTGTAAAGAGTCTGGACAAAAACTTAGAGGTTTTATTGCTGATTATATATTGATGAGCAACATTTTTTGCTTGTAAAAAAATGCCCATTGACTCCAATGTATAAAAAATTGTTGCAAATCAAAAAAATTGTCGCCATTGATTTCCATGCATTTACAAATTTGCAAATTTATGGCAGCTAAATGGGCAAAAGCCCAATAGTAACCACTGCAATGAAGAAGGAAAAATAACAAAATTGAGCTTTTTCATACATATAAATGTATGTCAAAATAAAATAAAATGTGACTATAAATCATGATCTTCGTGTCGTGGCATGAATTCAACTGTTTCCAAAGTAGACACGCAAAATGCTTTTTCCCCCCTCACAATTTCATTAACATTTTATTTTTCTTTACAGGATTTATTGCAAATATTTGACATATGAATTCTGTACTTGACTGACATTTATAATTGTTGAATCAATAACAACTGGTATTTTTACAGAGTAAATTCAATATTTCAGGGTCAGGGGAAGCAAAACCTCATTAAAGTCATGAGGACCAATCATTCCAGTTTAAGAATTTTATAATTATGTTATCAACTTTTTATTTAAGACTGCTTTATTTGGAAATAAAGATCTGTACTGAACTTGGTGTCATTGGCATCAGGCTTGCAGAGTATATGACATTCAGAAATGGTTAAGCAGATGTTTGTACTTTTATATTTATCAGAATTTATTCTAAGTAGTGCATATTTTTGGATTGCTATTTTTTTTTAATTATCATAATGTACAGCTTGCTATTTATAAACACCACACCATGCTGCTCTTTTTCAGGCTGAAAATCACTGAACATCATTTTTGCTTATTGTATTAATCAGGAAAAATTAAATCCAAGGTCTAGCACATTGGGGGCCCACTGGGTTCCAAACTCCGTGGCCAGCCACGTGCATGTGTGAACGCGGGGCAGCCATGTGCATGCACACAATCCAGAGCAGTGCTGCACATATCTTTCTTTTAGGTCGATCGGGGGAGTGGGTCAGCCGGCATGGCCAGTCCAAGCCTGACTGAATCTATTCTAGTGTTTGCAAAGAGGATATTTGATTCCCAGAGCTCAGATTAACTCCACCCCATTGATAATTAACTGTGTTTATCCAATTATCTACCCCACAGGAACTATACCTGGAGTAGCTTCAAGTTCCCTCTTTGCCCTGTTCAGTTTATGAAAAACATAGAAGCCAGATTATCAAAAATGTAATTTTCAAGTTTTTTCTAGAAAAAAAAAACGCAAGAATGTATGTTTACTGCTTATTTATTTAAACACTCCAATTTCAAAAACTTCATGTTAAAACATGAAAAAACAACTTGAAGAGTGAATTGTCATTGTACCTAGCCAAATTTTGACACAATCACCAAAACTCGAATTACTTGTTATAGCTTGAATTTTGCTAATACAACCCCCATTGATTCATACATGATCTGTGCTTTAGACTGCATATATTTTTGTGCTTAATAAATTTCAAAATTTGAATTCTTGATTTTTGATGCAAAATAAACTTTAATTGTTTTAAAAAGTCAGTTCTGATAAATATGCCCCATAGTTTTTTTGTGATTAAAGCAAGAGGCAAAAAGTATGTCCCACACATACAAAACATATGTCCAACACTATTCAATGAGCTCATGTTGAACAAAGGGCTATACTGTCCTTTTACTTGTATTTATTTAGAATTTTTAAATGTTTATGTACAGTATTTTACAAAACCATTATTCAGGCATTGTGGCATTATAATAATAATTTCTAATAAATGCTACATTTAGAGATAATGATAGGGTTTCTTTCCCCTTCAACTGAATTTATTGTAAAACTATTAGAGGGAGCTGCTAATATCAAACTATTAAAATGTAAAATACAGTCAAGAAACCCAGTTGCCCAAAGTCTGTTATATTTGAAATATTCTGTATATTTAAAAAGTGTCATAAACTAATGTAAAAAAAAAAAGAAGCTAATTTTAGTGAGGAGAAAAAGCAGAATTTCACTTCAGTACCACATTTTTTTGAGAAAACAAAACACAGGGAAAAATTCTAGTACTGAATTCATAAACATTTTAACCATTGATAAAACTTTTGCTGCAAAACTCTGGCACAAAAGTTTAGTCATCCCTAGTCAGTGGTTTTAAAACAAACACCCGAGAGTATATTTACTTACCTGCGAAAATTCACCAGCGCTGGCTGCCTGCACATCGCAACACTTCGCCAGGCGTAAATTTGCCTGGACAATGCTAATTCACGAAGATCCGAAGTTGAGCACAGGGTACCAAACGCTTGTGAAGTTGCGCTAGCGAAAATACGATCAGCAGCTCGAAGTTACGCTAGCGTTGGCTAATTTGCATACGGCGTGTAGTTAAAGTCCAATGGCCGTATGTGCTGCAACAAATACATTACACTACACAAGGACGGGGAACCTTAATAAAATTAGATAGAGTTGTTATAATGCCCTACACATGTGCCCACAGTATAGTTTAGGTGCCATATGTAAGTCCTATCTATTCCATTGCACTTCGCCTGGTCTGAGGTGGCGAAGGCAAGTCTGGCGATAGAAGTAACGGTCAGAAAATTAAAAACTTATTGAATTTGCATAGTAACGCTCTTTCGCCAGAGCAAAAATTCGTCTGTGAAGTTGCACCAGAGTCTATCTCCTTCACTAGCAAAATTTTCACAAGCGTTAGCCACTTCCCCCTTTAGTAAATTTGCCCCCTGGTTGTTGGGAGTTACTAGACCTGAGTCGAAGTTTAGATTGTAGTGAATTTGCTAGGTATTAGTAAGCCTTTTTTCTATAAAACAACAGCAATCGTTGACATTGCCACCACCATGCTTCACCATGCTGAAACACTAATGCAGTATGCAGGCACTATCCATTTATGAATTGTTCAAATAAACTGCAGCTGGATCTAAATCTTTCATATTTGGAAAATTATTTCCTAAACTGCTCAACTCTCCATGTTCTAGGCAATCCTAATGCATTTTGTCTTCACTCTACCTGCCTATCCTTAACCTACTTCATGTGGAAAGGAAGTGAAAAGGGATCACCCATATTCCTTAAAATTCAGTTTTAAAAAAATCTTGTACTGAATGCATAATCAGATCAGATATACTGTTTGCTTTTCATTTTTCTTAAAATCGTCTTTATACCTACACCATAATTAAATACAGATAATATTTACTACACGGTAGGTGTTGGCAGAGACCTAATTTTATGGTTTAGTCGGCACCAACCATGCTTGATTAATCTTTAATTATATAAATACCTACACATTAGAAATGAAGAAAATATAATTTTCATTTACGATTAGCATGTTATTATTTTCCATCAAATGCAATAATCTTTCACATTAAGATTACGCAACTGATTCTCATTGCTATGGATGGAATTTTTCAAGCACTTCAGCCCATTTGTTTATTCTGTTTCAGGAATAAATAGTTTCATATTGCATTGCATATATAAGGAATCATTGCACTATAATATGTAGCAAATGGTTAATTATAGATAAAATATTTCTATACATCCCATTAATATTTCAAAAGCTAGGAATAAAACAAAATTAGTGTAGATTGTACAACAGTTTAAGGGGTTATATTATCGGAAGAGTTTTAAACTCTTTTTTTAACTATTAGCAGCCACATATCTTTCTTTGTAGGCCAGATTGATACCTGCACCCTTTGCTTTATTTTCATTATTGCCTGCCATGAAACTTACAATGTCCTTTTTAATGATGGACAAGATAGAACTTACTTGGTTTACAGTACTGGTATGGGATCTGTTATCCAAAAACCTGTTATCTGTTATTATGGATCCATCTCCCATAGACTCCAAAATGCTATAATAATAATAATAATAATAAAACAGTACCTTGTATTTGATCCAAACTAAAATATAATTACTCTTTATTGGAAGAAAAAACAGCCTATTGGGTTTATTTGATATTTACATGATTTTCTAGTAAACGTAAGGTATGAAGATCCGATTTCCAAAAAGATTTGTTATCTGTAAAACCCCAGGTCCCGAGCATTCTGGATAACAGGTCCCATACCTGTACTCACTTAAGATTGCAAGTGCAAAGTGCAATTCTGAATGGTGGAATGTTTTTCCTCCATTGTCTCCAATGTTTTTAGATTCCTGGAATTGTGCGTATGTATTTTTATACTTAATTGCGCTTAAAATTGTCATTGTGGGGATTGTGTAATTTCCACATCTTGGTGTAAGAAAGACATTTGCTCATATTACATTGTGGAGAGGGTGTGTTGCACCTATTGATCCAGTCTGCATTGCAGAGTGGAATAGACAAATGTATATTTACCTATATTTATCGCTCAAAACTAAATATATACCTAAACTGAGGAGGACTAACATCTCATTGTGGCATGCAGGGTGAAGATCAATCTCGATGGATTAGATGTGGGGTTAATACAAATCTGTCAGGGTAAAGAGCACTTGAACCCAAAAGAGAAACATTTTTTGATTGATTCCTTTAACCTGGATACACTTCAGTTTTCAACAGACCTTATACTGCAGCCAATTGGCTGAATGGTCATGGTCAATATCTACTGAACACTTTCCTTGATCTCTTAACTACTGCTAATTTCTGCTTTGCCACTTGTCCCAAATGCATTGATAGCAGCAACCAATACACCAGACTATTAGATATTAATTTTGAGCAATCATATCTGATTATCTTTGAATAATGTTCAAGGGACAACACACATAATGATAAATTATTCTTACTATTTGCTTCATAAGCACAATTTTAGATCTCTGCTATTCTTTAATAATCCCTCCTTCTTTAAATACAAACACTGGGATCCATAGAGGTGCAGTTTACAGATATATCTAATGGAGTGTTTTGTTTTTTTTAACTACAAGAAAAGTCCCGCCCCCATAAAAAAATTTAGTTGCTAAGTTTATTTTCTCTGTCTTCTTGGAAAAAATATACCAGTCCAGGTACTTTCTAAAGCCATGCTACACTGCCACCTTATCTATATCTTGTAGGTATCCCTCATTAGATTATGGGGCTGGGTTATTAATATTGGAATATCATTTGTGATTTAAAAAAATTGCTGCAAAAAATCTCTGTGTAAGTTTTTTTTTTAAAGCCATAAAATATATTTTTATCATGAAAATCTCACCACCTAAAACCTGGTGAGTTGCTGTAGACATCAAGCTGTCAGCATTCTAAAATGTTATTGTTCTTTTTATCCCAATTGCAGCATTTTTTTTAGTCTACTGTTCCAGTGCAAGTCTAATATGCAGATTTATTAAAATGGGCAAGAGATTACTTAAAAAGTTAATAAAAAAGTTAAAAAAGCAAGTGTTTTTTCCCCGACAAGTGAGTTTTTAACAAACATAAAAAGCTTGCCTTTTTTTAAGCACTCACTTTTTAAAATAAAAATTGTCCATTGGCAGTAATCGATAGCAAAAAAACCTAGTTCAGGAACGTACTTGCATTTTTAGTAATCTTTCGCCCAGACATACTGCCATCCTACCCCAGTGAATTTAGCTTTCTTTGCCCTTCAATAAAAATACAAACACACACAGTCTCTTGTTCACACACAAATTCTCTAAAATACCTTTATGATTAATCTAGAAAACCAGAGCTGATAAAAACAAGTGTTGCAGAAGTATATACGTGTCTTGACAATAAGCAAAAATATTTTTTCATAGATCTTTACTGTTCTTCCATGTCCAAAGTAATATACAGTATATCCCCTTTGCAATGACACAGAAAGTTTTCACAGTCTTAAAAGTTGATGGATTGGTCTAATTATGCTTGATAACTCATAATTCAGATAAAAAAGAACTGTGGAACAAGATTGCGCTTTTCCTGAATGGGCAATTTGTTTTATAAAGTCAAGAAATTACAGCTAAGGACGAGAGAAAATAAATCATGAAAAAACTGCTTTACTATTGATCTTCTGCTAGATGTATCTGCCAGAATGCTCTCTCTTAGTTTTATGTACTTGAACTCATATTTTTGTAACCCTTTCAGTGCTTAAAAGCCTATAAGTAGGTCAGAGCTGTAATATACACATACACATTCCAAACAATTATGGATAAATATGGTTAGGTGTCTGTTACTTACAAAGCATTATAAAATATGACATAATATGAGAATTCTATGAAAACTTTTACATTCAAATATAATAGATATGACATCCAACCATTTGAAAAATTCTGTATCAACTGTTTTCTTGCAATCCTTTTCACTTCTGCAAATGCATTGGGAACAGTTATGTACAGTTGTTTTCTTGAGTTATTAAAATATATATTTATACATTAGCAAACACAAGAATGGTGGATATACTGTACTAACATTTTAAAACCATTGTGTATGCTCTCCTCTCCTCTGGCAGCCTACAGGAGGCTTTGTACTAGTTGAGTTAAAAAAAGACAGTACATCAAGTAACATGACTATGAAGATTTTCATTCATCCAGGTCATAGTATATCTAGTATAGGTCAATCTAAAAACAACTGGACTTGCTGTGTAATCAATGAAGACGTTTCACTACTCATCCGAGCAGCTTCTTCAGTTCAACTGACTGGTGTGGGAAGTTCTCGGCATATAAACTCTTCCACTAATCCATTTACAATGGCACATTGTAACTCTTCAAAGAGGTGACATCTGAAGAAACTCACAGAGGTGTTGATTCTGTGTAGTTGTGATAGGATTATCCAATGTGTCATGCAACTCCTAGATACAGGTGTTACTTGTGAGAGTTGCATGAATGGATGTGTGAAGTGTTCTGAATCCGCCGGGGTACCACCATCTGTATCCCAGGGAAGCCACACCATGCTTATACGGACTCCCCAAGATACACAAGGAAGGAGCCCCACTAAGACCCATTGTCAGCAGCATAAATTCAGTGACATACAGCATTGCAAAATTCTTGGCTAACATCTTAGCCCCGTTGGTAGGCAATACAGTGCATCATATCCAGAATGCCAAAGAGTTTGTAACCAAGATTCACGGCGTTACACTAGAGGCAGAAGAAACAATGGTATCATATGATGTCACTTCTTTGTTCACATGTATACCTACTACAGAGGCGATTGAGACTGTAAGAAATCGACTGCAACATGATAACACCCTCAGCAGCAGAACGAAGCTCAGTCCCAACCAAGTTTGTTTGTTGCTAGATTTGTGCCTTAACACCACATACTTCAAGTACAAGAACCTTTTTTATAGACAGAAACATGGCTGTGCCTTTGTCAAAACAGCAGCAACCAAGCCCAACAGGGACACCAATAGAAATAACTGCCCGGAGACACATAGTAGGCGAAACATAGTCATCCCATATGTAGCTGGAGTGTCAGAGAAACTCAGGAGGATTTTCAACAAACACCATGTCCCTGTGTTTTTCAAACCTAGCAACACACTGAGACAAAAACTGGTACACCCAAAGGATCAAACACCAAAAGAAAAACAAAGCAATGTGGTATATGGAGTCCAGTGTAGCGAGGAGTGCACAGATCTATACATCGGGGAGACAAAACAACTGCTCTCCAAGCGAATGGCTCAGCACAGGAGGGAGAACTCTACAGGGTAAAACTCAGCTGTATTTCTACACTTAAAAGAAAAGGGACACTCCTTTGAAGACAGTAAGGTCCAAATCTTGGATAAAGAAGACCGCTGGTTTGAACGAGGCGTGAAAGAGGCGATTCATGTCAAGGTGGAGAGACCATCTGTGAACAGAAATGGGGGCATTCGACACCACCTGTCTGCTACATACAATGCTGTTCTAACATCTGTACCTCGGCAGATTCAGAACACTTCACACATCATTCATGCAACTCTCACAAGTAACACCTGTATCTAGGAGTTGCATGACACATTGGATAATCCTATCACAACTACACAGAATCAACACCTCTGTGAGTTTTTTCAGATGTCACCTCTTTGAAGAGTTACAATGTGCCATTGTAAATGGATTAGTGGAAGAGTTTATATGCTGAGAACTTCCCACACCAGTCAGTTGAACTGAAGAAGCTGCTCGGATGAGTAGTGAAACGTCTTCATTGATTACACAGCAAGTCCTGTTTTTAGATTGACCTATACTAGATATACATCAAGTAACATAAGTTGTAGAAGAAAGTTAAAAAACACTTTGGAAGCTATGTCCAATATCTCATTAGTACCTGAATATGCACTGTACTAAAGGTATTAATATCAATATACATATTAAAATGCATCCAACCATATCTTGAAAACAAATAGCCTACTTAAGTAGATCAGTAAGAATTGCAGTTCCCCCTAATTCTATGATCTACTGATATGACTAATCAAACTGTTTGGACAATAATGTGTACAGCCAAGGTCCATTATTATTTGTCCAGAACTAACCAGTTGTCCTGAACCTTGGCCCCTGGTCTATCCAGGAGTGTAGAAATGACTTATGTTTAACAATAGGTAAGCTTATATCTAACCCCATATTCTTAGAACATAGAGTACCTCACTAGAAACCAAAGACAGTTTGGGATGTTGCTGCTACAGAAGAAAACTGCATGAATTTCTATACTGGTGCAGTTGAAGTAGTTGGGTGGCTACTGGTATGGACCATTCAGAAAGACCAATTGAATATCCCATTCCTCAAGTCCAGTGGACTACTGCACTGCACACACTTTCAATAAAATACACATATAAATGTACACTTATTGCTATTTTATTTCTAACCTGCGTGATACTGGATTTAGCATTTCACTTTAATATCAAACAAACAAGTAACCATGAAAAAGGGAAACCGATTAACTGATTAAAAAACAGATTTAATCAGGAATGTGCATTCCTGTATGTAAACAGTGTTTATTGACCCATAGAATTTTACTTGCCAAGATATATTAAACTGCTGACAAGTGAAATGGTACATCTCAACCTGAGAAAAGGTAGTGGTCTTTTATGCTGCCAATACATGTCCCTGGTCACTGGAAGCAAGCCAGAAGAAAGAATGGAATAAGCTTCATGATGAGCTGCCCAAAGCTGGCTTGTGTTACGGATCAACCAGAATCCTGCTCCCTTTCCTCCGCCTGCGCTGATGTAACTCACTGGAGTGGCAAATTACATCAGACCTACAGCTGTAACCCGACATTATGATTAATTTGATCAGTAATTTCTCCTGTTTTTCATTTTAATCGGTGCGACTGTTCTGCTGTGACAGGTCTTTCAGATCTAATTAAGATAAATTTCAGAGTAAAAGACTTGGCAGAGTTCTCGAGCAAAATCCAAGCTTTGAGTGTGAAGACCGGAGGCATTAATCAATCAAATTCTAGGGGAAAATATGCAGGGCTTTGACTTCGCAATCAACCTATTAATGCCTAAACAAATTTCATGTTTTGTAAATTGTTTAGACATTTTCCCTAAATTTTCTGGAAAATGAAAAAAGTCACTCATTATTTGTGTATGATTATATGTGCGTGATCACAGCCCAGTGCAACAGGAACAAATAGCCAAAAGAGTTTAAGACTCCTCTCACAGAACATGTATTTCCAATTGATTTCTTGTAAAAACAAACACAAATACAAATTTTACCCATACCCACTGGTCTATTTTGTCTGCAAAATACAGACTAAGGAAGTGAATTTGAACATT
Source organism: Xenopus petersii (assembly GCA_038501925.1). Taxonomy (NCBI): domain Eukaryota; kingdom Metazoa; phylum Chordata; class Amphibia; order Anura; family Pipidae; genus Xenopus; species Xenopus petersii. Next base: position 100,088,232 of record CM076682.1, on the reverse strand, counting down.
TTTTAAACTACTTTAGTTCTTGAGAACATCTGCATTTGATAGTATTGCACAGCAGACTAACACTAATGTCAGAAAAACATGACTAGCAACTAACAATATTAGTTGTTTGTTTGTGTGCGTTGCCTTATATAGTTTTCTAGCTCTGACACATTTTACTAAAAGCAAAGCTATTACTGCAACACGACAGTAAGTTCATAGGTACATTAAAAGTATAACTGTATTGCAGCTAATGTCAGGACATACTGTATATTGTCCTCAAAGATGTGATTCTACCAATTTCTAGGTGCTGCAGGTACCATACAGTCCATGTGTGACAGTGTTATTTTGCCAAATTACTTAACAATCCCATTTAGACTGCTCAAAATATGTAGTCCAGTTTACTGAAAGTTGCATGGATTGATGGCACAGACTAGAGGGGGTGTTTCAAACTACTGTATAAACTACAATTTACGCCAAAATTGCATTCCTAGATCTATTAGCAACATCATATAGTGTGAGCCATAAGTTAAAAATGGTTTGGGTATGTTAATATTCTACATGTTCTACATAGTTCTAATATTATAAATAAATAGATATACACACACACATACATTTTTGCTACCTTCTACCATGCCAACAACTCTTATCATCTGTCTTTCATGTTTCCTTTATTTTCCATGAAACAGTTCAATGGGAATCATATATAAATCCACGGGATGATTGATAAATGCATTAAATTATTAGTAGTTATCATCATATCATATATTTAATAAAATACATGTATCTGTGAATTTATCTGTTTTGTTCCCAGTTGCAACCAACACACTCATATTGTGAGTCGCTGACATATATCATCTGCTGGCTGATTCCAGCATGAGTCACCATTCGCAAACCCACTACTGATAACATGCTTACGTTGTTTTCCAGTAGGAAAATGCTAGGTAGAGGAAAAAAGGCCAACTAGGAGAAAAAAATGTATAAAACCTGTTTTGAAATATATATAATTATTAAACAATCACCAGAGCCTCCATATATGTTTATACTGTATCAGTGACGGATGCCATTTAAGCATGGGGTGCCTTGGGAATCACATGTAATATGTCTAGATGCACCCTTGGTTTTTGCAAGCAAAAGCAAAATGCACAGGACATGCTCATTACAGTTTGATTAAACTGTTGAAGTGTTAAAGGGATACTGTCATGGGAAAAAATGTTTTTTTTTTTCAAAATGAATCAGTTAATAGTGCTGCTCCAGCAGAATTCTGCACTGAAATCCATTTCTCAAAAGAGCAAACAGATTTTTTTATATTCAATTTTGAAATCTGACATGGGGCTAGACATATTGTCAATTTCCCAGCTGCCCCAAGTCATGTGACTTATGCTCTGATAAACTTCAATCACTCTTTACTGCTGTACTGCAAATTAGAGTGATATCACGCCCTCACTTTTCCCCCCAGCAGCCTAACAAAAGAACAATGGGACGGTAACCAGATAGCAGCTTCCTAACACAATATAACAGCTGCCTGGTAGATCTAAGAACAGCACTCAATAGTAAAAACCCATGTCCCACTGAGACACATTCAGTTACATTGAGAAGGAAAAACAGCAGCCTGCCAGAAAGCATTTCTCTCCTGAAGTGCAGGCACACGTCACATGACTTGGGGCAGCTGGGAAATTGACAGATGTCTAGCCCCATGTCAGATTTTAAAATTAAATATAAAAAAATCTGTTTGCTCTTTTGAGAAATTGATTTCAGCGCAGAATTCTGCTGGAATAGCACTATTAACAGATTCATTTTGAAATTTTTTTTTTTCCCATGACAGTATCCCTTTAAATAGATAATTTGCCAGAAGAGAACTCCAAAGAACCCAATAATGATATTGTAGTTAATCATGATTTTAACATATTTTGATTCCGCCACATGTTAAAAACACCATTATCATTTCTAAGTAGATGATTTATTAAGACCTATTTTGGTATTGATGAGCATTTGCTCAATTAGCAGTTAGGCAGGTTATGTACAGACATAAAAGGTTAAGCTTGATGGAAGTCTGTCTTTTTTCAATATAACTTCATGAGGCTCATTTATAAATACTGGGCAAATTTGCACCTGGGCAGTAACCCATAGAAACCAATCAATGAGTGGCTTTTTTGAGCCACCTGCAGGTTCAGCAATGAGCAAAGCTCTGATTGGTTGTCATGGAATACTGCCCAGATGCAAATTTGCCCAGTGTTTATAAATAAGCCCCACTATGTTACTATGAATTAAGGGTAAGAGAATTCTGGTTCTACTGAGGTTATATATGGGTATTCTCATACAACCACTCGATCAGTTCAGCCTTAATATTAATATTTTCTTGAGATGTCATGTGCTAAAATAAACCACTACTTAAATATTACAGTGGTTGAACTAACAGACAGGTTACAGGTCAATAAAAGTGTACTCCAGAAAAGCCTGCCCTATTTGTTGTAAAAACATTTCATTGAACTGAAAATGAACATTCTTATTTAATAAAAATATGACAAGAAGCATTTTGTGAAGCTCATTGTACCTTTAGGTGTCTCATTCGTAATATTTGTTCAACCAGCAAAAATTTAGATGCTAGCAAGAGCAACAGTTGCATTCATTTAATTTCCTTTTGAAAGGAACAACACTGTCGGTATCTTTCTAGAAATAATTATTGTTTTCCTGCCGAATTTTTGAAACCAACAACATCATCAGTTTGAATTACTGTCTTCCCTTGACAATCTTTGAATTACTTTAAAATAATATCCTTCAGACAGGTTCTGAATAATGGAAAAGGATAAAGCCTGCAGATAACACAAAAGAAATCAAAAATTCCTAAATGAAATTTAGACTGTCAGATTTTAATGGGTGTTGTCATGCACTTGGTATCCCAGCAAATTATTACAAGCTGTTGAATGTATAGAAGCATAAATCATCCCTTTTATTAAAATTAACCCCTCCCTTACACTTCTTTTAAAAGGTTGGGTTGTGTGTTTACTGTTTTTCCCTCATGTTTGTTTTCACTGCCCTGAGTGTGGTTGGTTCTGCAGCACCACTGTAGAAAATTCTGTAAATGTGGAGTTGTCGACTACATTATTTACTGAATAATTACATAGTTAATTTAGGCTGAAAAAACAACATTACATAAAATGCACTCCGGGTTAGTATCTCACTGTATCATTGACTCTCATCAGGAAAAAAAAGCACTTTTAATTCAATATGCTAGTAGATATATTGTGAACTGTAATATCTAACATCAGCTAATTTTTGTGTGTTCCTGGCTTTTCATGATCATTAATATAGTGAACAAAACTGCATACCTGCAGTGGGTTTGGCGGCGTTATAGGGGAAGGAAGGCCATGTCCTGGTGATTGATTGGGCTTTTGAGGAGAACTGGAGTTCCTCTGACATGTAGCCTGTTGGTTTGGACTCTGTGTTGGTGTTTGACTCTGTTGCTGTGACTGTGGTTGCTGATGTTGATTCTGCTGCTGTGCTTGCTGAGGCTGTATTTGCTGGGATGGCTGCTGAGATGATTGCTGATGTTGAACTGTAGACTGTTGTTGCTGATGGTGCTGTTGACCTTGCTGTTGTTGCTGCTGCTGTTGATGATGATGATGATGATGATGGTGCTGCAGTTGTTGGAGATGCTGAAGCTGTTGAAGCTGTGTATTTAGGGATGAGGTAGCTGCAGTGAGATAAAATATGTGACTCTGTTTAATGTATTCTCTGTGTGTGATCAGACAATTGATTTTGTTATTAAACACCTACAAATATTTGCTATATTTCTGATCTACTTTATAATGTCAGTGCAGTTATTATAGCCTGCAATTAATATATTTTATTAATGCATCATCATATATTTTATGAAGAATAACATGCTCCAACAAAAATGTAAATACGAATCCACCTTCATTATATTATATTATATATTTAAAATACAAAGCGAATGGAGGCAGCAGGGCTCTCTGAATCACAGGCACTCCAAATTCTCAGTGTTCAGAATTAGGGTGTCCACTGTTCTCACCCAGCCCATTTTCCAAGTAATAACTTTTCCCCTAACTTTGCAATTGTAATATAATTATATATTCTCTGCTAGAATGCAGTATATGCTATCTCTAAAAATGAATGTTATTTAAGAAAATCATAATCTAAACCAGTAGTTAAATATAATCAGTGTTAACAGCTATGTATAGAGGTGTAAGTACAGGGTTACATCTTTTTTAGATGCAGATGTTACTCTTTACTGCCTCTACTATTTTACAGAAAAGATTTAAGCATTCACTTTCTTTAATGCAATATATATATGTATATATATATAATATATATATATATATATATATATATATATATATATATATATATATATATATATAATGTCATAATTTTAAGTAATTTTCTGTTGACTAAATGAGAAATTGTGAAGAGGACCAATATTTCTTCCCATGCATTAATATGTGGATCTCCCTGTATTTATCTAAAAGCAAGGGCTTATACAGTGTGAAGGGGCTTGTTATAATAAACTTTATATCTCACTGAAAAATTAACACTGTAGAAATCACTTTGCAAAGATACTACTCCCAGATATCGTGATGGTATAACGTGATCACTGGAATTCACGCACTAAGACATTTTGTACAATAGAGACAAGGCATTTCTGCATAAAAGCATTCAAAAATACTGCAGCAATAATACTGTAGACCAGTTATTTATTCATTCATCTTCTACAGGGAAGTCAAAAAGTACCTAGTGAGATTCCAGTATCCAAAAGATTATCTTGTTGTGGCGAGACTTCGCTGTAAAGCAAGCCACATCACTTGCGGTGTAATACTTTATAGACCTACTTTTGCATAAAGGTCTAATGGGGAAAGGTAATAAAAGTCGGTAACAGAAAAACTCTTCACAATGTGAAAAGTTATGCCTTTGCACTAACAAATTTTCCTTTGCACAAATTTATTATAGCTTTTGCGAACCGAGAGACTGTTTGCGAATGTTATAGTTTTCGCCAATGCACAGTGAATGTAATAAAGCTTCTTAATGAAAAACTGCTCCAAAAGATTACGAAACCTTTAAGCACTTTTTAAAAGTGTGCAATTAAAATTTGCAAAGAGCAATTAAAATGTTTAATGCGAAATTAAAATTGACAATGCAGTAACAGTTTTAGAAAGAATATTACATTATGAAATGCTATTTTTTATTTGTATTGGTGTATATTGTTTTTCTCATTGCAACTTTAATTCCATTCCCCCATTAGTTTTTCTCCCATGGGGCCTCCTCAGGCCCTGGGTTGGTCTCTAGATAAGTTAATTGAATATCGAAAAAAAATACGTGTGGCCAGATTTCATTTTTGATTTTATTGTTTCCAGCCTTCCAATTTCTTCTATTTTCAGACTGACCTGCATCGGTGTGCACATGTAAAGAGGAAATTCTTACTTATCTATTTCCAAAAAAATGTATGTTGTTTTCCTTGTTTAATAGTTTTATTTAATTTTTTCAATGAACTCTTCTGTCTATCTTGTCCCATGAACAGCATTTTACACATAACGAATAAAGAAAAACGTAAACTGCATTGTAAATTTTAGGCATTGATCAAATATGTGGATGTTACGTTGTTTGTACGATTTCATCTTTTACATTTTAAAAGGCCACATGAATTGTAGGATCAATGAGGAATGAATCTATGTTTAAATTAAATAGTACTTTGCAGTACAATTCCTTGGTGGGTAAAAAATCTCCAACATGCAGCAAGTAAATCACACATTTCATGGAAATATTATTGTCTTATTGTGTCAATTATACTTTTTTTTTATCATTTGATCCTGCAAATCCACAGGATATCTATTTTAACTCCTTTGAAGGTAAGAGAAATTAAGCATGCCCCGGGAATCTAAGAGCTATACTTTTGAGCAGCCAGCATTCAGCACAGTTGTAAAACCTCCCTCTAAATGATATGTCATTTTAACACTTATGTTAAAGGACAATGTGACCAAAAAATAAAATAAAAACAGTCTTTAGAAGTATGCAATAAAACCTACGATTCTGTTTCTAAACAGCACTAAAGAAAGTCCAAGCAACCTACGACAAGTAAAATGACCTGATAACCTGAGATATGCTGTATTATTTGGCCAGGGCCACATGTAATGAATATAACCCTATCTTGGCAGAGAGAGATCCATCAATAGGTTGCTGCGACAAGCAAGGATATATGACAGTAAGTGTGGTTCTTTGGCATCATTGCTGACACCACACTGCAGTATTACAGTACCATCATTGCTATGGCACCTTAAGATTTCATGTCAAAAGTCAGGGAATACATGCCCTATTTAATTTACTTGATCCTTGGTAAAGGTATATAATTTAATAATTTTTAGGTCTGTATGGCATCATCCTCAAGTAACATACCTTGCATAAGCATATATATATATTTATAATACACAAAAGCCATGAATATCCTGTAAATTATATCCTTATAAACGGTGAGTTCTGATGTCATCAGTTATAAACGGTGAGTTCTGATGTAATTTCTGTCACATGACTCACTGAAACTTGTGTATTATAATAAATAAAGTACCCCCAGCTGCAAAATATGAGGATATTATAAGTTACCTCGGAGTTCCATGACCTGTATAAAAACACTCGGCCTTCGGCCTCGTGTTTTTATATGGTCATAAAACTCCTTGGTAACTTATAATATCCTTATATTTTACAAGAGTGGTACTTTATTCACTATATTACAGCTATAGGTAAACTTATGTGGCACCAGTGGTCATCTGATTTCAGTAAAAATATTACATAATTATAAGTGCTATAGGGGATATGTCCACTTCCTCATGTGCCTATTAACATGTGCCATTTAATTTTTATTACTGTGAAAATATTTAGGGGCACATTTATCAAAGGTCGAATATTGAGGGTTAATTAATCCTCAAATTCGACCCTCGAAGTTAAATCCTTCGAATTCGAATATCGAATTCAAAGGATTTAGCGCAAATACTTGGATCAATCGAAGTAAAAATCGTTTGATCGAACGATTCGAACAATTTTAATCTATCAATTGAAGGATTTTTCTTTTATCACAAAAAGCTTAGAAAAGTGATGGGGAAGGTCCCCATATGCTAACATTGTACCTCGGTAGATTTAAACTGCCGAAGCATGTAGTCAAAGTTTTTTTAAAAGAGACAGTACTTTGACTGTCGAATGGTCCAATAGTCGAACGATTTTTAGTTCGAATCGTTTCAATAGAAGTCGAAGGTTGTAGTAGCCTATTCGATGGTCGAAGTACCCAAAAAAATACTTAGAAATTCAAATATATATTCGAATCCTTCACTTGAGCTTAGTAAATGTGCCCCTTAGTATATATATATATATATATATATATGTATATATATATATATATGTATATATTGATGGGCGTGGATTTGCTTTGAGAAAATTTGCTGCGACAAAAAAGTTGCTTGTGTAAAAATTATTTTGACGCCCATTGACTTTAATGCATTTGGACAAAAAAGGTGCGTATTTAAAAATTGTCGCTCATGTAAAAATTGTTTTACGCATGGGACAGATATGCCCAGCATTATATATTGCATTTTTTGCAGTGTTTGTCACCCTGTTGACATATTATTTGAACTGAAAATATGTACACTACTGAATATACTGTAGTTTTATATACCGGTAAAACATATATATATATATATATATATATATATATATATATATATATATATATATATATATATATATATATATATATATATATACATTGCATGACACAATATGGCAAAATAGGGTTTGTGTGTTTAACAGAGAATATCTACTTTATCTACTATCCATTTAAATGAATCAGTTAATAGTGCTGCTCCAGCAGAATTCTGCCCTGAAATCATTTTCTTAAAAGAGCAAACAGATTTTTTTATATTCAATTTTGAAATCTGACATGGGGCTAGACATTTTGTCAATTTCCCAGCTGCCCCTGGTCATGTGACTTGTGCCTGCACTTTAGGAGAGAAATGCTTTCTGGCAGGCTGCTGTTTTTCCTTCTCAATGTAACTGAATGTGTCTCAGTGGGACATGGGTTTTTACTATTGAGTGTTGTTCTTAGATCTACCAGGCAGCTGTTATCTTGTGTTAGGGAGCTGCTATCTGGTTACCTTCCCATTGTTCTTTTGTTTGGCTGCTGGGGGGAGGGAAGGGAGGGGTGTGATATCAATCCAACTTGCAGTACCGCAGTGATTGAAGTTTATTAGAGCACAAGTCACATGACTTGGGGCAGCTGGGAAATTTACAATATGTCTAGCCCCATGTCAGATTTCAAAATTGAATATAAAAAAATCTGTTTGCTCTTTTGAGAAATGGATTTCAGTGCAGAATTCTGCTGGAGCAGCACTATTAACTGATTCATTTTGAAAAAAAATTTTTCCCATGACAGTATCCCTTTAACACAGAAAACTGCATCACAGCACCCCATCTAATTAAAGAGTTCACCATTTGTGAACAATGGTGCTTTGGTATGCCAATAAAAAGGTTAAATGCATAAATTAGTTAAAATTACTTTAGATAACAATTAATCCCAAATCATGATGCATTTAACACACAAATCCAAGTGGCTTCATCTGTATCTGGTTGGGCTTTTTGGGGCAAAGATTGGAATCTTTCTTGATTAAAAAAAACTAACATTTTTCGAGATTTATTATACCCCGATTCTGAAAAAAAGCCAGAATCAAAAAATCCAGACCTGTCAAGGTCCATTATAAGTCAATGGGAGAGCGCCTATCCCAATTTGAAGAAGGAAGTTTGGTCATGGTTTTTTAAATAAAATAATGAGGTAAATTCAGAGTTAATACACATCCCCCCAAGTGTATAGCAGGTATGGTCCTTTGCATGTTGCACACATGTTTTTGTTTGTAAAGGAACATCTTTAAATGTTAGAAACCTATCTCAAAGGGCACCTGTTAGCCCACATAATGAAGGCTTCTCTCTCCCAGTGCAGACGGCTTCTCCCTTGTGAGGACCATTTACGATTGTTTCCCACAACTGGAGTGCTGTTTATATTAACCTGTACTACCTATGTCACACATTCTGCAACATGCAGCTCTAATGCTTAGATTACTCTTCTTCATTATTGACTTAGTTGTTTTTTAGTTGTTTAAAACATAGAAGATAGCAGTTTTATATTACTAGATTAAATTTGGGCTCAGCAGCTTTTTGTTAGAACTGCCATGCTGGTGGCTTTAGGATTAAATTCCTGAGATAAATGAATGGGATTTCTGATAGCACCCACAAATAAGTGAACGAACATAGAAAGCTATACTGGTGGGAATTTCTTCCCTTTGGTTGTCAGTAGAGTTTTAAAATACTCAGGGGATATAGAAAGCATTATGCATTATGCAGAGTGGTGTCTCAATGATTACTTCACCTGCGTATTCAGGGGGCAGAGAAATCTTTATACATTATGTAGAATGATGCCTCAATAGATACATTACCTGCATAATTAATTAACCCTCAGGCCACTGAGAGAGAGGGCTGCGAGCTGAACTGCAGTCTTTTACACAGTTAAAAATAGAAAAGTCCTTTTCAAAAGTGTTCAAAAGAGGCAACTTCTTACCGAATAAAAAATATTTTTAGCATGCCATATCAATTGGGAAATAAACTAACAGTTTATATGTTACACCAAGGCAAAAACAAATATGGATGGGTCAGATAGCTTTTTGTTCTGCTTGGTAATATAGTTATGTCATATTAGTGATACAAAAGAAAATCAATTTGAAATCATTATTGATTTTATAAAATTAAAGGTTTACTTTGGAAAACTGCATCAGAGTATATTACTTCATTGTCCACAGAGTTTAATACACAACTGGTAAGAACACATTACTTCCAGTACCCAGAAAACAAATATTGTGACTTCCCTGTTCTATGCCTGTAACACATCTTTCCAGCAATATGCTGCTATCTAATATCATTTTTCTTCCTTTCATTGCAACCCGAGATTGTTGACACGTCTTGGATACAGTCACTAAAAATATTTTCCTTGCTAAAAAGGTTAGAAAAACTCCCTGTGGTCACTCTATAGATGCAACACAATAAAGGCAGCTTTAGGTTAAAATAAACTTTTGAAGACAATAAAATGAAAAACACACATAGACAGAAAAAGAAATATGGATCCCCTACTGCTAGTAACACCAACATTTTTAGCTTAACATAAGTATCCTTTTAAAAGGACATCAAAGGATAGTGATTGTTTCATAGTTGCATACATTTTGGGGCCTCCTTGAAGTAAGAGTAACACCAAAAAATTAAAGTTTTTTAAAGGAATGACAATATAATTTACTGGTGCCCTGCACTGGTAAACCTGGGGGCAAATTGACTAACCTCCGAAAATTCACCAGCGATGGCTTCACTCACAGCGCAACACTTCGCCAGGCGTAGATTCACCAGGACAACGCTAATTCATTAAAATCCGAAGTTGCATCCAGGGCGTGGAATGCTGGTGGAGTTGCGCTAGCATTACTGCGCGAAGCAAAGTTGCGCTAGTGTTGCCTAATTTGCATACGGCGGGAAGTTCCGGTTACCCCCAAAAAAGTTTATGTTATTTTTCAGCCTATCACCCTGAAAAATTGAAAGACGCTAGTGTTTTTTGGGGACTTAGAAAAATGTTCAACTATTTTTTGAGGAACTCTCATCTACTCTACTGCACTTCACCTAGTCTGAGGTGGCGAAGGTAAGTCTGGCGCAAAAGGTGAGGTTCAGTAAAATCTGCATCTCAGGGAATTTGCATAGATACGTCCATTCGCCATGGCGCAAGAAGTATCGCTAGAGTCTATCTCCTTCACTAACAAATTTTCGCCCGTGTTAGTCACTTCGCCCTTTAGTAAATTTGCCCACTGGTGTGTTTGATTCAGAAACGCTACTACAGTTTATATAAACAAGTTTCGGTGTAGTCATGGGGGCAGCCATTCAAGCACAGGATTCACAATAGATTACAGTATAGCCAGATTCACATAGAAAAGAAAAGAAAGTCACCCCTTAAGACTCAAAGAACCAAATTTTTATTTGAAGCAGCAAAAACGTTCTTCATGGTGAGAGCAGTGAGGTTGTTGAATACCCTGATGTTGTAGTAGCTAGGGATGTCGCGGACTGTTCGCCCGCGAACTAGTTCACGCGAACTTCGACCGTTCGCGTCCGCCGAATGTTCGCGAACGTTTGGGAACGTTCGCATTTTGAGTTCGTGTTCGAATCGAATACAAATCGTTCGACCATTCGACCATTCAAATTCCTTCGACCGCTAAAAATTGAACGATTTCCATTCGTTCGAACGATTGTAAGCATTCGATCGAATGATTTTCATTCAATCGAACGATTTTTACACCGTTCGATCGAATGATTTTTCATTTGTTCGAATGCTTAAAACGTTCGATCGTTCGATTCGAATGAAAATCCTTCGATCGAATGATTAAAATCCTTCAATCGTTCGAATCGAACGATTTTAGCGGGTGTTCGAAGTTCGCGAACTGTCCGCGAACGTTCGCATTTTTTGCCGTTCGCGAACACCAAATCGGCGGTTCGCTACATCCCTAGTAGTAGCAGGTGGTAATGCCAGAATACTTCTTGGACATGCATTGTAACCAGTCAAGTTAATGTGGTACAGGATAGTATTTATTATCTGGAATGCTTGAGACCTGTGGAGTTTCAAGGGATCCTTCTGTAATTTGGATTACCATACTTAAAGTCTAAAATCATTAAACATTTAATAAAATCAGTAAGATTGGTTTGCCACAAATAGGGAATCATGCAGCTTAGTTAGACTCAAGAAGAATGTGCTTTTATTATTATTAGTATAAGGGAAAAAAGGAAAGGAGTTATTTACTTAAAATGTACTCTATAGGAGTGGCCAATAATGCCAGGCTTTCTGGATAACAGGTTTAAGGATAATGGACCAGAAACCTGTACAGGTATGTTTAAACACACACACCATATATATTGTTATACTGTATATGTATATGTGAGCAGGCGTTTCAAGCCCCTATGCCACCCTGAGGCAGCCAAGTAGATGCCGCCCCCGCCACTTAAACTTTGTAAATAAATTACTTTTATAAATTGAAATAACACACTTGACCTTAAATCAAGATGTTGAATATTCTTCAGTGGTGAAAGTGCTGTTTTCAATACATGCAGTTTTGCTAAGTTTGAGGTGTTCTGCCCCATTTCAATGATATATTCACATATTTTACCTGCACATCCTATACTTACTTTAGTATTGAAATGTTGCAATTTAAAGTGTATATGGCAATATATTCTCTTGGTAGTTGCTCCAAAAGCCTAAATTCACATAACATCAGATAGAAAATAGAATCAAGTGAGGGCATATGCCAGTCATCGTATTCATATCATATCATCAGTCAAGTTAAAATATTACAGACAACAGCATATTGAGAGTACATATTCTATCCTTGTTCTCTTACTTTCAAGTGGAGCCTATGTTCAGTGCAATCTTGTGCTCACATGCATTTATCTTCTTAGGCCATGTATTAAACAGGATAAAGAAGCAGAAAATGGGAATTGTAAAATTCAGGAGTCAAATGTGAGTGGCATAGCTATAATTCTTTATGAAGTAGCAGGTAAGATTGATTGTCAGGGGTCGAAAGGCTAGGTCATACTCTGCTTATTCGTCAGCTGAATGTCATTTTTGTTTTCCCTGTCACTAGATAGCTGTAGAAAAAATGCAACTCCTTCCTCATTATCTGGGATTTGGCTGCTTTCCTGCCATCCAGTATTAATGAAACTGTGCTTCAAACCTGGCCTTCATCTTTGAGGACCTTCTTTATGTGAGTTGCTTTCTTTCTCACTCTCTCGCTCTCTCTTTTTGTAATGTTACAGGCTAAGCCTCTTTAGAAACATATTTTCCTGAGATGTGGATTAGAGGTATGCCACAAGCACACACACTTGAAGTACACAAAACATATCACATCATGATAAGTAATACATGAAAATACATCTAAAAGATCTTTGAAAATAAGAGTATATTTCTTTCCATTTCTGATTTCTTTTTTAAAGGGATTGCTGCACAGTATCTGTTTTTGATTCCATGCGTCCTTACAAGTGCAAACCCCCACACCTGCTTTGTTTGTGTTCTATAATTATTTTAGGTGTCTCAGGTTTATATTTTTATTTCCATATGAGAACTTACATTCTAAAGCTTATCCAGATTTTATAAACACATATTCAGTACAGACTGTTCTGGTTCTAGTTATAGTACAGTTTAACTAAAATACCTACCCAATGGATTTTAGAAGCTCAGATAATATACATATTTATGCATTCACCAGGTACACAGTGGTTTTACTGTTGTTACATAGTCTAGGATCCATTATCCAAAACTTGCTATCCAGAAAGCTCTGAATTACAGATTACAGTTTTCTCCAAATAATCCAAATTACTTTAAAAAATAAAAAAAAAAGTTTATTTAATGTTTAAATGATTTTCTAGTACAGTTAAAGGAGAAGGAAAGGTTACAACTAAGTAAGCTTTATCAGAAAGGTCTATATAAATACACTAGTAAACCTCTAATGCTGTTCAGAGTCAGAAAGCAGTTCCATCCTAAAATGCTGGCTCTTTCTGAAAGCACACGACCAGGCAAAATGAGATGGCTGCCTACACACCAATATTACAACTAAAAAAAATATAATTGCTGGTTCAGGAATTAAATTTAATATTGTTGAGTAAATTGTTTGCAGTTTAAACATTGTCATTTAGAAATAAAAAAATACATCATAAAAATCATGACATAATCCCTTTAAATACCAAATGGCAAACTGTTAAACAAAAAGCTAGACAACTGAAAAATCATAACAGAAAAAATGGAAACTAATTGCAAATTGTTAATTTTTAGAATCTTTTTGGAGACTTGGTAGACCCAATGAAAATGAGAGATGAGTAGAATACAAATTGACTGCATTTGAGTTTTCTTCTTTTTTTATGTAATCAAATATTTTTATATTCAATTCAATATTTTTTCATAAATAAGCACACACTCTAGTTGAATTTAAATTGTTTAAAATTCACAGGCCTATAAGATTATTTTTACTGAAATAATCTAATTCTTTGCAGACTAACAGCTATTCTTTTGAACAAGAAACAGTTAGAGGCCCATTTAGTAAAGGCCAAATTTAAGTGGTATTAAGAGCTCTATTTCTCTAAAGCATGAAAGTTATTAAAAGATCATAATATAAAAGTACGAACAAAACAAGTGCTGAACGATCCAAAAAAATACAAATATCTCTAAAACCTAAAAAAATCAAGTTTTTCAGACAATTACAAGGAAAAAAATCCAAAAACCTCTGAAAGTCTGAACGGTAACAAAAAGCTCCAATAGGGTCAGTGCAGCTCCCATTGACTTCTTTGGAACCTCGACTACTTTTAGTTGGAGAAGTTTTGTATTAGCGTTTTTCATGATTTTTACACTAAGGGACAGATGTATTAAGGGTCAAATAGGAAATTCAAATTCAGATTTTAAATTTTTTTGGTCAAACCTCACAAATTCTAATTGGGAATAATCCAAACTTGATTCGAATTGGAAATTCAAGTTTTATCAAACCTTTACCCTGGGAATAATTTGAATGTGGACTATTCACCACCTAAAACTTGCTGAGTTCATATTTAAGTCAATGGGGGATGTCCAGTGACCCATTTGAAGATGTTAATAGCCTTCCTGACATTTAAGTTTTTTTCAGAGAACAAACTTGTGTTTTAGACGTTCACATTTTTTCTTAAATAACCTCCCAATCAAATATCTAATATATTCAAATTATTAGAGTAAACAAAAGTTCACATGAATTCGAAATTCTACCTTTGATAAATGGGCCTCTAAATAATTTTTAGGGTTTTATGATTTGCGAAAAAAAAGGAAATCCAAAAGTTAGTAACTAGGCCCCTTAATGTGGGAATTTCATTTATTCTTTTAAATTTCATCTACAGCACCTAAAGAATACAGAAAAAGATTGAAGAGAATGTCAATAAACTCAATGTAATGTAGTTATTTTTTCCTCTTAGTACTTACTATTAAAAAAACTGAATACTAACATGGCATACATAAAACAACATGGGTGACAAGAAGAGGTTAGATGTTTGTTTACAGATATGTGAGTTAAAGATTTCTAGATGTTTTTTTACTTTAAATGCCCAAAATTTATGATAGTTATAAAAACGGCATAATGATCACAGCAGTAGTTAAGCAACATAAGAATATGGATGCAAGATGTTTTTTGAAAAGATCTAGCTATGAAAATTAAAATACAAGAACTAAGAAAGAGAAAAATATAGAATTTATAGACATTCCCAGTTGGCATCAAAGTTTCATTAAGATCCCATGGGCCATTTGTGAAAAGAAGATAAAGTGATCTTTATCACCAAGTTTCCATGTTTATGGATGTGATGACTATCCTTTGGGACCTTCAAAACCCCTTTTCATCCCTTTCTGCCTTTGTTCGCTTCTTATAACAAATCAATGGAATACATTATTCATGGTTCTCCTTGCTTGCTATTTGTGTTATCACCAGCATCATTATTATATTGAGCTATAAAAACTAATTATGTGTGAAAGTTAAACATTTATATTACTAAGTCCCCTGCAAACATTATCTGTAATTTCTCATTGTGCCTAATTATGTAACCAAATTAACAGCATAAATATTTGAGGTTTGAGAAATTATGACAGATGTATGACTTATGTTTTGGAAAATTTCTTTTATTTGAAAAGATTCTTAGCATAGCTTTGAATTCACAGAATGCGTATTGTGGAAATTGCTGCTTTTTCTTTGGCAGCTGCTCTGGTAATTTATCAAAAATGACCCCCGTGGCTGTATTGAAAACGCAAGGAAGTTATCTCAGGACATCCGGCAAATAACTTTTCAGTGGGTTTGGTATTTAAATACTTCTTGTTGCTTCCATTAAAAGTATAGTATTCCTGCAGATATTACTAAAACCTGAATGGACAAACTGTAGCAGTCAATTTGTAATCCAGATTTAAAGTTTGTAAACATGGCATAGTGCACATTTTATAAATAATCTGATTTACACTTAGGGGATGATTTATCAAAGTCCAAATGTACCGTATATACTCGAGTATAAGCTGACCTGAGTATAAGCCGAGTTACCTAATTTTACCTACGAAAACTGGGAAAACGTATTAACTCGAGTATAAGCCTAGACACAACTACAAAGCGACCCCCCCCAGTGATCAACCGGACTTCTTTGCAAAGTTGATGGTGACAGAGAATTGCCAAACGGATTACTGTGTGCATTGTCCCACTGTCCCACTACCATGTGCAGAGGGTGCTGTGTGATATTGCCATCACTGTTAATCCTTCATATAACCAACAGAGGGTGCTGTGTGATATTGCAGTCACTGTTATTCTTTCATATAACCAACAGAGGGCGCTGTGTGATATTGCAGTCACTGTTTATCTTTTATATAACCAACAGATGGCACTGTGTGATATTGCAGTCACTGGTATTCTTTCATATAACCAACAGAGGGCACACTGTTATTCTTTCATATAACCAACAGAGGGCGCTGTGTAATATTGCAGTCACTGTTAATATTTCATATAACCAACAGATGGCGCTGTGTGATATTGCAGTCACTGTTATTCTTTCATATAACCAACAGAGGGAGCACTGTTATGTGCACTTTTATTCTTTCATATAACCAACAGAGGGCGCTGTGTGATATTGCAGTCTCTCCCCAAGAGAACTGTTGATATAGGAATGATTAAAAGTGACTGCAATCTCAGCTACTGCCCACTGACTCGAGTATAAGCCGATGTAGACTTTTTCAGCACATTTTGGATGCTGAAAAACTCGGCTTATACTCGAATATATACGGCATCTCAATTTTTCTGCTACAAACTCCGATCAAATCTTTTCAGGTTTTTTACACTAATGTATTACATTTTCCCAAAAATTTGCTTTGAGGGAAAAAAATCTGATTTTCACTATTTTTTTCTAATTTTTCCATCCAATTTTCATGATTTTTTTTCGAATTTTCACCCTGAATACTGAGGTATTGCACAAAGCCCGGTGCACAGCAAAACATTTTTGGGACTTCTCCCATTGGCTTCTCCCATTGGCTTATATTGGCTTATATGCAACCCTGACAGGTCTGAGATGTCAGATTTTAAGATTTGGACTTTTCCATCCTCGGGGTTTAATAAATTCTGAAAAATTTGTGATATTTCTTTATAAAAAAAATCACCCCCTTATAGATTCACATTTTCATGCTGACATGAAAATGCAAAGATCAGGCACAGAAAGAGTTTTGTTTCTGTGCCTTCTGTTAAAGGGGTGGTTCGCCTTTTGTTAACCTTTAGTATGTTGTAGATTGGCAAATTCTTAGCAACTTTTCAATTGATCTTCATTTATTTTTTTATAGTTTATTATAGTTATTTTTTTATAGTTTATTAATTATTTGCTTGCTTCTTCTTCTGACTCTTTCCAGCTTTCAAATATAAAATCTAAAAACAAATGCTCCACAAGGCTACAAATGCATAATTATTGCTACTTTTTATTATTAATCTTTCTATTCAGCTGCTATGGTAATTTGGACCTTAGCAACCAGATTGCTGGAATTGCAAACTGGAGAGCTGCTGAATAAAAAGCTATGTAACTGAAAAAACATAAATTGTCTCAGAAGATTACTCTCTACATTATGCTAAAAAGTATCCCAAAGGTTAACCTCCCCTTTAATGAAATATGTTGTAGTGCTAAACACACAGCGGGTGGGTTAAATTGTAACAAATACATTTTGAAGAGGTCTGACTGAGGCTAAAGACAAAAACCTATGAATTTAGTTTGTGGTGCAGCAGTACCTCATACTGTAATCTACATGCAAGGTAGAATCATGGGGCTCCAATTCCAATTTAGGGACTGGCAAAACCCACCTCAGTGCCTCAATCTATCTGCACTGATAGTTTGGTGGATGAGAATTAGCTACAACTGACCAAATTAATCAAATGACGATAGAATAATGCTTAATGTCCTATATACTTCCGAAGCACAATACATTTCTTTATACTATTACACTCTGAGCTTAAACAACTGACATTCTTGTATACTGTGTAAGTGCAGATATCTTCAAAAATAGGGCTTTTTGTAGTTCAACAGTAGTATTAATTGTCTCAACAGCTTGATTCTCTGGCTAGCAGCTTCACCCTTACCAACACCCATTTTAAAAAGCACACAACCAACATTAGAATGTGAACCGCAGGCAGAATGTGCAAGTGATTGGAATTTAGCCTGTAAACACTGCAGTGCAACTGTAACTCAACAACCTCTTTGGTGTGGCAGCACAGACCAAGCAGATCTGGACAAGATTGGGGTTGAGAGCACAAGATATTACAGCCCCATGTGTACAGTGACTGCTTGGAGTATTAATTAGCAGCAGTTAGTGTAACAGCACTGGATGTATTACAAGGCATAGAGATAGGCCAGATCATACATGGGAAGTCAGAAGTCCACAGTGCCAGGGATTTAGCTGAGAGCAGGATCTAGGGGACAGAGCCAGAAGACAATGTCAGACAGGCCAAATTTCTTGCCACACAAACTGAATTACTACCTCAAGCTAAATTGCAGGAACACCCTTCCTCTAAAATACAGAACCTGTTTGCTCAAGCAATGTGCTGACCAGAGCAGGAGCTATAAAAAGACTCCTCCCGCAGCTGATTGGAGGAAACCAACACATGGGTTAACCCTATCCTTGCTGAAACCAAATCCTAACCACGCAGAACTTTGGCCATTCTTTCCTGCTAAATAAATGTACAATAAATCATGTTTAAGTGCACATATTTTCAAAAGCAGAATTTTTAGTTAAAAGTTTGGATACTATTCACAAAGGTACTTTGCACTACAATTCCTACAATGTAGTGGCAATGTATACATTCAGCCTTATGTGAACAGCTCAAACAGATGCAAGGCATGTAGGTTTGTGGTCCTTTTCTGAAATATGTAACAATACTTATCAATACATCCCATCCAATTATAGCTATTATTCTTGTTTGTTAACAGAACCATAAACCACTGTTTTTAAAAAATATCTGCATGTTCACATCCATTTCCTTTTTATGAGTGAAGCAATTTTGGGCAGATCAGTTGCACTTCCACCATATATTAGTTGCATTAGGTTCGCTGCCATTTAGTAATTATGTGTATTATTTACTAATCAGCCTTATATTGTGACATTTATATTCTATGTGTACTGTATATTTTGAGTTGGTCCCTTAATTCAGTAACTGACAGCAGCACAGAGCATGTGCAGTGAAGCAGCAGAAAAAAAGATGGGGAGCTACTGGGGCATCTTCAGAAGCACAGATCTTTACTGCTAAAATTATGTGGTTGCCTTGGGCTGACACAGAAGCCCAAAACATAATGTACAACATTTATGGCTCACCTCTTAGTTAAGCTTTAGTTCTCCTTCAAACTTGAAGGATGTGCAGGTTAACTATAAATCCCCTTCTTCCATTTAATAACATATAGATACTACCATTCTAGTTCAACCATAAATAAATACTTCAATTATTATTATTACAGAATGCACCATGTATATATTTAAGGCACTGGTTTACCTTGCAAAAGAACAATGACAGAATGACTGAATGGAAAGCGAAAGATAATACATGACATTAATTCAGGCAAATCATAGTACTATTTTGTTCACTTCAAAGCTTCACAAATCATATGGGCTTGCAGAGCCTCCTTTTTACAGCATAAAATAAATGTTTGAATAGTACATTCACAGCTTGCTCCAAAAAAGTTGCCTGTTTTGTTCTGCTTAAAGACAAATCCATCATAGGCAGCCATTCAGCTTGGTAGCATTGGCTATATGAATAGTAAAATCAAATGTTTTTTTTACACTCAAAATGGTTCTAATGTGCTGAATATGAAGAAATGTCTTATGACACATAGGGGCCGATTCACTCAGCTCGAGTGAAGGGTTCGAATGAAAAATACTTCGAATTTCGAAGTATTTTTTGGGTACTTCGACCATCGAATTGGTTAAATTCGATCGAATTCGATCGAAGTCGAACGATTCGAAGTAAAAATCGTTCGACTATTCGACCATTCGATAGTCGAAGTACTTGCCCTTTAAAAAAAACTTCGACCCCCTACTTCGGCAGATAAAAGCTACCGAAGTCAATGTTAGCCTATGGGGAAGGTCCCCATAGGCTTGCTAACCTTTTTTTGATCGAAGGATTTTCCTTCGATCGTTTGATTGAAATCCTTCGAATCGTTCGATTCGAAGGATTTAATCGTTCGATCGAACGAAAAATCCTTCGATCGTTCGATCGCAGGATTTGCGCTAAATCCTTCGACTTCGATATTCGAAGTCGAAGGATTTCAATTCGAGGGTCGAATTTCGAAGTATTTTTAACTTCGAAATTCGACCCTTCGTGAATCGGCCCCATAGATATTTATAGTCATATGTACTATGACTATATGTACAATCTATTTTAATAAAAATAAATGTTTCAGTAAATTTGTGTATGTATATACAGTATATATATATATATATATATATATATATATATATATATATATTTTTTTTTTTCCAATGAGTATCCGCACTCCAAAGCTGCCAATGGCGGGGTGCA
This sequence comes from Xenopus petersii, assembly GCA_038501925.1. Classification (NCBI taxonomy): domain Eukaryota; kingdom Metazoa; phylum Chordata; class Amphibia; order Anura; family Pipidae; genus Xenopus; species Xenopus petersii. The sequence continues at coordinate 100,067,611 of CM076682.1, read as the reverse complement.
CGGTAATTGTTTATGTATCAATAATCTTCAGACCAGCACTCCCTTAAAAACTTGGTAATTTTATTATTATTCTGTAGTATCAAATACCCGACGTTTCGGTCCACATTTGGACAATATATATATATATATATATATATATATATATATATATATATATATATATATATATACACATGTTCAATACCTGACATCATGTTCATCACTTTACATCAGGACAGGTTTTTTGCCATGTGGGTTGACTTCCTGAACAGGTTGAATCACATTACATTAGAGTGGCAGTCCCCAACCTTTTTTACCCATGAGCAACATTCAGATGTAGAAAAAGTTGGGTAGCAACTTAAGCATGAAAAATGTTCCTAGGTTAGGCAAAATAATTGCTGCTACTGGCCACTTGGTTGCCCCTTTGTGGACTGAGAGCCTACAGGAGGGTCTGTTTAGGAGTACACATGGTTTTTATGCAACCAAAACTTGCCTGGAATTCAAAAATAAGCACCTACTTTGAAGCCTCTGGGAGCAACAGCCAACAGCAACAAGTTGCTCACAAGCTACTGGTTGGGGACCACTGCATTAGAACAAGTTCCTATACAGTTTTATAGCCAAGTAGGTAGTATAGGGGATCAACAATATTGCTTGCCATAAACAGAACAATTAACCCTGTGCCAGTAATCCTGTCTTTTCATTGTCTACATTATATTAAGATCTTTATACTGATTGCAATAAATATCTTCTGCCTGCCCTTCTTCCTGGAGTCTAATTAGTGATTATATATTATTTATATTATATTATATATTTTAGGATGTTTTTGACAGATATATTATATAAGATTTAATTATTATGTTTTAGACAGTATCAGCATTGTGCAAATTACAGCCAGGGCCCCTTCGAAATGCACCAGAACCATATTTGGCAATATACTGTAGGTATAGGAACAGTTATCTAGAAGGCCCTTGACCTGAGGCATTCCATATTCGGAATCTTTCCATAATTAAGATTATCATACCTAAAGTCGACTAAAAATATCATTTCTATATCAATTAAACCCAATAGGATGGTTTTGCCTCCAGTAAGCGTCATCCATACAATAATATCTGTGCGTGTATGGTCACCTTAACAAACGTGCTCTTGCAGCCCCTAGTTCTCTTGCATGTCTGCCTGGGGGCATCATTATGTAGTCCTTGCTTTTAAATAAACAAAGTTTAAAAAAAAAAAAAAAAAAAAAATGTTCTGATGTACTACAAATAACCGTTGCACAGTAAGCAGAATTGAGAACTATGTACAAGCATTTATAACACAATAGATGATAGATAGTAAATGAACAGACAAATAGTGTTACTCTTTAAATAAACTAGTTAATGAACAGGATAAATGAGAGTGACTTCCCACTAAACTCCCTGTGGATGCGTGTAATTAATTTGATCTTCTTCAGTCATTAAGTCAGATTCACAGTGAGCTCTCCTCACCCGACTGTGTTAATTCACAAGAGAACATTTGTTTAGAATCATTTAGTCAAACAGCACTGTTGGAGTACATTGTATACTTTTAAAATTGGTTTTAACTGATGTCTCATTATTTACACATACTTGTGGACACCATTCTCGACTGTCTATGGACACATTGTGTTTTGTCTCTGGAGAATCCGGTTCAATTAAAAATAGCTAGAAAGAACATATTACTCACTGCTCATCAATCACTAACCAACCAGGATCTAATCTGCTGCTTCAGTCCTGTCATTTATTTGTACTACATTGCTACTGATCTTCAATATAAAAAATTCTCTGAATACATTTGTAAAGATTTTTTTATTTATTAAAAACAACTCAAGAATAAATTTTAATTCTAGATTTTCTTTTTATCATATCTATCTACCAAAGTTGTACATACTTTTACTTCACTCTTGTTAAATGTTTTTCTTAAAGAAAAACCCCAAAATGTTTTTCTCAAAGAAACCCCTCAAGATGAATACTTAAGCAACAGAGAGTTTATATCATATTAAGTGGAATATTAAAGAATCTTACCAAACTGGAAAATATATTTGAGAAAATAGAGCTTACATCTCTTACCTTGAATCACCTTGATGGTCTATGTAATCCCTTAGAGATCACCTGACCAGAAATAATGCAACTGTAACAGGAGGAAGTGTGGATGCAAAATACATTGGTTCATGTGACCTAAAGTATAAGGTTTGTTTGTGTGCACCTTGAACCACAGGATCCCAGGGAGAGGCCCTTAGTTCTTAAAAGGGTTTATTTAGAAGCAGGGTTCTACATATGAGCTTTTTTTATGCAATATATATATATATATATATATATATATATATATATATATATATATATATATATATATATATATATATATATATATATATATATATATATGTATATATATAGGGCTATAGTTTTCCTTTAAAAGTTATATACAATAATTGTTGGACTGTTCTTTATGAATGTTTATGTGAAAGCCAGTTGGGCTGAGATATGGGGCAAATGTCTTTAAGCCCATGATGAAGGTGATGCGGGGCAGGTTAGTTTTTGAATCCAAAATATACTAGGAAAGGAAGTGGGTTTACTGAAAAGACAATTATTTGTAAAAATGTGGAAACCACTAGTCTATAATATGTTAAAAGCTTTGGGGCTTATTTGTGAATGGAAAAACTTAAAGCATTTTTATGGGTAAGAACGAGGTTTTTGTCTATTGATCAGTTTTTTTGTGGAGTAACACAAGTTACCAGTTAGCCATATATAAATATACTGTATATATAATTCATTGTGTTAAAGGGTGCCTTAAATATACAGTAAAGTACCCCTAATTGATTGGGTTTTGATAATTAATTATAATTAAGAAAATTATATACAGTACAGGCAGGTGTCAAATAAGTCCCCCTATTCTTAAATTTTTGTGGTAGTTTTTAGAGGCCTAGAAAAAAAGGCCTAGAAGACAGAGTAGACACCCTAGACAGAAAAACATTTTTCACTAGCCTCAGACATCATTGCTTATGATGAAGAGGTGGTGAAGTCTATTAAGAGCATTTCAAGAATCTGCTACCAGATAAAAAATTGCTATACTATAGCATAGTAATCAACAGGTTTATCTCTATCAGTCTATAATGTTCTCTAGATTCCTATCCAAAGTTTCTTGTTTGTAATCACTATCTTTTGATAAAATGATTACTAGGCAATACTATAAAACAACAATCGTGATTAAGGAAGTTACAACAACCTTCCAGCTTTTGGTGCAATTTCAATGAAAAATGAATTTGTGCTATTTGGTGGAACAATTGGAAAAACCCTATACAGAAAAAAAAAAGAAATAAATCCATAAATAAATTGTACTGTGCAACACACTATTTAATATGTAATTCATGATTTATTAGTTTTTCAAACATTTTTGTATTTACGTTAGTGAAATACCTTCTAAAACATCAAAATGTGTTGCTTATTCTTTATGATTACCTAAAGATGTCATGTCAGATTTTAATCACACAAAGGGCCAAAGTGAGCAGATAAAGCTCAGTCAGTGTCACATTCATTCAAAGGCAGGCCACAAATATTTTAGGTAGATGCTTATTTTACCCAATTAACCATTTTAAATTATCATAATTAATTATCTTTATTTACTGAAATATGTTGCATGTTATATAAAACGTGACAGCATTATTAGAGGTTAAATATAAATGATAAAAGCATGTCAATCCTCAAATGTTTTCTAGATAAAAGTTTGTGAATGGGCATTTCTAGTTGTGATTGAGCCAACAAAACTAGATGAAGTCAGATTAAATAATGTATGTATGAACGTATGTACACACATAAGTTCAAATATATTTTAAACAAATATATTAAATAACAGTTTTTGAAGGGAGAAAGTGATAATAGCCAAAGGTATGGGTCGCCAATTTAATTACATAGTTGCTCTGTATAATTAAACATGATTCTATAAAAGCTGTCCTAGTGCTTAAATGACAACAAAAGAACTTGCTCCTAGAATCTGGGATTTTTTGGCTAATTTTCAAGAATATAATTGAAAACCAGCTGTACAGATGGTAAGTTCAAACAAGTGAAAGATGATAGCTCTTCTCTAGTTCTCTGAAATGAAATCCACACTTGCACTTATTTATCTTAAAATGTATTTTCCAAATATTGGTCACAAAAGAGCTACCATGGTATTTACAGTTTGCTTTCTTTTACTTACAGTACATCACATATTGCATCAAACAAGCAGAAATGTCTAATTTTTGTAGAAATCTTCAGTTAAGTAAAATTATAAAGATGGACGATCTGGAAACCCAGAAGTACAAGCCACCTATACCAATGTTTGCACCACATAGGATGAAATCAAGTCTCATTTCACTCAATTCTATATGTAGTAGACTGCTCTAGAGGTTTAACGAATACTTATAAATCAGTCTTTTGCAACAGGTTCAAATTTGATAGTAATTACATGAAAATCTACTGTATATTCTAATTATTGAATGCTTGGATCACAGTCGTGACATGTGATAAAGTCACAAGTCACTGTGGGTTGGTTAAATGACTTGCAGTTTCTTGATAGCGGCAGTTTTTCATACTTACCAGAGGTAACCAAAAAGCAATAAATCACTCCTCTGATATTTCTTATTTTATATACATTTTGCTGTACTCCCTATAGATTATAAAGAAATATAGCTTGGGTAGAAAATGTTGTCACTGATTTTAATTACATATATACTACTTTATATTGACAATCACCATAAGCCATCATAAGCCATTTCAAAGTCATATTCTTAACTCTGCGTAGTGTGACCTAGTCACAGTGTGGCCATTGATCATTGTATAAATATATACAGTATAATACACAAGAGCCATGAATATCCTGTAAAATATGTCCTACCAGTGCTTAATGATGTCATTGGTTATATTCGGAGCTTAGTGATGTCCTTCCTGTTACATGACTGACTGAAACGTGTACAGTATATTATAATGAATAAAGTACCCTCTGTTGCAAAATATGAGGATATTAGAAGTCACCTCAGAGTTCCATGCATAAAAACACTCGGCCTTGTGTTTTTATATGTTCAAGGAACACCTTGGTAACTTATCATATCCTTATATTTTACAAGAGGGAGTACTCTATTCACTATTTACAATATATATATATATATATATATATATATATATATATATATATATATATATGCCTTGAGAAAGGTCCCTGATGGGACCAAAACATCCCGTTGGCTATACATGCACCTTCTTATACACGCATGTGTATTATAATCATGTTGCTGGTCTTTAGTATATTTGGATTTTTTATCGTGCACCTGGGGTTGATATATATATATATATATATACACATACATACTTACACATAATTCCTGATGCCTTGTGCCTTGTGCTATAATCTTTAATAATCTGGGTTTCCATTAGTGTTACCTTTGCCCTAGCACTGTACACCAATAGTACGCTAAACCACACTCATACCCCCTGTGCCTGACTGGCTTATATCAATGATGACATTCATTGGTGGCTCCATTTAGTGTTTATTATTATCCACACTTCCGGTTGATCTTGAACTGCAGCTTAAGAAGAAGCCAATTATTCTCAATATTAAACTTCACACTCTCATATATCAGTAAATTAACACAAACTGACCCCAAAGTAAATCCAGCCTAAGCCCTTCTCAAAATGGTAACACCAGTTATATGAGCAATAAGCTGCTAAGTCTGTCAGAAAGCCTTTACAAAAATACTTGCCTTGCACCTAACACTGTGGCATAATAAAACAGAAACCTTTAGGATTACAGCATAATCATCAGTGTGATGAAAACAGGGACATTGTTTACTATTGCTGTGATTCTAAAACTAGTGATCTTGAAGCAAGAGCAGGTGTTCAAAACTACCAGTGTCTTATTTGTTATTTATGATGGGGTTTTTGCTTGATCAGACCTTTACTTTTACATTCACTTTTACTACTTAACATTGGGAGAAGATACATCTGAATGTTGAGCAAAGACTGTAGGAAGGTAAGGTATGTTCTAGGTTGGGTTGGATTCACTAATAAGTCATTAATGAGGCCGAAGAGTTATATTTACTTGCTTTCCATCTGGCCTAGTCATCCAAGAAAAATCATTACAGAAGCATTGTATGAAATGTTAAAAAGCTATTCTGCTGTTGAATGGATGAATTGTGATCCCCTGATGTTAATCAAGCAGAAATAATTGCTACTATTAGCCAAAGAATAATGACCACCCTATACGAGAATTAAAATATAAAGGACTTGTTTACTAACATAGGTCCCAACTTGAAATATCGCAGTTGCTAATAGTAATCAATCTAAGAATATAATTTTCGAGATCGGGAAAAAAAACATGATTATCAAAAAAAATGCCATAAGTTCGTAGAAAATAATGACAACTGCCAAGGAAACTCACATGGGGTTACCTTTAAGATTACTTGAGCCAAAAGGCTTGAACAATCATCAATAGGACACAGGGAGCCTTATTTATCAAAATATGAGTAATTTAATTTAAAAGTCCTCCCAAACTACAATCCACAATTGAAGTTTATTTATTTAAAAAAAAAACAAAAAACAATTTAATCAGATCGGGGACAAACCTGAAAAAAATTATGTGAAAATTCAAATTGTACGATTTTTTTTTTTTTGGTGTTTTCCTGAATCACTTTTTTTTAGGGCGTTTTCCCAAAAGGCCTGAATTTTTCGGATTTTCTGGCTAATTAGAGCCCAGACCACAGAAAATTCCAAAAAAGATAGGGACTTCTCCCATTGACTTATATACAACCTCGGTAGGTCTGAGATGCTGGATTTTTGATTAAGACTTTTTTTCCATCCTTGGGATATAATAAATTTCCAAAAAATTTAGGTTTTTTTTTCCACTAAAAATTCAGATTTTATATTTAAAAAACACACATTTTTCTAGTTTTTGGAATTCGAAACTTTAATAAATAACCCCCTAACAGTGCTAAATCACTCTCTACAAAGATGAGTTTATTCAAGAATCATCTTTAGTAAGTTTACCCTTGTGTCTTATCAACTGAACAAATCTTTTTAGGGAGAAGATTTTGTTTTAAGTGAAACATTTACTATATAGCAAAAACTCAGCCTATATGAATGCTAATACGCAGAATTATAGCAAAGGAATGCAAAAGCTTTGCTACCAAAAATATTTTTGAGTGCAATGCAATATTTAATCATCAGCTATTAAACATTAATGATTTTGAGGGTTTACCAAAGGCAGATTGGAAAAAATACTAAATTGAATGGCAGAGCAAGTGCCAAACCTCTATATAGATAAATCAATATCTAAATCAGTAATCCCTAACATGCAACTCCCTTTTGTTCTGCAATTGGCATTAAGACAAATTGTGTTGTAGTTTAGCAACAACCAGCTATTTTTATTGTGGTTCCTTAAAATGTGTTCTAGCCCTAGTTTTTATTGCAACATGTTTGTTATGAGCTCTACTATCTCTTGCATGGTTTTTTTTCTATCCAAGCATGGAAGAAGTAGTAAGGGGCTAGTTATTAAAACCCAAGGAATTTCCGCACATGCGCAGTTGTCGCGTAACAGAAAAGAGCTCCAACTGCGCATGCGCCGATACGGCACTTACTTCCGATTACCAAAGAAAAGAAGATGGCTGCTGTGAACTCCGCTGGACAGAATCTGCACCGAGGGTTAAGTAAAGAGTTAGGGGCATTTGCCCAGGGCAGCAACTAGGCTGGGGGAGAAGGGGGTCTATGTAGGGTAGGGGGTAGGGTTTTTTTTTACTTTACAGTTGATTTCTCCTTTAAGGTTTTCCTGGAATGTACATTGTTTTGATATGGTCCCCTGGAAAACATAAAATCAGGGTTCTACTATATAAGAATAGAGTCTTATAGGTAAAATTGTGCATATGTAATCTGGTTGTCTATGTCTAAAGAATCATATCTATTTTTTTCTTCTAAATAACAAAGACCAACATTTAGTGCATGAAGGGTGATCATATACTGTATAATTACACAGTCTTCATTTTCACATCATGTGTCATCTGACCAAAGCCAGTCCACAAAGTGAAAGCCTCATGCAAAATTTATGCTTATACGGCAGTTTCAATCAGAGGGAAAATCAATACTGCAGGCCCGATGTTCTGAAATGACGGAGTGTTCCCTGACTGACACTAAAAGCACAGAAAGATTGAGAGGCAGAATTTGCTGTTCAAGATACTGAGTGTATTAGAGTCTTATAATAGTCTGTTCCCCTTATGGTAGCCTTGCTTTTGGGATTATTTTTGATAACAATTATGATTGTGGGGTTTAAAGCAATTACGCTATTACAAAAGAAAAAAAAGATCTTTTATATCCCAGTAAAGCTGTCATATGTTTCACAACACAACTACCTTCCAATTATTTTCTCAACAATGTGTTCTTGTAGAGAGAGTGCCCTAAAAGATATATATTATTTTCATATGGTATAAAAAATAAAAATGTAGCCTTTATGCAATCTTTGGAACAGATCTCAATTTCTATAGTGCATTTTTGTAAAGAGTGAAATGCATTGGACTTGTAATTCCTGGACAAAACAATGCTCTCAGAACACAAAATAAGCCTTGCATTTGCACTCTATGGCTACTGCTTCAAGATCAAGGACTTGTGAATAACTGATTTTAATACAATTTTCAGTTTGTCAACATGTAAAGTATAAATTTGGCATAACTCATAAGAACCTTTGGAAACCTTTTTTCCCATTAGATTTTACCAAATCTTTCAGCGATTGCTGTATTTGACAAGTAATGATCCATCATAGCAAGTGCTTAGGCTTTAAATTCCAAACACTATGTTCATTTCAGTTGTTTTCAGACTGTTCACCAGAAATCAAAACTTTTTTTAAATTACTTTCCATCTTTTATTCTTTACTGTTTTTTTCAAAATCTAAGTTTGAATTTGTGATTAAAAATTTGTGATTTAAAATGTTCCTGTCTCTGGTGTTTTAGTCTGAACCAGGGGTAGGCATCCCACGGCTCCGGAGCCTCATGTGGCTCTTCATCCTGCTTGCTGCGGCTCTTGCGGCTTTGCCTGTCACGTTGTCTATACAGCCCTCGCACCTGCTGACGGCTTCTTGAGTGTGCGACCGCGGTAAGCTAGCGGTTATCTTACCACGGTCGCACACTGAAGAATCCGCCAGAAGGTGCGAGGGCTGTATAGACATACAGGCAAGACTGAGCCGCAACAAGATAATTCATCATGGTCCTTACCGTGGTCACACACTCAAGACGAGAGGGAAGATCAGCATGGAGCTCCAGAAACAGAAACATTAAACAGATGAGAACACTAGCATTTAATAGTGTTTAATTTATATCAAAGTAGGCCTACACATACACACTACTGTTTGTTGTATTCTGTTGTTATAATAGTTAAAATTAAAAAAGTTAAAACTTTTATAAGTTTATAAAGTTTATAAGCTGTGTCATGTTTTGCAGCTCCAGACTATTTTTCTTTAGTGAAAGAGGGGGCAAAATGGCTCTTTTGATAGTAAAGGTTGCTGACCCCTGGTCTGAACTGTTACAATTTGCTACATTAGTTGATATATTTCTCAGCAGCATCTGTGGAATATTAGAAACTATTGTATCAATAGCAATGAAAAGGGATTCTGCATGGCCAAAGATAAGAAATGTATCAACTTATATATCAATTTAGAACCAGTTTATAGAGTCGGCAATCCCCCTCCCAAAGCTGCTTTAGAAGGTGAAAAATGAAACTTTACACTTCAATATTAGAAAACACGTAGTAAATAGAAAGTGATTGGTAAAAGTCTTTATTTTTGGTGAACTATCTGAAACCAACTGCAAAAACACCTTTAAAAGAGCAGTAACACAAATAATGAAAATGATCCTTTTGCACTGATGCACTAGTTGTCTCATATTCATTTTGGAATTTCTACTTTTTTTCCATCCATAATATACAGTTTCGGGCAGTTCCCCATGTGGGGCTGGTCCCAGGCAGTTGCATTCCCCTACTTCCCACATAATTACTCCACTGGCCATGAAGCACTTAACTATATAGCCAGTAAAATACTTGTTCACGCTTTGTCCACTGTTTGAGTGTTGAGCATAAGTTTACTTTTTAATGGACTGTATCCATGTTTATGACATGTCTTTTGCTCAAGTTGCTGAACAAAATTGCAGCACTAAGTAAGACATGGATTATATCATATATTTAACTTTTTTTGGTAGAATTTACATCAAATGGTGACATAAAGTTGTATATAACATATGATTTTCCTCTCTACATTTTATGTGATATGCTGCTTACATTGAGGACACTATATGACTATTCATGTATATTAAAGAATGTATATGTAAAATATTATTAATTGTTAATCTACCTGCTACACAAAAATCTTCCCCACTAAACAAACAATTGTTAAGTAACTGTGCTCATTAACTGTCTGTGTTATTCATGTTTAGAACAAGCATGAAAGCTTTTCAATCTTTAAAGTCAGCAATTTTACATGAAAATAATATCCAGTTCATACCAACCAGCATTTAGTTCCCAGAGGTCTGTCTGTTGGAATATGCTGATTGAATGAAACGCAACAGCTAAGCACAAAGAAACAGTAACGCAAATCTAAACACATTCACATAAAGTTTTCTATTTTGTTATTTATTAAAGTCCGAATGGCAAAAACACAAAATTTTAATTTTATTTACTATGAAATCTGAATTTTTTGTGGAAAAAAACCTTTATTTTTTCGAGATTTGTTTGATTTCCCCTGAGGATGGAAAAAGTCAGAATCTGAAAATCTGAAAATCTGGCATCTCAGACCTACCATGGTTGTATAAAAGTCAAAGGGAGAGGTCCCTATGCTATTTGGAAGTTTCTGTGGTCTGGAATGGTCAAAAATCAGAAAAATCTTAGGAATTGGATTTTTGCTAAATTTTTTTTTGTGTTTTTGTGATTTTTTTAATGATAAATAAGGTCCAACCATGGATTCTAGTTTGGTCTGACTTTTTTAATTAAAATAAATATGGCCCCCATGTATTTTTTCTTAAATTTTTACATTTTTAAATGGTAGTGTAGTGTCCTGGTTTCCAGGTCTCTAGATTTGTACTGGTTTGTTAATTTTTTGTGCCAGTGAACATATTTGCCTTATTTGCCACACAAGGGAAGGACAATACGTGGGGCTTGCGGTGGGCGCAGCCCAGGGGGGCCAGGAAATGTTGTCTTATGGGGCCCTACGATTTCTGATGGCGGTCCTGGCTGTCAGTGATATAATTTTTCTTATGAATGGAAAACTGTCCAGAGCCTCCTTTGGGATGTGGGGTATTTTTGCTTCATGTTTTCTCTCATGCAGAATTGCTCAATGAGCATTTTTTGTTACACTTTGGGTGTTGCTTACTAAAATCTGATTTTATCTCATTATTTTAATATGATTGTTCCTTATTTATCATTAAAATAACTTAAATAAATCAGATAGGGGAAAAACTTGATAAAATCAATTGAAAACCCAAATTGTATGTTTTTTTTCAGACTTTTTTTCCAAATCACTGAATTGTTTCGGGATATTGCCCAAAAACCCCAAATTTGTTGGATTATTGGGATAAATCCAATGCAAACCACAATATCTTCAATTTTGGATCTGCCATTGACTTAAACATAACCTCGACAGGTTTGAGATTAGGGTTGCCACCTTTTTTAAAAAAAAAATACCGGCCATGGTGGGGGCGGAAAAGAAAGGGGCGGGATGTGATGCTAAAAGAGGCGGAGCCAATGAGGGTGCCATAAAAGGGGCGGAGCCATGGGGAGTAGTGTCTCGAAAGGGGCGGGGCCATGGGAGTAGCATCACAAAGTGGGCGGGCCACCGCCAGAAGCCGACGAAAATGTAAGTTTTCATCGGCTGGCAGGGGATTTTGTAAATGGTATTACAAATTAATGCAGCTGCATTGCCGGTAACTTTGTAATACCGGCCCCGGCAGGTGTTTTACCGGCTAGGCCGGCAAAATACCTGCCGGGTGGCAACCCTATTAGAGATAGATGGATAGAGGATTTTCCGATTCTGCTTTTTGCAGCATCTGGGTATAATAAATCTCGAAAATATTCGAGTTCGAGTTTTTTTCACAAGTTTTTGTCCCAAAAGGCCTGACCAGAATTTTTTTTTTAGTTTTAGTAAATAACCCCCCAAAATGTTTTGAAGGCAGTAGCCATTTTTTATTGGGTTTTATCTTGCACCAAATACACTGGAGATTTTTCAAGTGTGTTTTTATTGTGCCAAATGCATTAGGGGTAAGAGGAGGTTATTCTTGGTGTTTTTCCTGTGCATTTTTATTTTCCAGTAAAGCAAAATACATGGCAAATTTCGAGCACAAATTTGTGAAAATATTTGGTGGGTGAAAAAATCTGCTCATCCCTTGTTAGGAAAATTGAAACATGAGAGCATTGATAATTATTTTAAATAATACTAATAATACTACTACTACTACTAATAATAATAATAATAATAATAATAAAGTACCAATCTTTTTGTATAATAAAATAATTAGAGGGCTAGAAAAACATTCTTTATGTTTAGTGAAGATGCACACATAAATTACCATGTCATTTATACAGTTTTTATGTATCATACATTAAAATGCCAAAATGTGCTGCATTTCCCCCCAATAGTTTGGGTGATTCCTTCAACACAAAATAGAGAATAGCATATGAGATATGTGTGTGTCTCAAACGATGTATGATGAATGAAATAGCATGCTACTTATACGCTTATCATGTTCCCTGGCTAGCAACAGGTTCAGCAAAGGGCAAAGTCAGTAAATGAAATTTTCCACCATGACAATATATCATCAGAAGAAATGTATGTGCTGAAGCTCATTCGAGATGAGGATAAGGTGTAAAATGATAAAAAAATGTAAATCAAAAATACAGTAGATGTTAAAATCAACCACACTGGAACTATGGCTGAAGTTACCACGTTAGTTAGATTCAGTTTTATAAGATTCATATAACGTTCTTTTTTTTTTCAAAAGTTACATTTTACGAGTTGTCCTAATCTTAAATCCCATCTGCATTTTTATAGGTTTTGCAATAGATAGATTGCAAAATTAAATCAAATATAGGCAGAAAGACAGTAGTTGAAACAACTTAGCCAGATTTTCAAAATTCAATTGAATCAATGTGCTATGTTTTCTAAAAATGTTTTTAGAACTATGTTTTTGTACTATGTTTTCTAAAAATGTCACTGCAGTCCAAACAATTAGGGGCCGATTCACGAAGGGTCGAATTTCGAAGTTAAAATTACTTCGAAATTCGACCCTCGAATTGAAATCCTTCGACTTCGAATATCGAAGTCGAAGGATTTAGCGCTAATCGTTCGATCGAACGATCGAAGGATTTTTCGTTCGATCGAACGATTAAATCCTTCGAATCGAACGATTCGAAGGATTTTAATCAAACGATCGAAGGAAAATCCTTCGATCAAAAAAAGGTTAGCAAGCCTATGGGGACCTTCCCCATAGGCTAACATTGACTTCGGTAGCTTTTATCTGCCGAAGTAGGGGGTCGAAGTTTTTTTTAAAGGGCAAGTACTTCGACTATCGAATGGTCGAATAGTCGAACGATTTTTACTTCGAATCGTTCGATTTCGTTCGACTTCGATCGAATTCGAACGAATTTAACCAATTCGATGGTCGAAGTACCCAAAAAAAACTTCGAAATTCGAATTTTTTTACATTCGAACCCTTCACTCGAGCTGAGTGAATCGGCCCCTGAGTAACTACCTACTTTCTGAAAAATAACATTCTATTGCAATTGAATCAATCAATAAATAAATCAATGCATTACAAAAGTAAAAATGTCAGAGGGATCATTTTCAAATATTTAAAGTTCTGTTAAGATAAAGAATGCTCTAATTGGATGAAATTTTGTTTTACCTACAATAATTTTTTTATCTGCTGTATTTGCACATGTTGCAGCCAGCATGATTCACTTCTGTTGTGCCAATTCTTGAAACGGCAGTAAAAACATCATTGTCCAGTTTGCTTGGCACAGTCTGTGGACACAACTGAAGGCAACTGTGGAGTTCCTGGCAGGTTTAGACTGGTGGTAATTCCATGGATCCCTGATTCCCTAACATTCATTCATGCAATAGTATAGAACTCATTAGAGCAGGCTTAACAGGATTATTTGCGATTGTTGCAAAATTCTATAAGCATGTGGGTGCATCTATTTTCGTGAATAATGTCAATGTGCACTCACTTTTGTTTACATTCTAGCTATATACAAACTCAAAGTAGTGCTACAGGTATGGGACCTGATATCCAGAATGCTCGGTACCTGGGCTTTTCCAGATATAGGTTCTTTCTGTAATTTGGATCTCCACACCTCACGTCTACTAAAAGAAAATTTAAGCATTAATTAAACCCAATAGCATTTTTCTGCCACCAATAAGGATCTGCCTCCAATAAGGATCCCTTAATTCAGAACTTTCTGGGTTTCTGGATGCCATAGCTGTACTAGGTTGCACATTCTTTAACAGTGAACAGAAATGGGATCATTTTTAAAGGGGAACTATCTATAATTTTATATTAGCTTCAGCATACTGAAATAAGAAATTTTCTAAATACAATCAATTAAAAATTCTGTACCGTTTCTGCATAGACAAAAAAGTCGCCAAGACAAAAAAGTCAGCACAAGAAAAAACTCCCATTGACTTTAATGCATTTGGATGGAGAAAAAAAAGTTGCATTGACTATTGACTTCAAAGCGTTTCACAAATTTTTCGGGACAGATTCACTCATCACTATAAATTATAGAATGTATTTATAAAAGTGCTAATGTATTTCATATTCCTGTAAAATAGAAGGATGCATACAACACATAAAACACACAGATTGCTTATAAATTAAGACAGGATACAGAATTTAAAGGAGCCTCTGCTATTTAGATTTTACAGTACAATCTAAAGCAATCAATGAGTATAATCTAATCTGAGACTAAATATTCACTCTTCTAAAAACAAATCTCAAATGAATATCTAATTAGTTTGATGAATCATTGTTTAACTTCATAACACAATTATAAGACTAAATAGAAACATGTTGTGGATTTTACTTTCAGCTAATCATGAACTCAGCAATGAAACAGATCTGTCTCCTTATTTCACTAACCATGACTCCCTTCCTTGTGGTGTGTGTAGCTGCTATCTGATCATGCTCTGATGTGCTTGTGGTTAGTAAAAATGGGACTCCGAGGATCATCTGAGCCTAGTTCTTTTCCCCAGAGTCTCTTTATATTCTTCTGACATCCTATTGCAAATGTGCCAGAAAAAATATACTTCTGGAGTGGGATCATTAGCTCACATGTGAGCAGCAGTGCAAAGGTCCTGAGTTAGCAGCTATTAATTAGGAAGATTAGGCTCGGGCTGCAATTACAAACCACAGGGCCCACTTAGCATCATTTAAAAGGTCTTGTATTTCTGCCATGGTAATGTATCTAATGTTTCTGAAAGCTTCATTTTACCACTACTGGCAGGTTAAATAAGCCATAGTATACAGTATTATTTCAGTAAGGCAAGAATAAAATGAAAGCTTCAAGTGTAGTAATTTTTTCAATTACTTTATTACAACATACAAGGATTATGAGATAAAATGTTTATCTGCAGATGAAAATAAAAATGATGGTAGTGGTGTATTTTGATATGGATATATAAGGAATATGAATATAAGCAAAATGTTCAAGTGATCCCACACAGTATAGAAAAGCATGTTATAATATTTGCTTCTGCATCATAATTTTGCTTCTTGCATAAAACCCAGGTCCCATGCATTCCAGATAAAAGACATTATTCCAGTACAATTTAAATGCATTGCAATGAAAATAATAATTTTGTGCACCCTAAAAATAAAATCAGATTGTACATTGGATGTTTAGTGTAACAGTTATGTAAAACATTCCATCTAGGAGTACTAGTAAACAAATTACATTGCCAGTGACTAGAAGGGGTATGACACAGCAGTCCAGCTAATAAGACTGACGGCCATGCTTTCATTATATATATTTTTCATAACACTATTCTATAGGAGTACACTTAACACTTGAATACTGAAAGCCATATAGGAATATTATTGTTATTGCCTTCCAGACTTCCAGATCTTTAAGAGGCCTGTCTTGTGGTAAATCATAATAATGAATTTGAGGTTAGATTTCTTTTTGCTGTCTGTCAGTTTAACATTCAAAGCTTTGGCGTTACCTGCTGTGGGTCTATTTGCTTTGAAAGGAAGCACACTGTCTGCACTGTAATAAATCATATCACTAATACTTTGCATAGCGATGTGTTGTAACACATGAATTACCGTGGGCGGCAGAGCCTCTCACAGTAACTCTGGAAATAAAATATCAAAATCTCTGTGCTTTAGTCACTTTCTAGACACTGCCCTTATAATGCAAGTGCAAGCAGCAGTTAACATTGGAGAATACTTGATGCTTCTATTTAATAACACACAGTAAAAGGCTGAATGAATCCAACAACAGCAACTGCAAAAAGTGCAATGAGTCATATTAAAGGAAAATGGAGAAAAAAGGATACAAGACTCTCCACTGAACACAATCTCATATTGTAGGCAATCTATGATAACACCATTTTCATTTCAATTCAGTCCCATAAAATTACCACTAACATTACAACTGATGCAGAACACAGATAAATTAAAAAAATGTTGTAGAAATCTAGATGGTACTTTTAGTTCCACTAAGTCACCATGAAGTTTTTTCCTTTTTTACTTGTCTAATATTTCATTACAAGCTTCCACCAGTTAATATTCTTCCCAGTGACCATGTAAATCACAAATCAATTTTAATTTAAAATGCCTGACTACAGATTGTTCTTGAAAGCTTTAACAACTTGCTTCAATGAGCCCACAGACATCTCTAATGTACATTAATAATGTTTTACTTTTTTCTATTTTTATTTACAGATAAGTATATTCGATTTGTTATTGTTGGTATAGGAATTAAAATGCACACTCATAATTTATTAATTCATTTTTTATACTATTAGTGTTATGCCTGAAAACAATACAAAATATTGTGTTTTGTAGTTTAATTTTGGAAAAAACATACTTGGGTTCAGAGAAAAAAAAATATAATATCTTTTGGTGCTCAAGTGGGGAAAAGTATTTGACTGTGCAACTGATTATTCTTATGCCTTTGATATGAAATTGTGTACTTTTCCTGAATAGTGTTTTTTTAGTGGGAAACATGAAAAGAACCCAAATGTCAGTGAAGAATAAATCAGTATTGTGCTGTGTGTTGTTTTGCATCCAGCACTAGTTTCCTCTGTGCTACAGTACATAAAATATAGCTTTCTCCCAAAATGGCTAGTTTACTGAATCTGAATCAGCATTTGTATGTAGAAAATTTATTTTTATGTCCGCTTTTTAAATAGTTCAATTTGTTAATTAGTGCTGAGTTTTTTTCTATTAGATGAAAACAGTTTACATAAGAGTTATGTATTTGAAAATTGTTGTGGATTTTTTCTTGTCATGCTAGCTTCTAAATCTCCATCCTGAGTTTGGTTAATTGTAAACGGAGGGCAAGAATTGCTAGCTTCCATGCTCTCCTGTGCCTGCAAACTCTGCACCCAGAGGCACTGTGTTGGCCTGGTTGCAGACACATGGGGGCAGATTTATCAAAGGTCAAGGTGAATTTTCAAAGTGAAAAACTTCTAATTTCAAGCTATTTTCTGTGTACTTCGACTAGGGAATAGTCAAACGTCGATTAGAATTTGAAAAAACATCGAAATCGAAGATTTAATTTTTTTTAAGTACTGTCTCTTTAAAACTTCGACTTTGACCATTCGCCACCTAAAAGCTGCTGAAGTGCTGTTTTAGCCTATGGGGTCCTCCTAGAACCTGTATGGAGGCAATTGGGGGAGTTTGGGAGATCGAAGTTCGAAGTTAAAAAAACTTCAAATCGTAGTAGATCGAAGTAGCGCTACTTCGAATCGTACGATTCAAAGTAGGCCGAATTCGGGCCTCATCACCCCAAAAACCTTCAACCTCCATTCGGTTGGTCTTTTTGAATTCAAAGTTCAAAGTTTTTTTAAACTTTTGTTAAATCTGCCCCATGGACTGGATTTCAGCACCAAAATGTGTTAGTAAGCATTTGAAAGCTAAAATCTGCTCAGTGTGTCTGTACCCAGAGGGGCAGTGTTGGCCTGGGTGTAGGCACATAGAGCAGATTTCAGGGTTGAAATGCGTGAGTATGCATTTCAACGGCCGACACTGTGCCACTGGGTACAGACACAGGCTTATATGCAGGCAGAGAAACAGCTAACTGTGGCAATAGCCTAATAAAAGGACTTGAATAGCGATGAGCAAAATGTTTTGCCAAGTTTCGTTGTAAAAATGACGCCCATATATTCCAATGCTAACCTTGGAGTATGAAGCTAACCTTGCTGACAGATAATTTTCCATTCTTTAACTATATTTTTTGTATTCCCATTTTTATATTATGTCCCATTTTCAGTGCCCCGTTGTCTTTGTATTATCCTTCATTTTTCAGCAACTATTTCATTTGTTATTGAGCTTTATCTTCCCACGATGATGGAAAAATATTTGAACGTTCATGTAAAACAAAAATTGGTTAACCATAATGAAATATGGCAAAAAAGAAAAGAAAAAGGTTTTCTGTTTTCTAAATACCCTACAATTGAAACGTTGTGAAAATAATAGTAAAAGGGCTGGGATTAGGCAAATAAGACATGGGGCATGCGTAAAGTTCTATGATGGTTGCAGTTCTGTAATGTTAACCTTTCCTTATCCTTTCATCACAAAAGTACCGTGTCACACAATACCCATGTAAAGTCTTACATAATGAAGTATTCATATGTAATGCATTCCAATGTGAATCCTGTGTGTATGTGTGTGTCTCTGCATGATTGTGTGTGTGTATTACATGAATGGTACTAGCTATCCAGAATGCTCGGGACCTGGGGTTTTCCAGATAATGGATTTTCATACCTTAAGCCTACTAGACAATTTAAATATTAAATAAACCCATTAGGCTGGTTTTGCTTCTAATACAGATTAATTTTATCTTATCTAGATTGGATAAAGTACAAGGTATTGTTTTATTATTACAAAAAAAGGAAAATGTTTATTAAAATGTGGATTATTTGGATAAAATAGAGTCTGTGGGAGACAACCTTCCTGTAATTCGGAACTTTCTGAATAATGGGCTTCCAAATAATCTCATACCTGTATTTCATAAAGGGATTCTGTCATGAGTTTTATGCTTTTTATTTCTAAATTACACTGTTTACATTGCAAATAATTCACTCCACCTTTTAAAATGTTTTTCTTGAACCAACAAATGTATTTTTTTTAGCTGTAATATTGGTGTGGAGGCAGCCATCTCAGTGCATTGTGCCTGATTCTGAGCTTAGAAAAGAAACCAGCACTTCAGGATGGAACTGCTTTGATACAGCTATTGTTTCTCCCCTTCACATTGTATTATACCACAACATGGCATGTAGGGTTGTAGGGGTGGTGGCAGACCAGGAGATTAGTTGCCCAGCTTCCTGAAATGCCTTCCTGCCAACAAGAATATGGATCGCCGGCAGAATAGCCTCTTTCCTCTTGAGGCGACTTCAGAAATCCAAAGCGATTTGTATGCCAGCCCACTGGCAGTTCGTTTTCTTGCCAGCAGGAAGTCATTTCATGGAGATTAGTCGCCTGAAATAGAGAAGATTTGTCTGCCACCACCCATATGGGTATTTTTTATCAAAGAGTAGGGATGTAGCGAACCACCGCCAATGTGTTCGCGAATGCCGTTCGCGAACACCGGCAAAATTTGCGAACAGTTCGCGAACAGTTCGCGAACTTCGAACATCCGAAAATCGTTCGATTCGAACGATCGAAGGATTTTAATCGTTCGATCGAAGGATTTTCGTTCGAATCGAACGATCGAAGCCATTGGATCGAATGATTTCATTCAATCCAATGGCTTCGATCGTTCGATTCGAACGAAAATCCTTAGATTTTAGCGATCGAATGGTCGAATGGTCGAACGATTTTGACGCGAACGCCTATTGGCGAACGTCGCGCGACGTTCGCGAACTTTCGGCGGACGCGAACACGCGACGTTCGCGCGAACAAGTTCGCCGGCGAACAGTCCGCGACATCCCTATCAAAGAGTGAAGTTACAGTCCACTAGAGTGAAATTCCCACACTCTCCATTCATTTCTATGGGATTTTAAAATAGTATTAATCAATGGGTGAAAGTGAAAGTTCATCCTTTCATAAATATGCCTTTCAAAATCCCATAGAAATGAAGGAGAGTGGAGGAATTTCACTCTAGTGGACTGTGGCGATCTTTAACTTCACTCTTTGATAAATATACCCCTTAGTGGTAAGACATGAGAACAGCACCCGAGCAGGAAAAAAAAGCAGGGGCAATTTTAGCAATGCAAACAAATCCTTCAGCAGAGGTGATAGCTGCTATCTGGTTAGATGCCCATTGTTCTGATGATAGGCTGCTGATGGGTTGCTGCTGGGGAGGAAAGGGTGACTCAACTTTATCAGAGCACAAGTCTCATGACCTGAGGGCTCCTAGGAAACAATATGTCTAGCACCATGCTAAATTTCAAAATTAAATATAAAAAAAATCTGTTTGCTCTTTTAAAAAATGGATTTTAGTGCAGAATTTGCTGGAGCAGTATTATTAACTGGTGTGTTTTGAAAAAAAAAAAACATGTTTTCCTGTGACAGTATTCCTTTAAGCATTGACCAGGGACCTAGAAATTCTTATTTTGCAACTGCTGTTGAGCCCATCATTAGCTATAATGTTATACAGTTCTAAGATTTTAGAGAACTGGAAAAACCATGCACCTTATCCCAACACTGATTCCTAATCAACTTAAGTATAGCCCCAAAGCATAATGGGATTCAATTTCAATGAGATTAAGGCCATTAATGAATCACTTGTGGAATTTTTAAGGCATTAATGCCTCTTTCGCATACATTTTTCTAAAAAATGCATTAAAACATTTGAAAGCAAAGAGATTCTCCTTGAGCTGTATATTAGCTTTAGCATTTGTCTTGCAAGACATGGGTGTACAGTCTAAGTTATTATATTTAGGCAGCTCTGAAATAGTGTATATTTGGAATCTATAGGCATAACGGGGAGAGAAGAGTTTTACAGGCTTGACGTATGCTGTTTCTACACATGACATAAAAATTTATTGTAAATTGGAGTTAAATTGCCAATATGTTCGATCCCATTCGAGATATGATTTTCTTTTCACAGGCAAGTGCACACCAAACATTACTGCATTTATGTGTCTGAATTCAACATTATGCAGCCAATGAGCTATGAGGTTTTGAAGCGCACTTCCACTTCATGTCATGTAGATTCCTTTCACATTGTCTCTCAACGACCTACCAGCTCATACATCGCATTTCTCCATGATTTTCTGCCTGAAAAGCTACATAGCTTTTTATGTAATTCATGCGCTTAGTTTGGAACAAGTGCAATGTACCAGTCCAGCAGCAAATGAGATCTGCCTTGTGTCATTATAAAAGCTGGGATATGTTTTTATGTAGCCCTTACAATTTCTTTGACTTGTCTATTTATGGGACGATTTATACGCTTCATGCTTGACATATTTGCATTTCATACAATGTAAATATAGTGCCCTATAGTGTAACTAAAAGTGAATATTTCCAACATCTAAACAGAAAGCATAATCTGCCAGAAATTGAGTAGGTGCTCTTAGGTTCTGTAAATTAACAAAACTAAGATTTTCATTTTTCTATCAATATAATTTAGTGTCTTTCCAATTGCTCTGTATTGGTAGTGTCATTGTGTTGCTGATATAATTAAGAAAGATTAGTGCAAACTTCTTAGAGGAATGTAAAGCTCAACAGATGCTAATGCTAGAAATACTACAGCTTGTGTTTGTCCTCTTCTATCAGTCCAGAGACACTGACGGGGCTGTACATGCATGTGCCCTTGGCAGCGTTTGTCCTGATGCTTCCCCACATCTGAAGTCAATAAATGTTTATTATTGAGTTTTTTTTTTCCAGAGAAACAAAACACATCAGAATTTTTTAATGTGCCAGTTTGTCAGAACTGATATGACTGTTTTGATTAGTCAAAGACAGTTCTCTTCTACTGGGTTTAAGAGTTCAGTGGCAACATTGAACTATAACACCCAACTGTTTCAGTAGGTCCCTCGAAAACATGAGCAATGCCTTAACCTTAATGCAAAGCAAGTCTGCACTGCATTGGTATAAGTATTGCAACTGTGTACCTAAAAAAAGGATACAGTCCATTTGTCCCTTGGCATGTAGACCAAATGTACACCAGATTTAAGCACATTTAGTACCTACTGCACTAGAGGATAAAGAGATTTAACTTGAAACTATGCCAAATGCCATTTTTACAAAAAAAGAGGGCTGTGAATATCTTATCTTAACAGGGCCAAGCTGCAAAAAAAAAAGAACATCTGAAATGGATCTGGTGCTACTCTGAGCATGAAATAAGGTCAAACATTAAATGGGGACTTTTCATGCATTAAGGGATTTGGCAGATGCATGGGTCAATGACTTCTTACATGCCTATAAATAGAGCATTATTTTTAATTATTAATAATTTAAAAAAAATGCAAATGTTTACCATTTAAATATTATATATCCTTTCCTAAATTCTCCATAATTTATATTTAATATCGCTTTTTAATGTATTGGGAGGAATCACTATCAATTAACATAACTGTTCTTTATTGAAGGTACATTATTTGTAATTAATTCTTTATAGTCATGGGCTCACTCAAATGGCAGAAGCAGCAATATCTTTTTCATAGGAAGAGACAGGGATACCCAAGCAGGTCTGTGTTTTATGCAAAACAGAGTTTTCTACAAGACAGGGCACTTTCCAAGTCCATAACAATTACAAACAAACAAACAAACTAAAATTCAAACAAAACAGACCAGCTCGCTGGTCTAAATATCTATGTAAATTGACTGAGATACTATCAGTGCAACTACCCAGAAAAGAAAAATATTTAACTCACGGCCCTTGGTTTTTCTCCTTTTCTCTCCAGCTTGCCCACACCGATATCAGCTCAGCAAAAGGCTCATCTCCAGCCCTACCCAATTTTTACAGATGGGAACTAATCAGTCCCGACACATTTACTGGATTTGTTTTAAGTTGAAGTTTATCATCTGAGAGAGATAAACCTCCCTCCAGTGTTTATAGTGAGTGTGCCACATTATAATGTAAAATAAATACAGTATATGTAGCATGGTGGATATTATCTAATTTAATGTAATCATTTACAATATACATGTATGTATTTATAGTGAATCAAAGCTTGAGGGCAAGTTAAGTCTAAAATAGAATAAGGCTAGAAATGCTGTATTTTGTATACTAAACATAATCATGAACTTACTGCACCACAAGCCTGATCAAACAAATGATTTATGCTTTCAAAGTTGGCCACAGGGGGTCACCATCTTGTAACTTTGTTAAACATCTTTGCAAGACCAAGACTGCGCACATGCTCAGTGTGGTCTGGGCTTCTTAGGGATCGTCATCAATTATCAAAACAGCACAAGCCAAATAATATCTGCCAGAAGCCGATACAGCAAGATTGATTTATAATCAGAATATACAGACTGCACTGGGTCCTGTGTTGTCATGTAATCTAATGTGGATTTTATAGTTTTTGTATTGTTTAAACTTTCTCCATCTCTGCAGAACCAGTGGCTGCAGCAAAATAATCCTCCAAATAGAATCCCAGTTTATCTGTTTAAATCTGTTTCCATGATCTTTGTCACAGTCGCCGACTGCTCTACAGCGGGAAAAAAACAAAGCTTGAGTTCTGCATGGCTGGAAAGTACGCAGGGGCTCCCCCTGCTGTTCATAAGTGTCATTGTTTCCCTGCAGAGCATTTAGGGATTGTCCGACAATTCTTATCCACAGCATAAATGAAGGGAGAATTTCACTGGGATTTTATTTTTTTGCCTTTACATGCCCTTTAAGTTTTAATATGTAAAACTCATCAGATTTTGGGATAGTTATTTGAATCCAATGTCCCTGGTGTACTTATATTGCTGGGCAAACATTCAATAACAAACAGGTATTGTTGCCCAGTAAACATTTGTAAGAAAAATAGTCAGCAGATAGATATGGTTGAAGAGATACAAAGTTCTTGTTGATCTGTTATAAATACTACAACAATGTGCACAGGTCAGAATTTGAATTTGGAGATCTCTTTAGATCTTGACTTTAAAAAACAGCCTCAACTTTTGGTTAGTAGATTTGCCTTGAGCCCTGAACCTAAGGGTTATGCACCAGAGGTTGTGGGGCTCCCCAATTGTGCTGAATTGATGCTGAACTGGCTATTCTTTTTATTACAATCATACAAAACAAAGTAAATATTTTTAAATTCTACCTTAACTTGTGTGTATGTGAGTTATTGTTCACAAGTAGTATATCCAAAGGTTTACTCATTGATCATGTTTATTTGTATTCGATCCCTCACGGGGATCTTCCTCAGGAGTTTACAAACAAGCAATCCTTGCTTGTTTGTATACTCCTGAGGAAGATCCCAATGAGGGATCGAATACAAATAAACATGATCAATGAGTAAACCTTTGGATATACTACTTGTGAACAATAACTCACATACACACAAGTTAAGGTAGAATTTAAAAATATTTACTTCGTTTTGTATGATTGTAATAAAAAGAATCGAAAATAAAACGTTTTTCTTTATTTTTGCCTGAAAATCCTGTGAGTTCTGCCATTCTTCACCTTTATATATATATATATATATATATATATATATATATATATATATATATAAAATAATTAATTCCTGGATCAGCACTCTCCTTTTTTTCTGAAATAATATGTTTTTATTAATACACACATGTTATATTATTCACGAAAAAATATATATACCTCCTGATACCTGCAGTTTTGGACCCTGACACAAGAATAATGCAATAGTAAAACCAACTGACACCGCATTACCGCATAAACCGCATAAATTTGCATAATATGTATAATAGGGATGAGCTAATTTTTTCACATATCTCCTTGTTTATCAAGTGAAAAAGTCTATGTGAAAACACGAATTAAGAGAAAAATCTTTTCTCGTCCAATTGAATCTAGCCCATTGTGACATAAAGTAGTCATGTTATAAGGGGCAGCTGGGAATGACCAGGGGCAGCTGGGAAATTGACAAAATGTATAGCCCCCATGTCAGATTTCAAAATTGAATATAAAAAAATCTGTTTGCTCTTTCGAGAAATGGATTTCAGAGCAGAATTCTGCTGGAGTAGCACTATTAATTGATGTGTTTAGAAAAAAACATGTTTTCCGATGACATGATCCCTTTAAATTAGGACATTTTATTCTATGTCCAGTTACATTCGACCATGCTACCAGACCATCCAAAAACCCTCTTTACTTTCCTGTAGGCCCTACCCATTTGCCTTTTGCTAATAGTGAGTTTGAAAGCTACAGTAAATAGGGACAGTTGGAAGGTATGCCAAGTATTTATAGTCATTGTCTACCATCAGCTTTCTGAGCCCCAAAACATTTCAACATTTAAAAGCTGGTGGTCTTTTAGAAGCTGACAATAACCCATTTCTACTGGGTGCGTATCTGTGCGATAAAGTAAATGCATATGTCTTTCGATGGTTACATTTTTCTATTTTTAATAGCTCAGCTCAGTAGCAGAAACATTTCGTATTTATGCACTTATTACACTTTGCCAAACCTCCTAGATCTTAGGAGCAGTAGTCAATAAACACTACGCACCAGTGTGTCAGAAACTGTACTGAATATATTACTGACACATAACTGAGGACTGTATTATAAAAAATGGTTTGAAATAAACATAAACCTTCCACTTCCACCTCTTAGTTCCCTATACACTGACCAACACATAAGAAATAACAAACAGTGCAATTTAGAAACACAAATCCAATCAGTAAGCAGATTAAAAAAAGTAAATGTAAAAAAAAAGTACAAAGGAAATTAAATGTAGCGCACAGCAATGACTTAATTATGGAAAGGAAAGGAAATGCACATGTTCTATTACATCCAATTATCAGAGATTCACTTGTCTTTGTTAAATGTGCTCTGTGTGTGATTCTTTCATTTATCCAGAACACATCTATGTGTCAAGACACATTGCCCTAATTCCCAGCATTTCATCATCTCCTTGGAATCGCCTTCCTGATCTGTAAAACTGCATACCTTTCATGGTTTAGTAATAAACTGGAAGTGAGTAACAGTGGGATATCAAAGGAAATAATACTCCAGTTGCAGTTGCTTCTGGGGTTGCCTCCTGAATGTGGCTTATACGATGTATCATCTGTGCTGACACCTTTCACTCTCAATTATTTGGCTGCTGTCAAAACAAATCCATCAAATTATAGTGCTGTGTCTTCATGTTGCCGTTCCGTCGCAAGTTAGCTACATTAGCTTTGAAATAGAAGGAATTATATATTTTTATCTGTATTATTTATTTAACATTGCTCTCTCCCCCGTGAGTTATCTCACAACCATGGCAAATTCAAATTATCTTATGTCAAATGCTGAATAAGTTCTGCTACAAAATGTGCTTTTTCAATCATAGCACACCAGGGAATATGCACACATAAAAGACCTATTGTATGATGGAAAAATATTTCATTACATTATTACCTCCGTATTCTAAACCATATGCTTTATTTTGAACAAACATGGCAGTGCAGAATCAGCTATAGTACAGCTAATTCTTGAATGGCTTGCAGTATTTTCTATTTCTGTGAAACCTCAATTTTACATTCCCTGAGTTTAAGTTTTCCCTCATATTACACTGTATTTTTGTGGCCCCACCAATAGGCAGTCCAATGCATAATGCATTTCCCTGATTTTACATTTTTTCTGGATTTTGCATGATTTTGTTCGGGTCTCTTTAAAAATGGTGGTTCTAATGTATTTCCAAAAATAAATAAATAAATATATATATATATATATTATATATATTTTATATATAAAATTACACACGCCTTGATAATTCCCCATTTATGTAACACAGTTTTTCAGCAAATTTCATTTTACACAGCATAATAAATATGCCCCTTAAAGTATCGAGATTCAAATTACAGAAATATCCCTTATTCGGAAAACCCCAGGTACAGAGAATGCTCGATAACAGGTCCGATACCTGTACTGTATTGGAGTTATTTACTTAACTTGAATTTATCTGGTCGGATTTTTTGGGACAAAAACTTGAAAAAAAACTAATTTTTTTTTTTAGATTTATTATACCCCGATGCTACAAAAAGCCTGAATCCAAAAATTCACCATCTCAAACTTGGCGAGGTCCTGTATAAGTCAATGTCAGAGGTCCATATACTGTATAGTACATATACAGGTATGGAACTTGTTATCCAGAATGTTCGGGACCTGGGGGTATTCCAGATAATGGATCTTTTTGTAATTTGGATCTTCATACCTCAAGTCTACTAGAAAATCATTCAAATATTAAATAAACCCATTAGGCTGGTTTTGCTTCCAATAAGGCTTAATTATATCAAGTATCAAGTTGGATCAAGTACATAGGTACTGTTTTATTATTAATGAGAAAATGGAAATCATTTTAAAAAATTTTGAATATTTGATTATAGTGTAGTTTACAGCTACAGAGGATATATATTGTCTGTGTGTAATGGAAAGACCAAATACTAGGTTGCACTTTCATAACCCAGATACGTGAGGCTACATGAAAAGGTTTTTTAAAAAGTAATCCTTAAAGATATGAATCTACCAAATCCATAAACTCCTGATCAAATAAAATAATAGACACTATTAAATCATCCTGTAACAATATAGGATATCCTCTTAGTTTTCCTTGCTTATTTCAATTTGATATACAATAATGCTTATAGTGCTGCATGTACAATACACTGCTAGAGTGGGTAGATAACAGGATGCAGCAATTGCAAAACTCAACTTAACTTGGCAAGTTGCTTTTTTCTAGAGACCTGTAATAGAAATTTGCAAAAATAAGAATGAAGATGATAATTTCACCAGACACAAATTTTCAGTGAATTTCCGTGTTCTGCTGCAAGCAAATTAATTTGGGAAACTGCGGCAATGCATCAAAATTGCTGCACGTATAAAAATTGTTGTGCGTCAAAATTCTTTGGATGCCTAATAGATGATAGTTATCTTTCTTGCTAACGCTGTTTACTACATCAGGGTAAATCTAATATATACAGTACGTATATACATTTATCAAATCATAAGATTGCAGCATTGTTATATAACCCACAAAAGGACTGGAGACCACTCACTATTTTTCAGGTGAAACTAAAATAATATCACATGAACACAGTAAATAGACTCATGGGTACAAGGCAATCTTATACAGTAATTATCAAAGTTTGTTTATTCTGCCACACTGGCAATATGTAGGGAAGTGCAATATGATGGATAGAAACAAAACTATTTCAAATAATCGTGTATACATGAGGTAAGATGACAATCTTTATAGGCACTGCCCCATCAGGAATTATATAGGCTCCATGGGTCATCTTCCAAAGGAGGACCCAATTACTAATCCATTAATCCCCCCTGGATTTTGGTCAGAAGGATAAACCAACAAGTAGAATGAGCCGCACATGCATGACCATGCCCCTGATCCAATCCAGTCATGCCCCATTATGCCAAAAACCTGCCCATTATTCACCCAAATCCTGCCCACTCATGCAAGTCCTACTGCCTTTATTAATGTATGTGCCTTTTTAGGTAACTTTACCAAATGGGGTTTTCCAAAAATTTTTCAGCCCAAAAAAACCACAATTTTTTTTTTCAGTTCCGCTTTGCGAAAAATGTTGCCACTCGCAAACATTCATATCTTGCTGCAAATCTGTATCAAACGATGTACTCATTCCTTATAACTATAAACTGACAATCTGCAAACACCGATGGACTGATAAAAATATACTAGAAACAATATGGTTTTTTGAGTCTCAAGCAATTATATAGTGAATAATATCTGAAGGCTGAGTGTTTTTATACAGGTCATGGACTTCTAATATCCTCATTTTGCAACAGGGGGTACATTATTAGAGTGTACTTTATTTATTATAATACACAAGTTTCACCGACTCATGTGAAATTACATCACTAAGCTCTGATTATAACCAATGACATTACTATTCACCGGTTATAATGAAATATAAGTTAAATTAGGCCTTATGAAAGATGCTTGAGAACCCCAGTGAAGCTAACACAGAGTCTGCATCTCTTGCTTAACCATTCAACTAGGGTTAAAGGGTAATATCTTTTCATGCTGAAAACAACATGCATTGCTGACTATGAATTATGCTCACTTCCCTTAAAAATGTATAATGGCTTGAATTACTCCATATCTGAGAATTTAAAGGGGCAGTATAAACCTTTGTTCATTTGACTTCAATGAAAAAATCTTGTACTGAACATTTTTTTGCCCTTTGTATTCATCATTAAAATCTAGGTTTTTTTGTCATTTCTTGAACTAAAAAGGGCAAACAGAGAGATTGAAGCTCCTCCATGTTTGGTCCCTGTGAGGTACTGTACAAGATTTGATAACCATATCTTGGTCAAAACCCAGCACAAAGGACTACTGCTAACAACACAGTCAAAACAGAGGGGCAAAGAGGGGTTTGTATAAAGGTGATCTGATTACATACCTGCCAAAGACTTAACATGAAGTAACCTTTTTGTTGCCCTAGTTAACTCAAAACCATATATTTTTTTGTGATTCAAACAAGACAAAAAGTATGTTCAATAATTGGGCATGTGTCTGTTTTATATAAATGGTTTCTATTCTATGTTTTTTGGTGGGTCTTTCTTACCCCTGTTAACAGTAATGTGTCACATAGGCAACATTGCATTTCGGTTCTAAGTGACATCATAAATGACACAGCTGCATGATGTCATTTCTGTTCCTGAACATGCCCTTAATACCCTTCAGCTCCCAGGTTAGCCGGCAGATGTACTTACAAGTCTCTGTCAGCGGTTGTGGAGACTTTTTGTTTTTCTCAAAAAAATAAAAATAAATTTGTTATGTAGACCAGTGTGCCGCCCACTTAAAGCTGCTGCTCTGGCACATGCCCCTGGGTGCCTATATGTACTGTAAATACTGCACATACCGTGTACAAAGGGATTATTGATCCTGCCTACTTGTGACTGTTTAAACACCTGCTTCTAGTTGCTTCCTATTGACATCAGTTGCCCCTGACCTGTGGTTATCACTCCGAAATGCAATTCCGCACATTATATTATAAAATAAACATAAATATGAGGGAAAAACAAAAAAAAACCTTTTAATAATCACAAAAAATGCAACATTTCTCTGCTTTATGTCTTTGAAGCACAACATTAAACACATAGTTTGATGAAAAACATAAAATATGTTTAACCATTTAATGCCGGAATTGCTTTTAACAAAGCTTACAATCAGCAAATGAATTGCACAACACAATTAGATATTTAT
Source organism: Xenopus petersii (assembly GCA_038501925.1). Classification (NCBI taxonomy): domain Eukaryota; kingdom Metazoa; phylum Chordata; class Amphibia; order Anura; family Pipidae; genus Xenopus; species Xenopus petersii. The sequence goes on along the minus strand of CM076682.1, from coordinate 100,037,107 downwards.
ACATTACTTGCCATAGTAACCCATGAAACCACACAGAGCAGCTTTAACAAGTTTCCAGCAGGAAGGTCAACCAATGGAGACTTTAAAAAAACGTATTATTATTATTTAGGATTATGGAATTTGAAACACAAACGCACTGCTTGTGCCTAATGTTCTAAAAAACAAAACTTATTGTGTTTTTCCTGGGGTCATCCATCCCTTCAACCTTTTGATTAATGTTCACAGGGTCAGAACTGTATGCTTTACCAGACGGTGCCAGTCCCTTCTACTCTCAGTAGGGAGCCCACTATTCACAATCATTCCCTGCCCATCCACTTCCACTCCTTGACCTTGTAAGTGAAGGAGAACATTTAATCGCTACAGTAATGAACAGGTAACCTTAGATTTTCAGTATAGTCAAGTCAAGTATAGACTGCAAAGAGACATGGAGATGGATATCATCTATCCCACATACAATAAACATTTAATATATACATCAAGGTGTCCCAAACCATGGCCCAAAAAAGAGGGAGAAAACTATGATCTTGCATTCAATGTGCCTTTAATTTTGTTATTAGCTAAATTCCACCAAAGTAAAAGTTAATCAAAATAAGAATAAAATCCATGACCTAAAGGCATGAGACCACAAGGCTTATGTCATAATAGATGTTTCAGGATGCTAAAATGACTTTTTAAAACTCTAGTTTGGTGTACAGTGTTTTAATGCAAAACATGTACCATGCTATTGCTATAATGATAATACTACAACTGGAACATTATAAAGACAATTTAACATATATAAAATATTACACAACGAACATATAGGGGCAGATTCACTAAGGGTCGAATTTCGAAGTTAAAAATACTTCGAAATTCGACCCTCGAATTGAAATCCTTCGACTTCGAATATCGAAGTCGAAGGATTTAGCGCTAAACGTTCGATCGAACGATCGAAGGATTTTCGTTCGATCGAACGATTAAATCCTTCAAATCGAACGATTCGAAGGATTTTAATCAAACAATCGAATGAATATCCTTCGATCAAAAAAAGCTTAGCAAGCCTATGGGGACCTTCCCCATAGGCTAACATTGACTTCGGTAGGTTTTATCTGCCCAAGTAGGGGGTCGAAGTTTTTTTTAAAGGGAAAGTACTTCGACTATCGAATGGTCGAATAGTCGAATGATTTTTACTTCGAATCGTTCGATTTCGTTCGATCGAATTCGAACGAATTTAACCAATTCGATGGTCGAAGTACCCAAAAAAAAAATTCAAAATTCGAAGTTTTTTTCATTCGAATCCTTCACTCGAAGTTAGTGAATCTGCCCCATACTGTATCAGTGCTCATACTATTTTACCATTCTATAGGAAAAGCAGGACAAGAACATTCCAAGACAAGTAAATATAAAAATGCAGCAAGAGGCTTTTATTTTATTTATTTAAACACAAGATCTGGCAATTAGAAGAATATCCTTATCAGAGTAAAGGTTGCTTAAGTTTTCTTGACAGCCAAAGAGGATTTTTTTTTATATTTAGGATGCTACATAAATTATTTAAATACACAAGAGTCTTCTGCATTTAAGTAAACAAAATAAGATGAGGTGTTCAACAGATTCTAAAAAAGAGCAGCCACCGGAGATGTTTTATTATTATTGCCCAAGCATTATTTTACTTCTTTTAAACCAGGCATGGTGCTCTTAAACCTGAGAAGTGGCCTACATAGCATATTATGCTGTACTGCATATCTGATAACCTTATTTGGCATTTTGCATTCATTGTGTAAATAATAAATGCAAAGCCTTCAACTTCTCATCATTTTAAATAGTTTACTCTACATTGAAAGGTAGTTTAAACAAGCTTTACGCTCTAAGGGATACCAATCCAAGGGGGAAAATCCTTGTTATGGATTATGTGTCAGATTCAGAGGCGCTATGAGGTACCACTGGGGCTTTTTCAAGCTAAAATAAAAAGAAGAGAACTACCTTTCAAGCTTTTGTTTTGTCTTTTTTTTTTTTAAGTAGTTTGTTAACCCTTTCCTGTCCAGTGGTCAAAACAGGCATAATGATAATTCAATCTTACATCAATCCCTAAAAAAAGTAGAAACGATGCTGCCCTGGACACTGTCCTTAAGTATTTATACCTTTGCCAGAGGGCAGTTCAATGCTCAGTGATGTATATACAGTAGCTGTCTTGCTTGTTTAAATGAAGAATGCCTTAACAAAACAAATTTTGAAGCAATATGTGGCTTCTTGTTTAGAATACCTGCCATTTTACACACATAAAAGGTACACCACTGTTTGTGCTCTTCCACTTCTCAGCTTTACATATGCTGACTGGAAACCATGAACTACACAGACCTCCTGTATAGACAAGACTAATCTGTAATGGGGCTTTGAAAACCCACTTGGTGTTGTAAAGACATAAAAAAGACAAAATAGGCATGTGTATAAAAATTGCCATGGGCGGCGAAATTGATGCGTATCAAAATAATTTTGATGCCCATTGACTTCAAAAATGTGAATTTCTGCCATTTCGCAAATTTCGCAAATTTTTCAGTGAAGGGGAACGGGACAAATTAGCCCATCACTGCTCAGAAGCAAAACAGGACTTTTTTTTACAGAAAAATGACAAAGATATTGCAAACAAAGGAAAAAATCTTTCAGTCATATGTTGTCAAAACCATTTAGAAATAGAAAATGAACATTTCTCTTTAGCTTGGAAGTTAAGGAGAGAATATTAACCCCCATGTTTATTTTACTACTTAATTAGAATTTCACCACAAGCCTAACATGGTGGCACCTTAAATTATTATTAGTACAATAATTCACTTACTACATTAAAGGGCCTATTTATTAAAGGTCGGATTTTAGTGGTTTTATAGGTTTTTGAAACCACTAAACTCACAAATCCCAAAACTACCAACTTCATGACATATAAAAATACATATAAAAAAAGAACGAATGGAAAATTACTCTGAATGATGCGCAAAAATATGAATACCTCGAAATTCTCAAAAAAAAATGTTTTGGGCAATTTCTAGTGAAAAAAATTTGAAAACCTCTAAAGGTCCAAATTGATTTAAACTGGTCCAATTAGATCAGCACAGCTGTCATTGACTTCTACAGGACCTCACAAATACACTTAGGGGCCCATTTACTTAGTTCGAGTGAAGGAATAGAGGAAAAAGAGTTTGAATTTCAAATGGTCGAATATGGCTACTTCGACCATCGAATGGGCTACTTCGACCTTCGACTACGACCTTCGACTTTGAATTGAAAGATTCAAACTAAAAATCATTCGAATATTCGACCATTCGACCATTTGACCATTCGATAGTCGAAGTACTGACTCTTTAAAAAATTCTTCGACCCCCTAGTTCGCCACCTAAAACCTACTGAGGCCAATGTTAGCCTATGGGGAAGGTCCCCATAAGCTTCCTAACAATTTCCTGATCGAAGGAATATCCTTCGATCGATGGATTAAAATCGTTTAATCGTTCGATCGAATGATTATTCCTTCGATCGTAGAAATAGCGGTAAATCCTTTGACTTCGAAGTCAAAGGATTTTACTTTGACGGTCGAATATCGAGGGTTAATTAACCCTCGACATTCGACCCTAGGTAAATGTCCCACACGTACTCAATAAAACAGATTTATTTTCCAAACATTTTCCCTAAGGCGTTTCGTATGATCCCACTCATAGGAGAGTATGTGTGGGATCACACGAAATGCCTTAGGGAAAATGTTTGGAAAATAAATCTGTTTTATTTCACCACCGTCTGCTGATCTGTTGAGTGCACGCCACAAGGGTATTGTGTCGATTCATAGGACCTCATCAACTTTTATCTGGTGAACTTTGTATTAGTGGTTTTCATGGTTTGAAAATTAATAAATCTCAAATTTTTAGAGCTTATTAAAAAAAATAGAAAACCACATATTTTTAGAAATTTGTGGAAAATTATTGAAATTCAATGGTTGGTAAATGGACCCCTAATTGTTTTTCCTAATTGTTGTGCATACTTATTTATTACCATTTAATATTTATTTCTTACTGGCAGGCAAAAGGGAACATTTTATTGGAAATACTCACTTACTTTTGTGTATTGGAGAGTAGCATACATTGTTCAAATAATGAGGTGTGAAATATAATACAGTAGAACATTATTTCTAATGCCTGAAAGGAACAGCCAAGACTGTCTGTACATACATTCTGTGATCTTGGACTGTATTGCATATATAAATAAAATCAGGCTGTTCTTTTAAGACTAATTTAGCAAGGCAATACATTGCTAGAATTTATCTTATAAATAATATAAATAAATATGTATATTGTGAGCAATACTGGCAGCTTTCATTTACACAGCAGAGCACAAATGCATTACAGCTTTGCATAGCAAATGTTGTACACAGAGCATCAAAATGAGTATCATTACCAAACACAAGTTCTCATTTGCCCTTTTTTTGCATGTTCTGGTTATGGTAGTACCTTGGCATGAGCTATTCCTCTAAGTGAAACATCATTTTTATCATTACTGACATTGGTGCTCATTAAAATACATAAGTTAGACAGAGGATTTCCTCAGGCTCTGAAAGCTATTTCATGTTCCATGAAGGGGGTATACAAACGAACACAGACGGCTTTCATTTGTTTAGAAACAAAAAGAAAGAAAGAAAGAAAGAAAGAAAGAAAGAAAGAAAGAAAGAAAGAAAGAAAGAAAGAAAGAAAGAAAGAAAGAAAGAAAGAAAGAAAGAAAGAAAGAAAGAAAGAAAGAAAGAAAGAAAGAAAACTAAATTTTTGACTTTCAAAACAGAATGAAGGGATACAATTAAATATGAACCAAACTGATAAACTAGAGTTCTAATTGCACAGAAGAATAAAAATGTTTTAAATGTTCTTTGATACTGACTGAGCCTGTGTCAAAGGATATATAGCTCCAGACACCATGCAAATAGCAGGATCATAAAGAATTGTGCAATATTGCTCCTTAAGGGAATAATAGAGATGCCAAATTAGACTTATTTATCTTGTATTGATCATAAAGTGAAAATGAAAGTTACAACATATCCTCAAATATTAAGCACCTGCACCACAAAAGTAAATGACAAATCCTTTGCAATAAATACATGAATGAATGACGCTCCCCCTAGGGGAATTGGCACAAAAGCTTAAAACTTTTACCTTTTTTAGGTTAATCTAATTTAAAAGATCTCTTACACAGCCTGTTCCTGTTGTTGTAAGAACAACAATACAAAATAATCTACTGGAAACTATAGTGGATTTTTAAATAACTTATCCATCAAGTACTCAAAGCACATAGGCGAAAGAGTCTGTTTTACTGTGAAATACTATATGTACCATGTTATTGACAAGAGTTAAGCAGATCAGCATTAATGTTACATTATGTTACACAATGAATGAATGCAAATTTTTCTGCAGTTTTGAAGTTGTGGCAGTTTCACTCATCACTGTTTGCATAATAGTGATGGTTTTCCATTTATATAAACGATTGGCATGCTGTAGGTGGTGAAACACTGGTTTACTAGCATACTGACAAAAAAACATTTTTATTATTATTAGTATTATTAGTATTATTGATTAATAATCAATAACAATAATAATAATAGTAACAATATTATTAGTAGTAGTATTGCTAATAATAATAATAATAATAATAATAATAATGACAACAATAATATATAATAAACAACAATAATAATAATAATAATAATAATATAAAAATCTACTTTTATATATCCCACTCACAGTTTATTCAGTATACTTATTTTTAGTAGCTGTTTCAGAATAAGCTAAGCTGCCTTATATTAAACCTACTAAAGGAATGTGACCTGTTATCCAAAATGCTAAGAACTTGGGGTTTTCCAAATAGCGAATCTTTTCCGTAATTTGTTTCTTCATACCTTAAGTCTATTAGAAAATCATTTAAACATTAAATAACCCCAACAGGCTGGTTTTGCCTCCAATAAGGATTAATTATATATTAGTTTGGATCAAGTACAAGGTACTGTTTTATTATTACAAAGAAAAAAGAAATAATTTTTAACAATTTGGATTATTTTGATACAATGGAGTCTATGGGATAACTGGTTTCCAGATAATGGATCCCATATCTGTATAAACATGATATAACTCAACATCAAGTAATTTTGGGGCTGACTTTAATGAAGCATACAGTGCACACAAGGCTCACCATTCATTTCACTGCATATGAATTCCATTTTTAGGCCTTGCTGTAGATGGAGAAAACAGCAACATTGGTTTTATTTCTTCAGAAAGACATCTGCTGGTTTTATAATGTCGCTTGTTTGTTTTTATGAGGTTATATTGCTACAGGCCACTTATGTCTTATAAAACCTGCTGTGTGTATATACAGTAAGCATTTTAAATCCAGTGACACATGCATTTTATAAAATCCTAAGGGGTTAATCATATAACAATTTCTTCCTGCCAAAAGGTACCTGTTGATGAAGCAACATTTATTTAGTAATTTTGGCCAATGTTTTTGTGATATGTGAAAACGTGAAATGTATTTTTGTGAAAATGAAATGAATGCTATTGGATAGCACGTCAATAGACTTCCATAGATAGAGCCTGTCAGTTGGACGGTGTGTACTTTCACTGTTCTACAAAGCAGGATCTCAGACTTAAGAAATAAGTCTTCTACTCCAGAGTTTTTTATTGTGTCATAAATCATATTGCAAAAAATCAACTCGAAATAATTCAACCATGTACTGTATACACAACCTGCACTTAAGTTAAGACCACATTGTTCTATAGATACAGTTGCTTACAATGGCAAGCAAAAGAAAAGGTAATAAGTAATGTGTAAATATAAATTAGCAGGTGTGATTATTACTGTCAACATTTTATGCATTTGGCCCAATTCTTTCTTTTTAAGAGACATCAGAATTGAACATTGCTATTTATTGTAATGTACATATCCACAGAGAAAACATAAAGCTGTGTCAGGCTCAGTTTTGTTTATGATTTCATCATGCACTTTCACACACTGCTTTTAATCCGGCAAACTATCAGAAATAAAAAATAACCTAATTTCTTATATAGCAGATTTCCTGTTTATGAAGCAAGCTAAAGGAAATGCTAAAGGAGACCTATAACCTACAAATGAATATGGCTAAAAATTACAGATTTTAATAATGAACTTATTGCATTAGTCTAAAGTTTCAGCTTGTCAATAGCAGCAATGATCCAGGATTTCAAACCTGTCACAGGGGGTCACCATCTTGGAAAGTGACACTCACATGCTCAGTGGGCCCGAGCAGCTGTTGAGAAGCTAAGCTTAGGGTTCATTGCTAATTATCAAGCAAAAAATTAGGTTTGTCTGTAATATAAGCTGATGCTACGAGGCTGAATATTAAATTCTGATGCTAGTTGCACTGGTTTATGTGTTGCCATGTAGTAATTATCTATATTAATTACTAATCAGCCTTATATTGTGACATTTCTATTCTATGTGTACTGTATATTTTGAGTGGGTCTCTAAGCTCAGTGAGTGACAGCAACACAGAGCATATGCAGTGAATCAGCAGAAATGAAGATGGGGAGCTACTGGGGCATTTTGGAGACACAGACCTTTACTGCTAAATGGCTGTGGTTGCCTTGGGCTGGTACAGAAGGACAAAATATAATGTGAAACATTTATAACTACTTAGTTATCCTTTAAACCCACTTTCCCTGTTACAAATTCTGCTTTTTTATGATACAAGGGACATTGTCCAGGAATTATGCCTTCCATGTGTTTTAACACTTCAAAATACCCAAAATTACCCTTGAACACCAGCTTTGTTTAAGGTTAATCATTTAATCTGAATTCTACAGCTGGAACATGCAGATAAACATGCAGACCTTAAAGCTGTGTTTTAATGACAACTAGACTACTGCCAGGGTAAGCTTATTTATTTAACGCAAGAAAGATTTTTTAAAGAAGAATACTATGGTTTACATATACAGGTATGGGACCTGTTATCTAGAATGCTCAGGACCTGGGGCTTTTAAGACAATGGATCTTTCTGTTATTTGGATCTTCATACCTAAAATCTACTAAAAAAGCATGTGAACAAATTAGGCTGATTTTGCTTCCAATAAGGATTAATTATATCTTAGTTGGGATCAAGTACAAGGTACTGTTTTATTATTACAGAGAAAAAGGAAGTAATTTTTAAAAATTTGGATTATTAGGATAAAATGGAGTCTATGGGAGAAGGCCTTTCTGTAATTCTGAACTTTTTTGGAGCTTTTTCCAGATAACGGATCCTATATACACACACAAACACACGTTTATATATTTGTTATTTACCCTTTAGGAAATACCCAGTTATCTGCAGATATGTACAAATATGTAACAACAGGTATCATGGTACCTTAAGTATATTATAAAATCATGTAAACATTGAATAAACTTAACAGGGTGGTTTTGCTTCCATTAAGGATTCATTTTGTCTTAATTTAGATCAAATACAAGGTACTATTTCACTATTACAGAGGAATAGTAAATCAATTTTAAAAAAAATTATTATTTGGATAAAATTGTCTATGGGAGACAACCTTTCTGTAATTTGGAGCTTTCTGGATAACAGATTTCCGTACCTGTACTGCCCCATAGAGTCATAGGTAAGCAAAACCTATTAATTAGTCAACCTAAAGATGGTTGTTGACCAAATTTCATGTAGGCCTACTTGCTCTAAACATGTTATTTTTAATAATGTTATTATTTTTTGTTTTCATTATAGTGACCCTGGACTCATGTATACTGGAGCACATGAACTAGGGAACACAGTATTTTAAATGAGGTGGAGGACCTACAGTTACAACTGATGTGAAACCATAAGCATTCTCATAAATCACCTTGATCAGTTTTCCGATTTCACTTCGTGACATTCGGCGCATGCGCAGTAGAGCCGTACCAGTAACTGTTCCTACTGCGCATGCACCAGAAAACGCCGGTCATCGCAGGAAGAAGACGCGCGTGGAAGAAGATGGTGACTGTGAACTCCATGGACAGGACCTGCGCAGAGGGGTGAGTAACAAGTTAGGGGCATTTGCCCAGGGGGACAGGTAGGCCAGGGGGGAGGAGGGAGGGGGGCAACATAGGGGAGGGGGGGAGGGGTTTTGCGCCCTGGGGGTTTCCTTCTCCTTTAAGAAGCAGGGCCTAAAGGTCCTAAAATAAATTGGGGCCCAGTATCATCTAGTTACACCACTGCTTGAGGGCTGCCTAACATTGGTGCCCCACTGATTTAATCTTTCCCTCTCCTTTAATGTAGTCCATATAGCAGGTTGTGTTCTGCCTGTGTTAAACATAGTCCATAACTGATATATATGAATATTTATCATTATAATAAATTCTACTTTCTGGAGCATGCAGAAAAAACCTTGTAAAATGGCATTGTTTTGAAGTCTCCAGATATCAATGAAACCAGGCTTTTCTGCATTCTTGTCATTCCCTTCTAGATATACTACAATGCCTTGAAGCAGATTGCCTCCATATACTTCTTAATGTCATAATCTGACATGAAGAATTCTATGGCAGGAAAATTCAAGAGAGACCTAGATGCTGTGTTTTCTGACAACTAAACTACTGCCTGGGTAAGCCCATCCTCTTTAAATAGCAAAACTTCAACTTAATGATGAGTTTTGTACTTTTTAGGTGGCAAATGACCTAGAAAACATACCGTTCTTCAAATCAAACAATTATTTCAGTGACAAGAAACATTAGAAATATTAATTCTAGTACTGATATTCTTTAACTATGCAAACTACATATTACATTGCCTCCACCTGACAAAGTTATTATATAATGTGATTATCCTATCCCATGAGTAAATAACTAGAACATGCTGCCAAATATTCCATACATTTCCCTACTTGTAAATTACTGTAGTTACCAATGACTTTGCAAGGCATATGATATTATCTTACATATCTTATACCCAGCATGCATATCTTTTATGCTATGGTTGCAAACCTTTAAGCCTAATAAGATAATGATGAAGCTCTACTTTTTCATGGGTTAGAGATCATATTTGTCATTCAGCTCAAAGATAATTTTTTTTTTAATAATTACTAATTAATGTGTCATATCTAGCACATTTTCATATGTTATCATGACACATACACATACTATATATATATATATATATATATATATATATATATATATATATATATATATATATATGTATATAGTATTCATTAACCGTGAATTACATTTATCTGAAATTGAAAGTAATTTTTAAAACCAAATAAATATTCAGCAGTTAAAGATGCAGTATACACCAAAACACACCTTTGCGAATAATAGGACTTGTTTTATAATTATATATTTCCCTTTAAAGACAAGTGACAATGGCAGTACAGTTAAATAGTATGTTAGGTCTGTGCTCCTCTTTGCTAAAAAGCCCACCAGGACTTTGAGTGTAACAATTATAATTAGCACAAGTATTAACCCTTTCCTTGTGCTTTAAAGACACACTTAAACATTTTTTTAGCCTTACAAAAATATAATTAGTTAATAGATATGAAATATATAACCATTCTTCATACAATACAGTATATTTAGATTTTTTAAAACTGCTGTTTTAAAAAAAATTTATGCCTGGCATATTGCATATGCAAATTGGTCATTAAGCAGGGGAGGGTGGTCATAAATGTCAGTAATCAGACAGGCTTGTGCAGACAGTACCCTTGCTCACGCTATGAGGGAATGATAAAAAAAATGTATGCAATAAATAACATAAGCTAAACCAACTGAAAATATGAAATTGAACATAAATCCATTTTACTGATCTCTATTACATAGTGAACCTGAACTTGAACTTTCCATTTGAAGTATGATTTTATTTTATTAGAAATTCTTTAACTTATTTGTCTATTGTGTTATGTTTTGGGTAGCTGAGGATGAGTAGAGTATAACAGTGCTTTATTAGCAGGCTCATGCAGCCATTAGACAACAGTAAGCTTTTAAGCTGTCAGGAAGTATGCACAGTATAAGTCTGGGCACAGTGACATCTACAGGCCATTTGTATAAACACCACATAGTGTTAGTAAATGTGGCCAAGTATAATATAACTTAAAAGAAATCCAAGATGCTTAGGACCTAATTTTTTTTCTTGGAAACTGGATCTTTCAATATCCCCCGCCACAGCTACAATGTCACAATAGCAACTGGTCAGGCCCGGACTGGCAATCTGTGGGTTCTGACAAATGCCAGAGGGGCTGCTATAAGGTGCCATAGAAAGTCAGTATTAAGTGGGCTGGTGGGGGCTGTTTGGGCCTCTGTGTACCTGAAATACAAGGGCCTATTTTGACTCTCAGTCCAGACCTGCAACTGGTTATTAAGATATTGGTTCAATATGAAAAACTAGCTACATGTGAAAGTCCATGGCATAAGGTAGTGGCACGCACCAACTGGTTATTTTACAAACCTACCATCCAATGATGATACAGTGCTGGCTAAAATTGATAGATTGTCCTTTGGTATTGAACTTTGAACCAACTACTATAATGGAGGCTTAATTGGCTTATATATTATTTATTAGGACTGCATGGAAAGCAATTGTTTGAGGGTCCAGTTGTAATTGTGTCTTTGGCTTTAAATTATTAAATAATTTAATGGTTAAACTACAACTCACACATACTGAGACACAACGTGCACAATTATTAGCTAACAAACATTATCTGGACATCATTTGATTGTGGGTGTCTGGACTGAAAAATTAACCAATTTATAAATTGCGGTTAAGATAAGTTAATATACGTTAACTGTTTTCTACTTATATCAAAAAAAAAAAGCTTGGGAATTTATATATAATGTGTGCTGAGAGCTCCCACTATAGATTCTATTGGTGGTAAAGGCATGATGTGTTTTTAATGTGTTAAGTGTGGTGAGTTTATGCTTCAAATGCACCTTATGGAGAGTGCTGTATTTATGCTGTATTTATGGCTTTTGTGTTTGGTCACTGGTGACCAATAGTTAAATTTCTACTAAAAAACCTACCATCCTTCTTTGCTGTTGCAGACTTTGCCTCACTTACACAAAAACCACATTGATGTTTATAATGACCCTATAATAGTAGAGTGTTGGACTGTGTTAGCCATAGTAGAGAATGATGTATCATCCATGAAGAGATGTAATTTTTAATTTTTTCTTGAAATATTGCATTCTTACATATATTAGTTAGCCAATAAACAGTTTCAAATTACCCTTTATACCCACACATACTTTTAAAAAAAAACTCTTGGAGTTCAGCTTTGAAAGCACATCAAAAGAATTAGGTTAATTTAGCATTCTAGATTGGTCAGTGAAGTGAGCCAGCAAGTACCTCTGCATTATTAGTATGGATTCTATAATAGATAAGCAGAATGAATTCATGACGTATTGACTTCCATCCCTTTATGTTTATTTATAATACTCTATATACACACATAAGCAAAAACAAGCAGAGGGACGCATTTTTATAATGCCTGTTTCTTCATTAAGATTTTATAATCTACCTCCGCTAAAAAGCCTCTTCCTTTACTTTGTTAGGTCTGCTTTTACACAGTGCTGTTTCTGCATTATTTTAATCTCTGCTTTCCTACTTTACATGCACTCTCAAATTTTAAACAAGTAAAATTTGTGCATTAGCTTTCCCTTTTTCATTTATGATTTATGACTGACGGGTCCTTGCTGCAAGTTAATGGTATGAGAGAGACATTATTTTAAACATTAAAGTGAAAACCATTTACAAGTATGATATAAAAAATGTCTGTTGACATTAAACTTTAAAATAGCCACAAGGTGAAGCCAAGATGCAGCTCAGCCAACAGGTATAACTGAAACTAGATAAAAGTAAATAATAGGAAAACCCCCTCAAAACACAATGTCTAAATAAATAACCCACAAACAATATCTCCCTATGTAATATGTAAGGAGTCCTTCATTTATATAATTTCCCTAGGTCATAAAAAATAAGAAAGAATAAAATAATATTTGGAATCAATGGAAGGCAATGTCTAAATAAAATTAAACCAGGGATTTACCAGAATGTTGTGGTCAGAAAGCTCCCCTTGGAGAATTTTGAATGTCTCTTTTTATGACCCAGACTTTTTAAATATATTTTTTATTTTTTCAGCAAACCATATCACCAATCATTTTGTATACATGTATATTTATATGTTGTATACCGGTATGTTTTTGTGGATACTGGAAGCACCAATATACAACAGTCATTTTTTTTGGTACTTTTAGTCGAATTCACAGTTTTAATTTTACCCCAATTGCCCATAAAGTGACAAATGAGAATACTCATCTATTTACCACAAAAAATAGTCAGATCTCTGATAGTTTTGTGACACATGCCTAGCCTAGTTTAGAATTACAGGCATACTACTCTGTTCTTTTTTACATTTTACACTACTTTAGACCTGGTGTGATCAATGGAACATTTTCAATTGAAAAAGTATTTATGTTTTCAAAAGTGGTGTAAGCACTCAAACCCTTTTTTACATGCCTTTTTTATGGTAATGCCTTTATTTTACCCTTAGCATCTGAACAGTCATTAAATAGATATATAATACAAGTATTATCACAGGCGCACCACTGCATCACAGTATCAATGTCTGATATATTTTAATGGCATTCATTAACACACCTTTTTAAATATGCCCCTAAGTCTTTACATTCGTGCTATTTTAACACAAAATAATACTACATATTTTAAACAATGAAGGGGATATATACTCCATGCAGGGCAGGGTGCAAAGTGCAAAAAGGTGGACACAGTCTGCCATTTTTTTTTTACTTTGTGCATATAGGAAAATTGCTGTTTTGGAATAGCATTTCCCCTAGATAGAAGTACTCTTTGAATGATCACTAAGGGGCATGATTTTGAGCCCCTTAGTGCTCTTGCACTGTCTGGGATTACAGTAAATGACAACTGTACATAAGTGTACAATTTACAGTTGACATAACAATAAATTCTGATGGTGTTAGACTAAGTAAAGTTTATGGCCAAACCCAACAGTGCCAGCAGATGGTATTAGATGGTATATCAGATTGGTAGGAATTGTGAGCATGAACTCATCAGTGGTGCCGATGACTATTATTGAATTAAGAGATATACAGTATTGGTGGTTATGTTTGGTGGAGTAATTACACTATATATTTGTTGGGATCAGTGGGATTAGTTTTACATGACTACAAAGTATTTTTTAGTTAATTGGTAAAAGCATCTGGTGTCTGTGACACTGCTTCTTTTAGAAAATCGCTATTACCAGCCTTGGCAAAGCATTTAATAAATCTGTGTTTTTACAACTGCTCAAAAATATATATTCCTGAATTACGCCCACTATTTATTTAACAACTCTGACATATGGATTACATTTACCTTGTAAGTTTTGCAGTGGAAGAGTCATAATGCCTCCTGCAGCAGCTGCTGCCACCAGCCCTTGAATGTTGGTCAGATTGGCTGTAGGTAATGTGAGGACTAGTCCTTGCTGCCCACCCAGCTGCCCTGCCATATTAAATGGGATGAGGATTGGTTGGTTGAGGGCCGGGGCACCCCCTGGCATCACACCTGCTACAGCTGAAGCCAGCTGTTGTGCTGCCAGCAGTGGCTAAAGAAGATAGAACAAAACCAGAGTTAATTAAAATAACATTCATAGAGCAAATAAAATAACAATTACAAATAAAATTGCATTAAGTTATTCATTTATTACTTAAGAAGAAATATGGCATCATGCATTAAATACAGGTATGGGATCCGTTATCCGGAAACCCATTATCCAAAAAGCTCCAAATTACAGAAAGGCCATCACCCATAGACACCATTTAATCCAAATAATCCAAATTCTTAAAACTGGTTTCCTTTTTCTCTGTAATAATAAAACAGTATCTTGTACTTGATCCAAACTAAGATATAATTAATCCTTATTGAAAACAAAACCAGCACATTGGGTTTATTTAATGTTTACATGATTTTCTTGTAGATTTAAGACAAGAAGATCCAAATAACAGAAAGATACATTATCCGGAATACCCCAGGTCCCGAGCATTCTGGATAACAGGTCCCATACCTGTAGATGTGATGCCATATTTCTATTTCAGCCACATTTATTTTGATACAAGAAACTAAATGTTGCTTTGGGTTGTTATTTTTGGTTGCTTATGGTAACACTGGAGAAAATATATAGGCTGTATTGTAAGTCTACCAGCTGCATTCTTTACATGGAATTCAATAAATGCATGGAATTATTCAAAAGGCATTACAATCTACACACCTTTAGCCTGCTATGTATAAAAATATAGCCTTTATTGCTATTTAAAATCTGACATTCAAACTCTTATGTACTACTTTAAAAACTGTGAATTAATTAAGGATTTATGCCTCATGCCTACTTTTATCTTCATGTAACATCTTCAGAAACCTATCTCAACAGCCTCTATTAATACAAATTTAATGATTGCCAAAAGCAATATGATCTTAGAAATCCCATAAGAGATCCTAATATACTTGAGCAGCTACACTCACCCTCTGCCTCTTTTTATTTCTGTCACTTCTACTTTGAGATCCCTAATTCAGAACAAGCAGAGAGTGTCATAACATGCCTTACTATGCATAGCATTAGAGTGGAGACATTATGTATGAATATTCAGAAGCAGAGAAACACACACACGTGTCTTACATACAGTACTAATTGTACATAATGTAATGGCAAATAATTGATTAAGTTCAAGGCTCTAGTGAGGAAATAGCGTGCCCTATCCAAGAAGGGATATTTTCTTCAATTACATTTACTTATGCCATAGGGAGTAAAACATGTCTAATATATGACAAGTAAGGAGGAACCAAAAGGATGCTGAGAACGAAAAGAAGTTTAGTTGTATTCAGATTTTTACCTATTAATTACAAAAAGTATGATTCATCTTTCAAATTCGAAAAGGATTACCATTTAACAATATGAATGACTAATTTATAGTCTCACATAGTACATGTACATAAGAATGTATGCCAGGCACCATTGGTTTACAAGTAGCGTATAGCACTGGATCAGTAAGTTGGTAATTAACTAAACCTCAATTTTTCTGGTCGAGGGTTTTTTGGGCAAAAACTCAAATTTTTAGAAGAAATTTTTTTGAGATTTATTATACCTCAAAGTTGTAGAAGTCAATGGCAGATGATCCTTTTACAATTTGAAGATATCATGATCTGCACTGGGTTTCATACGATAATCTAAAAAATTTAGGGTTTTCGGGGTGATAACCCGAAAAAATTGAGTGATTCAGGAGTCAAATCCAAAAAATTCTTATGATTCGAGTTTTGCTTGATTTTATTGAGTCTTTTCCCGACCAGACTTTTTCAAGTTATTTCTTGAAGATAAATTCGTGGGTGGGAGTTTGGTCGAGCTTGGTTTAATAAAAAGATAACCAAAAAAATAAACCCCTAAATGTTCTCTAGTCACTCTGTAACATTGAAAATCCTTTTAGAACTGTCTTCTTACTACACATGTGGTTAGGAACCGTTATGGAAATATATCCTTATTTAGATGTGTTTGATACATAAAGGTATCATTGCTCTGCTGTACTGAGGACAGTAGTAGAGCAAATAGCCATTTAAGGTGTATTTTAGCTGGATGATAGGGCCTATTATTATCCCTAATGGTTCTGGTGTCTGTAGGTACTCTAAGTAAGAGAGGCACAGCTGACAGGACAGTAATTTATCCCATAATATTAATATAAATCAGTTATGCAGTTAAGCCTGGGTTTTACACACATTACCCAGTGTATGAAAATGTATCCTGCTTGAATACACATTGTGTGAACTAGTTCTAATTCAGCCTAAAAATATGTGACACTGGAACAATATTGTGCAAACAGGTCTGGGAATTTAATTGAGCAAAAAGTCACATCAGGATAATTTAAGACAGGAAACTTCCCATGTGAAATTGTCTGTTTGCCAGTCCCACAAAACTGTTCAAAAACGAGGCAAAAATAGAGGTATAAACTAGATATAGGGGAAGATTTATCATAGTGTGAAATTACATCTTACCAAAGTAAAATAGCTCCACATTCTAATCATTCCTTAGGTATGCTCTTGAAACATATATTTAAATATATATATATATATATATATATATATATATATATATATATATATATATATATATATATATATATGTGTGTGTGTGTGTGTGTGTGTGTTTTGCCATGCTATAAGAATACAACCAATTTATCAGTTAACAATGGTTGGAGGAGTTATAACCAGATCCACATGCTGCTGTCTGTTCTGCTGCTCTATTCTCTGCCTTTTCCTATGGCTACAAAAAAAAAAACATCCTACAGTCTATGTACAGTACACTAACAGTCATATATACAACAGATTTTAGTGATTTCTATGTCCCCATGCATCTATCTGTTATGTATTTCACTTACCTGAGGCCCAAGTGGAAATCCTGGATGTGTCTGGTTGGGCTGATGCAAGTCGTGTGTGCCTGATTCAGCTGACACAGAGTTACCTCTGGCTCCTAGAATGAAAAGAAAGTATTTGCCTTATTATCTACACTAGAGATCAGCACATTGCATCTATCCCGTGATGTCACAGTGCATCAGCCTGAAAATGATATGCTTAAATGGTTTATCAATAACCCGAGAGCTCAAATCACTTATCAGCTGTATAAATTATGCTAACATTCATTCAGACCAGCCGGCTCATTCAAGGAGATACAACAATCTGACAGCAGAGAAACTGAAGCTATCATGAACTAGGATAATGTGGTTTGCATTATACATCAATTTACATACATGACTTCCCAGCATGACCGGGTACCATAATTTATTTTCATGCTCTGTTGAACAACAGCTAGTGTAATTTCTCAACATGAAACATAAAATAGAGGTATTATGACTTATTATACTGGTAGCCTAGTAAAGAATCTGTGCCTTTGATATTTCTCAGAAAACTAACATGCAGAACTTTAGAATGATACTGAGGTTAATACCTATTAGGCTAGAAATATTTTGTTTGCCCTGATATACTGCTGTGATATTATCGTGGAAATGCATTAGGATGTTTCAACAGTAAGAGTGTCTGTCCTGCTCTGCAAGTACACATTGATTTTTGCACGTCAGAACTTTTATATTTCTTATCCATATACTCTAATAATGTCTTGTAAATAATTTTTTTAGGAATCGTTACAATTTTACATTTATGGAGTCATGTATTATCAAAAATCAAACTAAATGTATACAAACATAACTGAACAAAACAGAACCCCTACAATATATATTTAAGGGGCTATTCTAATTAAAAAAAATAAAAGACTTCTCATGGTTCTTTAAAATCCATATAATAATCAACAGTCATATACCTTATTTACAGTAAATTAGAAATTTATAAATGGCTGCTTCTGACAGACTCACTACGAACACTACGTATCAATCATAAATCAGTGTATCTTTCTTTAACTTCCTATACGAATAAAAAAATCCTTTGTGTTCATGGCAGTGAAGAACAACTACAGATAGCAATCTAGCATTATGAGAGATGTGATTGCTACAGCAACAATGCCTGACTTTTTATTTTATCCCTTTATCAAAGCTGCCCTCATGTCACGAAAACCTTCAGAGTGCATTAAAGGTTTGAGGTATTTTCATATGTGTCTGTACTAAAAAGGGTACACATTGGAGCACTGCATGCTGGCCTGGCTCATTTATTAACACTGGGAAAATCTGCAATAAACCATCACAAACAGTCAATGATACTAGAAACTGACTGATCAAAGCCTACTAATAGCTGCTATGGGCAAATGCAATGGAGCAAATCTACCCAGTATAAGTAAATGGAGCCCTTTGAGTGGTGCCTTAGCATAAGCAAGAGCTACTGTAACTGGTTTGTTTTGTTTTTAAGCGTTTTCCTCCCGAGTGCATTATTGGAATAGTTTGTTGCAACTGAAACTATTAGATAGTGCAACATTTTGACTAAGGGGCAGATGTATCAAGGGTCGATTATCGAGGGTTAATTACCCTCGATATTCGACTGCCAAATTAAAATCCTTCGACTTCAAATATCGAAGTTGAAGGATTTTGCGCAATTCCTTTGATCGAACGATCAAAGGAATAATCGTTCGATTGAACGATTAAATCCTTTGAATCAAACGATTCGAAGGATTTTAATCCATCGATCGCAGGATTATCCTTCCATCAGAAAAACCTTGGAAAGCCTATGGGGACCTTCCCCATAGGCTAACATTGGCCTCGGTAGGTTTTAGGTGGCGAACTAGGGGGTCAAAGAAATTTTTAGAGACAATACTTCGATTATCGAATGGTCGAATATTTGAATGATTTTTAGTTCGAATCGTTCAATTCGAAGTTGATGGTCATAGTTGAAGGTTGAAGTAGCCAATTCGATGGTCGAAGTAGCCAAAAAAACATTCGAAAATTAAATTTTTTTCCCTCTATTTTCCTCTATTCCTTCACTCAAGCTTAGTGAATGGGCCCCTAAGTGTAGGTAGTGTAGCAATATCTGACAACATATTCTAGACAGCTTTAACTAGTAACTAGTGTATTATAGCAGATAGCATGCCCCTCTGTATTTAAGAAATATGTTAGAAATTAGAAGAGGTCTATGCCCTAAACAAAACTGAAATAGTTTCTGGACTTGTGCTTTTATGTGGTCACATACATCAAGTGTGACTTTTAGTATTCTTTTAAATTACAGTAAGGTGTACATCAGAGGCTCCTAAATTGTGGGGCTAATCTCTTAAACAAGTTCAAACCTCTAGACTAGTGATGGGCAAATCGGTGGGGTTTCGCTTCGCCAAAAAAATTGTGAATTTACCACAAAATTTGCGAAATGTTGAAAAATTCACAAAACGCACGTCAATTTTTATACACATGCAATTTTTCTGCGCACCGCAATTTTGACGAGCGTAAATTAAAACGTCCTGCAAGTCATCTGTTTAAGTTGTCCCTTATGCAGAAACAGTGCAGGAGACAAATAGTAACATAGAACAATAGAGTAAGAACAAAACAAAAAAGGGTGTAAATATGTCAGGTGGCAATGCTTGCAATATTTACTTATCTTATAGAATCAGTGTCATTTGTAGTGTCATTTTTGCAGTTAGACTCGGCAAAAAATTTCGCTCATCTTTAAAAGTGTTTACTTTATACCTAACACCCCTACATTTCCCTGTATGTTACTGTTCACTAAAGTTATTCTTATATGTTAACCATATCCCACCACTGTCTATTTCTCCCTATTGTCCTTTTATATTGTTCATTATCTCTCCTGTTCTTAACTGTTTTCTTTTACCCTCAGTTGACCTTGATTGATGACCATTGTCACATGTGGTTCTTTGCATGCTTATAAAAAATAAAATTGTTTGCTTTCTGCATAATATTTCAAGCGTCTTTGGTGGGGTGAACCTTAGTAATGTATATTTTGGAATTAATGTTATGAATCAAAAAAACTGTAGTGCTTATAAATTGCAAAATAAAAATAATAGCAAAATAAAAAAGTGCAATTCTCATTTGAAATGTTGATTTCTCTTTGCTCTCTTGCAAGGAAAGAAACATCTTGTATATACACATTTTTTTAAGTTCTCAGTTTCTACCCTATTAAAGGAACAGTAATAACAAAAAATTTTAGTTTTTCAAAGCAATTCAAATATAATGTATAGGGATGTAGCGAACCGCCGACAATGTGTTCGCGAACGCCGTTCGCGAACACCGACAAAAATTGCGAACAGTTCGCGAACTTCGAACATCCGAAAATCGTTCGATTCGAACGATCGAAGGATTTTAATCGTTCGATCGAACGGTTTCCGTTTGAATCGAACGATCGAAGCCATTGGATCGAATGATTTCATTCAATCCAATGGCTTCGATCGTTCGATTCGAACGAAAATCGTTCGATTTTAGCGATCGAATGGTCGAATGGTCGAACGTTTTTGATGCGAACGCCTATTGGCGAACGTCGCGCGACGTTCGCGAACTTGCGGCGGACGCGAACAGTCGAAGTTCGCGCGAACTAGTTCGCCGGCGAACAGTTCGCTACATCCCTAATAATGTACTGTTGCCCTGCATTGGTAAAAGTTATGTTGTTGCTCTGTAATGGAATACAATGGATTTTCTGCAGAGAGCATCTGTTATCAGCTATGTAACTTGTACATTAAGGGGCAGATTTATGAAGTGTTAAATTGAAAATTCAAATTCGAAATTCAAATATTTGCAACTGTAGATTTGAATTCAAATTTGATTTTCTATATTTATCAAACTCTGGCCTTTTAAGAACTGGAATTCGACTATTCTACACCTAAAACCTGCTGAATTGCTGTTTAAGTCAGTGGGAGAGGTCCACGGATCAATTTGGAGTTGTTTGCAGCTTTCCTGACATTCAAGTTTTTTTCAGAGAAAAAAACTCGAATTGAGTTTTTAAAATTTAAATTGAATTTGATTCAAATTCGACTTTGAGCTTTTGGTTCAATTCCATGCATCCAAGTTTAAAAAATGTTATTTTATTATAAAATTTTGATTGGTCGAATTTCAAATTTATGGGAGTTTATAGGAGTTTTTAAAAATCCACATGAATTTGAAATTCGATCTTTGATAAATGTGCCTCTAAGGGGCAGATTTATCAAAGGTCTAAGTGAATATTCGAATGAAAAAAAACAAACGAATTTTGAGCTATTTTTTGTGTACTTTGACTAGGGAATAGTCCACATTTGATTTGAATTTGAAAAAAATTCAAAAATTCAAATATCGAAATTTATCATGTACTGTCTCTTTAAAAATTCAACTTCGACCATTTGCCATCTAAAACCTGCCGAATTGCTGTTTTAGCCTATGGGGGAACTCCTTTGACCTATTTGGAGTCAATTGGTGGAGTTTTAAAAATCAAAGGTTTTTTTGGGAAAAACTTAGAATCCAATTTGACTGCAATCGCTATTCCTATGAGCCATACGTTTCAAATTTGGCCGAATACAGAAAAACTGACCTATTCAACCAAAAAAAAACTTCGACTTCATTACGGTTGGTCTTTTTGAATTCAAATTTTGAATTTTTTTTTCAAAATTCGACCCTTGATAAATATGCCCCTAAATGTCTGCCCACACCAGTTTACAAGTGCACCAGTTTGCAGTGTGTTTTACTTTAAAACACATTCATTTGTTCCTTTGAAGGAGAAGGAAAGGCATGGTGCACTTGGGGGTGCCTAAGAAGTGATTGTATTGACTTACCCTGCACCGGGCGGGGTTATACCAGTGAGCACCACGGTGAGATCCACTTCTGTTTTCTTCTTTCTTCAAATTTCCCGGGGCAAACGCATGCGCAGTTGAACGAAATAGCCAACTTTTTAGTTAAAGTTTGGCTTTTCATTCTACTGCGCATGTGTAGCCACGTGAAGACAGAGGAAGACAGAAGAAGATTGCTCCTTGGTGCTAACTGGTATATCCCCGTGTTGGTGCAGTTTTCTGCTGATAGGAGCACCAGCCCGGGGTTTCAGTTAAGTCAATACAATCACTTGGGGGAACCTAACATTTGTACCCCCAACATTTAATGGGGATGTTCACTTTCACATTAACTTCTACTACGTCATAGAGTAAAACTTCCAGTAGGTTATAGAGTAAACAATTAAAGCAATTATAATTCCTATGTATATTACCTCGCCTATCTACTTACAAACCATTATCTGGTTACTACAGTGTGTAGGACCCTAGCAATTAGAAAACTATGGAAATTCCAAACCAGATTCGCAGAACAAAAAATGTATTTAGAAAAACACAAACAATGATTCAAATTTAAATTCAAAATAAATAAAGATCAATTGCCAAGTGTCTTAAAATAGCATTTTCTACCATTTTCTAATGGTGCACTTAGAGGGTTACTTATCAATGTATTTTTTTCTTGTGAGTTTACATTTTTTGTGCTAAAAATCATGAATTTGAATCATGGTTTAAAAAAACAAATGTTTCTTATATTTATTAAGCGATAAAAACTCCACACATTAACATTTTGATAAATAGGCCTCCATGTCATTGATACAGGCATGGGATGCATTATTCAGAATGCTTGGGACCTGTGGTTTTCCAGATAACGGATCTTTCCTTAATTTGGATCTTCATACCTTAAGTCTACTAGAAAATCATTGAAACATTAAATAAACCCAATAGGCCAGTTTTGCTTCCAATAAGGATTAATTATATCTTAATTTGTATAAAATACACAAGGCACTGTTTTATTATTACCGAGAAAAAGGAAATCATTTTAAAAAATGTGAATTATTTGGATAAAATGGAGTCTATGGGAGACGGCCTTTCTGTAATTCAGAGCTTTCTGGATAACAACCCCACACATTAAACTTTTGATAAATAGGCCTCCATGTCATTGATACAGGCATGGGACCCATTATTCAGAATGCTTGGGACCTGTGGTTTTCCAGATAATGAATCTTTCCTTAATTTGGATCTTCATACCTTAAGTCTAGTAGAAAATCATTGAAACATTAAATAAACCCAATAGGCCAGTTTTGCTTCGAATAAGGATTAATTATATCTTAGTTTGTATAAAATACACAAGGCACTGTTTTATTATTACCGAGAAAAAGGAAATCATTTTAAAAAATGTGAATTATTTGGATAAAATGGAGTCTATTGGAGACGGCCTTTCTGTAATTCAAAGCTTTCTGCATAACAGGTTTCCAGATAACAGATTCAATACCTGTAATTTATAATGTGCAATATATATTTATTAACACATAGGAAATACTTAACTATAATGATATTTGCTTTTGAAAAGAAAAATAATTTAGGCACTGGTACTGTTAATACAAAGCATTAAAATATGTTTACAGTTTTTTGCTTCCCTTTTTATAATCAAAAATGCACAAACTTTAACAGTTTTATAGTCTTTTCTGACAGAAAGAGCCCTTACAAGCAATATAAAAATAGTTCAACAGATTGAAGAGCCAATAAAATTGACTGCTACATATTATTCAGAGGATTTTCTATCTCTGTAGCGTTATGTCAATCAAGGCAGCAGAACATAATGGGATTAAGTAATAAATGTGCAAAGCTATTATGCGTAAATTTGGAAATCTGATTAATCTGTAATATCCTTTGTGCAGAGAGTCAGAAATGGACATTGCTCAGGGAATACATACAAGCACTCAGCTGAAATTTCTAAATTGATTTTGGAACAAACTAATAAAACACAGAGACTTGCTGACATTTTTAAAAAGTGAATTCTGTCAAAATACGTCTGGCATTTAAATGACCACTGTCATTTATTAAATAGAAATTATAGCCTTTTTACAATAGACAACAAAAGAACTAGTTTGCTGAAAGAAGCAATGGAAGTATCGGATTTTACATGTAATTATGAAGGATCAGTAACAAAAAAAATAGGTATGAGAATTAGATTAACTATGCACTGTAGTGTTTATATTATTTGAAATATTGTGGGAAAAAGAATAGTATGTCGCATTTAGTTTGTGAAGGTAAATCATTTATGATTATGTATTTTTCAATGGGAGTTCAACATTGCACCTTTTAATGTGCTTACTTGTCAGTCTGAAATGGATTATTTTAAAGTAAGTATATGGATTCTTTTTAGAATTAAGGTTTATCTTTATAAGGTATACCTTATAATATGAAAAGAATATACTGTGGGATAATACATTGCCTTCTTTATATAACACATTTCACAAAGAGAATCGTGGAGTAGAGAACCGAGAACTGCACAATGCATACCTCTTACATGTAAGAACGTAAATGTGTAAAAAAAAAGTATACTCTGTACACATGATATTTTATATGTTTTAATATATATTATTATTAATATTTATCAAGGGCCGAATTTGGAATTCATGGGAGTTTTTTAAAACTCCCATAAACTCCCACAAACTCGAACTTCAACCAATCAAATTTTTTTTTTTTTAAAAAAAAAAAATAGAATTTTCTAAACTTGGGCAAATAAGATCGTCCCGAAAACCTGAATCAAATTTGAATTGAATTCTATTCAAGTTTTTCTCTGAAAAAAACCTTGAACGTCAGGAAGGCTACAAAGAACTCCAAATTGATCCCAGGTTGTCCCCCATTAAAAAAGAAATTCAGCTGGTTTAGGTCGCGAATAGTCAAATTTAAGTTCTTAAAGGGCCAGAGTATGCTAAAGCTAAAAAATCTTATTTGAATTTTTTAAAAAACTCGAGTCAAATTTTAACAATTCCCTAGTCTAATTCGACAGTTTTGGCCATAAGAAAACTTGAAAATTCAAATTTTCAATTTGCCCCTTTGATAAATCTGCCCATTAAAGATTTGAAATAAAAGGAAATAAAATATATATACAAGGCAAGGTAAGGTTATTCTGATTATTCTGAAAAGTGTTTAATCAAATAATGATTTCATTTTATGAAAATCAACTATTCTTTACTGAGCAAATTTATGAATGAATATGAATATAATTACTAGGCATAAGCAAACCTTTTTATCCAATACAGTTTTGCACAATTTGTGAAATTTGTGAGAACAAAAGTTCTTCCAAAAAGAACGATCATTAGACATCATTATCCACCCCTTATCAACAACATCAACCAGTGGCTTAATTAGTGTGCACCTGGCCTTCCTAGCCTACCTGCCTGCATCAGCCTTCCCACCCACAGGTAGGAAAGCAGCTGGGGAGGGGAGTATTCTTTTCTGCTATAGAGAAAGCAGATCCCCGACCCCCCTCAACAATCATGAGGTCTGCTTCCCCTACAGTTACACCACTGACATCAACCACCTGTCTATCTATGGAGCTGTCCATGCACCATGTTTGGATATAACTGCCAACATGACAGCCTTTCTTTTGTATGAAGAAAAGTTGCAGCATAATAGTCAAAAAATGCCAAAACTACAATGTAATTTTACCTTCCAGTACATGCATTCACAAAATTTCCTGTGGTTTTACAAACTTTTATGCAAAGCAAAATGTCAAAAGTTTGCTAATCACTAAATAATTACCTCCAAAAATAATTATCTAACTAGCTTAGAAATACCATAAACATTTTCACTTTTTTAAATGGTTTACTCTAGTGAGGTTACTTCTGTGACGAACTTCAGTGGGAGATGATACAAACATAAAGTTCAATAATGTGATTTCATCAGAGAATACATTTTACATATACATTTGTTCATACTCATGAGTTTTGAATGATGGGCTGAATTGAGCCAACCCATGCAATTTAAGAAAAGGGAGAACATTACTGTAGAGTAGGGTATAAGTTTATGATTAGTGATGGGCGAATTTATTCGCCAAGCGCGAATTCGTGGAGAATGTGTTTCGGCATCCAAAAATGGACGGTGGCTTCAAAAACGAGACGCCGGTGCCGTTTCACAAATTTTCCGCCATTTTGCGAATCTCGCAGGAAATTCGCAAATCTTTTGGCGAAAGGGGACAAATTCACCCATCACTATTTATGATTTTGAAATTTTGAAGCTTTGAGTTTATTGCCCTGAATACAGAACTTAAATTGGCAGTGAATTAAAGTTAAAAGTGGTCAGCTAAAATCATATAAAACATCTCTTTATATTAAAAAGGTTATTTACATAATACTCAACTGGATTTATGAACATATCAACATGAACAGTCCTTTGAATGTTGCAGCTCTTTCTCTATTGCTTCCTCGTTTACCAATCACTGTCATTCTTTTCACTTTCTTACATGCCTTTTTCCTTTGTCTCTCTTCACCCTACCCCCTGTCGCTTCCATATGTCTTGCCTGTGATATTGGCCTCTGTGATGCCTCAATATATAATATTACATTTTATGTGCCAACATCACATATTTCAATTTTCAATCAAAATATATCACACATGGAAGCCAAACAGCAAAGATGGTTTACCATTTCTTTATAGCAAATTCCTTTGAAGATTAGATTCAAGAGGTCATTAGAGGACATGCAGACACAATTTAATACAATTCACACAATGGGTCATACAGGCAGGATACATTGTACACAAAATATGAAAAAGATTTATTTTATATTTCCTGGAATGGCCATATGAATCCATCCTTTAGCTGACATTCTATGCATTTCTTATAAACAAGACTTGTTGAAATTGCTGGTTTATTCACTAAATGCATTAGTACAAACATAATCACATTAAGGTCACAGGGCTCCCACTAGCTTCCCTTGGAATTAAGTCAACCTTTCATACTTAAAGGAATTGTTCAGTATAAAAATATAAATAAATATAAATGAAAACTAGGTAAATATATAGGCCATGCAAAATAAAAAATATTTTCAATAGTTAGCCAAAAATGTAATCTAAAAGGCTGGAGTGACTGGGTGTGTATCATAATAGCCAGAACACTACTTCCTGCTTTGCAGCTCTTTTGGTTTCCACTCACTCCAGCCTTTATAGTTTTTTTTTATTTTGTACAGCCTACCTATTTACCCAGTTTTAATTTTTACACTGAGGTGTTTGTTTAATGTTTACAGTCAGCATGCAAAAGCTATACACAAATAAGGTTGCTCATTAGTAATGGAACAGTCCAGACTTTTTCTTACAAGGCAGGGGATCCTAAACAGGTAAAAACAGATATATATCTCTAAACCATTCTGCTTTCTATTAAAACTGTCTAATATAAAGTAAGAAAAACTGCAAAATGATAATATATATTTTTCTTAAGGATCCTCAAGATAAATACTGCATCCTCCAAGGATAGTGTGATCGAATACCATACCAAACCCAAACTATGATTTGCATATTCAAATTTAAGAAAAATAATTGCTAACCACCTTTAGTGGTCACAGAAAAATAAATAATATAGAGAATGATATTTTTTGGAACCTTTTGCCATATCATGTCACATTGTTATTATACACATTTGTATGTGTGGAGCCATGTTGGAATTGGAAAACATCCTCTTTAGTATAGACATATATTTAGCCTAGGGGATAAGAAACCATCATTTTGTTACATTCGGACATTAAATCTATTTGTTAAATGGAAGTTTAAGCCCAGAATTTGCAGAATTAGCTAATATATCATGATCCTACCCCTCAAATTTACAGTGACATATTTTGCAAGAGCCTAAGTCATTAATTGTTTTTACTTAATTGTTACACAAGTAGAATGATGCACCAATCACCAGTCATCCAATGACATGCTTGTACATAATAATTTTGCTTTAACATGGAATATTACAGCCGGAGAGCAATAGCTGGATTCCTCTCTTCAGTTTTAAGAATAAAACAACTGTTTTCCGAAGCTAGTCATTTTTAAGACATTACAAATGACTAAATGTATATTTGGGAATTTAACCCAATACCCCCATATAAACTTTTTATGCTCGATAACTTCCATCACAATTTTGGTGGATCTTTTGAGGTAGAGATGGACACATTTTTCTGGAAGCTGAAATGCTGAAATTATCTGAACATTCTTCAAGCAATTTAGGTTTTTTGGACAATTTTTGGCTATCAAAGTAAACAGGCATAGGGGCAGCTCACCTTTAAGTTAACTTTTAGTATGTTATAGAATGGACAGTTCTAAGCAACTGTTTTACTGGTCTTCATTATTTATTTTTATAGTAGTTATTTGATGATTTGTCTTTTTCTACTGACTCTTTCCAGCATTCATTTTAAAAAAAAAACAAATGCTTTGTAAGGCTATACATGTATTGTTATTGCTACTTTTTATTACAATGCATGGTTGCTAGGGTAATTTGGACCCCAGCAACCAGATTACTGAAATTGCAAAGTAGAGATATGATGAATTATAAGCTTAATAACTCTGAAACCATAAACAATGAGAAATGCAAATACTTTGATCGAACAATCGAAGGAAAAATCGTTCGATCGAACGATTAAATCCTTTGAAACAAACGATTCGACGGATTTTAATCCATCGATCGAAGGATTTCTTTCAATCAAAAAAAGCAGAGAAAGCTTAAGGGGGTATCCATAGGCTAACATTGTAGCTCGGTAGGTTTAAAGTGCCGAAGTAGGTAGTCAAAGTTTTTTTTAAAGAGACAGTACTTCAACTATCGAATGGTCGAATAGTCGAACAATTTTTAGTTTGAATCGTACGATTCAAAGTCGTAGTCAAAGGTCGAAGTAGCATATTTGATGTTAAAGTACCCAAAAAAAACTTCGAAATTTGAAGTTTTTTTACTTCGAATCATTCACTCAAGCTTAGTAAATGTGCTCCCATATGTTATGATAAAAGACATCACTAGTAATTAATTCATTACTGAGAAACCAGTGTTTCCTGCGCCATAATTTAATAATTAGCCCTGAAGCATCAGCTTATATGACATGTGAAGTTGTGGAATTCTCTCAATTAAACACTTGTACTGGCAGATAAATTACACATCTTCAAGAAGGGGTTGGATGCCCTTTTAGCAAGTGGGGAAATACAGGGTTATTAAAAATAGCTCTTAGTACAAGTTGATCCAGGGACTGGTCTGATTGACATCTTGGTGTCAGGAATGATATATTTTCCCTCTGAGGCAAATTGGAGAGGCTTCAGATGTTTTTTTTTTTTTTACTTCATCGCGATCAGCTAGCAGTTATGCAGGTTTTATATAAACAATATGTTGAGCTTGATGGGCGTGTATCTTTTGTTCAACCTAACTTACTATATTATTATATGAACCTCATTTTCTGCTTGTTGATTTGTGATGAATCCTAAGATTATCTTCTTAACAGCTGCCCTGAGCACACGAAGCATGTAAGTGTCTTACTGACAATCCTAACGAAATTCAAGATGGTGAGCTCTATGACAAACTGAATGCCAGGATCATTAGTGTCATAGAGATGCTAAACTTTAGCTGGTGTAGCATGTTCGGTATATAGAATATAGCATTTCTATCCCTTATCATTTTTATGGTTTAGTTCTCCATTAACTTTTACTAAAAATAATGATAGCCATTCCAGTGAAATTTGAGTTTAGAAGATTTGTTGCACTCAAGTTCAGCATGTCAAATATATAATTTTTATCCATATTGTTTACTTCCTTTAATACTTCATTGTGCCAGCAAATGTGGTGGGCATAATAATTGTTGATAACTGTGAATTTTGGCATGTCATCTACTTCTGAAAAAATGACAACATAAACAGCTCCGGGGGTGATAATATTTCAATTTTTTTTGGATTAGTCATTTGAAAATAATTATTGTAATCACTGTGAGCTAGGTTTTATAAAGCAACATGTGTGAATTCATCTTTTTAGACAGGCTGGTACTATCCAAAGCTGCAATATCTGTTACATTTTACATACCATACAGTATATTAATGAGCTAACTTTTTCTCAGCAGGTTTTGATGTTACTATGCATGTAATCAGAACTATCAGTCATGGGAAAAATTGTATCCTGAGTCCATATGTAGCCAGCCTTGAATTTGCATGTTGTGTATATTGTGTTCAAGAAATGACTAACCCTGCCCTGCTCAAATATGCATTTCAGTATATATGAGTGGTAGCTCCCTGAATATAAATTTTCCAATCATCACCCTCCCACAGTCTTTATTTCATGTTAAATAACAAACTGGACACCAAATGTAACACAAAAAATATCCACTTAGATAGAAATATATGCTCATTATTAAACCACTAATAAAAGTGCATGTCGGTCAGTTGGTAATTATTAGTCTATGTTCTGAAAGCCCCAGCATCATATGCCATTAGTTGTTTGTAAGTTAGAGAGCATTTGTGCTATAAACCTCAGCAACATATCTGTGGCAGCCACGCTTGTTATCCAGCAGTCCATTATTTTAAGTGAATGCACTTATGCAACTTGATCATCCTTTCAGAGAATCAGGAGTCCTGCCATCTCACTTTCCAATAGATACAGCTCATCCAGCAATAGAAGGGAATTAAAAAAGACATTAGGGCTCTTTTATCAACACTGGGCAAATTTGTCCATGGATAGTTACATATAGCAACCAGTCAGTGATTAGCTTTTTAAAGCCAGCTGCAAGGAGAACAATAAATGCAGAAATATATTTGGTTGCCATGGGTTACTGTCTATGGGCAAATTTGCCCAGTGTTGATAAATTACCCCCCTTTTGTTCTCTTTTCTGATGGTTGATAGAGTTGTTTTTATTATATGGATTGCATCATCAATCTGGTTTCTACTAAAATATTACTAAATATGCCTAAAGCATGTATGTTTTCTACATACATATGACTGATTGTATGTAATATTGGGACCTTATGACCAAGCAGTACTAATTACTATTAGCATGCATTTGCATCTTTATGAACGGGTAATTAAAAATGATTGTGTAGCGGACTGAAGATATATTTACCGTTTATTCAGGCAATTCCCTAAAGGATTGAACACCAAAGTGTGGTCCTAAATATAGATGGGAAGCTGTAACCTTACCCTGTGTTAAAGTATCTTCCTAGCAGCTCTGTAATGGCCAGTAGATATTATTGTTCTATTCTATAAAAAGGGAAGCTTGGCCTTTTTGGTCCCCCCCATTTGCTGTAGGAGTGTTGTGTGCTTAATAGAGCCTGAAACAAAGCCTGTATAGGAAAAATGTCAGGACACATTTAATAGCTCACGAGTGAAAGGCAGGATCAGGGTAGTTAGTAGAGCAGTCAGAGGCAAGTAAGGATTTATACACTGCGGTGTCAATGCTGCCGGTAGAGGGACTCAAGCAGCTAGGCACAGGAATGAAGAAATCCATGGAGTATGGAATCACTTTGAGCTTCATCTACTGCTGGGGATTGTTCACCAAGACAGGTGATGCTCCCATGCTACTGTTGAGAAAGTATTTAAAGTACTTACTGATTGTATCAGAATTGAATTGAATGATCAATAATGAGTTTCATCTGTTTAAAAAAAGACTGATGCCCAAGTTTATTTGAATGATCAAGTTTGTGTATGGAATCAGCGTGGTTATACCTACCTTCAACATACACGGGGGTCCTCTCCCATGAGTTAAAAGTTACTGGAGATTATTACAGTAGGGTAACATTCTATTCTATATTCCTTCACTTGTATATTGAGCAGATTGTTATTTGTGTTGCATTTGTGTTGGCATTATTTATCTGGGATATAATAAAAGTATACATTTGTATTTTCTGTGCTGGTTTCATGGTGTTGGTCTCTAGGTCTCTATTCTTAGATAACTGTTCATGATATCTTTGTGGCATTTGGTTCTGTACACACTTTGTGTGTATGTTATACCTTTAAGAATACACACCATGGTACACAGGGCATAGGTTTAAACCAGTTAAATGTTTGGAGCATTTTTACACAGAAATTACTGAAAAAGCAGAGCTACGAAACATCTGAGTTTAACTGGATTATATGATAACAATATACTATATTCTACCTTTCATTTCTCAAAAATAAGATAGCAGAATGATAGTCAGACTAAAAGCTGGGCCACTCTAATTTTATTCTAACAATTTTTTTCTTTTACATTAAGCATCTGCTGGTAAAAATATGCTATTAATTTAAGTGCATTTATAGTGTGTTATGTCACTAATAGACTTAGCTTACATTATTCCTTTATCCTTTTACAAATCATTATTTTATTGTCCTCTCATTTGTAAGCATTTCTTCCACTTAAACTAAAGCAGAGTGAAAGCTTCGCTGAATTCTATTATGTTATTGTCCTGTCATTACTTTAACTCCATTATACAAGGCAAAATTGGCATCAACTTCCATTTGTCATATTATTTATTCCTAAGGATTACGCCAGGATTCAGGCTGTCAGTATTTGCCAACTAAACATAAATTGTCTTCAATCATCTTCCAGTTCCTTTGATTTAGTAGTGATTTTAAAAAGTTTAGATTTATTATTTAAAATCTTTATGGTCAATAATAATGTGTTTTACTCTAAAACTAGTAAATAATACTTAACCTTGAAGATAATGTTATGTTCAAATAAATAGGTCAGATGGAGGATATTTTTAGTACTCTTATGTCCTTATGCCAGATAAACGTTCACAAAATGTACTTAATATTTTTATAATGGGTTGAGTGCAGAGGACCCCTTTATTTGTCTATGTGAATTTTGTGGTCACAACCTCATTGCACCCCCACTTAATGTTTTTTTTTTAATTAGTTGTAAACACTATATATATATATATATATATGCAATTATAAAGTCATGTTTTATATGCAGCAAAAACTCTGATAAATTTTCCTGGATTTTATACAATTTCTCTACTGTATACTCATGTTCACCAAGACTGAAAAAAAATGCAATTGGGTAGTCCTCCTGGTCACCATTCTCACCAAACTTCATTTTAATAGTTCTACATGCAGGTACCTTAAAACAAAGCACTGCTTTGGGTTACTGTCCAGGTGCATACTGTATATGCATACTGTATATGCCCAGTGCAGGGTGTATGTTCAGAATATTGCCCATGCATGTGATGTGGGGAATTTAAACACTTAAGCTAAGTTTTATTTAAATGGAATATCTATGTATTGTTTTTTAAACAGAGAAGGAAAGGAATACTTACTGAGTGTTAGGCACTCCCCCTCCAGTGATAATAATTTCTGACCTGACACCCTAGGTGCTCCTTTTGCTGAACACCAGGTGCACCAGACTTGGCTACTACCCAATCATCTTCTTATTCTTGAGTGAAAATCCATCTTTTTGCTTCTAAGTTGGCTTTTCACTCTACTGCAAATGTGCATCTAGACAGGGCCATAGAGAGCATCCAGGAAAAATAAGAAGATGGTAAAGAGGCATTCCTACAGTAGTGCCCTACTCTTGTTTACTTTATCACTTAAAATGTGTTTTACTCTATAACAAGTAAATAATACTTAACCTTGAAGATGAATGTTTTGTTCAAAAAAAATAGGTCAAGTGGAGGATTCTTTCAGTATTTTTATGTCCTTATGCCAGATAAATGTGATTTTAATCACTTTAAAGACTTGCAGTGCCCGCCATATGCACATCAAAAGTTGTCTTTTCTTTAGGGTTCAGGTTTGATTTGGTTAGGCACTTGGATTCAGCTGAATCTGAAAAAGGCTTGCATTTGGCTGAATCCCAAACCAGATATTGGATTTGGCGCATCTCTAATGATAAGTAACAATAAAAGGTCCTGGTGGGCCCTGGTCCTGGTGGGCCCTGGGCCTTTCCGTCCGCCTCTCCACCAGCTGGCTCTTTGCCAGCTGGTGGAGAGGCGGACGGAAAGGCTATGCCCACTTTTGGCCACACCAATTTTACAAAAAAACTCAGACATGACAGTATAATTACTATAGAAAAATGTATAGGCATCAGCATATTATAACACCAGATGTGCCAGTATAATTACTCTAGAAATGGCCAATGAGCACTCAATTAATACTAGACAAACAGTTAAGATGACTTTCTCTGTGCTCATGGCCTGAATAGAGACCTGAATAGAAATATAAGAAATAATAAAACAGCAACAATATTGTAGCCAAACTTTTGGCACAACAATGCCAATAGTTTATGGGCTGCTGGGGTTTGTAAAAGATGGATCAGAGGCAAAGGCCAAATACATTAAAACTGTTGAAAAAAATTAGACCAACTGAAAATTTGCAAATAATTGCCCACTCTATAACATACTAAAAGTAGGCTTCAAGGTGAACTACCACTTTAAAACTAAAAACTACCACTTTAAAACTAAAAAAAAAATGCAATTGTAATTCATGTTTTTTTAATATGTTGAAGATCAAGGTGGGAGGCAACAGGAAAAAGATGGTATAGGAATAGGTCCAAGAGAAAATAGCCAAGGAAAGGCCCAAGATATAGAAGCATAACCACATAAACATAGACAAAAATTAATAATTTAATAAAACTAAAATGGCAGCATTGCCAGGTACAAAACAACACACTTGTGAGACAAATTATGGGCCAGGCAGGGATCCAGGGTGGTCAAAATAACCATAAATAAAGTGGGCCCTGGGCAGATGCCCCTTTTACCCTATTATTAAAGTGACACTGGCCTCATAGAGCAATAGATTTGGTTGCTGGGTCCAGTGACCCTCATATAAGAGCTGGAAAGAAAGAACAATAACAAGCAAAAAAGTTGCTAAGAATATTACATTGTATAACATACTAAAAATAACTGAAAGATTAACAATTTCTTCAAGTGGATGGAGGAACTGACTGCAGGAGTAATTTACAGAGACCTCCAACACAAAGGACACAATTACAGACCCCTCAGTACTCATTCAAAAAGTACTATAAAATCTGGTGCAAAATCGGGTACAAAACATAGACCCCAGGAAGTCGATAAGTAAAAGCTTCATTGCAACCTGCACTCATTCCCTAATGGACATGTAGGAAATGGGTAGGGGATGCATAGGATCTGGGAGGAGGGTCACCTATGTACCTTCCCTTGGCCACCCTTCATGAATACAGAGCTGCAGCTGTAGCAATTTTTCTTTACTCATTTTTACATCCTGCTCTACATCCTTCGTAAGACTACTGATGATTTGGAATCACAAACCTTTCACCTTGTTCTTTTCCTCTAACCCTATCCCTTAAAATTTGTGAAGTTTTGAAACCTAAATAAAAAATATATACACTAATTTTATGATTAGGGGGAATATAGTAAAAATACAGGTATATAGTACATTTTATTTCACCTATACCAAATAAAAGCAATGTTCTACTCGTAAGTGATTGGATCAAAATATAAACACAATGCAGGGTACTTATTCAGTAGATCGGACCAAAGCATTTTAGCTAAGCAACAATAGATTTTGAACTGTAATGGAAGAAAAGAAGTTATCTCTTGTAGAAGTTTTTGAACCAAAGAAGAAATAAATGTTGGCTGGGCAGAAGACTATTTTTGTAAAGAAAGTGCATCTGTAAAGGTACCTGATCAAGTCACTTCAACTGAAAGTTTCAAATCCAGTGCCAGATACAGTAGCTTGATAAAGTTAGCAATGCTCCCACCACCCAATTATATATAGATGGCAATAAAAGCATTCTTCACTTTGTTCCCATTAAGAAATAGGGTATGACCATGAAATAGGCCAAATTATTAGAAGCAAGAGGCCCACTGACACCTGGGCCCACCGGGAGTTTTCCGGGTATCCCGGTGGGCCAGTCCGACACTGCTGACTTGTCATGCTGACATTCATGAATATTCCACTACTTTGCTTTAATAAACTCCTGGGTTGCTTTGACTGTATGTTTTGGGTCATTATGAAATGCCTCCCAATCAATCTGACTGTACTTAGCTGGATTTGAGCAGACCGTATGTCTCTGAACACCTCAGAATTCATTCGGCTGCTTCTGTCCTGTGACACTACTGTCTCAGTGCCACTGGCAGCCATGCATGCCCAAGCTATCACACTGCCTCCAAAATGTTTTATAGAGATGTGGTATGCTTTAGATCATGAGCTGTTCCACTTCTTCTCCGTACTTTTTTCTTGCCATCATTCTGGTAGAGGTTGATCTTGGTTTCATCTTTTCAAAGAATGTTTTTCCAGAACTGTACTGGCCTTTTTAGATGTTTTTTTTAGCAAAATCCAATCTCGCCTTTCTATTCTTGATGCTTATGAGTGGCTTGCACCTTGCAATGCACCCTCTGTATTTACTTTCATGCAGTCTTCACTTTATAGTAGATTGGATATCGATACGCCTACCTCCAGGAGAGTGTTGTTCACTTGTTTGGCTGTTGTGAAGGGCTTTCTCTTCCCCATGGAAATTATTCTGTGATCATCCACCACTGTTTTCTTCTGTGGATGTCCATGTATTTTTGCTTTGCTGAGTTCACCAGTGCTTTCTTTCTTTCTCAGGATGTTCCAAACTGTAGATTTTGCCACTCCTAATATTGAATTATTTGGATGGTTTTCTTTCTGTTTTTACAGCTTAAGGATGTCTTGTTTCACCTGAATGGAGAGCTCCTTTGAGCGCATGTTGTCTGTTCATAGCAAAATCCTCCACATACAAGCACCCCCCCCAAATCAACTCCAGGGATTTTATCTGCCTAAATGATAATGACATAATGAATTAGGCAGAAAAAGTCCCAGGTTCTGTAGTTCACTCCCTTTGCCGGTTTGAAAAAGATCCGTTCTCCTTCAGATAAGTAATAATGAAATTTATGTAGATAAACCAGCGCTAATAGCTCGTGAAAAATTGAGATCTCTAAATACTATTATTTTCTCTATTTTTCCCGAGCTATTAGTGGTTTATCTACACAAATTTCACTATAAGGAATGAATTGCCCATGAAATAGCCTTTGACTCAGTGTCCAATTACTTTTTGAGCCCCTAGTCCGATTACTTTTGAGCCCCTGAAATGAAGTGATTGTGTTAAAAAAGGCTTTAGTTCCTCACATTTTTATGCAATCTTTTTGTTCAACCCACTGAATTAAAGCTGAAAGTCTGCAGTTCAACTGCATCTGGGATGTTTCATTTAAAATTCATTGGGGTAATGTACAGAACCAAAACTACAAAAATAAGTCGACTGTCCAAATATTTATGGATATATATATATATATATATATATATATATATATATATATATATATATATAAATATATATATATATATATTTATTTAAATATATATATATATATATTTATATAAATCAGTAATACATGAGACTGTAAATACCTACACGCAGAACACTGTTGATGTTATTTGCAAAATTAAAAAAATACTCAGCAAGTGGCAGGGGACTTTATAACCAATTCATTACTACCTTTCTTATTGTATAGCACTCGACCGCATAATCTGTTTATTGAAATTGAAATCTTTGGAAGCATTCCTCCCTATAGACTTTACGAATAAGCATCTTCTGCAATAAGAGAATGCTTAATGCAATATTAACATGATATCAGCAAGGCTTTAAATGCCCTGAGGCTTTTACCTACTCGAATTAAGCATTTTAACACTCTGTGTTCTTCCAGTGCATTAAATTCAATATTTAATTTACAGGATGCAGAATGCAATATCCACAGATTATAACAAAAGGCAAAATTGAAAACACAAACAGAATTGTCAGGGTGACAAGCAATATGCTTGTACATTAGATAAAATGGGCACAGTGCACACTATATTTATAAGCAACTGGGCAGCAAAATTAGATTGATTTTCTTTTCATGACTATCTATCGTAGAAGTGTAAACTTATTTGTACTTGCTGGCTTTTATTAAACATTCAGATGCCCTAGTCTAAACAAACGACCACTTCCAGACAAGATTCTTCTTCTTGACTTTTTCACTAAAATATCCATTTTTATTGCACTTACCAATTTGACTTGCTACTTTGTATTTGTATACTAAAAAGACAATGGGTAAAGGTTGATATTTCCTTTTTCTTATTTGGCCATTTTACTGATTTTAGTAATATGCAGAGAAATTCAGTGATTCACTGGCAAATGTTCTCAGCTAATTGTGGCAATAAAGCCTAGCATAAATGCTATTTCTACTTGCATTTTAAATTTATTTTAATGCATTGTAGTTACCTGAAGTTATATAAAGAATAATGAACTCCTATTGGCAAGCAAGTCACCGTGAGACTCCGTGACCATATAAAAACACAAAACGGAAGGCCAAGTGCATTTATATAGACGACACACACATACACACACATTTTTGGATGTACTCACAGGTTTTCCTGCCATTTATGTATATTTTGATCTTTATCTTAAAATTATAACTTGATTTAATTGAGTGATTTAGTGCCATGTTTACTGGATATAAAAGGGTTAATTTGCCTGCAATTTGGCTAGATAGCTTGCTGCAGTCTTTAGAGGTACTGGTGCCGTTTTGTCTGCTGAATCTAACATCTTTCAATATAGAAGAACCATTGCCTGCTGCAAGTATTTCCTGCCCTTGGCCAAATTTTGGATAAGAACAAAGAGATGAAATACTGTAGCATGACAACAGATACAGTAGTATGTTCTAAATGAGCTGTGGGGGGAGAGAGACAGATGCAGGGAAGCAACTGGTAGAGTTGGTCCTGAAATTTACCATGGCACTTTTACCATGAAGAAAAAAAAGGAACTATCATTCCCTGAAATAAGACCCAGAGACCAGCATTTATCCCTCTAATGCCCTTTGTATTCGTATGGGCCACTGGTATAGATAGCACTTTTCATTTAAAATAATTAATAATGAATTTAAATGACTGTTGTGTGCTATAGACAGGAGCATTTAAAGTCAATTTACAATTGGTCATTTATTTAAATATTTTTGTACATGTGGTTCCTATTGAATAATTACCCTAACAAGCAGGTAGCAGTTATCAGAATGTCAGAATGACATATGAATAGTAGAGTACAATTTAAGAATAATTATAAAAAGGCAGCCTCATACTTTGTCTGTTTTTTGGTTGCTGGGGATAGTGAACCTGACAAATGGGATATCATTTCCATTTGGTAGTTAAAAAGAAGCAGGAAGGATAATATTTAAAAAAAACAATAAAAATATATTTTTTAAGGAACAAGGAATTGTTCAGTGTAAAAATAAAACTGGATAAATAGCATGTGCAAAATAAATATAGTTAATTAGCCAAAAATGTAATCTATAAAGGCTGGAGTAACCAGATTTCTAACATAATAGCCAGAACCCATCTTCCTGCTTTTAGCTCTCTGATTTGTTACCAGGCAGTAACCAATCACTGACTTGAGGGGGGCGCAAATTGATTGTAACCGTTTGCTTTTGAATTTGACCTGCATGCTAGGGATCAAAAGCAAACTCACTGAACAGTTATGTCCCATGTGGCCCCCTTGAAGTCGCTGACTAACTAAGAGTTAGAGAGATATAATCAGGAAGCTGGATTCTGGCTATTATGTTAGACATCTGTTCACTGCAGCCTTTATAGATAGTTAAGGAGATATACCTTCAGAAGGAAAACAGAGAAGTTTTCTGATGTTGCTCTGCTTTGGAAAAAGATCATAGATATCAGATGCCCTTACTCTCTCTCTATTTTCAGGAGATGTGTGACCCACAGTAACACAGATCTAACTGCGGTTGACAAATCTTACCATGTGCCATGGCCCTACGTGTTCAAGAAAAAGATATATAGATAAATAGCATGTTAGCTAAAATAATAGTTTTTCTTTGGTGCTGCTAATTTATTTGAAAAATATGGTTATTAAAAGTTAAATCAGCTTTAAAATAACACATAATGCATCTTATATTCAGAGAAAAAGTAAACCTTTAAACTCTTAACACTTTTAGAACAAGGCCAGCTATAATGTTTCTCCATTTGTATATAAAACATAGGTTGTGAAAGCCATTAACAAGTAATTCAGCAGAGCATAATTCCCTAGCTTCCCTCTTGTGAGTAACACTGAATGGGTCAGTGGCTCAGCCATTTTGACAGATACATCTGTGCTAATGAGAGAGAGTCTTTTCTTATAACAGGATATTCTTAGTCACAATAATATACAATGTTGAGCTGAGCAATGGAGCAAACACATTGCAAAATTATCAGATGAAAACATCCTATAGATTACCATTAGCACACAACTTAGCATTTCCAAACTAAGGTCTGTTCGGCTTAATGAAGTTGTTTGGACATGGATAACAAAATGGCTACAGGATAGGTTACAGAGGGTGGTTATTAAAGGTACATTCTCCACTGGTAAAAGTTGTTTAAAATCTCAGCTATGAGGAAAGACTGGAAAGTTAAGGTTGTTCATGCTGGAGAAGACACAATTAAGGGGTGATATGATAACTATGTATAAATATATAACGGGATCATATAATGATCTCTCTAATGCTTTGTTTACTAGTAGGTCTTAACAGCTGACACAAGATCACCTGTTCTGATTAGAAGAACAGAAGTTCCATCTAAATATTCATAAGGGTTTTTTTACAGTGAGAGCTGTGGAATTCTCTCCCTGAATCAGTTGTGCTGGCTGATACATTAGATATCTTTCAGAAGAGGTTGGATTGTTTTTTAGCAAGGGACTGAATACAGGGTTATGAAAGATAACTCCTAGTACAAGATGATCCAGGGACTAGTCTAATTGCCATCTTGAAGTCAGGAAGGAATTTTATCCCCCTCTGAGGCAAAAAGGAGAGGCTTCAAATTGGGTTTTTTTGCCTTCCTCTGGATCAACTAGCAGGTAGGCAATTTATACATATAGACTTAAAATGTTGAACTTGATGGATGTGTGTCTTTTCAACTTAATTTGCTTACTATGACCAGGTCTGATCCAGATTAGTTGTAATGTTACACAAAGTCCTTATATAGAACCCTTATAAATGATGATTCATGATGCTACATTTTTCATTAAATATGTCATTTACAAGTCAAATGTCACACAATTATTATAGAAATGATAATAGCAACTGCTCTGTTCACCACACGAGTACAAGAAATCCTCTATCCTCAGTGAAATGGCTGATTAGTAGACGTTAAAGTAATGACAAGTAGATGTAGCAGCTAACTCCTAACATTATTGCATTGACTCACAAAGACAAACAGTATTCCCAGTGCAGCGTAGAACTAGTGATGAGTCTCATTTTTGTGATTTTAGAGGGTTTTTTTTCAAAAAACTAAAATTAAACTCTATCTCTCCAAAATCATGAATGCCATGTAATTTACTAAAAAATCTGAATATAAAAAGCACGAATGAAAAAGAAAGCTGAACAATACACAAAAAATAAGAATACCTCTAAAAATTATAATAATTTTAGATTTTCACGCAATTATTTGTGAAAAATATTAATAATCAATTATTAGTAAATAGGTCCCCAATTGTCATCATGTTCTAACCTGTATAGGTTTATATTAGAACACTCAGTAGACAGTTATGAATGTTCCCCTCACACACTTTCACATATATGGATGTATTTGTTTAAGTTTATCCAAGAGAACTAAGGAATGCAAGCAACACAATCTGTCCATATGATAATATTGCCCTCTTTGGTCAGTGTTATCCAAACAAAGGATGGAATTAACCTATTAGTATATTCTACTTCAACTAATGTGTTTACACTTGTTGGTGTGAGAGGTTATTTTCATAAAAACCTCTTACAGTACATGGACAAAAGTATCCAGATGATTTTTTAGTCAAAAGAATCAAGTCATTCCACCAAAAATGACATTCTCAGTTGGAACACTCACTGCATACTGTTTCTGGAATTAATGTCAGCACAAGGATTATTCATAGGGAGTGTGGTGTTTTTATGGTTGATCAGAGGCAAACAGATAAAACATCACTATATGAAATGTCAGAAGTCAGCTGGAGTGTTGTACAGATCACCACCATTGGACTCTGGAGCAGTGGAAACGTTTCCTGGAGTAATAAATGGCATTTTACCATCTGGGTTTGTTGAGATGGGAGTGTAATGACTTGGCTGGTCTGCACACAGTCCTGACCTCAATCCAACTCCACCTCAATTAGAATGATAATTGTGAAATTGGCTTGATTCCAAAGTGGCTGAATGGAATCAAATTCCACCAACATTGTTCTGAAATCTAGTGGGAAAACCTAACTAGAAGGGTAAATAAAATATGTAGATATCTAGCTATGTAGTAGTGTTCCTCCATGAAGTGCAGATTTTTCTGTTTCATATGGAAGTACCAACTGGGCTTGGATTTGTTTGCCTCTAAAGCTGGCCATAGACGCAAAGATGACTTTCCCATCTCCCGACCTGCCACTAACCATTCTGATCAAATAAAGTAGTTAAAGAACAGATCAGCCGATGTTCTGCCCCTGACAGCAATCGTATGAAAGTCTGACAAAAGCTAGTGATAGTTTCCCTCTGAAAATCCTACAATCGGCAATACATACAGAGATATTACCCGCAGCAAACAGAAATCTTTTAAACTGTCTAATCGACCAAACGACCGATCTCCGACGGACGAAAAATGTCGGGACTCTCCACACACAGTCTGAAAATCGTATGAATCCTCGAGTCGTACGATCAGATCTTTGCGTTCATGGCCAGCTTTAGAATATTGTGTATTCTAGATAAATACCCAACCATTAATTTACTTTCTAAGCAAGATATAGGTGTTTCACAACCTATTGGGAAGCTGAAAAGCATGCTTTCCTTTTCAGTTTATGCCAGGATTATATGTGATGATTCCAATATCACTAATATCATATTACAATGTAAATGTCCAGAGCAAAAGGTGTATATGATGGTCTAACCTCTCTTACAGGAGCAAAGGAATTTTTTTATGGCTCCAGGCAACTTTTAACCCGGACACTGTTTTTTTCTCCATTTATGTCAGATCAATGACAAGTTACGTTAACAGCAGTGTTTAATTCTATCAATATATGACCAATTGTGTTAGATTGTTTGCTCATTGATTTTGCTTAGTGCTAGTGTAGAGCTTTTAAAAAGGAAATGCTTTCCCTCGTGTCGCTTCACAGTGACAAATGAGAAGTGCCTGTATATGTGTGTAACCCATATTCATGATTGAGATAACAGTATTGATAAAAGCAAAGGTTGAGATCTACAGTATTATCCAGAATGCATGGGACCTGGGGTTTTCTCGATAAGGGTTTTTTCTATAATGTGGAGCACCATGGTACATTTTAAATTAAAAATAAACCAAAAAGGATTGTTTTGTAGTCATCATGAATTCATGCTAACTTTGCTTTTATCAAGGGCAAGGTACTGTTTTATTAAGAAAGGCAAATTAGTTTTTTTTAATATATATATATATATATATATATATATATATATATATATATATATATATATATATATATACATACAGTAAAGAGTATACATTAATATAATACTATTTTCCGCAAACCAGCACACGGGCATTGGAGAGCAATTTGCCGAGTATACCAGTTGCAAATGGTTGCAAATATTATATATATATATATGTATATATATATATATATATATATATATATATACATATATATACACTGCACAATTTAACCCCAGCACTCCAATATATACTCCCTGCGAAAAGAAGTTTTTGCACAACTTTACTGTAACATCTACTAAAAAAGAGACACTTTTAGTAACAACAGGAAGACATGGTGTCTGTGAATGCGCTCCAAGCATAAAACTACATTGTTAATTCTAAGGTGAGTGATGCTGTACACTTTAAAATTAGATTTGAACAGTCACCTACAAGTTAGAAAACCAAAGCAGAGATATTAATAAATACAGTATGTCCCTATCCCCATATGTATTATAAGGCACTAATGGAAGAATGTAATAAAAGTTGGTAACGGAAAATCTAGTCGCAATGCAAAAAGTTATGCCTTTGTGTCAACAAATTTTTCTTTGCGAACCTGGAAACTGTTTAGCGACCGCTTCCAACAGTGGAAGAGAGTTTGCAGATTTTATAGTTTGGGCCAACGCAAAGTGAATGTAATAAAACCTTCAACTTATTCTTAAAGGTGCACAATTAAAATTCACAATGCACCATTAACATTCGCAATGGAATAACAGTTTAAGGTGGAATATTACATTGCTAAATGTGTATTTTATTCTTATTGGTGCAAATAGTTTTTCCTTCTCCCCTCTGGAATTGCCGCAGTTCAAACCCAAACTAAACCCAGAGAAAACCAACCTGAACTCGACTTAGTAATGCAAACTCTAATTTGCATCCCCTTTATAAACCACATGAAAATTGACCTACATACTCAAAATTATTCTGTAATTCTTGGAAAAGTGCTACATTGTGGGTAAAAAAAAAACATAGTAATTTGCATCTGAGTTTGTATGCTTCAATTAGCAAATGGGCCTTGGAAAGTACCTTTTTAAATTTCTAAATACATTCAGATAGAAATTCACAATGGAATAAGCTTGTTGTTATGAGGATAACTACTCATAAACAGAATTCTTTTAAAAAAAAAAAAATCTTACAAAGGGTTAAATCATTTTCTCCATGGTTTTGGAACCACAAGCAGCTCTTAGGTCGTCAATGCCTTTCCAGTGCACAGCTTATCAATTTACTTGCAAAT
The DNA here is from genome assembly GCA_038501925.1 of Xenopus petersii. Classification (NCBI taxonomy): domain Eukaryota; kingdom Metazoa; phylum Chordata; class Amphibia; order Anura; family Pipidae; genus Xenopus; species Xenopus petersii. Next base: position 99,992,279 of record CM076682.1, on the reverse strand, counting down.
GGCTCTCTGAAGTATTAACCCAGGTTAATTATTCGTCAAATATGATTATGCAGTGGTAATGTAAAAAATCGGAAGTGTGGGATGGAATTTTTCACTCCAGCAGTTTGGCAATTGCGGCAGCTGCTGGAGTTTCTGGAGTAATTACCAGCCCATCCCAGCTGGCGGATCTGTACTCTGGTTCAGAAAAAGGGATGAGAAGAAAATGCAATGAGGGAAACTAGAGAAGCGGGAATCTGAGCTGTGCCAATCGACGTGGGGAAAGATTTCACAGCTGCCAGGGGTGATAAATGAGAGACGGAGACCTTGCTTCTAATCAATACATGTAAATGCTACTCATCATTACAGCTTTTTATACACACTTCTCAATTAGCCTTTCCTCCCAGTGGTAAGAAGGAATGTCATGCTTTCTGGACTGTGAAAGTGGTTCAGTTCTCAGCTCACCTGCATCTATAACACTCCTCTGCTGCTTAAAGCTCCATGTGGCAGCAGGTGGCAGGAAAGTCTGAATTTCATACTCAATGAAATCTTTAGCACTGCCAAATAATTAAATATCAGTCTTATCAACTATAGTGGTGTGTATTTTCTTTGTTAGACATATAGGCACAAAAATAACCATTATTATACGGTAAATCCATTTTACATTTAAAGATACGTGGCCTATGTATTCTTTGGCCAGAAAATTGACACTTAGAGCATATGAAATGCTGTTTAACAAAATGTAAAAATTGCTAGTGTCAATGTATTTCATATACAGGTATATATAAAAGTGATATAGTACTCACTGGGAATACTTGTGAAAAAATCAAGATTTATTGAAAAATATAGTCACTTTATTTACATTATTTACTAGCACCCAGGCAATTTGCTATACAAGTTTAGGGGCTGCTCCTCCAAGTTATTATTGTTATTATTATAATTTCTTTACTTTGATCTTATTCTACGACTGTCCCTCTTATCTCTTCTTTCTCATATCTAATTTTCTTATTATTTTTCCTCTCGCCACAGCCTCGACACCAATTTGACACCACATATCACTGTGAAACAGTAGATATATGTATTCCTAATCGGTATTCTCAAAGAGGCATGGCTATGTATAAATCTGTGAAACAAATAGGTATGAAAAAAAATCGACTACAACATTGACATGTAACTTATGATTATTTTTCTTATGATTTTTTCACTACATATACAGATGGGACCCGTTATCCAGAATGCTGGGGAACTGGAGCTTTTCTGGATAATGGGTCTTTCTGCCATACCTTAAGTCTTTTATAAAACCATGAAAACATTAAATAAACACAATAAATTTTGCTTCCAATAAGGATTAATTATATTTTAGTCTTATTTGGATATCTTAGATTATTTGGATAAAATCGAGTCTATGGCAGCTGGCCATTCTGTAATTCGCAGCTTTCTGGATAACAGGTTTCTGGATAACAGCACCCATACTATATGTATATGTAACAACTCACCCTGGTGGTCTAGTGGACCGGCGGGGATGCCCACGGCATGGTGCCTCTTCCTTCTAGTCGCCATTTTCAAATTGGCACGCTTCAGCAATTTACGCATAGTGCGTAATGACATCATCGTGCTTTGGCGCGAGATTCAAACTATGTAAAGGGGCTTTGTGTTAGAAATCGTGGCCCATTGTTGGATCTAACTTGTTCGTATCTGCGTGTGATTTCTGTCTTGTTTGATTCCGGTTTTGATCCTTGCCTGACTGACTATTCTGAGCTCTTTGAACACTGCTTGTACCGACCACGGCCTGTCTGACCTTGCTTACTATGTGACAGTATATATACAAGTAACAGCCTGATAGTGAAGTGCATATAATTAAAATAAAGAAGTACAGTAATTTTCGTTGTGGTTAATTTTCCAAGAACTGATCAATTAGATCCTTAGCCAAACATTTGTCAAACCCATTTAAATGACAGAAACCCATTATCCAGAAGGCTCCAAATTATGGGAAGACCTTCTCCCACAGACTCCAAATAATTTTATCCAAATAATTAAAATTTTGAAAAATGATTTCCTTTTTCCATGTAATAATAAAACAGTTACCTTCTACATGATCCTAAGATATAATTACTCCTTATTAAAGTAAATACTATCCTACTAAGTTTAACTAATGTTTTACTGATTTTTCTGTAGACTTAAATTATAGAGCTCCAAACGGAAAGAGCCCTTATCGAGAAAGTCCAAGATCCTTATGGTCGCATTATGGCTAACAGGTCCCATACCTGTACTTCCACTATCTCTTCCAATACCTCAGTCACACCTGGTAGAAGAGTCATTGCAGTTCAGCTGGCCAAATATGGACAGGCTGCCACCAAATCAAAGAGTAGAATAAATGCAAAAAAGTAGTTTCTCCAATTAGTCTGATTTTTTTCCCCCAATTCCTTATGGTAGAAATGAAATGCTGCTGGTTACCCATCTCTCCTTATGAGAACATTTTCAGCAAGAATTTTTTTACCAAAAAGGTTATCCTAAGAGTTGCAAAATAGTAATTTAAACCAGTTGGACAAATAAATATCATTGGGCCACAGAAAAATCAATTAGAAGTTCCCTTAAACATTGGGAATCAGGGATATTTTTTTATAAAAGCCAGTGACAATATGAACACCCAATAATTCCTGGGCTCCTGTACAGCTGCAAGCTTGGCTTTCTTTATAGATACCCCCTTATTTAAACAGCTAACCATTTTGGAAAAAATAAATTCTTGCTGAAAAATGTTCTCATAAGAAGAGGTGGGTAGCCAGCAGCATTTAATTCTGCCCTAAGGAATTAGGGAAAAAATAATGTTTAATCAACATTTTTGGCAAACGTTTTGAAAATGCAAATTATGTATTACATATAAGTTACATACAGATAAATACAGTGTTTATGTTGTTAAACCTTCAAAATTACAGGCCTGATAGGCTGTCATACTTCATTCCAATATTTTAATATAATATTTTTTCACTTATTTTGCACCTGAGTTCACCCTATTCTTATTAACCATTGTGTCTCAGGCAACCTACCTGGTAGTCAGCTGCATATATTTTGCTAAATGGAGTGGGGTGCAAATTTACAGTAAATTAAGGATTAGATCATGCTAAGAATTCTACTATTACTTGTGTGGGTTTGTAAGTTGCTCACTAGCAGTTTATCAGAAGGCTCAATCATTGATCCTGTATATATCTATTATTAATAATAATTAGTAAACTTATTAGTACTCATGAAGGTCCATCCCTTTATTAAAAGTGTACATTTCTAGCTATTGACAATGAGAGTGGAAATCTGTGTTATCTCCAAGATAACAACTCACATGTCACTGCATTGTCAGTGACATGTGGCCTCACACTCTTCTCTTTCCATACCAATGATGTACTTTACATTAAAGCTTGCTATAGTTAGTGGTGCTAAATCAGCGTTTATGAACTGTTTTCAGGAGCCAATACTAAGTCAATGAGCCATGTCAACTATAAACCAGCTGCAGTGACTTAGAAGTCCAGGTTTTACAGTAAGCAGGATAGTAATTTATATATATATCAAACCAACAATACAGTTATGGGACCTGTTATACAGAATGCTTGGGACCTGGGGTTTTCTGGATTTATTTTGGATCTCCACACCCAAAGTCTATTAAAAAATAATTTAAACACTATTTAAACCCAATATGATTAGTTTGCTTCCAATAAGGATTAATTGGATCACATTTGGGATCAAGTACAAGTTACTGTTTTTTAATTACAGTGAGAAAGAATGAATAAAATAAAAGACACTGGTATCAACTTAGATACAGATGTCAATTCTTTAAAAAAATCCTATTGGGAAAATATTCTTCAGAATCAGATGTTTTCGAGTATAAGCGGTCCCGAGTATAAGCCAAGGTACCTAATTTTACCTCCAACAACTGGGAAAGCTTATTAACTTGAGTATAAGCCGAGGGTGAGAAATGCAGCAGCTTCTGGTAAGTTTCAATCTCGTTTTTGGATGACTATTCTTAGGCGCCGGCTACTATTCTAAGGCGCCGGCAAATATTCTTAGGCGCCGGTGAATATTCTTAGGCGCCGGCTACTATTCTAAGGCACTGGTGAATATTCTTAGGCGCCGGCGACCGTTTTTGCACTTTTCAGCATATTTTGGGGGCTGAAAAACTCGGCTTATACTCGAGTATATACAGTATGTAAAATGCTGGGAATCCTTAAAGGAACTGAAACACTAAATTTTTTTTATGAAAAAATCCATTCTACCCACACTAATAATAACTACCCTGCATTACGTTTATTTTATTAATATTAATGCTTTATTAAAAAAAATACTGTGAGAAAACACTGCATCTTGTCTACTGAAAAACAGCTATAGGGTGACTCACTCTGTAGGATCTGCGCTCCACATCTTCCCCCAACCCAACTTCTGCCAAAACAGGAAGTTAAGCGATACAGCTTTGGCAGCAGCGGGACGACTACTAACAGCTCAAAGAGATTTGTCCCAAGGGATATGTTTTGGGCTCTGAGTTCACTAGGTAGCAGAGGAGGAGACATTAAGGAGAGGAGAGACATTTCGGAGACATTCCTCTCCGCTTACCTCACACATCCCAGCTGCTCTTTCTGCTGCCTGGTGAACTCAGAGCCCAAAACATATCCCTCAGGACAGGGCTCTTTGAGCTGTCAGTAGTCTCCCTGCTGCCTCTGCCAAAGCTGTATCGCTTAATGAAGTAGGGTTAGGGGAAGATGTGGAGCGCAGATCCTACAGAGTGAGTCACCCTATCGCCTTTTTTCAGTAGACAGGAAGCAGTGTTTTCTCACAGTATTTTTTTTAATAAAGCATTGATATTAATAAACTTTATGTTCCTTTAAGAATATACCAGTTTGAATAACCCTATGGTATCCTTTTAAGATATAAATGTACAATGTATTATTTTCCATTTGCTTTATTCCCCAAGTACCTATAAAAATGCAACTGACTCATTTTAGTCTTCCTATAGCAGCCATTGTCTCAATGGCAGGCTGGCCACATGCTCCACCCTAACAGCCCCACTGAGCTCCAGTTTATTTATAAATCCATTTATAAATCCATTCAATGTATGCTGAATATTTTTTGTCAGAAGAGCTGTGACCATTCAAACAAGGCTACAAATGGCCCTTCAATTGCAGAGGCAATTCAATGTTTTCCAAAACTGTAAAAAGAAATGATGTCAGTGTTTTCTTTTTTTGCAGAGTATTTTTTTCTTTAAGAAATTATTGTCCTCGTACAGCAATTCAAGTACCACTTACAGCATCCTTTGGCTGCAATGAGAATTGCACTGCAAGTTGCGAAAAGTGATCAGAAACCAGAGTTCACCATTGTGCAACAACTGGATGCCACTAAATTGTGATAACTCACCCTAGTCATCTACTGGGGGTGCAATGGGGATGCCAGTCGCAATCTTCGGGGGGGACGTCTGCCACATGCAAGTCCTCCCGCGTAGTCTTTCTGAATGTGCAGTTCTTCCAGGTTACGCGCTCGGCTAATTACGGATTTTTTTCCAGAAAGTGCCGAAAGTGATGTCATCAGTGGTGTGAAATTCAAATATTTAAAGGGCTTTTTGTGTAGTTTCATTGCCCAGTGTAAAAGGTCTTTTCTAAAAGTTGCTGGATGTGTTTCTACTGTTTATTCCTATTGTTACTGACTCACCTGTCCCTGGTTTTCATCCAGTCTGCTGCCTGTCCTAATTATTGCCTGTTTTTTGACAACTCTTTTGGATTCTGATTTTGTACTATGATTCTGGTGTGTTGACCTGGCCTGTGATCCAGACCATCCCTACATCTCTTGCATCTGTACCATATTGACCTGGACTGGCTTTTGACTACTTTCCTTGTTTCCCATTCTACAACACTACGATTGGTTCCCTTGCTCGCTCAGAATTCTCTCCTTGGTTCTCCCACAATAAGAACTGGCAGCATCTGAGTAGTGGAGGGCTCCACCTGAAGCAAAAGGCGGCTGCTACAGGCGGAAGGTTGGGACGAGACAGAACCTTGGGGTTTGTTCTGGATTTGGGATACCCTACATTACATAGATTTATTGGAGAAAAAGCGTCCTACCTCTGAACATTGGGTGCTGGGAGAAGGCAATAGCATTGTTTTTGAAAATATGTAAATTTCCTTCATTTTAATAATTAGGATTATTGTATTGGTATTTGTGCGCAGACACTCACAAGCTTCAGCCCGTCAATGTGAGTGCATGCCTTGTGTATGTGTTTTTATACCTAGAACACCTAGAAGTGAGAATTTGCAGACAGAAGGGTTCATTTACTACAACAAGGTGTAGTGCAAAGTGCAGAATTGCATCCTTCCAAATGCTATTCACAAAGGTACTTGGATCTTCTACACTTCTTTATTTGCACCTTGCACCAAACTGCTGTTTGCTTTCATGAATAAAAAGTACTTTTACACATGCTGAAAATTATGGAATTTGCCTTACATTGATACATTAAAAAATGTATGTAACCTGACATTTTACCAATGCAGATGCAAACTGCCAGCACCCCCAGGCCTGATGATTGAGGCGTTGCCAGAAGAAAATAATGTTTACCACTAGTTGCAGACAATATTTGTAAAATTGGATGAAATCCTCAAAACTGTCTCTTATAGAGGTTCTAAAACTAAAATACATTTATCTAATAAATAAAAATACCCCTGGTACTGTGCATTTATCTAAATCTCCATACCTAATTATTTAAATTGGTTCAAATATTGTTTTTTATCATCTGAGTTAAGCAATTTTTCTGTGCATTGAATACTGCTTTGTCATAAAGCTGTAATCTACTGTGACACTGGCTAGCAGGAAATGATATGGATGTGTTACAGTAATTTGTCTCCCCTAGATTGCTGTATATTTGTGTGCATTAAAGCCAAAATTAGTTTTTATCATTTTATTCATTTGCCCATTGTTTGCCAGAAAACACAGCTGTACATATCCTTATGCCAAACCACATTTCACTTAATCTACCAATGTTTATTTTGTATAATTTTTGAAGTAAAATGCCATAGCTGACATGAAATAAAATGATATCTGACTTCTTTAGCTGAGTGAGGCCAACCACATAGGGCATGATAAAATCAATATCCATTGAACTACCACCACTGGGAAGAAGGGAATTGCATCATGTGAATCTTTGCTTGCAGACAGTTATCTATCTGCTGCTTGGTAAGAGGGGGAGTGAAAGGTGGACTTAAGGTACATGTATAAAAACTCCTTTCAGTCAACCTGTCAGCATTTGATGGTCAAACTAACATTGCATTGTGCGCCTGGGAGAATCTAAATATTCCAATTTTTATCCAATTATTTTGTGCCCCTATTCCAATCAACATGACAAGCCCTAAATCTCTTCGACAGGCTTATACCTCTTCTTGCTGTGTGTGTACATTTACTCAGGGCTTTTGTCAAACAAATGCAAGTTCTCTCTTGGCCTGTAAGATTTAAATAATTTTGCCCACAGAAAAGGCACAGAGACTCAAAGGTCCACATTTGCATAGCAGATAAAAGATTTGCAGATTAAAATACCAGTCAAATGTCATTCATGGCTATCTACACACCCAAAAGATAAAAGCCTGGCTATTAGAGACAATAAACTGCTAGAGGGCTAGATATGATCTATTAAAGTATATGAAATATTTTCAGTTATTAGCCCTATGAAACATTATAATTAGAGGGGCAATGGCAAATGCAGAACAGATTGGCATTGTACAAGCATGGATTTTTTTTTATTCCTTTTGACTGTGGGATTTTTCCAATGATCACACCAGTGCTGTAACCTATTTACATGAAAGCATTCATTGACTAAATAATAGTGTACACTGATTCAGTTTTATTAAATGTGACATGCTCTGTCAAATTTACTAATCTAACATTATAAATAATAAGCACACAGACATACACACAAGTACTAAAATACTGGTCAATAGAATGCAGAAGATTTTTTTAGTAAGAACAGTTCAGATATAGTGATGAGGGAATTTTTTAATTCCCTCATTTCTGGTGAAATTCAACATTCTGACATCTGCAATTTTTTTTTAAAAGTTTTGCAAATTTTCAGCTGAAGTGAAGCAGGACAGATTTGCTCATCACTACTCAGGCACAAGCAACGTGTGTATTATAGAAATATCACTAAAAAAATACATAAAAGCTATAATAACTCTATAGTCAGCTTTACTGTTTGTTCTTCCATAAAGGTTTTCTCAAAGCTAGGGACAATTCCTACATTATGTCACATAGGTAGAATGGGGGTACATAAAAATGATTGGGCTAGTTCTCTTACTATACAAAGCAAGGGCTGCTTAGCAGTTAATGGAAGAGTCACTCACAGTGCTTTTTTTTCCTGTTAAAGTGTGTACTATGGAGCTTGCACTACATAGTACCCATTAGAAGGGATCACATAACATAACACAAACTTGCTGAGGGGAAGTAAATTTCTTTTTCTTTTAGGGTAGGTCTTGTAACCTTGCTTTATTCACTGTATCTTCTTAGCATATAACATTTCTTTAGGAATGCTCTCAGGGAAGATCTTACCAAACAGAAAAGTGACGGCATTGGTGAAATGTTACAAAAGGAAGAACAAAGCCATAACAAAATTCTAATAATTTTAAACATACAAGGTGATTTTTTAACCTGTGTATCCCCCTTATTCCAAAAATGTGTTTGGTAGTGTGCAAAATAGTATTTAATTATGTGTACGTATGCAGAATATGTATATATATATATACAAATTTAAAATACAATAATGTAACATTAATCTAATACAAAATGGGCAGATAACCGCAATAGATACAAATGTACACGTAATCAATAGGCAGATTGTTACTCAGCCCTGCTCACTACTTGGTCCAGAAGCTGCTGATAGAATTCACTGCTGAAATGGAAGCTGTCAGTTTTCATTGCATCACAACAATCAGTACAATATATGAAAATTAAAAGCTCCCAGTGGCACTAGATTCTGTTTCAGTCATTAGCTTTGAGGTAGTGGCAGGGAATCATTCAAAAGACCAGACCCCCTCTGTGGTTGTTTAGTCCTCAGGGGAATTCACCACTAATGCTGTTTTATGCCCCACTTCTTTACAATGAATAGTATGCACAAATGAATCGTTTCATTTTTGGTGCACATATAAAGGAGAAAGCTTGTACATTAAAGTGATAGCAGGGCTAGGATAATGCAAGCTATAGGTTGTCTGTCGGTTGTTCATATCATATTTGCTATTGTCTTATTTTATTTTTAAATATAAAATGTCGGTGTATAGTCAATTTCTATATGATAAATAGCATGCTATCTCCATTTCTTACATTTATATACTTATTAAATCTTCTTTTAATTATTTGCCTAAAGGATTACCACTGCATTATTTAAAAACATCAGAAATAAGACCAATAAGGGGGTCATTTACTAATGCCCCAGACACAAGTGCTAAAGCAAACTCACTCATTTACCCAGCACTTACATTTGCATTGCCTCTGTAATAGATTTCAAGAGAGATCCTTTTAAAGCAGAATCATTAATGTTTACAAGAGAATATTGCTTATAAAGGTAAATTTAATTTTATTGTAAATGACATAGACAGGAAAAAACTGTCAAATTATGGGAGTAAACTTCATGCACATTCCTCATATTCTCTCCAGTTATAATACATTTTTTTTATAGCTATGCAAAATGTATACAATATTTGCAAGAAATACACAAAATAACTCATCTGGGCTAAATCTTGTCTTGTACTAAAAAGGCATTTCAACATCCATAAATATGGCAAAATAATAAAGTGTTAAGGGGTACAGACTTTTCAGGCTATACAGATATTTAACCATTACAAACCCAATAGGTTAACTTTGTACAAATTTATAGCAAACCAGTCAAAAATTAAGAATTTTTTAGAAACCAGGTTTCCAGATAATTGACCTTACACCTTTACTAAAAGCAATTGTGAGGCAGATAAATAGCAGAAAATAATTTATTTATAAGGTAGCCTTTTTGTGTAGATTATTTACTGGCTAATAATTCTGGACAGTCAGAAACCATCTGATTGAGGCTTAACTGATCACAGGCCTAGATTTAAGGAAATGCCACAAAGGCCTGGGCGTAAGGCAGCATAATTGTAGGGATGGCGTGCCATCCAGTTTTTTTGATCAGGTAGAGGAGCCAATGCATGCTAGTGAGTGGTGGGGAAGAGCAACTGTGCGTGCATTCTGGGGTGGCAGGGTGAGCAGAGCAAAGCACCAGCCTAGGGCATACTTATTGTAATTCCAAGTCTGATTGTTCAAGGATGGTAGTAGTAAACAAACAGCTTAGAGGGTATGTCAGCTAAAGTCAGCTAAACTGGCAAAATTAACTAACAATGTCATGTTTATTTAAGGCCTCAATTATAAACCTCTTTATAGTATTTTATACTGTTGGGTACTTTTAAATAATCCATAATAACCTACATTTTTGAATTGCCATGTCAAACTACTTCTGCAATGAAATTATATTAGAAGTTTCACTGGAAAAACTGGTGGAAGGCCAATAATTAGAAATTCCTGATCCACCCCTAATATGCATATGTATAAAGGAAACCAAAAATACAGAAAGTCATGAAAGCTGTGCTTTTTAAAGTAATAAAAATTAACCATGAGAAAGGCATGTATGAAAATGCTGGTCAATGTTCCAAAAAGTCATTAAGCAGTGCCCAATGCTGAATACATAAACATTTAATTACCAACTCAGTATCCCATACCCAGCAATTAAATATCCCTTTCACTTCTAGAAGGATCAGAAGGAATTACTGATTGGCTATCACGTCTTACTGTAGAACATGGTAACATGGTGCCCCAAAGAGGAAAAACTTCTGTGTTAAAAATAAGTCTTTAGTCTTAGAAATGTAAAATGTATTTAATCAGCATGGGAACATGGTACATGACTGTTTGATTGACATGTTTCATTGCATCCACCACATCCTGAAACATAAGAACTAAATAGAACTAAATACATTTTAAAAACAATATACTAAGGGGGTTATTTATCAAAGTCCGATTTTATCTAAACATTTTCTGCTACAAACTCCGTTCAAATCCGCTCAGGCTTTTTACGCTTATTTATTATTAAATTTTCCTGAAAATTTGCTTTGCGGGAAAAAAATCAGATTTTCACGTTTTTTTCGGATTTTTCACCCGAAAACTCAGATTTCTTATGCTTTTTGCCTGAAAACTCTGAAAACTTCAGGGTATTGCACGAAACCCCAGCGCACATCAAAAAATCATTGGTACTGGTCCCATTGCTTTATATGCAACCTTGACAGGCCTGAGATACCGGGTTTTCTGATAAGGACTTTTCCATCCTCTAGGTTTAATAAATTCCCAAAAAATTCTTGATTTTTTAAAAGTCTGCTTTTATTAAAAAAAATCACACATTTTTCAGAATTTTTGCATTCGGAGTTTGGTAAATAACCCCCTTAAAGTGACACACACAAATGAAAATAGTCCTTCAAGTAACATCAAAAAACATTTTCAAAACCACAGTTTTCACGTTTTATTTAGCATATGAAACCTAGGAGACATAATTAGTTTAGCTTTTAAACTTAACATCCAAACTGTTTACAAACCGGCAAAAATTTGGACATTGTTCCCTTAGCCTTATTGAGAATTTTTACCACTCCCAGACAAAAGTCATGTGAGCATTAACAGAGATGAAAACACTCCAATTTAAAGGGGTTGTTCACCAACAATTTGCAATTGTTTTTCATTTTTTATTATTTGTTGTTTTTTGAGTTATTTAGATTTTTATTAAGCAGCTCTCCAGTGTGCAATTTCAGCAATCTGGTTGCTGGGGTCCAAATTACCCTAGCAACCACACACTGATTTAAATAAGAGACTGGAATATGAATAGGAGAGGCCTGAATAGAAAGATGAGCAATAAAAAGTAGCAATAAAAATACATTTGTAACCTTACAAAGCCTTCTTTTTAGTTGGGGTCAGCGACCCCCATTTGAAAGAAGAAGAAGGCACATAATTCAAAAACTATTACAAAGAAAAAATGAAGGCCAATTGAAAAGTTGCTTAGAATTAGCCATTCTATAGCAAACTAAAAGTTAATATTGGACCCTACATTTGTAGGTTGCAATATAAAGAATCCCTTTTGACAATTGTAATAATCATTTATTTAATATTTAATCATTTATTTAATATTTCTTACCAGTACTGAGTGCTGATACCCACAGTACTGTACCTCCTTCTTCTACATCTATAGGTTCCCTTACATTTTAAACAGATGCATCTGACTCCCCATAATCATCTATGAGGCGGGTGCCATACTGTATTTGTGCAGCAGGAGTCCGTTAGAATTAGAAACTTTAACTGACAGGCTGAGATGGGACAGTCAGGTTGGCAAAACAGTTAGGTTTAGGAAAATCAACTAAAAATTCTCAGCAAAAAACGATCAAAAGTAGCGTCAGTATCACTTTAAGAGCCTCTTGTTAGGGCAGAGCTAAACCAGAGCTAAAGTTCTGAAAAATGGTGAAACTGCTGTCGTTTCATAAGGAACATTCGCTAAGGTAACATTGGCATAGACACCTAAAGCAAAGATATCATATAATGGTTAAAGATGAGCTAAAGGACATGTTTGTTAGGTGAGTATTCCGAGCACTTGTTTGGCCTGCAAAACAATTTCAGAAGGGCTGAAAACAGACAGTATCATCATGTGTAGCCTTTAAAGAACTTCAAAGCCAGTATTTTGTGGTAAGGCTGCATCTCTACATCTCTGTGTGGTTTGTTGTTTGTATGTGTGTATATTTATATTTTTACACATTATTTATATATGCACAGTATAATATATATATGTATATATACATACATGTCACATTTAAACATGCACAGAGATACAGTAAATATAGCCATTGTAGCTTAACATATCATTATTTGCTGTGACAGCTGTACAATATATTATTTTTCATGCTTATACAAGCACAGTATGTATCTTTTTTATCCTGATCATTTGCGGTGCGGCTATTTGAAAAAATAAGATTAAAAAAAATAAAACAGTGACCTGATTTTCCCTTTAAGAAAACCAGAGAAATGTGATTTTATTTTCTCTCTGAAGGTTTCAAAATATTTGCTTCATTCTTTAGATTTCAAGAAGAAGCGAATAAGGCAAAAGGACAGAAGGTCGCAAATTAATACTGGTCATTGCCCAAAGTGTGTTGGTTATAAATAATAAAAAAGGAGAAGGTGAAGGACACCAAAACATAACTTAGGGGCCCTAAAGAAAATAATCAAAGGAAATAAAATCTAATTTCAGCTTTAAAATCCTGGCAGCTTTGAAGCTTAGCTTAAGTTCAGTATTTGGTCACAGAACAGAAATTCTCTGGGCTGTAAAATGAGTCCCATATGTTAGCTCTGATCTGCAAAAAGAGCATTGGTAAAATGTATTTTTAGAGAGATTTGTTTTAAAGGGAAAATACACATGTTCAACATGAGCAAAATAAATAGGGTTTGTGTTGAAAATGTATTCTGCCAATTATTTTAATTTAAAAATACTTATTTCATTACATTTTTACCATAAATAATTACTAGTTATTGTTTTGTTTTTATCCTTGGAGAGACATGAGCTCTAGGCTAGCTGAATAAGCCATCCCTTATAACTACTGTTTGCTTGCCATTGGTTTCACAGATAAATTGGAACTTAGTATTAGTATATCTATATATAGTAGATTATATAAGCCTAGATACAATAACCTTTTGCAAATTAAAAAACTATTTATAGATAATACAGATAACAGTTATAGTATAGGTTATAAGGGTTACTTATGAATGTACTGTATGTATTTTTTTTCCGCAACTCAAATTTTTTTTGCACTAAAAACCATGAATGGTTTAAAAACATGAGTTTCTGATATTTATTTAGCAAAAAAAACATGAAAAACTTGGATGCAAAACGTTGGCATCTAAAAGCTTGCAAGGTAATGTAGAATTCAATGGGATCTGCTGTAGCCAAAATTTAAACTATTTATTCAAGTTTTTCAAGGTTTTTTGGAGCATGTAAACTCACTAAAAATTATCAACATAAATTGAAGATATTCATGTTTTTTTCAAAGATTTTATCAATGAGTTTTTTATATTTGGATTTTTTAATAAAAAAGGTAACTCATTTTTTTTCAAATTATGAGTGTATCAAAGTAGGAAAAAACGACAATTTCTACTTTTGATAAATTCAGTACAGTAGGTCTCTATATTTCTCTAACTAAAATAACCTTTACCAACTTAAAACTATTCTACCTTGGCATCAGCAGTGAAGTAAAATGTTGAATAATCTACAGTATAAAGCAAAGCTGTTATAAACAGTTTTATAAGCTTTGTCTGTCAACTAAAATCTGTGCAATACGTGTTTCTGCTGTTGTAGAATAAATAATTTAATGGTATAGTCCATAATTACAGTTAGTTCCTTAGGGGGATAAGAATAAAAATATGTTTTTAGGTCATTAATTGCATTCAAGTGTAAACATCAAACTAATATATAACAATGAGGTTGATATATCAAAATTCCAGATTCAGAAAAAAATCCTGTGACAAAACAAAAGCGACTTTAAGTTAAAAAGGGCATTTGCTGAACTATTCACCAGCAAACAAAATACATGGAAAACACTGTATCATATTCTGTATGCTGTATACATATTCACTGAAAATAAATAGTGATGAGCTAATAAATTCGCCAGACACTAATTTGCTGCAAATTTCCGCTTTTCGCCACAAGCAAATGAATTCGCAAAACGGTGTATTAAAACTTTCATAAACAACATATTTACTATGCCAAAGGCGCCTCTAGGCTCCAGCTTTTGGGTAATAAAATAACGCAAGTTTTTGTAAACTCACTTGTGGTTTTCTCATCTGAATACATCAGCTTATTGCAGATCATTTTTTTTAAAAATAAAAGGATTGGCACCAAAAACCTTCCAAGCTTTTTATTTTTTTTGTCAGTGAAAAATCAACTGGTAAGAAGTCAAGGTATTCAGATGATGAAATCACATATAAGTCCATACTGTATTTCACAACAATATCCCATATTGTAAGTACACAAATGTAACAAGATGAAATTTCACTAATGTAAATTATTTGCAGAAATTTACCAGCATATTTTACCCATTCAATTGTACTGAGGAAAATGTATTGAAGAATTGATGCCATAAATGATATTAGATATGTGATATTAGATAAGTGATATTAGCATGGGGGATATTAAATAGCTAATGAGATGCAAAAGAGGAAGATTTATCTTTATAAATTAATAAATTGGTGAATATTTGAGGTTCTACACTGGCAACATTTCACCTTGAAAAAATATACAAATGTATGGAAGTTTAAACTTAATATACCAAAACTAACTCACTCACATTTCACCAAATTTTATCTTTTGCACCAAATTTTAACTTTTGCTTTTTCACAAATATACTTCTGCAGCTTCTAACTGCAGAAAATTCTAAATGTTCCAAATGTCGCAATTTGCTGGATATTAATTCTAAACATGCCATGCATTTCATAATTTTTAAAATCCATGTATTTATTACTTAACCAGTTAGTTGAAAATAGGATGAAATTACACCAGCATTTTGTCAAACCAGCTTTTTTGGGGAGGGGAGGGGTGGAAGAAGGATATATTTTGACCAATAATGTATCATTAGGAACATTTACTTCTTCAATGTACTTGAAAGGTTTCTAACTATGGGCCACATTCAATTCAGTGAGAAAAAAAGTTTATCACTTGAAAACTCATGGACCAGATTCAATTTTAAATGCAATTCAATTCAGAAAAATGTATCTCACGGTTTATCACGTGAAAACTCTATTGAAGTCTATGGGCAAAAACTGGAACCAAATAAGGAGAAAAGTATTTTCTCCTCTAATTGTTTTTATGTGATAAACCATGAGATAACTTTTTCTCATTGAATTGAATCTGGCCCAATATTGGAACTGCCCATTTATAAAACATCAAAATCCTTCCAAGTAGTACATTTCTCCTGAAGAAGCATTATTTCAAAATCAGTTTCAAAACTTTGAATACATTTTAAAAATATTTTGTAGAAGTTGCTATCAAAGTTGTAAGAAAAATAATCTCTTACTTGTATGTATTAGGCTAAGGACGCACAAAACACAATCTTGCCTTCTCTTGGCCTGCATTTTTTTAGCAGGCAGAGAGAAAACAATGTGCCCCCATCTGCTCTGCTGTGTGTCTGCACTGACAGAAACTGAGTTAGTCTGCATGCAGACACAATAAGCAGATATTAGAGCAAAAATGTATAGTTTTGCATTTCCATGCCGATATCTGCTCAGGATGTCTGCATGTAGGGTCAGACTGGGGGGGTCAGGGCCCACTGGGGCTGCCACATCAGGACCCCTGCCCCTCCCATGAGCTCCCCTCCCCAGTCTCAAGGCCTCCTCTGTCCCTCTTCCCCTCCCCAGTCACAGGGACCCCTCTGTCCCTCTCCCCCGACACTGGTACTTACCTGCTTTGTGTCTTCTTGCGATTGGGTGGGGGGAGGGGAGGTCAGGAGTGCCATCTCTGTGGAGCTGGCCTGGGCCTGCGGGGGCCCGCGAGGGCTGGGGCCCCCTGGGTTTTTTCCTGGTGTCCCGCCGGCCCAGTCCGACGTTGTCTGCATGCAGGCTCACACAGTGTGCCCTTAGTCTTATAAATACAGTAGGTGAAGATGACAAGATCTGCAAAGTCTGTGAGCTTTAACCAATGTTACTACTCTTATGTGCTATAATCAGGGACCATAAAGTTGAACTGAAAAGATCCAATAAAAAGTTGTATGCATCCTCACCCACAGTTAACCTAGATGGACAATTAATATTCTGCAGGTAATAACCGTCTTGAGATTCAGTGAAAAGAAAAGAACATATCAGGCAAAGTATGGCATGCTTTTCAAGATTAGATTACAGTTTTTCTTATTTTCATCAGAGCTATAATTTAAATTGCCTTTCCTCCCAGTTAATATATCTGGGTTTTCTATCACCATGTGTGAACCCGCAAAGACTCGATCCCCACACAATCCTGTATTGCGAGAGCAGCTCTAAGAAAAGTAACATTATGTTATAACAAACATAATTTTCCTCCACCCCCTCTTCCTATGTCACCCCAGCTGCAGTGACTTTTCACTCTGATACATCACTAATACTTATGGAACTGCTATATGCAAATCCTCATTTTGTTAACCTTAAATATGAACATCAGAAGACTTTCACTGTACTAACAAGTTGCAATATATTAATATCTGAATGTAGGACCCCTAAATGTGTGAAGTGTGATGAGTTGAGTAGATACAGTTAGCTTTCATAAATATTTGAACAGAGACAACTTTTTTCTAATTTTGGCTCTGTACATTACCACAATGAATTTTAAATGAAATAACTCAGATACAGTTGAACTGCAGACTTTCATTTCACTTTAATTCAGTGGGTTGAACAAAAAGATAGCATAAATGTGAGGAACTAAAGCATTTTTTTAACACAATCACTTAATTTCTCAAAAGCAATTGGACAATTGACTCAAAGGCTATTTCATGGGCAGGTGTGGGCAGAAACAAGCCCTGGAGTTGATCTGAGGGGGGTGCTTGTATGTGAAAGATTTTGCTGTGAACAGACAACATGCGGTCAAAGGAGCTCTCCATGCAGGTGAAACAAGCCATCCTTAAGATGCAAAAACAGGAAAAAACCCAGTGGTAAAATCTATAGTTTGGTACATCTTGAAAAAGAAAGAAAGCACTGGCGAACTCAGCAACGCAAAAAGATCTGGACATCCACGGAAGAAAACAGTGTTGGATGATCATAGAATCATTTCCATGGTTAAGAGAAACCCCTTCACAACAGCCAAACAAGTGAACAACACTCTCCAGGAGGTACAGTAGGTGTATTCATAACCAAGTCTACCATAAAGAGAAGACTGCATGAAAGTAAATACAAAGGGTGCACTGCAAGGTGCAAACCACTCATAAGCATCAAGAATAGAAAGGCTAGATTGGACTTTGCTAAAAAAAAAACATCTAAAAAAGCCAGCACAGTTCTGGAAAAACATTCTTTGGACAGATGAAACCAAAATCATGGCAAGAAAAAAGTATGGAGACGGAGTGGCACAGCTCATGATCCAAAGCATACCACATCATCTATAAAACATGGCGGAGGCAGTGCGATGGCTTGGGCATGCGTGGCTGCATGTGGCACTGCTAGTGTTTATTGATGATGTGACACAGGACAGAAGCAGTGTTTATTGATGATGTGACACAGGACAGAAGCAGATTCACTAAGATGCGAAGTTGCGGCAGGCGCAACTTCGCTGAGCTTCGCCGCACTTCGCCAGGCGTAGTTTCGCCAGCGCTCCGCAAATTCACTAAAATCCGAAGTTGCGCTCAGGGGTAGCGTAAGGTTGCGAAGTTGCGCTACCGTTGATTCGCTATGTAAAGCGAAGTTACGCTAGCGAAGGCTAATTTGCATACGGCGCGAAATTCAATGTCAATGGAGGAACACGCATCAGCACTACAAATGCCAAGAAAAGCTTCAAATCTGCAGATCTAAATTTTATTTTGCCCTACACATGTGCCCACTGTCTAGGTAAGTTGCCATGAGTCAGGAAATGTAGGTGGGAAGGAGGGGAGCCCCAAAAAATTTTTCGATCTTTTTCAGCCTATCACCCATCATGTAGAAAACACGCCAGCGTTTTTTGGGACTTAGAAATTTTTTTGACTTTTTTGGAAACAATCCTTATGTACTCTATTGCGCTTTGCCAGGTCTGAGGTGGAGAAGGAAGTCTAGCGTAAAAGGTAGCGTTCAGTACACTGCGCAAGTTAGTGAATTTGTGTAGTTACGTCGCTAGCGAAAATTCGCCTGGCGTAAGGGTGCGAAGTAACACTAGCGAAACTACGCCAGCGTTCATTAGTGACTTTGTGCAGTAGCGAAAATGCCAAACGCTACCGAATTAACGCTAGCGTTCGGCGCTTCGCGGCTTAGTGAATTTGCCCCATAATGTCTGCTCAAATCCAGCTAATTGCAGTCAAATTGATTGGGAGGTGTTTCATAATACATATGAACAATTACCTAAAACATACAGCCAAAGCAACCTAGGAGTTCATTAAAGCTAAGAAGTGGAATATTTTTGAATGGCCAAGTCAGTCACCTAAGCTGAACCCAATTGAGCATTGTTTCACTAGTTGAAGACTAAACTTCAGACAGAAAGGCCCACAAACAAACATCAACTGAAAGCTGCTGCAGTAAAGGCCTGGCAGAGCATTAAAAAGGAGGAAACCCAGAATCTGGTGATATCCAGTCCAAGACTTCCGGTTGTCATTGCTAGCAAAGGATTTTCATCCAAGTATTAGAAATGAACATTTTATTTTCAGCTTTTTAATTTGTCCAATTACTTTTGAGCCTCTGAAATTAAGTGATTGTGTTAAAAAAAAAGGCTTTAGTTTCCCACATTCATATGCAATCTTTTTGTTCAACCCACTGAATTAAAGCTGAAAGTCTGCAGTTCAACTGCATCTGAATTGTTTCATTTAAAAATACATGATTTACTTTAATTTTTAACCACAGTAATTTCTGTTCTGCATTTTTAACCTAGTAACTAACTTCCCAATCTATGCATTAAAGTCCTGATCTTCAGGTTATAAAAGTTACTATACTATAAACATGGGGGCTAAAGTATGATTCTTCAATGCTCAGGCGCCTACCATTCTCCTTCTTCCCTACTTCCTAGGCATCTAATGTCCCTGGCAGGACGTCACTTCCACTCCCCGTTCACTCCACACGCAGCAGCTCAGAAAGAGGCACAACCTCCCTCCCACCCAGTTAGTAGAGTGTTATACAGTTAAATATCGCTTTAAAAAAAAAAAGTATGTTAATCAGGAGTGAAGTTTTACTGCACTATTTGCAGTAAAATACAAGCTAAACACTGAAGCCCTTATCTTATTTCCCCGTGTACATACAGTATATACACTCTTGCACACGTATTTATACTGGCAAAAGCAGTAACTTCACTAACTCAGTCAATCGCTGGATTGTATACTTAGAAAATGTCAACCCATGTTCACCTTTATATGGACATTAGACATACATACATACCCATATGAGCACAGCCTCTTACATCTATTTGTGCACTCTTTCAATCATACACTTTCTCCCTTCACAAGTCCATAAACGAATTCCCTCCCAAAACTGACCTACTTAACCAATGTCCAATAATTATTGTGCATTCACCTGTACCATATTTTAAAAATCACAAACTTCCTCAGAATCCAAAGTACAAATGATTATGCACAACAATAAATAATTCCCAATAATCAATAATTCCCAATAAACAATACTTCCCAATAAACAATAATTCCCATCCCATCTACCCACAATGGTTTAATCAGCTCTCAGTGTCTCTGTTGATCTCTCACAATTCATTTTCCTTGTGTGCAAGAGATTGTATTTCCATGTTTCTATTAATAGGTGAAGAGTCATATAAAAATGTATGTACTGAGTAAAAATTATAATAAAGGCCATCAAGATCAATAGTGTTTATTGATTCCTTGGGGATGTAAGCCTACAAAAGAATCTAGCTGTATTATTTTAGAATATACACTTGCTCTGCAAAATGATTATTAGTTTTTTGCATTAGGGATGCACCAAATCCACTATTTGGGATTCAGCAGAATCCCTGAATTCTTTATGAAAGATTTGGCCGCATACCGAACTGAATCCTAATTTGCATATGCAAATTAGGAGCAGGAAAGTTTTGTGATGAAAAGTCATGTGATTTTCCTTCCTGCCCCTAATTTACATATGCAAATTAGGGTTTGGTTTCCGTTCGGCCAGGCTCAAGGCTAAATCCGAATCCTTCTGAAAAAGGCAGAAACCTGTCCAAATCCCTAACCGAATCCTGGATTCGGTGAATTCCTAATTTGCACACTGGGAACCATTTGTGTGTAGTCCCCTAGGCCCTCACTAACTGTTAGATATTTTCTTGGTTTATGTTATATTTTTACATAATATGAGGATAAAAGTCAAGGCACTGTAAAGAAACACAAAAGCTAGCTGCAATGCAACAAAAGATGAGATCCATCTGTGTTATCTGATATTTTTATAGAATACATTTTCCATTTGTACAAAAAAGATCACATACTGTATATCTTTAGAAGCCTTTACTATCAAGAAAAGCAAAACTGATTGTACAGCATTTCTAACATTAGTTTACCTTTTCTGTATTACATTTGCTTCTCTAGGTTTATAATGCATTTTTAACTCTCAGATGTTTGCTTAAATACTCTCAGACACAGTGAACATCCCACTGTCAAGCTGCACAATTATTTTTACTAATCCACAGAGAATGGTGAAAACAGAACCATTTGAACTGAGCCAGTGCAATAATCTTATGGAGCGTTCAAGCAGACATAAGTAGCATTATGTAAATGTCTGGCAGGACTTCTTTATGCTTGAGTACATTGTGTTAATTATCCTAGAGCATCACCCACATTATGTCAGCAGCCACTTCCTAAACATCTCAGAGAGATAGTGTAATAGGATCAACATTAAGCATTACACTAAGTTTGCGTCAATTATTTATTTACAATGATAATCTAGACTTGTTCTTGCTTTAAACACTTTACTATTGGCTTCATTAACAGAGTTTATTTCATTAACTCAGACAATGGTAAGTTTTTTTAACAGCGTGTAAAAGATAAACGTGTTGACTTATTAACAAGCAAAAGTTATCTTGCATTACATTAGCAGAATAAAATGAGTTTCTGTGCTTTTTTATATAAAACATTGGTTGGAAGATACAGCTTCTTTGGCTGAAAGTACAGCGCGGATATTTGCTTGAAAAATACAGTTTATTTGCATTCCCCATTGTCCCACTTAATGGCTTCACGTAAATAAACTTTCATAATAAATATACCTGTACATTTTTTAGTGGTATGTGCCAATGGGTAATCCAAAGTCTTCATGTTACAGTTAGAGCCACATTATTTCTGGTCAGGTGATCTTTGAGGGAGCTCACAGACTATCACAAACTAGTGGTTTAAGGTGAAAGATATAAAAGAATACTATTTACTTAAATATATATTCCAGGTTGGTAAATATATTCCAGGTTGGTCTTTAATATGCTACTTAATATCTGTTGCTTAAGTATTTATTTTGGAGGTAAAAGTTTTACTTTAAGACTAACCCAAATATTTTTGTGTTTTTACGGATTTTAACCTTCTCTTTCTGCAGTTTAAAGAGATTGCTTTCCGTAGCAACTACTGAAGATGACATAGAAGATGAACAGAAAATTGACTCAAACGATTTATAATCGCACAATTGCAAAGTTGCATAAAAAGTTGTTTTTTTACAGATTCCCTAATAAAGTTGGCTTCAAGACATACTTTTGTCAAATAAATACTTTATCAGTATTATTCTTATGATAAATACTTTATAGTTTAAATATTTTTAAATTATAATTCATTATGTTATATCTTGTAATATTTAAAAATACATATTTGATTATGATATTTTAAACCAGTACATTACAGACAACACAAACAAAATTTAGAGCTTGGATAAGCCAATACTATCTAACCTTAACAACATACCTAAAAATTGGCTCAGGAGAAATTATATTTCTTTTCTTGTTGAAAAAGTGTATTACTTGATAAAGTGACAAAACATCTTGGAAACTAACATAAACGAGCAATTGTAATGCCTTCTAATCACACAAATCAATACAAGATTTTTGTACTTGTGCATGACCTTCCTCAAATTATCCCTCCATTTTGGCTGAATAAGAAAGCATGTGGGCTATTTGATAAAACACTAAGTGTGTGAAATGAGAGGCCTCATCACTTTTGCCAGACTCCTTTTGACAGAATGATGATAGAAGCATCACATCCCTGGGAGAGTAAATGCAAACTGACAAGAGATGAGCCTTTAGATGTTGAATATAATCTTGAATTGTGCTTGAAGTGTCTTATTATCTTGTCTTTTGATGTCTGAAGGGGTGGTTCATTGTTAGAAAAAAAAGCAAATCCGGCACACATCTTTACCGTCTTTCGGAAGAAAAAAAAACTGTTTGGCCTTTAACAACTGCTTTTCCCACTAATGTCCATTTCTTTCTGACAATAAATATTTCAGGCCATCAGAAAGTGACAAACAATTTGCTTTACATGCCAAGCTTTTTACGGTTTGGGAGAGATCATGTGGAAACTTATTTCTAAAAAGGGTTGAAAATTAACAACATTACAGATGTTAAAATGGCAGAGAACTTTATGAACATGCTGTTCTGTTACTTGCAGCACAAATTATTGTTCCTGCTAAGTTTGTTTCTTATGGATATCAGGCAACTGAAAAAACCTTTTTGTTATCATAAATTTTCAAATGTTACTGTATGCAAATTAAGCAATATGAAGAGGCATTATGTTTGCTGGATAATTGGAAAAAAAATTATTCTTCGTGGGTGGATAGTGGCATTCTGGAGCAACACTGAACTGTGTCTTTTTATTTCCACTCCATGGAAAGAACAGATATCCCTATAACATGCACCCTTATGTCAGGCACAAAACAGTTTATATTTTTTGGAGGAAATTATGGGGTGCTGTTTGTCCCAAATACATTCTGTATACAAAACTATACCTAATACACAGAATGAATGTCTCTCATGGTATATAAGTATTTGTGACCATACACAGAGAAAAAAATATACAAAAGACTTATTTCTATTAAAGAATGAAAACAAAATCTGGTTAGTGCACAAAAGGATGTCATTATATCACAAACTCCATTCTGTACATTTTAACAAGCAATCTGTCTCACAAATGTATAACCTCCATGTAACGGACGCAATTATGTGCAAAGTTACTTACAGAATGAATTATGTAAAAACAAAGTTGGACATAATATATAATAGTGTAACTAACTAGTGCTTGTCAAGCTAGATTTGATTGACAAAATAGATATCTGTGACAGAAAGCAAGATTTTATAGTACAGAATTCATTCTTTCCACAAAATGACAGTTTTGTTTCACAAAACAGATAAAATAACCATTCTGTGAAGCAACACTGTCAGTCACATTCCTAAACCAATAAGAACAAAGCTTATTGCCATATACAAACAAGATGAGAAGTGGCCAGCTCTGCTCCACATGGCTAAGGCAAAGTATCTGACCTGCTATAGAGGGTGCCCTCTAATGTCCCTGTGTATGGTCACAAATACTTATATAAATACTTATATAACATGAGAGACATTCATTCTGTGTATTAGGGATAGTTTTGTATACAGAATGTATTTGGGACAAACGGCACCCCATAGGAAATGGTATAATGTATATATGTTATGTAAGCAGAAAAAATGCATATATACGAACAGGGATTAACAACTCATAATGTAATATTTTTTATTAGACAGTTATTACATTGCAATTTTTAATTATGTATAGCATATTTTTAAGGCCAGCTAATAAGTTTTATCACACTGGGCACTTTCTGTTTCCCCTAAAAGGTTAGAAAATGGAAATTATTAATTATTTCACAGGTTTTTCCAGACTACATAAAATGTAACAATACAGATTATGAGCAAGTTTATTAAAGGTGGGAATTTAGCAATATTAGAGTGTTACAAATGGCTAAAATGTTATCTTATTTGCTAATTTCCTGTTTAATTGTGTAAACATCAGAAAATTTCTAGCACTAGCACAATTCAAATGTTTACCACTGTCAATTTACACTGAAACCAAAGCAATGGTATTTTCTGATGTTTTTTGCTAGCACTACACTAATTGGTTACTAACACAGATAACCAATATACAGTACCATTGCCCTACTGATATACTAATATACAGTATATTGGGTAATTAGAAATATTTATAGATAGTTGGATATATAGGTAATACTTTACTGTTGTATTTTCATAGTAGTTTAAAATGTAAAAGATTAATACATGGCCCTTGCTGAAGTATAGCCTCCAGCATTCTATTCCAGCCACATACTGCTGCAGAATGCTGGAGCATATGATCCAGCCCAGGCTGAAAATCTATAGATCTGTAGAGGGCCTGCTGTAATAGGCCATAAACTGTCTACTTCTTAGGCCGTTTAGGAACTGTTTGGGCCTCTGTTTTTTGAATCCCAGTCTGGGCCTGCTTTTAATAAAGCAACCCTGGAAAGTCTCATGTTACTGTTCATTACTTTATGATAGAAAAAGTAGTCTGTGGCCCACCGGCTTGCCATGTCCAGGGCCCTCCACTCCAAAAACAACCCCCTCCAACAGCCCCCTGCCCCTGCTGCAACCACCCTCCAACAGCACTTACCCTACGTGTACTTTTTTTCCTTCAATATGGGAGGCGATCGGAGCTGGGAGGGGAGGTCAGGGAGTGGTGTAGGGAGCGGGTCTTGGCTGGTGGGCCCCAAAAAGGCCTGGACCACAGAGTCGCATCAGCCCAGTCCAACCCTGTACAATACTTCATTGGTTGACAATAAACTGGTACAAAGATGTGTAAGATGGGGGTTATCTGTTTGTACAAATGAAACTACAGTGAATACATTCTCAGATATTTGTATAAAATGCAGAGACGCTACAGAGAAATAATTCTAGGCATCCAGAGAAGAGTTAAATTTCATCTAGCATAGTCTGCTTCAATTTTTCAACCCTTTTTAAGGTCATTACATTCTGTTTCTAGACGACAGGTCAGCTTTAATTACAGTATTGAAATTATTCACTGTCCTCACATTAAAATATATTAAAATGAGACTAAAGCTGCTTCATTCGGAGAGATCAGTGCAAGTCAAGCCAATTCCTGGCTATTGTCAATTAATGTTATGTACACTACACTACTCTGTTGTGCATTTGGGACTAATTAGACTATTAGGAATACCATATACTTCAAATAAAGGGCATGCAGGCTCAAAACTCAAGTATCTTTTTGAATTATATACCAGAACTAATGTCTGTATTTTTCTGCTTATTTATGTTTTTCATTAAAATGCTTGTTTGTTTTCTACATAGTAAAATTATACAGCACTGCTTATTCTAGCAATGTATAAAGCTATACAAACTATATGAATGAGTGAGAAAGAGATGGTGTATAAAGAGTAGCACATTTAGCTTGTGGTGCCTCACTCTTTCTAAATGCATAAGCAAACAGCAGTGACAATATGAAACTTGAATATTGCGTGTTCTTAAAAGCATACTGTATATTAAGAAAATAAGCAAAATCTTTAAATATAGGGGCTGCTTTAAGGTCAAATGTATAGTGTTTTTTTTTACCTCGAATGAACTTGTAACTCAAATGGTACCTTACTTTCAGTAAGAAAAAATTTTTATATGTAAAAAACCGATTCTGCGAGATCGAGTCCCACAACCCGAAAACTTGAATTAATTGAGTTTTTGGTGAAAAAAAAATAGAAACACTCAAATCATTAAAATTTTCAGGCAAAACATTTTGAAAAATCAAGCAGGCTGTTAATCTCTACTGCCATTGACATTGACTACAGAACATCAACAGCATTTAGTGGATGTATTTTCGAATTTAAGCATTTTAAGCGGTTGAGGTATAACAAATCTCTAATATTTTTTTTAAAAACTATAGTTTCAGGGTTTTTTGTAGCCTGAAAAATGTGAGTTTTGGCCAAAAAAATACAACTCCAATACTCGAATTTAGGTGGAAAAAACAACTCAAACCTTAATAAATCTGTCCCTGCCAAAACAGCATCATGGATACGTCTTTCCAAAGGTGTATCTCCCCTTTTAAAAAGGTAGATTTATTCTCAAAAATAGCTTGTGTACAAGGGTTAAATGCATCACTGAGCAGTTTAATAAAGTATGGTGCTGTTATAAAAGGTCCAGTTGGGAATCCAATAGTAAGGTGATACACAGAGAATGTCTTTTCCCTTCTCTTAACATTTGCTTGTCCCAGGATAAAAAAGTGTAGGGGTCACCATTCCTCTTTTTACATTGATGCCACAATTTGGCCTTGAAATATTTGCATGAATTCATATGAAAAGAACTGTCATAAACGATTGATTTCAGGGTATTGTCTGCAACTACATTGGAGTCCTTTATTTTAACAAATATATTATATATGAGATTATGCTGTTACTGTGTCACTTTAAAATTAAGGAGGTATTTGATAACTATGGCAACATTTACAAACACAAAGTATTTTTCTCCTCAGTACAGGGAGGTGTTCTACCCTCCCCCATCACAAACAATACTATTTATTATTTGAAAAATCCACTTTTAAAAAAAAGATGTGTGTTAAACAATATTGTATATATACTGAATTCTTTATGTATATGTATAATTGTAAACTGGTTTGCACTGGTGGTTTATACTGATGCAAACAGGTTAATACTTTTGAGGTATGGAGGATTTTTGTGTTACACATAAATAAAAATCTATTGAAACAGAAAAATCCACTTTTTAGGGCTAGGCACCTCCAGACAACATTACTTGTTGCTGAAAATAACTTGACAGTTACAACAGGAATTAGTGATAAAAGATTGCCAATGCAGTTTATTAACATGGACATAAATAAATTAACCAGTTATAATAATGGTTTTAGTTATAATAATAACTTTAGAGTGACCATGTCACATGAAGCATCCTTAACACAAGAATTGTACAAGGGACCCAGACTTGACAGGACAACCTTCTGCCTTCAACTCACTCCTTTTTCATTGGGAATAATAACATAGGATATTACAGTACTAACAAGGGATAAACAAAAGATTAGTCAGAATCAGAACTACAGGGCATACAGACTCAAAAGAAAAAAAAGGCAGAGACAAACGGGGATAGAAGAACAAGAAATACTAGACCACAACCCAAGGCAACCAGACAAGGAATGATATTTATACAAGAATCATTACCATAACAAAATGGGGTGTTTTGCCTTCCTCTGGATCAACTGGCAGATAGACAGGTTAATAAAAGTAAAATGGTTGAACTTGATGGACGTGTGTCTTTTTTCGACCTAACTTATTATGTCACTATGTTACTATATAAGCCATGCAGGAACCCATACAATAAGACACACACACGGGCAGTGGAAGAGTTGAAGACAGGTTTTAATACAGCTTGTTGGGCCATTACTTGCACTTGATGCACTTAAAGGAAAACTATACCCCCCAAACAATGTAGGTCTCTATAGAAAGATATTGCATAAAACAGCTCATGTGTAAAATCCTGCTTCATGTAAATAAACCATTTTCGTAATAATATAATTTTCTAGTAGTATGTGCCATTGGGTAATCATAAATAGAAAATTGCCATTTTAAAAAAATAAGGGCCGCCCCCTGGGATCGTAGGATTCACTGTACTCACAAACATACCAACAAACCATACATGTTAGGTCACATGAGCCAATTAACAGACAGAGTTGTATCTTTTGCTTCCTCACTTCTTCTTGTTACAGTTAGAGTTGAAGTATTTCTGGTCAGGTGATCTCTGAGGCAGCACACAGACCATCACGAAATGGTGGCTCAAGGCAAGAGATGTAAAAGGGCAATATTTACTTAAATATATATTCCAGTTTGGTAAGATTCTTTAATATGCCACTTAATATGATATGAACTATCTGTTGCTTAAGTGTTCATTTTGGGGGTATAGTTTTCCTTTCATACAGCTTTAAGTAATATTCAGAACTTGGAACACATAAAGATATGAGAACTTTTTAGGGCAATGGTACATGGGATAAATGTGAAGGATTTTGAATTCCACCCAGTGAAATTAACCAAGGAGCCTTTAGACTATTTCCCTAGCCTAGAGACAAAGGTAAAGCAGTCACAAAGCATTGTGAGTAGGGTTAAAAAATAACCAGTAGGAGCAGTACAAAGGATAAAGATTAGGTTGAGATGCCAATTAGGCACTTTTGGGCCTAACATTATACTCTAATAAAATATTAAAGTACTATACCTGTTAACAATGTATATATGTTAAACAGCAAGGGAGCTGGGGTTTCCCAGGTAAGGGGTCTTTTCATAATTTGGATCACCATACTTTAAAGCTACTAAAAATCATTTAAACCACCCAATAAAATTGGTTTGCTTCCAATTAGGATTTATCATATCTTAGTTTGGATGAAGTACAAGGTACTGTTTTATTATTACATCACCAAAAATATATTAATTGTTTGATTAAAATGGTCTATGAGAGGTGGCAGGTTTTCCAGATAATGGATCTCATACCTTTAATAATAGCTTAAATATATTGCAATATATGGCCAAACAATCCCTGTTTTTTTAAAGGGTAAAGCAGTTTTAGTAGCTCAAGGCACAAAATGTCTCAACGTCCTTAATATATTGATAATGGGTTGAGTGCAGAGGACCTTCTGTATTTACCTGTGATAATAAATTAGTATTCACTGCATTTTTAGGAGCATGAACACACAAATATTTTGATGTATAATTCTGCTATTGGCAACAAACACAGAGCCTTTATGTAGTTAACACAGACAAGTATAGCAGGAATCCTTGAACCTAAATCAGACACACAATAACAAGTACTCCATCTGCCTGCAGTATCAATGTAAGGCACAGGCCTTTGTACTCTGCAAACTCATTCCATTCATATGCCAAGAAGCACAGCTTGGTCACTCAGATGTGCCCATGCAAATGCCCTTGTGCTTAAAACACAGCATACAACAGTTTACTGCTTTAATAATGTTTTACAAAATCCATAGCATTTTTAAGACCTATTTAAAGATGGTGTAATTTTATGCATAAATATTTTTTTCCAAACAAAAAATATTATTACCCGCACATGCACTTTTTCTGTTAACAGCTGTTACCTTGCCCCACAAGGAATGTAAATTTTTTGCAGAGCAATCTACATCAAAGTGGTTCCCATCAACAGAAGATAATGTACTTTAAGTACATATGCATTAGGGCATGCATAGAATTATTCCCTATTTTGCTAAATAATCCCCACTATGTGTGAAAAAATTCAACTCATCTTTTTTTTCTTCTTCATGTTTTTTACCTTTTAAGTTGAGGATGTCTGATGTATTATTTATCTCAAAGTAGCTGGCAAAGATCCCAATGAACTGAAAGTACTGGTGTTCATACAAATTATCAGTTTATTATCTTCTTACAACGAAAAAAAACCTGGAGACAAACTCAAACCTTCAGCAGTTGTGGATAAAAAGCTTGTAGTTTGATCAGCTGATGTCTGTTAATTAGGCAAAAACCAGAGATGATGTTTATGCCAAGGGCTTCAAAGGAAAACAAGATGCATTGCTTTAGTTACCTAGAAGTGTTGACAAATAATGTAAAAGGATTTCACTTTAAATTAATTATATGATATTGTAACCCATATTTTCACAGCTTGCTTATATAACTTTTTCTCATTATCTGGTAATTATTGCTGAATATTTGTAGGTGTCTACCACATACTTTAAGAACATTATGCTAAATATTTCACATGGTTTTGTAAAGAGGATGATAATTTGTGCAGCACTGCAAGAATAAACAGTATGTACACATAACATTTACAGGTAAAGGATCTATTATCTGAAATGCTTGGAATTTTGTGGATATGGGATCTTCCATAATTTGCATCGCTGTACAAGTCTGCTGAAATCATTTAAACATTAAATAAACCCAGTAGAATTGTGCCATCAATATGGATCAATGCAACATATTTGGGATCAAATACAATGTACTGTTTTATTATTACCAAAGGAAATCATATTTAAAAACTAAAATAATTTTGCTTTAAATTAAGTCTATGATAGACGGCTTTCCATTAGAGCAGTCTGGATAATAGTTTTTGGATAATGGATCCAATACCTGTACTATCACCAGTGCTACGAATGCCACACTTAGGATTTAATGTATATTGTTATAATGTCTTCTCATATATTTACTATATATCATTATTTTTTTTGGGGGTGGATTATAAATTGATGCTTTATAACTTTCCATTCCATATTAGATTTTAATGCTGGAGTTCATGCCTACTTTTAACCTTATCTTAGTTTATCTGTCTGCCCATGGTGGACATTTTAAATACTAAACAGGCCTATAGAAAATAGTGCATACATGATATTTTGATTTGACTTCCGTGGTTCACTCTTAGAGAAATGTAGTGGCCAAAACAGCACCTTACCTGTCACCACTTCACATTCAAAATAATGAGAAATGCTCTGTCTGTGGTAGATGCTGCCAGGTAATGGAACAGCGGGAAGCAGTGGCTGGTAGGGTCTTCCTGAGATACTGGGGAAATCATGTCAAAGTAGTGTTCCAGTGTTACAAACAATTGCACAGGATGCAATACAAAGAATATATGCTGTGAATTATAGAGATGGAGCAAATGGAATTTGCATTTACTCTATTCCCCAGTGACATGATTGGCATGCTGAATGCACACATTATATATGCTCCATTTGTACAATTTTCATTTTTTTTAAAAGTTTGTGCTCTTCCATAGGTATCTGAGCAAATAGCTAGCATGCTCAGGCACAGTATAGTAGAATGCTATGTAAATACCTTAAAGCCAAAATATCTATTTTAATGGAGTTTTAAAGGCATGTCAAAGAAATAGGTCACCACAGTACACAAGAAGGAAACCTTCCCAGCTAGGATAGGATTTTAGGGAAACATTTGTCAAAGGGCAAAAAAGAAGGCAAATAAATGTGTCAAGTACAGCCATGTTACTGATCCCTTGAAAGTATACACAATGGATAGATCTAGATCTAGGAAGCTACCACAAATCTATGCTAGAGTAGATGTTTCCCTGTAGTATACAGTATTCAACAGGATAATATTATTATATAAAGAATCATTAACAGCATAGTGCAAGAGCAATAGGAGATGCTCTTGAAATTATATGTTTTCCTTGCTTTTTGCATTCAGAGTTTTTTGTAGGTGAAGACGTTTAGATTTCAGTAAGTTCCTTAATATAACTGATCAGTGGGAGATAGATTCAAGTTTTCATTTGCTTTGTTCCACTTAGCATACATTGCTTTCTATGGTTTCCACTTTCCAGCTGTTAAAATACATGTAGTCATTGTGATACTCTGTACCAAAAGCAGGTTGCTTTCCATACTCAGTAAGAGCAATCAGCTGCCAGTGGGTTGGGGTTTTTGATCATCATAGTTTTTACTATTTCTGCCATAGTCAAAATTTGATGACTTTCCTATAGTAAAGGAGGATGTTTTTTCACAATTGGGGGCACATTTACTAAGCTCGAGTGAAGGATTAGAATGAAAAAAACTTCGAAAGTTTTTTTTTTGGGTACTTCGACCATCAAATAGGCTACTTCGACCTTCGACTACGACTTCGATTCGAACAATTCAAGCTAAAAATCTTTTGACTATTCGACCATTCGATAGTCAAAGTACTGTCTCTTTAAAAAAAACTTTGACTGACAACTCAGGCACTTTAAATCTACCGAGCTACAATGTTAGCCTATGGGGACCTTCCCCATAAGCTTTCTAAGCTTTTTTTGAAAAGTTTGATCAAATGATTTTTCCTTCGATCAAAGTATTTGCCGTAAATCCTTCGACTTCGATATTCGAAGTCAAAGGATTTTACTTCGAGGGTCGAATACCGAGGGTTAATTAACCCTCAATATTCGACCCTTAGTAAATGTGCCCCTTGATGTTAACAATTCAGCTAGGCAGGCATACCTGGGCTTTGCAGGTACTGGAATTTCAAAACAGAAAGCAGTAAAACTAGTAAAACATTTGGTTTCAATCATCATTTTTCTGGATAGATGCATGTGTGAATATATATTAAAGATCTATAAAATGTAACTTTAACAGCCATTGTTTCTTCAGTATTGTGTTTATTCTATATCTGCTCAGATATGTAAGACACACAGATAGAAGCAAATATGACACCAATATGTAATATGTATCATAAATAAACAGAGGGAGTGAAAAAGAGACTGATTTGTAAAAATGCTCCAGAAAATTAATTTAGCTGACACCTCTAATAGAATAAATGATTCTCCATCAAGTGTGGTATATATATATACAGATGCAGCCACTTTGGTTTGTCTGTTTGACACAGAATAACTAAACACAGATATCCCATTTATCTCATTTAACACAGAAAACTGCATCACAACATCCCATCTAATTAAAGCATTCACCATTGTGAACAATGGAGCTTTGGTATGCTAATGAAAAGGTTAAATGCATTAAATGAGTTAAGATGACTTAAGATAACACAGTTTCTTCAATTACCCCTGAGTCATGACGCATTTAACTCACAAATCCAAGTGGCTTCATCTGTATATATATATATATATATATATATATATATATATATATATATATATATGCATAATTACCAAAAATAGACTATTCTACATATTTTCTAATGAAATTAAACAGTGATATGAGTGAGGGGAGCAATCTAAGCACAGTACAGAAACATTTCTATACATATTAACTAAAACAGAAATGACAAAGTATAGGTTTTCATGTTCTCAGGATGTGCTAACAAATCCACATATTTGAAATGAATGCCATGGTAAGAAATAGTTGTTTTGTCTGAAATATTTTTCCCAATAGCTGTTTTTATACATAACCTTTCTACCAGGTAATAGCTGCATTCTGCAGTGTACATTTATGTTGTGCTTTGTTTATACCAGAAATAGAAAACAGAACGAGAAATAACAAAAAAAATCCAACTAAGGGTAAAAAGTAAATGTAAGGCATTTGATTTCTGCAATATCGTTAGTTAGAACTCATCAGTAGAAATCAATCTCAATTACTTTGAGTACCAGCTATCTAAGAATAGGATGGTAAGTCAAAATCTGGAACTATTGGGAATGACAGCTACCAGAATCCCGAGCAAGCCAACAGCTCACTTAGAATACCGTGGGTTTATGGTGATAACAGTTGGGGGGGGAGTGAGTTAGGCTCCCAAATTATGAGGGCTTTATTAGAACGGCTTTGTTTTATATGTTGCATTTCCCCTTGATCTAAAGTTTAAATCAGTACTATGAGACAGGGAAATCATTTATAGTAATTTCTTTGTTGGTGACTTTGACCGCTTCATGCCAGAAGGTACTAGTTAAACCTGGGACCTTCTCTAACATTTTGTTGAATTGGAGACTCAAATCAGTCACTGGCTAATCATGTAAGGAGAAGTAGATCAACAAGAGTAGGGTGCACGTTTTACATCCCAGTTTAATTACATATAATATTGTTTTATAAAAATGTACAAATTAAACTTTTTAAACTGAATTATACAGTGCTTCGTTTGTAATCAAACTCAAAATAATGGTTTGTAATGGCATTCTGATTTTTGAAGTTGCATATATAGAATGTCTACTCAAGTGCTATTCTGTGGTATAAAAGTTTGGTACAAAAAATCCCAGGTCAAATTCCACTTATTTATAAAACTTTAGAAATGTTTTGATTGATAAACTAATTCTAATACCTTATCAGGTTCTTTGTATAACTACAAATAGAACAAGAAGTACAGCCTGCTGTATTATATATATTGTGTTTATATATTTATATAAAGAGTGAATGAGAGAGGCAGACTAAATGCATAACAGCCTTCTCACACAAAATATTTTAACCTATTTTTTGTCACCAAGTTTTAGCTTATTAATTGTATTTTATAGAACTATATTCAGACACACATGTTATATTTTGCAAAGGCTGGCCGAATTAAAGCACATGCCATGTACAGTAAGTGCTATGCCTTATGTATTTGTACAAGATCCACAGTCCAAATATTATATAGATTGCAGTTAATAATCCTACTAAAACTTTTTGTTTATTTCAGCAAGTTCAAGATTATTCGAACATTCAACAGAATCAGATGTATTAGCAACATTATAAAAAAGTACTGTATTCTGGGGCCTATTTTTTTGTATTAGTACAAATTATTTTCTGCATTTTTAAATGAAAATAGTCTTAGAATGGAAATAGCATTTAATTTACAAAGCTTCTTTGCTGAGCTGTTGGGAAACAAGACCCATCCGAAAATGCTGTACTTTTTATACTGAAATAACGTGATACGAAATTCATGTGGCTAAAGAATACCTGATAATTAAATTAACATTGAGAGGGTAGAAGATACAAACTTACTGAATCCTTATTTGTAGCTTTTGTGGGAGTTTAAAACTATTTGTTGAACTACAGTATATAGTTGATGTTTTACCCTGTGTTATATATATAATAGTTTAAATTACAAAACTCTACCATATATTAATACATATATGAGGATAACAAAGCATAAATATAAAAATGTTCAAATATGGGATATCAATACTTAGCAGGCTGTATTAGTGTTATCTCCACATGCTTCACAAATGTGACATAGATGTCATAATAGTAATTAAAATAACATTAAAGTGTCCAAAACACTAATGCCATTTCTAACACGGCCAAAAGCGTGTACACTGTAATTGAACTTTGTACTAACAGCAAAAACTTTGAGAGCACACAAACAACATTTTCTGGAGTGCAATTTTGCTAAATAACAGATAGTTTATTTTTCAATATCACAGTAGTGACATATACTATGTGCTGGGACACCTAAAACTTTCAGAGTGCAGTCCTGACAAAGGGCAATTACAAGCAGACAGACATATACACATGTGCTGGGTTTTTTTAGCACACAGATGAAAATAAGCACACTTGAAGCTTACAATCAGAACTGTGGGATATCAGTGTAAAATAAATGTCTTGTAGGTTTAGCTCTTTCATAAACTTGCACTTCAAGATAGAGCCAATTACACTAAGAAAATATAATACTAAAAATAATGTGAAACTTCATAAAAAATTATTCAGCCTGTTTTTATTTTTTTACATTTATTATTAAAACTCACTCTGTTGCAAATGATAATATTACTACACATTAAGTAGTGCATCGTTTCCTTTTTAATTTAAATTTAGAATGTTGACCGCAGTAGGAGTTGTAGTAAATATCTTAAGTTACCGTGATAAAAAAAATGAAATTGATCAACGGTGGTAAAGAAAAAAGAAAAAAACAAATAGAAAACAGTTCTTGATTACCTCATCTCAACCCGAAAATGAGACTTTGAAGGCTGATATATCTTCCTTGAGCAATATCATTCACCCTACCCTTTGCTCTTCCCTGTAATTGGAGATCACAGGTGCCGGTGTGGACCTCCAGGATGCTATCCATTTGAATGACAAATGCCCATGAAAAAGTGCAGCACACAGCAGGATGCTCTGCTATGCAGCTTGAGGCAGGCAAATTACTTTCTTATTTACAGGATCATCATTATCTATAATATTTTGTTATTATTCTTATTTTATTTATTTATCTTCCTGGGTAATTTTGGCCAACTAAATGGCACTGGTTGTCATTTTCTTTATTCCAGCTCCCAAAAAAATAAAACAGTTGCAGAAGAGGAATTCAATACAAAGGAAAAGCATTCCGCATAATCCAGTTGTCACCTAACTCCAGAATTACTTTGGGTAAGAGTTTGACAATAGCAGGCCCCCTTTAGTGCTGAACGAGTTAATGTGCTATATTTACATCATAATTCACATATACCTGAAATATGGAGGCTTTGCAAGCTCTTTCTTGAAGACAGTGTTTAGAGACAGACTGAATGACACGGACGCTTAAGGAAACACATAGAATTTAAATCAAGACTACAGGGGACATTGG
This sequence comes from Xenopus petersii, assembly GCA_038501925.1. Classification (NCBI taxonomy): domain Eukaryota; kingdom Metazoa; phylum Chordata; class Amphibia; order Anura; family Pipidae; genus Xenopus; species Xenopus petersii. The sequence goes on along the minus strand of CM076682.1, from coordinate 99,955,697 downwards.
TCTCTAAGTCATCATGTGAGAACGAAAATTAAATACCTAGATGCACTTACCGAAGAGCTTGCTGGGAGTGTCCTCACCATCATTTGATTCCACAGGAGCAAGCAGGGGCTCGTTCAGCTCACTGTCTGAAGTAGCTGCCTTGTCTTCACCTCTCGACTCTGCATTCATCTCACTCCGCAGCAGCAGCAGGCTCTTACTGACTTTTCCGGCTATCATTGGATCCTAGGATTGGGGGGGAAATATAGAGTGAGGGAAAGGGGAAACAAAAGTGGAACCTTTGGTGTTGGAATACTCTTTCCAACACCTTCCCCCCTCTCTCTCTCTCTCTCTCTCTCTCTCTTACACACACACCACTCTCTCTCTCTTATCTCCCTAGCTGCTCCTGTTGTTATTGCTGGCTGCAGTCAAGTGAAGAGCTATTACAGATCCAATGAGTTTTCCATTACTCCCCACCCTATTAAAGCTCAACTAGCATGTGAAAGATTCAGAATGCTTTCAAGAGAACAAACTTCTTTCAAAGGGTGCTTACTAGCATCTTTTTTAAATTAGTGATATGGAGGGTTAATTCCATCATAATGCATCGAAGCATCTTTGAATATAAACAGGGCTTTTCCCTCTGCACCTGCGAGTGGTACTCTACTCCCATAACCACCAACTGAATTGCTTTACAAATTATGCAAATACATTCTAATTGTGCAAAACAATACAGACAGGATATGTGCAATTGTTAAGAATTGCATGTATATAAATGTATATAGTATTTATGTATAATTTCTTATAGTAATCGTATAAATCCCAGTATCCCCATTGTAAAGAGTCACTGGTATATGTTTAAAATCATTATACAAAAAACTACATATCATGGCACTGTCTAGGCCAATTACTAAAATTTTAAATATTAACAAAACAACTATAGTTAACAAAATTTGAATTCTAAATAAATATATATATATATATATATATATATATATATATATATATATGACAAAATTATTTGTTCTTGCTATAAAAATGTGGTTTGCAATATATATATATATATATATATATATATATATATATATATATATATATATATAGATATATATATATATATATTTAAATTGAGAACATTACTATTCCAGCAAATGCACACTTAGCTGTACTTGTACCTCTAAGCTAAAAGGTCATATAAATAAATATGAAGAAAGACCGGCGCACTTTTTTATATTTTTATATTTAAGATCAAATACTTGTACTATTTATATTAGTTTATACATAGAAAAAGAAGAGATATTTTCTGCAGATAATGCAGATCTTATAAAAAAAACTTTATAGCTTAAAAGTATAGTATATTTATATTATATATGTAATAAAAATACAAACAAAACCTTTACAGCACATACATTTTTGTAAATTAAAAAATAAAAATGACAAACAATGTTTCTGTGAGAAAGAAAATGGAATTAGCAATGATACTTACAAAACTATTGCAATCTTTCTTATTTTTAGTGGCATTAAGGCCCCAAAAGGTAGGAATGAAATGAATTTCCTGACGATGGGATCTATGCTATCTTCATTTCAATCAGAGGGCATTGTGAGGTCAAGGGCTCTTCTTCAGGATCCTGCCTCTAATTCCAGCACTGCACAGTCATTGTAGAATTTTTTTTTTTTTGTAACTGTGCAAGTCTCAGATTAAAAAACAAAAACAAACAAAAAAAATAAAATAGAGGAGGAAGTACAAATGACTTGGTGGTGTTATGTAGCAGCTATTTATTGCAAAGTTCATGCCTAAATGATTCTCATGCAGAGAACAGGTGACCAGCATGCTTAGAGGTGGGCAAGGCACTTCCTAATGCCCCATCCTCGCATTGGTCGATGTGTGCCTGTGGGTTCTTTAATGTATTCATGTCTGAAAAGTGAATTTGATATGACACATGATAATCTATGAAAATGTTAATCAATACAAATAGTTTAAGCTGTCATCAAATGCACTTCTTTAGTCAATACTCATATCGCTGCAAACAATGTCACTGTCACCGAGGTTTAATTTGCACAGCACTTAAATATTGGACTCCGTGCATCGATGCACTCCTCTTCAAATACAGTAGGTAAACACATTTTCTCCCTATTTAAGGCTGGAGCACTCAGCATGCATTTAGCTGAGTCGAATTCTCCCGTTTGAATAACTTGATAGGTCCACTGGAGGGCAAAATTAATACTTAATTGAATCTCACAGTCATCAAAATAATCAATACTTTTTTATTATTTATTCTTTACAGTCTGTTGACTGTTTCAAACCTCTGAGGGGATGGTGGAAAGGATTCATGGCTTTGAAACACTGTCATTTAACAAGGTAATTTTCAGTGGAGCATTAGAGGTTGTGAAACATATAATAAAACAAAAATGGTGGCTTGTAATAGGAAGAAAGAAAAGAATTATATTTCTGTCATCTAATAAAACAAGATAAATAAAATAAAATAAAAAAACACCAGTGAGAAAGGAGCCAAAGTAGGGGAGGGGGCTGGAAGGAAAAAAGAACGAGAGAGAGAGAGAGAGAGGTAGGAGCTGGCTTTTGAAGGGTTTTATCATATCAAGAGCAGAGCTGAGCTTTCATAATGCTGACATTTCTCATCCTGACAATCCTAAACAAGTGGAAAGGATGGGATCGCTGATATCATCTTTCATCACATTCCCCAGCTTAAGAACCAACATGACAGCTTCTCTCCCCTTTACACTGTTAATTACTAAATAAAACACTTCTCTGCAACTAAGGGTGTCAGCATGCTGCAAAAAACTGGGGGGACAAGTCCGGAGGTAAAGTGGATCTAAAAATTTTTGTTTTTTTGGTGGGAGATCAAAGGGGTCAGAAAATAATAAAGAGGAGACGATAATACACCGGGCTTGAAAAATCCCAGGAGACCAATTTAAGATAGGTCTTTCCTCTCAGCAAATTTAGTACAGAGCAATGTTTTAGAATTTCAAGATGTCACGTGACAACACTTGTCTATGTGCCATGTCCCCATTTTAAAACAACACTAATTATAATGTTACTTCATCACTATAATTTTTATTTTCCAATCAATGAAAACAAAACACAGACCACTTGCAATTTAGTGGCAAATCATTATCAACAGTGTACATATCCTTTTAATGTATTGTAACACCATAAGAGTTGCAGAGAGCAGGACATGTATGCAGTTATGGGATCCTTTATCTGGAGACCTGCTATTCAGAAAGCTTAGAATTACAGGAAGGCCATCTCCCATACACTTCACTTGAAACAAATAAAATTAATAAAATTAAAATGATTTCCTTTTTCTCTGTTATGATTAAACAGTACCTTGCACTTGATGGTAACTAAGCTGCATGAATCAATATTGGTGGTAAAACAATCCTACTGGGTTTATTTAATGTTTAATTGATTTTAGTAGACTTAAGGTTAGCAAAATCCAAATTATAGAAAGAGTCCTTATCCGGAAACCCCCAGGTCCATAACATTCTGGATAATGAATCCCATAAAATCTGTATACAGGGTTTGAAATATACTTGAAACTTCATATGAAATGATGTTCCATGGAAAAATAATAGCAATATAGCAATAGTTGGGCAGCGACCTAAGAAGGTGTTATTTATGGGTTAGCACAGACCTGACACTATATGGTATTATTATGCAAGAAAGCAAAGAGAAATGTCCCAGCTCTCAACATAGCTTAGGGAGCATTATGTGATATATTGTTTTCTAGTCGCCAACAATATACCAACAGACTGCACACCCCATGGCAAAAGACAGGACTGAATGTTGCATAGTCTTAGGAATGCAGGTCACTAAAATTCTAAACCCTGCAATGCATTTGCTCGCCATCTAGTGTGCACAGTGCACATTAACACAAGGTTTGGAGATATTTTACATCATGAGAAGTATTGGCAAGCACTGCAAACACTTTTGTAAATGTAACAGACATGATTTTGTCATATTTTTTCACATGTTGTTTTAAACAAATCTTTATAGAGATTAAACATACAGCTTTCACTAGATTGTTTAATAATTTTGAACTGTTCCCTTCTGAGTGTCAGATGCCCTGTTTACAATAAAGGTATAGGATCTGTTATCCAGAAACCAAATCAGATTTTTAAAATTGATTTTCTTTTTCTCTGTAATAATAAAATAGTACCTTGTACTTGATCCTAACTAAGATATAATTAATCCTTATTAGAGGTAAAACAACCTATTGGGTTTATTTAATGCTGAAATTAATTTTAAGTAGCCTTAAGGTATGGAGATCCAAAGAAAGATCCCTTATTCAGAAAACCCCAGGTCCCGTGCATTCTGGATAATATGTCTCATACCTGTAGTAAAACATTCAGACATTTATTTGCTTTGACCAGTGTAACTTTTCAAAGATAAAGTCAGTGGAGCAACTGATGGGAATTACAGCAGATTCCACTAGACTTTGACAGGCAAGAACTTTGAGCCTCATCATCATTATTATTGTTATTATTATTATTATTATTAATAATCAAAGATAAAGTCAGTGGAGCAGCTAACATAATTTGCAGGCTTTCACATAGATCATACATCATTCACATCGCTCCCAGTGGAGCTTTTTGTTTAAAAGCCTATCACATTCACACACATTATGGTAAATTTCATTAGCAAACAATTAACCTGTCTGTATGGTTTTGAAGTGTTTGAGGAAACCAGAGTACCCAGCAAGCATACAGACTCTTGCAGAAAGCTCCCTGGTCCCAGGGCTGCAATACAACCAGCGTCAGACTGGGGGGCCGCCCCCTGCCGCAAAGCACCCTCTGCCCCCCCAGCCACAACCCCCCTCTGGCCTCACATCCAAGCAGCAACTCTGCATTGGCCCTGCTGCACTTTTATATTCTTCACTGCAGTGAATGGCCAGGGAGAGAGGTCGGGGCAAGGATGGACGGTCACAACGGGAGGTAAGGAGAGCAACACTAGGGAACATGTCTGGGCCGGTGGGTTTGGTCCCGGTGCCCCGCTAGCACCGGTTCAACCCTAAATACAACAATGCTAATCAATACAATGCCATGCTCGGCTTTTGCTTGTTTGCTGCACTGTAGTATATCTTGGCTTTCTATAAATAAACTCCAATAATCTATACAATCAATGAAAAATTCCTCAATGTGCTCACTCTAACCACGTGGCACAAGAGGTATATTCCGGAGCTGCCATCTGGGGGTACAGGGGGTACTGCAATTAGAGGTCCTAAGCAGAAGAGACCCCAAGAGACATACAAGTTTGATTAACTTGTTATGAAGGAGGCAGCTTGTGGGAATATGGGCGGAGTTTTGATGGATTGTGAGCATCATGGCAATGGTGAATCAGGGGCATGGTCATATGTCTGCGGGCCCTTATTTTCATTAGGAATTCATTCTAATTGTTGGTACAGTAGGTCCCTCTACCAAGGGACCGAGGTGACCAGTGGATTAATAATTGAAGCACTCCTCCTTAAGGCAACCCTTGATTTTCCTCACTGCCACATTTCTGCCATCAGTCATGTATTAAGGTGCAATTAATATTTAGATGAGTACACATGAGCTGTGGTTCCAGGCATCCAGTCTCCCTCAAAAAAACTGGAGATACTTAAAGGTTTGACCTGTGCAAGCAGATGAGCACCACTTAATAGTCAACCAGGAGGGTATAATACTAGGGATCCACAGATCAAGGGCCTCTTGTTAGCAATCACATTTTAACTTCATTAAGTCCAGCAGCAGGGAAAACTATTGCTAGCCACAATACATTAAAATCCCTCACTGACTTAAAATAATAATCATGCAGAATTTGCTAAAATCTCTCCAGTGCAAAACTGTTTGAAAAAATGCATTAATTAAAATGCTTATCACAAAGCTACTTAATACATAAGCTATACAGATGAAGCCACTTTGGTTTGTCTGTTTGACACAGAATAACTAAACACAGATATCCCATTTATCTCATCTAACACAGAAAACTGCGTCACAACATCCCATCTAATTAAAGCATTCACCATTGTGAACAAAGGAGCTTTGGTATGCTAATGAAAAGGTTAAATGCATTAAATGAGTTAAGATGACTTAAGATAACACAGTTTCTTCAATTACCCCTGAGTCATGACGCATTTAACTCACAAATCCAAGTGGCTTCATCTGTACATAAAGGGGGGTATATAAAGACTTTGGACTGAAGTTTGTCTTTTAGATCTCATGCGGAGGGTACCTCTCTTTGGGCCTGGCTGCACTCTGCTCCTCGTGCTGGAATCAAAATCTGAATGTTGGGATGAGCGGGACCCAAAGTACAAAAAACTTGGCTGATTGCAAGTACAGAAAATGACAATTCGCAGACTCACTCAAAATACCATTGTACAACATGTGTATTCCTATCTGTAAATCAATGAACGGAGTATATTCGTAAAGGAAAACAAAATTAAACAAAACAAAAACACGAAAACTCACCACAGAGATTAAACATTGTCCTAGGCACAACTGAATGATACCTGGTACTACAGTACATCTACTAATATATAGTGAATATAGTACCCCATATTGTAAAATATAAGATTATTATAAGTTACCAAGACGTTCCATGACTGTTTAATATTATACAGGTCATGGAACTGATAATATCCTCATATTTTGCAACAGGGAGTAATTGTTTTTATTTATTATAATAAACACGTTTCAGTAAGTCATGTAACAGAAATTACATCACTAAGCTCTGATTCTATAACTGATAAAATATAAACCGTACCTGACTCGAAAGTTACAATGATCTTTTGTCAATATTTATTATTTGCAAGATGATTTAAAGATCAGTCAGTCATAGAGCTCTTTCCCACTGTATGGATTTAATAGCAAAGAAAATAGGTCTATAGCTTTTGCATCATATAAAGAGAATAGCAACAGGCAGAAACTACAATGGGGCCCTGTGCTTACTGCCTTACTTTGGCAGGCATTAAGTAGAGGGCTGCATTGCACCCACAGTACTGCGCCTTGAACCTTGGACCACATCCAGCAAAAAGTGCAAAGCACAAATTGCATTAAAATCTACAGATATAAGTGCTCCGTAACTAGCACTTTTTGACAATAATTTTTAAAAAATAATATTTTTTTTATATAATAAATAAAAAATAATAAATAAAAAATAATAATTTTTTTATTGTCAAAATAAGTTTTGACAATAATTAAAAGTTTCCTGCTTCATCACTCTCTTCTACACCTTCCCTCTTTTACTGCTTATAGTCTGCATGTGACAATGAGATCCTGAAAAATGACAATTCATGCACTTATTTGACTTACGATTTCCTACAGTCCATATCAACCAATAACTGCCATCAGAAAACAAGGGGCCCTGTATTAGTTATCAGGGCACCCAGGTGGACCTAATGGTTAAAAACGAAAACACACATTCGGGCCAAGGGCCCTAATGGTCCCAGGTTATACATTAAAAAGAAACCCATTCCCAGCATCACCAATCATTGGTTATTAACAGGTAGGGACCTATTTATACATTTTTGAGGTTGAGGGAAAAAACGCCTAAAAAAAATTTAAGAAACGCTTGCAACTTTTTTCTTGAACATTTATTTAAAAAAAAATTGTTAAAAAAAAAAACTGCAACAGAATATTCCAGGAGCACTTGTTATCAGAAAAAAAGTTGCAAGTTCCATTCATTTTAATGAGGCTAAAAACTTGAAGGTTTTAATGAGCTGGCAAAATAAATAAATAATAGATAAAGTTGTTAGAGATCATTCCCATTGACTTCTATTGAACCTCGCCAGCTTTACTTGGTGAGTTTTCTTTAAATACCAACGATTTATTGGTATCATTCATTTGTTATAATTAATTGCTGTAATTATGTGTTGGCATCTCTAATTGTTGCAATTGATAATTGAATGATCAAAGGAAAGCAAAAAAAAATAAATACTTGGAAAAAAAAAAACAACTAGTCAAAGTTTCAAAGAATATTCTTGAGTATATTCACATTCATGGTTTTTCATCAAGTTTTTTTCTAGAATTGAAGAAAAAAAAGCAAACTTGATTTTTGATTAGACCCTTAGGGGCAGATTTATCAAGGGTCGAAGTGAATTAGAGGGAATTTTCGAAGTAGAAAAATTTGAAGTAATTTTTTGGATACATTGACTATCGAATACGATACTACGACTTTGAATTTGTTTCGACTTCGATTCGAAGTAAAAATCGTGCGATAATCGAAGTACTGTCTCTTTAAAAAAATTTTGACTTCAATACTTTGGCAAATTAAACCTGCCGAATTGCTGTTTAGCCTATGGGGGACTTCCTGTGTGTTTTGCTAAGTTTTTTTTAGTCGAAGGATTTTTTGGAATAGTACGATAAAATCGTTTGAATCGTTCGTTTCGAAGTACGATTGGAGTACGATCGTACTATGATCGGAATACGATCCTACGATGTATAAAATCCTCCGACTTTGAATGTCGGAGGATTCTATTCGATGGTCAAATTTAGAAGTTTTTTCTACTTCAAAATTCGACCCTTTATAAATCTGCCCCTTAGTCACTGTTTATTCAGATCTTTTATTATGGTCCTTGTTCTTGTGCTGTTTTATCCACATGCAAAAAATACAATTGAAAAGTGCAAATACAGAGATTTACATTTCAATAACAATTAAACCAATGATTTCTGAGTGTTTACAAAATCATTTCCTTAGTATCAATATGACTTAAGTAAGGTAGTAAGATCTATTTTATTTGCTTTTTATGTCCTGTTTTCTTGATGATTAGCATCTTAAACTGTTCAGACCATAAATTGGCATTGTCTGTATCTGTATTGTGAATTTGTGAGAGATAATCAATGTAATCAATGTGATCAGTCTGTCATTGTCAGGCTAAATTGCTGGTTATTTATTAACATTTCATTCCTTCCGTGGCATGAATACTTTAATGGTAGACTGCTGCATGCTTTCTTTGGAAGCAATATAGCATTACAAAATTCAAAATCAAATTTCCTCTATGAGCAATCTAAAGGGCACTGTATTGATGTGCAAAACTGGGCACTTTGCTATGTACTTTTTAAATTGGCTTACTTATATCCTATATTTTATTTGTATTAGGGCAAGTATACACATCTAATACTTCATGGGGGCTAGTTCAAGATGAAGCTGAACAATAGGCCAACCGTTTCTAAGAAATACATACCTATTAAATTCCTCTACTGGTTTAAAGTACGCTTATGGCACATGAGGAGTATTCAAAGGTTCAATGTAATGACCCCACGTTCTACAAATAAAACAAATAAATAAACATTTTTTTATCAGCCATTTGGGCGAAACACATCATATTGCTGTTATTAAAGGTAGGCATTAGTGTGCCAGAAGTCAATGTCATCTACTATCTCTACAAAATCATTGTTCACAAAGAAAACCCTCACACGACTTAGCATGCGCATGCAATTTTGTCAGATGCAAACTACAGCACAGCTGAAAATTTTTGCATTATGTTATTGGTTTTAACAGTGAACCTCTTAAAAACTGGACACATATTACATCCACACACACTATGGTAATTTACAAATAATGGCTGTATTGCATTTTATGTAGGTGTTAGCTATCTGAAAATTGTCTGCCTAGTACTAAATCCTATTTTTGTGGTAGATCAAAGGGCAGGGCTGGATTTACATAGCAGGTGCCCCTAGACCTGCTACCATTCGTCACCCCTGTCCCCTCCCCTTTATTCATGCACATATGCAAATGTTTATCATCAGGTCTTGAGAACTGGGGATTGACACACATAAATTTTTAAAAAACAATTGTTTTGCCCACAAGTCCCCAGTGTTTCTGAACCAATGTGGATGTGGTTGGGCTGCATGCCGCCCCCCTAAAATCCTGCTGCCTTGGTGGCCTTTCCACAAATCCGGGCCTGTTAAAAAGTTAATTGTTTAAGTAATTTTATCAGTAACTGCAAATGAACATAGGCCTCAGCAGTACCAATACACTAAAAACTTAAGGGGCCCCATGGGTACACTAGCTTTACTAGGTGTACTAGTGTTCATTGATAAAACAATGCTGTATAGATGAGGTCTTGTACTCCCTGTTACCAGGTACAACAGTTACATAGTTGCATATTTCATTTGGGTTGAAAAAAGGCAAAATTCCATCAGGTCCCTGAGGTCCAAATGACCCCCAATGCATATTTATGTATACATATACAGCTATGAGATCCATTTTTCAGAAACAATTAAACATTTTACAACATACTTCCTTTTTCTCTGTAATTAAAAGGCAGTACCTTGTATTTGATCCTACCGAAAACAAAAAACTTATTGGAATCAAAACAAAATTATTGGGTTTTATAAATATTTACATTATTTTTTAGTAGACAAAGTATGGCGATTGAAATTACTGAGAGATGCCTTATCCAGAAAACCCCGGGTCTCCACCATTCTGGATAACAGTTCCCATACCTGTATTTACTGTATATATAAGGCAAAAGGTAACAACTGGCACACTCCAGGTTTGTGTAATATGCAAAAGGTTGTTTTTATACAATGTTTTAGTTCTAAACAAAGACCTTTGTCAGAAATTTTTTTGTTTCCTTTTCCTGACTAAGGTCCTGGTCTAGGACCGAAACATCAAATAAAATCTCCTGTTTGCATATTATTTATATCCTGAGTGTGCCAACTTGTGGTACACATACAGCCATACCTATACAAACCAATACAGACATATATTTAAAAATATATATGCATACCTATACTAATCTAATTGGAAAATATCACTGTTAAATTGTATTGACCTGCAATATGTCCATCTTACAGTATACAACTTGTAAAAACATTGTGGCTTGTTGAATATAGAACCGTTCACTTTTTATTGCAGTATAAAGATAATCTGTTCAAGCTATCTTTTTTATGCAAAAAATGTTTATCTTCTCCTACCATTTCCTCCCTTTCAATTGTGACAGCCATTGGCACAATTTTATTTGGTTGTACTTGAATATTCTTACAGCTCTTGAAATATACATTGAGTTTATATTTGCTATATATCCTTTCCAAAAAGCTAGCTTAAATTTATCAACCCAAAATAAAAAATATAAAGGGAGCTGGAATACTTATTTGTTCTATTTGGAAGCAAAGTTACATAAGATGAATGTAACTCAGATTCCAGGACACCCTATAGCCCCCACCTTAGATGTAAAGTCCATAATACAAGCAACATGAAAGTAAAATGACCTACCTTTATGCAGTACATGCTGGAAATGAAACTCTGGAATTTAAAATGGAATGCAGACCTTGAAGTAGATGCAGTAATAAAATAATTGTACAAATTGAGTGCATCATCTTGAATGCTATATCTGATAGACCATGAACCCAGCATTGAAATTTATTGTATCAAAAATGTAGAATAGTCAGTAAATGATATCCAGGCCATAATATACTAGGCATGTGAAATAAATTGGTGTCAAACTGAAATCAACAAAGTAACACTAGCCCACAAACAGGTCACAGCTTTGACCATGAAGAAATATTTTTCTAATGCGGTGTGCATTTACTGCATCATCTTGGTATTTTAATTAGGACAGATTCTCTTATTCCATAACTATCAGTTATTTCTATAAAAAAAAGTTTTGGTGTGGTTTTTACTTTACAGTACATTGGTGCTGTAGTCATAGCCATGTTGTCCACCTGGAGTTACAGCTATTTTGTTTTTTAATTAAGGGGGTCCAGTTTTCAAATAGTTTAACAAAAAAGTATGTATTTTGCATAATAAATATGACTATGGATTAAATGAATATATATACTCAAGTAAAAAGATAGAGTGAAGCACAAGTTCATATACAGACATATATACAGTTAGAGATATCTTAAACTATGTTGTCCCTAATTGTATCTGGTAATTAAATTGCAAATCAGTTCATGTTTGCCTAGTGGCATTCTAGTCTTAGATATGCTCTAACTGTTTCCTTTTACCTTAAAGTCTCTTGTTTTTATGGTCTTTTGTCATACATACAACATTTCCAAAAAGGGTTTACAAACCAGTGTATTATATTTTCAGTGAAGATCAAAGAAAAACACAGCTGTATCTCCATATAAAGCATAAAGTACAACCATTGTTAATTACTAATATAAATTACAGACATTCATGGGGGTGACCATGCTCAGCTATGTAATATTTGTTTTTGTATGTCTATATGTGAAATCATGTTACTCAAGTGCACACCTATATGTGAAACGTAATATATCAGTTAATAGTGCTGTTACAGCAGAATTCTGCACTGAAATGTGTTTTTCAAGAGATCAAAATTTGAAATCTGACATGGTGATAGGCATTTTGCCAGTTTCCAAGGTGCCCTCAGTTATGTGATTTGTGCTTTAATAAACTTCAGTCACTCTTTACTGCTGCACTGCCATTGGGGCAATATCTCCCCCTCCCTTTCCACCAAGCAGCCTATGAATAGAACAAGGGGAATGAAACAAGGTAACATCTTTCTGACACATGATAATAGCAGTCAGAAGCAAAAAGTCCAACTGCAACTCATCAATTTACACTGAGTAGAAGAAATAATAACTTATCTGAAAGCAAGTGCTGGCTGTTTCTGAAAGCACAGGTTCAATCACAATGTCATGAGATGGCTGCTTACATACCAATATTACAGATGTTATAGGCATAAGAATGCTGGAAATTCATAGGTAATTAAAAAATGTAACCACCATGAATTGAGTAAAAAAAAAACCTGAGTTCACAAGGGATTGCTTATTGGGCCAAGTTGGAATATATTCACAAATTTGGACTGAATACAGATTTTCAAAAGGAAGGCACACAAAGGTAACCAAAGGTAGAGCAGTGTCTTCAACCCATATGAAATGCTGTTTTGCTAAGCAATGTTATAGCCAGAATAGTAATCCCAGTGTTTTATCTTAACAGTTCCATGAATAACACAGTTCTCTAGAATCAAAACAAATTTGGTAGTACAAATTGCCATAAAAAGGGACTATGCTGATTGTAAACTATGGAAATGCAAATATTAGGGGATTTTTATTATTATTATTATTAAAGAATATTTAGTGATCTAAGCAGGCAGTGTTGTCACAGATAAAAATACTGAGTGGAGTATATCAAGACACATTTGGGGTATATAGTCAATGATTACAAGAAATCAGCATTTAGATACTTCTGGTCTAGTGAAGTTAGCAGATTTGGTTCCTATGGGTTATTGTCAGGATCAGCCCAGGACTCGAACTCTGAGAGGTGCACTCCCTGTCACTTGCATTTACCTCTTGAGCCTCTGGGGGCTCTTGGGGCTGGTCCTGACCTCTTCATCAATGTCCATAAGCCTTGCTCAGGGCGAAGTCATTGAATGTGATTTGTTGTTCCTGTACGACCTGCCAACCTGATTCCTGAAAACCTTGTTCCTGAATAACTTTTACCTTGTTCCTGAGTGAGTACCTCGAAGTTCCTGTGTTCCCCATTTTCTCACCTTTGTGGATTCCCTGATAATGACCTTGGCCTTACCCTGATTATTGCTTTTTGCCTGATCCTGCTTTTTGTTTTCTGTTTACTGGTTGCCATTAAATATTTAACCTTCATGTCTTCGCTTCCAATTGTCTATGAAAGGGATCCCAACCTTTTCAACCTATGAGCAACATTCAGAAGCAAAAGGAGTTGAGAAAATGTTCTTAGGGTGCCAAACAAGTGCTGTGATTGGCCATTTGGTAGCCCCTATGTGGATTGTCAATGTACATTGAGGCTCTGTTTGGCAGTACATCTGTTTTTTACGAAACCAAAACTTGCCTCCAAGCCTAGAATTCAAAAATAAGCCCCTGCTTTGAGGCCACTTGGAGCAACATCCAAGGGGCGGGAGAGCAACATGTTGCTCACGAGCTAATGGTTGGGTATTACTGGTCTATGGGAACACATCTGGGTTTCTGCCACACCCACTCCCCAGAGTGGCTAACTGCAGTAATAGTGGCTCCCCACTGTAAGTCTTACAGAATGACTCAGCCAAACTGCAGGAAGCCTATGGGAAAGCCCCCCGTACCTTTTGCTTTTGGTTCCCTTGTTGAACTGCAACTCCCTTGGGGTGGAGAGGATGAGGCTGAAGACGCCGTCCATTTTTGTTTTTCTGATGAGGAAGACTGGGACAGACAAAGAGGACTGGGAGGATCTAGATTCTGATGCAGATGAACTACAAACTGCCGCCTGCCGCCTCCAGTTTTTTGGCCCTTGACTCCTCCTCAACCTTGCTCCTGTGGCAGCTGCCAAACCCATGTCACCCCATTTGTCTCTCAGACCTGAACCCCAGTTTATTTCTTTTTCTACGCCTCTCCAGTCAACTGCCTCTGTGCCGGCTCTCCAGTCACCGGCCTCTGTGCCGGCTCTCCCATCACCTGCCTCTGTGCCTGCTCACCAGTCACCTGCCTCTGTGCCGGCTCTTCAGTCACCTGCCTCTGTGCAGGCTCTTCAGTCACCTTCCTCTGTGCCGGCTCTTCAGTCACCTGCTCCTGTGCCGGTTTTTCTCCTTGCCAGCAGCCCAGCCAGTTCCAGCCTCTGTGCCAGCAGTCCAGCCGGTTCCAGCCTCTGTGCTGGCCTCTATACCTGTTCCCCAGCCAGACTCCGTTCCCGTGCCAGCTCCCAGATGACTGCTTCATCCTGAGACAGTTTCTGCTTCTATACTGTCTGCCCTGTCCTTCGGACCTGAGGTCCTGTTTGCCCTGGCCTCCTGGCTTCCAGGCCTGAGGACCTTTTTGCTCTGGCCTCTGGGCCTGAGGACCTGTCTGCCCTGGATAGTTCCACTTACCCTGCTACAGGTCCTGGTAGGGCGGTTACCCCTGTCTCTATCAGGCCTGTTGCTGTAAGTGGTGGTATTGCTGTACTGGCATCCCTCCTCCTGTTTCTGTCTGGTGCCTCTGCTCCTGGTCCGCCACCTGTAATGGATGCCTGTGCTCCTGGTCCGCCACCTGTACTGGGTGTGAGGGGTCCTGTCTACCTTCCTGTTCTGGCTTCTAACTCTGGTGATGATCCACTCTTGGCTTCCAACCCTGATGAAGTTTCTGTCCTGACTTCCGACTCTGGAAATAATCCTGTCCTGGCTTCTTATGATGCTCCGCTCATGGCTTCCGACTCTGGCTGTGATCTTGTTCTGGCTCCCGATTCTGGCAATGTTCCTGTCCTGGCTCTCAACCTTGGCAACCACTCCAATCTGGCTCCTGTCCAAGTTCCCGACCCTGTAGAGGCTCCTGTCCACGTTCCCAACCCTGGCGAGGCACCTGTCCACTCGAACTCTGAGAGATGCACTCCCTGTCACTTGCACTTACCTCGTGAGCCACTGGAGGCTCTTTGGGCTGGTCCTAACCTCTTCATCAATGTCCATGACTCTGTTCCCAGTATGTTTCCTACCTTCTCATTACCCTCATGTGTTTCCTATTCCCCATCACCTTCCATTGATAAACCCAGCCCTTAGCCTTGCTCAAAGCTGAGTCATTGAATGCTATTGCTTGTTCCTGTATGACCTGCCGACCTGATTCCAGAATACCTTTTTCCTGAGTGAGTACCTAGAAGTTCTTGTGTTCCCCATTTTCTCCTTACCTTTGTGGATTCTCTGATAACGACCCTTTCTGTTTACAAGTTGCCATTAAATCTTTAACCTTCATGTCTTTGCCTCCAATTGTCTATGGGTACATCCCTGGGTTTCCGCCATACCCACTCCCCACAGAGTGGCTAACTGCAGTAATAGCGGCTCCCCGCTGTAAGCCTTACATGTTCCCTTTATTTTGGAATTTTGTTTTATTTAATCTATATTTTTATATATAGTATATTTAAAAAAATATATTGGTTTGTGTTATTTGTGTAGAGCCTGGTTAGCTATATAGTTTTTCTTGGTTGAACTGGTGAAATTAATTCAAATAAATACTGTGGGCTTAATTAATCCAAATGTTACCTTATACATATAATATCAAATTACCTTTATCGCAATTTGTAAGCATATAAACATTTCTTATATAATAAATTGTTTTTTTTCAAAAACATTTTTAAGGAAAAATATACAGAAAGCAAAAAGGGAAGGGAGGTGGATACACTCTTTAATATACAAATGACATTTTGAGAAAGCATAATTTGGTCATAGACAATTAGACAGTAAGTGGGTTATTTATCAAAGTCTGAATTTATCTCAATATTTTCTGTTACAAACTCCGATCAAATCTGCTCAGTTTTTTACATTTATTCTTAAATTTTCCCAACAATTTGTGGGAAAAAATTAGATTTTCACAGGTTTTTTTTGGAATTTTCACCTGAAAACTTCGGGGTATTGCACGAACCCCAGCGCACCTCAATAAATCATTGGGACTTCTCCAATTGACTTATATGCAACCTCAACAGGTCTGAGATGCCGGATTTTACGATTTGGACTTTTCTTCAGTGTTTAATAAATTCTGAAAAACTCGATTTTTGAAACTCCAATTTATGAAAAAAATTAACAAATTTGTCGTGATTTTTTTCAGAGTTTGGTAAATAAACCCCCAAAAACTATTATCTATTTTCAAATATCTCTTGTTTCTTCATCTAAATTATAATATCTGAAAGTATTCCTGTCTCACCATAACAATATTATAAAAGTCTATATTTTTTTTTTTTTTGAGAAAGGATAACCAAGGTTCCCATGTTTTCAAGTACATTTTGCTTGTACTATGTAATATGTGTGTCATCTATTCCATTTTCTAGTTTCTTTTACTTAGGGGGTTATTTATCAAAGTTCAAATTTATCTCAATATTTTCTGCTACAAACTTAGATCAAATCCGCTCAGGTTTTTTACGCTCATTTATTATTACAGTTTCCCAAAAAATTGCTTTGCAGGACAAAATCAGATTTTCACAATTTTTTTAGAATTTTCACCTGAAAACTTTGGGGTATTGGACAAAACCCTGCGCCCATCAAAAAATCATTGGGACATCTCCCATTAATTTATATGCAACCTTGACAGGTCTGAGATTCTGGATTTTCAGACTTTTCCATCCTCGGGGGTTTAATAAATTCCAAAAAAATTGATTTTTTTAAAAGTCCAATTTTATTAAAAAAAATCACAAATTTTTGTGATTTTTGCATTCAGAGTTTAGTAAATAAACCCCTAAGTGTTTTCACTGGCAGAGGAGATGCTTTCTTCCAATGTCTTGGAATTAAAGATATAACTGCATAAATGAATTTTCACTGTAAAGTTGCTTTTAAGTAAAATAATTCATCAGCAATTTCACATGTGCAGTTATTCTTAACAGCCAGCAAAGACATGCATGAGAAAATATTATAGAATGCAAATATTTTCAAAAGTACAACATCCCACTTGTGTATCATTAATCCAAGTATTCTACCTCATGCACAGGTATTTAAAAAAAACATATATTGCAAATTGAGCGCTGTCCAATTTTAAAATAATAGAATCAAGCACATAAGCCTGAGGTTTTCACTTTATCTGCTGGTATTTGATCTAAATTCCAAAATCAATTAGACAAAACTTCACTTGTCTGCAAACAGTTCAGGAATAACTGTCCCACAACTCTACAGCTCCTTGGTAATACAGGGTCTGCAACAAAATCAAAGGTTTAATCAAATATTAATCCCAGGTTGGGGTAGAGCATAGCTGAACAAATCCTAAAATACTTAGATCACAGAAAGCACTTTAAGTACCTTCATAAAGTCCACGTGGCACTTAGCTGATAAATCCCTCTGTATTCATCCTATAACAAGAGGGTTGACCAGTATACAATCCATCAGGATAGTATAATTAACCATAAAAAATAAAAAATTGAATTGAATGTTTAAAGGGAAAAATTATAGGATTTATTAAATACTTGTTTGCATTTAGTATTTACATTAAAAAAAAATTGCTCTTTTTGGGCACATACTGTATTTTTTATTTTCCCCCAGTTTAATAACAATACAAATATACAGTATATTGGCTAATATATGTCCCATAAATATAATACAGGTGTCAGGTGCACTAAGGACCATAAATAGGTCACCTACATCATAGATGCATTATTGCAAGTATAGCTATTTTCAGTTCACTGGTACTTTATCCCTTGCAACATATGCAATATTTGTTCGCTGTCTTTCTGGTCACAGGATTCTTAGGTTACTTTTACTTTGTGCAAGTTCAGCCTGCAGCCCTCAAACTGTGTGTTTGTGTGTGTGTATATATGACTGGTCAAATAAATAAAGTTGTTAGAGACAATTACAATTTATGTCTATAGAAGCTTGCAAGCTTTTACTTGCAAATTTTTTTCTGGGACTTTTCACACTTTTTTTCTTTAACGCATAATTATCCATTTATATTTTTGAGTTTTTTTTTCTCAAAATGAGAAAAGCTACTAATTTGATGTCTGCACTTACTGTGAAGTGAGCACAGGAAAATTAAGTACAAGTTCGGCCACAAGGTCATGACAGGCAGCAAGCAAACAGAGTCCATGAATCAGGCAGAAAGTCAGGGAATACATTAGACGAGCAGAAATCCAGATAACAGGCCAGAAGTCAAAACCAGAGAGTCAGAGAATGGGGCACAAGGACAGGGCAGGAATAGACTCACAGGAGTCAAGAACTTCAGGATACAGAAATTCAGGATGCAGAAATACAGGGTACTTGGAAGTCTTGGTCAAGGCAAAAGCACACTGATCCAACCCAGTTTATTAGAGTAGGCAGACTTAAAGGAAACGATACCCTTAAAACGAATACTTAAACAGATAATGACACCAGAAATTGAACCTTTTTGTATATCTACCATAAAATTGACTTTGCATGCTTCTTATAATTTTGCCATAAAGTATTTGCCCAATTATTTTACATTACCTATCTGACTCCCTGTGGTCACCTATAACAGGGTGTCATATTTGTGCAGCAGTTGTCCGTTAGAATTGGATCTCAGTGTCAACAAGAAAATTGTAAGGACTCACCCTGGGGGTCTTATGGGTGTTTGGGACCCCTGCCGCATCCCCGGCGCATGCAGCCGCTCTCTTCCTGTGCTAGTTCCCCTACGGCGCTCGCGTGATGGTGCGAAATTCAAACTATTTAAGGGGATTTTAGTGTTTAGCACATTGCCCAATAATAGGTTCTATTTAGTAGCTCCTAGGTGCTTACTCGTGATTCATGTTTCATCCTTCTGGCTGTCCACGCTGCATTGTCTGGTATGTCTTCCAAGCTACATCTAGTATAGGTCAATCTAAAAACAACTGGACTTGCTGAGTAATCAATGAAGACGTTTCACTACTCATCTGAGCAGCTTCTTCAGTTCAACTGACTGGTGTGGGAAGTTTTCGGCATATAAACTCTTCCACTAATCCATTTACAATGGCACATTGTAACTCTTCAAAGAGGTGACATCTGAAGAAACTCACAGAGGTGTTGATTCTGTGTAGTTGTGATAGGATTATCCAATGTGTCATGCAACTCCTAGATACAGGTGTTACTTGTGAGAGTTGCATGAATGGATGTGTGAAGTGTTCTGAATCCGCCGGGGTACAGATGTTAGAACAGCATTGTATGTAGCAGACAGGTGGTGTCGAAGGCCCCCACCTCTGTTCAGAGATGGTCTCTCCACCTTGACATGAATCACCTCTTTCACGCCTCGTTCAAACTAGCGGTCTTCTTTATCCAAGATTTGGACCTTGCTGTCTTCAAAGGAGTGTCCCTTGTCTTTTAAGTGTAGAAAGACAGCTGAGTTTTGCCCTGTAGAGTTCTCCCTCCTGTGCTGAGCCATTCGCTTGGAGAGCAGTTGTTTTGTCTCCCCGATGTATAGATCTGTGCACTCCTCGCTACACTGGACTCCGTATACCACATTGCTTTGTTTTTCTTTTGGTGTTTGATCCTTTGGGTGTACCAGTTTTTGTCTCAGTGTGTTGCTAGGTTTGAAAAACACAGGGACATGGTGTTTGTTGAAAATCCTCCTGAGTTTCTCTGACACTCCAGCTACATATGGGATGACTATGTTTCGCCTACTATGTGTCTCCAGGCGGTTATTTCCATTGGTGTTCCTGTTGGGCTTGGTTGCTTAAAAGACAAGGGACACTCCTTTGAAGACAGCAAGGTCCAAATCTTGGATAAAGAAGACCGCTGGTTTGAACGAGGCGTGAAAGAGGCGTTTCATGTCAAGGTGGAGAGACCATCTCTGAACAGAGGTGGGGGCCTTCGACACCACCTGTCTGCTACATACAATGCTGTTTTAACATCTGTACCCCGGCGGATTCAGAACACTTCACACATCCATTCATGCAACTCTCACAAGTAACACCTGTATCTAGGAGTTGCATGACACATTGGATAATCCTATCACAACTACACAGAATCAACACCTCTGTGAGTTTCTTCAGATGTCACCTCTTTGAAGAGTTACAATGTGCCATTGTAAATGGATTAGTGGAAGAGTTTATATGCCGAGAACTTCCCACACCAGTCAGTTGAACTGAAGAAGCTGCTCGGATGAGTAGTGAAACGTCTTCATTGATTACTCAGCAAGTCCAGTTGTTTTTAGATTGACCTATACTAGATATACTATGACCTGGATGAATGAAAATCTTCATAGTCATACTTCCAAGCTACGTTGTCTTCCATCCAGTTTCCTTGGTGAAACGATTGCACGCCTTTGCTCGCCCAGAACCTTTAGCTTTGCTCCTCTCTTAGTAAGACCTGGCAGCATCCAATTAGCTGAGGGCACTTCCCGAGTTGAAAGGAGGCTGTTAAAGGCAGAAGCAAGAGCCGCGACCAGGGAGCCTACCACTGGTTCCGGATTTAGTGTGCTGAACGTGACAGAAATACAGCTAGGAGGAAGTCTTTGTTATTAACCTCCAGGCCAAAACCTCCTGTACCTCCTGTCACTCAGTCTGGAGGAACAGCACCCAGTGTACACAGGGCCCATGGCTCTAGACCAGGAAGTTCCTAACAATAACAATATAACAAATTAGCTGAAATTAAATTTTGTAAGAAAAAGCCTGCATGCATGACTAATGTCAAACTAATCTTTACCTGTGCACTGGAAATATGATTACCTGCCTTCAATCTACCTACCAAGGACCAATCATGAAATAGCTTCAGGATCACTGTTACCCTGCTTTGCTCAAAATATAATGATTACATAATAGGCAAAAAGTATGTCCAGCACAAGAACTATTCATTGAACCCGTGTTCAAAAAGGAACAAACAAAAGGAAAATGAGTCAAGTTTCAGGAGGCCAACTGGAGTCCCATGGGCCAGATGTCATCTTCCATGTATCTTAGTGACGGGGACCTCATTCTAGCTGTGTATTAACAACTGCTTGCACTAATGTATTTATTATTTCTGTTTGATTTTTAATAATGTGCTCCACATACTTCATTGTATTTCTTCAACATTTTATGACACGCAGTATACATGGTTTATATATTTTGGTAAAGATCTGTGTGTATCTGTAGAATATAGTAGGCCTTTATAAAAGACAATAAAATACATATATTCTAGCAAATGACAGATAAGACTATTTATGATTCCTACATGTTTTTTGTTAAATAAAAGTGCCTTTTCGTGTTCATATCTCATTTTTAAGCCTACTATTTTTAACTCCAGCTAGTAAGACCAGCAGCAACTGCAAAATGTATTGGATTTCCCACTTCTGTTCTTTCACTAGGAACTATTTGCCAACACAGTGGGATAACGCAAATGTTTCCCAGTAGCAGTATTTAATAAATTAAATCAATCAATACATTTCTTTGTATCGCCTAGAAACAGCTGGACTGAAAAAAGCCATTTGAGTCAATAACGGTTGGAAAGACCACAGACCATTAAAAGTACATATTTTTCATAGAGAGACTAAATGAAATCATATTGTGTTCCAGTTGTGAGACAGATAAAAACACAGCCATATAATTTCAGGTGAACAAAGAGAAATATGTGCTTCAATTGTAAATTACCCCTCTGTAAGAGATTATCTTAAAGCTTTAATAGCTTGATTTCAGTGCATAAAGTATCATTGGCAAACAAAATTAAGTCTAATTTAGCTGTGCAAGTGTTCTTGTACTATCACATAATATTATGTTTTATAATTTCAGTTTGATTGATAGTCTTCTTATAACAGTAGAGGTATGGGACCTGTTATCCAGAATGCTCGAGGTCTGGTGTGTTTTGGATAACAGATCTTTCTGTAATTTGGATCTTCATACCTTACCAGTAAACTATTTAAACATTAATTAAACCCAATAGGCTGTTTTTGCTTCCAATAAGGATTAATTTTATCATAGTTTGGATCAAGTACAAGCTACTGTTGTATTATTAAAGAGAACAAGAAAAGTGTTTTTAAAAATTTAGATTATTTGGTTAAAACTGAGTCTATGGGAGATGGCCTTCCCATAATTCAGAGCTTTCTAGATAACAGATTCCATACCTGTATACATAGTAGTACATAGCATTCAATTAAAACCCGAAATTTTAAAACACCAATCAAGAATCATGGGATGAGATATACTAGAACTACTATGACATACTTTACAGATTAAAGTTTAATTCAGTACCCTTTTCTAGCATGAACTCAATGAATAGGGCTTGTGCTAAACATACTAATGAAGACATATTTATGTTTAATGAAGAAACATTTATGTTTAGTGTTTTTTCTTGCACTGAACATGAGAATGAAACCAGTTTCACTTTAGCACTTCCTGTCATTTTCTGCTGACCAGAGAAGCTGATAAAACAAATTACCAGTCTAGTGAAAAGCTGTGTGTAAACTGAGCTGTTCCTTAGCACAAAGGCTGAGGGGGTTTGTTTATTCAGAGCTTCTTATCTCCATTTGCAAAAATTAGCCTGTTGTTTGATGTTGAGGACTGCCTTATTATGGCAAAAAAAAACAATCTTGGAGACAGACAATTTAGATTATGTTACATTTCATCAGTGGTCATGATGTCTGACTAATAAATTCTGATGTAAGATGTAAGCCATGCTCTAATAACTTGCATTAATTACATCTTAGCATAAAATGCATATGCCTCTTGTTTTAAGAAAGCTTTGCTGCATTGATTGCACAATGGATCTTTTCTGTTGGCTCCTTTTTAGCCTTTCTCGTCCCAACCTCTTCCATATCACTTCAGTTAGAAAAAAACATCATTGCTCTTCTTACATTATATGGCTGAAGCATACATTATGCTGCTTTTATAACATGGCATTGAGCTTCTGTACTTTTACTAAGTACAAGATCCTTGTACATACAGTAGTTGTAGATGCAGACTTCAACAAGTCTGCCTTTCGATTTTCTTTTTTTTTATTATGATTGTTATTTTGTCTTATTTGGTGTTATGAGTATTTTTTTAAATTCAGTGAATTTCTTTGGGCCTTTTTTTTTTTAAATCAGTAATATTGCATTATGTTAGGGGTACAAGGATAAACCTCTCCTGTACTTCTGACAATGAACAGTGCCTGAAAAAGGACATTGCCATGATGAGAACTGGCTGTAATGTGTCATGTCATACACAAGCATCAGATAAGACACACCCATTATGCCGATGGCACCAGGAAATCATACACATGCATCAAAATTGATGTTGCCGTCACACTTTGCACACTATGAACTTGAGTAAACACAGAGCATAAATATTTTGGAATGTTTTGATATTTCTAAACTTAACTACCACTTATGGGGGGGAATGCAATATGTTTCATTATAGCAAAAAATGTTTGCAAAGACCATTGGGAACATTAGTGACCAATGTCGGACTGGCTCACCGGGATACCAGGAAAACTCCCAGTGGGCCCAGGTGTCAGTGGGCCTCTTGCTTCTGATCATTTGGCCTATTTCATGGTCATTCCCTATTTCTTTATGGGAACAAAGAGGCTTAATAATGAAAGAATAGAGCATAGTATATAGAGAAAAGAGACTAGGAGATTAAAGTGGTTGAGTTAGGCGAGGAGGTATAATAGTTTGGAAAGTGGGCCTTCAACCTAAGATTTTCTGGTGGGCCCCTGGTATCCCAGTCCGACACTGTTAGCAACCAAGCTTTTCATTGTTTGCCTCCTTTATGGCCGATTTCAGACCTCGGCGACTCCCTTGCAAAATTTGAAGTAAAACTGTTTTAGCTAACATGCCTAGTGTTTTTAAACTCCACAACATGTGTTAATGCTTACCTTTGCTTAGTGATTGCAATCTAGCAAAACATTTACAAACAAATGATTTTAAACATTGCTTGCAATTTTAATTACATTTCCCCCATAATGTGTTTTGTTCTTTACCACCTAGTCTTAAAGGGGTTGTTCACCTTCCAAATACTTTTTTTTTGTTCAGTTGTTTTCAGGCTGTTAAATAAAAAAGACTTTTTTAAATTTTTTGGCATTTTCTATTTTTGATCGTTTTCCTAAAATTGAAGTTTAAAGTTTCTGGTGTTTCAATCTGGCAGCAATAAAAAATCCGGAAGCACACCTCTGCTTTTGAACTGTGTCAAAAGTGATTTGATATACATCAGCAAAAAGGGCAAAGTTTCGGTCTCCTCTGGGCCATTTATCTGGTGTTTCAGTCTCGCAGGTCAGTAATCAGGTGCAAATTCCAAACTGTTACAATTTGCTGCAGTAGTTGATACATATCAGCATCTGTAGAATATTAGTTACTATTGTATCAATTTAAAACAGCTGCCTTAATGAGACTCATGGATTCTGCTCAGCAGGGCCGAAGATAAGAAACGTGTCAATTTATGTATCAATCTAGAACAGTTTGCAGAGACAGTGACCCGCCTCCCAGAGCTGCTTAAGAAAGACAGAAGAAGGTGAATGAAACTCTAAATCAATATTAGAAAAACGGTCACAATAGAAATAGAGTTAAAATTAAAAAAAACATTTATTTAATAGCAATAGAACAGAAAAAAGTGTTGAAAGGTAAACGTAATTATGGATTCCAGTTGTCCCGTATTACAGAAGGTTTCTTATTCTGATTTAAAGTGGACCTGTCACCCAGACACAAAAATCGGTATAATAAAAGTCCTTTTCAAATTAAACATGAAATCCAATTTCTATTTTTTATTAAAGCATTCATAGCTGTTGTAAGCGCATTTAAAAATCTCAGCTGTCAATCAAATACCTGTATTGTCTGCCACTCCTCTATGCCAGTGGCATAGAGGCGGGGCAGACAATTTCTTTCACTTTCTATTCAGCACTTCCTAGATGTCTGCTCTCCACACATTCCCCCGTTCTCTTTACCATTTAATTGTGTAGCCAGGGCATGGGGATGGACATCGGGTCCCCCATTCTGGTGCACAAACAAGATTCTGAGTTGATACAAGGCTTGTCTTAATAACAGTGTCCACAAAATTGCAGCTGTCTGCTTGCTATAATTTTGAAATCCTAGACTGAAGGAAGCAAGATTCAAATAATTTATATAGTGTAATTAAAGTTCATTTTGCTTGACTAATGTGATAAAATAGGATTTTGAATAATTTTTTTGGGTGACGGGTCCCCTTTAAAGCGATGAAACTTTCTATAAAAATAATAAGATTGTGTCCATATATAGGAGCTTTTACACGCTGAATATTTTCAAATAAAAGCCCCCCCCCAAAGCCACCCCCAGCCCTGCGAACCTTCATTAACAAAACTGCTAAATGATCTTCTGTGTTGTTTCAGTGACACTGCGCTGGGGGCGGTGTGATCCTTCCATAGGCTAATTACAAATAAAAACAGGACTGCAGTCTATGGAAGGATCACTCCCCAAGTTCAGCATCACTGCAGCAATGTGGAAGATCTGTTAGCTGTGTCAAAGTGTCGGGTTAACAAAGGTTTGTGGTGCTGGGGGTGGCTTTGGGGGGCTTTAAGTTGAACATATTAAGCGCGCAGCAGCTCCAAAAAAGGGACACGTTCTTATGATTGTTATAGAAACGTGTCAATATCTCTTTAATGGCTCTAGGTTTGATCAACATCTTCACTGGGAAAAGGTATGGGACATGGTGAGCCAAATCTCTTTAATAGTTTTGTTGCAGTGAGCAATTTATGACACAAGTTACACTCATAGCTATTTAAACCTGCCTGATTACTTAACCAACTTTGAGCTCTAGATATCTATATATATATATATATATATATATATATATATATATATATATATATATACGTGGTAAATTTGCTAATTGCCCCCCAGTGCTGCTGTATTTATATGGAGAATAAATACACTAGTGGTAGGGCCTAATGACAGGTTCAAGGATGTTTATCCTAGAGCAGTTTTTCTTAGCTGTCTTCCCAAAGTCCTTAGATTTTAATTGTAACAAAATAAATTGGAGTTGCTAATGTCTGCAAAAATCAATTATACGTAAATATTTATATCTTAACAAAGAAAGTCATAATTAGAACCACCAAGAGCGTTATCTATAGGTATTTATTCACTTTGAAGAAAATCCACTTAAAAACACATAATTCTCATAAAATATTCTTCTTTAGAAACCCTGTCCTGGATGAAAGAAACAGGGAGAAAACCCCAGAGCCTGATGGAACACATTCCCTGAGCAGTAAGTGTGCTCAGTTTAGTTTTAGCTAGGGACAGCAATATTTAATAATGGCTTCTTCTTGGCTGAAATGTTGAGCCAAGATTAGAGGAAAGCCGTTTCCTATTTACAGTCTCAGCAACTACCATCATGTGTGATAGCTGTTGTGAGGAAATAATGTTTGTATAAGATAACATGCAGGGATATTTCTTTTAGGATAGTTTCCTAAGTAGAAATCCCACTCATTTTATAAGAAACAAGTCCTAAAAATCAAATATACGTGTTTTTATTAAGTAATGAGTAGGAGGCTGAACACCAATATAGTACCAATACGTTTGTATTGGACTTGGATACTTGAGTCACAATTATCTGTTAATTAATAATTTGGAAATGAACATTTTAAGTAGGGATGCACCGAATTCACTATTTTGGATTCGCCAAATCCTTTGCAAAAGATTCTGCTGTATACCGAACCGAATCCGAATCCTAATTTGCACATGCAAATTAGGGGTGGGAAGGGGAAGACATTTTTTACTTTCTGCAAATTAGGATTTGGATTCTGTTCGGCCTGGCAGAAGGATTCAGCCGAATGTGAATCCTGCTGAAAAAGGCAGAATCCTGGCCAAATCTCGAACCAAATCCTGGATGTGGTGAATCCCTAATTTTAAGGCCTATGGTACACATGGGCAGATTATGGCCAAAAAATGCTTGTGTTTCTATTTCTGGTTAAAATCTTCCCCATGTGGTCATTTACTGTACATGTGTAGAACAGATTGCCCTTTTCTCTTCTGGTGTTTTTATGTCTTAGTATAGATTATAATAGATATGTATTTGCCAATGATACAAAACTATGTAGAACAATAGAATTCATTCAGATATGCAATATCTCTGCACACAAATATGCATTCATATTCAATTCTTTTATGGGACTTCGTAGAAAGAACCTAGAAGTACTTGTAAATAACATGCACAGCAGTAGCAAACAATACTAATCTAATGTATAGAAGATACTGGCATTATTACAGTGGATGAAAGGTCCATGCTTTCCCTAAGGGCAATATCAGACAGGACTGTTTTAGACACTTTAAGCATTACATTTTTAAGAAGCCCAAAACTAACAAATAACTATCCAAAACAGCCCCCTTCCTAGACAACACCAAAATCATCTGACAACCAATGGTTTAATTGTTTCTTGGGCAATTTCAGTGTAAATCTATTGGTGGTTGTTTCCAGCGAAAAAATATAGCATTAGGCTCTGGTTTAACACACTGCATAATCCTCATATCACTGGTTTTACTATCAATTATGTGCAAATACAATTTTATTTTATTATAGTAAGGAATGACTAAAAATAAAATGCAATAGTCCAAGTCATTGAAGCTGACTGATTTAAATGAATATGTAGTTTCAGACAGCTTGACAACTTCTTCAAAGCACTGAGGTATATTACATCCAATAACCCAATTAAATAAATCATGTCATCTAACTTGATCCAAGAATTGTCTTTAAATGTATATATTTTGGTAGTACTTGTGCATTTATAAAATCATTTATAAGTCTTATTACCTTAAACATCTCCTTTTGTTTAATAGGGAAATGTGTCCTCAAGGCAATAAAACTTTATGATAAGAAAATCATTAATCCCAAAAGAGATGCTACATCAG
Organism: Xenopus petersii; assembly: GCA_038501925.1. Lineage (NCBI taxonomy): Eukaryota > Metazoa > Chordata > Amphibia > Anura > Pipidae > Xenopus > Xenopus petersii. Next base: position 99,927,623 of record CM076682.1, on the reverse strand, counting down.
TGTTCAAATCATTTATAAAAATTGGAATTATATGCTTAAAGGGATTCTGTCATGAAAAAAAGTGTTTTTTTTACCCAATGCACAGTACTCCTCCAGCAGAATCAGCAATGAAATACGTTTTTCAAAAGAGCAAACACATTTTTTTTTATATATTTAATTTTGAAATCTGACAAGGGGGCCCCCAGTCATGCAGCTTGTGCTCTGATAAACTTCAGTCACTCTTTACTTCTGCAATTTAAGTTGGAGTGATATCTCCACCCCCCTCCCTCTCCCCTAGCAGCCTAACAACAGAACAATGGGAAGAAAATCAGATAGCAGCTCCCTGACACCAGTATTGTTAAAAATTACTCACCTACTGGTAGATATAAAAACATCATTTAATAGTGAAAATCCAAGCCCAACTAACCAAAGTCATGACTCCTTGAATTACCTTTATCATAGAGAAGAAAAGAAAAAAACAGCTTCAGGCAGTACTTAATAAACTGCAAGTGTTCATTTATTAGCAGTGTGCAACACTACATGTTTCGGGTACAAACTCTTTTTCAAGTGTAACTGGCGGAGGGCATTCTGGGATTAAAAACCCTCCCCTGATCCAGGGACCTCCCCTCAAACCACCTCCCAGTGACTGTGATACAGTGGAAATTTACAACAAAACCAAGGAGGGGGTGGGGGAAGAGAAACAAAAACAAACATAAAAAGGAAAAAGGCAATTCACAAAGAATGTCCAATTAATTCAAGTCCATAGAGCCAATATGGTAATCCTCCTGATGTGTGAAGTGTCCAAAAATTGCTATTAGTACAATAAACAAGTCCATATCGGGAAATTGTCATGCAGACCTATCCCTTAATCCAATATTTGGAAAAAGCAAAAAAAAGCAAAAAAAGGAAAAAACCAAGTACTGCTTGAACAAAGCCTACTTAAAAGGTTGTATTAGAAGCATGTAGACAACTTTAGGGTTAATACACTGAAAACTTTAAGTCAAACAATTTTCTGTCAAACAAATTTTCTACTCACCAGCTCGGTATATGAATTACCTTTAGTAGCTCCTTGAATTACCTTTAGTAGCTGAAAGCAGTTCCATTGTGAAGTGCTGGATCTTTCAGACAGCACATGACCAGGCAAAATTACCTGAGATAAATATATAATATATATATATATATATATATATATATATATATATATATATATATATATATATATATATATATATATATATAAAGCAACAGCTAATACCTGCCACACTCAATTTTTATATACTATGCAAAAAAAGGAGATTCTATTCAACATTTCGGTCCTAAACCAGGAGCAGCAAACAGAGCCTCCATCAACAAACATACCCCTTCCAAGATGGCTGCCAAACAGTACATGTGTTAAAAAGTCAATGGGTGTTTTTTCTTATAGCCACTTTTTTGTCCTAATGCATTAAAGTCAATGGGTGTTTTTTCTTATGTCGACTCATTAAAGGGGAAACAAACCCTTAACTCTCTACCCCCCTACCCTACACAGACCCCCCCTCCCTCCTCCCCCCCCCCCCAGCCTAGCTGCCCCCCAGGCAAATGCCCCGAACTCCTTACTTACCCCTCTGTGTAGATTCTTCTTTTCAGAATGAGACCAGCGAAACGGTGCATGTGCAGTTGGAGCAATTTTCTGCTTTGTTTTTTTCTCCAAATGCATTAAAGTCAATGGGCGTTTTTTTCTTATGCCGACTCTTTTTCTACAAATGCATTAAAGTCAAAATGACAAAAGAGCTGCACAACCAGGTCTTTTAAAGGTGAAAAAAAATCAAAATATATTTATTTCAACATTTCGGCTCCTAACTCAAGCCCTCCTCAGGAAGTTTTTGAAATAAATATATTTAGATTTTTTGTCACCTTTAAAAGACCTGGTTGTGCAGTTCTTTTGTCATTTTGATGTTTATCATATAACCTGCACCCAGGCATTGGTCAGATCTTGGGAGTGCTCCAGGTCGTGAGTGTGGATATATATATATATATATATATATATATATGCACTGCATATCTTGACAGCGCTATATAAATAAATGATGATGATGATATATATATAAATTTGGGAAACACCACTGTCTTGGAAAAAAAGTGAACTGAAAACAGTGCATTTAAGTTGTATGCTATGGGTTGCAGAGGGATACCCTGCACAGGTAGGGTTAATATTGCAGAGACTGGGGAGCCTGAATCCGTGGAAGGGAGAAGGGTCTGGCAAGTGAGCCTGAGTCCCAGGAGGGAAGGTCAGCAGGGCTGAATAAGAAGCAGAATTCTCTGAAGTTCCAGAGGGTGAGAGCTTTCCTGGATGGTGAGAACCGCAACTCTTTAATTATAGGTGACACATTCTATCACCACTACACAGATAAGGCATACTCCATTAGACATACTGTAGACTTACATGTACATCATTGTTTACATAATTAAGTGCCCATGTGGGTTACTTCGGAGCCTCCGCGACAGCGGCCTCTCCGAATTACAAGGTGCTTTCTTTTTTTGTGTTTTTTGTGCTTTTTTACTTAGTTTTTTGTGAAGCTATGGACGTAGGAACTAAGGTCCAGGTCTATAACCGCCAGACACTCACTCCTTCAGTACAGCAATCATGCATAACTTACAATAAAGGATGGCTTATTGCACACACAACGGGATCTCGGCCTATTTCGGGAGCCGGATCTTCTGACCGCGGTCTCGCCTGGGGCCAATGGCGGGAGGAGAAGCACTCGGAAACGGTGGATGCTGAAACGCAGAAAGCGAGCAGGAGTCCGTGCTAAGCTAAGAACTAACCCCAGCCGACCCGTTCTCCTGTCCATACTACTGTCTAACGTCTGCTCCATAGAAAATGAAATGGACTACATTCAACTCCAGCAAACTACCCAACGTGAATTCAGAGACTGCTGCATATACGTATTCAAAGAGACATGGCTCACCGAAAGAGTCCCGGATGCTGCCATTCAGCTGGATGGGCTAGTCTTGGTTCGAGCTGACAAGAGTTGCTGCTCTGAGTGGTAAGAATCGCGGTGGTGGTCTGGGTGTTTACATCAACACAAAATGGTGCAGGAACTCTGTGCTTGTGTGTCCAGCAACTGCTCACCGCTGGTGGAGTTTGTTGTTGTGAAGTGCAGACCCTTTTATTTACCCCATGAGATTGCCTCCATTCATATTATTGGAGTTTACATTCCTTAGAGCACAAACACCAAAGATGCACTCTGGGAGCTGTACAGCGCTATCACGGACATACAAAACACTCACCCAGATGTACTGATTACCATCGCTGGAGATTTTAACCATGCAAATCTCAGGTCAGTGCTCCCTAAATTCCATCAGCATGTGGAATTTGCTACTAGAGGGCCAAACACGCTGGATCAGGTTTACACAAACATTTCCAGTGTGTACCGAGCAGAGCCCCCCCACACTTCGGATACTCAGACCACATCTCTGTTATGCTAATTCCAGCATACAGACCACTCGTCAGGCATTCTAAACCGGTTCTGAAGCAGGTGAAAACATGACCAACAGGAGCTATGACTGCTCTTCGGGACTGTTTTGAGTGCACTGACAGGAACATGTTTAGGGAGGCTGCAACCTACAGCGACTACATCAACTTGGATGAGTATACATCATCTGTAATCAGCTACATCACAAAGTGCATTGATGATGTCACTGTCTCCAAGTGCAACACTACATGCCTCAACCAGAAGCCGTGATTCACTGGAGAGTTATGTGTGTTACTGAGGGACCGATACTCTGCTTTCAGGGAAGGTGACAAAGTCATCCTGAGAACAGCGAGAGCCAAACTTTCCCATGCCATCACAGTAGCTAAGCACGCATACACTCAGAGAATACACAGTTTCTTCCAGGAGAATGGCGACACACGGCACATGTGGCAGGGCATCCAGGCTATCACAAAACACAGGTCAACACTATCTGCCTGTGACAGTGACTCAGTTTCTATGCACGGTTTGAAGCACATAAAAACACAGGAATGAGGAAGACCATCACTCTGCCTAGTGACCAGGCACTTCATCTGACAGTGGCTGATGTGAGGATGACTCCAGTAAGAGTAAACCCATGGAAGGCTGCAGGACCAGACAATATCCCTGGAAGAGTGCTAAGAGAATGTGCAGATCAGCTGGCAGATGTTTTCACTGACATCTTTAACATCTCCCTGACCACCTCCACTGTCTCGAAGTGCTTCAAAATCACCACCATTGTCCCTGTGACGAAGAAGTCATCAGTGTCCTGCCTCAATGACTACCGTCCTGTGGCACTCACCCCCATCATCATGAAGTGTTTTGAGAAGCTTGTCAAGAAACACATCAAAACCCTGCTGCCACCAGCACTGGACCCCCTACAGTTCGCATACCGTCAAAATCGCTCAACAGACGATGCAATAGCCACCACCCTCCATTTGGCCCTCTCTCATCTGGACAAAAATGACCTACATTCGAATGCTGTTCATAGACTTCAGTTCAGCATTCAACACTATCATTCCTCAGCATCTGATAGAAAAGCTGAGTCTGCTTGGACTGAACACCTCCCTCTGCAGTTGGGTTCTGGACTTCCTAACCAACAAAGCTCAGTCAGTCAGGACTGGAAACATCATCTCCAGAACCACCACACTGAGCACCGGAGCCCCTCAAGGCTGTGTGCTTGGTCCTCTACTGTTCACTCTGCTGACGCATGACTGTGCAGCCACGCACCACACAAATCACATCATAAAGTTCGCTGATGACATGACCGTGGTGGGTCTCATCAGCAATAATGATGAGTCACCATACAGACAGGAGGTGCAGCAGTTAACAGACTGGTGCAGAGCCAACAACCTGTCTCTCAATGTAGACAAAACAAAGGAGATGGTTGTTGACTTTAGGAAGACTAGGAGTGACCACCTGCCACTGTACATCGACGGCTCTAATGTGGAGATTATTAAAAGCACCAAATTCCTTGGTGTCCACCTGGCGGAGAACCTCACCTGGTCCCACAACACCAGCTACTTAGCCAAGAAAGCCCAACTCCCACCATCCATACTCAAAACCTTCTACAGAGGGACTATCGAGAGCATCCTGAGCAGCTGTATCACTGTCTGGGCTGGCAACTGCACTGTCATGGAGCGCATATGGAGGATAGTGAAGACAGCAGAGAAGATCATAGGTGTCTCTCTTCCTTCCATCACGGACATTTACACCACTCGCTGAATCTGTAAAGCCACCAGCATTGTGGCTGATCCAACACACCCCTCACACTCACTGTTCACACTCCTGCCATCTGGAAAAAGGTGCCGAAGTATTAGGGCCCTCACTAACAGACCGTGTAACAGTTTCTTCCCCCAAGCCATAAGGCTCCTGAATACTCAGGGACTGGAAAGATCTCTCTCACACACAGATTCCATCTGAACTTACTATATACCACAACATTATACAGCCACTGTACACCATTGTATGGATGAATAGCCATTCGATACAATTGTTCTCTATGAGCACATCTGCACATTGTCATGTTCTTTATCATGTTCTTGCTACTGTCATGTCACAATGATACACACATCATATCTGATGTTTAGCATTATTTACTTAACATATTACATCTGCTTAGTGTGCACTGTATTGTCCTTTCCCTGCATTGTGCTGACTTGTCTTGCAGGAGTTGCATATTTTTGCACTTGCACTTTTTGTCTGTTGTCCAGTACTTCTATGTTGTAGCATCATGGTCCTAGAGGAATGTTGTTTCATTACACTGTGTACTATACAAACGTATATGGATGAAATGACAATATACTCACTCTTGACTTGACTCTTGACTTGACTCATTGTGGTAAAACATCCAGACAGTTGAAAGAGAGAATTAGTATGTGCCATGCCACCATCAGAGCAGTCCTTGATCCCAAACCAAAGAAGGAAACCAAAAATGATGAGACATAGCTAAGCAACCAGTGGCACAACACTGGCTTCAAGCCAAACATCCAGCTTCCTATTTCAAATGTGTGCCCACTGACTGTGTTTCAGACTTACCAAGAGGTAGGAACATTAATCGCATTTTGCTCCAAAGATAAGCGTTTTGGACATACAAATTTATTTGTTTGATGCCTAGGGGCCTGAATAGCTCATTATTTTTTAACTGTTTCTTGTGAATGATGTATTGACATTGGTGGGGTGACTATATATATTGGGTGATTTTGTATTGATGTTCATTTGTAATTGATATGCAGTATTGATCATGCATCACTTGGATGGTGTGGTCTGTATGTTGATAGATTACTAATAAGGGCCCCAGCAGCCAGGACAGCATAGTAAAATTATTAAATTGATTATCTGGCACAGCACAACTGTTTTTAATGTCATAACATGAATTTATTGACACCTCACTATACGCACTTATACTGAGGGGCAGATTTATCAAGGGTCGCAATGAAAATTAGAGGGGTTTTTTTTATGGCCAAATCTGTCAAATTTGACTAGGGCATTATTAAATTTAGATTCAAGTTTTTTTTAAAAAAATTCAAATTTGATTTTCGAGATTTATCACTGAGCCTTTAAGAACTTGTTTTTGACTATTCGCCACCCATACTAGAAAAAACCTCTACCCCCTACCCTGCATAGACCAACCTCCCTCTTCCCCCACAGCCTAACTGTCCCCTAGGCAAATGCCCCTAATTTTTTACGGATGCCTGTGAACTCCAGAGGCCAGATCTGCACAAAGGGGTAAGTAAAAAATTAAGGGCATTTGCCTAGGGAGGGGGGCAGTTAGGCTGTAGGGGAGGAGGGAGGTTGGTTTACGCAGGGTAGGGAGGTTGGGTTTTTTCTAGTACGGGTTTGTTTCTCCTTTAAACCTTTCAAATTGATATTTTATTCTATGGAAGACGTAATGGGATCAGTCTGGAGTTGTTTGCAGCCTTCTTGACTGTCAAGTTTTTTTTCTGAGAAAAAACCTAAATCAAGTTTTTAAAATTGGAATTAAACTCGATTAGAATTTGATTCGAGTTTGCTGGTTGATCCTATTAACCTGACTTTGAAAAATTAAATTTTTTAAGTAAATTTCGTAGAATTTTGAGTTCATGGGAGTTTTAAATAACTCCCATGAACTCGAAATCCGACCCTTGATAGATCTGCCCTTAAATTTATCAAATTAGAACAGTTTCGAGAATCGGCGACCCCCCTTCCCAGGTCAGCTTTATAAATGTGAAAAATTAGACATACACTTCAATATTAGAAAAACAGTCAGACATAGAAAGTATAAAGTAATAGGACAAGTCTTTATTTCTGGTGAACTATCTGAAACTGAACTGAAAAAAATGTTGGAAGGTAAACAATCCCTTTAAATTTGTAAAAATGAGTTCTTCTCATTGATTTAAACTACAGAAAGATACCTTATCCAGAAAACCCCAGGTCCTGAGCAAGCTGGATAAATAAATATATATATATATATATATATATATATATATATATATATATATATATATATATATATATATATATATATATATACATACATGGGGAAGGTCCCCATAGGCTTTCCTAAGTTTTTTTGATCGAAGGATATTCCTTCGATCGTTGGATTAAAATCCTTCGAAGGATTTAATCGTTCGATCAAAGGAATAATCCTTCGATCGTACAATCGCAGTATTTGCGCTAAATCCTTCGACTTCGATATTCGAAGTCGAAGGATTTCAATTCCTAGTCGAATATCGAGGGTTAATTAACCCTCAATATTCGACCCTTAATGAATCAGCCCCATAGTGTACAGCTTCAAATTTAGGTTAAAACATAATTTAAAACACTGTGTAAACACATTTAAAATAATCACTAATGGATAATTTAGACCAATATTGTCTCTAATCTGTTGTATAACTATATAGTAACAACGACACTAACTTTAGATACAATCTATTCAACATAAGTAACTTAGATTAGATTTTTCAGATAAAGGTTGTAACACTGTTTCATAAACCCTTCAGTAAGAGACATTATCTTTTGTTCAAAAAGCCATTCAACTGTAGCGTGGAGTTTAGTCCTTTAGGGGAAACGCATCCCAATTCAAAGGTCCAGAAAGCCTCCCTTTGTAACAGTAACTGATCAACATGGCCCCCCCCGCGAGGTATTTTCACACAGTCTATAGGAATGCATTTGGATGAGGCAATTGGATGGTGTGCATTTAACCAGTGTTGTGCTAACGGTTGCTTGGAAATGTCCTGCTTCACCTTTTTGTGGGGCGATGTTGATCAGTTATGCTATGCTATGTTATGCTATGATATGTTAAATGAAAAAAACAAAACCATTTGCAAGTAAGATGGATACATATTCTTTAGAAACAGAATCCAGCTGTCACTTAACAAACAGCTTCCAACATACAGACCAACAACATCTGGATGGTCAAAATTTGGACAGTCCAAGAACAACTCTTTTTTTCTGTGTGGCTGATTTTTTTTTTTTTTTTTTAAAAAATATGTGATGGAAACACCCTGGAACAATCTATTGTATTTGCCTAATCTTTAGACAAAAAAAAAATCTGACCAGAGTCATCCTTTTGTGTTCTTGAAACAAAAAAAGGTTAAACACATTAGATAGCTATTTTATGTTTAGAATTTTTGTTTTGGCATTAATTCAGCTCTCTGATCTCTTGCTGATTTAAAAGGCATTATTCTGTAGAACAGTGAAAAGGTTAAATATTCTATTCACACTGAGATGTCCGGAGAATATCTCGTACAGAACACAGCTTCTGAAATCTACCTGCACAGTGCAAGTGAGCTGAAAAGCATATTTCACAGTTTGATACGATGGAGCAAGCAAGCTGAAACAATTGTTGACAATATATCCTGTTGCCAAGCACACAATGAGGTGCAAACGATTCAAAATGCTGTCACAGCATGAATATTTTTTTAGACTGCTGTATATCAAGCATCTAAAAGCACTGTTTAGCCATTAAAATTACTAGGAAACATTATTTGAATTGAAAATGGAACGTGTCACATAAATGCTACGGTTTTGGGGGTATATAAAAATAAATAGATCACATATGATAATGTAAGCAAATATGGTGTTTATAATCCTGAATGCTTGGAACTTGAGTTTTTCAAACAAGAGTGTGTTTCGCTACAGCACAATGCTTCAAAGCTGTTAAAAACAATTTAAACATTAATAATGTTTCAACAAAACGTATTCAAGACTTTACCCTGCTTAGGGGTTCTCACCATCCAGGGTGGCTTTCCCACTCTTGGACATTCTCACTAACCCTGCTGACTCTCAACTCCCGAAATCCCAGTTTACCAGCCTCTGGCCTGGCTCACCTTTTGGCATTACCATACCCCTCTCCAACAAAGGGAGGTAATCCCACACCTCTTCTTTGCTGGACACCTGCAGTCTAATCAGGCAGCTACATATAGCTGGGCAGCTGCAAACACTAAATGTAGTATGGAATGGATGACTCACTCTATTCTTCCTCCATTCATCAAAAGACCAATTTAGCCAGCTTTCCTAAGCCTGCAAAAGAAAGCAGCCTTACTTGCTGCAACAACAAACGTTTTTCCCTGGAGCTAACTTTGTACCAGTTTAACATTGGTGAAAAATACACTAAAAGGAGAACTAAAACTAAACTAAAGAAGTAGCTAGAAATGTTGTACATTAAGTTTTGAGCTTCTGTTAAACAGTCCTTTAGAATCGAAGATCTGTGCCCCCAAATATGCCCCAGTAGCTCCCCATCTTCTTCCATACTGATTCACTGCACATGCTAGGAACCGGTGCAACTAGCATCAGAATTTAATAATCATCCCTTTAGCCTCAGCTTATATTATAGGGCAACCTCATTTTCTGACTGATAATTTTTGAAAACCCCTAAGCTTAGCTTCTCAACAGTTGCTCAGAGCCCACTGAGCATCTGAGTGTCGCAAACACTTTCAAAGATGGTGACCCCCGTGACAAGTTTGAAGTCATGAATCATTGCTGCTATTGAGAATCTAAAACTTTAGGCTGATGTAAGGTTGTTATATAAAATATGGCATTTTTAGCCATATTCATTTTTAGGATTTCATTCTCCTTTAACAATGATCTTGTCCAGTGTATCTCTTACAGTAAACTGCAAGATTAATTATTCTTATAAATGATCTTTGTCTTTTTCAGTATAAATTACCTCTTTCAATATGAGAATCAAAATGACATGGGCATGGGTGTCCGCACAAAATTTTCCAGGGGCAAGGAGACAAAGGAATCGCACAAATTACTTATAGCAATATTTTGGTTTCAGAATCTACAAAGATTTTCTATAATATATAAAGTATGATAGGAGAGGCAGCATGATAAGGAGAGGGGGCCTCTGTATTTATGGTTAATGTCACTCTGCTAGTGTAGTTCCATATGACAAGGAGGCCAATAAATCATGCAAAGAAGCTATAAGGCAAGCTAAAATTGATATAGAAAAGGATATTGCAGCAAGCAGTAAAAAAAAATCAAAAAAAAATCAGAGGGGGGTTCAGCTGGTTGATGAAAACAAAATAAAAGCGCAGATTCTGTCTACACAAATGAGGAACAAATAAGTGAAGGTGTCCTTCTTAATAGTCCCAATTCTAGTAATACAAATAATCATGCATGGTTCACACATGATGAAATTCAAAAGAGACTAGAACATGTTAAGATTAACAAAGGTCCGGGGCCAGATGGTATTCATCCCAGGGTACTTGCTCTGTGATTGCCAAACCTCTTTACATAATTTTTCAGGATTCGTTGAGATCTGGCATAGTGCCGAGAGACTGGCGAATTGCTAATGTTGTGACTTTATTCAAAAAAGGATCCCGTTCTCAGCCTCAAAACTATAGGCCAGTTAGTCTGACGTCGTGGTAGGAAAGCTTTTCGAAGGGTTAATAAAGGATAAGATACTGGACTTCATAGCAAATCATAATACTATGTGCCAGCATGGTTTTATGCGTAATAGATCTTGCCAGACTAACTTAATTTCTTTTTATGAGAACGTAAGTAGAGACCTCGATTCTGGGATGGCAGTGGATATGATTTACTTAGACTTTGCTAAAGCGTTTGATACAGTGCCACACAAAAGGTTACTGGTTAAATTAAGGAATGTTGGCCTGGAACATAGTATTTGTACCTGGATAGAGAACTGGCTAAAAGATGGACTACAAAGAGTGGTGGTATATGGAACATTTTCTAATTGGACCAGTGTTGTTAGTGGAGTACCACAGGGCTCTGTACTAGGTTCCTTGCTTTTCAACTTGTTTATTAATGACCTGGAGGTGGGCATTGAAAGTACTGTTTCTATTTTTACAGATGGTACTAAATTGTGCAGAACTATAGGTTCCATGCAGGATGCTGCCACTTTGCCGAGTGATTTGTCTAAGTTGGAAAACCGGGTAGCAAATTGGAAAATGAGGTTCAATGTTGATAAATGCAAGGTTATGCACTTTGGCAAAAATAATATAAATGCAAGTTATACACTAAATGGCAGTGTGTTGGGAGTTTTCTTAAATGAGAAGGGGTTTTTGTAGATAACAAGTTGTCTAATTCTGGCCAGTGTCATTCTGTGGCTACTAAAGCAAATAAAGTTCTGTCTTGCATAAAAAAGTGCTGGTAAGGCCTCATCTGGAGTATGTAGTGCCTTTTTGGACCCCAGTCCTTAAAGGAATAGTTCAGTGTGAAAATAAAAACTGGGTAAATGGATAGGATGTGCAAAATAAAAAAAAAATAATATATAAAGGCTGGAGTGAACAGATGTCTAATAAAACAGCCAGAATCCAACTTCCTTGTTTTCAGCTCTATAACTCTGAGTTAGTCAGCATCTTGAAGGGGGGCCGCATGGTACATTTCTGTTCAGTTTGTAATTGACCCTTAGCATTCAGCTCAGATTCGAAAGCAACAGATATGACCCATGTGCCCCCTCTCGAGTCTCTGATTGGTTACTGTCTGGTAGCCAGTCAGTGCAAACCAAGAGAGCTAAAGAGCAGGAAGTATTGGTCTGACTGACTTGTTATACATCAAATCACTCCAGTCTTTATACATTACATTTTTGGCTAACTAACTATATTAGAAACATTTTTTTATTTTGCACAGACTATCTATTTACCCAGTTTTTATTTTTACACTGAACAATTCCTTTAAGAGGGATATAAATGAGCTGGAGAGAGTGCAGAGACGTGCAATGAAATTGGTTAGAGGGATGAAAGACTTAAATTATGCAGGTAGACTGTCAAGGTTGGGGTTGTTTTCACTGGAAAAAAGGCGCTTGCGAGGGGACATGATTACACTTTACAAGTACATTAGAGGACATTATAGACAAATAGCAGGGGACCTTTTTACCCATAAAGAGGATCACCATACCAGAGGCCACCCCTTTAGACTAGAAGAAAAGAACTTTAATTTGAAGCAATGTAGGTGTAACGTTCAGTATCCCACAACCCAGAGTAAACCCCAATGTCCCGGGCTCCTTTAACCGCCGCCTTTCACGTCGGGTGGGGCCTTCCGCTACTCGGATGCCGCCAGGACTTATAGTGAGGAGACTGAGGGAAGAACTCTGGGCGAGCAAGGGAACTTAACGTAAAGGTTATCAAAGTCCAGGAACGGGCCGAGTCGAAACCAATCAGGAATGCAGTACAAAATCGGTAACATCAGAATAGTCGAGGTCACAGGCCAGGTCAGCAACTAACAGGGTCGAAGTACAGAACGAAATCCAAAGAGTAGTCAGGAACAAGCCAAAGGGTCAGGGCAGGCGGAAGTCAAACAGGAATCAGGAATAGCCAAAGGTCACAACAAGAATCACAGAAATATCACACCCAGGAACAAAATACAGAACCTACGTTGGGCAAGGCACAAAAGGACTGCTGGCCATTTAAACATTTGAATTTGGCGCCATTGGATGCTGGCGAATCAGCGCCAGCGCCTGCGCAATTGCACCAGCGTGCCTGCCCCTTTAATTCCGGCGCATGCGCGCCGCGCGCTCCATAGGAGCCGGCGCCTGGGGCCTAGCCGCATCGCCAGCAGGAAAGTGAGACGGCGTCCCCGTCGAGGGGGCGGCAGGCGTCCCTGCCGTCCCCTGGGTGAGTATTTTACAGTAGGGGGTTCTTCACAGTCAGGACAGTGAGGTTGTGGAATGCACTACCGGGTGATGTTATGGTGGCTGATTCAGTTAATGCCTTTAAGAATGGCTTGGATGATTTTTTGGACAGACATAATATTAAAGGCTATTGTGATACTAAGCTCTATAGTTAGTATAGGTATGGGTATATAGAATTTAATTAAAAGAAGAGAGGGGTGTGTGTATGGATGCTGGGTTTTCATTTGGAGGGGTTGAACTTGATGGACTTGATGTCTTTTTTTCAACCGAATTTAACTATGTAACTATGTATGACAGTGGAAATAGAGGATTCATAAGTAGTGGGAGGTGAATAAATTAGCCTGGCACGAATTTGCGGCGAATTACTTTTCACGATTTTTTTGTAACAACCTTCAGATTTCACTATTTTTTAGTGAAAACCTTCAAATTTCACGATTTTTGATTGAAAACGTCCGAATTTCATGATTTTTTCTGTGAAAACATTAGAATTTCTTTTTTTCGAGAACTTTCTGATTTCACTATTTTTTGTGAATTTTTCGCAGTTTCGCGACTTTTGTGGGAAATTCGCAAATTTTCCTTCGAAGCTAAACCGGAGAAATTCGCCCATCACTAGTCATAAGAAGAATGCTGTGAGAAAAGTGAGGGGGTGGGATGATCCTCAAAGAAGTGTTTACAGTAGTACCCCGATTTCCAAGGCTATGGTATCAAAACCATGTAATGTCCAGAAAAAAACAAACATATTTGTGAATGCTGTAAATAACAACTTCTTGTCTCAGTCAGTTTTGTTACTTACTAGGAAAGATGTTCTTTTGGATTTTATCCATTTAGGGGATAGTGATCATAACATGGTCTCCTTTGAGATTATGTTCTATAGAAAATTATATGAGTGAGTCACCAGGACACGGATTTAAACTTTTGCAGTAATTGGGCATCTCCTGCAAAATATTACGTTTACTTTTAACAGGTCTTAACACAGAAAGAAAATGCAATGTCTTTTAATACCACTTTACAAAATATACTGTATGCTTCAGTATATTGCTCTTCTAAGCAAGACAATATGTAGTAAAGCAAAAACCATTATGGTTTGATTGAAAAGGTAGCATAACATTAAGGTTGGTAAGCAAAAGAGTGCATTTAAGGCAAGCTAGCTGGGACACCTACAATTTTTAGTAGGTGATGATGAGGCCCTTAAAGCATGTAAAAAAACAGACAAGCTAAAACAGAAATAAGTGCATTGCAATTAAAAATAAAACTCATTTTACTCCTCCGTTTTTCTTTTTTACAATTTTTTTTGTCTTTTCTTTTTGAGCTGCCCATGACTGTGTGCTTGGGCTGGCTCCCTCCCCCGTCTGATCCACCCAGCAAAGGAAAGGCCTGGAAGAGGAGCCACGATTCCTATGTGCAGCATGGTGTTGGCGTGTGCCTGTTGCATGCAGTGGTATAACAACATGGGGGCCCCAGGGGAGCAGATGGTGCAGTTGAACCAGGGCCAGCTCCCCCCCCCAACCACTTGCTTGCTTGCCTGCTTGCCAGCCCTCTCGCTCCCCCCTGTCACCCACCAGAGATCGCATGAAACTAGAGGGGGATGAACATCCAGGACCTGGAATCAAGGAGCAACATGGAGTGGCATGTCACATGTAGGGATGTAGCGAACGTCGGAAAAAAAGTTCGCGAACATATTCGCGAACTTGCGCAAAAATGCGAGCGGTTCGCGAACGGTTCGCGAACCCCATAGACTTCAATGGGAAGGCGAACTTTAACATCTAAAAAAGACATTTCTGGCCAGAAAAATGATTTTAAAGTTGTTTAAAGGGTGCAACGACCTGGACAGTGGCATGCCAGAGGGGGATCAAGGGCAAAAATTTATCTGAAAAATCTGCCTGTGTGTGCTTGGAAGAGATAGTGTAGGGGGAGAGCTGTTAGTGATTTCAGGGACAGATGATAGTAAGTTTGCTGGCTAGTAATCTGCTTGATACTGCTCTGTATTGGAGGGACAGAAGTCTGCAGGGATTTGAGGGACATTTTAGCTTAGGTAGCTTTGCTGGCTAGTAATCTACTGTTCTCTTTAAACAACTGCCATACGTTGCCCTTGTAGGCATTGTTTGCCCAGTTTTTTTGGACGCAGCCACTGAAGCACAGTTGCCAGAAAAAATATGCCATATAAATGCTGAAAATAGTCATTTTTCGCCATACGTTGACCTTGTAGACATTGTTTGCCCAGTTTTTTTTGGACGCAGCCACTGAAGCACAGTTGCCAGAAAAAATATGCCATATAAATGCTGAAAATAGTCATTTTTCGCCATACGTTGACCTTGTAGACATTGTTTGCCCAGTTTTTTTTGGACGCAGCCACTGAAGCACAGTTGCCAGAAAAAATATGCCATATAAATGCTGAAAATAGTCATTTTTCGCCATACGTTGACCTTGTAGACATTGTTTGCCCAGTTTTTTTGGACGCAGCCACTGAAGCACAGTTGCCAGAAAAAATATGCCATATAAATGCTGAAAATAGTCATTTTTTGCCATATACGTTGAGTCAACGTATGGCAAAAAATGACTATTTTCAGCATTTATGTGGCATATTTTTTCTGGCCTCTGTGCTTCAGTGGCTGCGGCCAAAAAAACTGGGCAAACAATGCCTACAAGGTCAACGTCGTTGACCTTGTAGGCATTGTTTGCCCAGTTTTTTTGGCCGCAGCCACTGAAGCACAGAGGCCAGAAAAAATATGCCATATAAATGCTGAAAATAGTCATTTTTTTGGTCGCAGCCACTGAAGCACAGTTGCCAGAAAAATTATGCCATATAAATGCTGAAAATATAAATTTTTTTGGTTGCAGCCACTGAAGCACAGAGGCCAGAAAAATTATGCCATATAAATGCAGAAAATATGCATTTTTTTGGTTGCAGCCACTGAAGCACAGAGGCCAGAAAAATTATGCCATATAAATGCAGAAAATATGCATTTTTTTGGACGCAGCCACTGAAGCACAGTTGCCAGAAAAAATATGCCATTTAAATGCTGAAAATAGTAATTTTTCGCCATACGTTGACCTTGTAGACATTGTTTGCCCCGTTTTTTTGGACGCAGCCACTGAAGCACAGAGGCCAGAAAAAATTAAACCAGTAGGGTTTGCACCCTAGTTTGTAACGGTGGCGGAGGGAGGAGGACGCTAAAGGACAGCTGTGTGTGGAGTCATGAGGCTTGAAGAGAAGGACAGCTGCATAGAAGTCAGAACAAGTCTTCCGGCGTGCAGTAACCCTCCGAGATCCACCCCTCATTCATTTTAATAAAGGTCAGGTAATCGACACTTTTGTGACCTAGGCGAGTTCTCTTCTCAGTTACAATCCCTCCTGCTGCACTGAAGGTCCTTTCTGAGAGCACACTTGAGGCTGGGCAAGACAAGAGGTTCATGGCAAATTGTGACAGCTCTGGCCACAGATCAAGCCTGCGCACCCAGTAGTCCAGGGGTTCATCGCTCCTCAGAGTGTCGATATCTGCAGTTAATGCCAGGTAGTCCGCTACCTGCCGGTCGAGGCGTTCTTTGAGGGTGGATCCAGAAGGGTTGTGGCGCTGCCTTGGACAGAAAAACATTTGCATGTCTGATGTTACAGACCGGCCAAAGGGCTTTGTCCTTGCAGGTGTGCTCGTGGCAGGATTACTGGCACCTCTGCCCCTGGAATGTTGATGAGTTCCTGAAGTGACATCACCCTTAAAAGCATTGTACAACATGTTTTGCAGGCTGGTTTGTAAATGCCGCATCTTTTCGGACTTGTGGTATGTTGGTAACATTTCTGACACTTTATGCTTGTACCGAGGGTCTAGTAGCGTTGCGACCCAGTACAGGTCCTTCTCCTTAAGCCTCTTGATACGGGGGTCCTTCAACAGGCATGCCAGCATGAAAGACCCCATTCTCACAAGGTTGGATGCAGAGCTATCCATCTCCGCTTCCTCATTATCAAGGACTGCATCATCCACGGTCTCCTCCCCCCAGCCACGTACAAGACCAGGGGTCCCCAAAAGGTCACCACTAGCCCCCTGGGAAGCCTGCTCCTGTTGGTCCTCCTCCTCCACAAAGCCACCTTCCTCCTCTGACTCCACTTCTGGCACCTCTCCCTGCGTTGCAGCAGGTGCCTGGGTTCGTTCTGGTGATTGCGACCATAAATCGTGCGCTTCCAGCTCCTCGTCACGCTGGTCTACAGCCTCATCTGTCACTCGTCGCACGGCACGCTCCAGGAAGAAAGCGAAGGGTATTAGGTCGCTGATGGTGCCTTCGGTGCGACTGACCATATTTGTCACCTCTTCAAAAGGTCGCATGAGCCTGCAGGCATCGCGCATAAGCACCCAGTAACGGGGGAAAAAAATCCCCAGCTCTGCAGATCCAGTCCTACCACCCAGTTCAAAAAGGTACTCGTTGACGGCCCTTTGTTGTTGCAGCAGACGTTCCAACATAAGGAGCGTTGAATTCCAGCGAGTCTGGCTGTCAGAAATCAAACGCCTGACTGGCATGTTGTAGCGCTGCTGAATGTCAGCAAGGCGTGCCATGGCTGTGTAGGAACGTCTGAAATGGGCCGACACCTTTCTGGACTGGGTGAGAACGTCCTGGAATCCTGGGTACTTGGAGACAAAACGTTGGACTATTAAATTTAACACATGTGCCATGCAGGGCACATGTGTTAAATTTCCCAGTCTCAACGCTGCCAACAGATTGCTTCCATTGTCACACACCACTTTTCCGATCTGCAGTTGGTGTGGGGTCAGCCACCGATCGGCCTGTGACTGCAGAGATGACAGGAGTACAGATCCGGTATGGTTTTTGCTTTCCAGGCACGTCATCCCCAAGACAGCGTGACAACGGCGTACCTGGCACGTCGAATAGCCTAGGGGGAGCTGGGGGTGCACAGGTGTGGAGGAGGAGAAGGAGGACCCAGCAGCAGAGTAAGAAGAAGAAGAGGAAGAAGACGAGGTAGAGAGCGATGGAGGAGTAGAGGTGGTGGCAGAACCGCGTGCAATCCGTGGCGGTGACACCAACTCCACTGTTGTTGTTGTTGTTGAGCTACCCATTCCCTGCTTCCCATTCCCAGCCATTACCAAGTTCACCCAGTGGGCAGTGTAGGTGACATACCTGCCCTGACCATGCTTGGAGGACCATGCGTCAGTAGTCATATGGACCTTTGGCCCAACACTAAGTGACAGAGATGCGGTAACTTGGCTCTGCACATGTTGGTACAGGTGTGGTATTCCCTTTTTAGAAAAAAAATTGCGGCTGGGTACCTTCCACTGCGGTGTCCCAATTGCTACAAATTTGCGGAAGGCCTCAGAGTCCACCAGCTGGTATGGTAAAAGCTGGCGGGCTAAGAGTGCAGACAAGCCAGCTGTCAGACGCCGGGCAAGGGGGTGACAGTCAGACATTGGCTTCTTACGCTCAAACATGGCCTTCACAGAAACTTGGCTGGTGGCAGATGACTGGGAATGGGAACAGGTGGTCAAGGTGGAAGGCGGAGTGGAGGGTGGTTCAGATGGGTCAAGGAGAGCAGAGGTAGAGCAGTAAGATGCTGGACCAGAAGGAGTGTGGCTTTTAGTTTGCCTGTTGCCTTTGAGGTGTTGCTCCCAAAGTGCTTTGTGCTTGCCGCTCATGTGCCTTCGCATAGAAGTTGTACCTATGTGGCTGTTGGGCTTACCAAGGCTCAGTTTCTGACTGCACTCATTGCAAATTACAATGCTTTTGTCAGAGGCACACACATTAAAAAAATCCCACACTGCTGACTTTTTGGAAGTCTGCGATCTGGCGGTAACAGTAGAAGTTGGCGGCATTGGCGGCAATGGCGGGTGCGTTGGCCGGCTGAACACAGGTGCCGATACATGTTGTTGCCCTACTGATCCCTGCGGGCTGGCCTCCCTGCTTCTTCTAAGTCTTATTCTCCTACTGCCTCTCTGACTCTCCGTCTCTCCATCTGAACTACCCTCCTCTTGCTCTCTTCTACTAGGCACCCACAAAACATCAATCTCCTCATCATCATTCTCCTCAGATGCATCAATTTCTTCTGACACATCACAGAAGGAAGCAGCAGCGGGGACCTCCTCCTCCTCCTCATCACTCATCATTATGTCCATCTCTGTCGTGTTCTCTGCCAGAATTAAATCTGGTGTAACGTCCTCATCTCCTTCATCTTCTTCTGCCAATAATGGTTGCGCATTACTCAGTTCAAGAAACTCATGGGAAAATAACTCCTCTGACTCCAGTGAAGAAGGGGCACCGGTGGTGGAGGAAGTGTTACGTGGGGTGGCCATAGCAGTGGAGGATGAGGAGGATGTTGTGGTAAAGTTAGAAACGGTAGAGGATGGGGTGTGCTGTGTAAGCCAGTCAACTACCTCTTCAGCATTTTGGGAGTTCAGGGTCATTGGCTTTTTAAAACTGGGCAATTTGCTAGGGCCACAGGATTGCATAGCAGCACGGCCCCTAGCACGGCCTCTGCGTGGCGGCCTGCCTTTGCCTGGCATTATTTTTAAAAAAACAACAACAACAAAAACTCAGTTGGTTTTTCTGGAAACGATAATACACACAGCTAGATGGCAGTTTGAAGAAAACAGTGTGCAAATAATGCCTACAAGATCAACGTATACACTACTACAGCGGTGGATACGGATTACGTAAAATATATGAATGCTGCTTGAAAAAAAGTAACTCAAGTGGTTTTTCTAGAGACGATAATATTATCAATATTTAGACAAAATGTGAACAAGCTCACACAGCTAGATGGCGGTTTGAAGAAAACACTGTGCAAATAATGCCTACAAGGTCAACGTATACACAGCGGTGGATACGGATTACGTAAAATATAAGAATGCTGCTTGAAAAAAAGTCACTCCGGTGTTTTTTCTGGAGACGGTAATATTATGGATATTTAGACAGAATGAGAACACGGTCACACAGCTAGATAGCAGTTGGTTGAATAACACACTGGGCAAAAAATGCCTACAGGGCAAATAATGCCTACAAGGTCAACGTATACACAGCGGTGGATACGGATTACGTAAAATATAAGAATGCTGCTTGAAAAAAAGTCACTCCGGTGTTTTTTCTGGAGACGGTAATATTATGGATATTTAGACAGAATGAGAACACGGTCACACAGCTAGATAGCAGTTGGTTGAATAACACACTGGGCAAAAAATGCCTACAGGGCAAATAATGCCTACAAGGTCAACGTATACACAGCGGTGGATACGGATTACGTAAAATATAAGAATGCTGCTTGAAAAAAAGTCACTCCGGTGTTTTTTCTGGAGACGGTAATATTATGGATATTTAGACAGAATGAGAACACGGTCACACAGCTAGATAGCAGTTGGTTGAATAACACACTGGGCAAAAAATGCCTACAGGGCAAATAATGCCTACAAGGTCAACGTATACACAGCGGTGGATACGGATTACGTAAAATATAAGAATGCTGCTTGAAAAAAAGTCACTCCGGTGTTTTTTCTGGAGACGGTAATATTATGGATATTTAGACAGAATGTGAACACGGTCACACAGCTAGATAGCAGTTGGTTGAATAACACACTGGGCAAAAAATGCCTACAGGGCAAATAATGCCTAAAAGGTCAACTTATACACTACTACAGCGATGGATACGGATTACGTAAAATTTATTATGGCTGCTTGAAAAAAGTCACTCCGGTGTTTTTTCTGGAGACGGTAATATTATGGATATTTAGACAGAATGTGAACACGGGCACACAGCTAGATAGCAGTTGGTTGAATAACACACTGGGCAAAAAATGCCTACAGGGCAAATAATGCCTAAAAGGTCAACTTATACACTACTACAGCGATGGATACGGATTACGTAAAATTTATTATGGCTGCTTGAAAAAAGTCACTCCGGTGTTTTTTCTGGAGACGGTAATATTATGGATATTTAGACAGAATGTGAACACGGTCACACAGCTAGATAGCAGTTGGTTGAATAACACACTGGGCAAAAAACTGCCTACAGGGCAAATAATGCCTAAAAGGTCAACTTATACACTACTACAGCGATGGATACGGATTACGTAAAATTTATTATGGCTGCTTGAAAAAAGTCACTCCGGTGTTTTTTCTGGAGACGGTAATATTATGGATATTTAGACAGAATGTGAACACGGTCACACAGCTAGATAGCAGTTGGTTGAATAACACACTGGGCAAAAAATGCCTACAGGGCAAATAATGCCTAAAAGGTCAACTTATACACTACTACAGCGGTAGTAAAATAAAAAAAAGTTAAATAAAAAAAGAATGAATATTAAAAAAAAAAAAATTAAAGTTGGTGCTGCTGAACTACTAGGAGCAGCAGATTAGCACACCAGTCCCACTCCCCAACACTGCTAGACTAATAGCACTGGGCTCTTATAGTAGTAGTAGTAGTAGTAGTAGTAGTAGTAGTAGTAAAACAACAAAAAAATAAATAAAAGCAGTCCTTACAAGGACTATTGCTATTGCAGCAGTCAGCAGATGAGATCAGAAGCAGGACAGCTGCCCACTGCAGCTACATACAGAGCACTGCAGTAGAAGGTAGATTACTAGCCAGCAAAGCTACCTAAGCTTAAATGTCCCTCAAACCCCTGCAGACTTCTGTCCCTCCAATAACAGAGCAGTATCAAAACGATTACTAGCCAGCAAACTTTCAACTGTCCCTGAAATCACTAACAGGCAGCAGCTCTCTCCCTACACTATCTCTTCAGCACACACAGGCAGAGTGAAAAAAAGCTGCAGGGCTTCGGTTTTTATAGGGAAGGGGAGTGGTCCAGGGGAGAGCTTCCTGATTGGCTGCCATGTACCTGCTGGTCTGGGGTGAGAGGGCAAAAAAAAGCGCCAACAATGGCGAACCCAAAATGGCGAACGTCGCGCGACGTTCGCGAACTTCCGGCGAGCGCGAACACCCGATGTTCGCGCGAACAAGTTCGCCGGCGAACAGTTTGCGACATCTCTAGTCACATGAGGTGCCCTGCTGGTCTGTGCATGCCGTATTTGTGACTGACTCCTTAATTGACTGTGGCTGACAATTTCTACCTATACACCAGGCACATTCACTAAATCCTAGCCCTAGGTGAGGTTGAGTAGCTGACAATTTGTCAATGTACTGCTCTGTTTGTCTCTTCTTCTGATAAGGGTTCTGGGGGGTTTATACTTGCATTGTGCCATACTGCTATTGGTTCTGGTTTCTCCTATGGGTTCTGGGGGTATTTATACATGGAATTACACTGTGCCATATTATCAATTCTGGGGGTGTTTATACATGGAATTGCACCTGTGCCATCCTACTAACAATTCTGCAGATATTTATACATGGAATTGCGTCTGTGCCATCCTACTATCAATTCTGGGGGTATTTATATATGGAAATTCATATTCATACTTTCAATTCTGAGGTATTTATACATGGAATTGGGCTTGTTCCATGCTACTATCAATTCTCGGGGTATTGAATGCACCTGTGCCATCCTACTCTGAATTCTGGGGGTATTTATACATGGAATTGCACTGTGCCATCCTACTATGAATTCTGGGGGTTTTATACATGGAATTGCATTGTGCCATACTGCAATGAATTCGGGGGCATTTATACATGGAATTGCCCCAGTGTCATCCTGCTATGGGTTCTGGGGGTATGTATACATGGAATTGCCGATTTGCCATACTGCTATGGATTCTGGGGGGTATGTATACATGGAATTGCACTGTGCCATCCTACTATCAATTCTGGGGGCATTTATACATGGAATTGCCACCTTGCCAACTTGATATAAGTTCTGGGGGTATTTATACATGGAATTGCCACTGTGACATATAAGTCCTGCTGGTATTTATACATGGGATTGCCATTCTGCTATGAATTCTGGGGGATTTATAAATTAAGTTTTAGTTCTGCTATGAGTACTAGGGGTAATTATACATGTAACTGTGCCATCCTGCTTTCTGGGCAGGGGGTATACAGAAAACCCAGGGTTAAAGATCTTAGCACAAAGTTAATCCAGACAATGGTACAATTGCATCTTGGAGTCAGGAAGAATGTTATGAAACAAATTGGAGAAGCTTTAGAAGGGGTTGTTCACCTTCTTTTGTATCAGCTAGTATATTGTGCTTGGCCTGCCAGTTTTCTCTTTATCTTACTGCTCATGGTGCTATTGTCCATTGCTCTCTATGTATGTATTTGATGTGCCATTGCGCTCTGCTTCTTACTATATAATGTTTTTTATAGTGCTTGTGGTGCCTTCTCTTTATGATGTTCTTGGTAGATTACCTAATACTCCTTTATATGTCTTTTGAATATCTCACAGTCTCTGCATGTAATGTACTTTAGGTGCCAGAATCTTTTTCCCCTTTTTCCCCATAATGTGCTTGCAGCATTCACAGCTCTCAGTTAAAATTGTACATGTGATGTTAATAACCCCTTCCTGCAATGCCAGACTTTTAGCAAATATTGCCCCCACTGCTATGGTTAGATTTTTCTGAAAATTCAGTGAAAGCACACGGGAAAGTGGGTGGAGTCCAAAGGGAGTGGTCAAAAAGGGCATGGCCAAAATTGTCGCGGCACGCCTATTTCCCTTTTCATGGCCCCCCCCTGTCAAAACCATCTTCTGCTGCCACTGATGTGTACTGTATATTTTGAGTTGGTCCCTGAGCTCAGTAACACTGCAGCACAGAGCATGTGCAGTGAATCAGCAGAGAAGAAGATGGGGAGCTACTGGGTCATCTTTGGGGGAACAGATCTTCGCTGCTAAAGGACTGTGGTTGCCTTGAGCTGTTACAGAAGCCTTAGTGTAATGTAATGTACAACATTTCTAGCTACTTCTTTAGTTAAGTTTTAGTTCTCCTTTAAGTTGTAGAGTGTGAAAAAAAATAGATGAGAGCACACATGTTGGGCTGTATTTAACTGCATTACAGCAGACACATAACCTCTATGTCATCATAGCATATCTGCTGTTGCCATTGGCTTATGATCTGGTTCCAGATGTTGATTGATCAGGCCTCACTGCTCATTGCCCAGGGAGTTCTAAGCATAAAATCAAGTATAAAGAGATGCAATCTTAGTAGAAAACATTTGCAGTACAATAGGTTGTAGGGGTATGGGACCAGTTATCCAGAATGCTCAGGACCTAGGATTTTCCATAATATGGATACCTTAATTTTACTAAATTAACATTCACTTGCATTTAGTCAC
The DNA here is from genome assembly GCA_038501925.1 of Xenopus petersii. Classification (NCBI taxonomy): domain Eukaryota; kingdom Metazoa; phylum Chordata; class Amphibia; order Anura; family Pipidae; genus Xenopus; species Xenopus petersii. Next base: position 99,903,364 of record CM076682.1, on the reverse strand, counting down.
CTAGCTCAAAAAGATTTAAAAATCCAGTCCATTATCCTCCACACTAGATGTAATAGCTAGCACTATCCATGCAAGCAGGAAATGTTCTCTTTGCATCTGCAAAACTGAGATAAAGTGGCAGACTGTCAGATAAAGAAAGACTTTTTACTCCAGAAAACTAGTTTCACAAGTCCTGTTTCGCCATATTTTACCCAACTTGAGACGATGCTTGGCATTACACATGGTGATTTTTAGGCCTGTGTGCAGCTGCTCTGTCCAGTTCATGATGTTAATGACATAGTTGTTGTGCTGACATTACTTCAAGAGACACTATAGAACTCAGTAGTGGGTGTGGCATTCAAGAACATAGAATTGTTAATATTCACCATGCTTCAACACTAGGCAGTTCCATTCTGCATTGAATCTTGGTAAGATCCAATACAAGGAAATAGTTTTTTAAAACTTGAATTATTTGGTTAGTCTATGGGAGATGGCCTTTCCGTCAATTGGATCTTTCTGGATAATGGGTTTCCGGATAACAGATCCCACACCTGTATTGAAGATCTTAATGACTTTCACGGTGGCACTGTCATGGGATGTCATCTGTTATTGTAAAGTTTAAAGGTCTAGGAGCAATAAAAACACAGAAGTAGGTCACACAAGCTTGCAGAATGGAACTGCCTAGTGTTGAAGCATGGTGCACATTAACAATTCTATGTTCTTGAATTCTATGTTCTTCTTAGTGTCTCTTGAAGCAATGTGAGCACAACAACTATGTCATAAACATCATGAACTGGACAGAGCAGCTGCACACAGGCCTAAAAATCACCATGTGTAATGCCAAGCATCGTCTCAAGTTGGGTAAAATATGGCGAAACTGGACTTGTGAAACTAGTTTTCTGGAGTAACAAGTCTTTCTTCATCTGGCAGTCTGCCACAATATTTTTTATATATTGATAATGGGTTGAGTGCAGAGGATCTCTTGTTTCTACTATATGTATATTGTGGTCACTACCTCATTGCACCCCCTCTTAATGTTTTTAAGTTAGTGGTTGAGCACAACTTCCCCTTGCTTGTTATAGTTTATACAGGAGCAGTGACCAGCTCCATGTTGTAGCCCCCACCCTTCCCAGCTATAGTCAGGTGATCCCACTGGTGTCTAATAAAAGGGCATCCAAAGTTTGGAGTTTACTTTGAAAGCAGCAAGTAAGTTGCGGGTAAAACTTAGTCCCTTTGTAAAATGTATAATTGAACAGTAGAATTCTTAATGAATCAGATAAAAATTGAGAGTAGGACTGGCCAGATAAGGGATGACTTTGACGTAGTTGGCCAGCTTAAATATATTGCAATATATGGACAAACAATCCCTGTGTTGTTTAAAGGGTAAGGCATTTTTCAGTAGCAGTATGCACAAAGTGTCTCTGTCTTAAATATATTGATAATGGGTTGAGTGCAGAGGATCTCTTGTTTCTACTATATGTATATTGTGGTCACTACCTCATTGCACCCCCTCTTAATGTTTTTAAGTTAGTGGTTGAGCACAACTTCCCCTTGCTTGTTATAGTCTGCCACTTTATCTCAGTTTTGCAGATGCAAAGAGAACATTTCCTGCTTGCATGGATAGTGCTAGCTATTATATCTAGTGTGGAGGATAATATACTTGATTTTTAAATCTTTTTGAGCTAGGTGCCTAAATGCAAGTGAAGTCTGCAGCATACAAAGACAATGGATAATGTCCATGGACATAACGAAAGGTTAATAAAGAAATGGTTTACTGGTGCTTTATAGGAATCTGGTGTGGACTAGGCTCTGCCAAGACCTGAAACTCCAGTGAACAACTTTGGCATGAATGGTGACTGCAAGCCAGGCCTCATCTACAAACCTCAGTGCCTAACCTTACTGATGCTTCTGTGTCTACATTGGAGCCAATTTTCACAGACATGTTCCAAAATCTATTGGAAAGCCTTCCTAGCAGAGCTCAAGCTGTTAGGACAACAAACTGCATACCGACTCTATATTAATGTCTATGGTTTTGAAATTACATGTTTAAGCAGCACATATAGCTTTGGTGCTCATTTGTCCATTCTTTTGTCCAAGTAGTTTGAGCAAAACTGATAATAACTAATATAATAGTACTATAGTGTGCTGCAGTTTTATACTTTATGTTTCATCCTAGCTGGTGTCTAATATAGGATATGGCAACATGCTATTTGTATTCATCTGAGTTAAAACTTATTCTCAGCTTAATTTGATCTTTGTTATGTATCATTATTGAGTGAATATTCTCAAACATTACACTGTATTGTTAAAACAACTTGAGAATTGAAGACAGCTCCAAAATTTGGTAGATTTACATTCAGTTAATGATAATATGCCCATTGGTTTAAATGAATCATTGCAGGTTTAAGCTCTCAGTTGTTTTAGTTGAAAAAGTTGTTTTTAGTTGAGAAAATGAAAGAAAAATGGCTAAATACAAAATAAAAATCATACTTACAGCTCAACACAGAATATCACCACAAAAACATATAGGATGTGGGTGCATGAGTGATAATGTGGGTAAAACATTCTCATAATCAGCAACCCAATATAACCAAATATAATTTTGTCCATCTAAAGCACTAAACGACAACTACAGTGTGACTAAAACTGAATCAAGCAACAGGGCAATTGAATTTCTGGTGAACATAAAACATGGCAGCAAATCTAGAAATTGGAATGGTCAATTTTAAGGCCAGACTTCAATTTAAGTTTAAGTCTAGAACTCAAAAAATCTTAAAAGGGCTGTACATAAACAAAAATGAATGAACTCAAGTAGTGTTGTTACGAAAGCTTAGCAAAATTGGTCAGATATGATGTACTATAAGAGACTCATAAGAGACTGACAAGAGACTGACAAACTCAGAGAAATAGATAATATTTGCTGTTACAAATGGTTATACAAGATACTTAATTAAGGGAAATACTTAATTTCACACAGGACTTCTTTGAATTGTTGAATCACATTATGATGGAAAATTGTCCCATGAGATTTATCTAGGAAAGACTGGATAACTTTTAGTCATGTCATAATATGTGAAATATGTGTACCAGAAATTGTGCTTTCTTGTTCAGAAAGGCTAAGGGCAGTGGGTTGCCCAAAGCAATTACTGAATTATGTATTTCCATACCACACACTTTCTGTACACTTAACATTTTGTTATGTGCACCATTTCAAAACCATTAGAGCACCTCTTAGCCCCTTATTTCTGACTGCATCTCTTGACTAAATCGGTAGCTGCCATAATTGCCAGCTATTCACTCAGTAAGGGAGGGAGTGAATGAAGCAGAGTCATGTAAGCGATGGCTGGTGTGTTCAAGTGTTGTTCAGTTTGTCCTCCTGAATCAGCAAACAGAAAACTAGGGAAGTATGTTTTTTTTTAACTACAGCTGCATGAAAGCACCACAAGGCTGCAAATACAACCTCATACTATTTACTGGCTCTGCTTTATACTGAAGTAGTGTGTTTATGCACAATGGTTTCATTAACATATACATATTTAACTACTTAATCACACACTTCAGCTTCACTACATTTCATTTCACTGTGACAAAGATAAATATGTAGTTTTATTTTTGCTGTCATTTTAAATTTTAATAGCATACGGTAGGTTGATAATAAAAAAAACAGTTTAGCAGATAATTAAAAGTTGGTAATAGCTGTGGAGTAGAACACACTTTAGTGTACAGTTCACCTATTATTTTCATTTTATTTTATTCGCTGAACTTGTGTCTAGAAATAATCTCAGCACAGCCAGTTACTGACTTCTCTCCTCCTAATAAAGAACAGCTCAGTTTACCTTCTGTGTTTTAACAATAGCTTTTGTGAAAATCATCATCTGCCTTAGATGTTAGCCAGTTGTGCCCTCGTACTATGGTCAAAAAAAAAAAAAAAAGTGAGGGAAGCAGAAAACAGTTATCGGTATATATAATACATCTCCCTCTCAGTCTATTAAAGTAGGAAAAAAAGCATTTTGAAGCTGTAAAACTTGCACCCAGCGGTGTCCACTTTAGATAAAAAATTTTCATTGATTGGATGGAATGCAGGTCTCATTTTTGCCCATCGATTCCCCTGGTGACCTTCTCGCAGCATCAAAGCCAAGAGCGAACCCAAACTGACCCCTGGCTTTATGTGCATTATTATAGAGAGAGACAGGAGCTACTTACAGTCTGTGCCATTGTCTCCTTGGATGTATAATAAAGAATTCTAGAACTGCTCCTGCGGAGAACACTTCATGCAACTACCATCTCTTTGCTCTTTATAGAAAAGATCTTAAAACTCCCATTTTCTGTGCTTCAATATCCTGTCTCTTTGAGAAAGATTCAGCAACTCTACCATGAATCACTAAATATTTGCTGCAACTATTTTATTGCTCTCCACCATTTAACTCACTCACACACCAAATCCCCATTTATTTCTGTCAGGTTTTCAGTATAGAATATATAACCTATGCTATGCCTTACCCCAAATCATAACACTGTATCAAACTAATACTAAATCAGCATAATCACAATACACCATTACAAATATTATATAAGTATATAGTGCTACGCAATATGTACAGTGCTACGCAATATGTTGGCATTATTTAAATACATGTTAATAACAATAATATATGTCAGTATATGTTATGTAGCTACATTCTCTTATTTGCAAATATTTTAAAACGTGTATATTTTAGTAAGGCAGCAAAAAAACTTCTAAATTGCATTCACCAGCAATACAAAATAATAAAACTTTTTAATTGATGGATGCAGGACTCCTTAAAAAAATCAGTAAGTATTAAAATAGTTCTGGCTTGTATGTAGAATATTATAGAAGGAATACAACCTGTATATTGCAGAAAATATAGCTTTAAAAAGCGCCAATAACAGGTATACTGTATTTCATCCAACAACCCTTGTAGTTTGAAGACCCAGATGTTACCAATGTAAATCTTACCTTGCTGTTCAAAACATAGGTACAGAGACGATGAAAGAAATAGAGAAGAAAGGGAAGAATGCTATTTACACAAATAACCGTAACCCAAATACATCCAGCAGGAGGAAGAAATAGCTCCTTGCAGTGCAATCATGTCTCTCTAAATGTATAAAAGTATTTTACCACTCTTTGCAACAAATCAGCAATGAGACCATGGACTCCGGCGTGCTGCTACTGAGGAATTTTATGTCAAAGTCAACTTCTCGTGCTGTCTCCAGGGAACTGCACTGTGCACATTCTCATGAAAGGTGTGAAAATCAGATTTTCTAAAATGGATCAGTAATTCTCAATGAAGGGGACAAGGATCGATAAATCTTTGCTAAGTAGATTGTAAAGGAAAAAATTACTCTTGCAGTGACAGTGCATTAGGGCTTTGCAAACAATCTCAATAAACTAAAGGCATCTCATTCCTCCCACAGATTTTTTCTTTCATTCTTTTTTCCAGAGGTCTGATGTGTTATTTTTTGTTATCTGCATTCATTCTCAAGCACTCTTGTATATATATACATCCCAAGTAATGTTCCAGTTTTTACACAATTTATTATAGGGACATACTGTGTGCTACTAATATAGGCAAACATATTAATATTTCATAGTTTTTTTGGGTAACTGTTGCTTTCTATAAGTCATGTTCCTGACATTTGGCATGTTGTTCTTATTTGCAGGAAAGTCAGCAGTTAGAATGCAAATCCCAAGAATTATTATATTTTTATTTTACCATGTTTGATAAATAAATAACAACCATAAATCAGCAAAAAATTTGTAGATTTTCATTTAGTATCCAAGGCTGGACAAAGGTTACTTGGGCAGGAATACATATGGCAAACACTTTGAGGCATGCAGATGAAACAACCACAGTACTGTTTGTTTTACTCCTTAGATTGTCATACACAGTATTTATTGTTCTTGGGTAGTAGTATGTCCTTTTTTGGGTAGTAATGTGCCTTTTTGACTTCAGCCATTCAAAGTAATGCCCTGTGACTATTTGAAATGCATCTTGTAGCTGTCTCTTTACAACTGTTACTATATAACAGTTATATATATATATAAACAACTGATATATATATATATGAACTACAGGTAGATTTGTGAGCATATGATTGCCCTGCAGCAGTCTGCTAACTGGATAACAGCTATAGAGTAACAAGCAAATGTGCAGAGACATAATTCAACAACATCTACATTTCCAACTGTAAAATATTATAGTTCATTCAGACCAAAGGCATAACAGTGTCTTTAATAGGACACTACCCCTAATTCATAGCTGATGTGTTCTCTAATTGTAGAAAAGGACAGTTTAACTAATTATGGGCAAACTATTACTACAAAGATTTTCTTTTATGTGTAAAGCTTGTACATTCGGTGTCATTCTTTTCTTATATGCATTTCATCTAGCATGGGACTGTCAGAGAGTACGGGAATAGTATCACAGTATTACATACATTTTAATGTCCTAATCTCTTCCCAGTATCATGGTTTGATTTTTCTGCATAGAAGTGGTTAATACACAAGGAAAAGATGATTCAGTGCCTATGGCATTTCACTTGTATTCTCTTGTCCACTGGTTTTCTGTGGCTCAGTAAGATATTGCCCAGACAACAAATAATCTTGGTATGTCCTGTCAAGCAATAAGAAAAAGCTGCTATTTCCTGTACAACATAGCAAGATAGTGATAAGCGGTGCACAATACTTTGAAGTTAAATCCAGTCAAGTTTGACTTTTGCATTTTATGGACAGTATAAAAAAATAGTATTAAAATTGTGTACTCTAAGCTGAAATCGAAAATACATTTTAACCTAAAGTATTCAGGATATGAGAACAAAGCTTGCATATGCACATAAATAGATATTATGAAATATTTGAAATTTAAAAGACTTCCTTTTTTTTCTTGCTAGTTAAGTTTTTTTTTACCAACTTCAAAATGGATTTTTTACCTGGGGGTCAAATATTGCACAATGCACTTTGTTTTGACTTAAGTGCCATTGTAAAGTCCCTTGAATCCATCTCAAAATGTTTATCATATATACTGTATCAAGAATTTTTTAATTGGGGGCATGGAAGTATGTGACTACATCAATAGAAGAGCATAAGCAAATAAAAAAATACCTTTAAGCGTAAGTGATTGCTAGAAACGTATCCCTCTGTTGCAAGTACAATAATGATAAAATAGATATATAAAAATCAAGTTCAATCTATACCCAGAGCACAATCTCTCCAAAATTAGAACATCAGTGGCAAAAAAGTCAATTAAAGTCTAATTGGTTGCTAAGAAGCTACCCTAGCAACAGATATGCATATCCAACTAATAACTAAAATAAAATCTATAGTCAGAGCACCAAATCTCCAACATTAGAACATCAGTGCAAAAAAAGACAAGTTAATTCATTGATTATTAGGAAGCTACCCAAGCAACCAATAGGAGTGTGTTATACAGATCCAGTTATAACAGAATCCAGTTGAAAAACAGAAAACATAAGCTTTCATATTAATACGGCGCATTTGGTTGCTAGGAAGCTCCCCTAGCAACCAATAATAAAATGTTGCTGGTGTATTAATGCCCAATAAATATTAAAATATAGAATCAAATTGAAAATATACCCAAAGCAGAAGCAATCCAATATTAAAGGATTGGTGCATACAAAAAATAATAAAGTGCAATTTCTTGCTAGGGACTTAAACAAGCACCCACTATAAAATTAATTAAAATTTTAATGATGATATTTTAACCAAATCCATTTTTAAACAAGAATCATATGATAAATATGCTTGGGACCTGGGGTTTCCTGGATAATGGATCTTTCCGTAATTTGGATCTCCATACCTTGTCTACTAGAAAATCATGTAAACATTAAATAAACCCAATAGGCTTGTTTTGCTTCTAATAAGGATTAATTATATCTTAGTTTGGAGAAAGTACATGGTACTGTTTTATTATTAAAAAGTGAACAGAAAAAAAAAAAGAAAAAAATGGGATTATTTATCAACGAGTAAATTTAGAGATCTCCGCAGAGTGAAATACCGCCTCTCTCCATTCATTTCTATGGGATTTTTAAAGGTGTATTTATTAAATGGTAAACTTTCACTATCATCCTTTGATAAATGCTTCTTTAAAAATCCCATAGAAATGAATGAATAACGAATCCCATAACTCTACATACAAGGAAAACTTTAAACACAGAGACATATGCAAGTAACATGCAAAGGATATGACAATACAATATATATATATTTATATATATATATATATATATATATATATATATATATATATATATATATATATATATATATATATATATATAATCTTTATTAGGGGGCAGATTTACCCTCGAAGTAAAATCTTTCTAATTCGGATATCGAATTCGAAGAATTTTAGCGCAAAAGGTTCGTTCAAATGATCGAATACAAATCATTAGATCGAGCGATAAAATCCTTTGAATCAAACGATTCGAACGATTTTAAGCGGTCGGTCGAATGATTTTTATTCGATCAAAAAAACTGAGAAAAGTGCTCTGGAAGGTCCCCATAGGGCATAGGCTAACATTTCACTTCGGTAGCTTTAATGTAGTGAAGTATGAAGTCAAAGTTTTTTTTAAAGAGACAGTACTTCGGTTATCGAATGGTCGAATAGTCGAACCATTTTTACTTCGAATCGTTCAAATCATTCGATTCATTCGAATTCGATTGAATTTGACCAATTCGATGGTCGAAGTACCCAAAAAAATACTTCGAAATTCGAATATTTTTCCATTCGAACTATTCACTTGAGCTTAGTAAATCTGCCCCTTGGTGTTCCTGGTTGGTGAAGCTGAGAATCGTATGCTCCTGAAAGCTACCTAGTTTGGATTCAGTACCAAACCTGTGTCCTTGTATCAGTGCTAAAAATGTGGCCTGTGTTCATTCTAACCTGTGCCCTGAATACACAATGGGATCATAAAAAGCATTGGTTTGGTAAATTAAATCCCTTCTCCCAACAAGCAAAATGCAAAATGGAATAAGGACTGGGTTATGGGTGTTAGTGCACAGTGCTGCAGATGAGCTTTAACACAGGCATAGAGGCATACACAGAGGCCCCTCTGTTTAAAGGGGAAGGAAACCTAGTCGGCGCAAACCCCCCCTTTCCGTTTGTTGCCCACCCTCCCTCCCCCCCCGGCCTACCCGTTCCGCTGGGCAAATGCCCCTAACTTGTTACTTACCCTTATGCGCAGGTCCAGTTCAGGGAGTTCACAGACGACATCTTCTTCCACGCGATCTTCTTCCTGCTGTGAACGGCGTTTTGGCGCATGCGCAGTAGGATCATTTTAACCGGTACAGATCTACTGCGCATGTGCCAAAAGTCATGTGCATGCGCAGTAGATCGTACCGGCAAAATGATCCTACTGTGCATGCGCCGTTCACAGCAGGAAGAAGATCGCGTGGAAGAAGATGTCGTCTGTGAACTCCCTGAACTGGACCTGCGCAGAAGGGTAATTAACAAGTTAGGGGCATTTGCCCAGCGGGACGGGTAGGCCAGTGGGGAGGAGGGAGGGTGGGCAACAAACGGGAGGGGGTTGGGGGGTTTGTGCCGGCTAGGTTTCCTTCCCCTTTAAATACCTAGCAATAGACTAACTCGAATTTCTTGTTTTTAAAGGAGAATTCAACCTGTTAGTAAAAAAAAACCCTACCCCCCAAGTAGACCCCCCTCCCTACTCCCCCCAGGCTAACTACCCCCCAGAGATGCCCCATACTCCATACTTACCCCTCAGTGCAGATTATTCCAGCGGAGTTCCACATATCCATCTTCCACGATCTCTGTAAGCTGACTGAGAGACCGGCAAATTTCGGTGTCATTTCGAGTATGCGCTGTTGTCGCAAACCGGCAAACTGCTCCAACTGAGCATGTGCAGAAATACGGATCTCACAGTCAGCTTACAGAGATTGTGGAAGATGGATGCGTGCAACTCCGCTGGAAGAATTTGCACAGAGGGGTAAGTATGGAGTAAGGGGCATCTCCCCAGGGGGGGTAGTTAGCCTGGGGGGAGGAGGAGGGGGATCTACCTGGGGTGGGGGGTATGGGTTTGTTAACGAACAGGTTGAATTGTCCTTTAAAGGGATCCTGTCATCGGAAAACATGTTTTTTTTCAAGACACATCAGTTTCTACAGCTACTCCAGCAGAATTCTGCACTGAAATCCATTTCTTAAAAGAGCAAACAGATTTTTTTATATTCAATTTTGAAATCGGACATGGGGCTAGACATTTTGTCAATTTCCCAGCTGCCCCTGCTCTTTTGAGAAATGGATTTCAGTGCAGAATTCTGCTGGAGCAGCACTATTAACTGATTTATTTTGAAAAAATTTTTTTTACCCATGACAGTATCCCTTTAAGGATTTAATTTCTCAACCTCCCCCACACCAAGCACAGACACAGACAATTTTTAAGAGAATAACCTAAGATGGAATGAGTACAGATATCGGAAAATATCAGTTAGTAATTCACTCATATTTTTAAAAATATCTCAATACATATTGACCCCAATTTTCTAGTAAAGCAAATGACCATTAACCCCAGTTCTCAGCCTAAGTGGCCTTCACTTTGAGCCTCCCCACTCCAAGCCCTCCCAGGGGCCAACCACATAATCAGTGAGAACCTGCTCGGGAGTAGGGATGTAGCGAACGTCGGAAAAAATGTTCGCGAACTTGCGTCAAAAATGCGAACGGGTCGCGAACCCCATAGACTTCAATGGGAAGGCGAATTTTAAAAGCTAGAAAAGACATTTCTGGCCAGAAAAATGATTTTAAAGTTGTTTAAAGGGTGCAACGACCTGGACAGTGGCATGCCAGAGGGGGATCAAGGGCAAAAATGTATCTGAAAAATACATTGTTGACACAGCGCTGCGTTTTGTGCTGTAAAGGGCAGAAATCACACTACATTTCTAAACCTGTGTAATAAACTGCTTTAAAACATCCGGCGTCTACATGCCAATCAAGTCGTGTAAAGGTTACAGCCTGTTCACACGCAAAGACAAAACGCGGCGCTTACTGCAACGCAAAAAAACGCAAAGAGCTTTAATGAATGATACCGTCAAGTGAGCAAATAATAGTTTTTAATTACTAGTTGCGCTTGTCACCTCCAGGATGTTCGTCCTGTTGGTGGCAATATTTCTGTAGTGGTGTGTTTAGCAGTCACCGTGCTTGTGCGCACGTGCACGGTCAGGCAGAGGTAATTCAATGTACAGTGAAGTGAACCAAAAAACACTGATTCTGCAGTGTGGGCCCAGTTTTGGTCTACTTTATTGATCACCTGCGGTGACCATAAAAGATGCGATTTTGCCACTGTTGCAGAACCCTGAAAAATTAGGCATGTGTACTTTCCTGAAAAATTATGTTTTTTTTGTCGCAGCCACTGAAGCACAGAGGCCAGAAAAAATATGCCATATAAATGCTGAAAATATTAATTTTTTTTTGTTGCAGCCACTGAAGCACAGAAGCCAGAAAAAATATGCCATATAAATGCTAACAATATAATTTTTTTTTGTCGCAGCCACTGAAGCACAGAGGCCAGAAAAAATATGCCATATAAATGCTAACAATATAAATTTTTTTTGTCGCAGCCACTGAAGCACAGAGGCCAGAAAAAATATGCCATATAAATGCTGAAAATATTAATTTTTTTTTGTCACAGCCACTGAAGCACAGAGGCCAGAAAAAATATGCCATATAAATGCTGAAAATATATATTTTTTTGGTTGCAGCCACTGAAGCACAGAGGCCAGAAAAACTCAGGATTTACCTGTCCAAAAAGTTTTGCTTCAAATGAAACCAGTAGGGTTTGCACCCTAGTTTGTAATGGTGGCGGAGGGAGGAGGACGCTAAAGGACAGCTGTGTGTGGAGTCATGCGGCGTGCAGAGAAGGACAGCTGCATGGGGAGTCAGAACAAGTCTTCCGGTGTGCAGTAACCCTCCGAGATCCACGCCTCATTCATTTTAATAAAGGTCAGGTAATCCACACTTTTGTGACCTAGGCGAGTTCTCTTCTCAGTTACAATCCCTCCTGCTGCACTGAAGGTCCTTTCTGAGAGGACACTTGAGGCGGGGCAAGACAAGAGGTTCATGGCAAATTGTGACAGCTCTGGCCACAGATCAAGCCTGCGCACCCAGTAGTCCAGGGGTTCATCGCTCCTCAGAGTGTCGATATCTGCAGTTAATGGCAGGTAGTCCGCTACCTGCCGGTCGAGGCGTTCTCTGAGGGTGGATCCAGAAGGGTTCTGGCGCTGCCTTGGACTGAAAAACATTTGTATGTCTGACGTTACAGAGTGGCCAAAGTGCTTTGTCCTTGCAGGTGCGCTCGTGGCAGGATTACTGGCACCTCTGCCCCTGGAATGTTGATGAGTTCCTGAAGTCACATCACCCTTAAAAGCATTGTACAACATGTTTTGCAGGCTGGTTTGTAAATGCAGCATCCTTTCGGACTTGTGGTACGTTGGTAACATTTCTGCCACTTTATGCTTGTACCGAGGGTCTACTGTAGTAGCGTTGCGACCCAGTACAGGTCCTTCTCCTTAAGCCTCTTGATACGGTGGTCCTTCAACAGGCATGACAGCATGAAAGACCCCATTCTCACAAGGTTGGATGCAGAGGTATCCATCTCCGCTTCCTCGTTATCAAAGACTACATCATCCACGGTCTCCTCCCCCCAGCCACGTACAAGACCAGGGGTCTCCAAAAGGTCACCACAAGCCCCCTGGGAAGCCTGCTCCTGTTGGTCCTCCTCCTCCACAAAGCCACCTTCCTCCTCTGACTCCACTTCTGACACCTCTCCCTGCGTTGCAGCAGGTGCCTGGGCTCGTTCTGGTGATTCCGACCAGAAATCGTGCGCTTCCTGCTCCTCGTCACGCTGGTCTACAGCCTCATCTGTCACTTGTTGCACGGCACGCTCCAGGAAGAAAGCAAAGGGTATTAGGTCGCTGATGGTGCCTTCGGTGCGACTGACCATGTTTGTAACCTCTTCAAAAGGGCGCATGAGCCTGCAGGCATCGCGCATAAGCACCCGGTAACGGGGGAAAAAAATCCCCAGCTCTGCAGATCCAGTCCTACCATCCAGTTCAAACAGGTATTCATTGACGGCTCTTTGTTGTTGCAGCAGACGTTCAAACATGAGGAGCGTTGAATTCCAGCGAGTCTGGCTGTCGCACATTAAAGCCTGACTGGCATGTTGTACCGCTGCTGAATGTCAGCAAGGCGTACCATGGCTGTGTAGGAACGTCTGAAATGGGCCGACACCTTCCTGGACTGCCTGAGAATGTCCTGGAATCCTGGGTACTTCGAGACAAAACGTTGGACTATTAAATTCAGAACATGTGCCATGCAGGGCACATGTGTTAAATTGCCCAGTATCAGTGCTGCCAACAGATTGCTTCCGTTGTCACACACCACTTTTCCGATCTTCAGTTGGTGTGGGGTCAGCCACCGATCGGCCTGTGACTGCAGAGATGACAGGAGTACAGATCCGGTATGGTTTCTGCTTTCCAGGCACGTCATCCCCAAGACAGCATAACAACGGCGTACCTGGCATGTCGAATAGCCTAGGGGGAGCTGGGGGTGCACAGGTGTGGAGGAGGAGGACCCAGCAGCAGAGGAGGAGGAAGCAGAGGAAGAAGACGAGGTAGAGAGCGAAGGAGGAGTAGAGGTGGTGGCAGAACCGCGTGCAATCCATGGCGGTGACACCAACTCCACTGTTGTTGTTGAGACATGCATTCCCTGCTTCCCAGCCATAACCAAGTTCACCCAGTGGGCAGTGTAGGTGACATACCTGCCCTGACCATGCTTGGAGGACCATGCGTCAGTAGTCATATGGACCTTTGGCCCAACACTAAGTGACAGAGATGCGGTGACTTGGCTCTGCACATGGTGGTACAGGTGTGGTATTCCCTTTTTGGAAAAAAAATTGCGGCTGGGTACCTTCCACTGCGGTGTCCCAATTGCTACAAATTTGCGGAAGGCCTCAGAGTCCACCAGCTGGTATGGTAAAAGCTGGCGGGCTAAGAGTGCAGACAAGCCAGCTGTCAGACGCCAGGCAAGGGGGTGACTCGCAGACATTGGCTTCTTACGCTCAAACATGGCCCTCACAGAAACTTGGCTGGTTGCAGATGACTGGGAACTGGTGGTCAAGGTGGAAGGCGGAGTGGAGGGTGGTTCAGACGGGTCAAGGACAGCAGAGGTAGAGCAGTAAGATGCTGGACCAGAAGGAGGGTGGCTTTTAGTTTGTCTGCTGCCTTTGAGGTGTTGCTCCCATAGTGCTTTGTGCTTGCCGTTCATGTGCCTTCGCATAGAAGTTGTACCTATGAGGCTGTTGGGCTTCCCAAGACTCAGTTTCTGACTGCACTCATTGCAAATTACAATGCTTTTGTCAGAGGCACACACATTAAAAAAATCCCACACTGCTGACCTTTTTGAAGCTGGCAATCTGGCGGTAACAGTAGAAGTTGGCGGCGTTGGCGGCAATGGCGGGTGCGTTGGCCGGCTGACCACAGGTGCCGATACATGTTGTTGCCCTACTGTTCCCTGCGAGCTGTCCTCCCTGCTTCTTCTAAGTCTTATTCTCCTCCTGCCTCTCTGACTCTCCGTCTCTCCATCTGAACTATCCTCCTCTTGCTCTCTTCTACTGGGCACCCACAAAACATCAATCTCCTCATCATCATTCTCCTCAGATGCATCAATTTCTTCTAACAGCTCACAGAAGGAAGCAGCAGCGGGGACCTCCTCATCACTCATTATGTCCATCTCTGTTGTGTTCTCTGCTAGAATTATATCTGGTGTAACGTCCTCATCTCCTTCATCTTCTTCTGCCAATAATGGTTGCGCATCACTCAGTTCAAGAAACTCATGTGAAAATAACTCCTCTGACTCCAGTGAAGAAGGGGCGCCGGTGGTGGAGGAAGTGTTACCTGGGGTGCCCATAGCAGAGGAGGATGAGGATGTTGTGGCAAAGTTAGAAACGGTAGAGGATGGGGTGTGCTGTGTAAGCCAGTCAACTACCTCTTCAGCATTTTGGGAGTTCAGGGTCATTGCCTTTGTAAAACTGGGCAATTTCCTAGGGCCACAGGATAGCATAGCAGCATGGCCCCTAGTGCCTCTGTGTGGCGGCCTGCCTTTGCCTGGCATTTTTTTTAAAACAACAACAACAACTCAGGTGGTGTTTCTGGAGACGGTATTATTATTGATATTTAGACAGAATGTGAAAAAGCTCACACAGCTAGGTGGCAGTTGTTTGAAGAACACACTGGGCAAACAATGCCTACAAGGTCAACGTATACACTACTACAGCAGTGGATACGGAATATATTATTGCTGCTTGAAAAACGTCACTCAGGTGGTGTTTCTGGAGACGGTATTATTATTGATATTTAGACAGAATGTGAAAAAGATCACACAGCTACACTAGGTGGCAGTTGTTTGAAGAACACACTGGGCAAACAATGCCTACAAGGTCAACGTATACACTACTACAGCAGTGGATACGGAATATATTATTGCTGCTTGAAAAACGTCACTCAGGTGGTGTTTCTGGAGACGGTATTATTATTGATATTTAGACAGAATGTGAAAAAGCTCACACAGCTAGGTGGCAGTTGTTTGAAGAACACACTGGGCAAACAATGCCTACAAGGTCAACGTATACACTACTACAGCAGTGGATACGGAATATATCATTGCTGCTTGAAAAACGTCACTCAGGTGGTGTTTCTGGAGACGGTATTATTATTGATATTTAGACAGAATGTGAAAAAGATCACACAGCTAGGTGGCAGTTGTTTGAAGAACACACTGGGCAAACAATGCCTACAAGGTCAACGTATATACTACTACAGCAGTGGATACGGAATATATTATTGCTGCTTGAAAAACGTCACTCAGGTGGTGTTTCTGGAGACGGTATTATTATTGATATTTAGACAGAATGTGAAAAAGCTCACACAGCTAGGTGGCAGTTGTTTGAAGAACACACTGGGCAAACAATGCCTACAAGGTCAACGTATACACTACTACAGCAGTGGATACGGAATATATTATTGCTGCTTGGAAAACGTCACTCAGGTGGTGGTTCTGGAGACGGTATAATTATTGATATTTAGACAGAATGTGAAAAAGCTCACACAGCTAGGTGGCAGTTGTTTGAAGAACACACTGGGCAAACAATGCCTACAAGGTCAACGTATACACTACTACAGCAGTGGATACGGAATATATTATTAATGCTTGAAAAACGTCACTCAGGTGGTGGTTCTGGAGACGGTATTATTATTGATATTTAGACAGAATGTGAAAAGCTCACACAGCTAGGTGGCAGTTGTTTGAAGAACACACTGGGCAAACAATGCCTACAAGTGCACTACTATTGGTGCACTACTATGAAGAA
Organism: Xenopus petersii; assembly: GCA_038501925.1. Classification (NCBI taxonomy): domain Eukaryota; kingdom Metazoa; phylum Chordata; class Amphibia; order Anura; family Pipidae; genus Xenopus; species Xenopus petersii. The sequence continues at coordinate 99,886,972 of CM076682.1, read as the reverse complement.
CAGCAAACAGCACTGGACACGTTAAAGAACAGTAAGATAAGTAAAATAAAAAAATATATATATATATTAAAAAAAAAATTACTCTGGTTGGTGCTGAACTACTAGGAGCAGCACACCAGTCCCACTCCCCAACACAGCTAGACTTATAGCACTGGGCTCTTATAATAGCAAAGTAAAAAAAGAAAAAAGAAAATAAAAGCAGTCCTTACAAGGACTATTGGGTTACAGGCAGGCAGCATTCAGCAGATGAGATCAGAAGCAGTGCCCACAGCAGCTACATACAGAGCACTGCAGTAGAAGGTAGATGACTAGTCAGCAAAGCTAACTAACCTAAACTCACTGTCCCTCAAATCCCTGCAGAGTTCTGTCCCTACAATACAGAGCAGTATCAAGTAGATTACTAGCCAGCAAAGTTACTATCAACTGTCCCTCAAATCACTAAACAGCTCTCTCCCTACACTAGCTCTTCCAAGCACACACAGGCAGAATGAAAAAATGCTGCAGGGCTTCAGTTTATATATGGAAGGGGAGTGGTCCAGGGGGTGTGGGGGTGGTCTAGGAGGGAGAGCTTCCTGATTGGCTGCCATGTATCTGCTGGTCTGGGGGAGAAATGGCAAAAAAAAGCGCCAGCTAAGGTGAACCCAAATTGGCGAACGTCGCGCGACATTCGCCGAACGCGAACAGTCGATGTTCTCGCGAACTAGTTCGCGGGCGAACAGTCCGCGACATCCCTACTCGGGAGAGTACCAGAGTTTTGTGTGTGTTCAACTTGTGGGGTGGGGAAGAGGATGGATTATTTTTGTGGTCCCTTAAGGCATTTGAAGAGTACATGTAGTATTGTGGGATTGTACTTTTATTATATTATTGCTGATAATACCCAATTGCCCTTTAGTATTATAGAGTTATTCAAAGTATTGCATTTACAGTATTTGTATTGAAATGTACATGACACATAATATCCCCAGATAGAACATACAGGCAGAAAGGCACCGGTTACATATGGTCCTTTAAAATCAAATTCAGAGAATATTTTAAATGTTTTCAACACATCAGCATGAAGCATAAACCTAGCTGAAATCACTTAGAGTCACTGCAAATGCACAGATTGTTTTCTCAGCATGAATTTCTTCCTTGAACTGCATCATTCAGACTCAAGTTTGTGTCTGACGATAGGGAAGGATTTCAGCCCCCTGCCTTGGCCTGCTATGGCCCTTGACACAATCAATAGCAGGGGTTAGATGTCAAAAAAGCTAAGAGAAAATTATGAAGATGAGGAGAATGACAGAATTAAGTTATATACAGTAATTTGTTCTTTGTCTCACCTTGAAAGGATCACATTCTTCTAGGATAAAAATGGAGAACTGCCCAGCAATTAAAAAATGATTAGAGCTCAACAAAGTAGTAGGCTACATATGCTGCATATTTATTGCCTCTGTAGCAGCTCAAAGGGACCACAGCCCTTGGTGTTCACTGCAGGTATATCACTCATCACTCATGTGTGAAACAAGTTTATTAAGTCATATTAAGACATACCTTTAAATCCATATGCCTCATCCTCCCTGGTGGATAACACAGCACCCCAGCCCATCATTAAACACATTGGGGACCCCCTAACAAGTATTTCCAAATGCTAACAAACCCCCATCAGGTTCAGACACACACAGGTAGCATATTGCAGGCACACACAAGGAACATAGGGCAGGCAGAGTATACCACACACAGGGAGCATAGGGCAGGCACAGTATGGCACACACAGGGAGCGTAGGACATGCAGAGTATGGCACTAACAGGGAACATAGGACAGGCAGATTATGGCACACACAGGAAGCATAGGAAAGGCAGAATACAGCAGAAGACAGGGAAACATATCAGGACAACTCAAAGATGAGCAATGCATACTGTGCTACATACAGATGCAGCCACTTTGGTTTGTCTGTTTGACACAGAATAACTAAACACAGATATCCCATTTATCTCATTTAACACAGAAAACTGCATCACAACATCCCATCTAATTAAAGCATTCCCCATTGTGAACAATGGTGCTTTGGTATGCTAATGAAAAGGTTAAATGCATTAAATGGGTTAAGATGACTTTAGATAACACAGTTTATTATATTATTATAATTAACTCTGAGTCATGATGCATTTAACTCACAAATCCAAGTGGCTTCATCTGTACAGTGACACAATGTTGGTGCCCCTGAAGTAGTTTCTATGAGGTGTGAACAGGTAAACAATGTGGGTACTTCGACTCTGGGTCTGAGGTGTATACTAATTTTAAGTATACTGTCAAAGTTAGACAGCAGCTGGTATAGCAGTAAATAAGCACCTTAATGACGAATATTACACTTCCTGCTGCTGTGGATTTCACCTGCTTTCTTGATCCTATTCCTGGCTAATTTCTAATTTCTCCACTTTCACCTAAATTTGCTCCAAATCTCACTTCACTATGTTACCATTTTCTACCATCATATTCCCACAAGCATTCAAACACTCGACCATCAAACCCAGTGTATTCTAAAAAATCTTCTTTGGATCCTCCAATCCACTATCCCTGCTCTCTTTCTTCTCAAAATTACTGGAACAACATGTACATAGTGATCTCTCTCTCTCTCTCTGCCTACTAGACCCACTACAAACTTGCCGTCTACATAAGCAGCAGTAGCAAGATATTTACTAACTGCTAAATCCAAGGGCTACTCCTCTCTATTAATTCTATTTGATCTTTTTGCAGTCGATGTTCATCATTCCTTGTTGCTCCATATTGTGTTTTCAGTGGATAGAACACTGATTTTGTGTGTGGGGACATTACATTTTTTACAGCTATATTCAATGGAACCTGCCATTTTTTTTTGTTCACACATGCCACCATTATTTTTAAATTCTCCAAATTTGAATATAACAGTATATTATGAACCAGAGAGTCAAAGTTCAAGTCTTGTGGTTGTTACCAAAGATTGTTTTGCTTCTTAAATTTGTCATGTGAAATACCTATGAGCCTCCTCTGATGAAGCACACAATGGCTCGAAATGCATCAGGAGGGATTGGCTGACATGAGGTATGCAGACAGGGTGGAGATACTCCCATGTGGTTTGATATGCATGAACACTTTTGTGGTATAAATTGTATTATGCCAATTTAAATGTTATTGGTGAATATTGGTAAATATCTAAAGTGAGCTATTGTGCATATTTCTAATTTTGAGCATTTAGCATTTTTTATACCCTTGCACAGTGTTCACCAGCAGATAGCATATAACCAGATCATCAAGAATGAAATACCTATGATCATTACTGATGCACATAGAACACACCATAGAGAAGAACATGGGACAAGACACTGAAGATCCCTTCCCACTGGCATTAATGTAAATCAACAGTGGAGAAACATACAGTATGCATTGCTTATGTTTCCATAGTAGTCTGCACATGTTTAACACCAGCAATTTACATTATTGTTCAGCGGGAGTTGACAATAATGGAGATTAAGCGTGGGTCCTGTGTGCCATAACCCTAAATGCTATTTTCCTTCTGGCTGCGGCACTAATAAATTAACACTATAATCTGTCTTTGATGTTAATATCTTTGTATAATCTTCACACCTAATGCTTATGAGAATTCAAAAAAACATGTTATTTACAATTTCATACCTAAATATCTAGTAATCTGGGTATATGATAGCTTCAGAACACAGAAATAAAAAAATAAAATAATTCTGTGTGATATAGGCAGAGAAAAACACCTTTGGTATTACAATGAATAGTTCTTAGCTTCAATCTCTAGAATCCTTACTATGTGGTGTTAAGTTTTGCCATAATCTTGAAGTATTCACAAGGAAGGTCATGAGAAATATATTGCATTGCCTGTCAGCAAGTCTGGCAAACAAGTTTTATTTTCATGTTGAATGCCAGTTACCCAAGGACAATGCATATTTTTCTACTTTTTTTTTTACTTTTTACTTAACTTTCTACTCTAAAACAAATAGATATTTGCAACTTAAAGAGACACTTTCCATTCCCACAGTTTAGAGTTAAACAAAACATCATCATACTCACTCAAGATTTGCCACTATTAATTATTCCTATTTCATTGATTCAGGAGCTTGTGGCTGTTTTGTGGATGCGGAATTCATCAAGAACCACGGCATTCCTACCCAATCAAAACGCAAGCCTTTCCTGGTGAGAACTGCTGATGGCTCCCAACTTTCTTCCGGACCAGTGACTTTGGAAACTGTTCCACTTTCTGTGATAATTGAGTTTACATTCAGAGACTTTTCTTTTGATGTGGTATCTTCCCCTCTTTTTCTCTTAATTCTGGGTTACCCATGGTTAAATTCACATAATTCATCACAAGCACAAGTAGCCTTTGACCAACTAAAAGAATTATTTATATACGCTTCTGTTCTTAAACATACTAATACAACACTACCCTATGTTTTAGAGGTGGGCTCTTCTGAAACTGCCATTGGAGCAATTCTGTCTCAAAGAACTGTGAACAACAATCCTCCTGTGGCTTTTTATCTAAGAAACTTTCCCCTTCTGAGAAAACGACGATGTATCTGACAGAGAACTTTTGGCTATGAAATCAATGGAATGGAATAATCTATTAGAAGGGGCTCTCCATTGAATTACTATTATTGAATTAAGACCGCCAAACAACTTATGCCTAGACAGGCGAGGTGGGCTCTATTCTTTTCTCTTTTTAATTTCCACATTACGTACAGGCCTGGTTGCAAAAATAAGAAAGTTGACATCCTCTCATGTTTATATACGAATAAGGAAAATTCTACTTCCACTATATTGCAACCTCAGAATTTTTTTACTACAGAGTGAGCTCATTTCCAAAGTAAAGAAAGCATCTTCCTCTGTACTGTTGCCTGAGGATCTTCAAGTACCTGATGGGTTAAATATTTTTAAATAATAACATTTTTATTCCTGAACTTCGATTAGAGACCTTACAATTGGTCCATGACCATCCTTTGGCAGGACACATGGGATTTACCAAGACTCTTGACCTAGCCATAAGTTATTTTTTTGGCCACAGATGGCTAAGGACTGTAAAGATTGTGTGTCCTCATGTGAGACATGTGCCCATTGTAAAGATTCACGTGCTAAACCTTTGGGGTTACTTTGCCCCTTGATGGTTCCTACTTGACGTTGGGGTTCCATCTCTGTTGATTTCATTGTTGATCTTCCTTCCTCGCAAGGATATAACACAGTATTTGTAGTGGTAGATCGACTTTTTCATTCACATTTCATTCACCTTCCTGGAATTCCATCTGCTACTTCCATGGCTGATGTATTTATTAAGGCTTTTGTTCGACTCCATGGAGTTCCTGATGAAATTGTGTCAGATTGAGGAGTACAATTTACATATAAGTTTTGGAAAGCACTTTGTAAAGTCTTAAACAGTAATTTGGCTTAAAGATACTCTTTAAGCTGAGGCCTAGATTCAATGCGAGGTGATCATCTGACTGACACTAAGAGATATTCTGTGATTCTTCTGATTATGACTTTTTGACTATTCTTTGTGGAACTCCCCTTGGATTGATGCTCAGATTCTGATTCTCCTGTGTATGACCCGGCTTGCTTCCTGACCTTGATTCTACACCTGCAGTTAAAGGGATACTGTCATGGGAAAAAATGAATCAGTTAACCGTGCTGCTCCAGCAGAATTCTGCACTGAAATCGATTTCTCAAAAGAGCAAACAGATTTTTTTATATTCAATTTTGAAATCTGACATGGGGCTAGACATTTTGTCAATTTCCCAGCTGCCCCTGGTCATGTGACTTGTGCCTGCACTTTAGGAGAGGAATGCTTTCTGGCAGGCTGCTGTTTTTCCTTCTCAATGTAACTGTGTCTCAGTTGGACATGGGTTTTTACTATTGAGTGTTGTTCTTAGATCTACAAGGCAGCTGTTATCTTGTGTTAGGGAGCTGTTATCTGGTTACCTTCCCATTGTTCTTTTGTTTGGCTGCTGGGGGGGAAAGGGAACTTGCAGCACAGCAGTAAAGAGTGATTGAAGTTTATCAGAGCACAAGTCACATGACTTGGGGCAGCTGGGAAATTGACAATATGTCTAGCCCCATGTCAGATTTCAAAATTGAATATAAAAAAATCTGTTTACTCTTTTGAGAAATGGATTTCATTGCAGAATTCTGCTGGAGCAGCACTATTAACTGATTTATTTTGAAAAAAATGTTTTGTTCCCATGACAGCATCCCTTTAAGTGCCTAGTCCTAATTATCTCCAACTACATATCTTCGTGGGCTAACAAGCACTCCAGCTATTCTTTAGCTGGGATCGCTCTGTCTCATTTCCCTTTGACACCACTGAAATAATGGAAGGGTGTCAAAGGGAAAGCCTAAATAATTTATATTACACTTCTGAAACTGTCAACAGTCAACAGTATATAGGCCATGGAACTTCATCACCTACAATCTGTCCCATTAGAAATAATTCACAAGTGCTTGAATTTCAAGTGGATGATTATACAAAATAAAAAAGTTAATTCTACACTTTTTTTAGTAGTTATGTGATTATTGTAAATGTTTATGCCACATACCTTAAAGGAACAGTAACGTCAAAAAATAAAAGTGTTTTAAAGTAATGAAAATATAATGCAGTGTTGCCCTGCACTGGTAAAACTGTTGTGTTTGCTTCAGAAACACTACTATTGTTTATATAAATAAGCTGCTGTGTAGCAATGGGGGCAGCCATTCAAAGGAGAAAAAGCTCAAGTTACACAGCAGATAGCAGATAAGCTCTGTCTGTCTAATGGTGTTATCTGTTATCCATTCGTTAACCTGTGCCATTTAGCCGTTTTTCAATTTCCGCCATTGCTACACAGAAGCTTGTTTATATGAACTATTGTAGTGTTTCTGAAGCAAACAGATCAGTTTTACCAGTGCAGGGCAACACTACATTATATTTTCATTACTTTAAAACACTTACATTTTTTGGTGTTATTGTTCCTTTAATAAAACACATAAAAGATCTTGCCAGTTATTATACAGTATGTGGTAAATGGGTTTTTTTCCCCAAAAATATTTTAGGAGAAAAGCGTACTGTTTCATTATTATGGAGAAAAAGCAAATCGTTTTTAAAAGTTATAATTATTTGCTTGAAATTGACTCTATGGGACTTGGACCTCCTGTAATTCAGAGCTTGCTGGATAACGGTTTCCATTTAACATTGCTTTTATTTAAACTGCCTTAAGTGACCGGAAAAACAAATGGTTTTGTGTAACATACATTTTCAAATACACTGATTTAAAAGAAAAATACATACTATGGAAATAAATCTAGGAAAAAAAGGTGTCTTGAACAATAATTTTATTATTCAGTATTGATATTGTTTCCTATCTTTAACAAGTTTAGGGAGTGAGTTTACTCCAAGTATGCTTATCTGGGTAGAAAAAGCCATAAATTTTTGATGAATTTTCGCATCTGTGTTAGTGAGGTTTCAATTGGTTAGCATATGGCTTGGTCCACTGAGGATAATATTTACACTTCAACGGGTTTTTTATCTGCCTTCAATGAACACACTGATAAAGTATCATATCTATGTGGGTTTTGTTACACATTTTCTGTGAATCCCAGGAATTTGTGCTCTGACCTCAAACATCCACCAATGCACTGCACAAATTTGAAGTCTGTTTAAAGTAAAGGATTAAAGAGAATGCATTAGAGACTAAAAACTTAATGTTCAGCATCTCCATCTCACTATCCATGTGTAAGCTAGTTTTTCACAAGAATTAACTTTAAAAGCAGAGACTTGTCAATTCCCCAGAATTCTCTAAGGGTAATGACAAGACACCTACTTATATATTCTTGGAGGAAAAAAAACTCTCTAGGCATGATGCATAATTTGATTTAACTGTGTATTTTATGACCATTTATTAAATCTCAATTTTTTCTGGTTGAAGTTTTTAGGGGAAAAACGCAAATTTTCGAGGAAAATTTTAATTTTTAGATATTTATCAAACCCCAAAGCTGCTAAAATTCCAAATCAGAAAATAAGTCATCTCAAACAGATGTCCCTGAAGTTGTTTCTTGACAATGTGCCTGCTGAGTTTTCATCTGATAATCGGAAAATACAATAAAGTTGAGTTTTTATGAATTTTTGGAGAAAAAGTATTGATAAATGAGTGCAATTCGTGAAAGGGAGTTTTGTTGAATTTGGTTTCATTAAAAACTGAGATTAATTTGAGTATTAGTAAATAAGCCCCTAAATGTAAAAGTCTATATTTTTGGCTGATTTTTTGCAAGCCAATCATTTCTATGATGATACAGGAATTCCATGGAAAAGGTATAGTTTGTGCCTTGGGGTTATCCTAGATTGTGCCCTGTCCATCACTCCTCGTATCCTGTCCCTTATTAAAATCATGTCATTTCCACCTAAGGAACATATCCAAAATACGATCATTTATCACCCAAGATGCTGCCAAAATTCTTATTCACTCTCTTGTCATATCACGTCTAGAATACTATAACTCTCTTTTAATTAGCCTTCCCCTCCAGAGACTGTCACCAGTCCATTATGAACACTGTCGCGAGGCTCATAAACCTCAGTAACCGCTCCTCCTCTGCCATGCCACTCTGCCAATCCCTACACTGGCTTTCACTACCTTTCAGAATAAATTTGCGAAACCGACGCGGCGTCCAAAACTATTCCTTTGAAAGGAGACAGGACTTCATTATATGTAGTGTAATGTGCAGTCTCTTGAATTCAGTAGGGCTTATTGTAAAAGGCACAAAGCTTTAGGTCGAGTGTGTTCATATACAATCCATGTATCCTCCTATGGCAGCGCTACATAGATGACTTAGATTTTTTGTGGCAGGGAAGTGAATCAGATCTGATAGAATTCGGGAATACACTGAATAATAATGATTTAAACTTGGAGTTCACCCTTACATACAGCTTGGAGAGTATAAAATTTTTGGACCTAGAAATAAAGTACAATGAAGGAGGGTTAGACTTCAGGACATACTTCAAAACAGTTGATGTATGTAATTATGTCTTGAACTCTAGCAACCACAATCCAGTATGGTTGAGGAACATCCCCTATGGCCAATTTTGTAGGCTAAAGAAGAACTGCTCCAACCAAGTAGAATTAGAAAAACAATTGGACTATGTAGCAAATAGATTCAAACAAAGGGGATATAAAGGAAAACTAATTCAAGAGTCCAGACAGAAACTGGAAGGAGTAGACAGGAAAGACCTCCTGGAAGAGAGGAAGAATAAAAAACCTAGGATAGATGCTGAAAATAGGGGATGTGCATTTATTACTACTTATGCCCCAGGAACCCAAGGAATCAATAAAATCATAAGGAAATATTGGAATATCCTAGAGGGGGATGAACTTTTAAGAGGAAAAATTCCCCAGAAACCTCAATTAATATATAAAAAAGCAAATAATCTAGGACAGATATTAGTGAAGAACTATGTACCAACAGATAAAACAAAGAGGAGGAAACAGAATGATGAGTGGAAGGGATTCTATCCATGTGCACTCTGTAAAGCCTGCAAATATGGTCAGAAAAAGAAAAGCTTTAAATCAAACGTTACGGATAGAAATTACCAAATAAAAGATTGCATAAAATGTACAACCCAACATGTAATATATTGTCTGGAGTGCCCCTGTGGGTTACAATACATTGGGAAAACTAATAGGAAACTAAGAGAAAGAATTAACGAACATGTTCGGAACATAGAAAAGGGAATAGAGAAACTTAGGGGCCGATTCACTCAGCTCGGGTGAAGGGTTCGAATGAAAAATACTTCGAATTTCGAAGTATTTTTTGGGTACTTCGACCATCGAATGGGCTACTTCGACCTTCGAATTCGACCTTCGACTTCGATTCGAACGATTCGAAGTAAAAATCGTTCGACTATTCGACTATTCGATAGTCGAAGTACTTGCCCTTTAAAAAAAACTTCGACCCCCTACTTCGGCAGATAAAACCTACCGAAGTCAATGTTAGCCTATGGGGAAGGTCCCCATAGGCTTGCTAAGCTTTTTTTGATCGAAGGATTTTCCTTCGATCGTTTGATTAAAATCCTTCGAATCGTTCGATTCGAAGGATTTAATCGTTCGATCGAACGAAAAATCCTTCGATCGTTCGATCGCAGGATTAGCGCTAAATCCTTCGACTTCGATATTCGAAGTCGAAGGATTTCAATTCGAGGGTCGAATTTCGAAGTATTTTTAACTTCGAAATTCGACCCTTCGTGAATCGGCCCCATAGTGTACCCAAACACTTTAAGAACTATCATGACAGTAGTGCGAAGGGACTAAAATTCTGGGGGATCACTACCGTTACACGAAATTGGAGGGGGGGTGATCTAATAAGAAAAACACTTCAAGAAGAGAGTAAATGGATATACAATATGCAAACTATATCACCCAAAGGTCTTAATATAGACATAAATTTAAGGGCTTTTTTGTAATTACACAAGGGAAACCACAGGAATAAGAATAAAAATAAAAATAAAAATAATTAAAAACTGCACGGGATATATTAAGTCAAAATGGAAATCAAAAGGGTAAATGATAATTGTTATAATTATAACTATTTACACGTATTATAATTCATATAAAAATTAATTCACAGTATGGAAAAGCACCTAAATATACACACAAACAAGAAATGCAAATTAATGTACACAAAGGAAGTATATATATATATATTTTAAAAGAATCACAATTATATGGTTTCTGGATATGTTTAATCAGTTCACAATGATATACATTATAATATATAGACCACCCCCTCACCACTATACGCTCACTGATAGTGAAGTAGACAGGGGTTAATTTACCACCCCTGAATGCCCCCTTAAAAATAACACTGCATTAAAAGTAACACTGTACTAACTGTCAAGTGAAATGTACAACATATCAAATATGTGTTATTTGTAATCCCGCATATAATAATCAAACTATGTGACCATTCTTGAGAAAAGCAACAATGTTGTACATTTGATGCTGTAGAGATGCAATTTGAGTCTATTGTAGAACTGTAACTCGCATATGGGGCTCTGACACCCTTTTCCCCTGCTGGAGACAACTGTGAGAAAAAAGAGGAGACAATATCCACAAGAGACATCGCAGCATCAATGTGTAGAGGATGGGAGATGCGGCTGTCCACACGGGCAACTCAGATGACACCGGGTTGCCATGGTAACATACTGCCGCAACTTGGCCCTCGTGAACCGGAAGCTATGCGCAACAGAGAACCGGTGATCGGACAAACAGGAGGAACTTGACGCGGATACCATTTTAAAAGGAAAATAGGATAGTACAGGTTTTATGCCTCTGAGGAAGCCGAGACCATCGGCGAAACGCGTTAGGCGATCAAGGACTACAAGATTAGGGTCGCAGTATCCCCAAGAGAGTGGACAGAGATATATACAATCTGGCAGCACCACGAAATTGGGACACAGCACCTTGTATGGACTAACTGTGATGATTTTAACAAACAAATGTGAGTGCAATATTGGTTTTATTATGTTTTTTAAAAAATAAAAGCAGGACTATACTATTTTCCTTTTTAATCCTTTACTCCTCACACCAAAACAACGGAGGGACGTGTGTAACAGGAGGAGGATCTGTGTATAATTAAGACTATATGCTGAACTAACCCTTTGGTCTGTGAGTAGGCAATTTAACTATTCGGTGAGGGGACGGCCGCCGATAATCTTACATCCACATGTGGTTATGTGTTATATCGAAATTTTAAGTCTGTGAGTAGGCACTTTAGCTATTGGTGGATCCAACCCTTTAAAGGTGAAGGGGATTTGAAAGGATACATACTTACCAGTTTTCCTTTTTCATCTGAGTCATGGAGCAAATAGGAAAGGTGGAGGAATAGACACCCGTTATAGTCTACGATCACTGGGTGATGCCACTTGAACCAAAAATACTGCACCATATTGGTTTTTAACTCTTTATTGCCACAGGCGCTGGTCCTACTATATTGGTGGATTGTTTTGGAGCAGTTTGGAGAGACTGTAAAGAGACCGGCTTTTAAGGAGAATCCAAAGGACTGACTATTTCCTTCTTTTTCATTGTTTCCATGTATCTGAGGTGACTTGTAACATCCTTTTATTTTATAAAGAGGTATATTATTTTATTTTGTACAATAAATACATTTCTATGAGCTGTGTCACAGAATTAACTTGACATCGATTATAACTGGTGCCACAACAAAGTACTTCATATATTTTACAGGTTATTCATTGCTTTTGTCTATTATAGTAAACATATAACAGGCTGTTCGGCAGCACACTCTAAAGATAAACCTTTGTTCATGCATTTCATTTTAGCGGTATCTATGTTATTTGCATTTTAAAGGGGTGGTTCACCTTTATATGTTTACTATAATAGATATTTTTATAGATATTTTTATTCAAAAGCTCTCCAGTTTGTAATTTCAGTGATCTGGTTGCTAGGGTCCAAATTACCCTAGGAACCCTGGAGTGCTTTTAATTATTGACTGGAATATGAATAGGAGAGGGCCTTGCTAAAAAGAGTAATAAAAAGTAGCAATAACAATACATTTGTAGCCTTACAGAGCATTTGTTTTTTTAGATGGGGTCAGCTGGAAAGAGTCAAAGAAAAGGCAAATAATTATAAAACTATAAAAAATAAATAAAAAAAAGTCAATTGAAATGTTTAAAAGAATTGACCATTCTATAACATACTAAAAGTTAATAAAAAGGTGAACCACCCCTTTAAAATGCAAATAACATAGATACCGCTAAAATGAAATGCATGAACAAAGGTTTATCTTTAGAGTGTGCTGCCGAACAGCCTGTCATATGGTTCACCTTTTTGTTAACTTTTTTTAATAAAAATATATATAACTCAAAAACCACAAATAATAAAAAATGAAAACCAATTGCAAATTTTCTCAGTATATCACTCAAAGATAAACAACCCCTTTAAAGGGGAACTCCACAAAAACATTACTTAAGCTTTTTGAAAAGTAAACACAATTTCAAGCAACTTTACAATGTACATCAATTAAAAAATATGCAGACTTTTCATGATTTGTAATGGTTTGGAACAGTTCCCTAAGCCTAGCCCCCTGTTATCCTTCTGATCTGTCTGAGTACTTTGCTGAGCTGGCTGACTACTGTTACTTTGTATCAACAGCCATCTGTCCTCAGCCTGCATCCTCCAAATCCCACAATTCCCTGCACACGTGATTTCAATTGTGCAATGCATTGTGGATTATGTAATTCCTGCATGCGGTCTGTAAGCTGTGGAGTAGTTGATACAATTTTTAACATCAGTGTTTTAGCCCCTCCTTCCGTGCCAGGATTTCAAATCATGCAGAAAGAAAAGAACTGTTAGCTGGATTTCAGCATACAAAAATGTCATTCATTCATACTTTGAAGAAATCAAGCACGGTTATGGGTATATTAAGGGTTTCTGTGTAATGTGGGCCTCTTTAACAAATTTTTGTTTGGAAGCCGGAGTTCCCCTTTAAGCAAATAGCAGGCTTTTGGCTCAACTGGGAGTCAGCAACCCGAATACAAGAAGTGCACAGACAGTCCATAGACAGGGGCAGATTTATCATATAAAAGCATATTTATGAAATGGTAACTTTTCTAGAAAATAGAAAATCAATGTAATCTGCAAGTGCTCAGAGGCCACTGTAAATACGTAGACTAACTAAATTTTTTGTGTGTAGATACCCTTTAAAGGAGAATTTGACTGTTAACTAAAAACAACCCTACCCTAAGTAGACCCCTCCCTCCCTCCAGGGAATGCCCCATGCTTTTTACTTACCCCTCTGATCAGATTCAGGGATCACAGTTCACTCCAACTATCTTCCGGGTCTTCAAGTCTTTTCCATCCATTTTGACGCATGCAAAGTTGTCTCAAACCAGGAAATTGCTCCAACTGCACATGCACCGCTTCGACGGACTCAGTCGTGATCTGCAATCCCTGAATCTGCACTGAGGGGTAAGTAAAAAGTTAGGGGCATTTCCCTGGGGGGGGGGCAGCTAGGCTGGGGGGAGGAGGGAGGGGGGTCTACATAGGGTAGGGGGTAGGGTTTTTTTTAGTTAATGGTTAAATTCTCCTTTAAGACTGTAGACTATTCTACACCTAAGGTGACTAAGGCTTTAAGCTTTCCTGAGACCTGAGCACTTTATTAACTGCCCTTGCAGTTGTCTGCAGGCCAGAAGAGGAATTAAAATATAAATTCTTTGAACTTCCTGTATTTGATTCTTCAAATAGTCTTTCTAACTTTCCTTGAGACACACCCGATCTCTCTCTTTTTTATAGGTGAAAAGAATGGAAGGGTGTCAAAATGAAAGCCTAAATAAATTATATTCCACTTCTGAAACTGAAGTTGCCAATATTAGCCAACAGTATATAGGCCATGGAACTTCATCACCTACAATCTGTCCCATTACAAATAATTCACAAGTGCTTGAATTTTAAGTGGATGAGTATACCCACACTTAACAAAAAAGTTAATTATACACAATTTTAGTAATTCTGTGATTATTTTAAATGTTTGTGACACATAGGGGCACATTTACTAAGCTCGAGTGAAGGATTCGAATTAAAAAAAGTTTGAATTTCGAAGGTTTTTTTGGGTACTTCGACCATCGAATAGGCTACTTCGACCTTCGACTACGACTTCGACTTCGGATCGAACGATTCAAACTAAAAATTGTTCGACTATTCAACCATTCGATAGTCGAAGTACTGTCTCTTACTAATTTGAGATACTGTAAAATCGTTCGACTATTAGACCATTCGATAGTCGAAGTACTGTCTCTTATTAATTTGAGATACTGTACAATCTAACAGAAACACTATTCCTTCGAAAGGAGACAGGACTTCATTATATTTAGTGTAATGTGCAGTCTTTTGTTTTTAGTAGGGCTTATTGTAAAAGGCACAAAGCCTCAGGTCGAGTGCGTTCAAATACAATCCATGTATCGGAAGTAACAGTCTTTTATTTTATAAAGAGGTATATTATTTCATTTTGTACAATACATACATTTCTATGAGCTGTGTCACAGAATTAACTTGACATTGATTATAACTGGTGATACAACAAAGCACTTCATAAATTTTACAGGTTATTCATTGCTTTTGTCTATTATAATAAACATATTACAGGCTGCTCGGCAGGATAAACCTTTGTTCATGCATACAGAGGATAACCTTGGCTTCATTTTACTGAACAAAAAAAGTGAAAGAATTTTAAATGCTACAACCCAAAAATTGACTAATTTTATTACAACTGTTACTGTCAAGAATATTTTATGGAGATTCCTGACTCACTTGGTCTTCTATCAAAACCAGAATGGTCAAATATGTTATTGTATGGGGCTGATTTACTAACGTTTTCATTTTTTCTTTTCCCCAAACCATTTTTTTTTTAGAGCTAAAAATTGTGGACTATACTAATTACTTTAAATCACAATAATATGTAAACTATTAACCAAAAAACCACGAAAATACAAATCTTTGCCATGTATAAGCTTTTAAGGACATGTAGATGTATTTCTTTATTTCAAGCTTTAAGAGGTTTTTGGGTTTTTTTGTTTGTCTTTGCACAAAAAAATTATAGGATTTAAAGGTTTTCTATTAGTGTTCAGATTAGTCTCTTAGACATGATTAGTCAAATTTCTTTAAATCCCCTCAAAGGTACGTTTACTGCATCTTTTCTCCAATATGACCTTGCAAACTTCGATAAAGCATCCTAAAAATAAAGGTTAGGATTCTTTTGAACAGTTTTTCTTGGCTGTTCATGGATAACATGTAGGCTACATCTATACATAAACACTGTCTTCTTTTGCTGTGTCATAAAAACCCTAAAATCAAGCTGATCCCAGACAGAACTCTTTATTATGGACCATATCCAATTAGTATTAGTATCTCCTGCAGATCTACACGTATATGATAAATATTACAGATGTATTTATCCCTGAACAGATAGTGGCCCAGATTCAATTCAATGAGAAAAAGTTATCTCATGGTTTATTATGTGAAGTAATGGACGAGATTAAACTCGAGGAGAAAAAACTTTTCTCCAAATTAAGTTCCAGTTTTTTCCCGTAGACTTCAATGGGAGTTTTCACGTGATAAACCATGAGATACGTTTTTCTGAATTGAATTGCATCTCAAATTGAATATTGTCCATGACTTTTCTCACTGGATTGAATCTGGCCCAGTGTATTGGGAATGTGACTGGTGTGTTATTGGAAGGGTTTTCATGCAAAATGTGGGTGTTACTGTTCATTTAAGTGATTTACTACTAGAAATGAAAAAAAGGTATCCTAGAGAAGAATAAAACATTGCCACCAGTTTTTAGAACACCTCCCCAGATAATCTGTAAAAGTACAAGTGTCAAAACAATCCATGCAAAACATTAGGTACGACTTTTCAGATAACTATAGACTAAATTACACATTTAGATATGAGAGCTACATCAGGGAGATACAACCCCCCCCTTGCACCGTACCTTGGCTGAAAGCATAGTAGCACATAACAAGCTAAATCTACCCAAAATAATTGGGCCTATAAACTGCTTATAATAAACATTTTTATCAGTGTAGTATGCAAACCTTTCAACATTTTTACTTACTATGACTATGCTATCCATTTTCTGGAAACTCCTTATCCAGAAAGTTCCGATATATGGTAAGGCCATCTTCCATTGGTTAAATTTTAAGCAAATAATTAAAATTTTTCGATTACAGAGAAAACATTTCTCTCTAATAATAAAACAGTACCTTGTACAATTCTATTGGTTTTAAATAATGTTTAAAGTATTTTAAATAGACATGATATAGTGATTCAAATTATGGAAAGAACCCTTATCTGAAAAATACCAGGTCCCAAGTATTCTGGATAATAGCTCCTATACCTGCATTTTAATAAAAATACCAGGTCCCAAACATTCTGGAAAATAGTTCCTACACCTGTAGTTATTTTCTTTGCAGGTTTTACCATGGAACTGCTCAAATAGGTAAATATAATTGTAACAAATGCAGGAATTTGCAATTGCATGCAGCTTATTCAAATTTTTTTTGGTCAAAACTAAAATTAGAATTTTAATTCACCAACTCGAATTTGAATTTCAATGTGAGATTCACCACATCCCGACCCTGGAAACAGTTCTAATTCAAATAGTCACCAAATAGTGGCAAAGATCCGTTGAACCATTTGAATATGCTAATTGCCCTCACTTTTTTTCATAAATAACCTCCCATTCGAGTTGAGTAAATTCTAATTTATTAGAGTTAAAAAAAAATTCACATACTATAACTTTGAAATTTGACCTTTGATAAATTTGCCCCTTGTACTATAAGTACAATGTCTTAAAGGAGAAGGAAAGGCTAAAATTAAGCAAGCTTTATCAGAAAGGTCTATATAAATACATCAGTAAACCCTCAAAGTAATGCTGCTCTGAGTCCTCTGTCAAAAGAAACACCACATTTCTTTGCTTTTATTGTGTACACATGGGCTTCTGTATCAGACTTCCTGTTTTCAGCTTAAACCTCCAGGGCACGGCCTTGAGCATGCTCAGTTTGCTCCTCTACCCCTCCCTCCTCCCATCCCTACTGTAATCTGAGCTCAGAGCTGTTAGTAAGCAGGGAGAGACTCAGGCAGGAAGTGATGTCACACCAAGCATATATGGCAGCTTCTATCCTAAACAAACAGAGACAGTGTCTAGAGCTGTTTACTCAGGTATGGTAAAGCATTCTGCAGAATAAATATAGCGTTCTAGCTTGCACTATTGTGGCTATTCTATTGGCAATAAACTGTCTTGGAGCTTTCCTTCTCCTTTAATAAGATTGTTCTGAATGCTATTTTAGTTTTACTGTATATAATGATTACTGTATATAAATTGTTAGGAAAGGCTTTTTTTTATAACTTCTTTTTTATTGAAATTTAAATTTACACCCCCCCCCAAAAAAAGAAAAAAAAATATACATGGCATATGTACATTACAGAGCATTACAAGTATCCAGAACATAATAACAGTCAATTCTATATGCTGTATATATGAGGTAGGTAGATGCTCAGAAAGCCATGGGGACCATGCTTTATTAAATTTTTTTGGGGCAGCCTCTGCTCCAAAAGGTTAGCTGATATGAGGGAATTGAGGCATTAACCATTGCCACCCACTGCTTTTTTTTGGGTGGTTGATTGGATTTCTAATTTATTGCAATTAACTTTTTGGCTTGCATGAAGAGATAGCATAAGAGTGCCCTTTCTGATGGGTTAGGGGCTGTTTCTTCCACCTGATTTAATATAAGTGTTGCTGGGTCAAGCGGGATTATTAGTGTCAGGACGCTGCTAATTTCATTGGCCACTTTTCCCCATAATTTATGGATAACCAGACATTCCCAAACCATGTGAATGTAATTTGCAGGAGAGTGGTGACATTTAGGACAAATATCAGGTATATCCGGGTTCATAAGATGAAGTCTGTGTGGGGTAAGATAGGACCTGTGTAAATATCAATATTGAATCATTTTGTCCTTAGCACTTATTAACATTGAACTATGAGTTTCTAGTATATCTGTCCATGTTTCGGGGGTAAGATGTGGTATATCATGTTCCCTGGCTTGTTTAGGAGAAGGAAAGGCAAGAAACATTACCTATCTATCTTTAATGTACTCCTAAAGTTCTCTTAATTCGCTAAAGTTTTAACTTACCCAGGCCAATCCTATCGCTTACAATCCGTCTTGTTCTTCTGCTATAATTTTGAATAATGTAGGCGCCATGTTTGTAAAGGAAAGAACGCTTCCTCTGCCTCTTTACCCTTAGTGCGCATGCGCGGTAAAAAAAAATGTGACCCCCTGGAGCACGTGGCTGATGATGTTGCGCTTATTCTTACTAAGTAGCTTGCACAGCTCGCGCATGTCATTACTGATAATTCATAATAAATCATAATAAATCCAGTGTTACCTGTGTATAAAGCTAGCTAATAAACCTTTGGTTTATGCCTCACCGTAGCCTGCTTGTATTGTGTCCCCTCCCTGCGCACTGCAAGCGATTAAAGATGCTTGTTTGCTGTCCCCAGTGTAATACATTAAATTAGGCTTGTGCATCTCCTTGGTACCGAGACGCTTCTAATCTGATTGGCTGGGGGGGCGTGTTATCAGGGGTCAATGATGATGCGCACCTAGCCACATTTGCATGTGCGTCATCAATTGATGGAGAAAGCAGGGCCCTTTAAGACATTCGCATGGAACATAACTTGTTATCTACGAGCTTCAAGGCTGCCTCTGGCAGCAGGGAGGAAGTTGCATGCCAAATCAGTGATGTCACCCAAGTCACACACGTTAGTCTGCACAGAGTGATCATTCTTGAACAGAACAACAGGCAGACAACTTTCAAAAGCTCCAGTAAGTTATCAGTTCTACAGACTTAGAATAGAAAAGCATTTATGTTTTGCCTTTCCTTCTCCTTTAAGAGCGAATAAAATTGAGATACAGGTTTTTTTTAAACTCTGGGGTGAATATCATTTCTTCTAGTCTACGGGGAGTAGTATCAATGTTAGCATTGCCAAATTGAGCTTGCATAGAATGTTTGAGTTGGATATACCGAAAAAACATTTTATTTAGTAAGGCATATTTAGTTTTTAAAGCATCTAAGTTTAGCAATTATCCATTTTCTGTTATGTCCCCAAGGTATTTTATGTTATGCTGCGCCCATATCCTTGGATCAGGAATAGTACGCAGATGGGGAAGCTGTGCGTTATACCAAAGAGGGGTGTATGCAGATATTTGTGTGGCATTTCTAGGAAATTGTGTTAACGCTGCTTTCCAAGTTTGGGCTGTCATTTTCTTTACTGGCGAAAGGTTATTTCTCGCTTTAGTTCCTCGATATAGACAGTTCTTAAGAGCCTCATATGAACCCCCTGATTGTGCTTCAATGGTTGTAGCTGCATTATTCGGTGATGGGGCCACCCACCACCAAGCAGTTACAAGCTTTGCAGCAAGATAATAATAAAACATATTAGGAGCTGCCAGGCCTCCCATATCAGTGGGATGTTGGAGGGTGTTAAGCGATGTCTGGGGTGTTGAGGAGGCCCCGTACATTGTAGAAAGCAAAGATTTCAATTTACCAAAATATTTGCTAGGTATAGGGATAGGTGCTTGTCTAAACAAATAAGTACATTTCGGTAATAGAATCATTTTAAAGAGGTGTATCCTCCCCAACAGCATTAGTGGGAGGGAGCCCCAGGCTTTGGATTTAGTTTCAAGCAGCGAGAGTAAAGTGTGTAGGTTCAATTCCAGGAATTGACTTAGGTCTCTATGAATATGAACTCCCAAATATTTAAATGTGGATGCCCATTGTAGGGGGGCCTGGTAGGCTTGATTATCTAGCATAAAATTGTAGATTGGAAAAATTTGGGATTTCGCCCAGTTTATAGATAGGCCTGAATACCTTGTATGTCTGTTAATTACTGCTAGAGCGGAGTTCAGAGCTTCGTATGGGTTTTCCAAAAACAATATAGTGTCATCAGCGTACATTGCAATTGTTTCTATAGGAAAGGCTTTTTACTTAATAAAAACTTAATATGCTCCTTCTACATGAAGGAACTTAGAGCCCAGTCAGATCCCTGTGATTCACTTTGTATCTCATTTGCTCTGAGATTTAAACCTCAGATACAATAGCCAGGGAGTTACTCCTGGGCTCTGAAATTTCCATGGCTGTTCCCACTGTCTCCTTGGATACAAAGCTTTTGGAGTCAGAAAAATAAATATGCATATGCTTTGGACCTAAAATCTATATACATTTGTGACTATACTGTATATATTTAGGACTATATGTTTTCTTACCATTAACCATGAATTTCCATTTTTGCTAAAAATCTATTTATTTCTTGAATATCTTGAACTTGTACAACTGGGGCAGAAAGAGAAATCCAAAACTTCATGATCCTCAATGTAAAAAGAAAAACCCTCAACTCCGAAGATAAGATACCTTAAATCTAGAGTAAAGAGATTCCATTGGGTTATACAGAAATAACTATTGAGGAATAAACCTACAGAGAAACATTATTATTGTTGTAGTTAGTGTTTAACATATACACTGGAAATTTGGGTAAGGCTGCCTTTGCTAATCACAGCACATGAAAAAAAAAAATCAAGTTCACATGTTTAAATAGACAGTATTCAGGAAGCCATGTACAGTAGTACATGTTTTATAAGACATGGTGTGTGGGTGTTTAATTCCTTAACATTTTGCTGCAATTCTGAGCCAAAAAAAAATGGCATTTCAAGTCCACAATACCCCCCCCACAATATAATAGTGATGGTCTATGCCATTTTACAGAAGCCCTTCTGGCATTTGACATAATCTACAGATTGCCAGTCTAGGCCTGCTTAGAAGTACTTCAAAAACATTCAGAATTACAATTGTTCACCAAGACATAATATCAGAGTCTAATATAGAAATGACAATAGCTTGCTGGCTTAGTTGCCGCAGGATGACATTATTTCCTACACCTAAGTATATTTTGTGCAAGTATTCCAAGATGCTTCTTAATAAATAATTCAACAGTATAAATAGCATGCATTTTTTGGTGGGTATCTACATAATGATGGTGTGGTACATTTAATGATGCTGGGACCTGATACTGGCTCTTTGTGTTATTTCCTTTTCTACATGGTGCCAACTCCTCTTTAAAGGGGTTGTTCTCCTTTCAAACACTTTTTCAGTTCAGTTGATTGCAGATTGATCACCAAAACGTTTTTTTTGGACCATTTTTCCAGAATTGGAAAATAAGTTTAAAAGGGTGGTTCACCTTTAAGGTAACTATTATTAATGGCTAGTTCTAAGCAACTTTTCAGTTGGTTTTAATTATTTATTTTTTATAGTTTTTTAGATATTTTGCTTTTTCTTCAGACTCTTTCAAATGGGTTTCACTGACCACATCTAAAACGCAAATGCTCTGTAAGGCTACACATGTATTGTTATTGCTACTTTTTTATTATTCATCTTTCTAGTCAGGCCCTCTCCTTTTCATATTCTAGTCTCTTATTCAAATCAATGCAGGTTGCTAGGGTAATTTGGACCCTAGCTACCAGATTGTTTTAGATGCAAATTCAAGAGGTGCTGAATAAAAAGCTAAATAACTCGAAAACCACAGATAACAAATCAAAATCAATTTCAAGTTGTCTCTATATCATACTAAGGGGCACATTTACTAAGGGTCGAATATCAAGGGTTAATAAACCCTCAAAATTCGACCCTCGAAGTAAAATCCTACGAATTCGAACGATGCAAAGGATTTTTCTTCGATCAAAAAAACCTTAGAAAACAGATAGGGAAGGTCCCCATATGCTAACAGTGTACCTCGGTAGGTTTAAACTGCAGAAGTATGTAGTCAAAGTTTTTTTTAAAGAGACAGTACTTCGACTATTGAATGGTCGAATAGTCTATTGATTTTTAGTTTGAATCGTTCGAATCGTAGTCGTAGTCGAAGGTCATGGTAACCTATTCGATGGTCAAAGTACCCAAAAACTTAACCCAAAAACCACAAATAATAAAAAATGAAAACCAATGCAAGTTGTCTCAGAATATCACCCTCTACATCATACTAAAAGTTATTTCAAAGGTGAACAACCCCTTTAACAATATGCTCCATCGGTTGATGCATTTCTTAGCAGCAGCAGCATCTGTGGAATATTAGCAACTATTGTATCAATTCTAACAGCTGCCTTTAAAAGCCCAAAGATAATAAATGTATCAACTAATGTTTCAATTTAGAACAGTTTACAGCATCTGTGACCTCCCAGAGCTGCTTTAGAAAGAAATAAGAAAGAGAAAAATAAAACATTAAACATCAATATTAGAAAAATGATCACAGATAGTTCACCAGAAATAAAGACTATTTTTCAATTATTTTCTATCCAAAAATAACTGGAAAAAAAAGTGTTGGAAGGTGAACAGCCCCTTTAATTCTGTTTTTGTTGTTTTAGTACTGCCTTCTGTTTTGTCAGATCCTGCTCAAGCTGGTTTCTCTGGTTATTGTCCCTTGCCCTTGACTATAATTCTTGTGACCTGCCCTGGCCTTGCCTTGATTATGATTATGCCTCTTGCCTGGCTGCACCTGCAACACAGCAGATTATTCAACTGTCTTTACACAGTTCACTTTCTAAGCCAAATTGGGCAGATCTAATCGTTGGTCCCATGGATGATAAGCATCCTTTTTGCTTTTGATATAACTAAATAACATTTTTTGGTTGCTCTTAATCTTCTAAACAGCTACATTTCTATTTTGTCAGTTAAATTACTGCGTTATTTTTAAAAGGCTCTGACACCCCTTCAAAAGGCTTTTTGCTTTAATTTGAGTTAAGATTTACAGATTGCATCTTCATTTTTTTTCCAAAAAGTATAAACTGAAAACTGGACAAATTTCAAATTGTATTATTGGCCTGCCTTCTACTCCAGCCCTGCACACTTGACCTGCCAGATTAAACTACCTGCTCTCTGGCTTCTAGCCTGTCAAACTATCCATCTGCTTCTCCTTTCTGCTTGTCCCCACTCAGGGATTAAAAACCTTTTATAAATTTGCTCAATGATATGTTAAGCCTCACAAATAGTTTTTCCTCTTTATCATGTTAACTTGAGGACATTCTTTATGTGAATGACTTGGTTAAATACTAGTGATACCTTATACACAGGGCCATATTTATACACAGGCACCCGTGGGCTTTATCTAGGGTTGCAACTTTAGGAGGATGACCCCCAGTTGCCTGTATATAAAAAAAAGCTTTAAATCCCCCTTCCAATAGAAATTTATGGTTAAATATAGCAGTAAAGCTAGGGAGTTAGGGTAGATGGTGTTAGAAATGTGTAAGGCCAATTGCTGATTGATGTAAGTTCGATACAATAAATTTAGACTTTTTTTATATTGATTGAGTGTGCAATCCTTATGCTTGTTTTGTCTTATTATCTCCCTGAATCTACTGTTTCAGGTAGTGATACGTGAAGTCAATGGGCGTGAAAATGTTTTTTACGTGCAATAATTTTTTTTAAAATTTATACGCATATTGTTCTTGCTCCAAATGCATTAATGTTAGTGGGAGTTTTTTTCTTGTGCCAACTTTTTTTGTCTAAATAAATTTAAATGATATATTATAGATTAAAGTCAATAGGCATTTTTTCTTAGGGAGACTTTTTTGTTGAAATGCATTAAAGTTAATGGGCGTTTTTTCCTATGGTGACTTTTTTGTCTCAATGGCAGTTTGTCTCAGCATCTTAGCTTCAGTTTTGCAAAAAAATTTGCAAATGGAGAAATGCTGAATTTTGCAGCGAATACACGACTGCTGAAAAAATGTGCTCATCACTACTTTAAGGTATTCCAACAAGTTGCCTTTCACAACTTCAATCTGTTCTAAATGCTGCTGCTATTCTCATTTATCTATCTCAGTGTGCTCAACATTAGCTGCTCCCCTATGCATATCCCTTCACTGGTTTCACTACTAACACTCCCATTCAAGGCCCCAAACAACTCCTTCCCGCAACCTTTGCTCTGCTTTTGACCTTCTCCTCTCTTCTCGTCTGATAACTTCAGCCCATTCTCATCTACAATACTTTTCTCAGGCTTCTGCTTTTCTCTGGAACTCTCTCCCTAAATGCTCCCTAAAGAACCACCTGTTTAGAGCAGCTTATTCAATGTATCTTAATTAGGGATGTAGCGAACTGCCGAGTATGTGTTCGCGAACGCCGTTGGCAAACACCGGCAAAAAATGCGAACAGTTCGCGAACAGTTCGCGAACTTCGAACATCCGAAAATCGTTCAATTCGAACGATCGAAGGATTTTAATCATTCGATCGAACGATTTCCGTTCGGATCGAACGATCGAAGCCATTGGATCGAATGATTTCATTCAATCCAATGGCTTCGATCGTTCGATTCGAACGAAAATTGTTCGATTTTAGCGATCGAATGGTCGAATGGTCGAACGATTTTGACGCGAACGCCTATTGGCGAACGTCGCGCGACGTTCGCGAACTGGCGGCGGACGCGAACAGTCGAAGTTCGCGCGAACTAGTTCGCCGGCGAACAGTTCGCTACATCCCTAATCTTAATTAATTAGTCATATTACAAATCACAAATTTGTTTCTAAAATCCCTATGTCTCAATTTTACCCTAACCCTTCAGTTTTTAAACTCTCATGAGTAGGGCCCTCTAATCCTATTGTACTCTGTAAACCCTTGTTAGCATAACTTGTTAGTGTTATATAAATAAATGATGATGATCTAATGCTGTGCTCTGCTAAATTTAGTGTAAGAGCAGTGCACAGCCATTCTCCAGATTAGATTAGGGTTGGCAACTGTCAGCACGGTTTTTTGAAAGGCTGGCCGGATCAAAACTGCCGGACCTATTTTCCATATTAGGAAAACCGAGCAGGATTCCCCGACATTGACGCGTCGATGCAAAATCGTCAGAGCTCCTCCTCCGACATCAGATCCCAGGCCCGATACATCATGGGCACATCTCCCCACCTGCAGTTAGTTGGGAGGAAAGGTGACAACCCTAGATTAGATATAAGTATTCTCTAAATGAAGTAACAGAACCCTAGTGTCCACACTGTACTGTAGGTGTAATAACACAACTAAACAAGACATAACATGGCTGGAAGAACATGCATCTAACATAAATTTGGATAATAATACCATAATTAAGGCAAAGTGATGGGCAAATTTGTCCCATTTTGCTTCGACCACAAAATTCGAGATTTTCCCGCAAAATTCGTGAAACGGCGAAAAATTTAGAAAGCACGAATTTTGACGCCGGCGGCAATTCATGTTCAACTACAAACAGACAACATTTGACATGCATTAATGTCAATGGGTGTCATATACTTAACTGATCAATAAAAGTTTATCGGGAATGTAATATAGGTCGCTAATGGAAAAATTGTTTGTCATGTTAAGAAATGTTCACATTGCAAAAATGTTGTATTTGCAAATATTTTGCAATCCCTTTGCGCCTCACACAGTAGGATAGTGATTGCGAATTTTATAGTTTGAGATTGTACTCGTGGAGTTCAGCCCTCAGCCAACATCTACTCATATTAATACTTTTTGTTCACATTAACATCTAACAATATATATCTGGGAGAGATCATAGTGCTTAATTACCTAGGTTCAAGGTCAATTAAGCCTGCTAAATGCAGCTATGGTCACAAAAAGGTGCTTCAGTTGTTGCAAGAAAAAATGCCATTCTTAAAAGTGCTTGTGTCTAATGCTACTCCTTGGCCTTCCACATAGTTGCGCTTAGCATCTATCCGTTCTGAAAATCATACACAAGTGCATCTAGCTCCAGGGTTCACAGAGGCAATAGACATGGTAAACTTACACCAGGTGCAATTTCAAAGAAAAATTTTGCCTGTGAATTGTGTACGATTATCATAACAAACAGACACTAAGCGCAACTATGCAGGAGTACCAGGTGCAACTTTAGCTCCTTTTAACTTCAGGAGTACCTTTAATCAATGGCCTTTTTTACTGCAAACTTTGCATAACTGCAAGTGCACTTAGTGGTTGTAAATTAGTACTCTTGGGGTTGGGTTGTTCTGGGCAGAAAACTACTCAGGGAATAGCTAAATTGTAGGGATGCTAAGTAAGGGATTGTTGCATTCTTATACGGCTTCTGATAAACATTCTCAAAAGAAATTTCCTTCTTTAACAAAAATCACAAACACGGTATTCCAGAAGTTAGTGCTACTTTTTATTTTGAGGTCTCAATTAGTCATGGAGGCAAAATGTGTTGGCTGAGTACTCTATCTTAAATAGAACATTCTTGCATTACTGCCGCCGATGCAGCATTCAGAAACAAAAAGCTCTTTTTTATTATTTCAGAGTTTTAGTGCCACTATTCCTCTTCAATCACATATCCATTTAGTGTCTCTTTGGAGATACCAAATGGATTTAGTGATATTTGTGTGAATTGCTAAATCTATTTTACAATGGATCCATTATTAAAAATCATACCATTTGTGTGTTTTTTTGATAACTCTGAAATAGGCAAACCAATGAAAATATACGAGCCGTGCTGTAAGATTTTATTATTGTCTACAGTTCTCTTGTAATGCTTTCTACAAGCTGTGTACAGGCTCTAACACTTTGAACTATTGGCTGTCTTATTGACAGCTCCTTTGTTTTGTAATGTTTATAGATAAATGATTAGCCATGGGTAGCAATATAGCATTTAGAGGGCTGTGCAGTGTTTTGCTGTTAAAGTGATGCTAAAAGTTGAGTGTCTCTCCACAGATATATAAATATATATAAAGCTGATGTATGTCTTTTATTAGCAGGACATAGGGAAACTGGCTGAGTGAAAGAGTAGGATAAGCAAAGAAAAGTGTATCTGTACATATGTAATTTTTCCCTATAACCACTTTCTATCTTAACATACAGTATTACTGCTTGAAATGTTTCCCAAGTGCACATACATACCCGTGGAAAAAAATAGGCATTATAGATTTTACTAAAGCTTTTTTTGCTCATGAATCCCTCAATATACAGTATTAACTTGCTACATATGTGTAAATGTACTTTTATACTGCATAGTAATCCTATAAAGGTTTAGACTGTTAACACTGGGTCAAGTCAGATATTCTGAAATAAATTACATTTTCTAAATTCCCTTTATTCGAGGAGATATACCATACCTTCCTCTCTTAAAGGTAACCTGTCACCCATAATTAAAGCCATTTCAGCTTAAACTTTATATAAACATCTTTTTATAACTTTATTTAAAAATCTCAGCTGTTAATTATATATTGCCTGCCTGGTCTCTCTCACTATATATGCTGCACTTCCCTTCCACTCAGATTTTCCTACCTCCTTACTGTCTATAATCTCTGTCTATACTTAGCTTTCTGGTGATTATAGAAAAATTAGGGAGAATGCAAAGCTTGCCTTGATTACTTCCATATAATGACACTGATCTGTTTTCTGTGATTGTGTATTACTAAACAAAAAAGGAAACATGAGAAGTAATTTACAAAATGGAAGTGCAAAGTGCAAACAAATAATAATTTTGCACTATGGATGTCTTCCAGCAAATATTATTTGTTGTGGTTCTCTGTGCATTGTTCGGGACTGGACATTATACATACAGCCGGACCTTGTACTTACCCCCCTGATCTATGGCAGGCAGAAAGGACGTGAATGGTCTTTGACCATATATGATTCAACAGAGTACAGTGAGACCCCAAGTGAGCTTGCACCTCTACCCAGGGTCTTCCTAAATAACCCCAAAAGTTTGACTAATTTGTTTGGCACATGTAAATGCTATTAGCATGATGAAAGAGGATTTGGAATTATTTCATTGTGTGACAGGTCCCACTTTAATAAGATATGACGGTATATGGTAAATTCCAGAAAAGAGTACACCGTTGGTCCTGGAACAAAACTATTATCTTTCCTAATGTGTTATTTCACATACCAAGTTTTATTTGTTCTCTCATTTTCCTATGGAAGATTAAAGACCATATTGCTTTCTAATCGAAAATATGCCAGAATAATGTGTCCACAAAGTTCCACTGATAAACATTGTGCTCTACCTGGGTATATAGTTATCTGATTGACAGAATGAACTTTGTTGTGGTGGTGGAGTACATATCTTGTTTCTACTCAAAGTATATTTTTTATGTAAAAATATAGAAAAATACCAATGTTCTGACACTCTCCAAAGGGCAGAATCATTACTTTACAACAACTAAACATCTTTCAATCCTTAACTTGATCAATTGTTTTTATAATAGCATTAACATTCCTAAGAGTGCCCTGACTAAGGATAGACAGTCAAGTATTTATTAATTTTAGATATTCTGTTTTAATTGTAACTGTTCTGACATTAAATTAAATGCTAATTTAATTTAATTTAATTTAATTAAATGCTCTGACAGTACTTGATTGAGACACGACTGAATTGTGGTCAAACTCAAAACTCTTTTACAAGCCACAAGTGGGGGAGGACTAAGCCTGTGGAACCAATACTGTGGTCTTGGCAATCTCTCTTCTTTAAAATCTAATGGCGGTGGAGGACTAAGTCCTCAGACTGAAACCAATTCCTAAGCCAGGAGATACAGTACTTGTCCCAAGAAATGCTACCATGCTGAGAGGGACAAGCCTTTGAATACTATGACCAGAGGTAAGTAGTTAGAGACCACCATACGGGGTTTACCTTGACGTGGTATGGTGGCTTACCAATTTTATAATCATAACTTTGTAACTAAAACTCCCTGTTTTTGTGAATACATGCATTTGCATAGATACTAGATTGCTTATGATACAGTAGACAATGGACTGTGCATTGATCAATCTCCTCTCTCAGTAGCACTTCCATTGTATTTATATATTTTTACTTAGCCTTAGGGAAGCTGAGGTGGAGCAAGTGCAAGAAGTGAGAGGCAGGATCATGGTAGTTAGTAGAGCAGTCAGAGGTTCCATTGAGGAATCCAGTTGGTTTAGTACCCAGCCTTGTCAATGCTGCCAGTATAGGGACTCAAGAGGTTAAGTTAAGGAATATAGAGATTACTGGAGTAATACACCATTGTGAGCTTCACATTGTTTCACCAGGACAGCCACTGCTACCTCTGGGTGTTGTGAAGATGACAACTGTGATTGTGTGAGTAACAACTCATTTGAGAAAGTACTTGAAGCATTTTGGATTATGTAATACCTGAATCAGCACCCACCAGTCTAAACTGTTTATCATCTGTCCAATTAAGAGTGTCATTTGTTTGTAAAGAACCATTGGCACCAAAATTACTGGAGAGAATGGTTTTGTCAAGGAATGTAGTGTGGTTAACCCTTCCTCCAACAGTAAAGTGAGGGCATTCCTAAGTGTAGCATGTAACAAATGCCCTACCAGGAGTTGCAGGGAGTTAAGCTCAGAGTGACAGGGTTTAATGTGTACCAGCTGGGGTAATTTGTGTTTTTGGGTATCCCATGTTTAAAAACCTGTTACAGCTAAATTTACATTTTGCAGCATGCTTTCTTAATGGAAACCACACTGTGGTTTTGTGGTTGTCTTACCACAAACAATGAACCTTAATGAAAATTGCGCAGTAATGTATTAAACATTAGAAGGGAAATGCAATAAAATTAGCAAAGAGCAAAACTTTGCGAATAAAAATTCACCTGTTGCTATGTAATGTTCTTCGTTAGGCTTTTATTGCATTGTGAATCTTAATTGTGCATTACAAACCTTTAACACCTGCTCTGGAGTTTTGTTAAATATTTGCAAAAACTGATTGCGATTGCAAAATTTTATTACATACACTATGAATGTTCACAAAAGCAGTTTGGTTGCGGAGGTCTTCATTCAAAAATGGCTCAAACTTGGTTGCTAACAGGCAAAAGCGGTAGTGAAGCCTATTACATCCCCCTTAGCCTATTATAAAAAATTCCTTATATTGCATTTGGGTTATAATAGATGTGGGCAAAAAATATTGAAGATTGTCTTATCCACTTCCGAGGCTGAAATCCAACAGCTGTTCATATGCTTTAAACAATAGGAGCCACTAGGGAAAGTGGTTGGAATTGGTATGTTACTCTAAAAAATGGGCAGGTGGTACTAACAAAAGTGTTTATGTCACTGTTTTTAGTATTTTAGAAAAGTGGGGTCAGTTATGTTAATCACATTATAGCTGATTCAAAGAGCTATAACATAACAGTTAAACTTCTTTGCTGTAAGGCAGTGCACCAAAATGCCTCCAGATCAATAGACAAAAAAATAAATAAATAAACTTAAAGCAGTGCTAATGAGCACTTGGCTGAAAAAGATTTTTACATTGAATGCATCCACGCATCTACGTGCCTCTCCCCTCCTGCCCCTCATGAAGACAGGGTTGCTGAACACAGGTAAGTGATGGATTACGCCCTTTGGGGCAAATTCACTAAGCGCCGAACGCTAGTGTTACTTCGCTAGCGTTACTTCGCTAGCGTTTGGCATTTTCGTTACTGCGCAAATTCACTAACGAACGCTGGCGTAGATTCGCTAGTGTTACTTCGCACCCTTACGCCTGGCGAATTATCGCTACGGACGTAACTACGCAAATTCACTAACGTGAGCAGTGTACTGAATGCTACCTTTTACGCTAGACTTCCTTCGCCACCTCAGACCAGCCGAAGTGCAATAGAGTAGATAGGGATTGCTTCAAAAAAAGTCAAAATTTTTTCTAAGTCCCAAAAAACGCTGGCGTGTTTTCTACATTATGGGTGATAGGCTGAAAAAGATCGCAATTTTTTTTGGGGCTCCCCTCCTTCCCCCCTACATTTCCTGACTCATGGCAACTTACCTATACAGTGGGCACATGTGTAGGGCAAAATAAAATTTTTGTTTGATATTTTGAAGGTTTTCTAGGCATTTGTAGTGCTGATACGTATTCCTCCATTGAAATTTGAATTTGGCGCTGTATGCAAATTAACCATCGCTAGCGTAACTTCACTTTGCTTAGCGAATCAATGCTAGCGCAACTTCGCAACCTTACGCTACCCCTGAGCGCAACTTCGGATTTTAGTGAATTTGCCCCAATTGAGTCATCCCTGACTTCCATTTCATAAATAAGCCCAGTAGAATTATGTTGATGTGGATATGGTTGATTAGCAACCACATTTTTGTAAATGTATGTACTTAAAAATAATGCATTATTAGTAAAACAAGAGGCCAGGGAATGTGCATTGTTTATACATGTAGTAGCAATTTTAGAAAGATCTGCAGAATTTCTGTAACACTTTAACTATACTTCAATAAGCTTTTGAGAGTTTCCATAACCCCCTTTATTTCTGTATAAATGTAAAAAATATTTTATATGCATAGTTGCACCTTTACAAGCATCTAAAATATTTATGGTGGGGGTCCAGTCATGTTTATATGCTGATACATTCTTCACCCAAAAACGATTCTTGAATTACTTCATTCAAACCACAATCTTGTCAAATCTGGCTGTGAGATTAAGTTTTCTGGGTGGGAATTTAATAGTGGTGCCCGAAGGATATATGAAGCGCACTGGAACATTCTGTTTAAAAAATAAGAAAAACGAAGAAGCTAAAATTGTTTCACCTTTGAGACCACTGCTTTTCCAGACTTCAATGATAAATCATCATGAATGACACTAACCGAAATGAGTTTGATATTCTTTTGTATATTTGTCAACATTTTAAAGCATTCTACATCCAAAAGAACTTTCTGAGTGTTACCTGAAAAGATTGAATGGCCTTTTCTTAGGTTGATATTTCATATCATTTGATTCCTACTTCTAAAAGTTTTTATTTCTATCTCTCTTGGAGTTAGTAGAATAAATGTGCTGTTTACAAGCTGGTTCTAATGGCTTTTGCAGCTTAGTTTCCAGGCAGTCTTTATGGTAACCTCCAAATTCTATGTACAGAAATAGTTTGTATGTTTCATATTTTCATTTACAGATACATGCAAATGGCTAAAACATGAGGCATTTTAAAGGAATTCTCTTCAGGGAGCTTAGAGTTCAAGTAATTTAAACTTGATTAAAAATGTTTGCTTTGGAAGCTCTTTTCCTTCCTGTAATTAAAACGTATAATTACTCAGTGACCCAGTCATGTACTTTATTTAAGGAAATCCCACATAATTGGCATATAGACATAAATGTTGGTGAGTACTTCTCTGCAAGTCAATAGTTTAGATCTATAAAACATTCTACAGTTATAGGAGCTGTTATCCAGAAGCCTATTATCCAGAAAGCTCCCACAGATCCCATTTTAATGAAAGAATTCAACATTTTGAAACATATTTCTTTTAACTCAAAAGGGTACTTGTACTTGATCCCATCTAAGGTACAATGAATCCTTATTGGTGGGAAAACAATCCTATTGTTTTTTTTCAATGTTTAAATGATTTTTTAGCAGACAATATATGGAGATCCAAATTACGAAAAGATTGCTTATCTTTAAAATCCCAGGTCCCATGCATTCTGGATAATAAGTCCCTGTACAATGTTTTTTTTCGATCCTTCATAGTTAACTTCTCATTTCCTCACCTAAACAACTGCTAAGGGACAAGGGGAGATTTGCAGCAATATATCACCTTGAAGGAGCTGATAAAATGCTGCAATTCTCCCCTTTATTAAGTATGAATGAGAAGCATAGTCCTTCCTATTGACAAGCATGTATCTAATGACACTTAATTTGGTGGGGTGTGGCTGGAGATTTGCAGCATTTTGTCCCTTTCTCTAGGAACTATAAATCCAAACAAAACCATGTAAATCTTTGTGTGTGCTATTACCCTAAAGCCAAACAACTAACATTTAATTTACGGTGACCATCTTGTAGCACTCAAAAATACTGCACCTTAACATAAGCCTTTTGTCACTGCCATGCCCAACTGTGTTCCATTAGGAAGTCTTCAAGAAATATTTTATCTGTTCATTAATGCCAAATGTTTTCATCCTATATGGATCCTGCAATCTCGGCAATTACATGGCAGCATCCATGTCTACAAAATAGATAATTCATGTAGCTATGTTAGAACTTCTAAATTAAATATACATAGGATAACAGTACAGTGTGGTGAAGTACCTACAAAAAAAAAACCCTTGCCCATGAGCTCACCAAAAGACAAGTTGAGGTGCATTCTGAGCTTCTCCCCTGATAAGATTTTTTTCACTGGTTGTGAATAAAATGATGATTGAATGAGACGGGGGGGGGGCGGTAGTGTGCATCAAAAGGTTTAAAATACATTTTTACACAAAGGCTGATGTGGCACATGTTAAGTCCTCTAAAAGCATCTATGGAATGGCCTACAGGGGGTTCCCTACTGAATCTACACTCAGTAATATCTTGCATCTTTCACTTTCTGCCTGCTTTTCTATTACCCCTTCCTGTGCAAGCTTTCCTTCCTCCCAGTTCACAGGGGAGGTGGATTTTTCCCATACTTTCACAAAAGCAGGCAGAACACACAATGCAAGGGCATAACTACAGATGAAGCAGACCTCATGGTTGCCCAGTGTAGAGGGTCCAATGAGACCAACATTAATGATGAATTTCAATATATAATTTCACATAAAGTCAACATACCAATATATTGGGGCCCTACATTAAATTTGCTGTGGGGCCCAATAACATTTAGTTACACAACATATGTAATGGATGGAATCTCTATGTCCATCCTCCCTACACTAATAATAACTAGGTACAGATAAGGAGGATCATTTATCTTACTTACTTCATTAAGATATTATAACCTATAGTATCCAAAAACCTAGAGCAAACCCCAAGGTCCTGGTCTCGGCTCACAATTCTGCCTTTAGCAGCCACCTTTGACTTGGGTAGGAGCCCTCTGCTACTCAGATGCCACCAGGACTTATCATGAGAGAACTAAGGGGGAAGCTCTTGGCAGGCAAGGGAACCGTAATGTCTACAGGAAGAATGGGGAACAGAGAGTACAAACGTGGACAGTACAACCAGACAGTACAGTACAGGAACCAGGAGTGTAGTCAAAATAAACAGGCTGGATCAATACCAGTCAGGCAGTGCAGTAAAGAATCAAGAACCAGGAGTGTAATCAGGATAAACAGGCCGGATCAATACCAGTCAGACAATGCAGTAAAGAATTATGAACAAGGAGCGTAGTCAGGATAAACAGGCTGAGGTCAAAACCAAACAGTAACAAAGTACAAGGTCAGTATGCAGAAGAGTGGTCAAACAAGCAAGGGTCAATCCAGTCAGTGATACAGCAAGGT
The DNA here is from genome assembly GCA_038501925.1 of Xenopus petersii. Lineage (NCBI taxonomy): Eukaryota > Metazoa > Chordata > Amphibia > Anura > Pipidae > Xenopus > Xenopus petersii. The sequence goes on along the minus strand of CM076682.1, from coordinate 99,852,233 downwards.
CAAAACAGGCAAAGGTCAGAAATGGATAATCAGACAGGAATCACACCCAGGAAGTATCAGGAAATAGGCCTATGTTGGGCAATAAGTCAGTGCAGTGTACGGGGTTTTATAGTCAGATTAATGGCTTATACCTGTGGCCAGACTGGTAACAGGTGAAACAAGCCATGCTTACTTGCAGTTACATATGAGTGAACCAGGGCCTTAGTTTTCTGCTCACATAGAGCACTGATAATGCAGACAGCACAAGAACATCAGGTCCCTGGTTCAAGCAGGTTATCACAGATATTATGAGTAACATTCATAAAGAATGACAGATATTTTTCTTCCTAGAAAGTAGGAAGAAAGCAGTAACAAAAGAAGAAACTGCCTGATTACAGCATACAGGATAAGCTTAATTTACAGTGTCTATTGGCACATATGCAAGACCACAGAGGGGTGCAAAAGTGTTACCCCTAGTGCTTTTTATAAGTAGCTCTTGCATCTAAAGGTCTGCTGGACTCTAGTCTTCATCAAGCGCTGGATAAAAAAAAGCTGGCGCTCCCTTCACAAGCATCAGGAGATGCACCCAAGTCCTGTTCTTACTATATGCCTTAGGACAGGTGGTAAGAACAGAGCATGATGTGGGCTCCCTGCCGATAGTGCTAAATTCAAAGAGCATTTTACAGGTCTCTTTGCAGAGACACAGGGTGCAGAGGCTTTCGGCAAGTAACTAAATGCAGGGCACAGCCTGCAAACTGCTAAATTGCGGCCATCATTTTGCTCTTTGTATGCTGAGTTCTGCTTTGTGAATGAGGCCTATTGTGTTTTAAAAATGAAAACATGTACATTTCCAAACCAACTCAATATTCAAAATTATTTGCAGACAGATACTACTTTCATGAGAGTATCCTTAAGCTCAACCAGGGAGGAATGCTTACATTTATAGCACTACTTACATGGCTCACACTGCCTACACCTGGAAGATATTTTTTATATTTACAGCAGATCTTATAAAATATTTGCTCTTGTATTTGGTGATACTGCACCAATAGAAGATGTTTTCAGTGCTTTAGCTTTACATAACATTATTCAGTACCAGCCGACATCACATCTCCCATCGAATTGGCTTATTCCCTTTCTGATGCTTGCTAATATGCAACCGATTTATTACTAGCTATAGAAATAAAAAATAAAGGCAATGTAGTAATTATAATCAAACTCCTATTACTTTTTCCCTGTAACCTTAAAAAAATGTCTTCTTTATTTACAGTATTATCCTTTCCCTCTCTTAGTACTATTAATGCATTTTAAATCAAGTCTTCAAAATAAAATGTGCTAGCAAGGTTTATAGATCCTTTTAAACATTTATTGTACAATGTGCAATACACTGACTGCATTTGAGAGTCAGTCAGTGGTTACAACATCCACTAATTTATGATCCAATATTACTGGATCTCATTGCTGGGTATCTGCTGGAACAAGTGGTTTAATAAACCCAGTGACCCACAGTTAACATAGGGAAGCAGGACATGACAGGGTCAAAAAGCAGCCCCCCCCCCTTTTAATGTTTCATGCTGGGTGTGATTGGATAAGGCCATAAAATGTTCATAAAAATATAGCTGGGGCAAATATTTTGTTACATTTGGGCAGCCCTGACAATGCCCACCTCTTTTGTTCAAGTAGTATTAGTCATGTAGAACTGCATGTGGGAATTGGTGGTCACGGTAATCAGGCAAGTTTTATAGGAGCTTAGGTTATGTGAATATTTGGTGTTGAGTGTAAAAGTTTGGCCTGGTTGGTTGCTTGTTATACATCCTGTTATTTTGAATGGCTATATTATCAAATGGTATTTCAACTATAATGTTATGGCGTTTGGTACTATGTAATGTTCCACGGCCTTTTCATCCCAAAAATGGTGTCCTGGTATTTAATTTTTGAAGGCTGGCTGGACTTGACCTTGCCCTGGTCATGCCTTGAGAAAGTTCTGTATTGCTTAGGGAAAAGTCATATCAGTGGAGCAAAGGGTGGCAAGTTTGATGCAGATACAGGGATATCAGATCTCATATTGTCAGGTCACAAATAAATAGTGGATGCTGCACCCAATGAATGACCCCTAGAAACAACTATCAAACTCCACATTTCATCTAACAAAGTCCTGGACAGGATGATAGGACTTACATGAGGTGAGACCATTATAGTCTAAATACTAAGCAATACTGGTGTGCCAACCATTTATCCATCATGGCATCTGCTTCTGGGAAACCAGGGTGCTGCATATATCTGCTGCTATTAAGTACACTACATGCTATAATATATGGAGAGAACATGCAGTTGTCTTGATAAACTCCTTATCAAAAATTGGAAGTGTATCATATTAATGCAGAGTCTTTTTATTTTTATTATTTAACTTTGAGGCATTATGCAGCTGAAACATTAGCAAAAAATAGGAGTGTAGAACTCCATGAACTACGGGGACCATCTTGGGCCACTAACAGAGAATAAAAAGGTATAGGCACTCTGTATACTCCGTCTGACAGACATTTAGGGACATATTCATGTTGTGTTGTAGGTTTTCCACGAAAATCTTTGAGGTGATTTTTTAAGATTTATTATACACTGTACAGTTTCCTGTTACTAGAGTGGATACTTTTAGGGTTTTTTTTACTAAAACTTGAATTAATCAAAATTTTTTTTATTAAAACAAAGTTGACCTTACTCCCATTCAGGAATTAAACTCATTTTAATTCTTCTAAAAAAAAAAACAGAGCGAAAAAAAGTCACAACTAATTTGTGTGTCAATTTGAACCGTACGATTGACACTATGAAAACTTGACTTTATTGGATTATATGGATTACATTATGATGTCAAAAAACAACTTCAGGGGCATCTGTCATTGACATCTATATGACCTCAACAGCGTTGCGATGGAGTATTTTTTTGATTCAGATTTTTAGCAGCTCTGGGGTATAATAAATCTCTAAAATTCAAGTTTTCCACTTTAAAAACTAGACCAGAAAAATGGGCCTCTAGAAAGCAGGTGGCACAGATGTAGATATCATGCCGTTGAGGAGTTTTTGCAAGTTTCAATGACTGGCCAGCATTATGGGTTTGCAATAGAATCAAGTTGATCTTTCTATTCTTAAATCTGGTGCAAATAGCTAATACTACTCCATTACACTAGCAGAAATTTCACCAGACAAGGAATAAAGGTAGAGAAAATGTTAAAAATTTCAGCCATGGAAAAGGCACATCATGAAATAACAGGAAAGAAAACTATGTTTTGTATATTAAAAGTGTCTCGAAAACCTGCAATAGTTTTCAAAATGTTGGGCACGACCATGAAAGAAATCTGTTGTTTTTTAATCCCTTAAAGTGACTGATTGTATCATCTAAATACTGTGCAGTCTAATATTGCTGATAACATAGCAAAGGTTTGATAGGACTGCTGACCAACTAAATGCTATTTTTTTTTAGAATACCGTACTTGCTTTGCTTAAGGACTTGTGTCACATTGGAATGACCTTTGCTGACTGGGCTAAGTTGAAGTTTTGCATTGAGTTCTCCCTGTAAGTGTGCTGAATTTTTCATGATATAAATTGAAATAAATGCTTTATAAGCAAGATAAAATTCCAAGATTCAAGTTTTTTGGCACTTCGGCATCAAATAAAGGAAGAGAGATGCCATTCTGTGTTTTGCTATTTGCTAACCAGATGAAATGTATGACATTATCTAAATGCTGCTTAAATATTATAGGTGTTCCAAACACTATCTTTATTTAGAAAGGTAAAAAAAAAAATGCATACCATTTTAGTTGCTAAATATCCCTCTTTAATTACCAATAGCTTAAAGGGTCAGTCAAAATGTAATAAAAACAATATATTAATCAACATTCCAATATACATTAGTTCAGGATTTGTAATGGGTTTAAAGTTATTTGTAAACTTAATCTCTATTGACAGCACTTTTTTTCTGTTTTTTGGGTTTTTAAATAAGATTTAATAAGTCCACTTGCAACATTGTTTCAGGAATCCAAACAAGCAGTGCAGAGAATATATACAGTCAGACAGATACTGCTTATAATATTAGTTGCATTTCTACATAACTTTAAAACCACTGAAAATTTGTAAGGAATCCAGGGTCAGACTGGTGGCCCATCGGGGCAGCTGCCTCAGGGCCCACTCCGTCCGTCCCCCCTCAGCGTGTGTGAGTAAGAGCTTGAAAACTGTTTGCTCAGCTGGTGGCAGCAGGAAGAATTTCAGAAGTGTAGGGTGCGGATCTGGGCCAGTGGGGCCCACCAGAGTTAGATGCCCACCGGATTTCTTCCCGGTGTCCTGCTGGCCCAGTCCGACCCTGAATGAATCTATACTGGAAAGATGCTTAGACTTCATATCCATTTACCATAAAACATTTTTCGAGTGGAGGAGATATTTAAACCACAAAGGCAGCTTCTTGTCATGACTAGAGGACATTTGATTTTGTAACCAGTTTTATTTCTTTTTTACAAATATCCGAATTTTTTAAACAGTTTTAATACTGGGGTTTGATTAATGTTTACATTATTTTCTAGTTGACTTAAGCTGGCCATAGATGCAAAGATCAGATTGTACGAATCGAGGATTTGTATGATTTTTAGACCGTGTGTGTATAGTCCCGACATGTTTCGTCAGCGTTTGGTCGATCAGACAGGTTAAAAGATTTCTGTCGGCTGCGGGGTAATATCTCTGCATGTATTGCTGATCATACGATTTTCAGAGGGAGACTGTCACTAGCTTTGGTCGGACATAACTTTGGTACGATTGCAGTCAGGGGCTGAACATTGGCTGATCTGTTCTTTTGTACTTTATTTGATCGGAATGGTTAGTGGCAGGTCGGGAGATGGGAAAGTCCAATCGTGCGATGATTCGTACGATCGGATCTTTGTGTCTATGGCCAGCTTTAGGGTATGAAGATCCAAATTATGGAGAATTCCCAGGAATTTTTTTGACATGTCATTTGGTCTCCGAAACAATATATCCTGTAACTCAAAAATTATTTATAAAAAATATAGAAACATGTATTCAAGGCTTCATTTTAAAATACATACATACAGACTCCATGGTAAACAACCTTATGCGTTTTGTACCCTCTGGTACGTAATTGCTGCCTATGATTAAGTACCGGAGGGTACAAAACAAGTAATATTAAAAAAATGAATAAATTTTCCTCCTTTTCATATAAGCACTGTAATATAGGTCCTGGAGAACTAAACCCTAAAACTGAATATGTCTAAAATGCCATATTTTATATACTGAGCCTAAATTTCAGCTTCACATTAGCAGCAATGATCCAGGACTTCAAACTTGTCACAGTGGGTCACCATCTTGAAAAGTGTCTGCGACACTCACATGCTCAGTGGGCTCTGAGCAGCTGTTGAGAAGCTTAGCTTAGGGGTCATCGCAAATCATCAAGTAGAAAATGAGGTTGGCCTGTCATATAAGGCTGATTATTAGATTCTGGTGCTAGTTGCACTCGTTTCTGTACTGCCATGTAGTAATTATCTTAATATATTCTAATCAGCCCTATATTGTGACATTTATATTCTATGTGTACTGTGGGTCCCTAAGCTTGGTAACTAACAGCAGCACAGAGCATGATCAGTGAATCAGCAGAAAAGAATATAGGGCTACTGGGGCATATTTGGAGGTACAGATCTTTGCTGCTAAAGGACTTTGGTTGCCTTGGGCTGGTACAGAAGCCAAGCCTACTAGTCTACTTATTTAGCCTTTTCTTAATCCTTTAAAATTTTGAAAAATATACATATGTTGTATAAGTTTTTTTAAAAAAGACAATCCCACAACACACCATGGGGCTGATTCACAAAATTCGGGTGAAGAATTCGAATGAAAAAAATTCGAATTTCGAAGTATTTTTTGGGTACTTCGACCATCGAATTGGTTAAATTCGTTCGAATTCGAACGAAATCGAACGATTCGAAGTAAAAATCTTTCGACTATTCGACCATTCCATAGTCGAAGTACTTGCCCTTTAAAAAAAACTTCGACCTCCTACTTCGGCAGATAAAACCTACCAAAGTCAATGTTAGCCTATGGGGAAGGTCCCCATAGGCTTGCTAAGCTTTTTTTGATCGAAGGATTCTCCTTCAATCGTTTGATTAAAATCGTTAGAATCGTTCGGTTCGAACGATTTAATCGTTCGATCGAACGAAAAATCCTTCGATCGTTCGATCGAACGATTAGCGCTAAATCCTTCGACTTCGACATTCGAAGTCGAAGGATTTCAATTCGAGGGTCGAATTTCGAAGTAATTTTAACTTCAAAATTCGACCCTTAATGAATCTGCCCCCATGTGTTACAAAGTAGGAATAGCAGCCAACATTTACATTAATACACACACTATCGAACTGGCCCACCGGGATACCAGGAAAACTCCCGATGGGCCCAGGTGTCAGTGAGCCTCTTGCTTCTAATAATTTGGCCTATTTCATGGTCGTTCCCTATTTCTTTATGGGAGCAACAAGGATTAATCATGTAAGACTAGAGTGTAGTTTGTAGAGAAAAAAGACTAGGAGAATAAAGAAGTTGAGCGAGGAGAGGAGGTATAATAGTTTGGAAAGTGGGCCCACGGTCTAAGGTTTTCTGGTGGGCCCCTGGCATCCCAGTCTGAAACTGAATACACATACTGCATTGCCTATTTGGAAAAAAATAGCTGTTCCTTTCCCCAAAGTTTCTTCCAAGTTTTACAACATTCCTAAAAAAAAAAAAAGATCCCACGAAAAGCATGTATTAGGTGGCAGGCAGGTCACTGTACTACATGATCATTACACTTTAACTACAATATAAGATAAAGGAAGCCTCGTCACTGCACATAAGCTGAACACATTATTCACAGGCCTAGAATTTTATACTGATTTGAGTTTAGTCCACACTATATAAATATTTTGAAAAGTCAGTAAAACAGTCAGTATTAAATATCTAAGTGCATTTATGTTGTGTAAATCTTGGCTGAGGGACTTCAGAATACATTTATTTGATCAAGTAAATTGAAAAGATAAAAGGATGAGTTACTGGCAAATATATGTGAATTTCAAACTAAACTTAGCAATCCATCTTATATATGATCTTATTTATGTGTTAAAAGTAGGGAGAAATTGTTTTATCTGTCATTGTACATTTTGATGTTTACAAGCTAATTGGAATCCCATAGGCTGAATTTTACCATAGAGCTTTGCTTCTAGAGAAAAATGCTTTAAAGAAAGTTAGAAATGATGTCCAAGTGATAAATAGATATCTTATTTTCCAATGAGTACAAAGATAGTGTTAAAACTTTGCTGTGTTATGACCCCAATGGTTTGCACTGCACTCTAGCAGCACTTGTTCTTGATTTGTTTTCAGCGGGGCACTATCTGCAAGACGTTTGTATGGATTTCCTACAGATAATTTGGTTTCCTTCCACACTCCAAAAACACGTCACAAGACAAATTATTTCTAAAGCACTATGGAATATGTCAGTGCAAGTGATGGGCAAATAAATTCGCCTGGCACGAAATCAATTCGCGAATAGCCAGCGAAAATCCCATTAAATTTCTGATTTTCACAATTTTTTGTGAAAAGGTTCAAAATGCTCAATTTTTTCGTGAAAAGGTTCGAATTCCTAGATTTTTTTGTGAAAACTTTCGAATTGCTCTATTTTTAGTGAAAAAGTTGTAATTGCTCTATTTTTTCGTGAAAACTTTCAAATTTCATGAATTTTTCAAGAAAACTTTTTTTTGTGATTTTTTGCGAATTTTGCTGGAAATTCGCACATTTTTCTGCGAAATGGGAGAGATTCACCCTTCACTAGTAAGTGCTATATAAAAAACAATAATAACAATTTCTAAGTAATTAGTATAGAAATGTATGTCATTAGTATAGAAAAAGTCTTAAACTAAAAGTCTTAAACAACAGTTTGCTTTCCATTTTAAATTATGACCTTGCTTTTTATCCCCAGTATAAAGTTACCAACAGTATAAAAATTATGACAGATATAAATAGCAGAACTTCAAAAATATCAGTGCAGTTAAAGCTCTACTGTCTAACATGACATTTAACTTGCAAGGGACAGCAACACCTGATGTTGCTAGGTGTTTCCAGGAATGTTACTTATCGTCTAATAAAGGCATTTTATTATTAGTCATATCTATCAATTAAACAACTCCTCGGTTGATAGGGAAGGTGGGGCACTAGTTAAATTTAAAATATGGAAGATATTTATTTCATAGTTGTTACTACATGTGTAGGACCTGTTAGCCAGAATGCTCTGAACCTGGGTTTTCCAGCTAAGAGATCTCTGTAACTTGGATCTTCATACCTTAAGTCTACTAGAAATTCATGTAAACATTAAATAAACCCAATAGGATTGTTTTGTAAATCAGAGCTTTCTGGATAATGGGTTTCTGGATAACAGATCCCATACCTGTCTTAAAACCATAAGCATCTAGTTACTTGTAGTACTATTGAAAGTCTATTGAATTGTTCACTTGTGTACAGTTAAAATATGCTTTGCGACCACCTTGTGTGTCAACCGAAAATCAATAAAAGATTGCACAATGAATGTAATAAAATGCCTTAAAGGGGTTGTTCAGCTTTGACTTAACTTTTAGTATGATGTAGATGATGTATGAAGTGATATTCTGAGACAATTTGCAATTGTTTTTTTTTTATTATTATTAATACTTTTTAAGTTATATAGCGTTTATTCAGCAGCTCTCCAATTTGCATTTTCAGCACTCTGGTTGTTAGGGTCCAAATTAACATAGCAACCATGCCCTGATTTGAATAAGAGGCTGGAATATGAATGAGAGGGGCTAAAAAGATGAGTAATAAAAAGTAGCAAAAGCAATACATTTGTAGTCTTACAGATGGGGTTAGTGACACCCCTTTTGAAAGCTGGGAAGTGTCAGAAGAAGAAGGCAAATAATGTAAAAACTATAGAAAATGAATAATGAAGAACTTGCTTATGGGTCATTCTATAACACATTAAAAGCTAGATTTATTAAGGTTTGAATTGTAATTTCGAATTTAAATTTTCAAGTCGGGTTTTTTTCAAAACTCACAAATTCAAGTTGGGAATCCAAACTTGAATTTGAGATTTATCATACCTTGACCTTGGGAAGAACTCAAATTCAACTATTCGCCTCCAAAAAACTTCCAAGTTCAAATCAGTAGAGGTCCAGTGACCCATCTGAAGATGTTTATAGCCTTCCTGATGTAACGCTGATCTGAACAGGCAGGCCAAAAAGGGGTTAATGTCCAGCTAGTTGTTAGAGCATGGGTTACATGTGAATCAAAACACTTCAGGCTAGGGCCTTCACTACATGGAAGATTTCCCAGGTAGAAATAATGGGCGCCAGGAGATTCTTATGATGAACCAAACGAAAAACTGTTTATTTGTACAAGACAAAAGAGCCCAGGGTTTACTTACGGAGGTACAAGACACACACAATGCCACACAGCAGGCTGAAACAGTGACAGTGACAGAGACAGTGACTCCCATCAGGCAAGGTAGTCGAGTAGTGCAATATTTTCCTCTGCAATATACCTCAGAGTGGTCGGGCTCCAACCCAGTGGAGTGGTCAGGGAGAACACCTTTCTAATCCTGACACCCTATCCACTGTGGTCCCTTCACTCTGGGCAATTCAAAAGCCTTGGGAAGCTACTCCCTACTACAATCCTCGATGGAGCTCCAACTGCTCTTACTATCTGTCCTCTCTACCTTACTTTCCTAGAGAGTCTATGACAGAACTAACCCTGTTTAGCTAACCTCATTCACGGGGTTCCCTGCTGGTGTGCGCCCTGCCTGCATGTTATATATATATATATATATATATATATATAGGTCAACAAATATACATTTACCCCAGAGCTCACTTCTAAATGACCTCAATAGTATTTAAGAGAACAATAGGTATTTTCCCCAAATCTCACTTTAACTGTCTTTAATTCCCTACCACTTCTCTTTAATCCCACTAAGGCCAGCCCCAAAATTCACAAATGACTGCCGTAGGGGTCAACAAGTTATTACATAGGAAATATAGGAAGTTTTACGAAATCTGGGGCTGCCAAAATTTCCTAATTCAAACTTTTTCAGCAAAACAGAATTTGAGCTAAGCCACATGTAATGGCCACAATGTCCTTTGCAGCTTTGTAATAGCATTATATTTCTCTTGCTTTACTTTGAACGCAAAAAAATAATATTAAACAAGCTCATTAGCCCTAGGAACTTAATGGTACAGACCTGTAGCAAGTCGTTAAAATCCAAAGCGCAGACAATGGGCAGAAATTTTGACTTCGTAATGATGAGGTTGAAGAAATGTTATGGTACACATTTTACAATGTCTCAATACCGGTTGTCACTTTTGACTATTTCTTAGATTGGTTTGTTCATTAAATGTGTAGTGTAAGAAAGAAAATCACTTCCAATTTTCAAATGGCAGCAATGTCTGTTTTTTTCTTTTAAGCCCTTCTTTTTGATGTAGCAGTTAGATAAAATGCACCAGCAGAATAGCACTCCCAGACAGCAGAGAAAAGGCTGCAAATATCAACAGCTAATCTTTCTTTTGAAGAAACAGTCCTACATATCAGAAAGGTTTCAAAGCTAATGATAAAACAAAAAGCCTCCAGCAATGGCAGATTTACCTGTACCAGTGACATGAAATAATGTTTTGCCATCTTAAATAACTCTGTGATTTTTACCACACAAACCTTTTCAAATACTACAGCTGCGATAATGCATTTATACACAAAACATACACATAACTTTATTTTAATATACCTACATAACATACTTCATTAAGTGACCAGCACACCCAAGCAAAGCTAACATGGCATTTTGCAACAGTCTGCTGTGGTTGGAATACTAAATTGATGCTTTCTTGGTAACTCTGAAGCAGTCTAAATACCCTAAATAATTAAACCAATAAGAAGAAGAAATACTAGAAGCTACAGAAAGGATTTGTCAGCCATCCAAACTAACAATATAAAATAAGCAACCACTACAGCTTAAAGAGATTGCTCACCTTTGAATTAACTTTTAATATGATTGAGAGTAGAGAGTGATATTCTGAGACAATTTGCAATTGGTTTTGATTTATTAATATTTGTGGTTATTATTTAGCTTTTTTATTCAGCAGCTCTACAGTTTGCAATTTCAGTATTCTGGTACAGTCCAAATTACTCTAGCAACGATGCTAAAGAAATGTAGAATGGGTACTAAGGGTCTAGTACAAAAAAAATGTGGATTATTTAGATAAAATGGAGCCTATTGGAGATGGCCTTTCCATAATTTGGAGCTTTCTGGATAATGGGTTTCTGAATAACGGATCCCATAATTATTATTTGGATAAAATAGAGCCTATGGGAGATGGCCTTTCCATAATTTGGAGCTTTTTGAATAATGGTTTTCTGGATAATGGATCCCATAACTGTATAGTTCTCATTTATTACATTAAAAATGTGACTAACCCAATATTATGACTTAAATAATAAACTGCTGCTATAGGGGAGAAATGTTAAATGGACAGGAGATATTACATTAATATATATAAATTGTGATTGGTCAAGAGTTATAATCGGAAATATTTGTACAGGCAAAAAATGGCAGAAGTGCACAAAGTGTGAGATATGTGCAGTGATGTGAGCTTTAAACTAAAATGAGAAATTGTCCATCAGGAAAATAGAATCCAAAGTTCTCTGAAAACGGAATTATATAGCATCAGTGGTCAAAATACCTCACAGTCCTGCAGATTGAGGAATTCTTACTGGGGTTCTTTAATATACAGTAAAGTTCTTCTGGATTATTTATATTTTATTTGTGTAACAAAGATAATTGTGTGCAAAAACCCCTAACACTTTAGTAGCCTTAAAACTTTTCTTTTTAAACCCTAATTTCTCCAGGATATCTGAATTCCATCTGTATTTCATGCATTTGAGGACACATTGAATTTACAATAAATACTATGGGAGTTGATTTTAAGCACATTGTAAGGACCAGAAAATACTGTACCAGAGTTAAGCCCATTTAGACATTGCACTGTGCACAGCTGTGGAAACTATACTACACTTTGGTGGCTTGTTTATCAAAAATCTAAATTTAAATTTTTTTGTTTTTTTAAATTGGAAAAAAATCGAAACATTTTCAAACTCAAATGTTTTTTATTAAAAACCTTGAAACGAATTCTAACGATTCAAACTGATAGAGGGGAGGCCACTCATAATCCTATCGAAATTTCACAAACCTTTCACTCGTACTACTCAACACTCTATAACTTATTCCCACCACCCGATCAGACAAATATTCTGAAAAGAAGGCTAATAGCCCAATTCCTGGAGGGATGCCACTTGCCCACATTGACTGAAGAGGAACTTGAAAATCTTAATAGCGCAATTACCCAGGATGAAGTAATTAATGTACTGAAGTCACTCCCACTCCACAAATCCCCGGGACCTGACGGGTTCTCTAACATATATTATAAGACCTTTCAAGCGATTCTTGCCCCCATATTGACGGAATTGTATAATACTTTCTTGCAGGGAAAGGAAACCATCCCGGCAGGCTTCCTACATAACGGTCTTGCCAAAAGAAGGTAAAGATCCCTCATTATGTGGGAATTACAGACCCATAGCACTGCTAAGCAGCGACCTAAAATTTTTCACCAAGATACTGGTTCAAAGACTGACCCCTCTTATGCGTAGACTGATCAATCCTGACCAAGTTGGCTTCGTGATAGGCAGGCAGGCGGGAGACAACACACGTAGAGCGATTGATTTAGTAGATATTATCCAAACTCAAGGCATTTCTTCGGTTCTGTTGAGCCTAGATGCAGAGAAAGCCTTTGACAGGCTGGATTGGGCTTATATGACCCAATTAGGCTTTCAGGGCTCTTTCTTACAGGCAATCAGCCTACTATACTCGACCCCTTCAGCCTATTTAAAGTTAAAAGGAGACATGGGTACACAGATTCACATTAGGAATGGGACGAGGCAGGGATGTCCCCTCTCCCCCTTACTATACGCTCTCAGTATAGAGCCTCTGGCAGCAAAAATAAGGGATCACCCAGACTGGGAATAACTGTAGGCTCAGAAATATATAAAATATCGCTTTTCGCGGACGACATCCTCCTAACACTTGGTAATCCACAGGTGTCCTTACCCAATCTACATAACACCCTTTCGGATTATGGTAAAATAGCAGGATATAAAATAAATTGGGCAAAATCAGAGGCACTCTTGTTTCACACTGAGGGAAATATACGGAGGGCACTGCAAGCCAGTTTTCCTTACAAATGGCAAAAATCCTATATAAACTATTTAGGGATTAAATTGACGCCTCATTATCACCAATTGTTTCATGCAAATTTCTCCCCTATGGTGAAACAAATTACGAAAGATTTGCAGGATTGGACACAGCATCACATCTCATGGCTCGTGCGCATTACAGCTATTAAAATGAACCATACTCCGTAAGCTACTATACATGTTTGAAACTATCCCACTCCAAATTCCACTATCTCAACTGGGTCATATACAAAAGCTGATATTTAAGTTTATCTGGGGCTCGACGAAAGCTAGATTTTCACGTTCAATACTCATGGCAGGGAGGAATCAGGGCGGTCTCGCTGTGCCTGATATTGGTAAATACTATGAGGCTTCACATCTACGTCAAACCCTGGCTTGGCTCCAAGCTTCACCACCCACTAAATGGGCCCAATTAGAAGCCACTTGGATTTCCCCCTTTCATATTAGTAACTTGATTTTACCAGATAAACCCAAGACGCAACTTTCTAATTTGGCCCCGAAACCTATGAAATTTACTTACAATATCTGGAGGCAATGCCAAAGGAAATATGGGATTAGCAAACATCCATCGGCCCTAACAATACTCAGAGGGAACCCAGATTTCCATCCTGGACAGCTACAAACATTCCAATCTCACTGGGAGGCTTATAACTTTGTGAGACTCATCGATTTCATAAATCCACTTAGTCGAAGGTTGTATACTTACCAGGAACTAACCAATAAATGTAACTGGGAGTCGGGAAAGGAGATGGAATTTCTCCAAATCAAACACTACATCACCACTCTCCTTGGGCAACAATCCCAGCCGCAACTTACCCCATTTGAAAAAATTCTGGGAGGCCCCTTTCCATATAAGGGTCTAATTTCACAGTTATATGCATTAATGAACACCCTACCTGAGGATCCCTTTCCTGCCCATACATACATGCATTATTGGGACTCGGTATGGGATCATGGTTTTACTATATCCCAATGGAGCAAAATGTGGGAGAACGCTCGTACAATAACAACGTGTGTCCAACAAAAAGAAAGTGTTTATAAAGTTATGATGAAGTGGTACTTAACCCCTGATAGACTCTCCAAAATGTACCCACAAAGCAGTCCCTTATGCTGGAGAGGATGTAGCCACAAAGGTACGTTACATCATATTCTTTGGGCTTGTCCCAAACTGACAAAGTTCTGGCAGGATGTTGTGGACCTAATAATAGCGGTCTTTAATTCCCCAATGAATATTGCAATGCCTCACTTGTTATTAGCCCTACCTATCCCTAGATTGAAAAAAGCAGCCCAGAAATGGGTTAATCAGATATCCACAGTAGCCAGATTGTCAATTACCTCCAAATGGAAGACTCCGATAATCCTAACCATCCAAGAAATAATTCTTAGACTAGAGAGCAACAAGAAGTTTGAGGAAATGACTGCCCGCATCAACAATACGTTAGATTTGCATAGCAAAATCTGGGGCAACTGGGACCATTACATGTTGACTAGAATCGACTGCTCTTAAATTATTCGGTAATTACTGATAGGCTACAGCTATGATATATGACCGCGAGCTTCATCTTCCCCCTCCCTATGTCTTTTCATTTGTTTACATTGTATTCTCTCCCTTCCCCCCCCCTTTTTTTTTTTTTTCTTCTTCCTTGTTTCTCCTTATGCAATTGTTGTACTGCCTTACAATTACTATCGAATCCAATACTTAGGCGTAGTCTATTGCTATACTTAGAGGTTTTGGATGGAACAGCTTGAACCCTATGTAATGTTGATGTACCTCATACTCTGTTTTGTCTGCTTGTTTATTTTGAAAATTAATAAAAATGTAAGTTACAAAAAAAAAAAAAACCTTGAAACGAAAAATTGAATGCATAAAAATATTAAAAAAAAAACTCAAATAAAATTACATTCTACCAATAATTTTAAGTAATCCTGCCTTGAAAACTCGAATTGTTGACTTTACATATTCAAATTATTTAAATCTTTTCTTAATAAATCTCAAACATTTAAATTTTGGAAACACAAATTCAAATTAGCTATTTTTGCTGCAAAAAAACTTCAAATGCTAATATATATGCCCCTTGGGGCTCCTGATTTCTATCCCCAGTACTACATAAAATACATTGCACATTCAAGGTGCATTTAAACAAAATACATATTGATCACTGAAAAAGCGCCAGGTATTTGTGGCCATGGGCTTTGCAATGCTATGCATTGTGTGCAGGTTTTTTTAAAGTAGAGAATGTTTTATTCTGCCTGAGCTTTGTGAGTATCCATTGGTCTACTTTAGCTGGTATTTGTGGTGTGAGTATTAACATTGTAAACTTGGTGTGATATGTGAACCTATGCCTTTAATTAGGAAGTACCCCTCATCTATTTCTTCAATAAATCTACTATTCCTGGTTTGGAACAACTCTCCGCCCAAAACGCTTGAGAGAGTGAATTTGTTAAAAGTTAAGACTTGAGACCTTTCCTCCATTACTTCTGCAAGGGCCCAGTTGAATTTTGGAGTCCCATGTAGCACTGGTCTACCCCTAAGAGCAGCAGAAAAAGGTGCCCCAAGTATCTAAAGCATCAGGTTATGTGATTCAGCTGCACACACTATACAAAGAAGGAATAAAAAGATTGTCTACACATGAGAGCAGGAAGCTAAGATAATTTAGAGAACCTGGACATTGAACGTAATATATGTAACTCAGGACTCTCACTCACACATACAAATAAGGGAGCCAACACCATTGTCCTTAAACATGTGATGCATTGAATGTTATACTCAAACGCAATGCAGCATATATCATACATCATACCTATACATGCTCATGATGAAAAAAAAAATTCTAAACAAAATAATTGTATTTAAACTGGCAAAAATACGTTAGACTAAACTCTGAGTTCCACACGTTATTGTGCTAATGAAAACATTTCAGTTATGTGAAGGAGAGGTACATTGAGAATAATGGTACCAAATAAGTATTCATTCAGTAACATATGACATTTCTCTGATTTACAGGCACTCCCCTTGATGGTGTAAGTACATGTGCACATAATACACACAGCATACCAACCATTTTAGTTGTAGGTGCATCCTTCATTTATTTACTTCTGCTATGTTTTGAGTAAATGTGGAATCTGAAGTATAAAGGAAGCAGATGTTTTTCTAAACATGGTTTGATTAAACAATTAAATCCCCTTCAAAATGTTCGCAATTTGTTCGCAATGTGAATAAATGTTTGCAAAGTGAACAATGTTGCCTTTGTGAACACTCTGCCCCTCACATAGTAACATAGTAAGTTAAGTTGAAAAAAGACACACGTCCATCAAGTTCAACCTTTTAACTATTTTAACCTGGCTTACTGCTAGTTGACCCACACAACATGACCTGTTACCATTCTCTAAGCGCTGTTCCGATCATTCGATTACTATCAAGTTCTGCACCAACATACAAACATATAAGGTGATTTGGTTTTTTAAATAAGAGTAACTGGCTTGGGTTGATGATTGGTGATTAATGTGAATAACGAGGACAGTGAATTGTGCAGTTGAACCCAAATGTGAACCCAACTGTCGGCAGTATTGTGGTGGCAAAAGAACTTCATTGCTATTTTAAGCTATGAATAAAGGTTACATTTTTAATGAGTGCCTATTTTAAATAGTATTTCTTATACTGTATATGTATCATGCAAAAATACACTGGGTGTACCAATGTGGTTAGTGTCTGGATTTTATTGCTAATTTTGCAAAAGAGAAATTAATGAAACTGAAAAAAACAGAAAAAGTAAGAAGATCAAAGTTGTGAAATTCAAATAAAGTAGTTTCAAGAGAGGGTTGGATGCATTTTTAGAATGTGGGAAATACAAAGCTATAGAAATTAACTCTTGACCCAGGGACTGGCCACCTTGTTCTCCTGCTATTTAATTGGTAACACATATAATATATCCCCCAAATATAAAGTTGATCCAGATGCAACCCTTGGTGATCATCTACCCAGCACTGATGCTACCCTCCACTTTGCACATCACACAGATTAAAAATCAGAATGCAGGCAGCACTGTATTATCCAGATGGCATAGGTCCTTGTGCTCCACAAATGCTCACAGTGGGATTCAAAGTGTAAAAAACTGATGGCTTGTGTCATTGTTAAAAGTGTCCTAATATGTTTAACCATTATTAGTTTAATTTACCTACATGCAATTCTTTTGGCACTATTCCTTTTCCAAAAGCCAACAAACATGCAAATGTGCATCGAATCTAGCCCTTAAGGCCTGTAAATCAAGATGGCAGACTGTACATTGCTTCCCTAGAGGATAAAGTGCCAGAAGGGTGATTGGACACAGTGACCTGTCTACACAATATGAGAAAGAAACAGGAGGTCTGTAAGTCTGATAAAGCAACATGTCACTCACAAACCCAGGTTTGCAAAACTAAAGGCCAACATTAAAATAAAGGGTGAAATTAAAAATACCATAAACCACAAGAAATAATAACAATACAAATTAACGTTTATTAAACTTATTAAAGTACACGCAGGATTAAAAAATAAACCTTCAACTGCAGCCACTATGGTGAAATAAATATAGGTACAGTTTATCATTTAAAGCTAGCTTTTTGCTACTGTAAGTACATATTACTATTTACATTCAGAATTTTAACATAATTTTATGTTTATATATTTTCAAATTTTATTCAAACAAAACTCTATTTACATTTGCCAGAATATACACAGATTGCTAGCAAGAACAAACTATACTGTATGCCTATATACTTTTGAAATTTTAATTTAGAGAACAATAGTTAATTTCCTTATTTGCTATTGAGACTTCAGCATTTTGGTTTTATTCAAACGAGAAGGGCCACGGTTATATTTAATTGTGCTACTCATATCCACAATCAAATCAAAGCTTTGACCTATGGTATCTTTGTTTACAAGATATATCCCAGTTTAGTAAACAGTATTGAATAAATATCAAATGCCATTTCAGATGACCTGTGATATTCTGCATTTCAGTTAAACATACTGAGTCTGTTTGCTAGTTAGCAACTATACACATTTAAAGAGACAAATAGTATGACTTTTCCTAATATTACCAATTTTTTTAATTCTGCCCCTAATGTTTTGTTTTGGTTTTGACTATACATTTTAGTTTTTTATACACTGATTCAAAATATAAATGTGTCCTTGAATTTGTATGTTTCATGCTCAGGGTGGGTGCTTTAAAACTTAGGATAATTATTTAAAGTATTGATATATTAAAGAACAGTACAGTAAATATGTAATATGACAGCAGTAATTATTAAGTAAATGTGTGCAAGGAATGACAAATAAAAATGATTTTACTTGCACTTATCACTGGACCTAAGAACTGAAGATTGTTGTACCTGGATAATTCATCAGTTCATGAAAGAAGTGGATGCCCAGAGGAAATATATAAGGGACAGACAATATATGAACAACAGCTATTGCTGTGAATCTGTATCTATTTATTTTTTGCATGAACCTTGAACTACATCAAATGTAAAACACAAGGCTGCTCATGTATGCTAAAGGAGAAGAGGAACATTCAGATTATATAGAGGGTGGAAGAGAGATAAGATAAAATAAATATTTGTATTTTCTGTATGTACCTACTGATTTTCTGAAGGTCATTTTGTGAGTTTTCTTCACCCACAAAGCATTCTAGGATTTCCTTGTTATAGGATTAAAGACTAGAGGTAGATCAGGTAACCTTGCTGCAATTTTAATGCAAGAAATAGAATCCAAAACTAGGATAACAGTAACACTATTCATTCCATGTAGCTAAATTAATACTTCCTCACTTCCTAAGTAAACATTGAATAAAATGATAAGATTAAAATAAAAATGATAAAGGAATATATATGGCAGCATGCACATAAACAAATTGTTTTTTTTAACATTGCATGGCTTATGTTCCACAAGAAAAAAACTATTCTATGGCAGGACATTCAATATGTAAATGTATAGTTAAATAGTATATTTAACTATATATATATTAAATCGTATATTTAATATACTGTTTATGGTAACATTTTGGTACTCTGAAAGGATGCCAAATATATGTAAAAATGTCCTAATGTCAGTAGTAATGTGATGTATAATAATACTAAATAAGAAAAACAAACAGCATGGAGAACTTATTCAGTAGTGTTTTCTGCAAACACTCAGAATGCCTTAACACGCACAATGTCAGGTCTCAGGTCACAAACATGTATATAAAATCTTTAAAAAAAAAAAGCAATTATTTTAGATATAAAAGTAACATTGTTTTAGTTTGTAAAGTGTTAGAATGGCTTTGTCATACAGATGAAGAGAAATTTTATAGAAATTGCAAATACATGTAGGCAAAGTTATATTAACTATGTAGGTAATCATAAGGCTTAATTGAAAGGGTCATCATTGCAGCCAGCCTGTACATTGTTTCATAATAACTGGTGATATTGTTATTGTCTATGCTAGTTTGCACATTACATACGTGTTGGATACGTTGTCATTGTACGTGGAAGCAAAAAGATTACATGTGGCGTTCAGTGCTATATACAAAAGTGTCAGTAAATGAACCTTGTAGCGAGAGGCCAGCAACACATTCCAAACTACAGCAGTAACATGAAGGTTAACTGCACACTCAATAATTGTGCAATGCCTGTCATTTGTTATTTTAAAAACTAAATACAAATTGCCAGGCCAATCAAACCAGAGCTTCCTCGATCCATTCCCCGAACAACGCATTTTACACTCCAGCAACAACTGATCCCACCATAGGATTAATAATACCCTTCAACAGGTTAATTTTGTGAACGCTGTTTGTCAGAATAATATGTCATTCCTAGGTGCTTGCTTCCAAAGTCCACAGTACTTCATGTTCATCTTATTTTAAACAATATTACACTATTTAGCTAGAACGTCACTACTGTGATTTTTAACAGTATTAAATATTTTTATATTTATATATAAAATATGTTTATATTTAACAAAATCACATTTGTTTTTCCAATACCTATAGATGACCTTCTTGCATTTTTACTATAAGGTTAGGTAAGAAAATACCTATTAATTTAACTAGCATTACTTTGAAAATAAATGACTGGCACTTAACTGCCATGATTTTTTGTGCATGCAAACATTAATGCATTTAGCCTATCTGTGATAATTTGGTACAATAGTTTTAACAGCCTATAATAGTAAATTTTAAATGCCAAGCTTGTCACAAAACCAGAAACTGCTAACAAAACTGAGAAAATTACCAGTTTTCTGGAAAAATTCCAGTAATATGCAAAAAAAAATGTATGGCAAATCTAAGTTTCCTGGCATAAGTTTAAATCGTTCACAATATTATTTAAAAAAAAATCTTGTTTTGTGACATAAAGTCCACAGCCTCCTATTATGTTATTATTTAAAAGCACCATTAATCATATGCATTTTACATACTTTTAAAAGCAAGTTCACATAAACAAACATTTATTGCCACAAACATGCATGCCATGTGTTATGCTTAACAGACGCCTGTCTTAAGTACTCACAGACCCAATCGGAAGACAAAAGGCGGTGAAATGAAAACGTTATAAAAATCAGCTTGTGAGGCCTCTGAGAAATATTCTTCCGGCATTTCATCACAGCAGACCCAGACCTGTTCACCTCCCTGGATTCAGGGAGGAGAGATCTAAATAGAGCTGTTTATTAAAGCTGTTGTGCAGGATTGCATTAGGAAGCATGAGCTGACCACCTGGACCTTTCAGATTCTGGCAGGGTTTAATTTGCAAGCTGCCCCCTCTGCTGCAGCTGAAGACCACTAGATTTTCTAAGCAGAATCATAGTGTTTAAAGCAAAGCCATGTATGTGTGTGTGCATGTGTGTCTTTAGATATATATGTGCCTTCAATGAGCATTTAGTAAACAGTTACCTTTGTATGTACATACATACAACCACGTCTTTCAAAGCATACATATTTAAAAATACAGTATACAACTGAAATCACCACTTTATTGTTGTTCTGGTTATGTAACATTATGGTATAATACATGGTATTAAAAATATAGAAACAGACAGTAGGACTATAAAGGTCGGTAGTATTAATTCAGTTTTTGATGTTGGAGGTCTACAAAAGGAACAAAATGCTTGTATGAAGGAATTCAGTAGTTATTTTCACTTACTGATGGAGATGCTACTGTAAAAATAAATTATGGGAATTGGATGATGTGACCCCCCATCCCCCCACAGCAGAGGCGAGTCAAGAAATGGCTTACACCATACCTGGCCAATTACAGCATGCATGGTCCCTGAATCCTGCTGCTGAGCTGAAAGACTGTAATCCATCTTATGAAGACTTTGAAAGGAAGAAAGGGGTTGTCTGGTATGCATCTGCCAATCAACTTCTGCACTCACAACCATCAGTAAAAGCAAGGTAAAAATATTCAAGCAGCACCACCAAACAGGATAAAATATCATGAGACCCCCAACACACATACACGCTCCCAGACTTGCACCAGCAATACAACGTATGAATTTTCTGCGGACATGAAATGACATTGACAAATACCCAATACAAACAAAATAAAACCAGTGTGGCAGAGGGAGAGAAGACATTTACAGCTTTTGTTTTAAGTAAATCATGCAATAAAACAGATTTTATTTTCATGATAAACTTTACTTTAGGTTTTGTTTTTTTGCAGAGAAAAAAATGTGGATGGTGCTGAAATCTAAAATACCAAAAAAAAAAAAAAAAAACCCTTGCCATTCATTGCTTCTTTTTCTTGAAGGAAAGAAGCAGTTTAAGTGCTCCCTTCAGTAATGTGTCCATGTCAAAGTAGAAAAAAAAAAAGTATAAAAATCAATGCAATGCTTCTCCCACAAAGTGCAAAATGAAATGCGGACAAAGCGTTTCATAATCCTGTTCCCTTATGGGTTGAAATGTCTCGGTTAAGATTGCGTATTTGAACAGTGATCGAAAATTAAAGCTTATAACGTGCAAGGAAAAATTACTGCAGGTCTAAAGGCAACTGATGAATCAAATGCATTTACTACGTTATTTTAGAAATAAAGTGCCACACAACAACAAGATTAAATAATTTAGATTTCATTGTAATGAATTCCGTTTGAAGGGATAATAACAATCTTTTGCACATACACACAAACATGTTAGCTATGAACACTTGTATTTTATAAGAACCAGTAAAAGTGCTTGCTATAGTTGTTTGTCAGAGTTTTAAAACTATGTTAACTATAGTACGGCCTAATCTGAGATTGGCTGGGTCATTACAATCAGATTTTGCTTAGAATTATGGGATATACATTACATCTAAGCATACAGTATATAAATTATTGCATTATCCACACTGCGGCTCATTTTTTAACACTGGGCAAATTTGCCCATGGGCAGTTACCTATAGCAACCAATCAGTAATTAGCTTTTTGAAACCAGCTGCAAGTAGAACAATGAATGCAGCAATCTGATTGGTTGGCATGGGTTACTGCCCATGGGCAAATTTGCCCAGTGTCGATAAATGAGCACCAGTTGCCTTAAAAAAAGCATACATATCTCAGATTCACTAAAATAGGGTATTATTTTTAAAAGAAAGGGTGCTAAAACCCACTGGCATCAAAATTTAGTAATAGATTTGCTAAGCTAGTAACCCACAGCTATGGATGTATTTAGTGAGTTTCCAACCAGTAGCAATTGCCCCAAGACAATTTAATAGATATAGCTTGATAGAACAGGTGCAATAGCTTGTCAGATGATCGTTTCTTGGTGCCTTCATGTGCCATTGACAAAAGACTGAAAATCCATCGGCACCCTGCATCTGACTTTACTCCCTAACTTATGTGAATGACACGCAAGTTAGGGGGAGGTATGGGGGACCCCTGCATGCCAATTTCAGCACAACCCTCATAAATATAGCACCTCTGAATACTGACTCCTCTCTGGAGTAGAAAAATCTGTATCAGTGGTTAGTTTGTTTGACTTGCACCCTGCCCTGTTACATAATTAGGCCAAAAAATACTTTCATGTTTAAAGCCACCATACCACATGCAGGAAAATAAAATCATCATTCTCTTACTACCACTTACTAAACCTCTGTTAAATGGTGAAGTGAAAAAATGTACAGAAGTAATCACACATCAAAACATTTGCTTTCAGCCCTAATAAAAATATTATGATTAACTTATGCTAATACCAAAAGACTAGGGAACTTAATAGAGATAACTGGGGCACACTGAGCACCTTCCCTGCTCCTAGCATTAAAAGCAGAGTAGGCTTTCAACAAAATGCATATACTAATACATTTTCTACATCGTCACTAAAGTCACTTAAAGGGGACCTGTCACCCTAAGAAATAATTCCAAATTATTTTTTATCATGTTAGTTGAGTAAAATAAAACTTACTTACACTACATTTATTTTTATTTGCTATTTCAATTTTGTTTCCTTCAGTCTTGGAATTACACAATCACAGCACGCAGGCAAAAGCCATTTTGTAGACACATATATATATATATACAGTATATTGTACGAAACCCAGAGCAAACCCCAAGGTCCCTGCCTCGGCTCACACTTCTGCCTATAGCAGCCACCTTTGTCTTTGGGAGGAGCCCTCCGCTACTAAGATGCTGGCAGGTCTTAGCGTGAGAGGACAAAGGGGGCAGGCAGGGGAACCTTAACTATTCAGAAAGAACTAGGAACAAAGAGTGCAGACATGGAACATGCAGGGACAGTACCAATCAGACAGTGAAGTACCAGGAGCATAGTCAGTATTACCAGGCCGGATCAGTACCAGTCAGACAGTGCAGCACAGAATCAGGAGGCAGGATCGTAGTCAGGATAAACAGGCTGGGGTCAAAACCAATTAATAACACGGTACCAAGTCAGGATCCAGAAGAGTGGTCAAACAGGTAACGATCGGTCCAGGCAGCGTTACAGCAAGTTCAAAACAGGAAAAGGTCAGGAACAGATAATCAGACAGGAACTATCAGGAAACAGACCTACGTTGGGCAATGTGTCAGTACAATGTAGGGGGTTTTATAGCCAGACTAATGGCTTACACGTGAGACACGCCATGCTTACTTGCAGCTACTAGGGATGTAGCGAACCGCCGTCAATGTGTTCGCGAACGCCGTTTGCGAACACCGGCAAAAAATGCGAACAGTTCGCGAACAGTTCGCGAACTTCGAACATCCGAAAATTGTTCGATTCGAACGATCGAAGGATTTTAATCGTTCGATCGAACAATTTCCGTTCGAATTGAACGATTGAAGCCATTGGATCAAATGATTTCATTCAATCCAATGGCTTCGATCGTTCGATTCGAACGAAAATCGTTCGATTTTAGTGATCGAATGGTCGAATGGTCGAACGATTTTGACGCGAACGCCTATTGGCGAACGTCGCGCGACGTTCGCGAACTTGCGGCGGCCGGCGAACACTTCGCTACATCCCTAGCAGCTACAAGCTAGAGACCTGAGTATATGAATTTCCCTCTATTTATTTTGATTTCCATTTGTTTTTACCTCATTGTCCTATTCTACTTTTTCTCTCACTCTTAACATCGCTATTCAATACTTATCCACTTGCAGTTGCTACCTCCCTATAATCAGTCAATCATTCCCAAACATCTTGATTCACTAATTCTTTATGTCTTGTATTTTTTTTTTCTTCTCTCTCTTTCTCTTCTCTTTTTCAGACTTTTTCCATCCCCTTGGCATCCTATTCCAAATCTATCCACCATCACATTTCTACTTGTTCCTGTTTCATTATCCAATACTCTGCACGTCCTCTAACCATCTTTCTAAATTCTATATGCCTGTTATGTAGACTTAAGGGACCTGAGGTTTTCTGGTAAAATAATTAGAAAATAAGTAAATCTAATAGGATTGTTTTTTCTCAAATAAGGATTAATTATATGTTTGTTAGGATCAAGTACAAGATGTATTATTGTTATTATAGAGAAAAAGGAAATAATAATGTGAATGATATGATTAAAATGGAGTCTATGGGAGAGTCTATGGGAGTGTGTCTTTCCATAATTCAGAACTTTTTAGACAATTAAGAAGCTTTATTTGCATTGACATTTTTTCCACAGCAAGTCTACAATTAATACATAAACTAACATATACATTACATTGGTGCTGGCATAGTGATTTCCTCAGCTAAGGCCCTTGGCAGCTCCATGTGCTCCTTAATGCTCTTGCACTTCTGTCCAAGATCAATATAAATTAACCCTACAAGTTATGAAAATGTACCCTGTATGCTTTTTTTCTATAATTTAGAGGTAAATGTACTAACTGCTAGTGATGGGCCAATTTATTTGCCAGGCGCGAATTCTGTTTGGTTTGGAAATTAGTTTGGTCATGAGTGCCTACTTCTTTATGATTTTGGGTTTTCTACTACATTAGTTGGTCAGGGTTTTGTCTACCTGCACCCACATCTGACACAGCAATACATATACTTTGCTAGAATCTAATGCTTATCTGTTGTTTGCATAGAAATGAGCTGTAAACCTAATAGTTTGCCTAATGAAAGAATGTATCATGCTAAGCAACTAATAACTATACACTTGGGGGCACATTTACTAAGCTCGAGTGAATTTCGAAGTTTTTTTTTGGCTACTTCGACCATCGACTATGACTTTGACTTCGAATCGAACGATTCAAACTAAAAATCGTTTGACTATTCAACCATTCGATAGCTGAAGTACTGTCTCTTTAAAAAAAACTTTAGACCACCTACTTCGCCACCTAAAACATACCAAGGTACCGAGGTATAATATTAGCCTATGGGGAAGGTCCCCATAGGCTTTGTAGGCAATTTCAGATCGAACGAAAATCCTTCGATCGATGGATTAAAATCCTTTCGAATCGTTTGATTTGAAGGATTTAATTGCGCTAAATCCTTTCGACTTTGATATTCTAAGTCGAAGGATTTTACTTTGATGGCCGAATATCGAGGGTTAACCTGCGATATTCGACCAATGTGCCCCTTATTGCTCACACATTCATTGTTACTTTGTAAGGCTATACTAAATCAGAGTGGTACCTTTTTCCTAAGCTATGAGCTTTATCATAAATCTGCCCAATTAAGACTCTCTATACTCAGGTATGAGGGTGCAATTATCGTAGTACATATATTTGAAAGTTGTTTTGAATTAGATGTTCCTACATTATTCAAAAACTGTGTTTCGGAGGAGGTTCCATTTAATAAAAATATCAGCCGTAGAAACAATATTTAATACTTTTTCTAACCTCCATATTTTTGTATTCTCTATACCACCATCTACAGTATTGAATACTTCAGTTAATCCCACCAGCACTATACAGATTTTTTAAGTGATAGAATAAACTATTTATTAGTGTCAAATTACCTTTAAAGGCACATTTTCAGATTGGCACATTGGCATTGTTTCCCTTTCTATGATGTTCTGTAGAAATAGGTTACAAGTATGTGTTCATCGCAAAAGGTAAATCCTGTGTCTTTAGTTGTCAAGCAGCATCCAGTTTTACAGACAAATATCTCAGTAACAGACTAACCACACTGCACCGCAATACAATAAAGAGTGAAAGATTTAACCTAAAGAGCAGACATCTACAGTAGCTGGGCAGTGGATTACTCATAAAATGCATCCACCAGCATCTGAGTATAGTGATGGCGGAGAAAGAATGTGATTTAGTAATTAAAAAAGTATATGAAATACTGGTGAAAGGAAAGACTTAAAATTCGAAAGTATGTTTCAATAAAACATGCTGTAAGCTCTATAAAAAGAAATTACACAGCAGATGATTTTTGCCATTGTTACAAAAACAACATTTTGCCTCTTTATGTTATTGCTGAATTCCTAGTGAAGTACCCTCTTCTAAGAACACTCTCCCTGTCTGATATAAATCTCAATGATAGTTTTAGAGATCCGTAGTAGTCACCTTTCTTTTTGATTTATAAGAAGGTTATCATTTTAAACAGTCTTTAACAGAGATTTTACAATGCATTCATCAGTATCTGTGGCTTTGAATTGATTTATATCAAATGAATGCTAATGGTGCAAACAATCGCTCTCATACCATTTACCAAGTTCATTATATGGTTTGAATATTAAGAAATGATCAAATGATTATCAGTGGTTGGAGAAATATTACAAGTGTCATGTTTATCTGAAAATGTCAAATCAGCTGTAGTTAAGAGCTAAAGGATTATGTATTGATACATCTATTCCACATCTTAAAGGTGAACTAAACCCCCAAGAAATGAATGTAAATTTTCTCAGAATACTGTTCTCAGCACATTTCACATTATTTTTTCAATCATTTTCATGTTCATGATAATAACATAATTATTCATGATACTAACATCGAATGTGCCTGTTCTACTGCAAAGGTCATGTATAGGTTGGCTATAAAGGATCCTTTTAGTAGGTACTAAGAGGATCCTTTATAGCCAGGCTTCTATATGCCAGATAGGAATTTAAGTATGGCAGTACATATCATTGAACTGCATTTATCTCTCAATTTAGAGCCATACGTTTCAAAATAAATTCCAGTAAAGAAAAACAGGACTGGGAGAAGCCAGGGTCAGACCCAAAGCCCAAACATAGTTATTTAGAGGTTTGGTACCATACCTTTGGGCTATCGGGGGCTTGCACACACTTTTACCAATTGAATTCTGGTTCTGTCTTATTGGTGCCACCAGCAGAAAAATGTGTTTTTTTTGAGTATTAATTGTACTTATAGTAGATGTTTGGGTGATAAGTTTTTTTTTTTTTTATGAATAGTATGATTAAGAGTGTAACTTATGGTTCCATTTACTGGAATGTATGACAGCCCTCCTTATGCACCCTTTCTCCAGTGTAAACAAATTACTTAGCCACCCTAACTTAATTTGAGAACCTCCATTATTCAGTTATCATCAAGTGGCATGATAATCCTGCAATTTAAAGGCCTTTCCCCAGTCCTCCACTACTCATCTGTATCTTGCATGTCTTGATAGGAAACAATTAATTAGATCAACTAGATATACTACAGTTTTGAGTTCAGCCTCAGCAATAAAATTGTAATAGAACGTTTTTCACATATACATCTGCAGTTGTAACTTGATACTTAATAATAGATAATCTGTTGTTTCAAAGAATGCAAAGAATGACAGGTATATAGGCATTGTTTGAAGAAGAGCATATCATTTCCTGTTTTCCTGGAATAGCTACATATTTTAGTTTAATAATCCAAACAGTCATTTTATAATTTTTAGATCCTTGGTCTCTGTTAACAGGATTCAATATAATATTTACAAAACTGGTTATCCAGTAATAGAATTGTTACCTGTGCCACATTTCTCACAGAACTAAACAATGTTATTTATGAACAGGAAAAAAATAATCTTCAATTTCTTTTATGGCCTTGGGATCCTATTCATTGGCACACACTTCAGCAAATGTGCTAATTCTTTAGTGATTTATTGAGATCTCCACACAACGTTTCTGAGGTACAACCTCCTCTATCAAGTGCTCTCATACGTGTAATTCCAAATACAGGTTTAAAAAAGTGCACAGGTGGAATACTCCTCCTCTCTAATTCAGTGCCATAACTAGAGGGGGACGGGCCCTGGTGCGTGACGCGCAGCCGGGCCCCGCCCCCCCTCCGGCGAGCAGGCTGCCGGGGGGCCCTGAGGGGGTGCGGGCCCTGGTCCGCTAGCACCCCCTGCTCCCCCGGTAGTTCCGCCACTGCTCAAATTACGTGACATCATTAAGTGCATTTAAGCATTAGTGTATATGCAAAGTGATACATATTATTAAATGCAAAGTGATACATTGTATATTGACATTATATCGTGACATCATTATATAACAATACCTGAATAGTGACAACATGTGCATAAAAGTGTCCACAAGTGACTTTACTGAAGAATATGTCCATAAACCATGATTTTTCTTGTGACTGTGAAAATAAACACAATATGAATAAACAGAAATTTCCCAATTTGGGGTCATTGCACATCACTATGACTTACAATTACATAAAGAAGGCACATCACTACTTCAAAAATAAAAGGAAAAATGTAGGTCCTCATTTAATCCCATTGGGGCCATGGTGTTCTATTTATCTATCCACATAATTTCTTTCTACAGTAATATGTGATTATAATCCCACCCTCTTGGAGGTACATTCACCACTTATAAGACCAGCCATCTCAACTGGTTACTGTTATGTCCCTGTATCCTAAAATGCCTACTTATTGGGGTCACATACTTCTCTTTTTCTAGATCACAATTACTAATTGTTATTTTATGTTCCCCAATTCTGATTCTTATCTCTCTCTTGGTTTTACCAATGTATGCCTTTCCATAGGGACATTTTAACATGTAAATTACACCTGTGGTTTGCAAAATGAGCAGGCGGTGAAATGCTGTAACCTGATGGCATGTCCCTTAGAGGGGTCTCCCCTTTGATGATGCTATTACAACACCTACAGGACAAACAGGGGAATGTTCCTACTCTTGGATTGCCAAAAAATGTTGGTTATCTTTCTTTTGGTTGTAACAAATCTTCCTTTGTCAGTATATCACCTAGGTTACGAGACCTCTTATATGAACACATTGGTATGTCATAACATTTTTTGCCAAACTCCACATCCTTTTGTAATATCTCCCAATGTTTGTGTATTATGCTTTTAATACAGTTTGAATTGGCATTGTAGGTAGAAATAAAGGAGATCCTGTTGTTATTCTTACTCGGCATTTGGTTAATAAGTAAATCTTCTCGTTTTAAGGACATAACTTTATTTTTCTTTAGTAGTTCAGGAAATGTGCAGATCTAGTCCCTAAGAACCTGGGATGGGTTGCCTCTCCTTTCCAGTTCTGCCTGCCAAGTGGGGAGTATCTCTGCATCTTTGGGGCTATGCATATTTCAGGATTGCTACTTTATCAGTCATAGGGCCCTTCTTCTGGGCTACTGGCACATGAGTGGGTACTTTTCCACTATAACTATCCAGCATTCCCGTGGCACCCTTCTTATATTAGAAAAGTGTAATCTTTCTTGTCCCCTGCTCCACGAAGGAGATCCTGGTTTGGGTTTACACACAAGCATATTCATCATAAGTGAGTGTCCCAACTTGGCCATTCACACTGGGAGCTACTTCCCAGTACAGGGCTCATATTGTTTACAGGGTGGGGGGATCTTGAAGAAGTCCCATGATTTCCCCCCAAAGGTCAGCAATGATATTTAGAGATTGACTGAAATAAGAGGGCATAGCTGCTTACTAAGCCAACATCAAATGTGAAGAACTCTACTGGGGCTGGTCTTCACTGATTCCATTTGAAGCATTCTGTTGTGACACCAGCAACATCCAACCAGTACAAGTGGCAAAATGTAAACAGAAGATTATGTAGAACAGAAACCAGAAGTAGTACAGAAGCTAGCTTTGACAGAAACACCAGTAGGACTCCAGCTTTACCCCTAGCACTTCCTCTTTTGCCTCAGTTGGTACCAAAAAAACTGGCCACCAGGCATAAACAAGGTAGAACAGAAAAACGATTGAAACTTTAACTTTGAACAAGCATGAACCGGGTGGGATGTCCTGTGTCCCCCTGTAGATTTAGCAGTGAGTACATAAATCCTATTTGGCCACTGCATGTAGCACTTTGCGTTCAAACGCAGCTTCCACTGATGAAAAGGTTTCTAGGTGGTAAAATTTTGTAAAGGTGTGAATTGTTGACCAGGTTGCTGCTCTGCAGATCTGTTCCACTGAAGCAGAGTTTCGCCAGGCCCATGAGGCCCCCATTGCCCTTGTGGAGTGTGCTCGGATTTGAAATGGAGGCGATTTCCCCTTGGCTATATATGCTCTTCCAATGGCTTCTCTGATACATCTCGATATTGTCGTCTTGGATGCTGGTTGACCTACCCGTGGGCCTGACGGAATGATGAAAAGAGAATCTGAACTTCTGATCTCTTTAGTATGCTTGGTATAACTCCTGAGTGCTCTAACCACATCCAGCCCATGAAGTCTTTTCTACTTAGGATTCTTGGGATCCGGACAGAGGGATGGTATAACTATCTCCTGATTCAGGTGGAAGGAAGATATTACTTTAGGTAAAAATGAGGGCTTGGTTCGAAGCACTGCTTTATCTTTGTGAAACACTAGGAGTTGAGGAATGCATGAAAGTGCTGCTAGCTCAGATACTCTACGTGCGGATGACACTGCTACTAGGAAGACTACATTCCAAGTAAGCCATTGAAGATCAATAGAGGATATTGGTTCAAATGGAGGATCCGTATGTGATGTAAGTACCACATTTAAATCCCAGGTAGGTATTGGACGTCGACGTGGTGGAGCTATATGAGTCACTCCTTAAATAAAATCTTTGACTGTGTTGTCCCAGGATATCTTATGTTGAAACAGAAGTTACAATGCTGAAATCTGTACCTTGAGAGTGTTTAGTTGTAGTCCCATATCTAGGCCTTTTTGCAGAAAAAATAGTATGGCTGGAATCGAAAGAGTCTCAAAATCAATGTTCTTATCTTGACACCATGACCAGTAACTCTTCCAGATTCTATGATAAATTCTGACTGAAACTGGTTTTCTCGCCTGTATTAGAGTAGCAATCACCTCCTCGGAAAAACCCTTCTTTCTCCAGATGGACTCTTCAATAGCCATGCCGTCAAATTGAATAGCATTGGATTGGAGTGATGAATGGGACCTTGCCGTAATAGATCCCATCTGCGAGGAAGAGGAACATACTCGTCCACCGACATGTCTTGTAGGTTGTGAAACCAAGTTCTTCAAACTGTTGAATTATTTTGGTTGCTTGATGCAGGGCCTCTTGGGCATGATCTATTGTGTTGGCTTTGAGAAGGAGATCGTCCAAGTATGGAGTCACTGAAATTCCTTGGAGTCTCATTGTCACCACTGTGACTGCCATTAACTTTGTAAATACCCTCGGAGCTGATGACAGGCCGAAGGGAAGTGCCACAAACTGGTAGTGTTGATTGCGATATGCAAATTTCAGGTAGTATTGATGTGCCGGCCAGATCGGGACATGTAAGTACGCGTCCTTGATATCCAAGGACATTAGAAGTTGATTTGGTTCCATGCTCCGGATGACTGAACGTAAAGTTTCCATCTTGAATCTTACCACTCTAATGAACTTGTTCAGGTCTTTGAGATCCAGAACAGGCCGAAATGTTCCCTCTTTCTTCGGGACCACAAACAAATTGGAGTAGAAACCGTAAAATTGTTGTTGAGAGGGCACTGGGACAATTACTCCTGTCCTTAGAAGTGTTGCAATACAGTTGTGAAAGGCTTGTGCTTTGTGTGGATCGGTGGGTATTGTGGACATGAATAATTTTCGGGGGGGGGGGTAGCCCAAAAATCGAGATGATACCCTTCTGTAACGATTTCACTTATCCAGGATTAGGAGGTGTTTTGGACCCACATATCCTGGAACTGTAGCAGTCTGCCCGCTATTGCCCCCTGTGGCTCTAAGGGGCTCGCCCCGTCATGCTGAATTAGGTTTGTCTTGAGTGGGTTGGCCCTGGGTTTTATTTGACCTCCAACTGGGTCTATTCTTGCCCAAGAATCTGTTGCGAAAATTGGATCTGTGTGGCAAAGTAGAGCGTTTTGTTGTTCTGCTACTTTGTCCACGGAAAAATTTTCCCCTGCAAAAATTGGTAGCTGAACGAGATTTGACTGTGGGAGAAAAGTACTTTTGCCCCCTGTGGCCTGAGATATTATCTTTTCCAGCTCTTCTCCAAACAGATGTAGAACCTTGAACGGGAGTGCTATTAGTGACTTCTTGGAGCTGAGATCTGCTGACCAGTTTTTGAGCCAGAGGGCTTGACGAGCGGCCACCACCAGGGCTGAAGAACGATCTGCCAATTGAGTTGTGTCAAGAGCTGCCTAACTAAGGTATGCGCTGGCTTCTGCAATGTCTCTAGCTGTTTCCATTAGACTCGCTCTAGATGCCCCATCTTGTAGCCCTGTTATGAGGGATGTGGCACTGGTTTCCATGGCTCTGCTGACCCATGCTGAGGCTAGTGCTGGGCGAAGTGCCGATCCAGATGCTGAGAATACCTTCCATTCTCTTGTCCGTCGTGTCTTTGAATGCGGCCGCATCTAACACCGGCAAGGTAGTATTCTTCGATAGCCTGGACACTGGTGCATCCACCAGTGGAGGTGTTGCCCACTTGTCCACCTGTTCTTTTAAAAATGGGTACAATTTTCTATTTGGAGTATTCCATTCCTCCTGGATGATTGCCACTAGTTGATCATGTGACGGAAACTCAGTTGAGGTTTTGCATTGTCTCTTAAATAGACCCTTAGCTTGCAATTGCGGAACAGCAGGTGGATCTAGTTTCAGGGTCCCCATAACTGCCTTTATGATCCCTTCCACATCATGGTAGGTATCCGTGTCTACTTCAGCCTCCTCTTCACCTTCTGAATTAGAAAATGAAGAAAAAACTTCGCCCTCTTGTTCAGACTCCGAACAACTTCAGTTCAGTCCGATGCTAGGAGAGGTAATTCAGAGGGGGAAAGGGGGTCATGTGCGTTTGGAACTTGTTCGTTTACGCTTTTCCCCTGTGCTTTCTTGAATCTTTGACATAGATTTTCCAATGGAATCTGCTATTGAGTTTGCTATTGTTTTGGCCAGAGAGGGTATGTTTTGGAGGGACGCAAGAGACTGTGATAACTGTACAGCCCAGGAGGGGGCTGAGGGCTCTGCAGTTGGTGTAGCAGCAGCGACCTTGGGCAGTATCTTCCTGTGGGAGAGACCCTGTCTGACCTCCTAGACTATTTGGGGACTCTGGGGGTGCTGGTGGCATCTCTTCCCCCAGCAGACAAGACCGGCAAAGCGGCTGTGCCTGGCCCACTTGAAATTTGTTAATTGGCATTTTGTGCAATTAAAGTAGGATACCTGTGCCTCACCTGCTGCTGATGAAGCACGTCCTCCTCCACCCGTGTAAATAGTCCCCCCTGTCTACCTTCTGCCATGTCAAAAGTGCTAGGATGAAGCTGGAGTCTTTAGCAGAGAGTGTGCTCCTGTTAGGTGCTGGAGAATACACTCTACATTAAGCCAGGAACTGCTAAAGCGATCTGCGATGATATTGCAATTAAAATGGCCGCGGGCGTCTGTGACTTCACCCCGCTGTAACATGGCCACCAGAGTTAACGCGAGAGTTGTAACCTCCCACTACTATAGGCACCAGCAGCACCCAAACTGCTCCCTCGCTGCTCTCGACTCTCCCCTCCTTCATGTGTACACCCAGAAAAGAAGGAGACCGAGGCAGCCGCATTATAGAGAAGAGCAGTTAGTGCAGTGCCGTAAATTGCGCTTTTTTTTTTTAAATAGCCGCCGGAGTAACCCAGATGCAGCACCGGGAGAGATCGAGGCAGCCTGCAAGATGACATTACCGGCTGGTGAGGGGAAGCGCAGCCGCTCCATATTACAACATTGGCTGCAGTAACTGCGGCAAAAAAACGCCATGGAAAAATTTGCAGAGAAATAATTCCCATAAGAGAAAACGCCCTTTGACTTTTGCATTTGAACAAAAAATTCACCAAAAAAAAAAGCCCATAGACTATAATACATTTGGAGCGAGAGAGAAAAAAATATCGCACATAAAAACGCCCATGGACTACAATGTGTTTCGTGAATTTTTCGGAAAAAGCGAAATTTGTTGCAAATCATTACCATTACTCAGGAAAGATGAGATGTTACATATACACACGTTACAAATTAGTACCAGTATTAAATGTTTGTTTACAAATGCAAGAAGCTTGACTGGAAGAGCTAGAGGCAATGACTTAATAAGAAAAATGTCATTGGCACTGCAGAAACATGAGACGCACAGTTGAGCAGTAACTGTAGAAGCCTGTCATTTGTGTTGAAGGTTCAGGAGAAATAGAAGGAGGGTATGGGTTAAACTTCTATTTTAAAGGGTGGTGCAGGTGGTGTAGGTGTAGGGTTATGCTAGAACCCCTACCTGCAATTGAAGAGGAAGAGGCTCAGCTTCTCTTACACCCCACAAAATGGAGACTGATTTCAATATCATAGGATGTCATATGCATGCTAAAATGTCCATGTGGATTAGTATACATCAGACAAAGACGGAGCAGTGACGGAAGCATTATGGAGCATAGGAGCATTATAATGAACTTCAAAACTGGTACTGCTACTGACACATCTATTTTTTGACACTTCCCCTTAATTTGAACACATTTGAGGATGTAAACTAGAGCCAGTAATTTCCATATATGTGTGCTAATCAGACTATAATCCAGAAGGATTTAGAGATGCTGTAGGGGCATAAAAAATCTAAGTGTGACCCTGTACACACACATTCTGTCAGTTTGTTTAGTGCCAGTG
Organism: Xenopus petersii; assembly: GCA_038501925.1. NCBI lineage: Eukaryota > Metazoa > Chordata > Amphibia > Anura > Pipidae > Xenopus > Xenopus petersii. Next base: position 99,816,581 of record CM076682.1, on the reverse strand, counting down.
TTATCACAGTTGAAATCACATGGCCCATAAAAATTTGTCTAATAAAAGAAAACATAATTCTGAGTGTTGAATCTGCCCAGGCTAGTGATTAAAGACGGATGTAGTAAGTAAGTGGTATATTTATTTACAAAAGAAATAAAAGGTTTAACATAAAAAGGGAACTAACTAAGATGGGGGGATACATGATACATGAGATACATGAGGAAGACCATTCAAACAAGCATACTACTCTTTTCCAGGAAAACCACACCTAAAAAACAGTCCCAGCCAATCGGGTCTATGTTATCTGTTTTTGAAGATGATTCATCTCTTCTCAGACAGAGGAGGGAGTGAAATCAAGCTAGGATGCACTGTAGATCAATTCCCATAGTCCAATGCACCAGGTATGCCTTTATTGTTCCAACAGGGTCGCCTTGCCTGTGGAACTCTTGCTATTCCTGTGCCCACACCAGTGTGTCCAGTTACTTGCATCTCTTTAATATGGACTGTACTGGGACCCCACGACCCGGATAGGGGTAGCAGGGTCTTGACGGTGCGTAGGAGTAGCGCTGGCCCGTCCCCTTTTTCTGTTGCAGGCGTTGACTGGGTGGAGGGGCCCTGGGCTCGCGGTTACTGTAGGAGCAGCGGTAATACTTACCATTCTGCGCCAGGACGTGGAGGCAGCAGGATGCAGCATCCTGCCCTCCCTCCCTGTAGATGGGTGGTTTAAGTCGCAGTTGGCGGAGGGTACCTTTACAAGGACCCCCAGGGGAAGTTAAAAGGGGGTAGTGAAAGTGAGTGGAAGTAGCAAGATAGGCCTGGATCCTCATGGGAAGGTAAGCAGCCCGGTTTAGGGCTTGGGAGAAATGGAACAGGAACCTATCTTGACAGTTGGGGTACAGCCTCCCCACCCCCAATTCCCCTTCCCCCGGGTGGGGGAATAATGTTATAAAGGTTAAAGGTTTGTTATACAAACGGTTGGTAAAAGGTTAAAATGTTATACATTTTATTTATTCTTATTACTGTGTTAAAATAAACAACTGCGGCCATCTCTTTCCAAACCAGTGGTGTATGTATTATTTGGGGATGGAAGGTATGTGGTTGGGGCGGAAGAGAAAGGTGCAGAATCGACTCTGCACCCGTCATGTAGCTGCAAGGATTGTTTTATTGCAGGATGTCTGTTGTCCAGGCTTGCACATTCACAGTTACCATATAATGGAAAGGCAGAGGTCTGTTAACTCATGGTGTGCATGGGGCTTACTGGGAAATATCTAAAATTCAGTACAGTGTTCCGGATAACGGATCTTTCCATAATTTGGCCCTTCATACCTTAACTCGAAAATCTTAACTAGAAAATCATGTAAACATTAAATAAACCCAATAGGTTGGTTCTGCTTCCAATAAGGATTCATTACATCCTGGTTTGGATCAAGTACATGGTACTATTTTATAACTTAAAAAAAAGGAAATAACTTTTTAAAATTCTTATTATTTGGATTAAATGGAGTCTATTGGAGATAGAGTTTTTCCGTAATTTGGAGCTTTATAGGTAACGGGTTTCCAGATAACAATCCCATACCTGTAGTACACTAAGCAACTTTGCAATATACATTTATTTAGTGCTTTTAAAGTTATTTGTAAAAACAATTACTATTGCAAGCATCATTTCCTTAAATCCCGGTTGCTACTTTTTAAACAATGTTGCAAAAATCTTAGGGGGAAATTTACTAGAGGGCGAAGTGGCTAACTTTGGCCAAAATTCGCCAGCGTGATGTTATTTTGGCCAATTTACTAATTAGCTGGCGTAATTTCGCCAAGGAGAAAGACTCTGGCGCAACGACTGAGCCCACTTAAAATAAAAATTTGTGTCTGTCTCAGTAGATTTTGTATGTAAACAAACAAAGAGAAAGACTCTGGCGCAACTTTGCACTCTTATGCCAGGCGAATTTCTACACAAATTCACTACGTTTTTCATTTTACTGACTATTACCTCTATCGCCAGACTTGCCTTCGCCACCTCAGACCAGGCAAAGTGCAATAGAGTAGATAGGAGTAGGGATGTCGTGGACTGTTCGCCCGCGAACTAGTTCGCGCGAACTTCGACCGTTCGCGTCCGCCGAATGTTCGCGAACGTTTGGGAACGTTCGCATTTTGAGTTCGCGTTCGATTCGAATACAAATCGTTCGACCATTCGACCATTCGAATTCCTTCGACCGCTAAAAATCGAACGATTTCCATTCGTTCGAAAGATTGTAAGCATTCGATCGAATGATTTTCATTCAATCGAACGATTTTTACACCGTTCGATCAAATGATTTTTCATTCGTTCGAATGCTTAAAACGTTCGATCGTTCGATTCGAATGAAAATCCTTCGATCGTTCGAATCAAACGATTTTAGCGGGTGTTCGAAGTTCGCGAACTGTCCGCGAACGTTCGCATTTTTTTGCCGGTGTTCGCGAACGGCGTTCGCGAACACCAAATCAGCAGTTCGCTACATCCCTAGATAGGAGTTCCTCAAAAAAAGCTGGCGTTTTTTCCTATTTAAAGGGTGATAGACTGAAAAAGATCGCAAATTTTTTTTTTGGGGGTACCCTCATTCCCCTCTACATTTGATAACATATGGCACCTAAACTATACTGTGGGCACATGTGTAGGGAAAGTTAATTAAGGTTCCCTGGCCTTGTGTAATATAATGTATTTGCTGCAGCATATACGGCCATTGTACTTCAACTGCACGGCGTATGCTAATCAGCCAACATTAGCATAACTTTGAACTGCTGAGAGTAATTTCGCCAGCATTCGGTACCCTGTGCGCAACTTCGGATCTTCGTGAATTAGTGTTGTCCAGGCAAATTTACGCCTGGCGAAGTGTTGCGATGTGCGCGAAGCCAGCGCTGGCTAGGGATGTAGCGAACCGCCGTGTATGTGTTCGCGAACGCCGTTCACGAACACCGGCAAAAAATGCGAACAGTTCGCGAACTTCGAACATCCGAAAATCGTTCGATTCGAACGATCGAAGGATTTTAATCGTTCGATCGAACGATTTTCGTTCGAATCGAACGATCGAAGCCATTGGATCGAATGATTTCATTCAATCCAATGGCTTCGATCGTTCGTTTCGAACGAAAATCGTTCGATTTTAGTGATCGAATGGTCGAATGGTCGAACGATATTGACGCGAACGCCTATTGGCGAACGTCGCGCGACGTTCGCGAACTTGCGGCGGACGCGAACAGTCGAAGTTCGCGCGAACTAGTTCGCCGGCGAACAGTTCGCTACATCCCTAGCGCTGGCAAATTTTCGCCGGTTAGTGAATTTTCCCCTTAGTTCCCCAGCATAGACAGGTCTGTTAAAGGGGAACTCCGGCTTCCAAACCAAAATTTGATAACACACAAACCCCCTAATATATCCATCACAGTTACCTGTTTCTTCAAAAAGTATGAATAAATGCCATTTTCTATGCTGGTTAACAGTTCTCTTTCTGCATCATTTGAAATCCTGGCAGGAAGGAGGGACTAAACACTGATGTTACAAATTGTAACAACTTCTCCACGGCTTACAGACAGCATGCAGAAACTACATAACTCACAATGCATTGCACTATGATGTTCCTTTCCTTATTGAAATAATGTGCGCAGGGAATTGTGCGGTTTGTAGGATGCAGGCTGAGGACAGCTGGCTGTTGATACAAAGTAACAGTAGTCAGCCAGCTTAGCAAAGTAGTCAGAGAGATCAGCAGGAGAGCAAGGGGCTAGGCTTAGGAAACTGTCAGAAACCATGAAAATCATGAAAAGTCTGCATATTTTTAATTTATGTATATTGCAAAGTTGCTTGAAATTGTGTTTACTTTTCAAAAAGCTTAAGTTATGTTTTTGTGGAGTTCCCCTTTAATCAGTTGCCTTGTCTTACATTGTATCAATAATCTGAGCCAAGAGGGCAGAGAACAGAAAGGGTCAGACAAACACTTCCAATAGCAATACATACACAAATAACTTAAACACCAGTGCACATTTGTAATTAATGTATATTGCACAGGTGCTTCGAATTATTTTATTAGGCAAATTTTATTATGGGGTTAACTTGCCCTTTCTGACCACTAGCTCCCATGGGAAACCAATTTGTTTTCTGCAGTCTTCTTAAAATGGGACACTGTTCTAATAATAACCCACATATGAGTTAGAATAAAACCCATATTTAGCAGTGGGTAAATTAGGCTGCACACTGTTTTTCCATTACACTACAGATTGGAGAGACGCCCAAGGGGTTCTCCAAGTGGATTCTTCTACTGTAGATTGTTAAGGCACAGACATTGGTGTTTTCATGTAATTGATATATTTCTATGCTGTATTTGTTTTCCTTGGAACAGATATGTGCACATAAAGCTTAGATAAATACATTGCTTTTTTTCTTTCTTAGAAACTATAGAAATTACACAGGTAAATATAAGATGCTGCTTTCTAGTATCAACTGCTTAATAGCCATTGGTTGTTTTACTTCAGCATCACCACTAATGAGATTCAATCCTCTGCTGAGCCCACTCAAAATAAAAATTTGTGGCTGTCTCAGTAGATTTTGTATGTAAACATATGTGGCATATGCCTTTCTGGGTCTGTATATCCGGTACATTATCATTTTGTATCATGCATTTTTTAAATGCAAAACATGATAGATACATTTTGGGCCAGATTTATCAAGGGTTGAATTTCAAGTTCATGGGAGTTTCTAAAATCTTCCATAAACTCCCATGAACTAAAATTCGAGAAAAAAAAAAAAACGACCAATCGAAATTTATTAAAAAAATTATTTTTTTTAAAATCTGAGTGAATAGGATCGATTAGATATTCAGGAGTCCACCAAACAACTCCAAATTAGCCCTTAGGCTAAAACACCAATTCGGCAGGTTTTAGATGGAGAATAGTTGAATTCTAATTCTTGAAGGGACAGTACATGATAAATTTAAAAAAAAAATTGAAAAACAAATCAAATTTGGACTATTTCTTAGTCAATTTACACTAAGATAAACTCGAAAAATCTAATTTTTTAATTCAAAATTAGAATTTTCAATTCGACCCTTGATAAATCTGCTCCTATCTGTACACATGATACACTGTGCTTCAAATCTATGGTCAAACACTATAAACTAAGATAGCCCAACTTGAAATATAAATATTCCAGTTAATGAGATACTATTTATTTGAGATTTTTACAAATGTCAAGGCACAGATTATTTTTTTATTCTAAGACTCTAATCCTAAATGATCAATTTATATTAAAAGGGCTCCTTTTTACTCCAGACCTTGCATTATGCAGCTTGCATGTGCCATTGCATGTTCTTTTGCATCACTAAATGGACAGAGGAAAATGCTAGGCATATGGCACTCTAATGGATGCAATTTTGCACCCAATAGCACACCAGTGCTTCTGCCTACCCCTTAAAAATTGAGTTTTAATCAGAAACCATTATTTCATTCTTCATTCAACATATCCCAAGTGCTTTTGTTCTTGTATCTCAATACAAAACCATTTTCTTATGTTTGTTTTTATTTTGTCTGCAGTCAGCACAGAACCGAATGACTGAAAACAGATGTATGAAACTGTTTCTGCCGGTTTCAACTTCAGTGCAATAACTGTCTTCCTTATTGCTGCAAAAGTCCACAATTCACTGGCTAGCAACAGCAACAAAAAACAATGGCTCTGTCAGCTATGAGAAGTATTCTTTATGTAACAATTTTACTGAAATTGCTGGTGCAACCATTCAGTGGATGGCAAACAATTGGATCTAACAATCTTTTTTTGTGTTAAGAAGTTGTCCCCAGAGAACTTTAGCTTTTACAGAATTGAGCTAAAGGTTGTAATGGCTAGTTTAAGAACACCATGGGAAATTATTGCCACTAAGATCCCTTCACTATATGGGCTGACGTCGGCTATGCTCAGGATAAATTTTCCTACAGTGGCCAACTCTCTCAGGCAGAAACAAGCAGAGCCACTGGAGAAAACAATTATTTGACTGGTTCTGTGAATCCTTTATCAGTCACCTGCAGCCTCACAGTCATGGGTGAATTATTCTAAAATAAAATATTCTGTTAAAAAATAAAGGAAAACAATTAGAAAAAGAAATATATAAAATACTTCTTTCCTGTTGCTAGTCAGTTTTTTAATTTGAAAACTTACAGCAATTGAAAACGTACAGCATATGTAGTCTCTCTCCTTCTCTTTCTATAAATACATAAATGCGCTTTACTCTTTAAATGATCTTCTACCCTTGAAGCACACTAACAACAGAACTGCAGAAGTTACCTCAAGCATATTCATGTTACTCAAACAATGTAAAAAAAATACTCCAAACATCCCAGTCTGAATAAAATAAAACTAAATAATGCCATTATGTATAATAGAAAATACTTTAATATTTTATTTATTTTTCAAATATAAATAATATTACACAGCATGATAAATATGCTCCTTCCTCTACTGGCCTTCAGATAATTCCCTTTTGTGTACTTTAGTGAGATAGATTTCTACATACTCTAAGCTATTCTGTTTGAAGTCTAAGCAGTTTCATATGCTAATCTCCAGGTACAGCTTGTCAATTCACCAGCGTTGAAGTTTTTGATGCCAGCGATTGCCAGCCTATTGACTAATTTTCACGATTTCGTGAATTTAGTCGCAGGCGACGAAATGCAGATATTTGCCCATCACTAGCTGCAAGCAACTACATAAAGGTTTGCCGGTCTAATTACTCTTCCAGTTAGTTTAAAAACCAGTTACAGTAGATGAATCCATCATTTTCCAGGCAAAGAAGCACTCTGTCATACTTGTGTGATGGAAGAAGATCTGATTTTAGCTTGTTCATCAGCATGCCTTCTATATAAATAGTAGATACACCCAAGGACACAGGTAATTAATGTTACCAGTGCAGTTACCAGTAGCAGTTACCAGTAGAAACTAAGAATCAATAATAAGGTTTGATCCGGCTGCTACAGTTTATAAAAAGTAAGCAAGTAGCTTATTGCTTACCATAAGTAATTACAGAGATCCAATTTAGTCCTACAAAATTCTCAATTCTCCAATTTCTGTAAAACCAGAAGCGTTTACCTTCTAACTTATCATACGTGTAGACAAGAGATTCTTGATGGCTGTCTATGTTATTATCATATTTTATTTAATTTCTGATGTGGGGACCCATAGGGTTAACTCCCATAATGGTTTGAGAAATTCCCTACTAAGTTTTCCCAAGTTTTATTTTGGTTAGGAAGTGCTGCTACCTTATCCTGGATACCTGGGCGGGAAGTGTTCCTTATTGGTCTGGATGGCTATTGACCACTTTCCCTTGAGACAGATATTGTAAGTGAAATCAGGTTGCTTCTCCTTGTTAGACTACCTATTTGGGGGAAGTAGATGCTGCTGGAGAACCTGGAACCAAAGCCCCAGTAAAGGAAAGGGCCTAAGGAAGTTAAACCCTTAGGGAAAAATTATATTTCATCCCTGAAATTATTGTAATTTTTATGCAAGACAGTACTTTATTTGCTTTAGAGGACCCCGCAATGATACTCCCTAGAGTTCCACAGAATCTGCCTTCTGTGGCAGTAGCCTAAAGGTGGCCAAACACAGACAGATAAAAGCTGCCGACAGACCGTGTTGGCAGCTTATTGGCCTGTGTATGAGGCCCCCCCCCCCGGGACAAAAAATCCCGTCGGATCGCGTCCGCATATATTCGCCTGTGATCCGACTGCCCATTGGTATTCGTTAGGATCCAATCATTGGGCCCTAGGGCCCACGATCGGATCAGCCCGATATTGCCCATATATGGGCACCTTTAGACTCCTGCACTCATATTTAAAGAAGAAGGAAAGCTACAGAGGTTGTTTATTACCAATAGATTAGCCACAATAGTGCAGCTATAACACTATTTATTCTGCAGAATGATTTACCATACCTTAGAAGACAGCACTAGAAGCTCTCTCTGTTTGTTTTTTACAGCTGTCATATTAGCTTGGGGTGACATCACTTCCTGCTTGAGGCTCTCCCTGCTTTCTCATAGCTCTGGGCTCAGATTACAGCAGGGAGGGGAGATGGGAGGGGGGAAAAGGGGGGGAGAGGAAGAGAGGAGCAAACTGAGCATGCTCATGCCCTGTCCTGGAGGTTTAAGCTGAAAACAGGAAGTCAGAAGCACATGTATACACAATACAAGGAAAAGAAATGTGGTGTTTCTTTTGACAGAGGACTCAGAGCAGCATTATTTTGAGGGTTTACTGGTGTTTTATATAGATCTTTCAGATAAAGCTTTCTTAATTTTAGCCTTTCCTTCTTCTTTAAGAGAAATTACAAAGTTAGAAATTTTACAGCAATTATATTATTAATGTGCTGTTATTTATAGGTGCCTAGTTATCAAGTTGTGGAAAATGTTTTACGCTGAAAAAAATGGTGTCAAATAAATGGGTTGTTTATCATATCATGTTGTTCTGCTTACCCTTATTTACCAGAATCCATCACCATTTCTGAAATCAGCTGTGAAAATTTATTGCAATGGTGGTGATATTTATGAAGGTGTGTATTTTCATGTCTACTACCACAATCCATTAAAGTCAAACAGGCTGGTGAATATTCCTGAGTAAAAATGCTGTGTAGGAATTGGTGTAGTTTATTAAGTCGGGTTTGTATTTTGTTATGCTTTAGGAAGTTAAGCCTTGTTTTTATTCTTACACTGGATTTTACACGTTTTTCAAAGCAGAATTTTAGCCTCACATTTGTTATCCCAAGATTTTATGCAGTGTACCATGAGTGAAAGGGGTGACGTGTGGGGAATTCTAACTCTACTTTTTCTACACAGCTTGATAAATATGCCCCTGACATGTTTTATTATGTTATTTTTGAAAGAAGATTCTGAAAGTAGAGTAATATATAATAATAATGGTACTGTACCTCCTCTGGTTGTCAGTCAAACTATTTTCCTCTAATATATTACACTTTTATATATTTCTCCGTCCCCCCTTTTTTTTACAATAATTTCTTCCTATTACCTCATCTGGGTGCCATTTCTACCATATTCATGATGGCAGAAGACCATGTTTTACATGTTTGCAATGGCATTATTTCTCTCTAGAGAATTGGTTGAATAACCTGAGGTATCTACAAGCATGTAGAAAACATTTAACTAGACAGATATAACTGGATGAACCTCCATCCTCTACTGGAAGAAAAGGAGGCATTGTGATTTATCTGTATATTATAGCCAAAATCACCATACAGATGACAATCTTCATCATGCAATAAGCATGTTATGATCTGCAACACATTCAGAGGCAATCCATCAGCTTTCACAGACTAACTTAGAAGATCCTCCATTATTAGCATGATAATAAGGCAACGATTGTCAGGAAGTATGTGAGAGTACTGGATGTAATACAATAAGAGGTGACAGATGAAAAAGAGTTTAGGGGGTGAATCAAAAATAACACAGGGTGCCTTTGCAGTAAAGTTTTATACATTTGGTTATTTCTTCACTGAGATATTAGAAAATATGTACTCTTCATCATTTGTGTTTGGTAAGAAATATCAAGAAATAAACATTGTGTTTTAACACTCTCCATGCTGAAGGGCCCTCTGGCTCTGAAAGGATTAAACTATGAGTGTAGCTTAGTGCTCTGAAGTATATGAACGTCCAGGATAGTTTAAAGGGCTTTTGTCTTTAATTAAAACTGCCTTACTTTTAAAATAAATTCATGTTCTTTAAGAAATTGATTTTTTGAAACAAAAGATGTGAGTTTTCTTGTACAGGGTAAATGTCACTCTGTTCATGGCTGAGGTTTGCTGCAAGTCAAGGCTTGTACTATTTCATCAGGTTGCCATGGAAACATGGCTAACTGTCATCTCAACTCAAGCCGCTGATGGTTTTATTTGTAGGTTTGCAGGATTATTAAAATTTAACAAAAATTATTGATTTTCTTTTTATTAACTGTGGTGTGTGCTTACCAGAGATATTCTGGCAACTTTTTCCGGTCACAATAAAAAAAATATATTTCTGTATTTGTATTTATATTTTTTTTTTTTGGAGTTGAAAGAGAGAGGTTATTTAAAAACGCCTGGCGAAATATTTTTCTCTTTCTCTATCTTTTTTATATCCAGTAGTTGTTTCAAATGTGATGTATTGTCCTCAGCAATTGAGCACTCTCAGTGAATTGTATTTTACAAATCATTTTCCATTTTCTTTGTTTACAGCAAGACAAAATGCCTCCCAAAATCACAGTTAGTCAGACTTTAACTTAACATAAAAGATACCTGTCAGAACATGAAATGGTGTATCAGCATGCCAAATTGTTGAAGTTCTTCATTTTATTTATGTACTGTGGAACCTGGCACAATGCTTCAGTGCACTACATTTTGAAAGTATATATTTGTCTGTGCCCAAAAGAAACTATTACATTTTTTTTCATAAATGAGTCTGGTGAAAAACTTATTTACATCAACTTTATCTAATGGCCTGTATAAGTGCTTTTATGCAAAATAGGCCAGAGACTAGAATTTACTTTTCATATTGGAAGGCCCCATTTAAGACACCTTGAGTGGCCATTGCAATTATGTTGACACAATATGAGATATCTGATGATGACTGCACAAAGTAATTTTTAGATTTGTATTAAACAATGTATTTTGGCTATCTCTGTGTTGCTTCTCACTTACGTGCTGTATTTGGCAAAAGACCACCAAGGTCATGATTTTTCTTCAAATAGAAAACATCCCTAGTTGATTAACATTAACAAGATTGCTTTGTATTATGCTTGACATTAATACAATTTTTACATTGAAATATCTATTAATAAGGCAATCTGCTCACATTTATAATAATATGTGATTCACTCACAGCTCTGTTGTTACCCTTTTGTGGAAGAAGCATACTTAAAAGAAGAAAAGGCACACACAGTTCCTGGCTGCATATATGTACCTGTGCTTAAATGAAAAGCTGTTTATAATATGCATTAATTGGGCTCCGCTGATAATTGCAGAATTGCATCTGCATTTCATTTCAACTATGCTAGGGAGGCAGAGATGAGGTCCTTGATGAATCTGAAAATGTTTTCTTGCTCAGTTGTAATAAAGCTGACCCTCATAAGTCATTCGCTGAACACCATTTTCTCCCCATTTAAACCCCATCCTGTTCAGTGCCTAAGCTTGTCTGTGTTACCATTCCTTGCTTAAGTCTTGCATTATATATTTCCTTGCTATCCACTGAACTTTGGCCTGTTTTTTTATATTGATCTTGTTTTGCTTTGATTGCTGCCTGTAACCAATTTTGGAGTGCCTTATTATGATACCTGTCCACTTAATGAACTCAGAACACCTTTTACTCTACTGGTCAAAGCACTCAATTAATTCATTTTGCTTCCAGTCAAGTAATGTTAGGACTGCCTCCATTTTTCCAACCATCAATAGGACCATGTCACAGATTTTTTGGGAAAAGGACTTCCTGCTTTCTTCACTGTGTCTACCACAGCCTTCAGTAGTCTACTGTCTGTGTAGCATTATCATATGTTCCAGAAGACTCTATGGCTGTGCTACTAAACTCATCCCAGGCACCTTCATGACAAAGTTTGTTCTTTGTCCCAGCCCAAGCTTCAAGCTATGAAGGAATATGTACAATTTATGTATGTAAAAAAGTGGGGGGGGGGGCATGCCTTAATTAATGATGTCCTAAGGGATTTCCTTAACCAATTCCTTCTGGTTTACATTCTTGTTTATTCTTCAGCCTTATCACAACATGGTACACATGTCAAAAATGCCTTACTTCGTCTAAGAAAAAAAATAATTTCCACCAAGCTCAAAAAGTGTTGCACTGAGAAGTAAAATATTGCTTTCATAGGCTGTAGTCTGTCTTTTAAAAAGTTCTGATTTGGGTCCCGTAAGGTTCCTGCAGTTCAAGATTAGGCTCCTCCTAAATCTTCCAAGTTGTCCAGTGCTTTCTAGGTCTACTATAAACAATTCATAAAGGACTTTTCTGAAATTGTTTCACATCCTGATCACTCTGCACCGAAGAGTATTAAGTTTCAATGTTCTTCTGAATCCAACAGGCTTTTTAAACGTTAAAGCAGGTCTTATCCTTCATTTCTTTATTCTTTAAGTAAATATTGATGTGTGCGTTGTCTTGTGTTCATGGCAAGCTTTAGCCCTTGCCTTGTTCTCCCAAACACTTATGTGTAGAATAATTGCCATATTGGAAGTCAAGAGGAATTTCTTCCTCTTTAGTTGAAGAACCGAATATTCTTCCTTTGAGCATAATTTTTTCATTTCTTCCAACTAGATGGGCAACAATCTGTCATTCCTCCATTCCAAGAAAATTCATTAAACTGCTTTGGACCATGTAAAGTCTTGTAAATGCTGTCAGGGCAAACCTCAGGTTGGCAGGAGGGAGCCTGAATTTGAACTGGTGACCAGCTGTCATCTATGCAGCCTACTTGTCACTGCTCTATCTGAGTATGCAGGAGGATTTGGCCACGTGTGCAGCATAGCTATAAATACTGATGGGCAAATTTGCACCATTTCGCTTCACCAGAAAATTAGAGAATTTCCTGTGAAATTTGTGAAACAGCGAAAAATTCACGAAACGGTGCTGGCGTCTTGTTTTTTGACGCCGGCAGCCATTTTTGCGAATTTTCACCAGCAAAAAGCAGGCAGCAAACAATCACACATAAGTCCATATAAAAGGATGAGGTCAGGGGCAGGCTGAAGACAGAGGGTAGTCCAGTAGATAGGCCGCAGTGGAATACCAGGAGATCCAATAGAGTTCAGGTAAAGGGGAAACTGGAGCAGAGGAACAAGGTGTGAACAGAGAACCAGCAGGAATACATGCAAAAGGAACACAGGGCTATCAATAACACAGGCTGGATAGGGCTGCAATGACCAAGCCACCAAGAGTTGCTTCTTATGGGCTTACAGTATAAAGCTGCTTAATTAAATAACTGGAAACATTTGATCTTAACAAGTTAGGAGGAGCAAGAGACCAGCAGGAAGATAGCAACCCATGTCCATCAGGATATTTAACCCATACCAACTGTAAAAACTCCCAGTGGCTGAGAAAGTTCAGACATGGGCCATCATGCAGACCAGGGTTTGAGTCCCAGTGGATCCTGACAGTTCAATTATGTTTCTGGGAAGCTAGGCTTGCCTGTCTGTCTACTTCTATGTTTCCCTTCTTAAAGGGGACCTGTCATCTTAAGAAATAATTCCAAATCCTATTTTATCATGTTAGTCAAGCAAAATATACCTTTACTTATACTACATAAATTATTTAAATCTTGTTTCCTTCAGCCTGGTAATTCATAATAAGTGATGGGCGAATAAATTCACCTGGCATGAATTTGCTGCGAATTTCTGTGTTTCGCCGCAAGCTAATACATTTGTGACTCTGCCGTGAAAATTTGCCAGTGAAAATTCGCAGCGTCAATTTCCGATTTTCACGATTTTTTGTAAAAACCTTCAAATTTCACGATTTGTTAGTGAAATCCTTCAAATTACATGATTTTTTAGTGAAATCATTCAAATTTCATGATTTTTTTGTGAAAACCTTCAAATTTCATGATTTTTGAGTGAAAATGTCAGAATTTCACATTTTTTTTCGGGAAACCGTTGAATTTTTCGTTTTTTTCGTGAACTTTCAAATTTCACAATTTTTCACTAATATTTTAAAATTCTCCCATCACTATTCATAATTATAGCAAGCAGGCAGCTGCCATTTTGTGGACACTGTTATTAATGCAAGCCTTGCATTATCTTAAAATCTCACAATTTCTGTGCCGGAATCGGGGACCTGATGGCAATCCCCATGCACAGGCTACATAATTATATGGTAGTGAGGGAGGGGGAATGTAGGGAGTGCAGTGAAATATAGGAAGTGCTGAATGTAAAGTGAAAGCAATTGCCTGCCCCACCCTCTATGCCTAAGGCATAGAGGAGGGGCAGACAATAAATGATTGACAGCTGAGATTTTTAAATGATTTTACTACAGTTATGGATGTTTTAATAAAAAAAAAATAATTAGGATTTCATGTTTAATTTGAAAAGAACTTTAATTATACAGTTTTTTTATGTTTGGATGACAGGTCAACTTTAAACCAGTCACTACCAATGCATTATTGTCTTCTTCCACCTGGCAACTCTAAATAATCTAAAGCATTGTAGATAGCAGGTTGCTAATGGTAAGCTTTAACACCTGATATAGTGGAGGGGTTATGTGGCAGAGGAGCAAGCCTTGCTTCTTAATGAAGATGTACATGGCTGTTTTATGAAAAATATTTTTTTTGAGCTCCATCAAAGGCTTAACAAAAGTTTTTACAAATTGTTGTTTGCTTACTTTAAAGGGGTTGTTCACTTTTAGTATGTAACAGATTGTCCTGTTTATAACAACTCTATTCAGTTGGTCTTCATTTATATATGTTTTATAATTTGTTACTGGCTTCTACCTTTTCTAAGGTTACTGACTGATGTTATTTATCTTTCTATTTAGGACTAATTCATATTTTAGTTTCTTGTTTAAACTGCTGCCTGGTTGATAGGGTAAATTGGACCCAAGCAACCAGATTTCTAAACCAGAGAGCTGCTGAACAAAAAGCTGAATAACAAATGTCACAAAAAATAAAAATTGAAGACAAGTTGCTAATTGTCTCAGCTCACTTATCACTGTCTATATCATACTAACATTTAACTTAAGGTGAACTATCCCATTATGACTGACCGTCACTGCCATCAGGTGGAAAAAAACTATTTCATCCTGTTACAGATCTTCATTTAACCTATGGGCAATGCTGACTGAAATACATCAGCAGCAGGTGCATGTCTGCTCAAACATTTAGCATATATGAGTGGAGACTAATCTCTCAATCAAATTTGTGTTGTTTCCCTTTGGGTAGAACTGAATGGTGCGGCTCGAGCCGACATGTTGCCGTGCAATGAAACGCATGCGACATGACGGATGTCCTGAAGATACAGTAAGTTAAGGAGAAATCGAAGGTAAGAACTACATGTATTGTATTTGTGGTCAGCACGCTACGTTTTATCTGGCTGTCAGGTGAAAACGTAACGTGCAGACCACAAAATACAAAAGGCTGCAGGTAAAACTTAGTCCCTGTGTAAAATGTATACTGAGGCAATAGAACTCTTTATGAACCAGATGCAAGATGAGTGTAGGACTGGCCATACCGGGGATACCTTTGACATAGTCAGCCAGCTTAAATATATTTCAATATATGGACAAACAATCTTTGTTTTGTCAATGTCCTAAATATAATGATAATGGGTTGAGTGCAGAGGACCTATTGTATTTGTCTATAGTGATATCATCTTTAACCAATTTATTAAGAAAGGAACACTTGAGGGCTCATTTATCAGCACACTGCATTGTGAAATTGTGAATCAGACACAAATGTGCTGAAAATCTTATCTGTTCATCATCATTTCCAATGCTAACATCTGAGCTCAATTCTTTAGGAACTAGTACATTACCTCTATTGTTGCAGGCCACTATAGGAACATTGGACAAACCTACACCTCTAAAGAATGCCTGTTGGAAGAAGTAGTCTAAGGGACCTGGTGTAAGGGGCATGAGTTATGAAGGAAAACTGCGCCTAGTAGGCAAAGAAGCCCCTCACTCTTGGTTACAATTGTTTATAATAATATTATTTAAATGTATTTGTTTACATTGCCCTACACTTAACTGATTTTGGTATATGTTGGTTGTTATTTATGTAAATTTGTTAAGAAAAAGGTTGCAGCCTTTTGCACTCAAAAATTTCTCATGTGGACTGCGCTTGTTGTTGTTGGGAGGTGCCTGTCAGATTGACACTGCCCTGTCAAGATTTGGATGCCAGGGTACAGAGCTTCCTAGCTCATTCCATCCACTGATGTTCCCTGACTTGTCTGAATTATATGCAAGCTTGGGGAACTCCAAGTTGACTTATATGCACCTTCCCCTTCCCTTGTAGGAAATAATGGATAATATTTGGTGCCTGTTTCAAGCTGTGCTAAAAATGATCATAAACTTTAATAATGGCCTCTTTATTGGAGCCACTTATAAATCCGCTATGGTCCCTGTCCATGTTTCAAATTAGTGGTGGGCATGTCCTAATGGTCCATGCGAGAATCACAGTATGAGGTGGAAGCCAGTTACAGCACTGCATTCACACAAGATAGGCTACAGATCCCTGTCAGGTCCCGATAGTTTCTGATTGGTTAGCATCCTACAGTCCAAGTGCAAAGTGCTCCTTGCTC
The DNA here is from genome assembly GCA_038501925.1 of Xenopus petersii. Lineage (NCBI taxonomy): Eukaryota > Metazoa > Chordata > Amphibia > Anura > Pipidae > Xenopus > Xenopus petersii. The sequence continues at coordinate 99,800,344 of CM076682.1, read as the reverse complement.
CCCTGCTCAGCCTAGGAAAGCAGCCAACAAACAGTGGAACAAGGGGGCGGCGTTAGTATAGTTTTTGGAGACATTTTCAATAAAGCGTCTCAAAACAACTTACTCTGTTCTATATTTTGAGGAATATATGGCACATTTTTGTTTTTTACACAATATGTCCCCTTTAATAACTGTTATGCAAGGATATTTGAGCCCCATTATAATGAATGCATTTCTTGCCCAGTGTTCCTTTCCTTGTAAACACATATAGTAGGTATATCCTTCACTTTCTGTTCTACATCTTTTCAATTACGTCCTCCTCAGTTAGTGTAGGATAGTTTAATTAAAAAATGAGAAGAGAAAAACTGAAACGGACCCTAGCACTGGAAAGCCTATACATTCTAAAAAGATGCATTGCTGTGCACAACAGTCATACAAAATACAATATACGGTAAATAGTCAAATGCTGGTTTTCAGCAGAAGTTTCAACAGATACAAATAAAAATAGTGCAACCTGTATCAATACTTAATATCAGATGGTTGCGTATGAAGAAACACCTGTGTAGTGAGCTTCTCCACAACATCAAAACTTAATAGTAATCCAAGCTAGACACAATGGTCCTGGTGACTTATTAGGGTAGGGACACACTGGACGATTTGTCGCCAACGTTTTAAAAAAGTAAATCGCAGCGACAAGACGATCGTCTTTTTTGAACAGACGATTCACAGCGACTATTGGCACATAGCGATTTGTATCCCATTACTCTGTGCGGTACGTGCTCCACCCAAACAGGAAACGGAAGTTGGCGTGTTTTCTCTGCGTGTTGTCAATTAGCCTGTATCAAAAAAGTGCTTCAAAAAAGGCATTTTCGAGCGTGTTTTCCTCCGAGTGTTTGTTCGGCATGTTGTCTCAGCATCTCTGCTCGAGCGTTTGTGCTTCCCGCTGTAACCTGGCGTCTTTACGTTCTTGCGTCATTGCGTTCTTGCGTCATTGCGTTCGCATTGTAATTTGAATACGATTGCTGCTACTTATCTGTATGTGTGTGCGTGTCTAGGAGATTTCAGTGCTTTTCTAAGTACATGCTATTTCTGATAAATCGCTCTGAAAAGGGTCTCGGTGCGTTTTGGAGCTACAGGCGATTCACAAACGCGCTGTGGGCACAGGAGCTGGTGTCTTTCATTTGGTTTTGTTCAGAGACAAAACGAGCGATATGTCGCAGCGATTTGCTTTTAAAAAACGCTGGCGACAAATCGTCCAGACTGTCCTTACGTCCTTACCCTTATAAGACTTAAATAATATACCACACAGTTGCTGAAAGGGGCAATACAAATATTAATTTCTTGCACTAAACAAGGCAAACATTGAAAATGGAAGAACTACACGAAACTGTTTCAAACTAAACTCAACAACGTTAAATATAATTATATAAGAAGACAACTGAGATTCCATTGGATGGGTGGAGGTCTGCCACAGCTTTGTTTAACATAATTGCAACTGCATGTTTTGACCCAAAGGAAACATGGATTTCCAGCACCATAGGCAAAGAAGGTCTAGTCCAGTTTTTATATACTCATGTGCCTTGTTAAACTGTATAAACCAGTGATAGATTCTAACATATTAGCAGTGTAAGCATGATGTAGTGGAATAAAAAGTTATGCTGGATGTTCTTACTTCAGCTTGCATTTTTAGGGTTAAAATGCAGATTCTAAACTGCCAGGATCTTTGCCTCCCAGTAGTAGGATTGGTACTAGAACATGAGATAACCATGTTTATTAGTGCATACTAATAAATAGAAACTGCCCTTTCTTGCCTTTATTGTTTTTATTTAGCATCACAGGATATTTAATTATCTCTACAAATTATCACTATATTTGTGCTTGTCCCCTAGCCACCTCCCATGAGCTTTAAAGCATCATATTTTTACCAGGCTGGCTGTCTGCTCTGGATGACTAATCGCCATGGCACCTGGTGCATTCAGGCAGGCCAGAGCACTGGAATAGTCATACCTAGTTATGTCAGCACACCTGATGTTTTATTAACCACTATTGATTTTTTTTTACCCAAGGGAATTTTTTTTTCTTATTCTTGGAAAAAAGGGCAACCTTGCAGTTGTGAAAGGCGATGAAGAGATGAATTGATAATGAATGTTTTTCTCACATTGTGTGTTTTATAGATTATTATTATTATTATTAGCATTGTCGTTATTTGAATTCTCTGTAGTGAAACTTTGCATTTTTGGCACAGAAATGGAATGAGAAAAAACAATGTCATTTCGATAACTCAAAGGCTTTCTGGAAGGTCATTTATTTATTTATATTTAAAAGAGACTGACATTCTTAGCAGTTGCTTTTATATTTGAGCATTTCATTATAGGCTGCAATGAACCATGCTTGAAGGCAGTGAAATCATGATAATTTGCAATGATGGCTATTGGGAGTAGCTTGAAATAAACAGTGCAAAATGTAAGAAGTATTTATAGGTCTAGAAAAAGAATAAATGGACATTGTAATTTATCATATGGTTTTAAATATACTTTATAATTAAAATAATATGTAATATAACCCAGTCTTTAGATTAGAAAATATTACAATTTGTCACGCGATTGATAGATAGATTTTTACAAATTTACTTTGATCAAAAGGAGTGCTATTTGTCCATTATATAGCCTTTTGCTGAGATTTGCTATAAAGACAAGTGATGTCAAAAATAGTGATGGGCGAATTTATTCGCCAGGCGCGAATTCGCGGTGAATTTGCGCGATTCGCCGCCGGCGAATAAATTCGCGAAACGGCCGCGAAAATTCACGCAAAAAATTCGCCGGCGTCAAAATTTTTTTTTCTAAAAAACGGACGCTGGCGTCAAAAACGGGCGTCGGCGTCAAAAACGAGACGCCGGCGCCGTTTCGCGAATTTTTCGCCGTTTCGCGAAATTCGCGAATTTTTCGGCGAAGCGAAACTGCACAAATTCGCCCATCACTAGTCAAAAATTGTGAAAAGTGGTTCAAAATAAATGACATATTTATAAAGCTCTGATGTTGACCTTTAGTGTGAATCAACCCAACCCACATCATAATTGTGTCATTCCATAAAAAATTTTTTTTGGAACTTTTAGAATGTTCTAGAATGATCTATTCTAGGCAAATTTTCAGTTGGTCATTTTGTATGTGTTATTCTTTTTATTATTTGGTATTATTGTCTGTCTTTTTCCAGCTTTCAAATGGGGTCAACAATTTTAACAAAAAGTAAACAATTTTATTGTTATTGTTACTTTAAATCAATTATCTTTCTGTTCAGGCCTTCTCCTATTCATATTCTAGTCTCATTCAAACCACTGCCTGTTGACTAATGTAGACCGAACTCTAGCAAACAGCGCCACAGTGAGTTGCACCTAAAATCAATTTCATTAAAGGTACTTGCTTCAAAATGCAGTCCTTGTACTTCCGCTCAGTCCTTGCTGCCTTCCGTTCTCAATTGAGCATTGTTGTGTCTATTGACACAGAGGAGCCCTCGAGCTACAGTATTGCTACCTCCTCGGAGCAGACATCATGTCAGACAGATTTTGAAATTATTCTGTGCAATTGTGCCTGATTTGTGACCATTGTTCAGGATACAATTGGGGTAGGCTAAGAGCATTGCACATTTGCATCTGCAATGATGCTGGAATTCTGGGGGAAAAACAATGTATTGTCCATGCTGCGCCTCGGTGAGTGAATGTTCCATGTTATGTTTGCCCAGGAGCAGTTACCCATAGTAATCAATCAACAAGTAGCATTTACTGGTCACCAACATCCTATTGGTTATGGGTTATTGATAGGGATGTAGCGAACGTCGGAAAAAAAGTTCGCGAACATATTCGCGAACTTGCGCAAAATTGCGAGCGGTTCGCGAACGGTTCGCGAACCCCATAGACTTCAATGGGAAGGCGAACTTTAACATCTACAAAAGACATTTCTGGCCAGAAAAATGATTTTAAAGTTGTTTAAAGGGTGCAACGACCTGGACAGTGGCATGCCAGAGGGGGATCAAGGGCAAAAATGTATCTGAAAAATCTGCCTGTGTGTGCTTGGAAGAGATAGTGTAGGGCGAGAGCTGTTAGTGATTTCAGGGACAGATGATAGTAAGTTTGCTGGCTAGTAATCTGCGTGATACTGCTCTGTATTGGAGGGACAGAAGTCTGCAGGGATTTGAGGGACATTTTAGCTTAGGTAGCTTTGCTGGCTAGTAATCTACTGTTCTCTTTAAACAACTGCCATACGTTGACCTTGTAGGCATTGTTTGCCCAGTTTTTTTGGACGCAGCCACTGAAGCACAGTTGCCAGAAAAAATATGCCATATAAATGCTGAAAATAGTCATTTTTCGCCATACGTTGACCTTGTAGACATTGTTTGCCCAGTTTTTTTGGACGCAGCCACTGAAGCACAGTTGCCAGAAAAAATATGCCATATAAATGCTGAAAATATAAATTTTTTTGGTTGCAGCCACTGAAGCACAGAGGCCAGAAAAATTATGCCATATAAATGCTGAAAATATAAATTTTTTTGGTTGCAGCCACTGAAGCACAGAGGCCAGAAAAAATATGCCATATAAATGCTGAAAATAGTCATTTTTTGCCATACGTTGACCTTGTAGGCATTGTTTGCCCAGTTTTCTTGGTCGCAGCCACTGAAGCACAGTTGCCAGAAAAAATATGCCATATAAATGCTGAAAATATAAATTTTTTGCCATATACGTTGAGTCAAGGTATGGCAAAAAATGACTATTTTCAGCATTTCTATGGCATATTTTTTCTGGCCTCTGTGCTTGAGTGGCTGCGGCCAAAAAAACTGGGCAAACAATGCCTACAAGGTCAACGACGTTGACCTTGTAGGCATTGTTTGCCCAGTTTTTTTGGCCGCAGCCACTCAAGCACAGAGGCCAGAAAAAATATGCCATAGAAATGCTGAAAATAGTCATTTTTTTGGTCGCAGCCACTGAAGCACAGTTGCCAGAAAAATTATGCCATATAAATGCTGAAAATATAAATTTTTTTGGTTGCAGCCACTGAAGCACAGAGGCCAGAAAAATTATGCCATATAAATGCAGAAAATATGCATTTTTTTGGTTGCAGCCACTGAAGCACAGAGGCCAGAAAAATTATGCCATATAAATGCAGAAAATATGCATTTTTTTGGTTGCAGCCACTGAAGCACAGAGGCCAGAAAAATTATGCCATATAAATGCAGAAAATATGCATTTTTTTGGACGCAGCCACTGAAGCACAGTTGCCAGAAAAAATATGCCATATAAATGCTGAAAATAGTCATTTTTCGCCATACGTTGACCTTGTAGACATTGTTTGCCCAGTTTTTTTGGTTGCAGCCACTGAAGCACAGAGGCCAGAAAAAATTAAACCAGTAGGGTTTGCACCCTAGTTTGTAACGGTGGCGGAGGGAGGAGGACGCTAAAGGACAGCTGTGTGTGGAGTCATGAGGCTTGAAGAGAAGGACAGCTGCATAGAAGTCAGAACAAGTCTTCCGGCGTGCAGTAACCCTCCGAGATCCACCCCTCATTCATTTTAATAAAGGTCAGGTAATCGACACTTTTGTGACCTAGGCGAGTTCTCTTCTCAGTTACAATCCCTCCTGCTGCACTGAAGGTCCTTTCTGAGAGCACACTTGAGGCTGGGCAAGACAAGAGGTTCATGGCAAATTGTGACAGCTCTGGCCACAGATCAAGCCTGCGCACCCAGTAGTCCAGGGGTTCATCGCTCCTCAGAGTGTCGATATCTGCAGTTAATGCCAGGTAGTCCGCTACCTGCCGGTCGAGGCGTTCTTTGAGGGTGGATCCCGAAGGGTTGTGGCGCTGCCTTGGACAGAAAAACATTTGCATGTCTGACGTTACAGACCGGCCAAAGGGCTTTGTCCTTGCAGGTGTGCTCGTGGCAGGATTACTGGCACCTCTGCCCCTGGAATGTTGATGAGTTCCTGAAGTGACATCACCCTTAAAAGCATTGTACAACATGTTTTGCAGGCTGGTTTGTAAATGCCGCATCTTTTCGGACTTGTGGTATGTTGGTAACATTTCTGACACTTTATGCTTGTACCGAGGGTCTAGTAGCGTTGCGACCCAGTACAGGTCCTTCTCCTTAAGCCTCTTGATACGGGGGTCCTTCAACAGGCATGCCAGCATGAAAGACCCCATTCTCACAAGGTTGGATGCAGAGCTATCCATCTCCGCTTCCTCATTATCAAGGACTGCATCATCCACGGTCTCCTCCCCCCAGCCACGTACAAGACCAGGGGTCCCCAAAAGGTCACCACTAGCCCCCTGGGAAGCCTGCTCCTGTTGGTCCTCCTCCTCCTCCTCCACAAAGCCACCTTCCTCCTCTGACTCCACTTCTGGCACCTCTCCCTGCGTTGCAGCAGGTGCCTGGGTTCGTTCTGGTGATTGCGACCATAAATCGTGCGCTTCCAGCTCCTCGTCACGCTGGTCTACAGCCTCATCTGTCACTCGTCGCACGGCACGCTCCAGGAAGAAAGCGAAGGGTATTAGGTCGCTGATGGTGCCTTCGGTGCGACTGACCATATTTGTCACCTCTTCAAAAGGTCGCATGAGCCTGCAGGCATCGCGCATAAGCACCCAGTAACGGGGGAAAAAAATCCCCAGCTCTGCAGATCCAGTCCTACCACCCAGTTCAAAAAGGTACTCGTTGACGGCCCTTTGTTGTTGCAGCAGACGTTCCAACATAAGGAGCGTTGAATTCCAGCGAGTCTGGCTGTCAGAAATCAAACGCCTGACTGGCATGTTGTAGCGCTGCTGAATGTCAGCAAGGCGTGCCATGGCTGTGTAGGAACGTCTGAAATGGGCCGACACCTTTCTGGACTGGGTGAGAACGTCCTGGAATCCTGGGTACTTGGAGACAAAACGTTGGACTATTAAATTTAACACATGTGCCATGCAGGGCACATGTGTTAAATTTCCCAGTCTCAACGCTGCCAACAGATTGCTTCCATTGTCACACACCACTTTTCCGATCTGCAGTTGGTGTGGGGTCAGCCACCGATCGGCCTGTGACTGCAGAGATGACAGGAGTACAGATCCGGTATGGTTTTTGCTTTCCAGGCACGTCATCCCCAAGACAGCGTGACAACGGCGTACCTGGCACGTCGAATAGCCTAGGGGGAGCTGGGGGTGCACAGGTGTGGAGGAGGAGAAGGAGGACCCAGCAGCAGAGTAAGAAGAAGAAGAGGAAGAAGACGAGGTAGAGAGCGATGGAGGAGTAGAGGTGGTGGCAGAACCGCGTGCAATCCGTGGCGGTGACACCAACTCCACTGTTGTTGTTGTTGTTGAGCTACCCATTCCCTGCTTCCCATTCCCAGCCATTACCAAGTTCACCCAGTGGGCAGTGTAGGTGACATACCTGCCCTGACCATGCTTGGAGGACCATGCGTCAGTAGTCATATGGACCTTTGGCCCAACACTAAGTGACAGAGATGCGGTAACTTGGCTCTGCACATGTTGGTACAGGTGTGGTATTCCCTTTTTAGAAAAAAAATTGCGGCTGGGTACCTTCCACTGCGGTGTCCCAATTGCTACAAATTTGCGGAAGGCCTCAGAGTCCACCAGCTGGTATGGTAAAAGCTGGCGGGCTAAGAGTGCAGACAAGCCAGCTGTCAGACGCCGGGCAAGGGGGTGACAGTCAGACATTGGCTTCTTACGCTCAAACATGGCCTTCACAGAAACTTGGCTGGTGGCAGATGACTGGGAATGGGAACAGGTGGTCAAGGTGGAAGGCGGAGTGGAGGGTGGTTCAGATGGGTCAAGGAGAGCAGAGGTAGAGCAGTAAGATGCTGGACCAGAAGGAGTGTGACTTTTAGTTTGCCTGTTGCCTTTGAGGTGTTGCTCCCAAAGTGCTTTGTGCTTGCCGCTCATGTGCCTTCGCATAGAAGTTGTACCTATGTGGCTGTTGGGCTTACCAAGGCTCAGTTTCTGACTGCACTCATTGCAAATTACAATGCTTTTGTCAGAGGCACACACATTAAAAAAATGCCACACTGCTGACTTTTTGGAAGTCTGCGATCTGGCGGTAACAGTAGAAGTTGGCGGCATTGGCGGCAATGGCGGGTGCGTTGGCCGGCTGAACACAGGTGCCGATACATGTTGTTGCCCTACTGATCCCTGCGGGCTGGCCTCCCTGCTTCTTCTAAGTCTTATTCTCCTACTGCCTCTCTGACTCTCCGTCTCTCCATCTGAACTACCCTCCTCTTGCTCTCTTCTACTAGGCACCCACAAAACATCAATCTCCTCATCATCATTCTCCTCAGATGCATCAATTTCTTCTGACACATCACAGAAGGAAGCAGCAGCGGGGACCTCCTCCTCCTCCTCATCACTCATCATTATGTCCATCTCTGTCGTGTTCTCTGCCAGAATTAAATCTGGTGTAACGTCCTCATCTCCTTCATCTTCTTCTGCCAATAATGGTTGCGCATTACTCAGTTCAAGAAACTCATGGGAAAATAACTCCTCTGACTCCAGTGAAGATGGGGCACCGGTGGTGGAGGAAGTGTTACGTGGGGTGGCCATAGCAGTGGAGGATGAGGAGGATGTTGTGGTAAAGTTAGAAACGGTAGAGGATGGGGTGTGCTGTGTAAGCCAGTCAACTACCTCTTCAGCATTTTGGGAGTTCAGGGTCATTGGCTTTTTAAAACTGGGCAATTTGCTAGGGCCACAGGATTGCATAGCAGCACGGCCCCTAGCACGGCCTCTGCGTGGCGGCCTGCCTTTGCCTGGCATTATTTTTAAAAAAACAACAACAACAAAAACTCAGTTGGTTTTTCTGGAAACGATAATACACACAGCTAGATGGCAGTTTGAAGAAAACAGTGTGCAAATAATGCCTACAAGATCAACGTATACACTACTACAGCGGTGGATACGGATTACGTAAAATATATGAATGCTGCTTGAAAAAAAGTAACTCAAGTGGTTTTTCTAGAGACGATAATATTATCAATATTTAGACAAAATGTGAACAAGCTCACACAGCTAGATGGCGGTTTGAAGAAAACACTGTGCAAATAATGCCTACAAGGTCAACGTATACACAGCGGTGGATACGGATTACGTAAAATATAAGAATGCTGCTTGAAAAAAAGTCACTCCGGTGTTTTTTCTGGAGACGGTAATATTATGGATATTTAGACAGAATGTGAACACGGTCACACAGCTAGATAGCAGTTGGTTGAATAACACACTGGGCAAAAAATGCCTACAGGGCAAATAATGCCTACAAGGTCAACGTATACACAGCGGTGGATACGGATTACGTAAAATATAAGAATGCTGCTTGAAAAAAAGTCACTCCGGTGTTTTTTCTGGAGACGGTAATATTATGGATATTTAGACAGAATGTGAACACGGGCACACAGCTAGATAGCAGTTGGTTGAATAACACACTGGGCAAAAAATGCCTACAGGGCAAATAATGCCTACAAGGTCAACGTATACACAGCGGTGGATACGGATTACGTAAAATATAAGAATGCTGCTTGAAAAAAAGTCACTCCGGTGTTTTTTCTGGAGACGGTAATATTATGGATATTTAGACAGAATGTGAACACGGGCACACAGCTAGATAGCAGTTGGTTGAATAACACACTGGGCAAAAAATGCCTACAGGGCAAATAATGCCTACAAGGTCAACGTATACACAGCGGTGGATACGGATTACGTAAAATATAAGAATGCTGCTTGAAAAAAAGTCACTCCGGTGTTTTTTCTGGAGACGGTAATATTATGGATATTTAGACAGAATGTGAACACGGGCACACAGCTAGATAGCAGTTGGTTGAATAACACACTGGGCAAAAAATGCCTACAGGGCAAATAATGCCTACAAGGTCAACTTATACACTACTACAGCGAGGGATACGGATTACGTAAAATTTATTATGGCTGCTTGAAAAAAGTCACTCCGGTGTTTTTTCTGGAGACGGTAATATTATGGATATTTAGACAGAATGTGAACACGGGCACACAGCTAGATAGCAGTTGGTTGAATAACACACTGGGCAAAAAATGCCTACAGGGCAAATAATGCCTAAAAGGTCAACTTATACACTACTACAGCGATGGATACGGATTACGTAAAATTTATTATGGCTGCTTGAAAAAAGTCACTCCGGTGTTTTTTCTGGAGACGGTAATATTATGGATATTTAGACAGAATGTGAACACGGGCACACAGCTAGATAGCAGTTGGTTGAATAACACACTGGGCAAAAAATGCCTACAGGGCAAATAATGCCTAAAAGGTCAACTTATACACTACTACAGCGATGGATACGGATTACGTAAAATTTATTATGGCTGCTTGAAAAAAGTCACTCCGGTGTTTTTTCTGGAGACGGTAATATTATGGATATTTAGACAGAATGTGAACACGGGCACACAGCTAGATAGCAGTTGGTTGAATAACACACTGGGCAAAAAATGCCTACAGGGCAAATAATGCCTAAAAGGTCAACTTATACACTACTACAGCGGTAGTAAAATAAAAAAAAAGTTAAATAAAAAAAGAATGAATATTAAAAAAAAAAAATTAAAGTTGGTGCTGCTGAACTACTAGGAGCAGCAGATTAGCACACCAGTCCCACTCCCCAACACTGCTAGACTAATAGCACTGGGCTCTTATAGTAGTAGTAGTAGTAGTAGTAGTAGTAGTAGTAGTAAAACAACAAAAAAATAAATAAAAGCAGTCCTTACAAGGACTATTGCTATTGCAGCAGTCAGCAGATGAGATCAGAAGCAGGACAGCTGCCCACTGCAGCTACATACAGAGCACTGCAGTAGAAGGTAGATTACTAGCCAGCAAAGCTACCTAAGCTTAAATGTCCCTCAAACCCCTGCAGACTTCTGTCCCTCCAATAACAGAGCAGTATCAAAACGATTACTAGCCAGCAAACTTTCAACTGTCCCTGAAATCACTAACAGGCAGCAGCTCTCTCCCTACACTATCTCTTCAGCACACACAGGCAGAGTGAAAAAAAGCTGCAGGGCTTCGGTTTTTATAGGGAAGGGGAGTGGTCCAAGGGAGAGCTTCCTGATTGGCTGCCATGTACCTGCTGGTCTGGGGTGAGAGGGCAAAAAAAAGCGCCAACAATGGCGAACCCAAAATGGCGAACGTCGCGCGACGTTCGCGAACTTCCGGCGAGCGCGAACACCCGATGTTCGCGCGAACAAGTTCGCCGGCGAACAGTTCGCGACATCTCTAGTTATTGATTACCACTGGGCAAACCTAGTGACTTTTATTATATATGTGTTAAATATTAAATAGAAAATAAAAAAATGAATAAACCAAATTGACTCTGTGCCCTGCCCTTCAGTCAAAGCTTGGACAACCCCAATTCAGGTGGTGCTAAGGCAACAAAATAGAAAAAAACATTCAAATATTGGTCACTGGCAACCAAAATAAAAGCCATATTCACAGAATTCACTAGGATAAAAAAAAGTTTTTATTCATAATGTGCTTTTGAGATACTAATACACCACAGTTATGACACTAAAATACATCAAAATATTTTGTAAAAACACTATAAAAAACTTCAGAGGGAGCTCCCATCACACATAAAAAAAATTGTATATCTGGTGCCCAGTATTACCATGTGCCAATACAAGTATATAAAAAGCAAATCCAGCTAGAAGCGGGGCACTAGAAGGTTGCACGGTGGATGCCGGCTAAAGTTCAGACTGTCCTCGGCACGCAAACTTTGTCCAGAAGTTGGCCTGGACCTGCCGAATCGCAATTAAACCTGCAGGTCCTGCAGGCTTCGGGTCTGCCTACACATCACTAATATATACCTATACAGGCTTATCTATACATGTCCATATATAAAAATAATATATACACATGGAGGCATTAAAGTGGACCTGTCACCCAGACACAGAAATCTGTATAATAAAAGTCCTTTTCAAATTAAACATGAAATCCAATTTCTATTTTTTTATTAAAGCATTCATAGCTGTTGTAATCTCATTCAAAAACCTCAGCTGTCAATCAAATATTGTCTGCCCCTCCTCTATGCCTAGGCATAGAAGCAGGGCAGGCAATTACTTTCACTTTCCATTCAGCACTTCCTAGATGTCACTGCTCTCCACACATTCCCCTGTTCTTTTCACAGTTTAATTGTGTAGCCAGTGCATGGGGATGGACTTTGGGTCCCCCATTCTGGTGCACAAACAAGATTCTTAGATGACTGAAGGCTTGCCTTAATAACAGTGTCCACAAAATGTCTCCTGCCTGCTTGCTATAATATGAATTCCTAGACTGAAGGAAACAAGATTAAAATAATTTATATAGTGTAATTAAAATTCATTTTGCTTGACTAATGTGATAAAATAGGATTTTGAATAATTTTTTTGGGTGACGGGTCCCCATTCAAAGACCCAAGCAAAACATTACAAGACAGGGTATTCCACAAAATCACTGCCCTGAAATGTGAAGAACCAGCAGATCGCTGCTACAAAAAAAAGTTTTGTTCCTTAAGTCTAAAGGGATGGCCTCTTGTTCTTCTATATGTAAAAAAATATCCCCCGCTATGCCTATAATATACTCTAACAACCCAAACCATGTAAGCCTTTCCTCATAACTGAATTAGTATATTTCTTTTACCATTTTTAATAATGGCACCACATTAGAAATTCACCAATTTCTCTGCACCATGCCAAACCTGCGTGATAAAAGCTGCTTCAATTATTTCTTTTAAAACCAAAACAATTTAATAATTGGTTGATCCTTTTAAACTGTCTGGTGTGGGCAATTTTATTAAGCTGTCATTACCTTTTATGTAGGGGTGAATAGTAAGTTAACTAAAAAAATCAAGTACTCCTTCCAGGGGGAAACTTTCTGTCCTTAGTAAACATAGTGGCTCTAGGAGACATGATTGTAGTCTGCATTTTTTGACATATTATAACTTCTGTTATACCTGGATATACACCCATATCTTGATTTGTTTCTGGGACACTGTATTTGCACTGCATTTTAATAAGTTGCCAGGAGGCAGGTCAGCAGCTAGGGACATGACAATTTTTGTCAGCTCATTGGACTTAATTTAATGTGTTATACCAGCTGTCCTGCATTAGTATATTCATGGAGGTTGTATTGTGTTAAAACATGTTTTGTGATTTTGCATATATATATATATATATATATATATATATATATATATATATATATATATATATATATATATATATATATATATATATATATATATATATATATATATATATATATATACAGTATATATATACGTATCCCTCTTATCAGTTTAGATGCACGTCTCTGCACTCTCTCCAGCTCATTTATATACCTCTGAAGGACTGGAGTCCAAAACTGCACTGCGTACTTCAGATGAGGCCTTACCAGGGACCTATAATGAGGCAAAATTTTGTTTTCATCCCTTGAGTTAATGCCCTTTTTATGCAAGACAGAACTTTATTTGCTTTAGTAGCCACAAAATGACACTGCCCACAATTAGACAACTTGTTATCTACAAAAAACCCAAGATCCTTCTCATTTATGGAAACTTCCAACACACTGCCATTTAGTGTATAACTTGCATTTATATTATTTTTGCCAAAGTGCATAACCTTGCATTTATCAACATTGAACCTCATTTTCCAGTTTGCTGCCCAGTTTCCCAACTTAGACAAATCTGCAAAGTGGCAGCATCCTGCAAAGTGGCAGCATCCTGCAAAGTGGCAGCATCCTACTTGGAACCTATAGTTCTGCACAATTTAGTATTATCTGCAAAAATCGAAACAGTACTTTCTATGCCCACCTCCAAACAAGTTGAAAAGCAAGGGACCTACTGTAGTAGAGAGCCCTGCAGTACTCCACTAACAACACTGGTTCAATTAGAAAATTTTCCATTTACCACAACTCTTTGTAGTCTATCTTTTAGCCAGTTCTCTATCCAGGTACGAATACTATGTTCCAGGCCAACATTCCTCAATTTAACCAGTAACCTTCTGTGTGGCACTGTATCAAATGTTTTAGAAAAGTCTAAGTAAATCACATCCACTGCCATCCCAGAATCGAGGTCCCTGTTTAAAAAGAAATTAAGTTAATCTGACAAGATCGATTATGCATAAAACTATACTGGTACAAACTCATAGTATAAGGATTTGCTATGAAGTCCAGTATCTTACCCTTTATTAACCATTCGAAAAGATTTCCTACCACTGACGTCAGACTAACTGGCATATCGTTTTGAGGCTGGGAACGGGATCCCTTTTTCAATAGCAGTACCACAATAGCAATTCGCTAGTCACTCAGCACCATGCCAGACCTCAATGAATCATGAAAAATTAAGTAAAAAGGTTTGGCTGATATTAAAGGTCCCACTCCTTCCTGCTTCATTTTTTTATTATTAACATATTTAAAAAATAATTTTGGATTCTTTTTACTGCAATATCCTTTTCCATATCGGGTTTAGCTTGCCTGATATCTGATATTTTTACATAATTTATTGGCCTCTTTGTATATATAATTTGGCTGTCCCAGCTAACTTGAAAGTCTTAAAAGCACATCTTTTCTTACCCACCTCAACACCAACACTTCTAATGAACCAGAAAAGTTTTGCTTTGCAACGTCGTTCCTTTCTTAGAAGGGGAATATACTGACATGTATATTTATTAAGCAGCATTTTTAAGACTTCCCATTTTTGTTCTGTGTTTAAAAAGCATTTCCCACTTAATATGTTGCAGAGATGCCCTTATACTGTCAAAGTTTGCACATTTTAGTGTTTTAGTTACTCCTTTATAAAGTTTGCACTGCAAATTTTGTGTTTTAGTTACTCCTTTATAAAATTGCCTCAGCAACAGAATCTCAAAGGAGACCATGTTATGATCACTATTACCTAAATGCTCACCCACAAAAATGCTAGAGACAAGTCCAGTATTATTAGTTATTACAAGGTCCAAAAGTGTGATATTCCTAGAAGGTTTTTGAACGAATTGGAATTCAGCATATTTATAAACCTACTAGCTTTTTCTGTCTTGGCAACCCCATTAGCCCAGTCAATGTCTGGATTAACATTTTAATTCACAGTCCAGTCACATGTTTCATCCCACCAGGTCTCAGTAATACCAATTATATCATAATTTTTAGAGCATGTAGTCTCCCATTTTACCTGAAAAACTCCATGCATTTGCCAGCATACAGTGGAGGTTACTACTTTTTGCAGTATTTGATTTTGAAATTTGCATTACTTAGTGGAGAATTATATGTTAAGTTAGCATTTGTATGTTCCTTGTAACAGAGGGATGTCCTTAGCTGGTAAACTGTATGCCCCCCTCACCCCCATGAACCCTTACTAATTCCACTGCCCCTTCTACCTTAGCTTCAATATAATTCTTTATCTCACTCACACCCCTTCTTGCCTAGTTTAAACACTCCTCCAACCTCTTGACCATTCTTTCCCCTAGCACAGTGCACCCCCTTCCATTGCGGTGCAATCCGTCATGATTGTATAGGTTGTAACCCAAGGAAATATCATCCCAGTTCGCTAGGAACTCAAACCCTTCGTTCCTACACCAAAACCTTTAGCTCCCTAAGCTCCTGCTGTCTTCCTAAACTTGCATATGGCAGGGTAAATTTTTTGAAAAAATGACATTGGAAGACCTTCCCTTAATCTTAGAGCCTGGATCCCTGAAATCACTCTTTAAGGTCTTCCTTCTACCATTTATTTTGTCATTAGTACTGGTATGTACTAAGACAGTTGGGTCATGCCCAGCCCCACACAATAATTTGTCTACCCAATCAACCACATGCCGAACCCTGGCACCAGGAAGACAGCAAACTGTTCAGTTGTAGTGATCCAGATTACAGATTACCCTCGAAGAAAAAATGAAGAATTAATTAAAAGGAGATTCTGTTAAAATCCCCCTAAAATACATCATTTTTATATACGTATGGGAATCACAGGATGGGGTATTTCCCACCAAAATGCTTGTGTTTGTATTCCTTCCTGAAGAGCAAAGAACTAAGCATATGGACTGTAAGCATAGGCCACTGTAAGCACAGGCCACTTTGCATCCTGCCACGTATTACATAAACGAGCCCGTCACTTTTCAGTGCCTTGGCCACCTCATAAAGAATCTAAACAATAATCTATATTGCTAAATAGCTTCTTCCAAGGGATTCTAACAGCGTGCCTAAACTTAGTGGTAAGACTTTGCATCTTCTCTGTGGGTAAAAGTGTTCTGGATAAGTGGATTTCAAGATAATATATACCATATCTGTAGTAACTTAATAATATTAGAGAGTAAATAGAAAATATAAATTCCTTAATTTAACAGTGGTTTGCTTTAAAACTATGTGGTGTGCCCTTTGAGTCATATTATGCCAAATACAGTAATATGAAAATGTTTGGGAACCCCACTTTGGAGTTTTGGTAATCATTGACTGAGCTTTCAGAGTAGCAACTTTCTTTTAATGTATAACATGCCTTATGGAAACAGTAGTATTTCAGCAGTGACATAAAGTTTATTGGATTAACAGAAAATATTCAATTTGCATCATAACAAAATTGACAGGTGCATAAATGTGGGCACCCCAACAGAGATATTACATCAATATTTAATTAAGCCTCCTTTTGCAAATGTAACAGCCCCTAGATGCCTCGTATAGCCTTTGATGAGTGTCTGGATTCTGGATGGCAGTATTTTTGACCATTCTTCCATGCAAAATGTCTTCAGTTCAGTTAAATTTGATGGCTGTTGAACATGGACAGTCTGCTTCAAATCATCCCATAAATTTTTGATGATATTCAAGTTGGGGACTGTGACGGTGGCCATTCTAGAATATTGTACTTCTCCCTCTGCATAAATGCCTTTGTAGATTTCAAAGTGTGTTTAAGGTTATTGTCTTGATGGAATATCCAACACATGTGTAATTTCAACTTTGACTGATGCTTGAACATTATCCTGAAGAATTTGTTGATATTGGGTTTAATTCATCCGACACTTAATTTTAAAAAGGGCCCCAGTCCCTGAACTAGCCACACAGCCCCCAGCATGATGGAACCTCCACCAAATTTGACAGTAGGTAGCAGGTGTTTTTCTTGGAATGCGCCATGCAAAGCGCTTTTTATGGCCGAATAACTACATTTTTGTCTCATCAGTCCAAAGCACTTTGTTCCAAAATGACTGTGGCTTGTCTAAATGAGCTTTTGCATACAACAAGTGACCGTTTGTGGTGTGAGTGCAGGGCTTCTTTCTCATCACCCTGCCATACAGACGTTCTTTGTGCAAATTGCGCTGAATTGTAGAATGATGTGCAGATACACCATCTGCAGCAATATGATCTGCGGTCTTTGGAGGTGATGTTTGGGTTGTCTGTAACCATTCTCAAAATCCGCCACATATGCCGCTCCTGTATTTTTCTTGGTATGCCAGACCTGGGATTTACAGCAACTGTGCCTGTGGCCATCCTGTTATGT
The DNA here is from genome assembly GCA_038501925.1 of Xenopus petersii. Taxonomy (NCBI): domain Eukaryota; kingdom Metazoa; phylum Chordata; class Amphibia; order Anura; family Pipidae; genus Xenopus; species Xenopus petersii. Next base: position 99,782,878 of record CM076682.1, on the reverse strand, counting down.
TTTGGGTAGCTGAGTATGCGAAGAGTATAACAGTGCTTTATTAGCAGAGACTCATGCAGGCATTACACAACAGTAACTTTCACTTTTAAGCTGTCAGGGAGTATGCACAGTAAAACTGAATACAGTGACATCTACAGGCCATTTGTATAAACACCACATATTCCCCCTATAGTAGGAAAGCATTTGGGCAAATGTAATAAACAACAACAATGCATCTTAAAGCAATAATCTACATTAGTCACATCACATAGTCCTGGGTCCATGCAGGTACTTTTCTGATTCTCTCAGCATGCTTTATAGGTTCACTTTCTTCAGGCCTATTGCAGTTGACATCAGGAGTAGGAAAATGTCCTTCATCAAATGGAGCTTCTCCAAATTCATATCTAACAGGAGCAAGACGACTTGCATTCCATATGAGTCCATCAGACAGTTCATATGTGCATGGTCCTCGCTGGCGTCTCACTTCAAGTGGTGTAGTAAATTTAGATTGTCCTTGTTTCAGTATTCCTGGTTTCTTAATTCTGACTAAAGATCCAGGCTGAAAGTGTATTTCTCTGGCACCACGTTTTCTTGCATTTGGCTTGTTGACGTTTCACAATGTCAGCAGTAGATGATTTTGTAGGTACAGTATTTTGTGGATGTTTGATGTCTGCAACATGTAACTTAGTGCACATCTGTCTACCATGTAATAATTCAGCTGGAGCTGGTTGATGCATGGCACGTTGCTCTGTAGTTATGTAGGAACTCTGTTGTTTACTTTCCAAGATTTCCCAGTAAGATTTGCTGTCTGTAGTACTTCTTTCAGACTTCTGTTGAATCACTTGATTTCTCCATTTGCTTGTGGGTAATACACTGAAGATTTCCCTCTCTCAGAAAGAATTCAAACTCAGATGAGACAAACTGTGGGCCGTTGTCTGATATTAACTCCTTTGGATTACCTTCTCTGCTGAAGACTACAGACAGAAATGTTATTACTGTAGCTGATGTTATATGAGAAACAAATGCAATTTCAGGCTATTTACTGTAATAGTCTATCAAGGTTATAGCAAATCTACAGTCTATAGGAGCATCTGTAAAAGGACAGACAATATCAATAGCAAGTTTTTCCCATGCTGAATCAGGAAATGGTACTGGTTCTACATCTGGTCTCAACTTAAATTTGTGTAAAAAGTTCTTTGCACCGCCCAGTGAAGTTTTGCTTTGTTGTGAAATTTTAGACACTGGCTGAGTGGCAGGCACTGATGCTGTAGTAATGAGACCATTAATTAATTAATTGTAGGTTTAATGTAGCAAAGAGATCCCTTCCAAGTATAGCAGTACCCTTATTCACAATGTAAAAGTCACATTTTTGCAGTATTTGATTCAAATTGTTTTACTGGCAAGCAACCAAGCACAGGGATTGGATCCTTTAAGTAACTGACCAGTTTCAGGGCAGGTGAAACAAGCGGATCTTCAAGAAAATATCCTTGCAGTATAGAAACAGCTGAACCTTTATCAAGCATCAAGTTAATGGAGTGTCCTTTGTCAGCAGACGCAGTATTGACACATATAAACTTGTCTGGAATAAATGTACCAGCTTTATCCACACTTGATACTGTAACATTTCTAGTAGTGACTTCATGAACATCTTTAGCTGAACTGCTGCAGACAAAATGTCCTACTTTTGTGCATTTGCAGCACCGTACAGCTTCTGCAGGACATGTAACATGATTTGCTGTGTGTTGTGTAGAACCACAGCAAAAGCAGTATTTTTTATTTGTATTTGCTGCACGGTTTTGCAGTGTAGGTGAATCCCTTTCCTAAGCACTGTATTTTGCCTGTGACTGTGCATCATACCTCCCAACATTTTGGAAGTAAAAAGAAGGGCAATTTTTTTTTTCGCACGTAGCGCAGCAATTTTTGACCACACCCCTTTCTGTGGCCACACCCCCTAATTACAATGTTTGTTTTACAAAATTTGTCAGGTTATGAAAGTTTGAAAATATTTCTCCTTATCTAAACTGTGTTTATGTGTCTCAAAATTGTTACAAAGTATCTTATTTGCACCTGTTAGCTGTTCTGGGCTCTCTGCTAAAAGCCAATTAAGTGACACACTTTGTTTCTTTTTCTGGCTGTTCAGTGCATAGAAAAGAGGGACTTTCCAGTACAAATGAGGGACTGCGGGTTGAGCTGTCAAAAGAGGGACTGTCCCTCCAAAAAAGGGACAGTTGGGAGGTATGTGTGCATTATTAGGCCACAGTGCTGAATTTACAATCTGTACATTCCCAGCAGTTCCCTGACTGAGAATTTTAGCCACTGCTACTGCTGTTTCAATTTGGCTAGCAACTGTAATAGCCTTTGCAAGGGTTAAATCCTGCTCTAGGAGCAGTCTCTCTCTAATGCGAGGTGAGTTTGTTTTTTCCACTATTTGGTCTCTTAGCATTTCATCTGCTATATTTCCAAACTCACAGGTTACAAACAGCTCTCTCAAAGCTGCTAAAAATTGTTCTGTAGATTCACCATTACGTTGTCCACATTGGCGGAATTTATATCTTTCAGTAACCACATTTACTCTTGGCATGAAAAAGTTCTTTATAGCAGTAAGAGCAGTTTCATAAGTATCATCAGCTAATCGTAATGTATAGAATATACGCTGTCCCTCTGCTTCCAGGCAGTGAATAAGTAAAGCACGCTTTCTAGCAGCAGAAATCTCCCCTTGGTCAGCAGCAATAATGTAATTTTCAAACATATGGATCCAAGCAGTAAAAGGTATGGTAGGCTCACCAGGGTTTCACTTTTAAAATGATAGGAAGTATGCACAGTATGTCTGAACACAGTGACCTCTACAGGCTATTTGTATAAACACCACAAATCCATTTCCTGATTATATTCCTTACAGTTGATGACAGTTTAAACCTCTGATATAGCTTTTTGTAGCCTTCCCCTAAACCATGATACTGAACAAAGTTTGTTTTCAGATCTTTTAAGAGTTGCTTTGAGGATCCCATGCTGTCACTCTTCAGAGGAGAGTCAAACAGAAGCACAACTTGCAATTGGCAACCTTAAATACCTTTTCTCATGATTGGACACGCCTACCTATGAAGCTCAAGGCTTAACAAGCTAATCCAAACAATTTGGCGTTGCCAGTAATGAGTAACATGCATTCAAACTAGAAAAATCACAAGTGTACCCACATTTTTAACAGCCAGTTTTTCACATTTGACTTAATTTCATACAACTGAATACTGCTTCATACAACTGAATACTGCTAATTTGTAAAACTAAAAATATGCCTGTTTGTAGTGGAATTAAATGAGGCACTTTACAATGTAATTATTATTGTATGTTTGCCAGACTGAGCAGTTAATAGAATGAGCGATGAAAAATGGAAGTCAAGCGTTATTTCAGTAGATGATATATTTAATGTTTGCAGTATGGAATATACATTCAGATGCTGACATAGCTAGTCTGATCTGTTAAAGTTCAAAGGTTTTACTTGTTAAGTCTGCTAAATCTAATCAAATATCTTGTTTCAAAAATATACAGGGAAAAAAGCTTCCTAAGACATTTTTCAGTGATCCATGGTCAGTATCGATCTCCTTTGTGAGCTTGGGTCAGTTTCAATTACATATGCCCATTTGTTTACATTTTTCTGATTGGTTAATCAGATTGAGGGTACAATATATGAATTCACTGTTTTCTTTGACACAGTGAATTATGCTGTAGATGTAGTCATTGTAAAATATAGAAGCATGGAATTCAGCCTTAAGCTACTGCAGATTTTCTTTATTTTGGCTGAAAACACAATTTATTTGAGTTGATTAAAAGTATTTGTTCACAAAATTAAAAAAAAACCCTTGTTGGCTTTTGGTCCTACCCATCCTTCAGTCCCTTAATATTGATCAGTCTCTTGCTAGAATTATCCATTTGTAAGCATTGATGACCCATAAATGTTGCACATGTTCAGCCTATGCAAATGTACATTAATAAAAATTAAAAACACACTTTAGCAAGAACTATATGAAAACCCTTATTATATGTAATTCCTACGCTGCCTATTAGGGTACATAATTAAAATGGCAACAATGGAAATAAACTGGTATTGACCCTGTGAATCTGTATACAAGACAACATCAAGCATGGTCACCACAATCAGCAACCATCAACATACATTCTCAATGAAGCATACTTAACAATATAGGGTCCATAGCTTCAAAGAACACCTGAATGAGAGAGCCACATGCAGTCCATCCCACATGGGGAGCAATTGATGATCCTGTCTCTTTAGGTTATCACTATTTCTGTTACTTGAGATTTGGAAACCAGTCAGCTAATCAAACCAAACCATTGGACAAGTTTTATTATTTTACACAGTGAATACAGACTTAGTGGGAAAAACTAGACTATCAATATGTTCATAAAAAACAGAATTTAGCCCTATTTAGATTTATTCAGTAAAGCTGATCCAGGAGTATTATGGGACTTGTAGTTTTCTTCAGTGTAACTCTTCTCTTTGAACATGTTATGCATTTGGAAACTCTCTGGATGAAAATTAGTGTAGGGACCCGAAGGGTTAATTTCCCCTTCAGTCGGAGCCTCATTGCTGAGAGTGGGGTTTCCTAGAGTTTCCAGGGGCAGAGCTCTTGGATTGGTGCAGCATGGCTGATCCCAAAGGAAAGCACAAGGTGTCGCTGTGCACCAATATAAAAGGAGAATGTCATGTGCTCACACAGTCATCTTGATTTGGATTTTGATTTGGATGCAGGATTGAGTGATTGTTGGCTGGGGTGCTGCAGTGGCAGACCATACCATATGGCTGCTATGCCCTGTGTGGGCTCAGGGATAACTTGACCCTCATAGTCCTAAAGATGGATGCCAGACACTGGACTTTAAAGGCTTGAGCTATAGACAGTACTGGGAGCTACAGTTCAGCAAATGTATCAAGCAAGTGATATGCTCAGCTAGGAGAGCCTTGAGTTAAAGATTTCATCCCTGTGGATGCCTGTCAGCTCTATGTGTGACTACCCATCTGTGTGACTCCTTTGGGATGAGTGTTACCTGAGGGAAGGGGTAGGAGAGGATGAGGATCCAGCGATCTCCTGTTTGGAGAAACAGGCTGTTTGTGTGCCTGCCACGTGGGAGCAAGCACTTTCCAGTGGCAAAGTATGTGGGTAGGTAGCGCTACCTAGGACTGGTACTCTTTTGGGGACAAAGGATAGAGACTCTTGGGCTGCCAAAATTGAGTAGTGCGGTACTTTCCTGTCAATGAATTACTAGGACTGGACTGCTACAGGTTCCTAGACTAGTGGGCATCTTTATTAATGTGATTGTAAAGTTTTACTTCTGCATTAAATTTGCATGAAAGTTATATTTGTTATATAAGTGTGTGATTGATTTGCTTTCCTAATAGGGCCACCACAGGTGTATTCCCGGATTCCATTAGGTGGAGGCACTGCCGGAGAAGCATTCCCAGTACCCTTTCACCTTGCAAACGGGACTCTGGACTCGAGTTTGTAAGCAGGTACAACCTTGGCACCAGGGGGGTTGGCCAAGTGGGCGTTACATTAGCTTACATTTTTGTACAGAAAAACAAAGAAGTTCTCAACCTAAAATAAACTGAATTTATCAATCCTAGGAACCATATAAAAGTGAGGTAATGCTAACTCTTACCTGGCTGTGCTGAAAGCTTTAAACTGCATTTGCATTGTGTGGCGGATTTCCTCCTGAAAGTATTTCTCATGCGGTTTCCAATGTGCCGAAAACGCAGCTTAGTTTGGGGCATGGGCCCAGCTGTCCTTAGAAGGTGTGGAATCACTTATGCCCCAATGTGTATGTCACTCTATCTCCCTGTTTTAGGAGAAAAAGGTGTTTGTTTATGAAGGTTGATATGAAGGAATCATTGCAACTTATGCATTTGTTGTACACAGTGACAGAGTTGCTATTGGAAAGGCTAGGAACACATTTTTTTAAAAAAAACTGCCCAGTATACTCAAGGTGAGATCTTACCATATTTAAAGAGGCAAAATTATAATTACATCCCTTTTTTTAATATAGTACTTTATTAGTAGCCATTGGATGACTGTCAGTATTGATAAATTAAATCAGTAACCTTCTGTGCTTGTTCTGTATTTCTTTATCAAGAAGGTGAAAAGAAACCCAAAACATGCAGTACATTTCCAGAGGAGGATTCGTCATAATAAGGTATTGCTTAAACTATACAAACTGCTTCAAATGAATGAGCACCCAGTAGCATTGTTAGGGAGTCAGACATATTGGCATATTCCACAGTTAAAGAAAGAAGACAACTGTTAAGAAGGTCTTAGTCATACATGGATTGTGGATAACTCAGCCACAGCTTTTTATAAACGATTGTTTTTTATACCCATTCAGTACTATGCAAGTTTTTATGCATTCTTTCCTCTCAATAACAAGGAAAACATACCAATAGTGTGCAGTGTATTCTCAGAGGATGCACTGCCATATACTGCTGACCTATACAGAATAATGGAGAAAAAAATCACCCAGTAGCAGGTTAAGGAAAATGTCAGTCAAAAGCATCCTAACTTGCTCAGTAAATTATTTAGGCTGCAGGGTAAAATCATCCTAATATCTCAATATGAAATAAACAGTTCTACTATCTGCTGTTGCAGGGAAATCATGTGTGGTTGCTAAAGAGGTTGTCCCTAGCATTAGTCACATGATTGGAGAAGTGGATTATACAACATGAAGTGGGAGAGACCTGAAATTGATTTTGAATACATGTTAGTGTGGTGCAAAAAAGTCTGAGCATAACTAGGGGTGCAGACTGGGGAAAAGCTGCTGTGTAAAATAACTCTAATACACACACAATGGTACACAATTGTCTTATGTACTTAGAAGATGTTGCTTTTGAATACTCTCCAGTGAAAAGTTTCCACTTTGTGGATTGACATCCCCTTTTAAAATGTAGGTTGATTTTATCTAATACTAATTTGATCCTTCAACTTGACACAATGTATCTTCCACTGTTGCCAGTTCTACTTTAGGGTTTTTTTTTTTTTTAAATCTATGTGCCGTTATATTGTCTGGCATTTTGCAGTGCTGAAAGAGTTGCACACAAACTGCTAAGGGTCATCCTGCATTCTTCTGTTTGTGTAAAATTATACAATCAGCTAAAAAGACATACTGTACAATATTGCTGTTGAAGTTCAGGACATTGATAGTCACAAGACAGAACATAATTTAATAATAAAAAAAAATAACCCTTGCTCTTACAGCCATATGAAAAAGTTTGGGAACCCCTCTTAATTCTTTGGAGTGTGTTTATCATTGGCTGAGCTTTCAAAGTAACAACTTCCTTTTAATATATAACATGCCTTATGGAAACAGTAGTATTTCAGGTATGACATAAAGTTTAGTGGATTAACAGAAAATATGCAATATGCCTCATAACAAGGGCCCGAGTCCCTGAACTAGCCACACAGCCCCACAGCATGATGGAACCTCCACCAAAGTTGACAGTAGGTAGCAGGTGTTTTTCTTGGAATGCAGTGTTGTTCTTCCGCCATGCAAAGCGCTTTTTGTTATGACCAAATAACTAAATTTTTGTCTCATCAGTCCAAAGCACTTTGTTCCAAAATGACTGGGGTTTGTCTAAATGAGCTTTTGCATACAACAAGCGACTGTGTTTGCGTGAGTGCAGAAAGTACTTCTTTCTCATCACCCTGCCATACAGATGTTCTTTGTGCAAATTCCACTGAATTGTAGAACGATGTACAGATACACCATCTGCAGCAAGATGTTCTTGCAGGTCTTTGGAGGTGATGTTTGGGTTGTCTGTAACCATTCTCATAATCCTCTGCATTTGCCGCCCCTGTATTTTTCTTGGCCTGCCAGACCCTGGTTTTACAGTAACTGTGCCTGTGAACCACATGCTGTCACTCTTCAGAGGAGAGTCAAACAGAAGCACAACTTGCCATTGGTCACCTTAAAGGGGATGTATTGTCAAAAATGAAAATCCCTGTTTGCCCTTGGGGAACCGATATAAGCCTTTTTCTAATTGCAATCAATTATTTTTTATCATCGGTTTTCATTTGCGCTTCAGTTTAAAGTTGCGCACAATCGATTCCCCCACATAGCTGCTCTTTCAGCTGCGAGCAAAACCTTCACAGACTATGGTCGTCTCTGTTGTTTGACCCGCCTGCCTCTTCTACTGTTCCCGCCGCCTACCAATGAAGAAATACCTTTTCTTGTGATTGGCCACACCTGCCTATGAAGTTCAAGGCTTAATGAGTGAATCCAACCAATTTGGTGTTGCCAAAAATCAGTATTGAGCAGTTACATGCATTCAAATTAGCAAAATTATAGTTTTTCACATTGGATTTACAAGAGGGAGTACTTTATTCACTATATAATATAAATCCACAATTATCTGGGGCCATATTAAAAAATAAGTTTGAAAGTGAATATTACATGATAAACATATTTCCCTTAAAATTATTTGTAAGATTATTTAGAGTGAAAATAACATGTTTTTATATTACTTCCCTCATCAGTTGTGCTTGCTCAGCATATCTCTTAATTATTTTATTAAAAATTGCTGCTATAATTGTTTGGAGAAAAAATACACTGTGGTTACATTGTTTGCACTTCTACCTTTTAAGCACTATCTTCTCTTCCATAGCTAACTCTAGTTTAGTTCCGTGGGGATGCAGCATTTGTAAAGGAATCAATTATCCATTTGTTAGTCACAGGAAGCATTACAAATTATACATTAGTGGATTGATTCTTCAAGTTTACTATCAGGGGAAGCATAATATATGATGATGTTGAGTATCCAGAAAAGGAGGTCTATTTCCAGTGTTTTACATTTGTTAATTGAATATTGTGCAAGGTAGATTTGTTATGTTTTACTCTTTTGTCTGCAAGTTTAAAAAGAAAATAATAAACGTGCATAAACAAGGCACGTGTTAGTCTTTGAAAGGGACCTTAATCCTAGCTGCTATAGGTGAAAAAGTAGGGTTTCTGCATCTATATATATTTAAAAAAAATAGATGAAAAAGAGGAACTGTTCTTATTTACAGAAGACTGAACGTAACCTGTACAGAAAGCAGAATATTTGATATTTTATTTTTCATTGGTGTAATTTTACAGATATTTTAGCAAATTGTTGCTTTGCCCACACAAAAAGTAAAGATCTCATCACTAATTATGCATTCATATCTATGACTTTTTAACTAAACTCTATAAAATTAATGAGATGCAGTAAGTATGGATGAAAGAAGTGAATACTTTATGTGAGAATTAGTTCTAAGGCAAGGTAAGTAATTCACTGATATTTCTCCAAAAACCTTCTATGTCCAATATAACATTTGTTTCTACTGCTCTTCCAAGAGTGCAACTCCCAAACCAAAAGAAATTCCACACCCTCTCATCCTGTTGCTTGCTTTTGAGCTATTATCGAGCAGGACAAAGATACAATTATTAGCACTTACCAGTCAAGTCAGTCTATTAACACACTTCTGCTAAGTGTCAAGGCATCATGGATTATTTTTAGTCTTCTAGCATAATAAAGTTCACGAATAAAAGTCGTTATAGCAAGATTCTGAAAATGGCACTTTTCATTTATTAGCAGTGCATTAGTGGGTGTTTCTCAAATGAGAACAATGCAGAATCGCTATATAGTGACTTTTTTATACAAAGAAAATCATGACAGTAACAGCATGTGTTGGGTCATACAAAAATGTTATTTAAAGAAAATGACTGTAATGTATTTTGCTAAATTATGTTCTGTTACGTTAAACAACAGACTAAAATATCTATCTATCTATTATATATACACATATATATAATTCAGTACTGCACAGACTTCCGAATAAACACAAATAAACCACCTAAACACAATGCAATTTATTGTTTATGGAATGCCACAGAAGTAACTTCACAGCCTTTCAGATTATGATGAAAACTAAAATGTGGTGATCGGCTGCCCAGAATCCATATTCTTATCATTAGCAGAGTTGCTAGCCTCACTCTTAAATCCCTCTGATTATAACCTAGTATAATTTTCTACAAATGTGCCCCAGGAAAAGTAATTACAAGAATGTCAATATTGTTATTTGTATTTAGCTGATTAACAGCCATGGGAAAAACAGAAAACATTGTAGAATGAGGAGGGGTTATATCTAGTGTGAATCATTACAGTGATATCCTCAACATTTCACTGCTCGGCTCAACGTGTGTTTGAGATGGTAGACTCGTGCCTCACTGTTATAAATCTACCAAATTGGATTTCTGTGGGCTTAAGGTTCTCAGTCTCACATTAAGACACTGGCAAACACTTATGTGTATGTTTCCCTTGAATTATTGAGACTTTTGATGAGCAATTGTAGTTTATCAGCCCATTAAAGTATCTTGCGACAGCCACATTAAATAGATATAAAATCAATATATGTACAGTCCAATTCCAAAAAGAAATGGTGTCTACTTCTACAACTGGAGACCATTTATCATGGGAGCTATATAACTAACAATTATCAGTGCTTCCAGAGAATGTTGGGCTGTGACATTTTAGGGGGTTTAATGATTGATTTTCCACTTACATGAAAGTGACTTTTTTCCAATTATTTTTATGCTGGTCTTGGTAGTTGGAGACTAGGTTGGTGTATAGAATTTTATTTTATTAATTAATTTTTCAACTGAATATAAATACACTAAGCCAATATGAGCCTATTTTGTAAATATGGTTGTATACATTACAGCTCTGAAATAATAATACAGTTCTGAAATACATACTGTAAACTGCATGTATGTATGTATATTTTAATTTTTATAGCGCTCCTTGAGGGCAAAGCACTGTACAGCAAAACAATAAATTAGTAGTAACAAACAAGTGTTCATTGAAATAAAAAGTAACTAAGTGCATTATTAGAAAAACAATTCACATAAATATGAATTATAATTACAATACAAATTAAGTGCTCAGTGTCAAGGAGAGAAAAGGCTGGAGGACCCTATGTAAAAATAATATACCAAACTGCTAAATGCAAACTGTAATTTTTTTGTGATATTTTTTTCATCTTTGATTCTGGTCATATTAGCAGCTTCACTTTAGCCTGCTTCTAGCAGAGCCAGTTGATACTCAAAAATATTACACTAACATATAGTATGTATTATTTTCAAGTTAGCCTTAACCTAGTAAGCATATGTTACAAATGATGTTGTAAACCCAGAAAAAAACCAAGGTCCTGGCCTCAGCTGACATTCTGCCTATAACAACCAATTTTTGCTTCTGGAGGAGCCCTCCATTACTCAGATGCCACCAGGTCTTATAAGAAGAGGACCAGGAAGAGAGTTCTGGGTAGGCAAGGGAACAAAACTTTTACAGAAGGAACAGGAACAAGGAGCGTAGTGGTGTAACAAGCTGGGTCAATACCAAATGTTCAACACAGTACACAATCAGTAGACAAGTGCATAATCGAGATCTCAGGCTGGGTCAGAAACCCCAATATCGCAGTACCGAGACAGGATCCAAGAGAGTAGTCAATAAACGTGCAAAGGTCAGGACAGGCAGCAAACTAGACAAGGTAAGGGGCAGGCAGGGTCAAGAACAGATCCGAAACACTAGAAATAGCGGTGAGTATTTGAACGAATAAGTCTACTACAAAATCATGTAAACATTATAAAAACCCAATAGGCTGTTTTGCTTCCAATATGGATTAATTACATTGTTGCTTGGATCAAGTACAAGGTACCATTTTATTATTACAAAGAAAAAGGAAATCATTTAAAAAAAAAAAAATAATTATTTGAATAAAAAGGAGTCTATGAGAGATGAACTTTTCAGAATTCTAAACTTTCTGGATAATGGATTTCAGGATAACGAGTCCCATATCTGTGTGTGTGTGTGTGTGTGTATATATATATATATATATATATATATATATATATATATATATATATATATATATATATATATATATATATATATAGATATATATATACTGTATAGTGATATGTCTAACATTGGGGTGTTTTCTGAACAAAGATTTTTAGTGAAGCCATATTCAGTTGTAGGAAATAGAATCAAATGTGAAAAACTGGCTGTGCAAAAATATGGGTACCCTTGTAATTTTGCTAATTTAGATGCATGTAACTGCTCAATACTGATTACTGGCAACATCAAATTGACTGGATTAATTCGTTAAGCCTTGAACTTCATAGCCAGGTGTGTTGAATCATGAGAAAAGGTATTTAAGGTGTCCAATTGTTGTGCTACTGTTTGACTCTCCTCTGACAGCATGGGATCCTCAAAGCAAATCTCAGAAGATCTGAAAACAAAAATTGTTCAGTATCATGGATTAGGGGAAGGCTACAAAAAGCTATCTCAGAGGTTTCAACTGTAAGGAATATAATCAGGAAATGGAAGGCCACAGGCACAGTTGCTGTTAATCCCAGGTCTGGCAGGCCAAGGAAAATACAGGAGCGGCATGTGCAGAGGATTGTAAAAATGGTTACAGACAACCCAACGATAACCTCCAAAGACCTGCAAGAACATGTTGCTGCAGATGGTGTATCTGTACATCGTTCTACAATTCAGCGCAATTTGCACAAAGAACATCTGTATGGCAGGGTGATGAGAAAGAAGCCCTTTCTGCACACACCACAAAGCGTGGCTTGTTGTATGGAAAAGCTAATTTAGACAAGCTACAGTAATTTTGGAACAAAGTGATTAGGAATGATGAGACAAAAATTTAGTTATTTGGTCATAACAAAAAGCGATTAGCATGGCGGAAGAAGAACACCGCATTCCAAGAAAAACACCTGCTACCTACTGTCAAATTTGGTGGAGTTCCATCATGCTGTGGGGCTGTGTGGCTAGTTCAGGGACTGGGCCTCTTGTAAAGGTCAAGGGTCAGATGAATTCAACCCAATAGAAAAATGTTCAAGCATCAGTCACAAAGTTGAAGTTATGCAGGGGTTGGATATTTCAACAAGACAGTGACTCTAAACACACTTCAAAATTTCCTGTGAAACGGCAAAAAAATCACAAAACGGTGCCAGCGTCTCGTTTTTGACGCTGGTGTCTGTTTTTGACACCGGCATCCATTTTTTGGACACGGACGCACATTCACCGGTGTCCAAAAAAACAGATGCTGGGGTCCATTTTTTTTACACCAGCGAATTTCCGCAAATTTATTAGCCGGCGGCGAAATCGCAGGAATTCACCGCAAATTCGCGTCTGGCAAATAAATTTGCCAATCACTATATAGGAGGCTATAGGAGGCGTCTAGAGGCTGTTACATTTGCAAACTGAGTCTCAACTAAGTATTGATGTAATATCTCTGTTGTGGTTCCCAAATTTATGCACCTATATAATTTTGTTATGATGCATATTGCATATTTTATGTTAATTCAATAAACTTTATGTCACTGCTGAAATACTACGGTTTCCATAAGGCATGTAATATATTAAAAGGAAGTTGCTATTTTCAAAGCTCAGCCAGTGATAAAAAAAACCCAAAGAATTAAGAGGGGTTCCCAAATGGTTTCATATGACTATATATGTATTATAGTATCAGCTGCATGATGACGATGATGACGATGCTGAAGATAATGTGTGTTTCAGACAAGGATTAATTATTTTTCCACAGTGCTGGTAAACATTTAAAGAAATAAACATAAAGCAAAATTACCAGCATGGGTGGTTGGGAGTACAAAGAAGAGACACAGACAGGGCCAGAAACAAGGGGTCGGTAGAAGAGGCACATGCCTAAGGTGCAAAGCTTGGGGGCACCAGGCACGTACCTCATAAGCAACCTACCCCAAGTCCGCCACTGAAAAAGGAAGACACACTACCTCATTTGAGCACGGCTGCTCGGGGGGGAGGGGCAGAGTGCGACGTGGCTGGCTGGTTTGCCTGGGGCGCATAGCCCGCCACTGGACACAGACAAAGTTATATGCCTGTAAGCAGTATTGCTGACTCCAAAGTAAATCCCAAAATAATTATCACAATGTATAATATAATGTACAGGTATGGGATCCATTATCGGGAAACCCGTTATCCAGAAAGCTACAAATTACGGAAAGACCCCAGATCCCATAGACTTCGTACTATCCAAATAATCCATTGTTTTATGATTTCCTTTTTCTCTGTAATTATAAAACAGTACCTTGTACTAGATCCCAACTAAAATATAAATAATCCTTAATGGAAGCAAAACAGGCCTATTTGGTTTATTTAATGTTTACATGATTATGTCAGGTATGAAGAAGGAAACACGAGGTCCAGAGCATTCTGGAAAACAGATCCCATACCTGTACTAAAAAGCTGCATAACCTAGTAAGGTACACACGCATTTACAGAATTCTGATACTTACAGGTCATTTGTCATTGCTTACCAGGAAGTATATAATATACCTGTATAGTTCACATTTCAATATAGGGAAACATATAAAGAGCATAACTTTTTTAATTTTTTTTTTCAAATCTCATCATCAATGACAAAATGTTCTTGCACAATCAGTGTAAACTCCAGTCATAACCTTTTTGCTGACTAGTTATATTTTTTAGGCCTTTGAGCTCCTGGGACCCACTACAGCCCTGAAAAGCTATTGTGTTGCTTAGTGAGCTCATATATCACCTATGAAGACAGATAATCCTTGCTACTTGCATGTGTTTGAGTGAGTCGAGTTGAATGTAAATGCTTGCTTTCTGTGATAAAAGTGTCGTATTATATTGCTTTTCATCAACATATTTAACAGTTTTAGTTGGCATCTGACATATTTTATTGTTTGTTTTCTCTCTGAAAAATAGCCAAAGCATCAATTTTCCTATTAAAACTATTACTAAAAGTGACATTACTCTATCTCTTGCCATAACCAACCAAAAAAAAAAGTACTTATGTCAGGTTATTGTTGCTGAAACGAATGAAGACTATTGTTTCCATTCATTTTGATGGCAGGGACCTTGAACACTTATATGTGAAGAGACAGAAAGAAAATCTATTAATGCGTTGGATAGCAATTCTGTAAGTTTGAGTTTGGTATTATTTATACATTCAGTATCATTGTTAATATCCAAACAACAAAGATAGGTAAGAACGCGTCTCTGTAAATTTAGGTAATTTCAATACTGAAACAGTATTAAAACTAATACATCAATATATAAAAGTACACTAATTTATAGATTTATTTATTTTTCTCTTCACATGTTTGTAGATGTGAATAGTGTTTGCTAGTTGTGTATTCATTTTATTTGTTTTGATAACTAGAAGTACATTTACAAATAGGGTGGAATTTTAGAAAACTGGTGGAAGTTGTATATAGTGAAATCAGGTGAAAATAGATGCATAGATGCAAAAATTGACTGTGTGTTTCAGCAATGCATATAGGACGGGTGGTACATGGGCGTTAACTGCAATGCCACTGGCTTGAACCTCCACTTGTGCATCATTTGGGATGTCCATTAGAAGATATAGGGCAGATCTTCTTGTACTCTAATCTTATGCAAGCAGGTAGTACAGGGCTCCTTTATGCCTGCCAGTGCTGCAGTTAAGGAGCACAGATTTCACTTTACAAGAGCTAGGAGCAAATGTGTTATGTATGGGACTATAAGAACTTCCCCTATAATGCACTTTCATCTAGCTATTAAAAATGAGCCAGTAAACTTGTGAAAGGAAAAGAACAAGCCAAGCTAGCCATAAAATCCATGAAAGACTTATTGATTGTTCTTGTTGATTCTCAGACGTTTTGGTTGAAGTTTGCTTAGAGTAAGTACTATGTTTTCAGTATAATAGTGTTTTCTGCAAAAGAATCATGATGACTAAAAGGGTGGTTATATGACTGCTATGCATGTAGTTATAGGATTGGCATGCATGTAAGAAAAAAAGAGAAAACAGATTTAAGTAAAAGCTACATTTACAGTTTTCTCCTTGGAAATTATAAATTACTACTAGCAATGAATCAGCAATTATTTTATTATTCATCTCCTACAGCAATGATCCCCAACCAGTAGCTTGTGAGCAACATGTTGCTCTCCAACGTCTTGGATGTTGCTCTCAGTGGCCTCAAAGCAGGTGCCTAGTTTGGAATTTCTGGCTTGGAGGCAAGTTTTGGTTGCATAAAAACCAGGTGTACTGCTATATAGTATCTCCTGTAGTCTGCCAGTCCACATAGGAGGCCACCAAATAGCCAATCACAGCCTTTATTTGACACCCCAGGAACATTTTGCATGCCTGTGTTGCTCCACAACACTTTTTATTTTTGAATCTGGCTCACAAGTAAAAAAGGTTGTGACCCTCTCCTCCCGTGAATCTATGCCCCTTTTAATACAGCTCAAGACCTAATATCTGAGTTGTTAAAATCGCCCATTATCATTACTTTAACCAAGCTAGCAGCCTTTTCTAATAGCATCAGGAATTTAGTCTCCTCCTCTTCCTCACTTACATTAGGGGATCTATAGAACACTCCTACAATTAATTTGCTTAACGCTTTACAATTGGTAAAGAACTCCACCTATAAGACTTCTGCCCCCTCATTTTCTAACATAACCTCCTCGTTTATATAAGCTTTTAAATCCTGCCTAACAAACAGACCCCCCTAGTTTTCTATGGTTTCTTTCCCCCCAAAACAAAGTTATAGCCGCTGATATCAACTGCCCAGTCATGCGACTCATTCAGCCATGTTTCGGCCACTCCAATCACATCATATTTTTCCTCCAGCACCAGCAACTCCAACTCTCCCATTTTTCCAGTCAGACATACATTTAATACTGGTACCGTATTGAACATATGACATGTGGTCCTCCCTATCCTTAACACTACCCCCAGCCAAATCTCCACCCCCATTTTCCCTTCCTTTGCCCACTATCTTATCTAACTTGTCTTCCACTGAATTATACATTTCAGCCATGTACCAAACAAACAAATATGTAGAATCTTATACATCCTCAGTTCTTGCCATTATTGGCACTTTGCACTGTAATGTGTGTGTTGAAATATATTTATACTTCTAAGTAAAGAAATTGTTATGTTTTGGGTAGCCGAGGATAACAGTGCTTTATTAGCAGGCTCATGCAGGCATTAAACAACAGTAACTTTCCCTTTCACTTTTAAGTTCCAGGAAGCATGCACAGTATAAGTCTGCACAGGAAGGCATTTGGGCAAATGTAATAAACAACAACAATGCATCTTAAAGCAATAATATAAATTATTCACATCACATAGTCCTGGATCCATGCAGGTAGTTTTCTGATTCTTCAGGCCTATTGCAGTTGACATCAGGAGTTTCTCCAAAGTCATATCTAACAGAATCAAGACAACTTGCATTCCATATGCATCCATCAGACAGTTCATATGTATATGGTCCTCGCTGGCGTCTCACTTTAAGTGATGTAGTAAATTTAGATTGTCCTTGTTTCAGTATTCCTGGTGTCAGGTACTTACCGGGGTAACAGAAATGGCTCTTCTGCGCGATGTGTTCCAGCGCTGCGTTCCAGTGACGTCACATCGCGGGCGCCGTGACACCGGCGCAGGAGAATTGTTGGGCACAGCGTATTGACGCAGGTGACAGTATTTCTTCCAGCGCAGAGTTTCTCCGAGTGCTCGGACATCGTTGTACCTAGCTGTTTGTGAGTAAGTTTCTCTGTTACTACTGAACTTTGGCTTTGACCCTGATTTGCTTGTTTGACTACGCTTCTGCTTAACCCTTGGAACCCTGCCTGTTATATTTGAACTCCTGTTGCCGAACCTGCTTGTCTTGATTACGCCTCTGCTTAACCCTTGGAACCCTGCCTGTTATATTTGAATTCCTGTTGCCGAACTTGCTTGTCTTGACTACGCTTCTGTATTAACCCCTTAAACCCTGCCTTGATATCTGGAACTCTTGTTGCCGACACCTGCTTGCCTTCTGACTTTGCTGCCGCATTAACCCTTGGAACCTTGCCTGTACCTGTTATCTGTTGCCGAACTTTTGCCTGCTACCGTTTATGCTTTTTGCCTTGACCCTTGTCTGTCAACGGAACAAGAATCACCCCTGCCGACCCAGTATATCCTGCTCGACTACGCTCAGTCTTCATCTTGGCCTTTTCCTGTGATATTTTACCCACGTGCGCTATCTGCTCAACCAACGAGTTCAGTGAAGCGGTTACTGTGTCTGTTGTGCTGATTGTCTACCTGCCAACTACTCGTTCATTGTAACCTGCAGTTGACGCGAAGGTGATTACCGCTCCAGTACCTGTGACGTCCTTTCTATTCTTCATTGCTCAGCAACTAAACCTGCACCTACCATATCTTTACAGACACCAGACCTACTTCTTCCAGGAATCCCAGGCTCCCATATTATACCTTCACTGATCTCCCTCTGTTCCCATAGGAGGGTGTTTCAGTAGAGGAGCTGTAAGGGTAGTCTTCGTCCCATCCGTGGTTCCTCCCGGTTCAGTAAGTCTGATACCTGGTTTCTTAATTCTGACTAAAGATCCAGGCTGAAAGTGTACTTCTCTGGCACCCCGTTTCTGTCAGTATAAGCCTTGCATTTGGCTTGTTGACATTTCACAATGTCAGCAGTAGATTATTTTGTAGGCACAGTACTTTGTGGAAGTTTGATGTCTGCAACATGTAACTTAGTGCGCATCTGTCTGCCATGTAATAATTCAGCTGGAGATGATTGGGTTGTTGCATGGCATGTTGCTGTTGAATCGCTCTGTGGATACAAACCTCTACAGGAAAACAAACAGAGCTGCTCGAGTTCTGGGAAGTAAGGTGTGTGTGGGGGGGCATTTGAAAATATAGTTTCCCTGCAGAGCAGTTAGAGACTGTCTGAAGTTTCCTATCCATAGATGTGAGAGCAAGTAAAATGAAGGAGGAATTTCACTGCATACAGTTAGGTTTATTATAAAAAGTGTAGACATTTTTTAGTTAAAGTTTATTGAAGATATATTTCTTATTTATTAAAGAAAGTAAAAATGGGATTTTTTTGCCTTTACATCCCCTTTAAAACTCACCAGTGCAAGATACTGGAACATGGCTTCTTAGTAGGTAGGACTTAAAAAGCAGTGAAGCAAAGAGATCACCATGCTTATGGTGAGAAAGGCTAAAATTAGTCAATGGGCCTTCACAATGCAAGACATGTAGTTTAAAGCCTTCTTAAACCAAAAGTTATTTACATGCCTCATGCTACACTGTCTTAAACTCCAAATGTAAGGATTCAACCCTCATGTCAGGAGTTATAGATAAAGGAAACTACAGACAACCTGTTAAATGTAAGATCACTTAGATATGTACAAAGTTTATTTCTTTTATTATGTAAACATCAACAGCTACAATGTTTTCCACTATTGGAAATATAAATAAATTTATGATATAAATAGTTCTCTTCAGTTTACCATGACTCTAAACGATAGAGTGCAAAGTATTTTAATGTAATAAACATTTCTTAAAATTATAGGCAAATGTTGCAGCTACTGCACAGCACTTACTGTCTTTTATAGTGACATTACAGTGTCACATAGTTCTACCAGAAAACATTTGGTGCACTGTGCCCTTGTCATTCAATTTTCTTTGTAGAATTGTAGAAGTTATTGCATGCACTTTTGTCAGATAGAACTAAGTGACAATGGGAGAACTAAGTGACAATCAAGCTTGTGGTTGACCCCAAACTGTGGTTTGTTTTTCACTGTGAGCATTTTGATTTGTTTGCCCTGTATTCCACTATGCCTTTTCTAGTTTTGAAAATATTTTAAGGATCTCAGGACCCAACTAGAAAACCAGAGAATAGAACATATAGTCCACCAGATTTCTTACATTTACTGGTAAACTTCATGTTGATTCTGTGCTGCATGCTCAATACAATACTAGAGCAGACTGGTTGAGTCCATATAAATAGTGTCTATGCCTCATAAACTGTTAGTGGATGCTCAAAAGTGCCAAAAGGTATAACTCTTTTTTTTAGTATTTGAGTTTATTTTAAAAAGTGTAGGCTGAGTGTCTGTTCAAGAGTACAACCCATAAATCTATAACCAACCTTTTGCATTGACTGTAAGGTGAAGTTAGTGTTGCTTTTATGTCAGCAAAAGGTTTCTAAAGTAGTTCTCACTATCGAGGATTAGGTAGGGGGCGCTGTGGAGACAGATGGGGGAAGGGCAAATCCTTGAGGCAGGAGCTGTATGTGCCTAGGGAACATTTAAAGGGAAGGCAGGGACAGAATGATGAGGGTGATGAGTCAGACTGGATCAGGTGCAGAGCAGAACAGGACGGAGAGGGTAAAGATCAGGACTGGACTAGGAAGGATGAAGAGGGCAACAACTCAGGACAGGAACAGACTGGATGAAAGGACTGTGCGGGTGTAGATCAGATCAAACTGGGGATAGAGTGCAGAAGGAGACTAGAGCAGAAGATGACTAGAGCAGAAGGAGACTGGAGCGGATAGCAGTAGAGGACTGGAGTGGATAGCAGGAGAGGACTGGAGCAGACTGCAGGAGAGGACTGGAGAGCAGGATAGCAAGATGACTGGAGAGCAGGAGGGGTTAGGTAAAAGGCAGAAATCAGGAACAGGCAAGGCAAGGTCGGTTCAAGGTGAAGTCAGGGAAAGGTACAAGGTAGAACAGGAAGCAGAAATCAGGAACAGGCAAGGCAGGGGTCAGGTCAAGGTCAAGACTGAAATAGTTTAAGGCAAGGTAAAAAGTAGAACTGGAGCAGAACTGGGAGGGAAAGATCAGACAGGAACAGAACAAGGAAAGATAAGGAGGAAAGGTTCAAGGTAGGACAGAACAAGGCAAGGAGGCTAAAGCGGAAACCCTTAGCTAGGGACAATGCCACACTGCTAGTCTGGGAAACAATGCTCTGGCCAGGAGTGTTTGGAGGGCTGGCCTTAAATAGGGCAGAGTCAACCCTGATTGGATGACTACAACCAATCAGACTGCTGCTGGGCTGGGGCTGCCGAGGCCAAGTAACATATAGTGAGCAACCTTCCAGGCTGCTCATCTGGCCAAATGGTTAGGGTATCAAAACAGAAACCCAAAGGTCCCTGGCTCGAATCCCAGCAGAACCTGACACTCACTAATAAATTTACCTACCATGTATATAAATTGGGCATATCTTCCCAATTCAAGCCATATCATTTGTACTGCATATATCCCTTGCATTTGCCAGCACCATCACAAATATCAGCTTTCATCCGGCGGCCATTTTCCATCTGACACATCATCAGTAAGATTGACATCTGCAAACAGGACATGTGTGCTGTAAAGTTCATGCAATGCAGAATGCAGGTTTACACAGGCACAACATACTTTGATAAAAAGTTCTGCAGGGGTTGAGCACTGTAATGGTTAAGCTGACCTCAGAGAGGTGGTTAGGAGAAAAAAATAGAATGAGACAGCAAGAGCAGAATTTCTATGGGAACCAGCAACGGCTGTGTTTAGTAATCTGAGCTGAGAAGAACTGAGCATGCTCATTATATAACAGGAAAAGTAAATTCCTGAGGGAGGGGCAGAGTGGGTTAGAGGAGGAGAATGCATTCCAAGTGATTAAGGGGTTACTGCTGCCTTACTGTTAACCATTTAGTGGCAGGTATCTAAAGATTTCAGAGAGAAAAAAATATGCAAAAAATAAGTTAGTCATAAAATGTGATTGCTATTGGAGGTAAAGGTTGGGACTGAAAGTGGAGCTAAAACCATATACCTCAAAGATGATGGTGGTGACAAAAAGGGGCAGATTTATCAAGGGTCGAATTTAGAGGAGTGGGAGTGTGTAAAAACTCCCATAAACTCCCATGAACTCGAAATTTGAAAAAAACGACCAATCAAAATGTATCAAATAATTTGAATTTTTCAACCCACAAACTCAAATCAAATTTGATTCGATTTTTTTCTCTGAAAAAAACTTGATTTTCAGGAAGGCTGCAAACAACTCCAAATTTATTCCAGGACATCCTCCATAGGCTAAACAGCAATTTGGCAGGTTTATGGTTTTGAATTCTTAAAGGGCCAGTACATGACAAATTTGAATCTTTGTAAAAATTCTAATCGAATTTTAACCATAACCTAGTCGAACTCCACAAAAAACTCAAAAGTTGGTATAGATAAAGTTAACTTTTTTCTTTTTTGTTTTGTAACTTATGATTTTTATTTTTCAATAATAAGCAAATTTCACAATCATACAACATCGCAATGTATTTTAAGTGGGGGGGAACAAAACTAAATTAGGAAATAAAATTGTAATACAAATCAAAAGGAATAAAGGATTGAGTATAATAGGAACTTTCAGCCTTTAAGAGGAGTGAGGTTTTACATTTGTAATGCATTTATGTCTTTGTTGCAAATACAATTCTGCCATATACACCCATATATATATAGCTCAGACCTGTGAAGTGGAACCATTGAGTACCCAAGCAGACCAAACCTTCAGATAGTTGGGGGTTTTGTTTTGTAGAAAAGCTATTCTTTCCTCAAAAATGTTGTTGCTGTTAACTCTAGTGATTACCTCCGATACTGTTGGAGGGTTTGGGGACTTCCACGTAGCTGCTATGGCCATACGCCATACGTTTGGTCATTAGTACATGATTGGCCAGAGATTGGGTCTGCTTGGGTAACTCACGAAAAGGTTTACCCAAAAGGTAAGTGAGTGGATCCCTGGTGAGGAAGTTAACTTTTTTCTATGCAACCCAACCACATTAACTTAATACAAACCATATATAATCTCTGTCACTGGAATCATGGAACTATGATTGCATCTAAACTTTCAGCATATTCCACAGTGTTTTACAGAGATTATGCTTCATTGACAATATCCTTGCCCCAGTGGAGTTTAATGTAGTGCACAAAAGAAAAAAATCCTATAATGGTAAAAACATCATAAATTCAGTCAACTCTTTAACCCCAAAACAAATGGATACAAGGGGAATAGAAATACAATTTCAAAAAGAGAGTGTGTTGTCTACATTTATAGTAATGAGTATTAGACATATATACATATTAAATGACAGGTCTAGAGACTATGCCACTGTTTATCTTTTCAAAGCAGGTCATTTTTTCTTTAATTGGCAGTGCAAAATACAATATATAAGGGGCAGATTTAGAAAAGAAAATTTGTGGAAAAACACAAAAAGACATAAATGGGAATACATGCAAAGCATTCGTTAAACTTTTGAATAGTCTTGATATACCAAACAAATAATTATAATTAGAATAATCAGTAGTGTTACAACAAAAATGTAAATTGTGGCAGACTTGGCAACTTTGGTTTTTAAATCTCACTACTCTTTTTGGCACACTTCACAAACACAATTTTTGTCATAAACATCAACATTAACATAACCACGCATTTCTAGTACCTCCTCAACATCACCAAATAATGTGATTCAAAGAAGTGAACTCATCACATAAACAGACACGCGAGATAATGCAGTTGTCTTGGCACTGATATTGTCCCAGAATTTCAAATCATAAGCTTGTAAGGAGATTAAAAATGATGTCATGTGAAGTGCAGTGTCTGACAGTGTAAATGTGAAAATGCCTGTTATGTGTGTATATGAGTTTTGAATGTTGAAAATAGTTATGTTTTAAAACTGTGTTTACAGGGTTTGGCCACAAGAGGGCAGTGGGTTTTTATTAGTCATGTAATGATGTCTTATTAATTATGTAATGATGTAATTTCTACCCGGCCACTAATGGGAAGAAAACCTGTATAAATAGGGGCAAGAAACCATGGGTGTGGCAGTTAGTAGGTGGTGCGTGATCCAGTGAAGAACACCTGCTGAAGGAAAATGTTGTTATAGTGTGCAGTAGGGGGCACATTTACTAAGCTCGAGTGAAGGATTCGATTGAAAAAAAGTTCGAATTTCGAAGTCATTTTTTGGGTACTTCGACCATCGACTTCGATTCGAACGTTTCACTAACTAAAAACCGTTCGACTATTCGACTATTCAATAATCGAAGTACTGTCTCTTTAAAAAATACTTCGACTACATACTTCGCCACTTTAAACCTACCAAGGTACAATGTTAACCTATGGGTTAAAAGATATCTAATCTTTTTTTGACTGAAGAAAAATCCTTTGATCGATCGGTTAAAATCGTTCGAATCATTCGATCGAACGATTTTTACTTCGATAGATTGATCGAAGGATTTGTGCTAAATCCTTCGAATTCAATATTCGGATTCAATATTCGAATCCGAAGGATTTAAATTTGAAGGTTGATTAACCCTTGATATTCGACCCTTGATAAATGTGCCCCTAGGTGTACAAGACAATTAGAAAAAGATAGTAAGGGCAGTTAAGAGCCCCAACCAGGAGTAAGTGGAACTAGCCTTACATTAGATCCTCTACCAGTTAGGGATGAAGTGATAGGAAACAGTATAGTAAAAGAGAGGGCTATGGGACTGTGGCCATCGGGAAGGTCCTGTCTGAAATAGCAAGGAGGCGCCAACGAGGAGCGTCGGGTTGCTGAGGACAGGTGGGGATAGTGAGATTCCATCGAGGGAGGTGATACAGGTGCGGCCCATTGGTATTAGAAGGTAATACTTGGAAATTCGTTAAGTATCAAGGAGGCTAGAGTCTGGCGGTCTAGTGGTTAATCACGGGACACCTGCCTACAAGCTGTTTATAGTTCTTATGAAAATGCTGCTCCAATACATGGTTATATTATTTAAAGCAGGAGTACCCATAATTTACTAATGCCAGGTCTACTTTTAGTAATGTTGTCCCATTATGATCTATATCCATTCTGCTCCATGGAAAATATTGTATTACTTAAATACTGATTTATGGGAGAATGTATATTGCTATATTTAACAAAAAAACTTTTTCTAATATAACCTTAACATAATAAATATCTGAATGAAAAGCATGAAATGGGAGGGTGATTAAGACAAGTTGTTGGTTTACACTGTCATGAAATCTACTCATCCCCAGCTTAAGGTCTACTTGTAGATCTCGATCTACCTTTTGGGCACCCCTGATGTAAAGTTTTTAATGTTTACACCAATCCAAAATTGATATGGCCATTTGTCACACTACACCTAAAACTCTTTGTCCAACTTGTGTTACATGGTAGCTATGTTAATATACATCTGTAGGCACATCACAACAAGAGCATTAGATAACACCTTTTACTTATAATAAATGTCTATTTTATCTCTCCCACTGTGTCTCAGTATCAAGCTCCTGCTTAAACTGCTTGTTTATCCAACAGTCTTATCTTTAAGAAGCACTTTGTTTTTTCTATTGATACAGTAAATCAGTATGAAATGTTGATCGACAGCAGCATTTTGAATCAATATGTATACCAAGATATGTTAGTTAACAAAAGTCATTACTATAATTTATACCATGTTATACAGTACATGTTATATATGTTATATATGTTGAAGGCTCCTGTACGGAACTGAAAAGTTGGATTCAAATAAAGCCTCCACTTTTATGACCATTTGACTGCATTGAGAATTGTCCTTGAAGTGCTGTCATCCCTTGCATTATATGTGTGTGTGTGTGTGTGTGTGTGTGTGTGTGTACCTGAGGAAGGTATTGGTGCATGAAATGTTGTGCACACTCTGCAAATAAATGTTGAACGAAACATAACCAAAAAAAAAACTCTGTAAATCACTAAAATTAATAGAATAAAAAAGGCATTACACTGTATGATGACATATGTATGTGTGTCACATTTAGGCCGGGAGCAGTTCAGCAGGTACAAACAGCACCAACTAAATTGCTCAGAAGAAATGGTACCAGCTGTAATTAAATATCCAAACAGCAGACATATTTTTGTCATATATTTGCTTTTTCTATTGGATGGTCATGTCCCACTAGCAACTCATAATCTTTCTATCGTTGTTGCCCCAATTGTGGGGAAAATAAAGCACATCTAACTCAAAAGTACTGCATATCTTAGAATCTACAGTGCTGCACTGAGCATCTTTGTGTGTAGTTTGTAGATTATATAATCAACAGCAGTGAATTGAACTTTGGTGTCTGCAACAACAAAAAAAGTGTGGTTTGTGTACTGCAGTTACAACTAGCAAACTGAAATTCTTTGCTTCAGGTAGTGCACTTTTTGTAAATTTCCAGAAACCAACTCAAATGTTCTTGGGTACAAAGGAAAAACACCATGAATGCTACTAGTGTTCTTATTATTAATATCACATATGCATATATTTACCCAAACTATGTGGCATGTAGTGATCCAGTATACAGTATAATTACGGCTACAGGGTCTGTTTTCTATATACTCTTTATCTGAAATATGGCAAAGTCTTGTGTTCTATTTAAATGTCATAGTGTTCTATTTGGATAACAACATCTTTATTTTACTTTTCTGTGTAATAATAACAAAGTAACATGTGACTGGGGCATCATAAATACATGTTGATGAACAAATACTAATAATAAAATAAACTTGCTCTTTCTTAGATACATATTTTCAGAAGCATTCTGCTCATACAGTATATTAATTTTAACTGTGGATTTCTGTGGATCTAGATTTTTTTTTCTTTGACCCATAATGCATATGACAAAGGCCACAAAGTGCTGTAAATTAAATGGATATTTAGAAACACTTACAAAGCTGAAAAAGAGGGATTATAAACATATCTTCCTAGGAAAACGTCCAGGGACTAAGGCTTGAGAAGTTGCTTGGCAGAACTGTCTTCAGACAGAAAAAAGTAGATTTTTTTTAAATAAAATATCTAATTTCA
The DNA here is from genome assembly GCA_038501925.1 of Xenopus petersii. Lineage (NCBI taxonomy): Eukaryota > Metazoa > Chordata > Amphibia > Anura > Pipidae > Xenopus > Xenopus petersii. The sequence goes on along the minus strand of CM076682.1, from coordinate 99,756,231 downwards.
GAAATGTCTGTGATATATTCTTTGTAAATATAAAGGATATTGAAAGATGAAGAGATAGCATGGCTAATCTTTACTTACCTGCTGTCAGTTTCTGCTTATAAGTGAATTACAATATGTATAATACCAAATATAAAAATGTCAATTATGCTCACACTGAGTATAAAAATCCTGGGAATAAACTTTACATCTAAAATCTAATTGAAGTCTTTTGAACCAGACATAAAAAAGAGTCTTTCCTTGCTATGCAGCCAGCCATGCTTTATTTCCTGCTGTTACAAGTGCAATAAAGCTTAATGCTGGTCTATAAATAAAGACTAACCACTCAATAATAATAAAAATGTTAATATAGTTGATATCTTTTTCTCTTTATGTGGACTGTTGAAGAGAAATTTAGATCTCTGAATTACACATAATGTCTAGTAATTGCAAGGTACTTATTTTTCTAAAACATATCTGAATTCATGTACAGCTGGTGTATATTTTCCTTGTAATGGAAGCAGCACAGCAGCAACCACTAATGGCTTACAATTTGGATACCAAATAGTCATGCTTTAATGTACATGTGGAACAGGATTGCACTCTTGAGCCTGTCTGGTTTGAACATGCAAGATACTGGAAGACCATTTCCCATAGATTCCATTTTATCCACATAATCCAAATTTGTTAAACGATTTCTTTATATCTGTGTAACCATTTCTGGTATAATTTTATGGCAGTTTTGTGAAAAAAATTGACTCATCAAGTAACTGAATCTTCATTTGAAGCAGTGAAAATGGTTCTTCACACTGAGGACAGTGAGGTTGTGGAAGACCCTGCTGCATGACGTTGCGATGGCAGATTCTATTAATGCCTTTTAGAGTGATAATATAGTAAAGCTGTAGTGATTTCAATATCTAGTGCAGTATTAGTATTATATTATTAGTATACTATATATTAGTATTATGTGTACTGATCTGAAATGATTTAATGTTTCTCTGTAATATTAAAATGGTCTTTTAACTGTCAGAAACTCAGAATAAATTCACGTTAATGTCTAAATAATTTTAAAAAAATTGAGACTGTGAACAAGTCTTAAAGAGTGTTTGTTCTATCCATTTTAATACCTAAACCTGAGCACACACAGATTTTTCAGTCAGTTTCCATCCAAACTGTGTGATTATCTTAGCCAGAAGGAAAAACGAATACCTATGAACACATCTCCTGTGCAGCCATTTAAAAGTTTAGTTTTAAAACTTTGTAGCATCTATGCTGTGGCTGTACATTCAAGGTGAAAATGCAGTTCTCCAAAAGCACAAATTGTCTTCAGCATGAGCCTTTTGTTCACAGCTGCAAATTTAAAACAAAGTCCATGGTAAACATTGGCATTCTACGTCCTTGAAGCCTGAAGTGGTAGGCTTCGATGATGAATAGAACAAAACGAGAAACAGAACAAATATAATCTCATTTTATTTTTATAACAACAAATACATGAATTAGCTACTAACCCACATTTGCTTTGTTTGCCTTCCATGCCTATACCTGGTTTGCTTATACAGTACCTTGCTTATACCTTGAACACTCACTTTTCCACCTTAATGTTGCCTTTAAAGTGCTTGGAAGTCAAGAATTTACTGCTAGCACTTGATTCTACCCAATAAGAAATCTTGGCGGGTTTGGGCCGACTGCCGCACAAGATTGCAGAGTTGTGGGTGGGTTCAGGTCGAGCTGTTTCTTCTGTTCTCCCTGCCCTCGACCTTACTCTGCCGGGTGTTGCCTACGGTAAACTCCATCTATAGGTGCGTGCCTGCCCCACCCCCTTTTGTGACATCAGAGATGGGTGGGTCAGGCATGGGTCTTTTAGCAGAGTGCCAAGTCGGACAGCGTTTGGGTCGGGTAGGGTTCAGATTAAAGTCAGGTGGATGTTTTTTTTGTCGACCTGCACATTACTACAGAAATTCTATCATTTACCAATTATTACCTAACTGCAAACTAATCGTAGCCAAGTGGTTAGCACAGGGGTCAACAACCTTTACTATCAAAAGAGCCATTTTGCCCCACTAAAAAAAAATAGTCTGGAGTCGCAAAACATAACACAGCTCATAAACTTTTTTAACCTTTTTTTAATTTTAACTGTTACAACAACAGAATACAACAAACAGAAGTGCATTGTGTATATGCAGGGCTACTTTGAAAAAGTAAACACTGAATAGCCCTATTAAATGCTAGTGTTCTCATCTGTTTAATGTGACTTCTGTTTCTGAAGCTCCATGCTGATCGTCTCTCTCTTGTCTTGAGTGTGTGACCGCGGTAAGGACCATGATGAATCATCTTGCTGTGGCTCAGTCTTGTCACTCCTGGGACGTCTATACAGCCTTCCCACCTGCTGGCGGCTTCTTGAGTGTGCTTACCGCGGTCGCACACTCAAGAAGCCACCAGCAGGTGTGAGGGCTGTAAATAGAACCTGACAGGCAAAGCCGCAAGACTGTGCTGCAGAAAGCAGGATGAAGAGCCGCATGAGGCTCTGGAGCCGTAGGTTCCCTACCCCTGGGCTAGCATATCCCCCAACTGTCCCGTTTTTCATGGGACAGTCCCAATTTTGACATCTCAGACTGCAGACTCAGTTTCTTACTAAAATGTCAAACATTTCCCTTTGATCTCCTGACCTGTCACCAGAAAAAGATACAATGTTTCTAAACTTAATTAAATTATTTATAACTTATAAGATAACCAGGTCTCTTTGGGGATTTGAGACTTGCAGCGTAAAGGGCAATTTCACCTTCATTAGCAAAACTGTAATAACACATACAACCCCAGAAATGTGTTCAAATTTTCCATAGCCTGCCAAACTTTGTAAAGTGGATATAGTATTTAGGGGTGTGGCCACAAAATGGGCATGGTCAAAAAAGTTTGCACCGTTAGATTCAGTAGATCATTTTGTCCCTCTTTCTGTTCTTCAAATGTTGGAAGGTATGGGCTAGGTTATAAGGCAGCACCAGTCAACCTGCAAACAAGGATAATTGGCAGCTCAGAGCACAGTGGATGGTAACGTGGGGTGGTGTTGAAAGGGTTAGGAGGTAGCAGAGCAGCGCTGGCGTCATCGGAATGGTGGACGCTTGCACAGAATGCAAGCAGCATGAAGTGGAAGAGAGCAGCAAGAAGTATAACAGCTCTCTTTAGGCAATGCCCCACCTTCCCTATGTGAAAGTATAGTAAAGTATAATTTTATTTAATTGTCACAGCTGGTGGGGCAATGTTTGCCATTTGGGGGCTTATGCCAGGATTTATTACAGTTATGTATCCAACTTGAATGTGTTATGCTCTGCAGGCACAGGTCCTGCTAGGTGGTGAATCGGTTGCCTAATTCGACATGCCCAAAGGACCCCTCGAGGTTGGATGGCCAGCATGATAGGTAAACCAAAACAAAAGGTGCTGGTGCAGCTTGTGGCAAGTATTTTGGAGGCTGTTTCTTGGTATTGTTTCCCAAACTTATTTGGTTAAAAAGACTATTATGGGTTTTGTTACTCATATTATTCGTGTATTCACTCTAAACTTATAAATTGCTAATTAAAGCTGTGGCCTTCATCAATCACCAAACCTCTGTTTTTTTTTCATTTTGTTATGTAGTGCTTAGCTTAAATGAAAGTAATGGGAAGATCAGAAAAGTATGTGAGTTGATTGGGTTATGCCTATGTAACGCTGCCCTAGTCATGTTTGTGTGAGGCATACATGTCCATCTTGCACCCCTATAGCTCATGAACGACAACTTCAGTTATATGGAAGGATTTAAGTTTTGGAAGAATATGTAAAGAACAACCCTGTTGTGTAGGCCTACCTTGTAGGGTTGTTAGGTTAGGAAATTAAATCAACAGTCTTCATTTATATTAATTAAAACACTCTCCTTGGCCCAACTGACAAAGCACTGTAAATGCAACCCATAGATTCATCAAAAGTTTTTAGTACTTATTTATTATTTGATAGTCTATTGTATTTTGTTGTATTTTAATATACAGGTATGGGATGCCTTATTCGGAAATCCGTTATCCAGAAAGTTCCGAATTATGTGAAGGCCATCTCCCATAGAATGCATTTTAAGTAAATAATTGTAATTATTGTATTGGATCCTAACTAAGCTATTAGAATATATATTGGTATAAAAAAACATCCTATTGGGTTTGTTTAATGTTTTTTGTTAAGGTTTCTATTTAAGCATTTGTAACTTTTTGGGTAATAACCCAAAAAAATCGAGCTATTCGGGAGTAAAGTCAGAAAAATTCAGAATTTTTGCTTAATTTTATCTAGTTTCATACTGTAAATGTTTGAGTATTGTCCAAAGCAAGTAGAAATTCAAGGTAAACTATATTGTACATTCCACATACTGTACGTATCATGAGAGAAATGAAGGGTCAAGTCTGTATTTGTAACAATTTAAATACCAAAACTGTTTAGTGACATAATATTCACAATATGTCCCTTCTGGCAATATAACAGAGATAGAGATGACAGTATTAACATGTAATGGCTTGTGTATTTGTACACATATAGAGAACAGAACGTTTGCTTTTTATATATAAAGGTTACCCTTGCTGAGTTAGTTATTTTCGGCAAGTAACAGATTTTTTTATTTGCATTAAATGTCCTCTGTTCATGACCCCTGTGAAATGAAACAGATAGTTTAAAGCCTTAGTTCATAAGATCTGAGCAAAAGTCATTTGCACAGTAATGATTTTGCTCAGGCACCCATGGGTGTAACTACTGTCTAGAGTGTACCCGTAAGATGAGCTCAGTGGGACAAAGAAACAAAATTACAAGATCTTTCCTTGGTCGGTTTGCAGTGTTTGTGATGTATAGTAAATGCATTGTTGGCTCTGGATTTGTTTGCAATGGTTTTGTATTTGGCGACATCTAGTGGTAGAATTACTTTGTGCCACAGATACAGTTAGAAGAATTTTTTAACAGAAGTAGGGATTCTTCTATTTGCTTGAATTCTAACGCTATCTAATGTATTTGCCAGCACAACTGCTTCAGGTAGAGAATTCCACAAATTTATAGATCTCATTGTAAAGAAAGGCACACTTATGACACTTTCTACTTTGTGCCATGATATATTATACATTCACTAAACTATGGTGGATGCTTATATAATAAAGCAAATATAGCAAATTTAACTCTCATTTGTATATTTTACAGATGTTGTTGTATGATGAAAATTGGTTCAACTGATGGAAAAAAACATTGTTTTACATGAAGGCAAATGGATTGGGTCAATAATACGTTAATTTTTAGTTAATCTCTAAAATGTTGGGGATTTACGTTGCATAGTTAGATACAATGGCAAGGATTAAAAAAGTTAATTCCATTGTGCTCACAGAGAAAGTTTGCAAGTTTTGATACAGTCTGTGGTCATGACATAAACAGTTGGAAGGGATCATTAAACTGTATTTATTCTGGGCTGACCGGTCAATCTCAGAACAGTATCTTAAAACTTCTAAAACTTCAGTATGTTACAACTTCTGTCTTCTAAAGGCCCCATTCATGCAGAAATCCTCCAGGCTACCCAAACATACTGTACTGTGCTCTAAGTTCAAAAAAGACCTTGACAAAAATCTTCTGTCCCTTTAAGGAAGCTGAAACATGACAAAAAGCAACTTGGACCACGCAAAGAACATATAATAACTTAAATGAAGAACAATATATATGAACAGAAGGAAGCACTTTCCTTATGGGTTTGTCGTCTGCTGCTATTGGGGGTAAGAATTTGTGGAGGAGGTCACGGCTTCCTTGGACCCCTCTCATCCAGTTTCCAATGTAAAAATGAATGAACAGTAACAACTTTTTTTTTCTATGTGATATAGATTTTCTTTGAAGCAGTATTGAAACCTGGCTAACAGACCTCTTCTCACTGAAAAAACCCTCTTCACAAACTTAATTTCTTCTAATTTGAATGAATTACCTGCTGGTAAATAGAGCATCAGAAATTATATTGTATGGTCCTCTTTATATTTACTGTATACATGTTTATTCCCCCCTTAAGCACCACGTTTGTAAACAACCCCAACTTTTCCTCCTAACTAAGGCTTCCCATACTCTTTACCAGACCTTCTTTAGGCTATCTCTAATTCAATAACATCTCATTTGAAGATGAAAACTGCACTGCATATTCTAGATGTGGCCTTACCAGTGCTTTGTACAGCTGGAGTATGACTGTCCCATGAATCTTTAGCCCTTTTCAATACACAAAATACTTTCCTGCTGTTGGCTGCATTGTTTGTTACTGATAAGTATGCCCAGGGCCTTCTCCATCAAGGATTGGTCTAAATAAATGCAATTAAAGGTATAACTGGCTTCTAATTTTTGTGTCCAAAATTACTTTACATTTATCAAATATAAATCTCATCTGCCATTTAGCTGCCCAATTTATTAGTTTGTCCAGATCTACCTGCAATGTTGCTGTATCCTGGATGGAATTAATTAGCCTGCTTAGTTTTATGTCATTGACAAACAACCATAGATACAATGCTTACAATGCCTCCCCCCTGCCCTCCAAAGCTCATTAATGAACAAACTAAATAAAAGTAGAACCAATACAGAGCTCTATGGCACTTATAGGAGAGCTAGACCCTAAAAATGAATATGGCCAAAAATACCATATTTTATATACTGCCTAAAGTTTCAGCTCCTCAATAACAGCAATGATCCAGGACTTCAAACTTGTCACAGTGGGTCACCATCTTGGAAAGTGTCTGTGGTACTCACATGTTCAGTGGGCTCTGAGCAGCTGTTGAGAAGCTAGGCTTAGGGGTCGTTTTCTATTAAGTAGAAAATGAGGATGGTCTGCAATATAAGATGATGCTACAAGGCTGATTATTAAATGCTGATGATAGTTGCACTGGTTTATGTGCTGCCATGTAGTAATTATCTGTAATTACTAATCAGCCTTACATTGTAACATTTATAATCTATGGGGGTTATTTACTAAACTCCAAATGCAAAATCCACGAAACATTTGTGTTTTTTTTTTTAATAAAATCAGACTTTTAAAAAATCACAAATTTTTCGGAATTTATTAAACCCTGAGGGTGGAAAAGTCCGGCATCTCAGACCTGTCGAGGATGCATATAAGTCCCAATAATTTTTTGATGTGTGCTGGGTTTCATGCAATACCCCAAAGTTTTTGGGATTTTCAGGTGAAAATTTCCGAAAAAATAGTGAAATCCGTGAAAATCTGAAGATTTTCGGGAAAATGTAGTAATAAATAAGCATAAAAAACCTGAGCGGATTTGATCGGAGTTTGCAGCACAAAATATTGAGATAAATGCTGATTTTGATAAATAACACCCTATGTGTGCTACTGACAGCAGAACAGAGCATGTGCAGGGAATCAGCAGAAAAGAAGATGGGGAGCTACTGGGGCATCTTTTGAGGCACAGATCTGCACTGCTTAAAGGGGTTGTTCACCTTCAAACAACTCGTTGGTTTCAAATAGATCACCATAATTAATGACTTTTTCCAATTACTTTCTGTTTTTCTCTAATCTTTCTATAGGAGGGGAAACGACCCTGTAAACTGTTCTAAATTAATACAATAGCCTAAAAAGCAAACCTTTATATGATACGCTATCACAAGCTTTGGCAAAATCCAAGTCACATTTACTACAACTACACTATCCAACTTCATACTAACATCATAATAAAAAGCTGTTAAACTTACATTATTACATTATTTGTCCTTCATTAAGCTACTGTCTGTTGATTACTACTGTACTTATAATGCCATTCTTCAGAACATAATCTTGCACTGGTTTCCTAAACAAACATTCAATTTGCTGACAACAGATGTCAGATTTGCAGGCCTGTAATTGCCAAGATGATATCATATTTGCTTTTTTAAATAATGGAACTCCATCAGCTCCAGACCATCACTATCCTACCTAAAAATGAAGTCTAAGAAAGTCAGAGATAGTGACCTGGTTGCAATGTTAGACTGGGACACCAGGGGCCCACCAATTAATCTTAGACCAGGGGACCACTCTTAGTACTATTTTTATTCCTCTCCTCACTCAACCGCTATTCTCCTAGTCTCTTTTCTTTACATACTATAATCTATTATTCCATATATTTAGCCTCTTTGCTAAATGGACATGAAATAGGCCAAATGTTTAGCAGCATGAGTACCAACTGACACCTGGGCCCACCGGGAGTTTTCCTGGTATCCTGGTGGGCCAGTCCGACATTGCCTGGTTGTACCTCACTATTTAAAACAGACCCTACAAAACTGCAGGACTTTGTAATATAGCCCTATGACTAATTGGTAAATTATTTATATAAACTATTGTAACAGGTTTTTACAAATTGCCCCACTGACTAGTACCTTATCTGTAGGGATGTAGCGAACTGTTCGCCTGCGAACTTGTTCGCGCGAAATTCGACCGTTCGCGTCCGCCTAATGTTCGCGAACGTTTGGGAACGTTCGCAATTTGAGTTTGCGACCATTCGACCGCTAAAATCGAACGATTTCCATTCGTTCGAACGATTTCCATTCGTTCGAACGATTAAAATCCCTCGAACGTTCGATTCGAATGAAAATCCTTCGATCGAACGATGAAAATCCTTCGAACGTTCGAATCGAACGAAAAATCCTTCGAACGTTCGAATCGAACGATTTTGCGGGTGTTCGAAGTTCGCGAACTGCTCGCATTTTTTGCTGGTGTTTGCGAACGGCGTTCGCGAACACCAAAACGGCAGTTCGCTACATCCCTACTTATCTGTAACCCAAGCTGGCTTCAGGCAGTAGCAACCTCCAGTAGGCATGTTACTGTATATAGGAAGGGTTAACCACACTGTATGTCCACCATAAAACAGATTCTTTAGATAACACCAATGGTTCTTTAACAAAAATTAATTTATTGTACAGTAGGGATGTAGCGAACTGCCGTTTTGGTGTTCGCGAACGCCGTTCGCGAACACCGGCAAAAAATGCGAACAGTTTGCGAACTTCGAACACCCGCAAAATCGTTCGATTCGAACGTTCGAAGGATTTTTCGTTCGATTCGAACGTTCGAAGGATTTTCATCGTTCGATCGAAGGATTTTCATTCGAATCGAACGTTCGAGGGATTTTAATCGTTCGAACGAATGGAAATCGTTCGAACGAATGGAAATCGTTCGAACGAATGGAAATCGTTCGAACGAATGGAAATCGTTCGATTTTAGCGGTCGAATGGTCGCGAACTCAAATTGCGAACGTTCCCAAACGTTTGCGAACATTAGGCGGACGCGAACGGTCGAAGTTCGCGTTCGCAGGCGAACAGTTCGCTACATCCCTATTGTACAGATGATTCACACTTCACGTTGGTGGGTTCTGATGCAAATGTTATACAAACAGTAAATGCTACAAGTTCTTTCTAATATCAGTTGTTATTTATACAGTTTCCACTGCAGTATTCACAAAACCCCATAAGTAGCTGCTAGTCAAAGCTCTTGGTCATGTATTAATCCATGGAGCTGTAAAGTGTAATCTGGCAAAAATGTGTGTCTTCTACATACTGTACAAAATTAGTGAATGTTTTGTGCACCTTTTAGACCTATAATCTAAATCAGTGCTTTCCAATTTATATGGTACAGAGGGCCGAAATTCTTCTAATCTACATTTTGGAGGGCCGTTAATGGAAGCCAGTGTTAGCCACTCCCTATTTTAGACCACACCTACTTTAAACCACACCCATGTTACCGTAAGACCATGCCCACATTAATAGCACACCAAAAAAACAGATGGTTGGTGCTCACTGCAGGGGTCAGGGCCGGAACTAGGGGTAGGCAGAGTAGGCGTCTGTCTAGGAAGCCATCATTGAGGGGCGCACTTTTATTGGGGTTTTTTTTTTCTTTTTTTTCAAGCATTTATTTGGCTGCTGGCACATGTAAAGGGGGGCTGTATTATGGATGGCTACTGGCACAGGTACAGCTGTATTATGGTTGGCTGCTGGGCTTGCTGGTACAGATACAGGGGGCAGTAATATAAATGAAAAAGTGTTGTACATGTTCTTGCTTTCTTTATTTAAAAACCATCATGGTAAGGAGGTAAAGGGTAATGCAGGACAGGGGGTGCTGATTGAATCTCTTGCCTAGGGTGCCAAAATACCTTGGCCCGGCACCAGCAGGGATGCCACTTATATGGGAAAAAAGTTAAGTCATATTAAGACATACCCTTAAATACATATGCCTCCTCCTCCCCTGTGTATAATACAGTACACCAACCTATGATTAAACAATTTAGGGGCCCCTAACAATAATTTTCACATGATAAAACCCCCCAGAACAAATACCAGGCTTATGTTCCGTAGGGATCATAGGTCAGACAGAGTATTGCAAACACAGGGTGCAAAGAACAGGCAAAGTATGACACATACAGGGAGCATAGGGAAAACAGAACAGAGCAGGAGACAGGAAAATCAGGACCAGTCTAATATATACCACATATAGTGACACAGTGCTGGTGCCCCATTAGCATTTTGTATAATATATATATTATAAAATATAAACAGGTGAACAATGTGGGCAGTTTCAATCTGGGTCTCAAGTGAGAACAGTACAGGCCTTTAGGGTGTGAACAATAGAAGTGTCACAAGTGTGAACAATGCAGGAGGATCACAGGTGTGAACAATACACTGGATTACAGTGTGAATTTGAGTTTTAAACTATGCAGGGGCCAGTTAATCTCTGTAGTGATAGTTTTTAAGGTTTACATATGGTAAACAGACATAGCAGGCAGACTTTGTGGAGGGCCACATAAAGGGGGGCGCTAGTTGGACAGCCCTAATCTGAATAATTCCTCTTCCAGAGCTCTATGACAGCCACCATGGAAAATAATGCCCTGCCATATATATATTGCACTAACACTCTCCAAACAGCCCCATGTGTCATTACAATTAGGTATAATGTTACACTGTATATTTTGTCGCCTACACTGGCAACAAAACACCCAAAAGCACCTTGATATTGAAGAAGATGGGAATTTCCTTGGTCAAACCAGTTCAATTGTGTAATGATGCAGTACTACAGCTATTTTGTCAACCATACAGAGACAATTTTGAGCAGGGAGATAAAGCACTCCTTGTGACAGTATCATAAAAGGGGTTTTCGTCCAAAAAATGTTTGCATAATGAAAAAAAACTGCTAGGAACACTGCTTCCATGCTGATGGAATATTACATATATTATACAAGTCTATAGTGGTGCACTCGCGATATAGGCAACCCGCCTGGGTGCTGGTTACAGCATAGCTTAACAATCCAAGAATAAAACCGCACTCCAAGGTCTTTAAATAGTGAAAAAAGTGGAAAATTTATTTCAACGTTTCGGCACACTTCAGGAAGAGTTAGTGTGCCAAAACGTTGAAATAAATTTTACACTTTTTTTTACTATTTAAAGACCTTGGAGTGCGGTTTTATTCTTGGAGTATATATATATATATATATATATATATATATATATATATATATATATATATATATATATATATATATATACTGTATATATATATACATGTATCTAATGGATACAATCCAAAATGGAGTGGAGATTAATCCCGGTCTGTGACCTAGTCCAAATTATATAATAACCAAAGAAGTCCAATCATATGACAGGAAGGACAAGCCAATTGAACCTTGCACCAAGGAGAGAAAAATAATTTGTCGAAACTTTGCACCAGTATGCAATAACCATATATCAAATGATTAAGCAAACAAAGGAAAAAACAATATTCATTTAATCCGAACATGCCAATGTCTTCCACTTTTTAATTCAAAACACTTCCCTTTGTAGCGGGAGTTTTGATTTGTGATCAAGTGTTATGTAATGAAATTCGAGTAACCTATGCCCACATTGCAAAAAATGTTTAGCTACTGGTTTATTAGTTATCTCTAAATGTGATACTAATTACAGACTGATGCCCACCCATATACAGACCAAATTTCTGGACAGCGCACTCTTCGGATCACATCAAGGAATCGCTTGGTCTCTGATGAAGTGCAGTGACACGAAACGCGTCAGACCTCATGGCACAGGGTTTAACAGTTTGTTAAAGATGTTTAATATTTAAATAAAATTAAAGTTTTTTACCAATGATTCGATGACCAAGCAATTCCTTGATGTGATCCGAAGAGTGCGCTGTCCAGAAATTTGGTGTGTGCAGAATCTCGTTCGCCTTAGCGACGGACTCAGGGCAGCTGCACCTGGGTCACAACGAAGTCCGGGTAAGACAACATACCTTTAAATATTTTGGAAGCCTGATCCGGTGATTTTACGAGGGGTCCGGGGCCTTGTACACCTGGACCAACAGAAGTGAAGGGTGAGCCCAAAACCGGCACTAGGCGTAATTAAATAAATTAAATAAAGTGAAAGTTTACCGCAGGACTCATAGGAAAACTTTTTGAATCCCAATAGTATCGCTGAATATTCTTTTTTGTGACACCCATATACAGTACAAGCTTAAGGTCTGATCAGTCTTACTTGTGTATGGCAGGCCTCATGGACAGGTTATTATATAAATAACATGTGTGGTAGTGCTGGCAATGTGATGTCTAATATTAAAAAAAATTGCAATCTGGGAATATAAAAAAGTTTACGCCAATGTCATTTACCTGCAAGAGGTACAATATAGGCACCCAGATTTTTCACTTTGCACCCACCATGACGTATTCTTTTTCTGATAAAATGTGATAGGCTCCCTCTTTACAAGAAGATTGCATGAATATATATATATATATATATATACATTCCGCCACTCTACAGCTGAACAACACAAACAGGGGAAACATGGAGTATTATCACCAGAACGCCCCTGCAAACTAGATTATTCACAGTAGATAATCTACTAATGCGCAGCGTGTCATTACCCCTCAAGAGATTAAAGGACAGAAAAGTAGACCATCTCCTCCCGTAACATCACACCATACAAGGAAAAGACCCATGAGTCCTAAAAACCTTGATTCCAAGACCACATATTCGAAGGTCTCTACTACCCCAATGGCAAAGATGAAACTAGGTTCCACTGTATTGTATTTAATTCCTTACTGAATGTATCAAGGTAAGTAATGATATGGAGAAATATGCCAAATTAAAGGGGTTATTCACCTTCCAACATTTTTTGCAGTTCAGTTGTTTTCAAATTATTCACCAGAAATAATAACTTTTTTTAATTACTTTCTATTTCCTATTTGTGACAGTTTTTCTAATACTAAAGTGTAATGTTTAATTTTTCACCTTCTTATGTCTTTCTGAAGCAGCTCTGGGATCATCAGCATCAATAATACCATCACTGATATCAGTTTCATCATCATCAATATCATTATTATGAATAATATAATCATCTTCAATATCATCTTTATCAATAATATCATTATCAAGTACAATCATCAATAACATCATCAGAAATATTATCATCAGCAATATAATCAATATCATCTAAATCATAATTATCATCATCAATAGCCTCATTATCATCAATATCACCATCAATCTTTGTTTATTATCTAAGTCAGAGGACAAGGCAGTATATTTAGCACAAAAACTAATTTAAGATTGGAATTTTTGTCCTTGCTTCAGCTTCTGCAAAAAAAAGTATTGACAGACAATACACTTCTTTTTACACATGTTGGTGTTTTTGACTAGGTTGGGAATACTCCGAGGGTTCATTTATGTTAAAGCAATGGCCAATCTCTCTAAACCCTTGCTAAACCCTGTTGGGTTTTTTGGTTTTGGTTTTTTTTTTAGAAAGAGATTACAATATTGCTTTTCCTTCTCCCATTTAGGAAGTTTTTATGGCAGCAGAAATCAGTCACAAGAACTTTAAGAGGCATGACAGGTATGGTATCTGTTATCCGGAAACCTGGTATCCAGAAAGCTCATCAAAATCATCATCAATATTTGTTCATTATCTAAGGCTGTATATTAAGCACAATTTAGGATTGCAATTTCTGTCCTTGCTTAAGTTTCTGTAAATATAGAAGCAAGTCCAGTCTATTGATTTTCTTTTCATGTTTACATGATTTTCTAGTATACTTAAAGTTGGGAGGTCCAAATTACGGTAAGACCCCTTATCCGAAAAGCCCCAGGTCCAGAACATACTGGATAACAGGTCCCATACCTACACTTGTAATACTGAGGATTTAGTACAATACGTTTCTACAGAAACACGCCAGGCCATTGCAGTTTTTTTTCGCAACCAGGGCAACAGGTAATCAATTAACATTTGGCTAACATTTGGTGTTTGGTCAGTAACATCTAAGTATTTGAGCCAATAAAACTTGACTCCTACTACCTGAACTGCTGTTATGGCACCCTAGGTTCAGTTGCTGAAATTTAATTTATTTGTGTAATATTTAACTTTATTTATCAGTGCCTAGAGAGTGCCTAGCTGCCCAGTGCTACACAGTAGGTACTTTTACTGTAGTCATTATCTAAAGGCCATCAACGTATCTAGTACTTAAGTATTATCAGTGATTTAATTCCTGGGTGTAACTACCGGGGGTGCACCCGGGTCCACACCCCCTTGGTGCTTTCGGCTGGCGCCGATGCAAAAAACTCAATATGGAGGGGGTGGGGGCCCGGCTGCACAGCTTGCGCCCGGGCTTGCCCCTTCTTAGTTCCGTTACCGGCTGTGTATTAAAGGACCGATTTAAGCATTAATATACAGTAGGCCTAGAAAAAAAAACACTTTTTGTGAGATTAAAATGTAAGTTGTTTCTCTTGCTGTTGTTCCAAAAAAAGGGCTTAATAGGTATTGCTATATAAAAAATATAAACTGATGTGCTGAAAATGTGAGACAGCAAGACTCACTTTTGATAAATAGATTATTTGGTTCCAGGCTGTGCTGTACACAGTGTGACAACTGCCATCCTGTCATTAGCACAGTACAGGGATATTCTGCTCTATAGGCAAAGAACAAAATGCCCATGTAAAGGTCAGTTGAAAGTGAACATTTATCCCAATGTGTAAAAATCAGATTAAAAAAAAAAGGCAGAAGACTTTTCAAAATCTCAGCAAAATGATCACATAATAACATAAATGTTTATTACAGCATGGAAAATTAAATAGTTCAATACAGGCCTGGAGGCCACAAAGGCCGGGGCCTGGGGTTTCAGAGTATGCCGCTCAGGCCGCTTTCGCCCAAAGTTGCCTCCAGAGGAAACTTTGGTCGTTTCAGAGTTAAATTCAATTAAGATTTCAATGATTGCCAATGGAGAGGAATTTTCGGGAGATTTGCCACCTGCTGCCGCTCATAAAAAATTGCAGGCAACAAATATTCACGTGTGCCACCACCTTTAGTGTTAGTCATTACCATCATTCTAGCCAAAGGGTTAAATATAAATTACATCTTATAGTATCAGTGATTTTACTACTATGGTTGTGCTGTTCATTGAAACTACTTTTAAAAGCAAAAGAAGGCAGGGCCACATAGCAAGATTATAGTTTATGTGCCGAAAATAGTATTTAAAATGCTTTGCCACCCCCCTTTTATTGGGTCCATATCTTTTTGGTGTCTGACATGGCATTTAAGATATGGGGTATGTTTTTTTAATGCCAATTTTTGGATTTGATTCTTTTTCCCTGGCAGCACCCACAGAATATTATAAATCTTTAGCCTTTAGATGGAGTAGACATCTATTTGTCAGATGTATACAGTATAGTATATTACGCTTCTTTGTTTCCTGCCTCAACTTGCACTGTTAATCTTACTCAAGATACAACTATTTCACGCTGTCTTGCTATAGCCTTTGTTTTTAAATGAAACAAAAGTAATTTAGGCAATTTCACCTCCCACCACTCACAAGTGGATCACGTGTGTGAGCTTGAAGCAGAAAAATTAACATACATAAGGTATGATATATAAATCTTCTGCTAAGAGCTTAACAATTTGGGGAGACAATCAGATAGCAAAAAATGTCAAAGGTTGCTCTGGTAAAGAAGAACTAAAGCCCTGCAGAGACAAAAGCCCCCATGCACAGACCCACATTGGCCCCCACTCCCTGTTTCCTCACTGTAGAGTCTTTAACAGGTATGGGACCTGTTATCCAAAAAAGCTCAGGACCTGGGGTTTTCCAGATAATGGATTCAAAATTTGGATCTTTATACCTTAAGTCTACTAGGGAATAATTTAAACATTAAATAAACCCAATAAGCTGGTTTTGCTTCCAATAAGGATTAATTATATCTTAGTTTGGATCAATTACAAGGTACTGTTTTATTATTACAGGGAAAACATTTTTGGATAAAACGGAGTCTATGGGCCAAATTTACTTACCTCTGAAGTTGTGCCATCGTTGTTTTAGCCACAGTTCGCCAGGAGTAGATTCGCCAGGGCTGCGCAAATTCACGAAGATCCAAAGTTGCGCACAAGTTACCGATCGTCTGCAAAGTTGCGCTAGCAATGTTATGATCAGCAGTTCGAAACTAATTTGCATACAGCGTGAAATAGAAATTTGAATGGACATGTATGCTGCAGCAAATAAATAACACTATACAAGGCCAGGGAAACTTAATAAAATTATATAGAGGTGTGCTAATGCCCTACACATGTGCCCGCAGTATTGTTTAGGTGCCATATGTTAGCAAATGTAGGGGAGAAGGACGTTACCTTAAAAACTAATTTCGATCTTTTTCAGCCTATCGCCCTATGAAAAGTAAAAAACCGCAGTGTTTTTTGGGACTTGGAAAAATGTTCTACTTTTTTTTTTTACAAACTCCTATCTACTCTATTGCACTTCGCCAGGTCTGACCTGGCGAAGTAAACTCTGGCGAAAGAGGTAAAGTTCAGAAAAATCAGAAATCAACTTCGACTGGTGTTAGGCTGCGAAGTTGCGCTAGTCTATTTACTTCACTAGCGAATTTTCGCCAGGGACACTTTTAGTAAATTTAGTGGCAAAATTACGTAACACTGGCAAATTTTCGCTAGCATTAGCAACTTCGCTGGTTAGTGAATTTGCCCCTATGGGAGAAGGCCTTCCCATAATTTAAAGCTTTCTGGATAAAAGGTTTCTGGATAATAGATCTCATACCTGTACATAAAAAAAGTGTCCATGTTTGTAAAGATGACCAATACATGCAGAGAGGTGCCCTTTTCTGTATTTCAGATCCTCTTTTTTCCTTTCAGTGATTTACGGAGCTTTCTGGCACATGAACAGTTGAAGCTAATACTAGACTGGCACAATGTCTGTGAAAGATTCAGAAAATGCCACATGAGAACTGCGCTACTCTGCATCGATAGGTCAGATTTACATCCAGTAAGGGGGGGGGGACAATATATCGCAGTGCATGGGGACTTTTATCTTGGGGGGGTTAGTCCTTCTTTAACGACCTTATTCCTAAATCTAAAATACATAATTCCATTGGTAATAAAAGGCACTAAGTTGCTCAGATGCAGTAACATATAACTTTCTTTGCACCCTATTAAAGCATCTTACTTAAAGCAGCCAAACACAAAGCAATACAAAAGACAAACAAGCCACTACACATAGCAAAAAAGCAAGCTTCCCTGTATACAGTATTTCCAGATATGCACCATTGGCCTAATAATTATGTGTGAGTAGTACAACTTCCCTTCCCTTTCCCTCCATTGCTATGAGTAGGCCTTATATGTTAAAACTATAGCCTAAAGGAGTATATATCGTTCTGGCTTATTTGAAATAACGAGTCAGAGATTGAGCTATCTGAATTTTTCCCCACTATAATGGAAATTATAAAAGGCTTTTGATTAAGCTAACCAGCTTTGCCTATGTGCAGATTCTTGCCACTGGAGTTAGCCTACGATATTTATTACTTTTATTTATTACTAATTTACTAAGCACAATTCTGCTATAAAATTTTAATACTTCTAGCCATATTTCCATGTCTGGTGCAACACATGAGAAGTCTCCTATCTCTTCCTGTGTGGCAGTGACCTCCAACCTTGGCCAACAAAAACTTTGTTCCAGAGTGACCAAAACCAAATTATTTTTCTTTCAGTGCATTCAAATGTTCAAATGATTTTGTTGGGTGGTTTGGTCAGTTGTGGTCATACTAATGATCTAGGTATTTTTGACATATCTGGGAGACATGTCCTGTGATGCTTCAGTAGCATCTTAGGTAGCAGCTCTTCTTAATTTCTCCCCTAATGTAATTGTCTAGAAAAATATTTGAACTCCGCACTACATTTCACCATGCATTATGTTTTCTAGGTAAAAAACATGCAGAAAAATAGTTATGTCCCACACGGTCACCCTTCAAGTCGCTGACTAACTCAGAGTTAGAGAGCTAAAAATCAGGAAGTAGGGTTCTGGCTATTATGTGAGATATCCCGTCACTCCAGCCTTTATACATTACATTTTTGGCTAACTAACTATGTTAGAATCATTTTTTATTTTGCACAGCCTATCTGTTTACCCAGTTTTTATTTTTACACTGAACTGTTCCTTTAAAGAATTGCTAGCTATTAACTTGATGCTGTAAAAGTATTGTAACCATGACTAATCCATGCTTGTTCAGCTAGGTCACAAATAAATTGCATTTGTTTTTAATAATTCTTTCCCACTGCTAAATGGTATTAATGGTTTTTATTTGATAGCTCCCCTTCTTTTAATTTACTCCAAAGGCCAAATACATGTCATGTGCCAATGAGCCACATAGAAGAATGGCAAAGCTGATTTTAAGTTGATATTATCCATACATAGTGCCTGAATCAATACTCTGATGGTACATGTAGAGTTGACTAAAGCAGGTTCAAGTGTATATCCTAAATCTCACCACCTAGACCTGAATTGCTGAAGCTGCACAACTAGACTCAGCTCTTGCTGGGCACTGGCATGTTATGTGTCCCTTAAAATCCACCACTTCATTTTTATTAGCTGATAAATAACAGCAAACACTAACATGAGCGATTTCTGGGTCCTTAACAAATAGGGATGTAGCGAACTGTTCGCCGGCGAACTAGTTCGCGCGAACTTCGACTGTTCGCGTCCGCCGCAAGTTCGCGAACGTCGTGCGATGTTCGCCAATAGGCGTTCGCGTCAAAATCGTTCGACCATTCGACCATTCGACCGCTAAAATCGAAGGATTTTCGTTCGAATCGAACGATCGAAGCCATTGGATTGAATGAAATCATTCGATCGAATGGCTTCGATTGTTCGATTCGAACGAAAATCCTTCGATCGAACGATTACAATCCTTCGATCGTTCGAATCGAACGATTTTCGGATGTTCGAAGTTCGCGAACAGTTCACGAACTGTTCGCAATTTTTGCCGGTGTTCGCGAACGGCGTTCGCGAACACATCGGCGGCGGTTCGCTACATCCCTATTAACAAACATCCAGTAAGTGGGCCACCAAAATTGTTGGTGTGTCAGTACCACTGAATGTGTCAGTACCCACTGGCTAACTGTTAATTATTATGGTGTGCAGAATGCACAGGCACAAATTATACATGCTGCGAAAAATGGTAAACATAAACACACTTAAAGGAGAATTCAACCCTTTAGCAAAAAAAAAAAAACCCTACCCCCCACATAGATCCCCTCCCTCCTCCCCCCAAGCCTAACTGCCCCCCCCAGGGAAATGGCCTTAACGTTTTACTTACCCCTCGGGGCAGATTCAGGCAGTTCACCGCAGCAATCCTCTGGGTCTAACAAAAGGTGGCTATACATGGGCCAATATATGCCTTGGCTTGTATGCTTTGGTAGCCAAAATATGTTTAGATAGTAGCCCTCAGAATAGGGAAGTGCATGGATAAAGTGAGAGTGTATGCATACAATATGGTGTTATTTATGAATGGAACCTCTCAGTCCCTGGATCAATCCCTTACCGTAATTAACAACATGTGACATAAACTAGACAAAATCCAATATTTTCTATATCAATGAGCACTGAGATCAAAGACCCCCAATGAGACAGTCTTTACTTATAGCTTACTTTACCTATCTGGCTATCCTTATCACAAGAAACCCATATGATTTTTTAACCGAAAATGTTTGCCCCCTCGTAACCTACACAAGAGATAACCTGGGGGAAATTATTGTTGACAACTGCTGTTAGAATCCATTTCCCTACGGCTCCCTAAAATATTGTATGCTGTCAAGCAGTCCCCTGTACTTACAGCACTAAAATAGTTTGAACCCTCACCACTCATGTCCTAACTCTGAAAAGGGATTAGACCCAGGCTAACATTAACTCTTATTTTAACTAATCCCACCATTGCTGGGGGTTTGGCTCCTTCTCACTTTCTCGTTTACTATACTACCTCACAGCTGATGCAAATATATACTGGTTCCATATACACAGTCAAAAAAAAAAGAATAGGGAATGGAGGGTCTTCTCAAACATTACTTAGGTTGTCCCGCTTCTAAACCAATGAATACATTCAGGATTCAGGCACTCTGGATTGGGACACAGTAGGGAAACTTGTGAGTCATCCAGAAAGGGTGGTAGAACACTATACGCCACTGTGGGAGAACAACACTTCTTACCTGAATGCCGTACAATGCAAGACACCCTAGCCTGTAGGAGAAAGGTATCTGGTGCTTGAGGAAAGTACTCAAGATTTGTACCATTAAATCTTTTGAGCAACTAAAATTGGAATATCCTCCTTAACCATTATTAATTATTAATTGTTACCTTGCCTGTGTCACTAGCATTCCATCCAAAAATATTAAAGGCATGATAGCCAGAGCACTCTCTTAATACCTAGCCCTATCATATACATTGAACATTTCAGAACAGTTTTGCAGGAGAGTATTGGTTAGATTGAACAGGAGGAGTGGGATGAGGCTCTCAAATCCACAGCCACTATTTTTAAGGAAATCCACTGTCCATATGTATGTCATGCACAGAGCTTCCACCAAAATACAGACACAACTTACACCAGATGCCACTCTGATCGTCCATACTTCTATCACTTAATCTGCACTTTCCATGTCCTAATTATTAATTATATCCTGGAAACAGATAACCTAACTCCTTTATGACATGATGGGCTTCACAACCACACTGGACCCCAAAGAATGCCTACTGGCTATTATAGAGGGAATCTTCTCTTTAAACTGTTCTTATCTGCCCAGCTTATAAAGAACATATTAATACTTTAGGTTAGGACCAGAAATCATATGCAATGTGTGCTGCTAGAAATAATTTCAAAAAAGCATAAAAAGTACTTTCAAAATTTTGAGACTGACAATGAAGACTTAAAAAATATTCCTCATACCACAGTGGCACGGCTGTTACAGCCATCAGATTTTACTTTGTAAACTTTAGCATTCAGCTAAATCTCAACTGTATGGATTTTATGCATTCTTTGTAAGCATTCAGGGCATATTTGTAATGTCTACTCACCCTGGTGGTCTAATGGTCGGCAGGGATGCTCGCCACATGGTCCCTTTCTCTCTGGTGCAAGTTTCTCCTATAGCGGCGATCACTTCCAGGTTTTACACGCCATCGTGATGACGTCATTGCTCATTGGCACAAAATTCAAAAGGTATTTAAAGGCATTTTGGATTTTTAGTAGTTGCCCGTTGTTAGGTCTAACTTGTTTAGTTCCTGGGTGTTATTCTATGTGAATCATTTGTGTATCCTGGTATTGACCCTTGCCTGCCTGCTTGACTACTCTGAATTCTCTTAATCTGACCCTTAGCTGCCGGACTATTCCAAAGTTTTCGATCCTGATCCTTGCCTGCCTGCCTGACAATTCTGAATTCTCCAATCCTGATCCTAGCCTGTCTGACCTTGCTTGAACTGCCTGTACCGACCCGGCCTGTCTGACCACGCTGTTCCATTTGGTTCCTCCTGAGTTGTGTGGCCTTCCTTCTAAAAGCCTTGGTAAACAATCGTGCACCTTTGCTCATCCAGAGCTCTTGCTTGACTCCTCTCTTATTAAGACCTGTCAGCATCCAATTAGTGGAGGGCTCCTCCTGAAGTGAAAGGCGGCTGCTACAGGTGGAAGCAGAGCCGAGAACAGGAAGCCTAGCACTGGATTTAGGGTGCCGATCATGGCAATATTTAGCAGATGCAAAATAGAGCTTAGCACAGTTCACCAGGGAAAAGATCCCCAGACCTCTACTCACTTGTATAGAATTTTTAGGTGCATATTTATCAATATGCCTGGTGATGTATTTACTAATATGTGAGATCACTAGATGGCACTGTAAACACATAACACATAAAACTATTACATGTTATGCTGTTCTGCTGGAAAGTGGTCTCTCTAGTTTCTCTCTGCCTATCCTTTTTTTACCTTTTCAACTTGTTGGTCAGTCCTGTCATGGTCTTCCCTAGTTAAATCCTGCTTTACCAGTATCTGTCTAGAAATTAATTATACCCTTAAAAGACTGATACAAGTGGGGAATGGAAAACGTTCCTCTGGCGAACTGTGTCAAGTGCATTTTTCACATATTTGCTAAATATGAAGTGAAATCTGCAGTCTTCATGGGGAAAGGAATTTATGGAAATATCTCATTATAAGTAATAGTAAATGTGATCATATTCGTTTGACAGCAGTAAGGTTTAGCAAAATCAGTGCCTTGTTTGGTACTGTATGTTTGTTTGTTGAGGAAGAGCAAAAGTTCCCTATTCCCTGTTTATTTGTTATTTCTATTTCAGCTTATCTGAGTTGTTCTTTATTATGTGCCCACTTGCCCTTTTTTTCTCTTAACACTAAGGGGGTTATTTATCAAATGTAACGTTTTTTTATACCTCATATGAACTCACAACTGGAATAGCATCTTATTTAAGAAAAAAACTAGAATGAAAAAAACTTGATTCCTCGAGTTTGGGTTGCGAAACCCGAAAACTCGAATTAATCAAGTTTTTGAGGAAAAAGACCTTGAATCTATTGACTCATTCGAGATTTTGGGCAAAACCCTCTGAAAAATAATAGTGCAGGCTATTACCTTCAAATGGTTCAAGGGACCTCTGCCATTGACTCCTACAAGACCTCAATAGGTTTTAGATTGTGTATTTTCAGATTAAAGCTATTTCCAGGGTGGGGGTAAAATTTGGGTTGTTTTTAACCCGAAAATGTGAGTTTTGACCAAAAAAAAAAAACTTGAATTTTTGTGGAAAACTACTCAAACCTTAATAAATCTGCCCCTAAATATATCTAATGATAGTTGCCCATTGTTAAGTCTAACTTGTTTAGCTCCTGGGTGTTATTCTATCTGAATCCGTTGTGTATCCTGGTATTAACCCTTGCCTACCTGCTTGACGAATCTTAACTCTGTTAATCTGACCCTTGCCTGCCTGACTATTACAAACTCTCTGATCCTGATCCTTGCCTGCCTGCCTGACTATTCTGAACTCTCCAATCCTGATCCCAGCCTGTCTGACCTTGCTTGAACTCTGCCTGTACCTATCCGGCCTGTTCCGTTTGGTTGTGTGACCTTCCTTCTAAAATCCTTGGTAAACAATCGTGCCCCTTTGCTCGTCCCGAACTCTTGCTTGGCTCCTCTCTTATTAAGACCTGGCCTAATGGGTATAGGTTGTAGGCAGAAAATCACTGTGATATTTACTTAGCTACAAGGGCATAGTGGTGTTCTTTAGTTATTAGTCCACTGTATCTTTTGCACAAAGCTCTTATTCCTGTATTGCCAATAAATCATTGAAGTTCTGCATTTTAACATTCTGTTATGAGAATTTTCAATGATGGAAATGGTCACATGTAAGCTAGTGATACTGAGAGTGTTTTCTAAATCAAAGACTTCCAAGCATAGTAATATATTTAGTCATAAATTATATCATAGCCCTCGTGTCTACTATTGGGAATTGTTCTATGTAATTATGAGTGAAATCGAGACTTGGTTAAGAACTGTGGGCATTAAATGGTCGTTGCTTTGCTCAAAACCAGGTAAAGTCTAAATTAAATGCTTGGCATCTCTGCAGAGATCCTTTACTCTGATTAACTGCAGGAAAGAAATAACATTGCCTTCTTGGAAATCAGCCTAAATGCATTTTGAAAATTGAAATACTTATCATAATCAATCAGTTTCAATTTCACCAAAATACATCAGACCATTCCCAGACCAAGAAGTGTTTGCTTTGCTGTAAATAAGTTACAGGAATGTTAAAACCTGAAAGTGAAATTTCATCATGACCTCTAATATTCAGAGCACAAAATAAAATAAAATAAAACAGCCTAAACAATGCATCTCCAGACTCTGTGCTTTAAAGTGCATCAAGTCATATAAAGTATGGCACTTTGAAAAGTAAATCCCAAGGGCTGAAGTAGCTAGATGGAAATGAAGGGAATCTCTACAGTCCTTGCTGCATAATTAGACTTTCATGGAACTCCTGAAAGCATTCCTTTTTTCTGTTTGTTATACATTCCTTGGAGTTTTATAAAGCAAAGTTTATATGTATGCATGCATATTCAAGCCTCTAATCATATCAAAGTCATTGGCTGGCTTATCAGTTATTACAACATATTTAGGTGAACAATGCCTTTATCTCTATAGCAGAGGCCATTTTTTGCTTTCTACATACTGTAGTTTCAGTTGTACAGTGACACAAGAGCACATTAATACAGGTGGGGCGTTTGAGGACATTGGAATAATTTGGTTTTTGGATTGTTTAGCAAAATATGGTATTTTGTTACCACAAATAGTATAAACAAAACATAACTGTATATCCCAATAATTGGTGAGAATAAACATTAGTTAGAGAGTCAAAAAAAAAATCTTCAGAGGGGCCTAGAGCACACAGCAAACCCTCCCATATCATCCCCACCGCTCATACTAAAGTAGGTGAACAGCTGGGGGGGATTCTTAACCATTAAGGAATCAGATGGTATCTGCTTCCTCTATAGTCTACAAGTGAAAGCCACTGTATCTTTGGTAGTACTTTAGGGAGCCAGGCTGGTATGCACATTCATAGAGGAAAGCGGGCAGGAACTCTGATGCTCTATATGACTGGCTTCTAGATTTGTAGCCCCAAGATATGGAAGGAAACATTTCCACCCCCAGGATATCTGTTATGGCACATCATATTGTACATTTCAAAATTACATCAGTAAAGAGTAGAATAAGATAAGAGACAGGAGGCAATGATGGTATTGCCCGTTGCCAAAGGCTGTTGAAAAGCAAGCCTTGTGAATTCATTTTATGAGTGTTCTATAGTAATCTTGTTTTGCCAAGGAAATGCAGATTTGAAGCATGAGGCTTCATACCAAGTTTGTAGCCATTGTTTAGAGTATTTGACATTTTCAAATTTATTTTCCATTCTCTGGTTACCTTCTGCCACAATAAAAATATAGGGATTGAAGTGCTTTGTGGGATGTATAAAACACTGGAGATCTGAAAGAATGATAGCCTATAATACAATAGTTCTGTAATACATTTTATGCTACTATATTGCACAAGAGGAGCATAATATTGCTTTCATTATTTAGAAGGAAAGAAACCTCAAAAGCCTTTTTGAAAAGCATTTACGCAGAATATTTGCTGGCAGTAAAATGTAATCTCAGTAAATATATTCTCATGGAATTTATATACTGGGAATAAAATGAAAGAACTATGTTACTTCTTACTTTCACCAGTAGCTGGTCATTAATTATTAATAGGAGCCACAAAACATGATGTAAAATAATATAGAAGAATGTAGGCATTGATTCTTTCATCCCTTCCATTCCTTTACTTTCGGCAAGTCCAGTTGCTCTAGATTCACTTCTGCTAGATATACAATGACCTGGATGAATGAAAACCTTCATAGACATATTCCCTTTCCAAACTTAGAATTTACTGAACATCACAGAAAAATCTTTAGAGGCACGCAGCTCTTACATCTTGTGAAAGATTATCTGTTTTTTTAAATATATCTTTGTATTCTGAACCAAGCTGGAGCTAGATAGAACCTTCTATGCTATTGCTCAGCCTGGTGGTTACTGGTTCTAAAGGAGATAGACAAAATAACAAACTCCCAACAGTATATATACCATAGTAGATCAGCCTTAAAAAGACTAGCCAATGAAGTTCAAACTTTGTCCTAGTGTAACCTGTCTATTTTCTAGTAAAATAAGTGCTTACAGACATACTGACACCAGAATTTAAACCTTTTTTACATCTATCATATTATTTTTACATCTATAATTTTGCCATAAAAGTATTTACAGATGCTTTTACATTACCCATCTGATCCCCCATGTTCCTCTATAAGGGTGCTGCCATAGTTGAACTTCAGTAGCATTAAAAACTCTAACTGACATGTTGAGAAGGGACAGTCAGGTTGGCAAAACTGTCAAGTTTAGGAACTTTAAGTAACAATTACTTTCAAAAGCAGCTCTATCAGTGAAAAACTATCAACATTAGCTATAGGTAACTTTTGATGTACATTAATATTTTGAATATTATTTTTTTTAGTGTCAGTATCACTTTAAGAAGAAGAATGGCCAGTTGTTGCCTATAGAACAGCATCAGTTATTTTTGGAATTCTGGTATAAAAGCCTTGAACTGGATGCATTTGAATGCTGGGCCATCCTTACAGAAAAAAGCCTCTAGTTCTCCAGAATTTTCCATAAAGTTTCAGTGATGTTTACATATATTAATGCAGCATTATGCCACACATTCTCTACTTGTAGTAGGGTTCTTAGTGGGGTTCCACAGGGTTCTGTATTGGGTCCACTGATATTTAATTTGTTCATTAATGATTTAGATGAGGGTTCTTTAAGGGGCAGATGCACTAAGCCTCGACTGTTTGTTTACTTCGACTTCGACCTTCGATTCGAACGATCGAGCGATCCTCCGATCAGGTGAATAGTCAAATTCGATAACCGAAGTGGGCAAGTACGATTATCAAAGGATGTATTAGTTCACCTATTCGACTCGACTCGAAGGATACCTTATTTATGAAATCTTCACCCGAAGTTTTATTTGTACCCCATCTTTGACCTACCAAAGTTGATTTTGGACTTCGACATTCGAAGATGATCGAATAGTCGTTGAAAAATAATCGAATAGTCGAGGTAAAAAATCATTTGACTATTCAATTTTCTTCTATTTCTCTTTGCTGGTGCTCTCGGCTGTTGTGGGTGTATAGTGACACCTAGGGATCACTTTATAAACTGTTTCTTTAGTTCTGGCTGCACTAGAGGTTTGCTGAATTTCATTAAAATAAATACTGACACCAGAAACATGTTTGTTTTTGCATCTATCACAATATAACCTAAGATTTTCAAGTAGCATTGGCTTACAAAAGTCTAACATTATTTTTTAGTTCTATTTTTTTCCCCACATCACTTCAAATATTAATTGGCCCTATCTAACCCTACGCTTCACTAAATGGTTAAATGTTTAAAAGCTGCATGGAATGCTGAGAAACACTGGCTTACTTATAAAAACCCCCACCAGATGCCATTTGACTTGGAATTTTTTCAAAATGGACATTTTGGCAGCCGCCATTTTTGAGGCCCAAGAGCAGGCTGAGGAGCAGGAACACCTTGTCCCTGCTAGGATCAGGCAGCCTCGTCACTTCAGGAGACCTGTACTTGTTTGGACGAGCTGTCTGATGATGAGGTTGTGAGGATGTTCTGTCTGAGTCATGCCATAGTGCAGGTTTATGGCCTCATCAGTGAGGCCACTGAACCTGTGATGGCACGGTCTCAGGCAGTGCCTGGGATGTGCAAGCTGCTTGCAGTTTTGCATTTCCCGGGCACTGGCAGTTTCCAGCAGGTTTCTTCATGCCTCATTGGCATGAGCCAGCCTTTGCAGGATACTAGCACAAGCTGAGGGCACTACTGCAGCACTCGCGAAGGCTCATTTCCTTCCGCTCAACTCAGGCAGAGTGGATAAGATTGAAACAGGATTTTTTCCTAATTGGCCAATTTCCAAATTGCCTAGGAGCCATTGATTGCACTCATGTTGCGCTCACACCACCTCGCCATCACCAGGAGCACTACCGAAATCGCAATCGCTCCCATTCCATCAATGTGCAGGTGCTGTGTGATTCCAACATGGGCATCATGAGTGTGAGATCTGGCTTTCCTGGAAGTGTCCATGATGCCACTATCCTGCGTCAGTCAGCTCTCCATGGCCTCTTTACTAGAGGAGAAATGCCGGACGGCTGGCTTGTGGGTGAGTTCTATTTTCAATTCATACAAAGACACTTCAAATATTATTTTAAAAGTGATATGTATGTATTTTCAAGAAATGTTGCTGTATTTGCAGTCTGGCTACAATAGATGCTCTACGCATCTTGGGACCTGTAGTTTAGTTCAATCAGCTAACTTTGTTAGGGCTTTTAATTCTTGGCACCTGATTCAGTTTACAGGTGTGATGTGTTAAGGGGAGGATTTCTTAATGGATCTGCACACACACAATTCTTTGCATTTGGGGGGGGGATTGTGCGACCAATGCTCATTTGAACCTGGGTGGAGTCACCTTTAGAAAACATATCAGTAAGTTGCAGTGTTTGTTTAGCAATGACTGGCTTTTGTGTGGCTACTTAAATTTATTTTGATTTGTGTTAATGCATTTTTCTTGTTTGATCCACACGTATGGCTTCTTCTGTTTTCTTGTTTGAAATGACATTACCCATGTTACTATTTTGGACTAGCGCCTTGGCAAAAAAGAAAAAACAAACGCACCCAGTACTGTTTTAGTGGCTTTACTGACACAATCTTTGTCAAAATCCAAAACAGTTGAACAACAATAAAAAGACAATCTATATCTGTATAAAGTTTATTTGTTTTTGGAACACACACTATTTATTTAAACCCATTAAATATGTACCTTAGCTGGAAGCCACAGGAGGAATTTGGTCTCAACATATATTTCAAAATATAGCAGCCCCTATAGACCACTAAAGGGCAAAAGCTTTACAAAGGTTTTACAAAGCATTTGTTGCATGACATTGATAATGCACCCCAGGATTCATCATGGCCAACTTTACATTAAATAGTATCCAAAAATGTGGCCCTTGATAAGCTTGTGTCCAAAACAATAATATAACAATCAATATGATCTACAAATGACACTTGTCACTATATGACAATTTGGCCAGTTTAAAAGAATCAACAATATGAGATTAGTGCTGGCCAGGTAGAGTGCTGGACACCCTCCACCAAGGGATTCAAGTGCCCTTTATCCGTGACTTTTTAATAATGTACGTGGCCACCTCCTGTGTAAGGTAATGGGTTCTTACAAACGTTTAGTTTTGCCACTAGCATATAATATGATTCTTTGTCCCAATCCTGGTTCACTTTAGATCTCTAAAAAGATATGCTAAAATCGTTTAAAAACTTCTTTAATAAATAAAAAGATAAAAATACAGGTTGCACTCACATATGTGTGCTTAGAATAAGCATAAATACAGTTCGTCTCGGGGTTCTCCAGTCCTGCGTTCCACTCTGGATGTTTGATTGCCTGGCGTTGTTGGTAGGACACGCGCTCCTGGTCTCCCTCTGATGACGTCACTGTTCAGCCGACGCGTTTCGTCAATGCGACTTCCTCAAGGCTTCCAATTTCCTACTGTGCAGATGCGCCTTTTGTGGACGGGTCCTAACCATGGTTGCGCATGCGCACCTCTTCCTCTCCTGGAACCACGCGTCTCCATGGCTCATATCGAGCGGCGGGTTGCCGTGGAGACGCGTGCGTTCCAGGAGAGGGAGAGGTGCGCATGCGCAACCATGGTTAGGACCCTTCCACAAAAGGCGCATCTGCGCAGTAGGAAATTGGAAGCCTTAAGGAAGTCGCATAGACGAAACGCGTCGGCTGAACAGTGGCGCGTTTGAAGCAACACTGCACTAGTGATAAATGCACAATAAAAAAGTGTAGTCATATGCTTGCAATGGAATTCATTGAACCTTACTTGTAACATTTTTTGGCCAAGTGAATGTGTTAGGCAACACTGCAGCATCGCCATAGAAATATGTTAGAGCAAATGCACTTTTTGATGTTTGTAAGTGCTTTTCTCGATGTTATTGGAAAGGGCGCCAATGGGTGCTGTTGAGGGCGCCAATGGGTGCTGTTAACACCATACATATATACATATGTAGATGTTTTGAAGTGCTTTTCCAGGTGTTATTGGAAAGGGTGCCAATAGATGTTAAAATGGCACCCCTCAGTGATGAGAATGGAGCACAGTGTAAACAATGGGATGTGTTGTTTGGGAGTCAGTCCCATTGCTGGGTAATGGACAAAGTGATACCTGAAGCGTAAAGAGGCAAAGAGGCCAGTGTCAGATGGAAAATGACACAGACTGGAACTAGGGACATTTGTCCCCTCGGACAGGACCGTGTCCCCTTCCATGCCCCCTTTCCCTCCGATGTTGAGGAGCTTCAGGGGGTGGAGGGGGAGCAGCAGGTGGACCAGGGACTTCACCCTCAGCAGAGCCCCCTGGTCGATGAGGCTGGGCTGCCACCAGGTCCTGGAATCCACGATGGATGGTCATCTGGGTCTCACGAATATCCGTATGGATTTGGGCCATCCACTGCCTCATCCAGAGTTCCTGGCGGCGCTGCTGGTGGAGCGTAGGCTGCATGGCAGCCATCATCGCGTCAACGAGCCCCGGTTGTGCTGCAGGTTGATCACCCAGTCGCCATCCTTTCTCCTGTGTTGGTCCCCCAATTGCTGCAGCAGCGGCAGCTGCACGACCTAAAAGAAAAATCAAATATAAGTATATATATTGGACATGTGCATAACGGATAAAAAACAAAAGGTTAGAAAAGGTTCCAAGTTAAGGTGGCCATGCACGGAGAGATCTGCTCGTTTGGGGATGTTGCCAAATGAGCGGATCTCTCTCCGATATGCCCACCTTGAGGTGGGCAATATCGCGCTGATCCGATTGTGGGCCCTAGGGCCCAACGATCGGATCCTAACAAACGGGAATGGGCGGTCGGATCGAAGGACCGCATCAACGAACAGATGCGGCAGCGATCCGATGGGATTTTAGTCTCTTCCTGGGGTTGCTGAGCGGCGTCATCCTGGTCCTGGTCAGGCCGCGATGTTTGCGGCGGTACTGCAATTGTGAATAAAGAAAACAAAAAAGTATTAAAAGACAAAATCATATGGAATTGCAAGAGACCTCCCACATGCTACAAATCTATTTTATTTCTCATTCCAAAAGTAGGAAGAAAGACGGGTTTATTCGGTACCAGGAGGCTCTCTCTAAGTTTCTGATGAAGGGCTGACTAAATACGTTGTTTCAACCCGGAATTCGTCCTGTCTGTGACTAACCGATCCGAATTCCCCCAGCACCCTCCTATCCCTCCCGGCAGCCCAACTCTTACCTGAGGCTCAGTCCCAAGCACAATTGCTCAGCTGCTTCACTTGCAGGGACTTACAAGCAGAGGTAGCCGGGCATATTCGCATGGGAGATCAGGGACCGGCTGCTCACAGATGGCGTGTGGCAAGTACAACGTGCCGGTCAGCTCCATCAGTCGCAGGAGACAGGAGACGTCTCTGATCACCCCTCTGGCTGGCAGTTTAGAGCAGGAGGTAAGAGTTAGGCTGCCGGGTTGATGTGCATGCACGAGAGGTATCTGAGATAGGAGGGTGCTGGGGGAATTCGGATCGGTTAGTCACAGACAGGACGAATTCCGGGTTGAAACATCGTATTTAGTCAGCCCTTCATCAGAAACTTAGAGAGAGCCTCCTGGTACCAAATAAACCCGTCTTTCTTCTTACTTTTGTTGAAGCCCATAGAAGCGTCTCATTGCAAGGGGCCGCGTACATTTGCCTTAGAAATATTAATTGTAATACTTTTATTTTCGGGTACCAGTGTAGGGGCAGCAGGGCCGGTGCAAACTTCTATGTTTTTACTGCCTAAACACAGTCCATGGTTTGCGGAGCATTACAGTCATTGTCTGCAGTCATTGCGGTCAGTCTCCCCAGTGCCGGTATCTGCCCCGCTCCATATAATCAGGCTCAGTCCGGACTCCCAAGCGAAATCGCCCAGCTGGTTCTCTTCAATGGAACCCACTGACATCACCTTCCTACTGCTGCTGGATGAAGGAGTATGAAGAGGAGCCGTGAATATCCAGGGAGGAGAAATCGAGTGCTGCAGGATGGATGGTCGCCCTTTCGCCGTTTCTGAAGAGGACAGGAAGTGGAGTTTCTGTAAGTTATTTCTTTATAAAGGCTTTGCTATTTAAATTTTAATTTGTGTTGGTGTTTTTTTTTTCGTTCTACTCTAACGAAATGTTTTGTAAAAATTTTTGATGTTACTGGTCCTTTAAAGGAACAGTAACATCAAAAAATAAAAGTGTTTTAAAGTAATGAAAATATAATGCAATGTTGTCCTGCACTGGTAAAACTGATGTGTTTGCTTCAGAAACACTACTATAGTTTATATAAATAAGCTGCTGTGTAGGAATGGGGGCAGCCATTCAAATGAGAAAAGGCTCAGGTTACACAGTAGATAAGCTCTGTATAACATAATGGTGTTATCTGTTAGCCACTATTTAACCTGTGCCATATAGACTTTTTTCAATTCCTGTTCCACAGCAGCTTGTTTATATGAACTATAGTAGTGTTTCTGAAGCAAACACATCAGTTTTACCCGTGCAGGGCAACAGTACATGACATTTTCATTACTTTAAAACACTTACATTTTTTGGTGTTACTGTTCCTTTGAATACATTTGCAATGGTGCGAGCAGGAGAGAATGTAATATATGACAATACTTGTGATTTTAAAGTTATTTAGCTTTTTAATCAGCAGATCTACACTTTGCAATCTCAGCAATCTGGTTGCTAGGGTCCAAATTAGCATAGCAACCATGCATTCATCTGAAGAAGAGACTGGAATATAATTAGATGATGGTCTAATTAGTAATACGAGTAATAAAAACTCACAATAACATCACATGTGTAGTCTTACAGAGCATTTCTAGACCCACATTTTAAAGCTGGAAAGAGTCCTTTAATTTTAAAAATATACTAAATAAATAATGAAGGACAACTGAAAAGTTGCTTAGACTTGGCCATTCTAGAACATACTTAAAAGTTAACTTAAAGGTGAACCACCCCTTTAATGCAGTTTCTAAACATTTGTGGTATAGTGGAGAAATGGTTAATAAAGAAATGGCTGCCATTTTGTCTATGTTACAGCTGCACTTAATAACTAGTAATGAACAAACAGCAAAGTTGTAAAGAAAAGCACAAGAAACTCCTCTAATGCAAAACAGGAGCAATATTTTAGCAAAGAAGTGAAATGCTAAAGGGGAAATTAGACATTTATCTAAATGATGTGAATGTGGAAAAAGTTTGTTTCTATAAAAGTCAACTTACTTCTCCAGTCTGTGTTCACTCCTTCACAGCCCTCTTTGCTCAAAATGTCCAGAAGCCAGCGCTCAAAGGGCTTCAGTCTGAGTGGAGGGACACGCCCTCCGCCGGTCTTCTGGGCGTTAGCTCTCCTAACCAGCTTTGCCCTTAGCCAACGCTTCAGGTCACTGAAGCGCTCGTACACTGTGGGGCGATCCCTGTGTAAAGCGCCCACAGTGTTCACCTTGTCCGTTACCTGCTGCCAGTGTTGTTGACGTCTGGCAGCACTGATACGATGGGACAGACTCCCAAACAGCACATACCATCGCGCTACCACCTCGTCCACCAGTGCTCCATTCTCATCGCTGGTAAACCTTCGGGCCATTTTGTTGGTGGGGCCCTCCTCTCCTCCGTCATCATCACCCTCCTCCTCTTCCTCCTGTCTCCTCTCTGAGGCAGTTGGTGGTGCCTCCATCTCCTCCTCGCTGCTGGGCAGCCTCTGTGTCCACCTCCTGGATGAGCCTCTCCGAGCCCTGGGTGGGGTGCGTGACACGCTGCGTGCCCCAGATGGTGAGTGAGACACGCAGCGTTCCCTGCATTGGCTGGGGGACACCCTCCCTACACTATGCTCCTGCCCCCCTGCCCTACGCTCCTCCCTCCCTCTACAGGACCCCCCTGCCCTACTCTCCTCCCCTCTATGGGACCCCCCACCCTACGCTCCTCCCTCCCTCTACAGGACCCCCCTGCCCTACTCTCCTCCCCTCTACTGGACCCCCCTGCCCTACGCTCCCCCTCTCTACGGGACCCCCCTGTCCTACTCTCCTCCCCTCTATGGGACCCGCCTGCCCTACTCTCACCCCCACTATGGGACCCCCACCTGACCTACTCTCACCCCCACTACGGGACCCCCCACCTGACCTACTCTCTTCCCCTCCCCTACGGGAACCCCTCCCAGTGACTTCCCAGCCTGTGCCCCCCTCTCTCCTCCTCCTGCGATGACTAAGATCCCACATAGTGTGGGATCCAGCCCAGGGCTGGAGAGATGTTCCCCCTCCTCCTCCTCAATCCCAGACATTTAAAAGCTCAAAAAATGCAACCTGCCTCAGACACCTCCTCCACCTGTGCAGTCTAAATAGCAAGTGCGCAATCAGGCCGAAAATGCACCTAAAATGGCCTCTAGAGGGCTTCCTGTTTGAAAAAAATGGCAGAAAGGAAGTGGGGCATAAAAACTGTATTCGAATACAAGTGGGGCAAGGTTCACTTCGATCTTACTTTGATCTTATTCGACAATACGCTACGACCAAACCCTTCAAATCGAAGGCGGTATTCCTTCGATCGCAGGATTAAATCGTTCGATCGTACGTTTTTACTTCGATCAGAAACAGCGCAAAAATCCTTTGACTTTATTTATTTAAAGCCATAAAGCAGGTTTTCTCATTGCCTGTTATAGGTTTGTTCCTGGTGCCTTTAGCTTTTGCTATTCTGGATTCTGAGCTTGATTCTGATTATCTGTTGTGACCTCTGCCTGTTCCTGATGATTTCGACCTCTGTATCCTGACCCATTGCCTGAATTTCGAGTACCTCTTCTGCTATATCCTGCTGATTGATCTCCCGGTTTTGACCCTTGCCTGCCTGACCTCGCTTTGAACACTGCCTGCCCAGACCCCGCCAGATTTGTTTACGCTCACTTTCTTCCTGCCTCAAACCGGCCAGTTCCAACTACGATTCTGTCTTACACCTTGTACCACGACCTTCTGCCCAAAGACTTTACTAACAGTTGTGCCCCTCTGCTTATCCAGAACCTCTAGTCTTGCACCTCTCGTTTAAGTCCTGGTGGCATCCAAGTAGCTGAGGGCTCCTCCCAAGGCCAACGGCGGTCACACT